>OY728136.1:1614543963-1617043963 GCA_963277665.1 Viscum album | reverse complement strand
TTTTGGATCTTGATATGATACAATATATAGAGGTAAACCATACAACCATACCAAATATTTGATGTATATCTGTTCCACTTGATCCAATGAGAAATCCCCCAAAATTTCAGTGACGTGTGGAGTCATTGTAAGAAGATCCACAACAACCTAGATAGCATTGTTTGCTTTGGATGTTTTCTGATGTCCAGTGTTGAAGTTCGTAGTGATGTTTTCTGATTTCCATACTGTTATGGGTAATGGTTGCATAATCCCCTTAGACTTCTGCCTCTCATCCATTATTTGTTGACATACTAGGCACTATTATGTATAATCATCTATATCCTTCTTCATGTTATCCCACCAATAAGGCTCTTGGATATCTCGATACATTTTTTTGTTTCCTGGGTGAATGGTGAAATCTGAACTATGTGCATCATCCAAAAGTACATTCTTTAACTCCATATTTGATAGAACACATAGTCTTGACTCAAATCTCATAGTTCCTTCTTCATTAACATTAAATTATAAGGATTTAATTTTTTTGATAGTTTACACTTTCTTCTAAATTCCTACATCATCCTTTTGATCATCCTTTAACCTTTCCAAAAGATAAGGTTGAGCAGTCATTTGTGAAAGGATTGATGATGTTTCCTTATTTATGATTCCCATGTCCATCTTCAATAAATTTATGAATATTATATCATTTTCAGTTCTCATATATGGAAGTATTTTTGGGTCCCTTCTACTTAGATCATCCACCACCTTGTTTTCTTTCCCAGGGTATCAATGGAATGAGCAATCCAAGTCTTTGATCAGAACAAACCATCTTCGGTGACTAATATTCAACTCTTTTTGTGTGGGTACATACTTGAGGATTTTTTGATCCGTGTAAATTTCACACTTATCCCCAATTTCATAATGTCACCAAATCATCAAAGAGAATATTACTACATCCAACTCTATATCATATTTTGGATAGTTTTTCACATGAACTTTCAATTTAAATGAATCATAGGTATTGAATTTGTCATCTTTCATCGACACACATCCATTGAACATCTTGTATGCATTACTAAATTCCGTAAAAAGTTCTCCAATTGTGGGTAATGTGATCAAAGGCATAGTGATAAGTATCCTTTTCCACTCCTTGAATCTCTCTTCACATTCATCACTCCAATAAAACTTGACTCCCTTCAGAGTTAGCTTGGTAAGAGGGTTTGAAAATCGTGATAAATTTCTCACAAATCGGCGATAATATCTAGCTAACCCCAGGAAGCTATGGATATCTATTACCGATCTTGGCCTCAACCATCCTTCGATTTCCGATATCTTGGAGGGATGCACATATATACCATTCCTTGTGATGATATAAACCAATAATGAGAACTCCTTTAACCAAAAAACAAACTTCTTGGACTTTGCATCGAGTTTCTCCTTTAAAAAGGTCTCTAGTACAACGCTTAGAATCTCCTCATCCTCATCCTTGGTTTTAGAGTATATTAGAATATCATCTATAAAGACTACCAAAAAATTGTTGAGGTAATATATAAAGACTCTATTCATCAAGTATATGAAAATTTCTGGAGAATTAGTGAGTCCAAAAGGCATTTCTAAGAACTCATAGAGCCCGTATCTTGTACGAAATGTAGTCTTGGGGATATCCACCTTTTTCACCCATAATTGGTAATATCCCTACTGAAAATACACCTTGGAGAATTTTTGTGCTCCACATATCTGATAAAAAATCCATCAATTTGAATAAGAGGATACTTTTTCTTTATCTTGATTTTGTTTAGATCATGATAATCAATAAAAAAGCGTATTGACCCTAACTTATTCTGGATGAAGTGGACTGGTACACCCCATGGTGAAGCATATGGGAGTATAAAACATTTATCTAGATTCTTCTATAGTTGTTTCTTCAACACTACAAGCTTCACAATATAAATTCTATATGGAGTCTTGGATATTGGCGACTCCCCATGTATAAGATCAATTGATAATTCAACATCTCCTCTAGGAGGAAGACTAGACAATTGTTTGGGAAACACTTCAGCGAATTCACTCACAATAAGCATGTCTTTAAGGGTGGTTTCTTCCTTAAACTCAATCATTTGATCCCAATACACATGCTCATATAGAAGTAATATCCATGCTGGAGATGATGATGCTATGGAAGATTCATCCTCCTCCTTTCACTTGTGAGGAATCAGGGGTTGATTCTCCATATGGAGAGTGATTTCCCTCTCACAAAAATTTATGTTTGATCTATGTAAGGAAATAAAATCCAGGACATGAATTACATAAAATGACACCAAAGGGAGTATGAAGAGGTTCCCCAGGAATTTAAATCCGCACATTATGATAGGGGAGGAGTTATATTCATGAGATGCAATGATTTCCCCATTTTCCATTCCCACCGACATCTTTACATCCATGATTTGTGGTGCTGTTGGGATTTTTCTACTAAACTTTCGGGATATAAAAGAATGCTTAGTACCATGAACAATAAATATACCTTTCACCTTTTGATTTTGGTTCAACCTTATCTGATATAGACATAAGATGAGAACCTTAAACTATTAAACACCTAAAGTTGAATCCACTAAAAAATGGATAACTTATAAATTACATTTATTTCCTTAACATATCTATGCTATCCATGATCTACTTCCCAATATATATTCTTTGGGACATTATTTTAATTCCCTTAATAATGATTTTTACTAAGATTAAGAATTTACCAAAGCATATCCCACAAGAGTGGGGTAATAAAGAGTAAAAAATGGCCCATTTTTGTTCACCAGTTCCCGTTCGAGTCTAGCTCAAAGCGCTGTTTTCGTGTTTTACACCTAGATACATCTATGAAAGAGCCGCCTCAACATAATTGTATCCAGAAAGGGATGTATTTTTTTTATAAACCACTTAATTAATACTGGCCAAAATTTAGGGTTGTTTTTATTATTCTTAGTCTTATCCCTAAGGATTTCACTAGGGTTTTCTAATCCTAACCAACAAAATAACTAAACCTATCCTTTGATACCAACTATAACAACCTTACTATTTATTACACGCTAAAACACGATTTATTACATAAAAATGAACTTTAAACAACTCTGATGATCGAGAGGTCTAGTGACTTCAGAAATTATGAACATTAAATAACAGATTAGAACATAACACCCAACATCTTTATGAAAAACTTCTTTTACATGACCACAAAATTCCTTTGAACATAGAATTTCATAGGATAAATTTAGGAAATATATAAGAAAAGGGTGAGATATAAAGCCCAGCAAGGGACTAAATAAGGAACAATATGAAGAATATAACACATTTTAGGAAATAGGCATATCAATGGATCATAAGAGGAAACATGAATATAAAGGCATGATATAGCATGATTATTAGAACATGGAAATATGGAATCAACATTTAACATTTTATTATCACGATCGAAGGCTCATTTCACATGGAGAATGTGTAACCCCTAATTTCCCTTGAATTAGAATGATTAAAACCTCATTGCACATAACGTATCGTGATTCTAATCTTTACCCAACGTATTAGAGATCTATCAGGGCGCACCCCTATTAATCATTTCATTTCATGCATAAGTGTGATACATGGATCATATAACATGGATTCATTAAAAATATTCATTTATTACATGATAATGAAATTTAAAATTCATAAATGAAACTCGATTATAAATATGTAAATGTACATAATGATGTATTCCATTGATAGAGAAATGGTCATGGTATTCACTACACAATGTCTTTGGTTTGGAAAATCATGGTTCAATTTCAGTAGCATAACATCGTTGCATAAGAATTCGTAAAAATGGTTTATGAGAGATAAAGGGGTGTCTCATCATATGTATATGATATGAATATTATGGTGGTCATATAGATACTTGTTCCAACATATTTAATGGAATTTAGATTCATAATACAAAAGAATTTCTTAAATGTAAATGAGAAAAGATAAATCCCTTACAAAATTTTAGCATAGTATCATGTGTAAATGGGATGCATTAATGAGAGATAAAGAGGTCTATAATCATTCAAAAATAATTATGGAAGTATGGGGGAGGTGGAAAATCATACCCCAAAATTTTTAATTGAAAAAAGGGTATAAAAATATAATGAAATTTGGATAAAAATGAGAAAATAAGAAATCCCATACTTGGAGGTGTGATGCCAAAAGATTGGGAGAGGCTTGAGAGAGGATTATCAGGAGATTGAGGTGCCTTGGTAGGATTCTAGGGAAAGGATAGCCGAGGTGGGTCGATCTCCAAGGGATTTGAGTGAAGAGTAAGTGGGATCTTAGGTGGAATTATATAGGAAAAGAGAGGGCTTAACGACCAAAAAATTCATTACCGAAAATTCCACTTGGTCTATTTAAATGTCTTCTTATGGTTACGTAAAAAGTATTCAATTATTTGGTTCTTTGTGTTGTATTTTAAAATACCGTTAAGAATTGTGACCATTGATAATATAGCCGTTGAACAGTGATCACATGATAAGTATAAATATAAGGCTTTAACAAATCCAATTTACTCTGAAAAAGGAAGCGATGGCCTCATCTAGTAGACTTCACCCATACGAAGCCTATTTTTTTGTATCATGGAAGGAATGTGGTGTCATTGGGCTTCACTCTTGACCAACCCCAATCTAAGCTTGAATACGTTAAGCACAAGCGGAACCGCCTACGAGAGAAGTGGATGTTGATAGAGATTACCACTCGAGCAATGTTATCCGAGCCACCTCAAGAGACTGTCACAATCTTGAACCTTACCGTAAGGTCTTATGCGGGTGTCCTAAGGGGTTATGTAACAATAAACAAGCACTATGAATATGTACATTTTTTTTATAAATACTATACATTCTTTTTATTATTGTTACTTTTTAAAGAGTTTCTAAAGAACCAAAATAATTATTAGTTAATATTCAACTAAGTAATCTATTTTGATGAATTAATGGATTTTGGAATTAAATAATATTTTAATAAAATATAATTATTAATAAATTACTTTTTATTATATATAAATTATCATATAATTTTTATGAATACAATTGAAATTTTTTAAATTTTGAAAGCCGTTTTTGTCAAAACCCATGAATTTTTGATAAATTTCGGTAATTATTTTAAAATTAAAAATTCACATATTTAGAAAATTATTTAGATAAAATCAATATTATTTTTGGAATTAGTATGTCTAAATTATCCAATGGTGAATTTTTCAAAATTTACCAAGATTTTCGAATTTTTGGGTGAACATTAAATACCGTTTAAATATATAATGTGTTTTTATGACATCATAATGACCCAATTGTGATCAAATAAAATACTATAAACATTATTTTTAGCCAATATATGTTTTGACATTAAAATAATGTGATTTTTGGTTTGTTTGATTTATTTTACAAAGCTTTAGTGGACCCTTCAACAATTTTACAACATTTTACTTTTTAAATTGTTTTCCGTGAGAGTGTGACTCAGCTCCAAAAAAGAAACCATATTATTTTAAAACTTTTGGGAATTGGACTTATAAAATATTGTTTTACACTCCACTTTGGCAAAAACAATGGTCAAAAACTAGTGTATGGTTTGTGGTTTTGATTAGTTTAATGTGCGGTGTCCCAAACCTAAATAATAAAAAATTCCCTATCCTTTCCAATATAATCCCACCCATGATCACACTTCCTCTTTACTAAAAGCCTTTGGATTTCTTCCAACCTCGTACATCCTCTCTCTAGAATCCTCCCATGGAGACCAAATCTCTTAATAAGCCTCTCTCAAGCCTCTCCCAAGCCTTTGGGATCACACTTCCAAGTAAGGGATTCCTACCTTTCTCTTTTTATCCAAGTTTCTTAATATTGTAATCCCATTTTATATTAAATTATAAATGTAGGTGTATGATTTCACACCTCCATCATACTTCCCCTTTATGTTTTAATGATTAGAGACACCTTTCTCTCTCATTAAATTCCTTCCTTGTACACCTGTTACTATGATGAAATTCAAAAAGAATTTCACTCTCCTCATTTACATTCCAGAAAATCTTTTGTATCATAAATATAAATTCTATTACAATTGTTGGGGCATGTATCTATATAACCCAAATTAATATCTATTTCATGTACATATTATGAGACACCCATTTCTCTCTCATCAACATTTTTTTTTTGAATTCTTATGTCACGCCGTTATGCTACTGAAATTGCACCACATTTTTCCAAACCAAAGTCATTGTATAGTGAATACCATGCCCATTTCTCTATTAAGGGTATTCAAATTTATGCACATTTACTTATTAACTATATAGTTTCATGTATGTGTTCTAAATTCCTTTATCGTGGAATAAATGATTATGTTTAATGAATCCATGTTTTATGATCCACGTGGCACACTTATGCATGAAAAGGAATGTTTATGAAGGGTACACCCTAATAGTGCTCCAATCCATTGGGTAAAGTATAGTATCATGATATGTCATGTGAAATAAGTGTTGAATCATTGTAGTTAAAGTGCAAAGAGGGTTTAATTGTACTTCATGTGCAATGAGGGTTTGCTCATGCTCTATGTGTAATGCGCCTTGGCTCATGCTAATTTCATGTTAAGGGTTGTTACTATATTTCCATGTTATGATTACCATGATATATCATGCCTTTACGTTAATGTTTCTCTTGTGCTCCATTTATATTCCTATTGTCTAACATGGATTTTAATCCACTTGTTATTCCATGTTTATCCCTTTACTGGGCTTTATAGATTACCCTTTTCTTATGTGTGTCCTCGGGTTATCCTATGAAATGCTAAGTATGGGGGAATTTAGTGGTCATGTAAAGAACGTTTTCAATACGATGTTGTGCTTTATGTTTATGTAGTTATGTAATGTTTATAATCCCCAAAGACACTAGACCTCTCAATCATCTATATTGTATTATGTGAAGGTTTTATGTAATAAATCATGTTTAAGTATGTAATAAAAAGCAGGATTGTTATAGTTGGTATCAGAGGATAGGTTTAGTTATTCTTTAGGGATTAGGATTAGAAAACCCTAATGAAATCCTTAGGGATAAGAAGAAGTATAATAAAAATACCCCAATGTTTTTTTGAGTACTGAGTAAGTGGTTTATCAAGAATATACATTCATATCTGGATATGAGCAGGTACAGGCGGATCTGGCACAGATGTACCTAGGGGTGAAAACCCTGAAAAGGAGTTTCGAGCTTCATCCAGGGTATCCAGGTACATGAAAACAGGTTGCTTCACTCTTGTCTATGACACTCCTTGGGGATATTCATTGGTAAATTCAAAAGATTAGTATGAACCATTATTAAGGGAATTAAAAAAATCCCATATGAATATATGTTGGATAACATAGATTAAAGCCTATTGATTCATAAGTTAAGGAAATAAAATCTATTTATAAGTCATCAATTTTTTCCTTGGATTACCCATTATGTGTTACCCCTAACTTTCCTTTTATTCCAACCAATGGCTGATAATAGGAGGAATCAGACTAACAACCGATGTGAAGATCAATATGATGACTGTGCTAATGAGATTCCCAATCAGATGGGAGCAGGAATCGTGAAATTGGTCACGATTCCCTCTCATTTAACTCAAAAATTTAATGAAAACATGGGATAATAAGAACTTTCAACCCCCCCAAATAATGAAAAAGCCTCTATCTAGAGTTTCATGAGACAAAGGCCTCCTACTTTTAATGGATCATCTGATCCCTCAATCACCGAACAATGGATCAACTCCATTGAAAATATCATCTCCATGCTTCAATATACAGAACAAGAGAAGGTTCTTCTAGATACTTATCGTTTCGAGGGTGAAGTAAATCAATGGTGGACGTTGATTAAAAATACAAAGCCTGAGGAGGGGATCGAGGCATTATAATGAAAGGATTTCTGAAAGATGTTTTTCGATAAATATTTTCCACGTACCCTCTGGATTAAGATTGAAAGGGACTTCCTTGAAACCAAGAAAAAAGAACACAAATATATCAAAGCATATAAGGAAAAATTCACAAGGCTTGCATGATACGCTTTCAGCTTTGTCGTTACCTCCGAATACAAGGTTAATCACTTCTTTGGTGGGATGAAACCTAGCCTGCAGAAAGCCCTGACGATTCGTAGCTTCAACAACTATGATGAAATTGTCTGATGTGCCCTCAAGGTTGAAATGGAAATTGGTAAACGTCATGGGTATCATGGGGATAATAAGCATAAGGTGGAATTCAATTCTGGCGGTTCGAAGGATAAATCCAATCATACTAAAAAAATGCAGTACCCCAATTGCCCAAGGTGCTTGAAGAAGCACCCTGAAAGTTTCTAGAATGGGATGTGTAAATGCTTTAGGTGTGGAAGATAAGGGAACTTTTACATTAAATATTGATAATAAAAACTAGCGGCTGTGATAGAGGAGAAGAATACTATATTTGACTACAAAGAACTAGTCCATATTGCAAATCAGTTCCTTAAGCCAAGGGTTTTCAGAGGAAACCAACAACCTCCAAGGTAGAAAGGGAGAGGTTTTTCCATCACTACATCCAAAGTTAACCCTGAAAATGATGTGGTGACGGGTAATCAAGTTATTTATTCAAGAATAGTGCACATACATTTCGATTCAGGTTCTACACATTATTTTATATCCCAAAAGTATAGTAGAACAACCCCAACACCACCACAAATCATGGAAGTAAATATTCCAGTGAATATGGAAAATGGGGAAATAATTACATACCATGAATATAACTCCTCACCAATAATAATCAGTGGATTGAAATTACTAGAGTACCTCATCATACTACCTTTGGTGGAATTTTATGCAATTCTTCGAATGGATTGGCTTTCCCTATATAGAGCCAATATAAGTTTTCATGAGTGGGAAATCACTCTCCATGTGGAGAATCGACCCCCGATTCTATACAAGTGCAAGGAGGAAGATGAATCTTTTTTATCTCCATCATCTCAAGTGTGGATATTACTACCCTATGAGAACAAATTTATGGATCAGATTATTGAGTCTAAGGAGGAAACCATCCTTTAAGACATTCCTATTGTGAGGGAATTCGCAGAAGTGTTTCCCAAAGAATTTTATAGTTTTCCTCATATAAGAGATGTTGAATTATAAATTGATCTTATACTTCGGGTGTTGCCATTATCCAAGACTCCATATATAATGGCTTTTGTGGAGATTGGGGAGCTAAAAAACAACTAAAAGAGAATCTGGATAAAGGGTTTATACGCCTAAGTGCATTACCATGGGGTGTACTATTCATCTTCGTCAAGAAGAAGGATGGGTAAATATTCCTTTGCATCGATTATCGTGATCTTAAAAAACCACGATAATTAACAAGTATCCTCTCCCATGAATTGATGACTTGTTCCATCAACTGCTTGGAGCACAATACTTCCCAATGGCAGATTTGTGGTCGAGATATTATCAAGGGTGAAGAAGGAAGATATCCCCAAGACTGCCTTTCATACAAGATACGGCCACTATGAATTCATAGTAATGCCTTTCAAACTCAATAAGGTTTCATAAATCTTCATGGACTTGATGAATACAGTCTTTAGATATTAACTTGACAAATTTTTGGTAGTCTTTATAGATGATATTCTAATATTCTTCAAAACCAAGAGGGACCATTAGAAGTATCTAAGAAATGTACTAGAGGCCTTGCGAAAGGAGAAGCTCTATTTAAAGTACCGAAAGGGTGAGTTCTATTTGAAGGTGGTCACATTCCTGGGCCATATCATCACAATAAATGGAATATCTATGGATCCCTCTAAAATTTATATAATAGAGGGATGACTAAGGCCAACATTGGTAATAGATATCCATAGATTCTTGGGGTTAACTGGATATTATCGACAATTTGGGAGAAATTTCTCAAGATTGTCCAACCCTATTACCAAGATAACTCGGAAGGGATTAAAGTTTTCATGGAGTGATGAATGCGAAGAAAGCTTCAAGGAGTTGAAAAGGAGGCTTATCACTATACCCATACTCACTTTACCCACAAGTGGATAACTTTTTGTCGTATTCAATGATTCTTTAAGGAAGGTCCTGGGATGTGTGTTGATGAAAAATGACAAAGTCATTACCTATACCTCCTGGAAATTTAATTTTCATGAGCAGAATTATCCAACACATGATCTGGAGTTGGCTGTGGTGATATTATATTTAAAAATTTGGTGGAATTATCTCTTTTCTGAGAAGTTTGAAATATATAAGGACCACAAAATCCTCAAGTATATATTCACATAGAAAGAGCTGATCATGTGCCAACGATGATGTTTAGAGCTGATAAAAGACTATGACTGCTCAATCCATTACCACCCTGGGAAAGCGAACAAGGTGGTGGATTCTCTATGTAGAAAGGACCCATCGATTCTATCATTGATGAGAATTGAAAAGGATCCAATCTTCTTATATTTGTTGAAGATAGACATGGGAATCATAAATAAGGGAACATCATCAATCCTTTCACAAATTATTTATCAACCATATCTTTTAGAATGGTTAAAGGATGCTCAAAAGCATGATGTGGGAATTTAAAAGAGAGTGGAAGCAATCAGAAAAAGGATAATATTTGGAGTTCAATGCCAATGAAGAATGAATTGTGTTATTTTGGAAAAGACTATGTGTTCCATTAAGTCCAGAGATGAAGAAGGATCTTTCGTCTGATGCACGTAGTTCAAATTTATCTATTCACCCAGGAAACACAAAGATGTATCGATATATCTGAGAGCATTATTGGTGGGATAATAAGAAGAAGGATATCTCTGAGTATACATCAATGTTCCTGGTGTGTCAGTGAGTAAAGGAAGATAGGCCAAAGACTAAGGGGATGATGAAACCATTGCCTATACCAGTATGGAAATGGAAGAACATCACCATGTACTTTGTCACCGGACTTCCGAATACATCCAAGTGAAACAATGCAATTGGAGTTGTTGTGGACCCTCTTAAAAATTCCACACACTTCATTGAAATTCGGGATAATTTCTCATTGGATCAACTAGAACAGATATATATCAGGGAAGTGGTAAGGTTGTATAGTGTACCACTATCTATTGTTTCCGATTGAGATCCACGATTCACCTACATGTTTTGGAAGAGTCTTCCACATGCTTTGGATACTGAATTGAACATCAGTACTACCAATCATCCTCAAACTAATGGTCAATATGAGCAAAATATTCATACACTAGAAGATATGTTATGATCATGTTAAATAGACTTTAAAGAAGGATGAGATAAATATCTTCTTCTAGTTGAATTCTCTTATAATAAAAGTTTCCTCTCAACCATCCGAATGTTACCTTATGAAGCTCTATATGGGAAGAGGTGCAGAACACTGACATGTTGGGATGAAGTCCATTAGCATAAGCTGTTAGGACCAGAAATGGTCGATGAAATGGTGGAGAAGGTGAAAACCATTCAGAAACATATCAAGGAAGCCCAGAGTCGACAGAGGAGTTATGCAGATAACCGTTGACGAGACCATGAGTTTAAAGTTGGAGACATGTTATTTCTTTGCATATCTACATAGAAGAAGGTCATGTGGTTTGGAAAGAAAGGGATGTTAAGTCCTAGGTACATCACCCCCTTTAGGATTATTGATCGTTTTGGGGCTATGTCCTATCAACTAGCACTTGTACCTACCACGACCAAAGTACATGATGTCATTCATGTATCCCTTTTAAATAAGTGCATACTCGACCCTTCACATTTACTCTCTTTAGAGGTAGTATACCTAGAGGATTATATTTCTTAAAAGGATTAACCAGTGAAGATCTTAGATCATAGATAAAAAGTTATACGAAATAAGACAATGCCTCTCTTCAAGGTGTTGTGGAAAAACCACAAGTTTGAATAAGTGATGTGGGAATCAGAAGAAGTGATAAATAAAAGTTACCCACATCTGTTTTAGTGTGGGAAAAAGAAATTTCACGAGATAAATTTCTTAAGGGGGAAAGATTGTAACGACCCAAAAATTCATTAATGAAAATTATTCTTGGTCTATTTAATGCCTTCTTATGGTTATGTAAAACATATGCAGAAATTTGGTTCTACGAGTTGGATTTTAAAATATCCTTAAGAATTGTGACAGTTGCTAATATAGTCGTAGAACAGTGATCACATGACTATTATAAATATAGGGATTTAACAAATCCAATTTACTCAGAAAAAGGAAGAGAGGGCATCATCCAGTAGACTTGTCCCATACGAAGCCTATTTTTTAGAGCTCGGAAAGGAGGTGGCATCATTGGGCTTCTCTAATGACTAATCCCAAGCTGATCCTAAATACATTAAGCTCGAATGAAACCGCCTATGAGTGATGTGGAAGTTGATAGAGATTACCACTCGATCAATGTTATCTGATCCACCCGAAGAGTCTGTCACCACCACAGACCTTACCCTAAGGCCTTATACGGGTGTTTTAAGGGGTTATGTAACAAGACACTAGCACTCTGACTATGTACATTATTTTTTTTATAAATATTATACATTCATTTTTATTATTGTTACCTTGTAATGAGTTTTTAAATCCTAAATAGTATTTTTAGTTAATATTAAACTCAGTAATCTATTTTGATGAATTAATGAATTTTGGAATTAAATAACATTTTAATAAAATATTGTTATTAAAAAATTACTTTTTATTAAATATAAATGATCGTATAATTTTTATGAATACAATTGTAATTTTTTTAAGGATTAAAAGCTGTTTTTTGTCAAAACCCATGAATTTTCGATAGTTGTTGGTTTTTATATTAAAATTAAAAATTCACATATTTAGGAAATCATTTATATAAAATGAATATTATTTTTTGAATTAAGATGTCGAAATTATAAAATGGTGAATTTTTCGTAATTTCCTGAGACAGTTGAATTGTTGGGTAAAAATTAAATACCATTTAAATATATAATGTGTTTTATGACATCATAATGACCTCATAGTGATGTAATAAAATATTATAAAAATTATGTTTAGACAATATATGTTTTATCATTGAAATAATGTGATTTTGGGTTTGTTTTATTTATTTTACAAAGCATTAGTGGACCATTAAAGACTTATAAAACATTTTATCTTTCTAAATTGTTTTCCTTAAGAGTGTGACTCACCTCCACATAAGAAACCCTATTATTTTAGAATTTTCAGCCATTGGACTTATAAAATATCATTTTAATATTCTCTTTGGAAAAAACCATGGTCTGGTTTTTGTTTTTGATTAGTTTAATATGTGGTGTCCTAAACCTAAATAATAAATAATTCCATATCCTTTCCTATATAAACCCACCAAGACCCCACTTCCTCTTCACTAAAAGACTTTTTAGTTCATCCAACTTCTTCCTTCCTTTCTCTAAAATCCTCCCAATGATCCCTAATCTCTCAAAAATCCTCTCTCAAGCCTCTCTCAATCCTTTGGGATCACACTTCCTAGTAAGGGATTCCTACCTTTCTCTTTTTATCCATGTTTCTTAATTTTTTATGCCTTTTAAATTTAATTATAAATGATGGGGTATGATTTTGAACCTCCCCCATACTTCCCTATTTATGTTTTCATGATTAGATACCCCTTTCTCTCTCATTAAATTCCTCTTATGTACACCTCTTACTATGCCGAAATTCCGAATGAATTTTTCTCTCCTCATTTACATTCAAGAAATTCATTGGTATCATGAATATAAATTACACTAAATTGTTGGTACATGTATATATATGACTCCATTAATTTCCATTTCATGTAAATATGATGATACACCCATTTCTCTCTTATCAAAATTTTTTATGAATTCTTTTGTCATGTTGTTATGTGGCCAAAATTGCACCACGTTTTTCCAAGACAAAGTCATTGTGTAGTGAATACCATACCCATTTCTCTATCAAGGGTATTCACCTTTATGCACATTTAATTATTTATTATAGAGTTTCATGTATGAATTACACATTAATTTATCAGAGAATAAATTATGATGTTTAATGACTCCATGTTTTATGATTCATGTTGCACACTTATGAATGAAATGAAATATTTAATAAGGGTGCACCCTAATAGCACTCCAATGCATTGGGTAATGTATATAGTCCTGATACATCATGTGCAATTAGTGTTGACTCATGCTAATTCATGCATAATAGGGGTTTACTCATGCTTCATGTGCAATGAGTGTTACTCATGCTCCATGTGTAATGTGCCTTGTCTCATGCTAATTCCATATTAACTGTTGTTGCCACATTTCCATGTTATGATTATCATACTTTATCATGTCTTTATATTCATGTTTCTATTATGCTCCATTGATATGTATATTGCATAACATTTATTGTATTCCTCATATTATTCCATTTTAATACCCTTACTATTCTTTATATCTCTCCCTTTACTTACACACGTCCCTAGGTTATCCTATGCAATGCTAAGTACGAGGGAATGCAATAGTCGGGTTAAGGAAGTTTTTAATAAGATGTTGTGTTCTATGTTTTAAGTTTTTATGTAATGTTCCTAAGACTCAAAGACACTAGACCTATCTATCATCTATACTTTATCAATTGAAGGTTTTATGTAATAAATCATGTATAAGTATGTTATAAAATGCAGGGTTGTTATAGAGGGAATTCATTATTATTTAGGTTATGGCCACCACTCCTTAAACTAATCCAAAATACAAACCAACACATGGTTTTAGCCCACGGTTTTTTTAAAAAGGGGAGTGGAAACCAATATTTTATAAGGATAATGGTACAACTTCTTAAAATATTAGGCTTTCATTTGTAGAGGTGTGTCTCACTCTCAAAGTAATCAATTTAAAATGAAAAACTGTTTTATAAGCCTTGGAGAGTCCACTAAGGCATTTTAAAATAAATAAATAAAAACCTAAAATCACATTATTTTAATTATAAAACATTTATAGTCTGAAAAAACCATTTATAATATTTTATTACATCACTATTGGGTCATTATGAAGTCACAAAATACATTATATATTTAAATGGTATTAATCCTTAACCCAAAAAATAGACTGCCTCAGAAAATTATGAAAAATTAACCATTATATAATTCAAAAATCCAAATTCTAAAAATAATATTCATTTTATCTTTAAGGTATTGTTACATAACCCCTTATAACACCTTCATTAAACTTAAGGGTAAGGTGTGCGATGGTGATAGACTCTTGGGGTGGCTCGGATAACATCGTTCGGGTGGTAATCTCTATCAACTTCTTCTTCTCTAATCGGCTGTTCTATTTGAGCATAACATGTTGAAGCTCATCTTGGTCTTGATCAAGATAGAAGCCCAGGGACGACACCTCCTTAAAAACTTTATGAAATGGGCTTTTTATGAATCAATTCTACTGGATGCGTCAATCAGTTCCTTTGTCTGGGTAAATTGGATTTGTTAAAGCCCTATATTTATATTGATCAATTGATCAATGTTCAATGGTTATATTAGCAATGGTAAAATTTAGTAATGGTATTTTTAAATCCAATGTCATAAAACCAAAAACATTCAACTGTTATATAGCTATAATAAGAAATTTAATTATATAAAGATGAATTTTCATTACTAAATTTTTGGGCCATTACAAACATTAGGGATAATATGCATTGATTTTTGAAGAAGATATATAAATGATAGAGTATATCCCAATGATATTCCCTATCCTCAGGGACATAATTTTGAGTGAAAATGTGGAGGTGGATATCATCAATGAGGAAGAGGATCCGAATTTGGAAAATTTCATTTTATGGTTGTTCTATGACTAGTTGTACTAGAGACCATCTTAGGTACCATTCATTAATGTTCAACCGTGACATATAAGTTGTTTTATTATAGAGTTCCTCACTTCTTTATTTCACATACCTTGTTTTATTCTTTGAGAGGCAAGCTGGATAGGATTCAATTCCCCTCATGTTAACTACACCATTTGGAGCTCAGACTAGTGTGTTTTTGTATGTTAGGGTTTTTCATCTAATGATGGCGAAGCAGCAGTGTTTTAGGGATTTATTTCCACTTTAGATACATATTTACTACATGATTCTTGGAATTTATTATCCGTATTATATATACATGGTTATTGATTTTTTAGGAGAGTTTTTTATATGATGGTGAGGGACAACATATTGTACTCATTGGAGACCGAGAATATCAGATGGGTCATAGATGTCTAGTGTCGTTTTTGTATGGACTAAAAATATTATCATTGGATTTAAAGGAGGCATAAGTGGTGGAGTTCCCTAAAGTCCCAATAGTGTTTTTTATTCTTGTTTCAATGTTATTGAGATTCCACACCCTCAATATGAATCAAGTTTGTGAAAGTGTTTTTGATCGTTTCCCCTATGATTTTGATGAATCATAATTACATTAAATTTTTTGAGGTATATGAGTTAAGAATTCATATTAGTGAACTGATGAATCCATCCTAGTATATTCTTGTTTGATGAAACAATGTTTTTCTTTAGGAAGGTAGATATTGGTATCATGATGCTTATATATCACCCACTAAATCAAGTGGTGGTTAAGAAGAATTACCCTCTTGCATGTATATATGATTTATTAATCTATTTTAAGGTATTCCTTTGGTGTTGGATGATTTATTTGTGGTCTGGATATCAAAATATGTGGGTTAATGATGATGATATTCCAAACAATACATTCAAGTGTCGATATGGGAACTTTGAGTTTGTGGTTATGTCATTCGATGTCATGAATTATTTTTCTATTTTAATGGGTCTCATGAGATCATTATTTTTTGTGTTCATGAAATATTTTGTGCTCATGTTTATTATATAATGTCCCCTACCTAGATGTCAATAAATTGGTGCCCTGAGCTGGGCCGCCACATGACCTTAGGTGTGCCTCTTCATATTCCAGAGGTAGCTAACTAGTAGCAAGGGTCTAAAATATAACATGGGGAGACTATAACATCTTTATCAGAGTAATCCAAATAATAAAATATATGATGTAATGGAAATAGTAAAACATAAAAAATAAACATGCACTACCAATAATTTAACAAAACTAGGATAAATCCCACCACCAAATGATCAAAATGAAATCTTGTGTCACGTAGTCTAGGTGAAAATAAAACAACAGATAAATAAAACCTAATGAATAAAGGAATTGGTTCATGGATCCATGTCCCGATCCCTCATATATGCACATCCCTTTCCCAACTCGACTATATACCATGTGGTCTTTTCCCTTGCCCCGACCCGCAACCATGAGATCTACTCAGGTACCCAACAGTAGGCTGAGCAGAGTGTGAGTACAACTCAGTAGGCCACCACCAATAGTGTCTAAAATGTACATATCCTAAATAGATTTTTCATTTATTTATTCAAATAATAACATGGTAAGAAAAAGATAAACTAGGCCATCACTTCACAATATCCACTTTAACCATTTACATCTCTTAATCCAAGGGTTAGGAAAATCATATATAAATCAATAACCTATTCTGATCAACTGATAATCATGATGAAATAAAAGAAAGATAATTATCTCACAAGGGTAAGAATTCTAGAATAAAGTGCATCACACTTACCTTGGAGCTTCAGTCCATATAGTCTCATCGAATGAAACCGATAAGGGCCTAGATCATCAGTCTGACTCCCTAAATCGTGCATTCTAGGGGTGGTGTTTAAAACCTTATCCCAACCCGACATGTGGGAGGACCCTCAGTATAATACCCTGCATATAAATAATCCATGAAAACATGATTTATAAACCATTTATCACATAAACCATTTCAATAAATTATAATAAAAAATTCACATAAAATTCCCAATTCATGGTTCTTTCAATTAAAAAATTATTTTTATATCTTTCCCATTTACACATTTTCATTTACAAACCTAATTCATTTAAAAAATTCACTTTAATCAAATTCACCCATTCATTCTATAAAAACCCCTTAATCCAAGTTAACAACAAATAAAATCATCATTAGGTTCCATTTCGTAACCCAATATTTCTTGTCAACACACTTATTATGGGATCTATGTCATCAAAATTCAACTCCACACCTATCATTTCAACTTCCATGTTTAAAAAGTAGCACATCCCATGAGTAGACCATAACCCGATGAAATAAACCCTAAATCATCCCATGGGTATCATGATGGGTTCAATTAAAAATTTATCTAATAAATTAATCATTTATACCAAGGAAAACCAAGTGGGAAACCCAAAAACACAAAATCCCAACCACATACACATAAATAACGAACTAGACTATGTGATATAACTTATGGAACACCAACTCTGATTCTAAAGAAGATCGACCACTTGAACTTGGCCTTTGACTTGGATAGGAACACAATTTTAATCCTCATCTTAAAATAAACTAGAAAAGTGGGTTTTAGGGACTTGGAAGGAGAATGGACACTACACAAGCCCTAATCTAAAAAAGATATAGAAGTGGAGTGTTAGCCTACCCTGGAGATTTGATTAACAACTAAAGGAAATCAAAATGGATTAGAATTAATGAATATTAATAATTGCAGAGTCTTGGGTTTTTTGGTTTGTTACTAGTGGTTTTGGATGAAGAATAGAGAGAAATACTGAGTTAGATCACTTAAATCTTGAGGATGAAATTTAGTAAGATCTGACATTTAAAGTGGTGCACGGTTTGGCCAAACCTTTGACAATAAAATTTTCCAAATGTGAACCAACCTATTTCTAAGAGGGGTCTAGGATACATGGTTACCTAGGGATCCCACATGGTTTTAAAAACCCTTCTGAAACCGGGTGGGATGGCTCTATCCTATCCTAAACAGTTTTCCTTCCCACTTTCATGGTTTATTCAAATAGTGTAGCCTTCCTTCTGGTTTTCATGGTTAAGGTACAACATTTCTAATAATTATTCACCAACCCTGCAACATTAAATAGATGACCATTTTCTCCCTCCTTTCATGCCCGAACCCCAAAACACCTTTGATACTTCTTAAACACCCAAAAAATATTCCTTTAACCAATATAAATATGCTTAAAGAAAAATTTAATCAATAATGTACCTCAAGAATATCTTGGATCTTACAACCTCCCCACCTTATAGTGGTCCATCCTCAAGACACTCTTCCTAAGAATCACTGGTCTTCCAAGGTAAAGAGATCAGGCCATTGATCCCACATATCATTATCTCTACCAAGTCTCATCTTAAACATTTATGTGCTACCATAAAACTCAAAAAAAAGGAACAATATTTCCCTACAATACATTATCACTACAATATAAAATATGAAACAGATGCTCCTCCTAGGATGAATCTACCTCAAGATCAACATAATAAACATCAATCACATGAGATGGGTCAGGATGATATTTTCGATATAGCGACACATAAAAAAAATTATGTATACCACTATACCTCTGTGGAAGATCCAACCAGTATGCCACTAGTAAAATCCTCTCCACTATACCAAACGGTCCCACATACCATGGTACCAAATTTCCCTATTTTCAAATCTGGAGGTAAACCATCCTCGGCGAGACCCAAATAAACACCTGATCACCCACCATAAACTCAAGAGGTATTCTATGATTATATACATACAAAATATACCCAATATGATCTGTATCCATTCATTTTCGAACCAAATGAACCTATTCAAATGTCTCTAGTATGAGTTTGAGTTTGAATAAACCTCTCTCCCATTAGTTAATGCAGCCAAAATTTCAGTACATAAACCATTGTGGCCAATTCAGGATCATGATTAGTGTAATTTCATTCATGTAGCCTCAACATTGGTAACCCAAACACCACAACTTGTTCATCCTGCATTAAAACTTCCCAAATAACAACACATGATGAATAACTAGAATAAGGTATACTCCTTACCTAGATTGAGTAGGATTAGAATTGGGGTAGAAGTTAGCTGCCTCTTTAGCTCATGAAAAGCATCATCACATGATTTAGACTATTCAAACTTGATTCCCTTCTTGGTCAAGACTAAGAGTGGTTTTTCTAAATTGTAAAATTATTTTATGAACCTTCTATAATGGCCCGAAAAAACCATTAAAACATTGGATGTTAAATTTTTTTTGGGTTCCACACAAGAAACAA
Organism: Viscum album; assembly: GCA_963277665.1. Classification (NCBI taxonomy): domain Eukaryota; kingdom Viridiplantae; phylum Streptophyta; class Magnoliopsida; order Santalales; family Viscaceae; genus Viscum; species Viscum album. The sequence continues at coordinate 1,617,023,869 of OY728136.1, read as the reverse complement.
TGTCTTTCACTTTCTATGGGTCCACAAACACACCTTCCTCAATGGTGATAAGACCTAGTTAATGCAAATTGTAAATCCAGAATTGGAACTTGGATAGCTTGACATATATTCTATGCTCTATTAGTGTACTCCAGATGATTTCATGATGTTTGGAATTATCGTTATGAGTCTTAGTGTACACCAAGAGGTCATCTATAAAGGAAACTACAAACTGTTCGAAGGATGGTTGAAAGATTCAGTTCATTAAGGCCATAAACATTGTTGGTGCATGAGTCAACCTAAATGACATCACCAAAAACTCATATAAAATATACCATCTTTTAAAGTTAGTACATGGTATATTAGAAGGTATTACCGCATGATGATGGTATCCTTATCTCAAATCAATCTTATAGAACACATAATCACCCCTTAGAATGTCAAAAAGATGATTGATACATGTAAGATGATAAAAATTCGTAACCGCTATCTAATTTGACTTCCTATAATTGACACACAACTGCAAGTATCCAATAACCTTTTGGAGAAAAACATTGGATACCCCCAAGGTGATGTACTCGGATTAATGAAACCCTTTTTCTTCATCTCCTCCAACTAGGTTTTTAGTTTTGGTATTTCTATTGGTTCCATTCTATATTGAGGAAGAGAAACCAGTTCTTCTCCTAGTAGAAACTCTTCCATGAAATAAACCACCCTATTGGGTGGAATCCCAATGATGTATTCATGAAATTCATCTTGAAACCAATCCAATATAGGAGGAAATAAAATCTAATCTAATACCCCATCATCAAACACAAGACAATACACTTAGGTTTTGAGTTTACATAACTATTGATAGAATAGACCTTCATAGTATTCTCAGATATCCCACTACCTAGTGTGAACATATGAAATTACCTCCAGAGATATCAATGTTACCCTATGATGGTAATAGTCAGTATGGGTCAGATACATCACTAGCCAACGTATTCCCAAAATCAGATCAAAACCTGATATCTATAGCACAAACATGTCCCAAAGAAAATGGTACCAACCAAAAATGAGGGAAGTCCCTTTAAATTTCCATATATTTTATTCCCAAACTCCAAAAAATGTATCAATAAACATAAATCCAAACACATATTACATCACTAGACCCAAAACACTTGTAAACTAATCATAGATAAAATAATGTGAGGCAAATATATGAATCAAAGAACTAAAAATAGTGGAAGCTACATGAATCATAACTTGAATTGTTAATATCCCAGCCTCACCACCTCTAGGTGTAGACTAATCTGAATGAATATGACCCACCAATCTAACCTAAGTTTCAATTTGAGTTCCATGTGCTATAATACCCTACTGATTTTTGTAATCTTTCCTTATAATACCACATCTGCCACCCCAACCACTAAGTCCATTAGAAGTCCAATTTCCTACCTGATATGGTTTAACAGATACACTAGAAGCACTTTTCATCTTCCTAGATACTCCATCCATGACCACCTATTGGGGATTCCTACAGAACCTCTGAACAAGCCCCAATGTACCACACACTTGGCATTCAATGGGTGGGTAGGGGAATTGTTCATCTGAGTGTCCCGGTCTACCACACTGATAGAAGAAAAATCATTAACTAACTTGAGAGACTAGATACCTTTTATAAATACTCTACCCCCAACCTTGTTTAAACTCTCAAAGTGGCACTTCCAACCATCATAGGATGCACCACTGATCCTCCTAACTAGAGCAACATAGCCACAACCAGAAGCCTCCTTGATATTTAATTCAAGAAATAAGGCCCTGATCCACCACCATAAAAACCCTCTTAAAAAATGATGTTGACTTGGGACTTAATATCTTGTCTAATTCCATACTGGAAATGTATCTCCCTAACAAAATCATCCCCTATCAATGATTGAACAAATAATTACAAGTTGGTGAATTAGAATACATAATCCAACACTAACATGGAACCCTAGTTTAAACTCATAAACTTTTCAACCTTCTCCAACCTCAAGGTCTCCAGAGAGAAATATTTTAAAAACAATTCCTTGAAATATTTCCATATCATATCATCATCCAACTAGGTCTGAACTAGAATATCCTACAAATTCTTTTCCTTTCCTGAAAACATGTAATCCAACAACTTGACTCTCTCATTAGGATAATTCTCTCATTAGGATAATTTTATGAGTGATTAAAAATAAATATAATGGACTATATCCAGAACTCGACTTCATCAGGTCCACCCTATTCAAAAAAATTCTGAGGGTTTTGCAGCTAAAACTCCCAAGTCCGCTCAAACATACTTGACACAACCATCATAAGGTCCAATTATATCATTTTCATAATACAAGATAAGCCCCCACAGAACTTATTCTCTCCCATGTTACCTTGGACTAGATGTTTTTGTTTCTCTACTTCTAGAGGAGCATTCTCAGTGACATCCTCTTATCCCCAAATGGAAGACATCATTGTGTAAATAATCTTCATATAGTGCCAAACTCACATCTTAGAACACCTAACACAAAACATCCACAATTTTCAAAAATAAGTCCCTTCATTAGCTATAAACAACCCATTTTTCATACACCATCCCAATAGATATCACACAAAAATCTATCACTGCCCCTAACCTTCCTGACCATGGGGCATGGTTAACATGGGACAAAAAACTCACTCAACGTGATCATTTTCATAAAACATTATTTTGAACCATTCTAACTTTCACAATGAAAACCTCTCCCTTTTCAACACCCTTTCATCATTGCATCTTATTACCACAAAAAATTTTATCTCATTTTTCAACTTCATTAGGAACTATAATTTAATCATTGTTTTCACATTCTTTCCATTTACCCGTTCACATCATATTCATTAGACGCCCCTTCCTTCAAAAACAATTTCATAGAGAATAAATTCATCCAACCCTTCATATCCCTTACATCCTCATAATTTGTTCCTACCATGATTCATTCCATCTCTATACCGAGGTTTATAAAATGATTAATGTATGGACAACCTCAAACCATTTCAACAACGAGTAAAATATCATAAAATATTAATGTCACATAACAAGTTCATCATTCAATGTTGAAATATCATTCAAATGTACCAACACACATCAAGAAAAATAATCACACCTTAGGGTACTTGGGTTTTAATCATAAATGGGTTCCCTACTCCCAGGTAGGATCTCATTTCCAAGGCCTAACACATCATAGTCTCCCATTAACCATCCCCATATAATATGACAATAGAAAAGTACTGCTTCGATACCACATTAAAATGTCCCCATTTTGGATGCCACTAAACTGGTTCCTCGAGATGGGTTTCTACATGACCTTAGGGGTGCCTCCCCATACGTGAGAGGTTTCCGACTACTATCGAGGGTCTAAAAGATCATGTGGGGCGACTATACCCTCTTTATTAGAGTAAATTACAATTTACAAGATATGAAATAAAGGTAACAGAAAACTGTAAACAATAAACAAGCAAACCCAACCATTTCCCAGAACTAGGTACAACCCCCCCCCACCAAATAGTAAAAATGATATGTTATGTCATATATTTCCATGTGTAATGAAAACCCAAAATAAATACAAGATGAAGAATCCAAAAAGAGGTTCTGGACTTCAAGTTCAGATCCATCCTCCATGCACATCCCATGCTCAAATCAACCATATACCCCAAGACCCTAATCCTTTCCCTAATATGAAATGATGAAATATGTTTGGGTACCCAACAAAGAGCTAAGAAGGGTGTGAGTAAAACTCAATAGTCCCATATTAATAGGTTATACAAAATATCTAGTATAATTAGATAGTGTATGCTGGTACTGAAGGAATAAAAAGTTTAAAAAAGATAATATGGGTCATGAATTCACAATATTCACTTTAAACATTTTCATCATTTAATTCAAGGGTTAGGAAAATCATCTATGACACAGTAGCCTATTCTGGTTCACCAAAAATCATGAAGAAATAACAAAAATTTCATATATCTCTAGGGAAACCATTTCACAATTAATTGCATCACACATACCTTAAAGTCTTAGTCTTAGTAGTATCATCCAATGCAACTAATAGGGTCATAGATAATCAGTCTGGCTCTCTAACCAGTGTATTATATGGGTGATGTTTAGATCCTCATTCCAACAAAAACATATAATAGGAACCTCAATCCAATTACCCACATACCACCTATACATGTACACATTATTTATCAACCATTCATCACATAAAATATTTCAATAAACTATAATAAAACAACACACATAACATTACCAAATCATGGTCCATTCAATGCACAAATTAACTTTATGTATCACTGATTTAAACATTCTCCTTTACATCCCTAATTCAATAAACACATTCATTTTAATCCACTTAACTCATTCATGATATTCGAAAAAACCCTTTACTCCAAGTTAATAACCAATAAAATTATAAGTAGGTTCCAATTCATAATCCAAGCTAGCATGTCAACGTACTTATTATGTTAGTATTTCATAACAATTCATCTCCACACCTATTATTTTAAATTCCATGTTTTAAAAGAGGAACTCCTATAGTTGGCCCTTTACCTAGTAAAATAAACCTAAACGCATCCCATGGAGATCGTGAGGGGTTTTAGTAAAAATTTATCCAATATATTTATTATTTATACTAAGGAAAACCCAGTGGTTTACCCAACAACACCAAATCACAACCATATACACTTAAATAACCAACAAGACAATGGGGTATAACTTATAAACCACTGAACTTGATTCTGTAGATGAACTCTCACTTAAAATTAGACATTGACGCATATTCGAACACTCTTTGAAGCCCCAACCTAAAATCCACTTGAAAAAGCGGGTTTTAGGGCATCATAGGAAGAATAACTACACAAGACCTATTATAAAAAAGATAAATAAGAAGAATGTTATACTCACCTAGAGATTAAATTCACAACCAATGATGATCCAGTGTCTTAGAATCAAGAGAGATTGATTCTTGGTGAGTCTTTGTAATTTTAGTTTTTCACTAGGGTTTTTGGAGGATGAATGTAGAGAAATCATGAGTTAGACCACTTAAAGTACGAGATGGAATTTTGTAAAATCATACATTTAAAGGTGTGCATGGTTTGGCTACACTATTCGCCAAATTGTGCGCCCACCATGTGACACATTCTTTCCAACAAGGGGTTCAGCTTCATGGTTATTTGGGGTACCCCACATGCTTTAAAAAAATCTTCTCAGACCATATGGGATGTCTCTATCTAGGGCTAAATAGTGTGTTATTGACCCTTGCATGATTTATTCAAACTATGCACCCTTACTCTAGGCTTGCACAGTTAAGGAACATTGTTTCTTATAACCATGCACCAACTGAGCCACATGAAATGAATGGATATTTTCTCCTTTTGTGTCTTGAACCCCGAAAATTGCCCCGAGACTACTTACACCCACTGTAAAACATTCCTTTAACCGAAATAAATAGGATTAAACAAAAAAATAATAACGTACCTTAATAATGTTTATAATATTACATATTGACCACATACTTGTATACATGATGTTAAATGTGGAACATGATGTGTACCATATATATATATATTTTACAAGTCCTTCAATACTATCATCTTTATGGGATTTTGTAAAAGTATATTTTTTAGACATGAGATGTTCATTCACATGGGCTTGTGGTATCTTATCAAGGAGTAGTAATATACCCATCAAAGGATAAGGTAGTAATTTATTATTAAATACCCATGAATTTTATGGATTTTCACTGTTTCCTTGGACTCAGAAGATATTTATAGTGGTTTTTATCTAACACCTAATAGATTGAATCCCCATTGAGAACTCTAATTAGGAAATGACATGATTTTTAATGAACTATTTAGTGTGAGATAGATATTGACTACCTAAATTAGAGCATGTTCAATGCTCCCTTTATCAAGATTCTATAGGTTGGAATGATTTTTGGTGTTTTATAAAACATTTATCATCTATGTTTTGTGTTTTTATTAATGAAACTGAGGGAAGTGATCTCGTATGGGTCTAGTCAGTCACATCCCAGGGGTAAAACTATACCACTCACGATCTTTAACTGTCGATGATAGCATTTTCTTTAAAGTTATGGTGATATTAACACATTGTAAATCACTATATGGTCTATAGATCACAATATAATAATTTCTTTTCCCTCCATAGGATTTTAATATACGAAAATGGTACTAGATAGATTTATTACAGGATTTTAACTTTGATATTACTAAAACCACAGGTAAGGGAAATATGGTTATTGAAGTGATAACTATAAGGTCCTGGGGATATACAATTAGTGGTTCTATGAATGATTAGAGAGGTATGGAGGGGATATTTGGGATTCATATTGTTATATAGGAGGGTTGTGGTATAGGTTTCTTTTTTCATTTGATAGTGAAATCACCCATACTGTAGTGGGTGTAGGCGTCTCAGTGGGGAGACTCAAAGGATGAGGTGATGTGGGACCATTCATTCAATGGTCATGTTTCAGTGGGATTTTTGGAGGATTAATGACATTAGATGGAGTTCTAGGAGAGGATTTTTATCCCATAGGTAATGCATGGGAGTTTTTCCTTGAGTTTTATAGCTTATTGGTGTTATTTCATCCTAGAATATCCAAGTTGTATCATGCCTTGAGTTGTCATCATTAGTGTCCTATGATGAAATGGTCAATATGATATTTGGGGTAGCGATGTTGGGTCTTCTTAAATTTGAAGGTATCATATCATGTTATTGATGGGGTTTTACATCAATTGGATATCCTAAAGTGGAAGTGGGAGGAAATCTCAATGGATTTCATCACCAGTTTAACACATTCATGTAACACCCCAGGTTTTTATGAGTTATTTTTTTGAATAAATTAAATTTTATTCACAGATTTTGTTACACACAACACCAATTTATGTTTGTGCTACATGAAACACTGGGTTAGCCTATGTTACACATGACAACGAGTTTAAAAAACCAAAATATATTTTTAATTTAATTATTTAAACATGACTATTATTACCTAGCCATTAAAATTAGTGATATGAGTGTTTATAACTAATTTTTAAATATAAATTTTATTGGTTTCATACATAGATAATATATTGATAAAAAGTACATAAATTTAAGTAAGGACTTTATATATTTTGATAATACAATATTTTTAAAAAAGGTTTTTTATTTATTTTTGTGAACAATGATTTAATTAATTTTTCACAATTTTATAAAATTAATTTCATAAAAAACAACATATTTTTAAATCAACATGTTAATATTATCTTAGATTGAATATTTGGGATTTATTTTGAAAGTTATCCTTTTTTGATTAATAGTGAAAAAATTGAAATTTAATCGAAAACATCATTTTCATTTAATTTAATTATAAAGATAAATTACATATTAATTTTTTTAGAAGAAGAATTAGAAAATTTTTAAATTCATCAGTAAATTTTAAGTCATTATAATCAATTTCATATTGATTATTTATATAAACACTATGTAAACTTTTGAAGATGTTATCTTTAGATAACCGCTTTCTCATCACGTCTACGAGAATAATTTTAAATTAATTTTTTTCCACTTATGAGAATTTTATTCTAAAAATGGACTTCATATTTAGAATCAGAATAATATATATAATCTAATAAGGTAAAATTAATTTTTTACCAAAAAGAAAAGTGAAAACAGTAAAAAATTAATTATTTTGGTTAAGGTAAAAATGGGTTTACCGAGAGTTAAACTAGGAAGATTTGGTTTAAAACAACTATAACACTTGTAAAATTCCAATTTTATTTTGATAATTAAATATAAATCTTAAAATATATTATTTAAGGTTATTTAAAATCCATTATCTTTGAAATGAAATTTTCATTTTCGATTCTTTTTTTGAAATTTCTATGTAGTTTCCAAGTGGGATTTTTTCTCCACTTATAAAAGGCCTCCACTGTCCTCCACTAATTCACACCATTTAAGATACATATTTTTGATAACCAGTTCCAAAATACATCCCCAATATCCCCATATTTTTTTAGAGCAACTGATACTCCTAAAATAAAAACACTAGAGTCCTTAATAAAAGATCCAAAGGTTGTGCTTCTAGGAAAAATTAATTGTCCTCACTAAGCTCCTTAGTTTTATTTATTTATTTTTCAACATTCATTATCTATTAAAAATTAAAATATATTAATACCAATAGCTAATTTATAATTTGTTTTATATTAATATAGTAATCTATATCAATCTTCAATTCCATCAAATGGGTTACAAATTCATCATTCGTGTGTATGGTGGACTATCGCCCCGCAAATCGATGTCATTCGTTTTTTCCAATATCAAATTTAATGGTTGGAAATAATGATGGATTTATTATTATTATATGATATTTATTATATCAGTATATATATTTAATTATTATATTACACATACTATCACGAATCATCCCAGGTCGACCCAAGACTAGTCACTTGAGCCGGTCCCCGGTAAGGCCCGAAGGGGAATTACTGATCCCAATGAGATGGAAACCAGTGCCGAGCATCAAAATATGGTCATTGGGAATAATTTGGACGATGAATAAAAGATAACTAAATAAATAAAGACTAACAATAAAAATAAATACTGGAAGAAGAAAGAAAATAAAACCACACATACCTCCATATGACCTTTCAGGTCACCACACAAATAAAGACCAACCTTTCTCCAATAATGAGCAACTCATACAAGAGAACCCGAGCAAAGGGAACATGCAACTAAAATGATAAAATAGACTTGGGCATTAAAATTCTCTGTAGGTCTACCAAGACAAACCACATAATCCAATAATATCCTTTCCCAATACAATCAAATGAAACATGTTTGAAATACAAATAGAAAAGTAGTGTTTTCTCATTTAAAATTAAGAAACATGTTTTTCCATTTAAAAATAGAACACACACTACATACCATTTCCCAATTTTTTTTTCATTTTATAAAAAAACCCAAAACAAAAGTTACCAAAGCTGGGCTAAAGTAGAATAGGTATACATTGCGAGATGGAAGAAAAATAGTACAGTAGAATGTAAAAATGAAATAAAAATGATTATGTAACCATGGGTGATCATAAAAAACCCTAAAAGACCCCTGGATGTACTCAGTTCGGTACCACCTACCGACATATGTTGAAGCTCATAATTTAATAACCAACTGGCTGCCCAAAACTGACCATATCCAGTGGAAAAGCCCGCCTAGCATAATAGCCAATCCAGGGGGTACCAACCCATCTAATCGAGGTTGATCAGAAACCGTCACTCGATCATTTAAAAAATTCTTAGGAACCCATAGTGTTTATAATAATACTGTATGAGTGGGAGGACCTCGTACACATAAATCATCTTACATGTCATCACCGTACTTGCCTACCCCAAATACAGACACCCAATACAAAAACCCATAAAGGTATATCCATATTATAAGGGTTACCACTATATATATATATATATAACATACATGTATTTGTCATATCATCCAAGGTTCCAACTAGGCCATCATGTCATGTCCATGTCAAAACAATTTTCTAAAAAAATTTAAATCTTTTCACAAAACCTTGAGGTTTCCAAAACACCACCCAATATCCAAAACACAATCATTTCAAAGAGTCAACATTAAAATTACACTAGAGCTGGGAGTGAAAAACATGACCTTAGGTCCACATGTCTAATGCATTTACCAACAACATTTAAAAAAACCACTCTTTGATTTACAAATCCAAACATGAACATATGTTGAAAAACATAGATGAAACCTCTTCAAAATTTCCAAATGAACTATACTCTTTTAAGTCACTCCTTACTATGATTTAATGACAAACATGAAAAACCAATGGAACTCCATTAAATCCATTTCTTAGAACCCACAAAAAGATCAAACCTCATTTAGAAAAAATAAAAACCCTTTATAAAACAAATATTTTTAGAAAACCCAACTTAAAGCATCACCTTCATTTGTTGACAGATACATGTGTGCACCTAGTGCACCCATGAAAGCTCCAACATCTTATAATACACTAAAAGCAAATAAAAAACTAAAAAACAATTTTTATAAAACACCCATTTCTATGAAAAACATGTCCAACCACCAACATTATATAGAAAACATAAAACCATACCCTTGGGAATCCTTAAACTCTTCCTAAAACACTTTAACACATTTAACAAACCATAAAATTTCAAAACCATACTCTCTAGACCAAAATTTACGATCAAATAAACATTTCTACAACAACATGAGTGTTAAGTATTTAATAAGGACCCCAAATTTCACATTAAAGAAATAATATCAATTTAAAAAACTCCATAGGTTCCAAAGTCCTAAACATTACACATGAAGGTCATTAAGACATATTTTTAATAAATTCAATCATCTGGAAAACACCAAAATAGATTAATTTCCTACATTATAACTGTGTGAATCATATTTTGAAAATTTTCAAAACATGTTTTGGCACCTAAATATAAAAAATTTAGCCTGGCCACATAACTGCATTTAAATTAAACACACTAAATGTACCAATAAAGAGAAATAACTAAACAGTAACATTAAAATCCATTTTTAAACAAATTATAAAAACATATAAATTCCATACAAGAAAAATTAGATATAATGAAATAATGAAAACCAAATAAGCAAATAAAAATAAAAGCAACTGATTGAACCATATGCCAGAGGAATGTATCCAAACTAAAAAAATATGGATTCTACTATGTCAAACTTGTGAGAAAGTGATGAAACCTTAAATAGATGGGATTAGAGCATACTGTGGGCCAATTTCACACCAAAGAAAATGATAAAAACACACGAAAAACAACCCAAATGATTTAGGATTTAACTAAACTAAATAAAAACACCAAATACGGAAAGAAAAATATACTGGAGGTGGGGTCTCCGGACTGGAGAGCTCACACTGACAATCTTGAGGGCATCGGGAAGGGGAGTGCAGGGAGGCAAGTTTGTGCGTTGTTCCAAAGGGAGTGGGAGGTATTTAGGGTCAGTCTTACTAGCTGGAGAAAAGAACAAGGAGGGGGTTGACAGGCTAGATCAAAGGATAGGAAGGGGTAAGAGAAGTCAACAGGCATAGGGGAGAGGGCTGACCAGAGCAGTTAGGGCTGGTCGGTATGGGGAAGGTTAGAGAAAATGAGACCAGGGGGTCACTAGGGGTCGGGTGAATTTCTGGTTGGACCAATGGAGAGAAGGGGTTCATTGGGTGTCGAATTTTCCGCTAGCTGAAGGAAAGGAGTGTAGGGGGTCCAGGCTAGGGCTGGTGTGCAATGGGCAGGCGGGGAAGATGGGGTAGGTTGGGGATGATTGGAAGGTGGAGGGGTGAGGGTCGGAAGGTGGAGGGAGAGGCTCAGAGGGTGGGGGGTGGGGGGGGGGGGGGTGGGGGGTGGCCCTGTGAGAGGAGAAAGGTAGGGAGGAAGCGACTATGTGTGAAAGGATGGGCGGTACAGAAAGCACTAGGTCTTCTTTTTTTCATATTAGTGTTGTAATAATAATAATAATAATTATTATTATAAGGATTATAATAATAATAATACAATACAATAAATAATAATAATAATAATAATAATAATAACTATAATAATAATAATACAACAACAACAAGAATAATAATAATAATAAAATTAAAAATACAATAAAAATAATAATAATACAATAATAATTATAATAATAACAATGATTGAAATAACAACAACAATAATAATACTAATAAAAAAACTATAATAATAAAAGTACTAATAAAAATAATACGAATAATAAAAAAACAAATACAATTTGAATGTTATGGATAATAATTACAATTATACTAATAGTTATAATTTCATACATTTCATTTTAAATAATAACGATATTAGTAATAATTTATTAATAGTCATATAAATAACAATTTTAAATAATAATAACATTTTTAACAATTTTTAATAATAACAATATTATTATCTATATAATAATATTATTATTATTACATTTTAAACACATAACTTATTCCATTTATGTATATATTTATTTATTATGAATGATAGACATCTGCACGGGCACCTGGTCTGACCGCACAACTATTGCCAATAGTGTGGTTTCCACACACCGGTCTGAAACCCACTGAAGTCATTTAACGTAAAAAAATTTAAACTGGGACCCAGATCGAACCTTGATGAAGGAACTCAGAGGGAAGAAATAATAAAATAAAAATAAATTTAAAAGTCAGGGTGTGACAATTATCCCTACCAAATACACTTTATAACCCCATAAAGGCAAATAACTGAATGATAGAATGAACTTGAATCCATGCCTGATTGAAACCAAAAGAAACCACAACAAAAGATGATGGGAGAAAATGATTGGGTTATACCCACCACAATAACTCAACTAGCATGTAAATTTAACAATCAAACATACCACCAAAGAAGGGGGGGGGGGGGGCTACGTGGGAACACCCAACCGATCAAAACTAATTTCTATATGATGAGTGAAAAAACTACTCTACTGAATCCTGGAACTCTTGACCCAAACCAAACACCCCCAACACTAGAGAAAAACCTCCAAGAAGAACTTAAACCGAATAGTGGACACAATCATAAGTAGATAAATTAGTTCTTTTTCAGGCACTTATAGCTCCAAATGAACAAAGCTTAACTGAGAGCAACACACACAAAGGTTAAACACACTTTAAAAAAATGCACGATTCAGAAAACCATAACCAAACTAAGAGAACTATTGGATTACAATAGAACATGTTCATCAAATTCCCCCATTGAAGTTATGAACTTACAATAATAGTAAAACTTTAACAATAGAGAGATAAGAACAAATAGTCATTAAAAGTCTTAATCCTAACATGGACCAAAAAACCCGAACTGAGGCTTCACACCCCCGAAAACTCTTGACAGCGTGCAAGATTCACCTCAAGACCTGTGGCTTGAGATATAATGGCTAAAACATCTCCTGGCTCACAGTTAGGAACCGAATCCTCTAGTCACAACATCTTATTTAGGAAATTATTCCTACAGATCTTCTCTAGATGTCACAGACACACACAACAATTACACATCCTCAGAGGGATGCGACATGATGGCTTTGTGTGACCTAAATGTTCACACTAATGGCACGCTATTGATTGATTAGAAAAACATGATGCTATAACCACTAGAGGGAACTCTTTAGAAACATTTACCTCTGGAACACCCTTCTCTCCATATGGGTAACCATCATGAGAAACTGGATATGCTAGTTTTCCAACCATCTACACTCCGAAGACCAACTCAGCTAGGAATGCGTCTTCCACCAATATCTTGAAATGATGGTCCATAGATGGGATGACCTACTACATGATCACTATAATAAGACCCGTGATGTAAAGAGAAGACTTCATTAAATCTAGTGACACTACCTATAGAGAAAAGAAACCAAGTTCCTTGAAATGGTCAACATATATCTTCACTGTCTGTAGGCCTTGTAAAATGCACACAAGTTCTTCACTTTTTTTTGTCTTAACCTCTTCAGGTATTAACCATTAGACTAGGAAATATTTAAAGACATCCCACATCATCACAACTTTCATTTTTGAAAGGGAGAAAAACTCGCATTCGTTTAGAGCTAGGCCTTCAAAAAAACAAAAAAAGGCACACACTCTGACAGCTTCAGGAGTTCCCAATACCCTGAAGACGCAATCGACCTCCTCAAGCCACTCTGCTACCTCCAATGGACCCCAATCACCGTGAAGGACCTGAAATATCCGAGAAGAAAAGAAAATTTGGTATGACTTATCAGAAACCTTAGGGACCTTTCTAGGTGGCATTTTTTGAACAATATATAGAACCTAGAGTGAAAAACCATATCAGGACGAAGCAATATCAATGAAAGCAGCTTCATCTGAAAACAACCAGCTCAAAGAACCAAAAAAAATATAAACACAACCAAAGTAATAAATTTCAAGAAACACCTTTGCAAAACATGTTCAAGCCTTTAATTTCAAATAAACACCCATGGCATCCCATAAACTATCAAACATGTCCCCATCCATTCCATTTCATTACTAATTTCAAACAATTTCCAAATAATCAATACAAATCATTTACCTTTAGAACAAATTTTTTCTAATCCCAAAACCATTTGAATGATAGCATCATCATTTCCAAAATCCTTTTAATTTTCAAAAATTCACTTTCACTAACCAGAAACAAGACAAAACACCACTTACACCAAACTACCAGAGAGAAGAACTAGTGTCTATGCTAAACTTGGTGACTTGGTAGTGAGCCATTCCCCAGGTAGGCAATAACACATAACGGAACTTAAAATGGTCACTTGGATATCACATGGGTCACTACTCAAGGCGAAATCACAAAATGACACTATCTCACCTTCATTATCATCCTTTAATCTATAAAAAACCTAACAAAGATAAGGACTCAGTTCCTGGACTACCCTTGGCGAATCAAGGTTTGGAATGAGATAGGGTTCTGGAATCCATCCCTATACATTTCTATCGAGTCCTGACGGTCCTCATCTCAATCTATAAAACACCACATATAACCCGGAACTCCTTTGATAAATGTTTTTCACAAAACGACCCAGTTATACCCTTAAACAGTCACCCGAGCCGGTCCTCGCAAGGCCCAAAGTGGTGTTCCTGATCCCCATGCCCTAGAAACCAGTGCCGAGCATCAAAATTTAACCACTGGGAATGATTTTTCCCATGAACAAAAGATAACCAAATATATAAAGAATAATGTTAAAAATAAAATCTAGCTGCAAAAAGAAAACAAAACAGCACATACCTCTATATAAACTTCTAGGTCACCACCAAACTAAAGACCAATCTTGCTCCAATAATAAGCAACTCAACCAGGAGAACATGAGTTAAGGGAACCTATAACTAAAATGATAAAATAGGTGTGACCATTAAAATGCTCAGTAGGGATTCCCAGATAAACCACAGAATCAAAGAATCTCCCTTCCCAAGAAAATCCAAGGACACAAGTGTGAAATACAAATAAAAAAGTCGGGTTTTCTCATTTTAAAATAAGAAACATGTTTTTCCCATTTAAAAATCCAACACATTCTATATACCATTTCCAAAACCATTTTCCATTTTAAAAACAAAACCCAAAACAAAAAATACCAAAGCTAGACTAAAGTAGAACAAGTAAATAGTTAAATATAGAAGTAAACTAGTACAACAAAAAGTAAAAAAGAATGTTGAATGATTATGTAAAAATGGGTGATCCTAAAAATTTCAAGAGGACTCCTAGAAGTACTTTGTTCAGAACCACCTGTCAAAGTATGGTGAAGCTCTTAAGTCTATGACCAACTGGCTACCTAAAACTGACCAAACCTAGTGGAAAATCTTACCTTGCCTAAAAAACAATCCAGGGGGTGCCAACCCATATAATCTGGGTCGATTAGAAACTGTAACTCGATCATCTAAAAGATGCTTAGGTACCCATATCAGTTATAATAATACTATGTGAGTGGGAGACCCTCACACGCGTGACTCATCTTACATGCCATCACCATACTTGCCTACCCCAAACACGGACACCGTATATGAAAACCCATAATGGGATATCCCTCCAATAGAGGTGTCCAAAACACACACAAACACATATAACATACATGTATTTTTCATATTATCTAAGGTTCTAATCAGGCCATCACGTCATATCCATGTTGAAACCATTTTAAAAAAAATTTAAAACTTTTCACAAAACCTTCAGGTTTCCAAATGGATACCCAATCTTCAAAAAAAATCATTTCAAAGAGTCAACACAAAAATTACACAAGATCTGGAATTACTATACAGGAACATAGGACAACATTTCTAATGCATTTACCAAGAATATCTTAAAAACACCAGTTTTAGATTTACAAATCCAAATAGGACCTTATGTTGCAAAGTACATGCAAAACCTCTTAACAATTACCAAATGTCCATTACTCTTTTAACTCAGGCCAAATTCCGCTTTACGGAAAAACGGGCCAAACCCAAGGAACACCTTTAAAGCCATTTCTTAGAACCCACACAAAGACCCAAACTCATTTAGAAAAAACAATAACCCTTTATAAAACCAATCTATTTAGAAATCCCAACATAAGGCACCACCATAATTTGTTAACATATCCATGTGTGTAACGAGTGCACCCCTGGATGCCCTAACATCTAGTGATACACAAAGAAAATAGACATTTAAAAAACATTTAAATAAAACATCCACTTCCCTAAAAACCATGTATAACCACCCAACATATTTAGAAAACATAAATCCACCCCCTTTAGAATCATTAAAATCTTCCAAAAATATTTTAACAAATTTAACAAACCATACCATTTCAAAACCATACACTCTATACCAAATTTTACAAACGAATAAACATTTCAACCACAATGTGAGTGTTTAGTATTTTATAAGAACGCCAAATTTTGCTTTAAATAAACACTATCAATTAAAAATAATTCCCTAGGTTTCAATTTACTAAAAATTACACATGAAGGTCATTAAGAACAATTTTAAATAAATTCAATCATCTAAAAATCACCACAATAAATTAATTTCATGAATTATAAAGGTGTGAATCAAATTTTAAAAATTTTCAAAACTAGATTTGACATATAAATAATCAAATTCATCATGGAAACATATAAAAATTTAAATAAAACACACTAAATGTACCAATAAAAAGGTATAACTAAATAGTGACACTAAAAGACATTTTAATCAAATTCTAAAAACTTATAAACAACGTACAGGTCTAATTAAGTATAATGCTATACTGAAAATCAAATAATAAAATAAAAATAATAATAACTGAAAGAACCAATCACCATAAGAATGAATTTAAAAGGAAAAATAATGGATTCTCTTACCTCAAACTTGTGTGAAAGTGATGAAACCTTCAACGCATGGGCTAACAACATCCTATATACCCTTTGCACACCCAATTTAATGGGAGAAACATGTGATTCACAACTACAATGAGTTAGGGATGAACCAAATTAAATAAAATCAGAACATATGAAAATAACAATATATAGGAGGAGATATTTCCAGACCTTAGAGCTCGCACTAGTGAGTTAGAGGGTGATGGGAAGGGGAGAGCAGGGGAGGATGGTATGTACACTAAATAGGAGGGAGAGGGAGGCCGTTGGGATTAGTTACACTGGCCGGAGTAAAGAAGTGGGAGGGGTTCGCTACCCAGAAAAACGGAGAGGAAGGGGTTAGGGAAGTCAGTAGGTAGAGGGGAAAGGGCCTGCCGGAGGAGTAGGGGATGGTCGATAGGGGAAAGGTCAGAGAAAACGAGAGAAGGGGGTCCCTACGGGTCCGGTGCATCGCTAGATGATCAAAGGAGAGCATGGGGTCTGAGCTAGGGCTAGTCTGCAATGCGTAGACGAGGAAGAGGGGTTGGCTATGGATGATCGACAGGAGGAGGGGTGACGGCTGGCCAGTGGATGGCAAGGTCGGGAGGGTGGTGAGCAGGGGAGGTGGTGGTTGTGCAAGAGAAGAATGGCAGGGAGGAGGCAGCTATGTGCACATTGATAGGGGTATATGGTAAGTCCTTGGCCTTCTTCTTCTTTCATTTAATTTCTATTATAATGATAATAGTAATAATAATAATAATAATAATAATAATTGTAATAATTCAATAATAACAATAATAATAATGATAGTAATAATAATAAAACAACAATAATAATAATACAATAATAATAATAATAATATTACAATAATAATTATAATAATAAATTAAAATAATAATAATAATCACAAATACAACATGAATATTTGAAATAATAATTACATTTATACTAATTTTAATAATTGAATACATTTAATTTTAAATAATACAAATATTATTAATAATTTATTAATATTTATATTAAGAATTTTCATAATAATAATAATAATAAAAACTATTCTTAATAATAACAATATTATTATCTACACAATAATATTATTATTATTACGTTTTAAAAACTAAATTTATTCTATTTACATAAAAATTTATTTACTCCAAATAATAGACATCTGCACGGGAACTTAGTCCAACCGCACGACTATCACCAACTATGCGGTGCCCACAAACTGGTCCAAAACCCACCAAATTCATTTGACATAAAAAAATTTAAACGGGGACCCAACCGGAACATTAAAGCGAGAAATCTGAGCCAATAAATAATAAAATAAAAATAAATTTAAAAGATGGGGTGTGACACATAACTTCATACTCTCCATTTTTTGGGAATACGATAACGTTGAATGTGTATACAACAGATAACTGACTCATAAAGAGATGTGATTCATCATCGCTTTACATGGATAACAATAAGAATGATTTTATTGAACATATATGATATATATGACAAAACAATGATTCTTAAATTATAATATATCATTTAAATTGCTTTTTTTTCTACCCAACAAGAAAATGGAAACAACGTTCATTCATACATATGACCTACCATATCCTTTAATGGTGTATTTCACTTTCTATCGACAAATTTTATGGATTACTCAAAATTCATAAATATTTAATATATATATTATATTTCATTCATGTATAAAATTATTTATATGATTAAATTATGATCAAATTAGAATGACCAAAAATAAAAAATCAAAACATAGATGAAAAAATAAGTTATTACCGAAAACATTTTTTTAACTAGGAATTGTTAATAAATAGGTAATAAAATGTCATAAGTAAATAAGATATGGTATCTTATATATACTTATGTTTCTATGGTAGATTTTAAATAAACTTATAATTATTATAATGGATTTTTTATTGTGTATGAAGGAAATTGAGACTTAAGGTAAGAGATTTCTTTATCAATTCTTACTAATATGAGACACATGATATATTCACCACATGTTCATTTATATGGTTCATATACTATCCATGAATTTATTTTATGATTTTTATCCATAAAATTATTTGTATTTAAATATCTATTTTTTTATATCACTTTCATGGTATTTATGTTTCCATAGTTACAAAAGTTGTAAGGGGGGTTTGTCTCAATTTTCCTTCTTTGTGACATATGTTATGTTATACAGCTATCTTCTTTTACGAGGTGTATATATAGAACCTTTGATTTGTAATATCTTGAATATATTTATCCTAATGATATTTTATGTTTCATTTAATGTTATTCCTTTATGGGGCTTACAATACATTGATACCAAAGTGTAAAATATCTTATGTTACAATATCATTGTTTATCAGGATTGTTTATGAATATGCTTCCAATGAGGAAATATTATAATGTATCTCTAAATAAACACAAGGATTTTATTATCTTATGGTTATGTCATGATAATAGATGTTTTCCTCACATTTACCTCTCTTTATGAACAAAATATTTTAATGTAATTTTTTTGTGAAAAACATCTTTATTTACCACTTTGGTTGAATACCAATAATTCTTCAAAAAACCATGTTTTATAGAAATTAATTTTTTTAATCTTTTAAAAATGATTTATTTAAGAATTTTCACCAATGTATGATTTTTTATAATTTCTTTAAAATGAATATTTAGGTATTTTTCCAAAAAAAAAATCTATTTGGATTTTACTAAAAATGTGAAAGGAATATTTGTTTTTAAATGCATAGAATGAAAAAAAACATCCCATCATCATGAACATTATTTTCATTAAAGCTTCCTTTGTAATTTTCAGGTTTATTTTCTATTAAATTTAATTTTTGGTCTTATGAAGTTTTTTCCAAAATTAAAAGGATATTTCCTACAAAAAATGTTTTAAATAGTTTTTATAGATTCTATTATATGTTTTTAAGGATATTTTAATGGAAAATAATATAAAATAATATTTAAATTTTATGTTTTAAAAATTGATTTTCAAAGAAATATTATCTTTCATAAGAAACATTCCAATTGATTTATTTTTAAAAACCATTCTGCGTCAAAGATGGAATCCATTGATTTGCCTTATTCTTTACTGGGGATATAATCCAAAGATACAATTATTATTCATTCTCATAATGGTATATGTTTATGATGATAAGATGTTTATGAAACCAATTTATCTTCAATGGGAAATATTATGATAAAGTTCCTATAAAACCGCCTTCCATTCATTAGATACACTTTTATAAATTGATTAAATGATTACGAAACTTATCACCTTTCTATATGTTAAGATATAATGAAATGTTTATGAAACCCATTTACATTTGATGGGTTATAATGTGATGATTGTTTTATGATTGTGTAGAACACATATCTATGATTTTAATTATGTGATGTGTGGGAGTTATATATACCTCCAATTCATTGGGTGAAGATTTATATCTCCTGATATAACAATGGGAAACAAGTGGATAAAATAGATCTATAATGGGAAACAAGTGTTTCCTAAGACACTATGGGAAATAGGTGCATGTTGAATCACTATGGTAAAGAAGTGACAATTCCTGGTCTACCATGCCGATGGTCTGGGAAGTTAACCTTGAAATATAAAATAGTCTTCAAAATTTATGGTGGTACCACACTTTAATGACATGAGATTAGGGTTCATGATTGATTTTTGTTGATTTATCACTCTTATGGGATATGATTTTAGAAATGATAATGTTTTATACCATGGATCATGTTTGTGATCTATGATAGTTTGGGTATGAACATCATGAGTTATTTTAATGATCAACTTCCCTTTTTATTATATTATTTTTTTCATATGATCATATATTTATATTTCTTATTCTTACCCTTGAGGAGTATTTAATCTCACACCTTATTATGTTTCATTCATTAGGTTATAAAGATATGTTTAATTAGGGTATGATTAAGAGTAGTACAATATGATAATAATTTTTTGAGTGATGTACAAGATCATTCACCAAATTATAAGATTATGTACATTGTCTCATAATATAATAAAATATTATAACCCTTAAGAATGTATTTTTGTAATGTATTGAATATTTAACTAAGGAAATGAAATATATATGTATGAAAATCAAAGGTTGTTATAATTATTTGGGAGGATAAAATGAACTTGGGTGATTATGGACTGATTGATGATATTATATATCTTCTTGGAACATTATGAGTCGAATATTGTGAAGAATTTGGAAGGACAACATATTAATGATATAGTAAAGTCTCCCAGGTTACTGAGGAAAATCACCTCAAACTGAGATTCTCTCTTTAACCAATGAGTATATAGGGGATTGAAACATAGATCTTTACTAAACCTTAACACTTTTTCATAACCTTAGATAGGTGGTAAGACTGAAGAGACCAGCCAGACACTAAAATATATGCTACATTCCTACGTTCTGAATCTTGAAAAATTATGTGTAAATCATTTTCCTTTGGATGTTTTTTCTTACAAAAAGATTTATCACTCATCCATTTTAATGGTTCAATTCAATGTGTTGTATGTATGTAATTTTTATATTATTATTATGATGGATGGTATATGGGGATTATTCATTCCTTGGGTCAGATGTGTTGTAGAGTATGATTGACAAGTTTTAGAAGATCCTAGAGAAATGAGGGTAGTGTAAGACAGACATAAGTCCTATAAAGATCGAATAAGGAGAACAATGGAGTTTTATTATGGAGATCATGTGTTTTTGAGGGTTTAACCTCATCAGGGAATGTAATAATGTACTAAGGGGATTGATAATTATCCTCAGTTCATTAGTCATTTTTAGGTGTTGTAACTCATTAGTGAGGTGGAATATCAATTGGTGCTTCCTCAACAGCAAGACCATATCCCCAATACCTTCCATGTTTCATATATTGTTTATCAACACTATTATGATTATCATGTTATTGGTTAGAAAAATTTAGATATGGAGAGTGGAATTATTTTTATGTAGTGGTTAGTAAAGATCTATGATAATTGAGAGAAGGTGTTTTTTTGGGAAAGTTATTCCCCATGATTGATTCTATGGAGTTTTTATGACATGGAGGATAATACTTGGGAGTGTGAATCAGATATTAATTTTAAGTATCCTAAAATTATTTAACATTATTTATCATTGGTGATAGGATATTTTATTTTTATAATTAATTTAAGGTGAATTTTGTTTATTTATGTTTATAGAGTAGTTTCCATTAATGTTATTGTGTGCTATAGTGGGGGAGTCATCCTTTCTGAGAGGAATATCTCAAGGGTGATTGGTTGGTGGTGTTTTGGTATTCCCTTATTGTATGTTTTTTATTCTTGGGGATGAAAATTATTTTATTAGCATAAAATTTAATTGTCTAGATCATTCTAGCTTGTTCCTTTTCAATATTCATCTGTTAGAGTTGTTGGGAAGAGTTTAGAAGAGAGTGGTATTATTGGAGCTATGATTTTAGGTGGGACCAAAAGGTCATGACATGGTTATTTTGGTCATAGCATGAGAGGTTTTGATACAGTTGGGTGTCAGGGATGTCGTCTGTGGGTCATAGAATAGAGGAGTGTTCATCGCATAAATGAGTAGGCCCTAGGAGTTGGATTAGGTGATGGGAGTTTAGTCACAGTGTAATAGAGAGTGGCGTGGAATGATGGGTCCATGAAAAATTTGTCAAGTGATAAAACTTATGAATTTTTAATAAACCATCATGAGGATTAATTTTATCCTTATGAAGATTATATTTTATAATTCATCATTCATAACATGAAATGTTAGTTTACAACACAATAGTTCCTTTTGGATTTTGTAGGATTTTCTCTTCATGGTGCAGCCATGTTTGTTGCATCACGGAGCCTTAGAGGAAAATATTTTATGGTTTTTACTTTAGTATTATAATTTAGTGCATCATTAATCATTGAAAACCCTTATTTATTTGTAACATATTTTTAAATCTGAATGTTCCATGACTAAAGGATATATAGGGAGATTCGTTGTGCAATTATTGGGTGTTTGGGGTACCTTTACCATCATAGTTTTCCATGGTCTATCATGTTATGATTCCACAGTTTTTAATCTAGGTATAAATTTAAAAATTCATTGGTTTTTTTATTTCACCAAGGATTATTTGAACCCATGATATCATAAGCATTACCATATAGACCCTTGAACCTCCCTCAAATGGATTTGTCCCTCATATTCTAGAGATCAACTATTTGTGATCTACTATTAGTTCTCCCTATATTATTATTTATTCCAATAATGTATTATTTATATGATAGTTTGGGTAGTGGTACCGGTTTAACTTAATAGATATTAGGATTAGTATTTTGATGGGGTTTTCTATGATTTTTGTTCTTGGAGGCTCCAAATTTACAGGGCTAGTCTTATGGTATCCTCTTATCATTTTTCTTTCACAATAGTTCATGAAGAATTAGTTGAGGTATAAGATTTGAGAAATCAATTTCATTTTCCATATTATGTGGATCTCTCAAGATATTTCTATGATTAGGTGGATAATATGAAATCGAATAATAAATATAATAAATTTAATTATATAAAATGAAATGGCATGGGGTGATACACATGTGTTTATATTATTTCGATATTTTTATTACAATATTGGTATCTATTGATGTTTTTTACTGATATTTCTATTTTTATTGTGATACTTTATAAATTTATATGATTTAAATGTTATAAAATCTCTTTATAAGTGGTTAATCATGTTAAGATAGTAATGAAATGATTATATTAAATCTATATGATTGTTGTGTTATCATTATTATGAGATATGATGTAATTAATTTGGAAAAGAGGAAAATATGGAACTTCATGATGACGAAATTTTCAATTTGTGATGTTAGATTTCTTGTTTTCTAATTGCGATTTTGGGATATTTTTGGGGATATTCATTGATGAATATTTCTTTTTATCAGTGTTAATTGTACAAAAAGGATTCATCTACCATTATGTGGATGGAAATAGAGGGTTTGGATGTTATTATATTGTGTGGTGGTTGG
Organism: Viscum album; assembly: GCA_963277665.1. NCBI lineage: Eukaryota > Viridiplantae > Streptophyta > Magnoliopsida > Santalales > Viscaceae > Viscum > Viscum album. Next base: position 1,616,999,944 of record OY728136.1, on the reverse strand, counting down.
TGTGACTAGTTGTTATGGATGGAATGAGATCTTTTAGTGTGGTTTCATAGTGGATCATTGATGGTTTTTGGGTTAATTTATAGTTTCTCAATTGTAATAAAATCTTATTAGTGGAAACAAACTTGATAGTTGGTGAGGGATATAAATGGAATGATAATAAAATAATTATGTGTGGAATTGTAGGAAATAAATCTAGGTATTTTATATGAATGGCTGTTATTACACAATGAATGGAATGAAATATTAAAAGTAATGTAGAAATTAAATAGTAAACCTAGAATGGTAACATGATGTGATTTAATGGGAATTTTTGTGTCTTTTTTTCAAGAAATGTGGGAATATTTTGGTGGTTTTTTTAGTATTAGTGATGGGTTGTGTGTTTTAGTAGTTGTCAGTATACAATGATTGAGTTTGAGTGACGTTTTTGGGAAGTGATGGTGTTGATTAGGTTAACTTTCTATATTGGTATTGGGTATGGATTTAATATAGGTTTTTTCCTTATGATTTCTATACACACTCCACTCATGTAAAATAACCTCACTAATGTCCAAATGTTTTATATATCATGTGTTTTTGAAAGACATCTTGGTTTGTGAGGAAATGTATTGCTAAAAAAATCCATCTTCCTAACTATAACTTCAAGGTGTAGTATGTTCTATAATGGATCCAGGTGGGAATGATCATGTATTTTATCTGTTGGTGTACTAAAAGACACAAATTTTATATTGGTATGAAGAGATATAGTGGGGGTTATTCATGGTAGGATAATTGAATGTGGTTGATGACTTTCATGTTTAAAATTCCCCACTGTAATAGAAATGTGATATGTGGATGGGATTTGGTACATGGTAGTGGATATGTTATGATTCTGATTGTAACACCCAAAAATTTTATGAGATATATTCTTTCTAATTTCTTTTATGTGTTGTGTTGTATGTTACACCAAGATTAACTTGTTCTATACGCAACACTATATTTTCTGGTAGTATATGCAACACTATTCTTGGATTGTGTCCCACTCAATTTGAAGATCTTTTGATAGAACTCAAAACTGAGAATAAATTTTTTTCAATGTAAAAATGAACTATGTTTGGATAAGGTTATATGAAATACCAAATAAATCTTTCAGTATACACAACATTGAATTGGCTTGTGTTACATGCCAAAGCGACCTTCGTCAATATCTTGCATTGTATGCGATACTGAGATTCACTAAACAATGATATATTAATAAAATATTATTGTTAAATGAGATATAAACTTGCCCTTATAAATATTTTAAACCACATTTTTAATTTTATATAACATTATTAATCATATTACACATTTTATAGAACCTGATATGATAACAAAATCATTTTTTCAGATAAAAAAAGTATTTTTAAAAAATATAGTTTTACCACCTTTTGATGCTACACCCATTTTAAATCTAGATTTAGTCAATTTTATATTTTAAATTTGACAAAATAAATTTTTCTTTATAATAAGAACATAAAAATTTACATTGGATGAAATTTTGGTATTTTTATGATAAAATTCATATTTTATTAATAGTGAAAAATACTGTATTTTAATTCAAAACTTCTTTTTAATGTAATTTATTTATATAGTTAGATTGTACATTTAATTAGTTTTAAATTATAATTGTATTATATATTTATCATTTAATAAAATTTTGTTCATTTTATGTAATTTCACTTTCAAATTGGACATAAACATATGCTAGTATTTTGATAGTTATTACTTTTTAAAAACCCAATGGTTAGTTTTGACAATGAGAATTAATATTAAATTAATTACAAAAAATTTTGTGATTTTAATTTGGAAAAATGGATTCCATATTTCTAATTAGGAGGTCCAAATTTTGTAAATATGCACCTTTTTTAGACATTATGAATCGTAACTTCTGTAATTATTTTATTTTCCATGGTTAAAGGGTAAATCTTGTAAATAAGGGCAAAAAATTAATATTATAATAATATCAAAATACAGAAACACATTTCAAATTATTATTTGATAAGATATTTCTGACCATGGTCATCATTGGGTCGATTTTGGGACCCCATGGATTCACTTGGATGTGAAAATAGTATTTTATAATATTTAATTTAAGGTAAAGATAATTATAAACTAAACATATATCTTTTACTAAATTGATTTTAATATGTGGTTATATATCATGTATATATGTATATTAATATCCATTATAAGGCTCCAAATATTTAAAAAATCATGGTATTTTATTTATTATTTTTAGACATTAGATAAATATATTTATTTATGACACAATTATGATGTAGTGATTACCACATTAATGAAATATTCAAATAATTGAATTTATAAATATTAAAATAAATATAATATGAATATTTTGATTGCATACATGAATTTTCTAGACGAAATTGACATATTAGGGACAAGTTAAGGCATTTTTTCTAAGGAATAAGGCTGGTACGAATTTTTTAAAAAGTCAAATAGGAATAGTATCCACAATTGATATAATCCATAACGTAAAACATAAATTAGTTTATTAAATGATATTAAATTCCTATGAATCCAAAATCCTGAAAAATGGTTAACATAAGTCCAAATATGTCATAAGTAACTTCTTGTGGGTCATCTGACCTGATATGGAAATTACATTAACCAACAATGTATAAATAACATGGAATCAATGTAAGATTAAAAGGGGTAATATAAGGGTTAAATCAAAATGATAAGGATAAAAAATATATACAAAACATATATACTAATTATTGGATAATAGGTATTCGAACCAAAATCATCTTATATTATAATTAAATATGTTTTGGAATATTTTAAATCAAAATTGAATTTATAATAAATTAATTTTTGAGAGTTTTCTAAAGTGACCCTCTCCTCTCTTATAAAAGGAACCTCCACCCTCTCCTTTTTACACCATTTTGAGACTTCAGGCTCAAAAAAACCCTGACCATTTCTTCTCTAAACATCCCTAGTTACATTCAAGAGGTTATGGTCTTATAAAAATACCAACAATAGTGCCCTAAGATGAAATTTAAAGGAGGCACATCGGGGAAGAGGTAATCTCTTCTATCGATTCCTTCAAATTTATTTCTTCTTCTACTTCCTATTATTTAGTTGATTAATTATAATGTAATAAAATCAGTATCAATAATATACTTACATGTTATTATAAATATGAAACAACCCAATTTCACCTACTATCAATCCTACAAAAAATGAAATCATTGCGCGTGCCTACGTACGACTTACCGTCTCCACGCCGTGGTGTAATCTGTTTTTCACCACCACCTTACTTGGATGGGTATAAGGGTGTAAAAAATAAATAAATATTATTATTATAACAATATACTAATTATTAGATATTATACACCATACAATTCAATACCATTCAACTATTGTGGGAACTATATCGTCGCTCGGGCATACGTACGGCTTACCGTCTCCACGACGCGATGTGATTCATTCTCCACGTTAACCATTGAAAAATGATTATAAATAATATATAATAAATAATCATGAAATTTATTACATATTAATTATAATATATATATATGTCATTTTCTTACATCCTCCATTCAATTTAATAAGGAATGGAAAAACTCATTCATTCAAACGTACGACATACCATCTCCATGAATGGTGTCTTCCATTTAATTTTTCAATATGTTATATAGATTTTTATATAATGAATATATATGATATGTAAATAAATTTTTTACATTCTGGAAGTATTTAAATCATGATATAAGTAATAATATCAAGAGTAACAATTCAAAACATGTATGGTAAATAAAATGATTATTACCCAAAACTTTTCCTTAACATGGAATTGATAAATTAACGGGTAATATAATGTCATAAGTGAATCATAAATGATATCATAAATATTTTTATGGTTATTTTACAAGTTAATAATATGTTTAAACCCACTGTAAAAGAGTTTCTGACATATATGGAAGAAATCAGACTTAAGGTAAGGGATGTCTTTTCCAATATCATTTTTATTCGAGATTGTTTATTCATAAGTATTTACTGGGAATATATTTATCATATATGTTCATGCTTTCTAAAAATATTTTCATTAAATTTTAAATATTATTCTATGTCTTTTTAAAGTCATTTTTACCCATTTTCACTTTTACTGCATGATTTGGAAGGTATTATTCTTACGTTTACCATACGAGGTAACTTTTCTGGAAAAAGTACGAGAAGAATGTTTTTTTAACTTTTATTGGATGAATGGATTTTTTCAGTTTCATGAAAATTTATTTACATGAAGATTCCTATAAATTATTTCAATTTTATTTTCAACTAAATTATTTTCTTTTAAAATTTCTCAAAATTTTGAGAAAAGAAAATGTCTTTGAAGAAGAAAGGATATTTCCCTCAAGAACTAAGTTCAATTGGTTTATCAAAATTATTTTCCATCTAAGATGATTCTATTAAAATAGGTTTATGTTTATATCGCTATTATTAATATTATTTTATTGGTTTAATTATGTAATTTTAGTTTATATGGATTATTTTTTAATGGAATGATGTTTAAGGAACCCATTTTATTTCTTAGGTTATGCTATGATGAATGGTTTATGTTTTTGTGGAACAAGTAAGAATGATTTCATTATGAGATGGGTGAGACCTATATATCTCTACATTTAATTGGGAAATGATTTATATCTCATGGGATAGACAAAGATGGAATGATAAGTAAATCTGGTTCAGTTATATAGGGATTGAACGACAAGTAAACCTGGTTCAGTAATGAACATCGTCCACTATGACGGTCTTGGCAGCATTGGCTTGGCTACTATGGAAATCATATTTTGTGATTTATGGTTTTCCACAATTCAAAATCTTATTCCTTGGATATTTTATCATTATTAATATTCCGTTATGATCTATGCCTTACGTACTACGAATATTTCTTTCAAGACTCAAGATTTTTATGTTTAAACTTTATGTTCATATTATTACGTTCAAATATATATGGTTTGTATTATTTTCTCCATGTATACCCTTAATGATCATTTTAGCTCTCTCTTTTTATGTTTTCTATTATCCCGTATATGAAGAAAGGTTTTAGGTTGTAAGAAATAGTAATATCTTTATAGAAGATAATGAAGATCTTTCACAATGATTAGAAGATTTTGTTTCATGTTTCTAAAGACACTAAAATAATACGGTTTTTGGTGTTTGTTTATGACATGTATTATGTATTCCAAAAAAATAAATGTAATTTCTATGTATGTCAAGATTAGGTCTCTATAATTGGTATCAGAGTGAATGTTTAGTCAACCTTTGGAAACTAGGCTGTGAGAAATTTAATGAGATCCCCAGAGATATTTATAAGGTATGTCTAGGGATGTCCCTAAGGGTTTATCGAACTGTATATTAAAATCCTTGAATTATGGCAACGATCATGAATAACCTTGTATTAATCTTAATACATCATATATTTAATGCAATCCCATGTGATAAAGTCATTTTCCTAGTATGTTTTTTCCTCTCACACTGTTATTTTTGGGTTTTAGATAATGGATGGAACCTAAATGAATGATGTTAATGATCAATGCACTAGAAAATGAAATTATTTTCTTCTTGAACAACCAATTTTTTTGGGAAATGGAATGAAAAATATTATTTTTATACTTACACAATCTATGAATCATCTTGGACTTCTAAATGACCAGATAAGGGAACAAAATTCTATTAATTTTTTCATGAGGAAACAACCAACTTCTTTCAGTGGGTCTTCTAATCCACTTTTGGCAGAACAATGGATCATTACCATTGAAAATATATTTTCCATCCCTTGCTATTAAAAACATAAAAATTTCTTTTTGACTATCTATCATTTAGAAGGTGAAGCAGATCAGTGGTGGACTCTAATTAAGAATACAAGGCAGCAAGATGAAATTGAATCCATGGAATGGGACAAGTTCAAGAACTTGTTTGTCAATAAGTAATTCCCTCACATTATTTGAACATATATTGAAAAGAATTTCCTTGAGATTAAGAAAAAGGATGATGAATCTATTGGTATATATGAGGTGAATTTTACAAGACATTAAAGGTATGCTTCGGGATTTATCATCCAACATGAAAATAAAGTTGATTGATTCTTCAGTGGCATAAAACCAAGTCTTCGAAGGGTATTAGCTATAAGAATCTTTAGTATCTATGAAGAGATATATAATTTATCTATCAAGGTAGTACTAGAATTTGGTGTTAAATATCCATCTTATGGTTTTCATAAGAAATTAAATATGGAGTTCAAGGAAAAATCACCAAAAAATGGTGAAAATAAGAATAATGTTTCCTTATGATCGACGTGTGGAAAGAATCATGGTGGATATTTCCTTCAAGGTAATAGCAAATGTTTTAAGTGTGTGAAATATGGTCATCGAGCAGCTGAGTGAAGAAGTAATGGGAAAAAGGTATGTAATGATGTTAATAGAGAAAATACTGCAAAGAATACACCACCAACACTTCAGTATTACAAGTACAAGGAAATGGGGCATTACACTAACCAATGAAATAATACAAAGGATAACTATGATCGATGTTTGAAACCTCTTAAATAAAAATACAAAGGGAAGTCACATTAAATAACTATTGGTGATGTTGAGTATGACAATGAAGTGGTGGAATTATTTAGTGTTTATGTAATGGGATTTAAAAATAGTGTTGTGGAATCTCATTTATAGCATTTTGGAATATTGGAATATATATGTATTGTTGTATTGTGGTTTTCCATAATTATATGGTTCCAGTAACCGTGAAAAGTGATTGAAATATTTTTGAAAATCACATGATATGCATATAATGAAGGGATATGGAGATAATGATATATTCGATAGTATTAATGATCTAATGACTGATATAAGGAGAGAAAATGATATCATGGTTTTATAATATAGAATTTTTGTGATTATGGTATGGGGAAAGAGTTAACCTTTGACATAATTCATGTTTTCACTATGTTTATACAGTAATTCATGTTATTATCAAGTTTCAAGAGAATAGATGATTAAGGTATTCACATGTTTGGAATATGACAACAAATAACTACATTATAAGATATGGTAGATAAATTTTTTTATTTAGTTCACCTACTTCTAATGTTTTATATTTTTTGGATTTTAATGTTACCCATTTATAGAAAGTATAAGTTATATTTCATTTAAAGTTTGTTAAATTAATGTATTATATCACTATAGGTGGACTTATGAATATTTGTTAACCTCTTCAAACCTTTTTGTTGGGGAAGATAGAATGACCTATCAATCTATCACAAGATCTTCTAACACTCCAAGAATGAAAAATTCAACTTAATTTCTTTAAATATGTGATGAAGTGGAAATTGTTCATGGAATAGTCAACGGTACTGAAATCAGGTAAGTATTTCTTCTCATGAAAAAATTATTCAACTTTAGGAAAATGGTTTGAAAAAAAAAATTATCCTTGTACCTTCTTATCCGATGAATTATATGGTGCCTTAAATCATTTCATATTTATGGATTTCTGGTAGTTAATAATCTCCCACATTTTTCTATATCACTATCCATCAGGAATTGATGGTTAAATTTCTCTTCCATATCCATGTTTTCCCTTCCCACCTAAGTTCTCCTATGTGAAAACCTAGTGATAAGTTATTTTGGGTAATAGTTATGTTTCTAACATTCCTTTTTCAAATTAATTTTTAGTATTCCTTTTTATGATGTCGGTTTCTATGAAATAATCTTTCATTTAGTAAACCATTTATAACCTTGAATTATTTTGAGGATGAAATTCATTTTAAGGGGGGTGGAATGTAACACCCCAAGATTTTACGATATTGATTCCTTTTAGTTTCATTGATTTCTTATGTTGTATTCCACACAAAGATTAACTACACTACACAACACCGTATTAGCATGCAGTATACGCAACACTATTCTTAGCTTGTGTTGCACACACTTTCATGTTCTTTTGATTGAAATCAAAGCTAATTATAGTTTTATTTTAATGTAAAAATGAAATATATTTGGATTAGGTTATATTAAACACTAAATGAGGATTTCACTACTTGCAAAAATGACTTGTATTGTGTTACATGCAAGAGTGAACTTCCTCGATAGCTTACGTTGTTGGCGATATTGAGTTTCAATAAACAATGATATATTATTAAAATATTTGTATTTGATGGGTTATAAACTAGATGTTATGAATATTACTAACCTTATTTTGAATTTTATATAAAATAATCATTTATCTTACACATTTCTATAAAATTATATGAGAACAAAATCATTTTTTCAGATAAAAGTATTTTTAAAAAAATACAGTTTTACCACCATTTAATGGCGCACCCATTTTAAATCTATTTTTTTCATATTTATAATATTAAATTTGAAAAAATAGATTTCTTATTTAGAATCAGAAAATAAAAATTTACTTTGGATAAAATTTTGGTAATTTTTTTTTTGATAAAATTCATATTTTTATGAATAGTGAAAAATATTGTATTTCAATTCAAAACCGCTTTTCAATATAATTCATTCATATAGTTAGATATTAATTTTAATTAGATTTAAAAAATAAATGGGTTATTTATTTATATTTTAATCCAATTTTTATCATTGGATGTAATTTCACTTTCAAATTGAACATAAATAGTTGTCAATCTTTTGATAGTTATTACTTCTAAAAAACCCGCTTTTTGGTTTTGACAATAAGAATTAATTTTAAATTAATTACCGCAACTTCTGTGTTTTGAATTTGGAAAAATGTATTTTCCATTTGGAATTAGGAGGTCCAAGTTTTGTAAATAGGAACCTTTTATTTTTTAAAATTATGAATAGTAATTTCAGTAATTATTTTATTTACCATGGTTAAAGGGTTAATCTGGTAAATCAGGGTAAACAAATAATATTAAAAAAATATTAAACTACCATAAAACATGTCATAATCTTATTGGATGAGATATTTATGACCATGGTAATCCTTGTGTATATTTCGAGACCCCATGGATTTACATGGATGTGAAAATGACATTTTATAAGAATTTATTTCATGTAAAGATAATTATAACCTAAACATATATATTTTACTAAATCAATTTTAATATAGGGTTATATAACATATCTATGTGACTATAAATAATCATTATAAATATAAAACTATTTACCACATCATTGTATTTTATTTATAATTTTGATATATGAGATAAATATATTTATTTATGACACAATTATGATGCAGTGATTACTGCATTAATGAATGATTCAAATAAATGAATTTATAAATAGTAAAATAAATTTAATATGAATATTTTGATTCCATCCAAAAATCTTATGGATGAAATTTATATATAATGGATTTTTTAATTTCTTTTTATTGAATTATTTACGTATTTATAAATTTTTAAAAAATTCATGTATGAATATTATCCAAAATTGACACTTTACATAACATAAAACATAAAATAGATTATTAAATGATATTAAATATAAAATTCATCCAAATAGTTAATATAATTCCAAATATGTCATAAATAACTTTTTTTGTCATTGGACAATATATGCTAATTACATTAGCCCCGAATGTGAAAATAACATGATATTACAATAAGATTAAAAAATGTAAAATAAGGGTTAAACCAAAATGATAAGGATAAAACAATATTCAGAACTTGTCTAAATATTATTGTATGATGTGTATTTGAACCCAAATAATCTTATATTAGAATTAAATATTTTTTGGACCATTTTAAATATAAAATAAATATATAATAAATTCATATTTTGAGAGTTTCCCATAGTTCCCCTCTCCTCTCTTGTAAAAGGGAACCTCCTCCCTCTCATCTTCACCCCATTTTGAACCTTCAAGATCATTCATACCCTTCTCATTTCTCTTCTAAACTTATCTAGTAACATTCCAGAGGTTTTTGTTTTCTCAAAAGACCAAATCTAGTGTTATAAGAAGAAATTTAAAGGAGGAACGTCGGGGAAGAGGTAATCTCATCTACCGATTCTTTCAAATTTAATTCTTCTTATACTTACTCTTATATTGTTGTTTCATTATAATGTAATAACATAAGTATCACTCATATAATGATATTTTATTATAAATATTAAAAAACCCTATTTTACCATCTGTCCATCCTACGAGAAATGAAATCACCGCACGTGCACACGTTTATCATACCTTCTCTACGCCATGGTGTAATATGTTTTTCACCACCACCTTACATGGATGGGTATAATGGTTAAAATAATAACTATATATTATTATTATAATTTTATAATAATTATGATATACTATTAACCATACAATTCAATAACATTCCACAATTATGGGAATGATATCATCGCTTGTGGGTACATATAACTTACCGTCTTCACGATGTGATGTGAGTCATTCTCCACGTTAAACATTCAAGAATGATTATAATGTATATATAATAAATTATAATGAAATATATGAAATAATAATTATACTAGAATTATATATATATATATTTCATTTACTTACTTCTATTCAATTCAATAAGGAAACGAAAACACCATTCATGAATGTGTACGACCTACCGTCTCTATGAACGGTGTATTCCATTTCATTTATCTATCTGTTATATATATATTTATATACTGAAAATATATGATATATAAATAATATTTAACATTCTGGATGTACGTAATTCATGATATAATTAATAATATCAAGAATAAAAATTCAAAATTGGTACGATAAATAAAATGATTATTACCCAAAACATTTTTTAACATGGGATTGACAATGGAATGAGTAATATAATGTGGTATTTGAATCATATATGATATCATAAATATTTTTATAGTTATTTTTCAAGTTAATAATATTTTTAAACCCACTATATTGGAGTTTCAGACACATATAGAAGAAATCATACCTAAGGTGTGCGATAACTTTTCCAATCCCTTTTTTATCTGAGATTGTTTATTCATAAGTATTTACTGGGGATATATTTATCAACCATATCCATGTTTTCTAAAAAAATCACAAATTTTTTAATTTTATTATATGTACATTAAAAGTCACTTTTAACCATATTGACTTTTACTACATGGTTTTGAAGGAATCATTCTTACGTTTACCATACGAGGTACTTTTTGAATTTTCTGGAAAAAGTATGAGAAGAATGTTTTTTTAACTTATATGGCGTGAATGAATTTTTATAGTTTCCTTACACTTTATTTACATGAGTATTCCTCTAAAACATTTCATGTTTATTTTTTACTAGAATGTTTTATTTTAAAATTTCACAGAATTTTTTGAAAAGAAAACATTTTTGAATAAAAAAGGATATTTTCTTCAAGAACTAAGTTCAAGTGGTTTATCAAAATTATTTTCAATCTAAGATGATACTCTTTAAATATGGGTATGTTTAAATCACTATAATTATTATGATTTTATTTTGTTAATTATTGAATGATATTTTATATGGATTATGTTATGATGAAATGATGTTTTAGGAACCAATTTTATTTAATTGGGTTATGCTCTGAAGAGTGGTTTATGTTTTTGTGGAACATGTAAGATTTATTTCATTATGATATGGGTTAGACCTATATCTCACTCTAATGATTTTGTCACGAACCAACCCGGGTCAACCCTGAACCGGTCACCCGAGCCGGTCCGCGACATGACCCGAGAGGCGTTCCCGATCCTCCCGGGCTGGCGACAAGCGCCAGGGCATCAACAGTGAGCAAGTGGGAACGATTTCGCCCAGTAAAAATAAATAATTAAAGTGGCAGAAAATAAACAGAGCAGCGCAAAATAAATAAACAAAGTAAAGTAACTAACAAGAACAAAAGAAATCAAAACTAACCGAAAGAGACAACCACTATCCCCGTGTGACCTTGCAGGTCACTCTCCAACTCATGACCAAACATCACCCAAGGCGAACGCACCCAAGCTGTAACCTGCACAAACACTAAAAACAGAAAAGAACTATAGGCGTGAGTATTAAAACTCAGTAGGCTAGCCCGATATCTATTCCCAAAGCACTACCTTTAAATAAAGAAATTTACCAATTACAGGTTTGAACTAAATATACAAAAATATTGGTTTTCACACACACACACACTTTAATTTCTAAAACAAGTATCAGTCCATTGCCCTTTTTAATTTTAAAGCAAGTTTAATGTTTGAAAGGAATAAGTACATTTCATTTTTAAAACATTTTTTCTACGAACAATTTAGAAATCTAGACTTTAGTTATTAACCACAAAGGAAAACCACACATAGCACACATAACACACAACACATACCAAGGGCAATGGGAAAAGTGGCGCACATAGGCCAGCAACCGAACTTGACCTCTCGATCGTCCGCCACACACAAATACACAATAATGAAAACATGGGTCAAACCTAGGAGATCGTGAACAATCCAGAACGTACTATACATCTGACTCATCCTGAAGGCATGCCCTAACTCGATGACGTCATAACGCCCTAACGCTCGGCATAGCCCTGCATGGCCTAACCGAGGGGCCCAATCCCCATAGCAGCAATAACTCAGTATTCCCCTGCTATGGGGCCACTAGCCAGTGCGTAATCTAAACTAGTGCAGCAATCGTTCTCAGAAAATTCACTCAATATGCCAGGTTCCCATGTCATCACAAGCAATAAAAAGGGGGTGCGCCACAATGTAAAACAATCAGTCACGATGCAAAAACATCACATAAAGCTCACAAAAACAACTCACACCAAATATCACCCCCGAGTGGGTTTTCCAAAATAATCTATTTTTATTAAAGTGCCAAACGGGCCTTCGCCAATTTTAAAGTAAAACTTCATTTCTCAAAAAGCTCAAAACACTAGTTCAGAAGAAGTCATTTATCTTTAAATCTAGAAGTACATTTGAAATGCCGTGAATTATGTTTTAAGGCCAAACATGCATTCTTTCAAAACTGGGTTTCCGCCCGTCAAGAAAATGTTCCAAGTGTTCGGTATAAAATAAACGGCTCTTTTCACACTAAATAATCATTTAAAATTTTATTATCTAATATTATTTATCATTCATTAAAATTAATAAAACGACAAGCAATTAATAAATTCTAAATTTAAAAGTAAGTGCAGTGGGGGACCTACCTCAAGACCAAGGCGCGACGACGACGCAAGCTCGGAAACCAGGCGCGATGACGGCGCTCACGTGGAAACAAGTGCGACGACGGCGCTCACTAGGAAGCAGGCGAGACAACGACGCTCACTCGGAGACAGGCGCGACGTCGACGCAACCTCAGAAACAAACCACGACGATGGCGCTCACTCAGAAACGCCCCGCGCGGGTCCTAGAACGTCAAGCCAACACAAATAAAAATTAATTAATAAAATCTCTAATCAACCCAAGGCATATATATATATATTTCAAATATAAATACCAAATGGCATAAAAAAAAGGTACCAACGGGGAGGGTCGCGACAGGAAACGAACTGCCGGAGGGCGTCGCGCCGGAATAGCAGAAGGCATCCGCGCTGCTGGACACGGTCCGACCAGGGGTTGCGGCAAGGGCCACCGAACAGGGGCAATGAGAGGTAGTTCCGCTGGGGCTGGATCGCGGCAGGGGGCTGCAGAGGGCGTGCGACGGGGCGGTTGAGCGGGGTGCGCGACAAAGGTAGCCAACCCGAAGGAAGGGGCGGTCGGGATGAGGCCGGACCAGGGTACCAAGAGGGTGGCGCGGGGTCCCAGACAAGGAGGCAGTGAGGTCGGGACACGGGCATGCTGCCGAGGGTGAGCCAGAGCTGGCGAAGGCCTGGAGGAGGCGAGCAGGCTAGAGGCGCGGGCTGGCCGGGGTGCGCAGGTCTGGCCGGGGCTGCGGAGAAGGCAGGAAGGCTAGCGCGGCTGGCGATGGTGGTTCCGTTGGATCGCAGCAGGTTGAAGGAGCTGGTGTGGTGCTGCATGAGGGGCGCGAGCCGAACAGGGCAGGGAGGGCGAGCCGGACATAGAGGCAGGTGGATAGGGAAATTGGCGGAAGGAGGCACCGGACCAGGCTGCTGGGAGCTGCTGCTACATGGTTGCAGCGGCGTGCAAAATAGAAAAGAAAAAAAGGAGAGAAGGCAGGAGCGATAGCGCTGCAGGAGGGTGGAGTCGGACAAGCGCTGCTGGGTGCTGGCGCGCGGCTGGGGTGAGTTTGGCAGGTAGAGGAGGGCCTGCATACAGGCGGAGGCACTGGGGATGCGCTGCTGCAGGCCGAGGCAGCAGGAGTCAGGTAGTCTAGGAGATGCTGGCGGAGGCATCAAGGCGAGGCGGAGGGCAGAACAGGGGGCGATAGGCGGAGGGGAGCGCAGGGGGTGCTGGCGGAGCGGCCAGGCCGCAGGCGCGGAGGCTGGGATGCGAGCTGATGTGCGAGGAAGCAGCGTCCAAGGAGGGCGACGGGGCTACTGCAGCGGAAGGGCGACGGGGCTGCTGCGTGAAGAAGAGAGGGAGCAGGGAGCGGGTCGCGCGCAGGACCGGGAGACAAGGGGACAACGCGTGGAGGGAAAAAAAAGAAAGAAAAAAAAAGAAAGAGGGAAAAGAAAAAGAATAAAGAATAAAAAAAAATGAAATAAAATAAATAAAAGTAAATAAATAAAAATAACAACAATACTAATATTATTATTAGTACTTAACAATAATATTAATAATAATAATAATAATCAAATAATAATAATAATAATAATAATAATAATAACAATAATACTAATAATAATAACAATATTATAAATTATTATTATTATTATTATTATTAAACATTTAATAAAATTCTTTTCAATATAATTTATTCTTTTACTTTTATTATTTATCTAAACAGTTGGGCAACTGCGCACTCACCGGGTCCGAACGCACGACCGCCGCTAGCGGTGCGGTGACCACGCACCCACCCGGACCGAATGCGCAGTGATCGCTAGCAGTGCGGTGACTGCGCTCTAGCCCGAAACCCACTGAAAACATCAACGCTTCAACGAAAATTCCAACCTGGACCCAACGCAACTCTGCCCAAAGTCGCGGGACCGAGAAGATAGTAAAAACATGGGTATCCGTGGCCGGGGTGTGACAATTCTCCCCACCACAGGCACTTTCTGCCCCCAGAAAGTCACCAAGCTAACAGTTGACACAACTTGTGTTCATTCCCAGACAATGTCATAGAGGACCGAGAGCTTCGGGGTAACCATTCCCAACAAACGTCACACCCGACCAAATCAAGAAAAACCACCACCCGAGATTGAGGGGAGAATGTGTGGGGGTTCTCCCCACCACAAAAATTCACTAATACAAAAACCCTTGAAACTCGAACAAACCATCCCTTGGGGGGGCAACACGGGAACTCCCAAACTGAACTCATTCATTTTCCCCACATGTACCGAATAACACACCTGAGATTTGACCAAAAGTTTGTTACGGAACAATCCGACAACTTGCGGATGATAAATTAACTCAACCCCTCCCATCAAATTTACAAAAAGAACACTCCCCTATCGAACACATCTAGGACCAACTCAAAGACAGAACATGTTCGTTTATTCATGGGCCCACACCATTCAAAGAGACCAAACAACTTAAAAAAAAACCACACTGAGGGTTGACAAGACCGCTTGGATTGTGTGGAAAAGAGCTCATCATGCCACCGCGACAAGGATAAGATTATGACAGTGATGAGAATAGAAGAAGGAAACTTTGGATATTTCCCCATTCTGAAGCCGAAGACATTATCTGGACCGAGGTTCCACACGCCCTCAGTAATTCCTGACTGCGCACGAGCTTCACCCCGAGACCTGTGGTTGGGGCCCTGATGGCTGAAGCATCTCCTGCCTCGCAGTCAGGCATTTTCATCTCCTGGTTTCTAACTCCTTCTGTTCGATGATTCCAACAACCACGATGGTCGTATATTTTCAAAGGTATGCAACAAGATGACTTAGAATGTCCGGGCAGGCCATACTGGTGGCGCACAAGAGAGCGGTCCGACGAACTAGGAGTCGGTACTGACGATGATAGTTTCTTGGGGACAGGTTCCACCGGCCCGCACTCCTTTCCAGATTAGGAACCTTCGTGGAAGCTGACTACCGTTAATCACACCCAAAACTCTAATGATGATGAGACATTTCATCTCTAATAACCCAGAACTGAACCCTAAAACAACTCTAGGGCGGTACGAACCTTAACTACCCTGGGAGTTCCCAACAACCTGAAGACACACTATCTTTCAGAACTATACAACTACCTCTAATAGACTTCGACTACCTCGATAAGCAAGAAACACACAAAAGGAACTGAGAACTGAGAATAACTTGTTGACAACTTTGGGAGGCTTTCTGGGCGGCATACTCATGACTATCACGAAAAACACCATTGAAACCGGCATCAAGACAAAACTCAATCAAAGCAACAACACAAGCTAAGGGAAATAGGCCCATAATCCAAACATATACAACACAAGGATAAATCACTTTTCCAAAACCATTTTCTCTTTACAATTAAAAAAAAAACTCACCTATGGCACCTTATGAACCGTCACATGTGTGTTCATTCAATCTCGCTCATATCAGTTGCAAACAAGTGCCTCCACGCACTTTCCACACACACCCACGCACGTGTGACCCTCAATAAAGAGTGTCAAGGTTCAAACACTTATTTTACTTACCAAATCCAAACACATACCATGTTTTTCCAAACCTATACACCTTCTCAAAAAAAAACCCACTTTAATAATTTCAAAAACAATTTGGAAGAAACACTTTTTTTTTCATTTCGAAATCACTTTCATTTTCAACAGACACACACATCAACCGAGTTCAAAATGAAACACAACCAACAACAAACCACCGGAACGAGGAACTAGGGCATATGCCTAACTCGGCGACATGGTGGTGAGCCATGCCCCAGGTAAAGCATAACACTAAGAGGACCTTGAGCCGGACACTTGGACTCCACATGGGTCACCACCCCATGTGAGTCTGCAAAGTGAACCGATTCGCCTCCATTGTCATCCCTCAATCCAAAGCAACCAAAGAAAAAAAAGACTCAAATCAGGGACTAACCATGGTGACTCAGGTCTCGTCACGAGTGGTGGTGATCAGGCACCAACCCGAAACCTACCTCCTGAGCCCCAACAGTACTAATCTCCTTCTATCGGACATCCCAAATAACAAAGGGCGCTCTGAAAAGCGAGGTCCGCTAAGAGACGACCTCCTCTGATACCATTTTGTCACGAACCAACCCGGGTCAACCCTGAACCGGTCACCCGAGCCGGTCCGCGACATGACCCGAGAGGCGTTCCCGATCCTCCCGGGCTGGCGACAAGCGCCAGGGCATCAACAGTGAGCAAGTGGGAACGATTTCGCCCAGTAAAAATAAATAATTAAAGTGGTAGAAAATAAACAGAGCAGCGCAAAATAAATAAACAAAGTAAAGTAACTAACAAGAACAAAAGAAATCAAAACTAACCGAAAGAGACAACCACTATCCCCGTGTGACCTTGCAGGTCACTCTCCAACTCATGACCAAACATCACCCAAGGCGAACGCACCCAAGCTGTAACCTGCACAAACACTAAAAACAGAAAAGAACTATAGGCGTGAGTATTAAAACTCAGTAGGCTAGCCCGATATCTATTCCCAAAGCACTACCTTTAAATAAAGAAATTTACCAATTACAGGTTTGAACTAAATATACAAAAATATTGGTTTTCACACACACACACACTTTAATTTCTAAAACAAGTATCAGTCCATTGCCCTTTTTAATTTTAAAGCAAGTTTAATGTTTGAAAGGAATAAGTACATTTCATTTTTAAAACATTTTTTCTACGAACAATTTAGAAATCTAGACTTTAGTTATTAACCACAAAGGAAAACCACACATAGCACACATAACACACAACACATACCAAGGGCAATGGGAAAAGTGGCGCACATAGGCCAGCAACCGAACTTGACCTCTCGATCGTCCGCCACACACAAATACACAATAATGAAAACATGGGTCAAACCTAGGAGATCGTGAACAATCCAGAACGTACTATACATCTGACTCATCCTGAAGGCATGCCCTAACTCGATGACGTCATAACGCCCTAACGCTCGGCATAGCCCTGCATGGCCTAACCGAGGGGCCCAATCCCCATAGCAGCAATAACTCAGTATTCCCCTGCTATGGGGCCACTAGCCAGTGCGTAATCTAAACTAGTGCAGCAATCGTTCTCAGAAAATTCACTCAATATGCCAGGTTCCCATGTCATCACAAGCAATAAAAAGGGGGTGCGTCACAATGTAAAACAATCAGTCACGATGCAAAAACATCACATAAAGCTCACAAAAACAACTCACACCAAATATCACCCCCGAGTGGGTTTTCCAAAATAATCTATTTTTATTAAAGTGCCAAACGGGCCTTCGCCAATTTTAAAGTAAAACTTCATTTCCCCAAAAGCTCAAAACACTAGTTCAGAAGAAGTCATTTATCTTTAAATCTAGAAGTACATTTGAAATGCCGTGAATTATGTTTTAAGGCCAAACATGCATTCTTTCAAAACTGGGTTTCCGCCCGTCAAGAAAATGTTCCAAGTGTTCGGTATAAAATAAACGGCTCTTTTCACACTAAATAATCATTTAAAATTTTATTATCTAATATTATTTATCATTCATTAAAATTAATAAAACGACAAGCAATTAATAAATTCTAAATTTAAAAGTAAGTGCAGTGGGGGACCTACCTCAAGACCAAGGCGCGACGACGACGCAAGCTCGGAAACCAGGCGCGATGACGGCGCTCACGTGGAAACAAGTGCGACGACGGCGCTCACTAGGAAGCAGGCGAGACAACGACGCTCACTCGGAGACAGGCGCGACGTCGACGCAACCTCAGAAACAAACCACGCCGATGGCGCTCACTCAGAAACGCCCCGCGCGGGTCCTAGAACGTCAAGCCAACACAAATAAAAATTAATTAATAAAATCTCTAATCAACCCAAGGCATATATATATATATTTCAAATATAAATACCAAATGGCATAAAAAAAAGGTACCAACGGGGAGGGTCGCGACAGGAAACGAACTCCCGGAGGGCGTCACGCCGGAATAGCAGAAGGCATCCGTGCTGCTGGACACGGTCCGACCAGGGGTTGCGGCAAGGGCCACCGAACAGGGGCAATGAGAGGTAGTTCCGCTGGGGCTGGATCGCGGCAGGGGGCTGCAGAGGGCGTGCGACGGGGCGGTTGAGCGGGGTGCGCGACAAAGGTAGCCAACCCGAAGGAAGGGGGCGGTCGGGATGAGGCCGGACCAGGGTACCAAGAGGGTGGCGCGGGGTCCCAGACAAGGAGGCAGTGAGGTCGGGACACGGGCATGCTGCCGAGGGTGAGCCAGAGCTGGCGAAGGCCTGGAGGAGGCGAGCAGGCTAGAGGCGCGGGCTGGCCGGGGTGCGCAGGTCTGGCCGGGGCTGCGGAGAAGGCAGGAAGGCTAGCGCGGCTGGCGATGGTGGTTCCGTTGGATCGCAGCAGGTTGAAGGAGCTGGTGTGGTGCTGCATGAGGGGCGCGAGCCGAACAGGGCAGGGAGGGCGAGCCGGACATAGAGGCAGGTGGATAGGGAAATTGGCGGAAGGAGGCACCGGACCAGGCTGCTGGGAGCTGCTGCTACATGGTTGCAGCGGCGTGCAAAATAGAAAAGAAAAAAAGGAGAGAAGGCAGGAGCGATAGCGCTGCAGGAGGGTGGAGTCGGACAAGCGCTGCTGGGTGCTGGCGCGCGGCTGGGGTGAGTTTGGCAGGTAGAGGAGGGCCTGCATACAGGCGGAGGCACTGGGGATGCGCTGCTGCAGGCCGAGGCAGCAGGAGTCAGGTAGTCTAGGAGATGCTGGCGGAGGCATCAAGGCGAGGCGGAGGGCAGAACAGGGGGCGATAGGCGGAGGGGAGCGCAGGGGGTGCTGGCGGAGCGGCCAGGCCGCAGGCGCGGAGGCCAGGATGCGAGCTGATGTGCGAGGAAGCAGCGTCCAAGGAGGGCGACGGGGCTACTGCAGCGGAAGGGCGACGGGGCTGCTGCGTGAAGAAGAGAGGGAGCAGGGAGCGGGTCGCGCGCAGGACCGGGAGACAAGGGGACAACGCGTGGAGGGAAAAAAAAGAAAGAAAAAAAAGAAAGAGGGAAAAGAAAAAGAATAAAGAATAAAAAAAAATGAAATAAAATAAATAAAAGTAAATAAATAAAAATAACAACAATACTAATATTATTATTAGTACTTAACAATAATATTAATAATAATAATAATAATCAAATAATAATAATAATAATAATAATAATAATAACAATAATACTAATAATAATAACAATATTATAAATTATTATTATTATTATTATTATTAAACATTTAATAAAATTCTTTTCAATATAATTTATTCTTTTACTTTTATTATTTATCTAAACAGTTGGGCAACTGCGCACTCACCGGGTCCGAACGCACGACCGCCGCTAGCGGTGCGGTGACCACGCACCCACCCGGACCGAATGCGCAGTGATCGCTAGCAGTGCGGTGACTGCGCTCTAGCCCGAAACCCACTGAAAACATCAACGCTTCAACGAAAATTCCAACCTGGACCCAACGCAACTCTGCCCAAAGTCGCGGGACCGAGAAGATAGTAAAAACATGGGTATCCGTGGCCGGGGTGTGACAGATTTAGATAATGATTTTTTTCTCTGAGATACACATGGCTGGAATGACAAGTAAATCTGGTTCAGTAATACCAGGCTTGAACAACTAGTAAACCTATTTCAGTAATGGACTTCGTCCACTACGATGGTATTGGTAGAAATTCCTTGGCTACTATGGAAATCATATTATGTGCTTAATGTTTTTCACAATTCCACATTTTATTCCCAAGATATTTTAACATGATTAATATTTATTATTTGATCTATGACTTACATACTTCCAAGATTTATTTAATGACTGAAGATTTTGATGTTTAAACATTATGTTCCTTTTTTGACATTCAACTATATATGGTTTGTTTTATTTTCTATTTGTTTACCCTTACTGTGCATTTGAGCTCACCATTTTAATGTTTTCTTTTCCCCAAGATATAAAGAAAAGTTTTAGGTAGGAAAACAAAAATTGAAGATCTTTGTGGAAGATTTTAAAGATCTTTCACCATTATTAGAAGATTATGATATGAGTTTCTAAATATAATAAAATAATACTATATTTGGGTGTCTATTTATTTCATGTATTTTTTATTACAAAAAGGATATGTAAAGTCCATGTACTTAAATCTTGGGTATCTATAATGATGTGGTAGTGACATGTGAAATAGTTTTGTTATGAAATATTGTGTGTTGTAACATGGTTGTGGAAGGGATAGGATCACCATTACATTTTATGTTGAGGTGTGCAAGTGAAAAACTAGTGGGAAATTGGTCATGATGTTCTTTTTTTATATTATTTGAGTATTACATTAATATAATTGGGTGAAATATTAGGTGAGAAATTCTTGGTGATGATGGGAGATATTCGACTTGGTAGGTTGTTTTTAGTATGCTATTTATTCACTAGGGGAATAATATTCTTCTTCTACATTAAAAATAGAGGCTATATAGATTATATTACTATATATTAATGTTATTCTCACCCCTATATATTTAAATATGTTTTTAAGGTCCTAGTAGGAATTTAGTGACTGAGGTGGAGCGTACTATCTTGGAGCTTAAGATTGGATGCAAAGTTGCTACCTATGAATTTATTTTGTTTTCATATTTAGTGAATATTTATTTTCTTGAAATAAAATGGATTATGGGATATTGGTTTTATTTTTATATATATTATTTGGATTTATTAGATAAATTCCTCCCATTTTTTTAGTTATACCCTCGGTGCTAGTCTTTAACCTATGGCCTTTTAGAGGTGGTATTTTACGGTCACTCACATATTCAATATAGGCCCATGATGGGTTTTTAGTGGGGGGAGGGGTCATTACAGTTGGGATTGGGAAATATAATTCAATAAAAAAACATAATTATTTACAATGGGATAATAGGTAAGGGGGAAGGGATATTTAACTGTGATAATAATACTTGAGTAGGT
This sequence comes from Viscum album, assembly GCA_963277665.1. Lineage (NCBI taxonomy): Eukaryota > Viridiplantae > Streptophyta > Magnoliopsida > Santalales > Viscaceae > Viscum > Viscum album. The sequence goes on along the minus strand of OY728136.1, from coordinate 1,616,977,871 downwards.
ATGGTTTCTTAGGGTTCAACTGAATCTGTGTAGTTATGTGGTTGTTAAGGTGGTTTATGGTTTAAATAAACCTTCATAAAACTCTAAAAATTCTAAAAGGAATATTTTATCAGGTTTTGGTGAGATAAGATAAGATTAGTATAGTAATGTTTTTTTGTTTAAAGCTTAAGGTGGGATATTCTCCATGGATTTTGTAGGTGTAGGAAATGAATGTAGGGACTGTTGGGGTTGTAAACTAAGTAAAATTTCTAGGTTAGGTTGTGTAATATGTAAAATTATCCTGAAATATTGATTTAATTTATGGGGATTTATATGTGGATAAAATTTAGTGATCTTCAAGTCTGGTGTAGAGGAAAGGAGTTTTTAGCACTAATGTGAAAAAATAGCAGTTGAAATTTTTGGTTATGTTATAGAAAATGTGGTAAGAAAATACAAGGTGGGTTTGATTTAAGAACTATTTTTTATAAATTAACTTCATAGTAAGGTTTTTTATTTAGGATTATGGAAAAAATAGTTGGGAAACCTTATTATAGTTCACTACTGAAGGAAACTAGTGTTGGGTCTAGAAAAGTGCTTAAATAATATAACTATTTTTTATAACTTGAGTTTCTTAGTTTAATGTAGTTATAGTTTGATCTAGTTGGGATTGAAATATTAGATTAGTGTTTTTATGAAGAGTGGGTCCTTGGAAACATGTCCTCATCGGTTAATATAGAGTAAGATGATTTTGGGAAGTCCTCTCTAGTGGCTCACATTACTGATTTTATGGTGTAATTTTTTTGGAAGTGGTTAATGATGAATTGACATTATTTTTACATGTACATAGAGATTCACTATAAATTTATGGATTTCTAAAATATAAAATCAAATATTACATTATTAATATTACATAGATTAATGGTATTAAAGAAAGTTGGGTAGATAAAGTGGTTGCATCTCTAAAAAACTAATATTATAAAAATATTTTGACCACTGGGGAAATTTTTTGATTGAAGATAAGAGGTTTCAATAATTCCCTCATAAAAATCAAAGCCCCAAAAGGCTATTCTTTCTTGATGAATTTTATGGTTACCAAATCTCATGGTCACTTGAGATATGACTCTCACTATCATGGGGATTATGAATCATGTAATGGGGTTGATTAGGATATTTTATGTTTCCATACAATTTTGACTATTTTTTTTATTTAATGGAGGAAGAAATATTTCATTTGGATATGGTCCCGTACTCCTTATTTTTTTCATTTTAATAAATTCAGTTTCTAATACCGAGATGTTTCAATTATTATTATTATTTTTATTATAATTATTATTTGAATTTTTATTATACCTATTATTATAATAAATATTACTATAATTATTTTCATTAATTAATTATATTTTTTGGTGGTTATGGATGTAGTTTTGTTCTTCAATTATAAGGGACCAATATAAGGGGAGATTTATGTGCCATTTATGGCCAATATTAGTGAGATGAAGGAGAGGAATGGTAATGAAAAGTCTTGTGGGTGATAATAAGGCATGGAAAATATGGTGGGTGGATTTCGGTGAAACATGAGATGGAAAATTAATTCTAAGCCTTCGAGTCATTTATTTTTATTATAGGCCAAGGGGACTTTGGGCCACATATTTTTAGGATCTTTGGGACACATCATCTATGCATTTCATCCATTTATATGTGATAAAAGCATTCCGGTGGGTATCTACATATTCTTCTATGAAGGGATAAGAAATGATCATCTGGAGTTTCTAAGTGTCTCTTATAGTCATTTGAAATCTCTTTATTCAAATAAACATTATTATTAATAATGTTATTATTATTATTGTTGTTTTTATTAACATTACTACAACTATTATTATTATTATCATTATCATCATTATTATCATTATCATAATAATAATAATAATGATGATGATTATTATTATAATATTAATAATAATTCTAATGGGGTTGTAGTTGAGTGGTTAACACAACCCAGATGCATATAGGAGTATAGGTTTAAAATCCCAGCAACATCTCATTTCAGGAACCCAATTAAATTGGATATGTGGTGTGTGAGGAATCAAATGAAAATTTTCTTATGTGGTCCTGTACGAATACATACTGTACGTCAAATTGTGGCCTCCTATCAATATTATGTGTGGGTGTATGGAGGAGCTTTGGATAGGAACAATCAAATATGAGAGGATAGTGGAGCTGAGGTGAAATGAATGGCCAATATTTAGCCTTTACTTCAATGTGGGGGTTTAATTGGATGAAAAAAGATAGAAGGCCTTAGATGATAGCAGTTCTAGGGAGGATTTCTTGAAAATGGTCAGTAGGGAGAAAATATGAGGACGACGGTGAAACATGAAAGAGAAGCATTAGTGTGGGGATTCACGATGTGGGATTATGACTAGCTATATTCGATTACTTATAAAAATTATAGGTATATATGGGGAATTAAAGAGGGTGGGGGCAGCTATGTCAGTCTTATGTGACATTGATTACATAAGAAAAACAACATGTTCATGAAGACGGTCAACACTAGAAAATCAAATGAGTTATGTTGGAATGTATCTAGTGGTTATTTTTTAGGTAGGTGGGATATTGTTGATGATTATGGGGGCTCGAAGTGAACTCATGAATTTCTCCCACATTGACTATTGTAAAGATGATCGTGTAGCTATCATCCAGTGTAGTACTTTATAGTGAGATTGATGTGGATGAATAACTCATTTTCAGTGATGGTGGTGATGCCCTGATGGTGGAGGATGGACGCAATACTGAGCTTCAATATAGGGATGGTGATGGAATCTTGGTAGATGTAGGCGGTGGCAACGACACTGATGATTACAGACATGAGGGCGTATATAAATAAAAATGTCCAGGGAACATGAACTACTAGACGTAGGGGAATGAGGATGACCCAATTCCATTAAACATAGTCCTACATGTGTGGATCGGGGGCCCTCTCATGAACCAATTGAATATATATATAAATGGGGTAATAATTTATACTATCCTACTAGGGGGATATGGTCTAGATTATCAATAGCTTTGGGTGGTGTGTGCATTTCAAATAAATATACACCAAAAACATAATATATATATATATATATATTATGATTATTATGACTAATATGATGATGATGATGATTATTATGATTATTATTAGTACTATTACTATTTTTATTATTATTACTATTACTATTACTATTACTATTACAGTTAATATTACTGTTACTATGATTATGACTATGACAATGACTAATACTAATACTATTACCATTACTATTAATATTACTATATTATTATTATTATTATACTTGATAAATAATGATTTTAATCTTTTTAGGTGGATCTACATGGTCATAGGAGACTCTTCTAGTTTTTTAAATCCAATAATTCTCTCCGATATTGATCTAGAGTTGCAGGGAAGGTATAAGTAATCAAAGAATTTTCTGATGTTTTCAATCATGTTGGTGTCTTATCCTACTTAGATCATGTCACATCCACCCAAGAGTAATTTATCTCTAGGGGGCATGTGGATCATGTCTCTAGAAATCAAGATGTAGTTGATTAAGGATTGAACCACTATCGGGACTTTATCACTTTAATGGTAAATACAAAAATAGAAACATAATCTTAAAATTCAATGATCTCTATAATAGGATTTTTGAGATATGGGGATTCAAGGACTAGAAAATTATTGTTATGATATGGGGTTCCTATAACATTTTATTTCCCTCTGATGAGTCTAAAATAAATCCATGGAGCTCTAGCTCGATTTCTCTAAAACATGAAATACTAAAAAAATAAAAAATGAGATTTTTTTGATTAATTAAATGTAAAAAATACAAAGACTCAGATATTTATATGCATTATAAAGATGAATTGGACATACTATAATCCTAAAAATCTATCGGAAATTTCCTTATTAGTTGTAAATCCCTTTTGAATATGACAACCCATGCTATAGACACATTTATAGTCTACTAGTTGAGGTGCATGTTGTAGTCAATCTTATTGAAGAAGTATTCCTCACTACATTGGAGGATAGTGTTACAATTTATATTAGGTATATGAAGATGAAAGAATTATTCAAGGATTGTGGTAACACAATTCATTTTCTTTAAAACTGTAAAAGGAAAACTTTATTCAATCTATTAAATAAAAGGGGATCCGATGAATTAATTTATCAAAAGAAGCATGAAAAATTAATGTATATGATACAATATCCATCAACTTCAAATAATGTTAATTGATAGACATGAAAAAATAAGGATACAATTAATAACTAATTCTAACCTTATATTATGGAAAATCTACTTTCCAACACTCTTGTAGGACATGCTGGCACAACCATCTCAATGGTGGATTTGGGAAAGTCTATAGGTGAGCATGTGAAACATGAAGGTGTGATGGTATGCAACGTAGTCATGGTTTTAGATTATGTGGAAATAATAATTATGGAGTATGTGATTGTCATGGGGAATGATAAATCAACACCGGATAAAAACATGCCCCAGATGATGCTAGTTTTTTTGAAGAAGGGGAGATACTGGTAACCATGTTGATTGATGAACAAGTGGTATCACCAGGGAAAATATAGCATGAAATTATGGAATATTACACTTCCTAATAGGTACACTATATAACACAACATCCAATATTAATGAGGAGTACGTACATCAAAGTAACCAAAGGGAGTATCCCTTCACTTGAGTTTCCTTGAACAATGTATCCAATAGGAGGCCCACAGAATCACCACATGGATTTAATCTACCCAAAAATATATCCAAACCACATAATGGTAAATTATTGGTAGATAAGGTTGAATATGATTATCATATTATGGAGGAATATAGTCCTATTGGATCTAGGGAATCCCAGCTACATGGAAAAAATGATAACCCAATGGTAAGATCTATAATAAAGAAAAGGAATAATAAAATCAATGTAAAAACGTAGAATATATTCATAAAAGATGAGTAAAATAAACCTTAAACAAGGGTAACAACAATATTAGTAGTAAAATACAGATAATGTTTTGGAATTGTCAAAAGTTTTGAAATTATGGAACCTCGATGACCCTTAAGAATTTTAATGATACCATTGAACCACCTTTTAAAGGGATTATGGAACCTATGATGTGGTTGATAAATTAAAAATCATTCAAGTGGTATTATATTAGATACACTATTTTTTTATAACAACTTTTATGATTCTACGGTGGGAACTTTATGGTTTATTTATCACACAAGTGTACAAGTCTCTTCATGATGTGTTAGAATTTAACATGTTTATATTTTGGTTCTTGTTTATAATACTTATATAAAATTAAATTTCACATATGCCTTCATATCATATATAAGGACAAGGGATCTTTGGGGAGAGTTATCCTCAATGGATAATTAGTAAATTTATAACTGGGTATTGATTGGAAATCTCTACATTAAAAATATAAAATAGAAGAATATTTTTTCCAATTTCACCAAGATTGCATACGATGAATTTAGTTTCATTATATACTTTTTTAACCTCATTGATGTACCAATACCTAGTGAATAATTTACCTAGATTATATATATTATATATAATATACAATTGAAAAAATATGATATATATCAACTCCACATGAACCAAAGTAACATTCCCCTTCATATAAACATCTCCACCCTTCCAAGATTCAAATCTGACAAAATTTCAATGATTTTTCACATCTGGTTTATTAATATGAGGCCATCACTTATACCTTTTAAATTAAATAAAATTTTCAATAATGTATGGATGAAAATTCCAAATACAGGGAAGTTGTGATTAGTGAATAGAGGTTCAAATGTAGTGGTGGAGCTTTCAAAATATTGGTTATAAGTATCAAGAAAATTTAAAATCTTTTTAGTTAATAGAGAAAGTCCCCATTATATACAGGCTATGATGAGATTAAATATACTTGTTGGGAAGAGGGATTATATCATATTGATGATTAAATGTAGGATTTATCATCAAAATAGGGGATTCAACTCCATTATAAGATTTAAATCATCCATATACTGAAATGGTAACTCTCAATAAATAAATATTATGTGAGACAGATTCATGATGGAGATAGAAATTCAAAACTCATCCTATGATTGAATAAGAAAAATAAATGTTAAGAAGAAATAAATTTTATTCAAATTAAATATTTTATCTTCCCATTTGATATAGATATATCAAAGGTTGTTTTTGAATACTTTCAATAGTTGTAAAATTATGATGGGAATGGAAACAAAATCCTAATTGGTTGATTGAATCTCAACCTGTAATGAATACCACCAAAAACAAGAATTAACTGTGGTTCCCCTTAATGGTGAAATAAAAAATTAATTGTCATTAATCTTTCATTAAATGTGATACATACCCTAATAACTTTATAAATAAATTATTCATGTTTTATTGGTACATATTTCATGTGGAAATGAAAAATGAAGAGACATTATTATTTTTTATTCATTAATGAGGTATTGGAATAACTCTCACATCCTCTCACTTTATCCCATGAATGAGAATTTAATTGCAATCATAGACTTTAGGTTACCTTCTATTGGGATTACTATCCCCATGATCATTAGTAAAATTATATCCTCAAGGATTGGAAAAATCATTAGAGTGTTTGTTACTCCTAATAATTTTGGGTTTGACTCTACAAGGAATATAAAAAATCATCCCTTATCTGCATCAATGTGTATTAATGTCTTGAATAAGAAGTAATAATTTGGGAAATTCTCACTAAATATTGATATCTCTAATGAATTTGACACCATCAGATGGTTTTTATTTTAGTTTTCCTTGAAAATTATGGTTTTTTAGATATATTTAAGAAATTGATTATTACTATCCTAAAGAGAACTTGTCTATCTGTTGTTGTAAATAGATCCCCCAAAAGATACATTGGGTTTTATCTTAGTGTATTGTTGGGATACCCTCTCTCATGATTATTATTATCGATTACTAAGGGGTATTTTAGTATATATATCATTAAATCCTAGTATTTAAAAGCGTGTTAATGAAAGTGTATATGATCAGGGTATTAAAGATATTGTCTATGGAAAATATAAATGTAATTATTATAAATTTGATTTAGTATCAGTTATGTCACTTTGTGCTACCCTTAACTAATATCAAGGAACTGGTTTAAGTATGAAGAATAATGTGGATATGGATTTGAATCAGTATCCTAGAATTGTTCATCTGGGACATGTTATCTTAGAACATGTTGCATCTAGTTTAGGGTAGCATGTTTGGAGTCTTATAGATAAGGAGTAGTCTCATAGATTTAGAATTCAAGAGTAGGATTATTAGTTCATTTTAGATAATTTTGGGAATCAGGGGTAAAATTACACTATAGTTAATGGTTTGGATAACTTTTAGGGACTAGTTTATCTTAACCACGGGAAGGGATCTACTGTTGGACTTGATTCATGGAAACTAATCTTAGGTGTGTAAGGAATTCCATGTTCATCCACTTGTCTATTTAAAATGACACTAAATAGGATTCTCCTTACGATGATTTGGATATATGTAATCATAGAGAGAGGGGATATGGTGGACACTTGATTATATATTTCTTGAGTATCGAGGTCATGTTTTGGGAAGGTCTCAAGTCGGGTGTAGTGGAGATAATGATGGAAAAGAGAATTATGGTTTTATCGTGTAGAACATGTTTTCTCATGTGGAGGTTCTTCCAATAGGATTTGGAAAGAAGTGAGAGTCTGCTCACACTATATGTGGACATGCATTAGATTCTCCTAAATTTATTTATTAAATAAGGAATATTTATTTAAACGTTTTGGTAGTTCTGGGACCTTGTCAAGGAAGACCCAAGATGGTCAGAATCTGGCATCATGGGGCATTTTTGTTACATATGTGTTATAGGGATATGATAAGGGCAATGGAAGTTGTTATACAATTGGTTATTGAAAAATAGAGGCAAAATAGAATGATACTGGTTTATGAGGTATGTTGTCTTAAGCATTTAAGGATTGAATGAAGCATTGATCTAGGTAGGTTGGTGACCGAGTTGAGCAGTTTCTTGATATCAGTTGAAAAGGGAAATTATTGAATGATTTTTATGATAATAGTCTTATCTCAACTTAGTAGGGGTCATCAATATCATTTTCCCTATAGATTATATAGAAAATTGGGAAATAACCATCAAAAAGTTATTCTATATGTAAAGAAAAAATCTTAAATTTTGGGAAATTGGACTCATATATGAAATATTTATGAGGATAGAGGGTATACCTTACCATTATAAAGATATTCAAGATACAAGGAAATAATATATAATTTTTTAATTTAATTTGGTATCTCAAATATTGATGAGGATAGAGGGGTTAGTAATCCCCATAAATATTGAACTTAATACAGAGATGAAATTTCTTAGGGAAAGAAAATTGATGAAATATATTTTTTAGATTCTCCAAGAAAAAATGATAAACTGAAGAAGGATTACTATAATTTAAACCACATTATTAAAACTAAATAAAAATATATATCAGGATGGTGGATGTAATCGCCTAATTTATTTAGAGTCATAAAATATGATTCCAAGTTTTATAAAGATTTTTTTGATTGTTATAAGTTTGCATATGATCGTGGACATTTGTAATTGTATTTTAGATTATGCCCTGAATGAGGGAAGGAATTATTTGTCTGGACCCTTTCACCACTTATTTTAGGATTTTATTTTTTATAAAATGAGGTATCATACTCCTTTCAAATCCTCTTGAGGTTCACTACTCAAATTTTATGGGAAATAATTACACCCACCAATAATCCCCATTATTGAAATTCTTTCTTTGTTGTTAATAAATTTTTTAGGAATGGGTCTTATAGAAAATTAGCTAGGTCTTATTGAATTATCATCATCATCATCATTATTGTTTTTGTTAATTTTTTTTATTTTTATTGTTAATATTGGTTTTCATTATCATTATCATCATCGTTATCATTATCATTAACATTGTAAATATCATTATCATTATCATTATCATTATCATTATCATTTTCATTGTCATTATCTTTATCATTATCATTATCATCATTGATTTTTTTTATTCTTATTTTGTTTGTTATTATTATTATTTTCATTATTATCATTGTTTGGTATTTGGGGTCTAGAATTAGTAGTAAAAAACCTATAGTTCTAAATATAATCTAAGTTATATCATGATGGCCTCCATTTTAGGGTATTTAATTATGTCCATTTAGAGAAAAAATTAGACCCTATGGGAATTAAGGGAGGGTTTATCAGTATCTAGACATATGATGGGTGAAAAATAGTGCGGTTTGGCATCACCAAGAAGAGTTCATGGGGGAGTGGTAGGAACAATAGTACTAATCAAGCCACCCTTCAGCCACATATATTTATAATGTGGGACTGATGGTCAACTTTTGAAGATTGATATGATGAACTATGGTTATGGAGTTGTGGGGGTAGGAAGACTGGTGCCATGGAAGGATGGGCAGAAATCACATGGAAGATATACATTTATTTTGTTTTTATAAAAATTATTATTATAATTATCACTATTATTTGGACCATTATCATGATGTTCATCACTACCATCGTTTTCTTCATCTTAATAATAATAATAATAATAATAATAATAATCAACATCATCATCATTATTATCATCATCATCATCATCATTATCATCATCATCATCATAATCATCATCAACATCATCATCATCATTATCATTATCATCATCATCGTGGTCGTCATCATCATCATCATCATTGTTTTTTATGTCATTTTATGCTCCTATTTTGTGGAAATTATGTTTTTTTACTTCAAAAGAATCTAATAAAAAGGATGTTTCTAATATTATGGTAGAGGAACTATAATATAAGACTGTTTCTTGTAATGGTTAATAGGCCTAGAGTAATCTCAATGTTTTTGGCCATGGTTTCTATTAATCTAGGATATCAATTTCTGATTTCTATAAGTTTATTGAGAATAGTATTCCAAATCTCAGTAATGTGCACTTGTAATCAATATGGATAATATTAGAAAAATTGATTCAATTCAAAATTCTCATCATCATCTAGACTTTAGGAAAGTTTTTTCAAGGAAATGCCTAATGGTTCTTTTAAGGTAGTGGGTCCTATAAAACTTATATATTTGAATAAGGGAGCTTATTCCAGAAATAAGGTGGATGATTTTTAAATTAATTCTTATAAATTTGGAATTTCTAAATCAATAAGAGATACTTATTCATCCTCTAAACTATCATACTTAACATCATTAAGAGACAAAGTGGTGGCCTCTAACTCCTTTTTGATACTTGATTGTGATTCTGATATTACAGAGGCTATGTCTAGAAGTACTAGTTCTTTAAATATTTAAATTATAATGGACCATGTGGATGATAAGGATGATAATAGAGAGGTTTATTCAACTTTTATTTTTTCCAACCTAAAAGTGTGCTTTAATATAAGAAGGGTGTGTATAATTTGGATGTTATTGCAACCTTCAAAGAGGTACATCTTGAGAATAATAACAATTCCATAAAAAAGTAAAAAGCATGGAGATGAGGATGATATCTTTGTGTTCAGGGTGTACGAAGAGACTATGAAAACATGTTTTATCATTATCAGGTTGATTATTTTGAGAATTAATTTTTTGATTCCCATAATGATATTTTTATAGATTATTTCCCAATGACTCATAGTTCATGTTCTCATGGGACATTGTGTTTTTTATTTAGTTTTTTACATATATAATTGTTTTCCTTTGGATATTGGAATGTGGGTAGGTTTTCATTGTCTGAAACTATCCTTCCATGGTACTAGTTTTTTATTATCCTTATCAAATGGGACTAGACTCCAGTTTGTTTCAATTCTTATTCTTATGGTTTATGTTTATGTTTTTTGTTATTATTTTTTATTTTTTTATTATTATTTTGGGTTTTTGTATTATTTTATTTATAATTATTATTATTCATTTGGGGTCTTTAATAATGTAACTCAGTGAAAATTTATTTTAAAATAATAATGATCTGGAAATATTTTTTAACACACAACCCTAGGCTTTAAATGAATTGAGATATACTATAAAAATATTATTATTTAAATTTGACTGTTATAAACTAATGATTAAATCTATGTTTGGGAATAAATGTAATCTTATTATGAAATATTTGTATAACGTTCCTACTAAATAAACTTGTACTGATTAATTCATTGAAAATATGCCCGGATTTTTTAGTGATGTCATTTTATGGTTCAAAAATGCATTTTCCTCGAAAAATGTTTTTTATTTACATCTTTTCATAGTGATAATAACTATTTTATACGAAACATAGAAATTTTAATATAGAAATTCAAAATAATTTTTTCAATTAGAATATCAAGACTAACATAAAGTGAAATTTTTGGAATTTTCTGAAATGATTAATGTTTTAGTGACTAGTAAAAATATCAGTTTTTCAAATACTACCATTTATTTTTATTACATCAATTAATTTCAGAAAAATATCTGCTGTGAATAAATATTAAAGGTTATTTCAAGAATAGAATAATTATTTTCATAATGTTAATTTATTTATAATTTTTAGTGATTATATAATTACTTTGAATGCTTATACAATGCTAACACAGTGTTTGTACATTGAGTGAAAAAACAAGGTAAATGATATAAAAAAAATTAAAAGTAATATAATTTTGATGAATTATTATGTTAAAAAAAATTTAGATAAAGATAACATACATGTACATTATTAAAGAAACATAATAATATTTAAATTTGATGAGTAAGAATGTAATTTTTTTAAAATTTCAACTCTTGAAAGTATTGAGATTTTTTTACCTCATAAGTATATTTATAACATCTTAAGATTATTTTTTTCTGAAACAATTATGGTTAAAAATTATTAACAAAGGTGTTAATAAAAAAGATAAGGTTTACAATAATACCTAAACCTATCAAAATTTGTTTTGATGATTATTTTAATACAATATAATCATTTTATTTTAATACATTCCACTTTTGTAGAAAAAATCCATGAATGTAACTTTATAATATTTTATATTCTTGAAAAATTACAAGAGTGGTGATTCCCTCTCTTATTAAAGGTCACACAACCTTTCTCCTATTAACACTAACTTTTGTCATCTAGCATGACCAAACCCAAACCATTTATCTTCTACACTACCCTATCCAAATATTAATGGTTTTATTCTTCTTAAAAAACCATTCCAACAAAATTTATAATGTATCTATATGATTACTACCAAATAAATGGTGGTTATATCTCTTGTGAAACAAGTTGGACTTGAGGTAAGTGGGTTTCTTGTATCACATTTATTTCCATGATACATTTTTCATATTCAACCCCTTTTTTCATTTTTTGGTGTATATACTTCCCAATAATTTATTTTATGATGAATTTGATTAAATCCATATAATATTTTCTATTTCATGAGGTTTTAATTCATTGATTACCAATGTTTGAAGTTTTTATCTTTTAAATTGTATTTTTAGGACATATGGTATTCTATGAAATTATATTTCTTCTTGTGGTGTATATAAAACCCTTGTAAAATTTTATATCATAAATCTCATTATTATTTTGATATTTAATATTTCAATTTAAGTTATTATTTCACATGTTTTATGATTCATGCAGCAAGGGATTCATGTTTCAATATTATTTCAATTGGGATTATTTGTGAATAAATTTAAATTAATGGGTTTATATGATTCATATATGATAAAACCCTTTAATTTTATTTTCCTCTATTTATTCATTTAATTGTTAAGTAATATTACCATTTCTCTTTCCTTTGGTACATCAAAAGATCTTCAAAATCTTTTTTAATAACAAACTTTATTTTCTCTATGTGTGTTAATCTTTTTCTTTAATGTCCACATTATATTTAAAAGAAATTCATGAATTATTTTAATATATATAAATATTTTATTAAATTATTTTTTATCCATATTTGACTTTTTTTAAATGGTTTAAAGCAATTTTTTTATCACTTTATGAACAAGGTAGTTTTTATCCAATGTGTGAATAGAGTCTTCAATTTAACAGTTATAGAATGAGAAGAATTTAATGTCATCATGATCAATGAATTATTTAATAATTTAATTAATGTTTTCCAATTTTTTTTTTAAAAAAAAATTTCTTTAAAATTTTTGAAATATTTTTTCATTTTAAATAAGTGATTTAAAAATCAACATGGGTATTTTATTAATGAAATATTCAAGTGATATTTTATTGGAATGTTTTATATATAATAAAATCTTTTGATATTACTTATGTTTTACTGGGGATATGATCTAATGACACCATACCTATAATTTATCTATATGGTAAAATATTATAATGATGAAATCATGGAGACAATAGATTTATTTTTCATCGGTTAAAATATGATGAAATTGTGAATGTTTTCATGACCTTATAGAATACATTTGAATGGAATTTGATAATATGATTGATAGGTACATTAAATCACTCCAATTCATTAGCTAATGTGATAATGATATCTCATGAGATGATAACGAATATGTGTGGAAATGATTTCTAATAGATTTTTTTCACTTTTTGATGTGTGAGTATGATTTATTTATATATTTCTCAAAAGATTTTTTTTTTTGAAAATTACTGAGAATATATTTTTTCACATTTTTATGTGATATTATAAACTCATCCTATTTTTATCATAGGATTATGAGTGGAAATAATTTTAATTTTTTTCACATTTTGATGCTTGAGTATGATCACATTCTATATTTTATAAAAAATTATTTGTGGACTTGATTCCAAATAGCGTTTTCACATTACTATGATTTGAAATGCTTATGATTACACATGTCAATGTTTTGAATTTTGGATTTTGATTACTTATTTGAAACCCTTATTATTCATTCTTCTTGAAATGTATTTATTTTTCAGTTTATGATCTAATATTTTTAGGGTTTGAATATTTATGTTTAGAACATGTAATTTAGTATGTTTTCATATCCTTATGATCATATGATGATTTTTTAATATTTATATATATCATATTTTTACCCATTCTAGGCATAAAAGATCACACTTTGTTATGTTTTTTTAATTTCATATGTTTTGATGGATTGATTTAAGTATGATAAGTTTATAAGGGAAACCCGTGTAAAGAAAGTTGCTTGAGATGGTTAAGATTATACTTAATGAAAATATTTATGTATCTAATATCCAAATACATTAAAAATTTATTTTTATTTCATGGATAGTAAGGTTATTTATTGAATATTCATCTAATTAAATGTAATATATATGTATGAAAAAATTATCTCACTATAGTTAGTATTAGAGTAAGGTTTAGATAATTATTGAAGATGTTGGTTAGAAATTTATTGTAAAACACATAGTTATACCTTGATATATAAGAAAATATCCTAAATTTGTGGTAAGTAAATGAGTTTAGTATTCCTAAAAAAATAAATAAATCTATAGAAACTATCTTGTGGATGTGGTTTTGAAATAGATACACCTAGCGATAACATTTCTAAATGAGGAAAATTGGGTACTAACTCGATCATCACTGGTGCATGATGAGTGGGCCTAATATTGCACACCAGGATTTACATACATGAGGGATATTATTAAGTTAATTCATAATTTTTTATAGACCATTATTATGTATTTGAATAGATAATGATCATGGATGGCCATGGTTAAACCAATGGTGTCCTTTTTCATGATTTCAGGGTTTCTCACTAGGATAATGGTTCATGATTTTTGTTTTTATTCAATGGATAAATGTAGTAGTATTTATGTCAATGCTAAAATTGATGGACAATAAAATTATTGTCTCCCCATGTAATTAAATGAGAAGTGATCTAGATGGTGAAACCTTTTTATTATTCATAATGTAATATTTTTATCCTAATTAACTAAATGAGAAGGGTACGAGAATGTGAAACCTTATGATTATTCCTAATAAGTTATACAAATATATTATTAGCAACAAAAACTCTAATGAGTTTCCTAAGACATCATTTAAGAGAAAAAATTACTTTTATGGATGTTCCTGTGGTAATGACCATATATGATAGTATGATTGATTTACTTCAAGTCATGAATGTTGGAAGAATCATGAAAGAGAATATCTCAAATGATAAGAATGTTTTTTAGGTGTGTAAATGAAGAGAAAATATAAATAAATACTTAAGGAATATTATTTCTTAAATGTGTGGAAATTGGGAACTACTCAACTAAATTCTCAAATATAATGGAATATTGTTTTACCAAGTAAGGGTATATGTTTTTCCAATTTTTTAAGTCGACTGATTGAAGTGTTTATGTATTGGGATTCAAAAATATTGTTTTAGAATTATTTTTCCAGTTATAGGATAGTCATAAGAATCCTGAAACCTACAATGATAGTTATGTATAATTTGTTCTTTAGGTATTTTCTTGAATATTTTGAACAACATCGATATCCTAGAATTATGATTCAAAGGTAAGGAGATGGATTTAAGGGAAAATAATTATTGGGGTAAATATAACCCTTAACATGTTTCAAATGTTGAGATAATAATTCTCAGTGGAGATAAAGATTTGACTGATATTGAAAAATTAAATTTAATAGTATTTTTTGATCATGAAAATGACATATGATTTGATGAAAAAGTGATTAAGAATGAATTAAATTTGATTTCAGAATTTGATAAATAAACGATATAGTTTATGATTTTATTTGAAGAAAAATAAAAGAAATATCTTTTTGAAGCATATATTTTTTCATTGACGTTTTATGGTGATTTGGTTTTATAGAATGTTTTAGGAGAATATATGATCAATTATTGAGATGTTTTTTATGTGGAATAGTGAGATATTATATGTTATATGGGAATAAATGTTAATGTTTCTCTTAAAAAATGTGATCAAATATTTTGGTTTTTTGTGGTCCGAATTTGGTCATAATAATTTTGGATGATTCTTAAGGTTACCTTTTTTGGAATGGATTTTGTTGAACTTTGGGTGTTATTTTTGATGTTTTACAGATAAATCTATTATATACATATTGGATAACTTGTATTAATGATTTTGGTTTTTATAGGTATATAATGAACTAAGAACAAATTTTTATCCATTATTGAATATTATGTTGCATTAAAAGATAATTTTATTACTTGAGGAATAAAAAATTCATCTACAATATTCCTTTATTGGAGTGAGAGATGAAGTGTAAATTAATCAAATCATACTAAAATAATGAAAAAATTATTATTAAATGGAATAAAATAAATTAAGAATATTTTCTCATTTCAAAAGAATGAATAAACATTATGAATATAATCTTTATTTAGAACTATTATTCTTTTACCTTTATTTATGATTAATTGATGTTATCTTAAATCCTCATTGTATTATGGTTTGTGGTCACTAAAATTCTCATGAAATAGTTCTATATAAATCTCTATTACTCATTGAATGGTAATTTTATCCATCATGTCTATATTTTAACATTCCACCAATGATATCCTTTCCTAATAACAAGATTATTTTTTATTTCAGGTAACATTTATCTTTCCCCATTACCTTTTCAATGGAAGCTTTTTTACCCCTCTGTGCAATATGGGTATTCAATAAAGGAATTTTCAAATATCAGACCATTGATGACTATCATAAAACTGAAATGGAATAATTTATTTAACATGTAGTGTGTAACACCCAAAAAAATCAGTTTTAATGAATAATAATGTAAAGACCCGCAAATTTCAAGGAAATTTTTTTCTTAATTTTCTTTGGAATTTTACAAGAGCGCAGCCTCAGACGGCACCTGATTCCGAGGCCCGGTGTGCCCGGAATCAATTTCTGAAGTTTGGCTCGGGTACGTTCAGTGAACAGACGAGCGGGTTTTTCTATCTTTTGAACCGGTGCCCGGAATCGAATTCTGAGGGCACCGATGAAATCGCAGCGCCGGTATTTGCTTAGAAACGCCTCTTCCGGAGTTGCGTTTGCTCAGACGTGGTTTTTAAATTTTGGGGCTTTAAGACAGAAATAAAATAAAATTTACGCGACAACTTTATTTTATTTCACTTAAGCTGCTTGGAAGTCACTTGGAAGCCACTTGAACTGAGTTAAAGCGGATAGGGTGCTATCCGGAAATATCCTACCCTCTTGGTAGGATATTTGTGAGGCAGGGCCTGCACGAGCCCCGCCGTTTCTTTCGCTAAGTAACGCACCCGCGAAAACCCGTCAAAGTAACTGAAAAGTCAACCGACGCGTTTTCTTTAATTTCTTAACAGACCATTTAATTGGGCGGTTTATTTCGTGAATTAAATGGGCTGTTTCATTCGTTGAATTAATTCAACGAATTTAATGGGTCGTTACTTACGCGTTTTGCGTTGTTGGCAAAATAATAAAATAGACAAACTTGTCTATTTTGGAGGATCCTCCTGTTGTGCGAGATCCTCTAAACCTCCACCCTCCCCGCGAAGAACGCGAAGAACGCGAAGAACGCGAAGAACGCCGGAACCGGAATTCGACGACGCAGGATCCGCGACGTCAACAAACTTTTCCGCGACCTTCTCCTTCTTCTTCTACGGCGCCTCTTCTTCCGCGGCGGACCTACGATCAGCGGTTAAAGGGGAGAATCGAATCTTCTAATTCTCACCTTTTTATAATTCGATATCAACGGATTTAAACTAATTAAATCCATTTGATCTTGATCCGAAGATCGTCGGCGCGACGTTTTTCCCGCGGTGCGACGAACGTATCCTCCGCAACGACGCGACGATCCCCTCCTTCCGTGACGAGCGATTCCGCGACGACCTCACGTCCGACGACGACAAGGTAAGGGATGTTGGAATATTCTATTCCCCGTGTTTATTCTTTTAAAATAAAGAACCTGATCTCCGAACAATTTTAATTTAATTAAAATTGTTGTTGATTATTTTCTTTTTCTCCCGTTGTTTATGACTAACGCGGAGGGTGCGGATCTAATGAACAAGACTCGGCAACCCTCCGCCGATCTTTTGTTGTGCGGATTTGGCGGACGACGACGAACCGTGCGGCAAGGGTGATCCGTTGATCCCGCAGTGAAGATCGGCCCCCGGGAGGAGCAATGGCGCAGACGAGAGGCAAAACGGGCCACCGGAACAACTCCGGCGGCCCGCGGAAGGCGGCGGTGGCGCGCCGCCGGGAATTCCGCCGCGGCCGAGCAGCGGCGGCGGCGAACCGCCGGACCGCGTCCGCGGTCCGGCCACCCAGCACGCGGCCCGCGCGGGCCGCGTTCCTCCAAGCCACGGGTCAAACCCGCGGCAGTTTCTTCGGCCGCTCGGCCGAAGCCGAGCCGGCCGGTCCGGTCGGCCGGGCCGTGCCCAGGCCGGACCGGACCCGGCCTCACCGGTTCGGCCGACCCAGGGGGGGGTTCGGGCCGGGTCGCCCCGGGCCTCGAACCCCCGTTTTCGGGCCTTCTTCGGTCTTTTGCCCATATCGTGGGCCTGAGACCTCCGTTTGATGAACCGTCAGCGGCTACGCGATCCTTGGATCGATACGGTCGTTTCAGTATATTATACTCAAGGTTTCGGAAGACTTTGGGTTCGGCCGGGTTGGTTCGTACACGAAACCAACCGGGCCCTCGGAGCGGAAACACTCATAACTTGAGCTACGGACGTCCGATCGACGTACCGTCAGCTGTGGTAGTTTCCTCTAAGTGAGAAGGAACTTTTGGCATACTCCGCCCGAGGATCAGATACAGGCAGAGTACGGTCGGGTTGGTTTTTCCCTAAAAACCAACCGGGCCCCTGGGACAAAAATGCCAATAACTCTCAGACCGGGAGTCCGATTGACGCGCCGTCTGTTGCGTTGAGATCCTATTGTCGATACGGAACTTTTGGATACATCAACATCGGACTACGTGTCAGTTGATGTATCAGCCTCTCGGCTCGTGGAGCGGACCCTCCTAAACGAGCTCGCTGTGTGCGGGAACCCTAGCGCTGGCTGTGACTTCGACGACAGAGCAGAGATCCTCCGTGGACTGCGACGACGGCAGAGCAGAGATCCTCAGTGGACTGCGACGACGGCAGAGCAGAGATCCTTCGTGGACTGCGGCGACGACTGTGCAGAGATCCTCAGTGGACTGCGTCGACTACTGCACTTAGCGATCCTACGTGGATCAGTGCTACAGGTTCTGTGTGAGCCCGATCCTATGTGGGTCCTTACTACCGGTTCTGTGTGAGCCACTGCCTACAGGTTCTGTGTGAGCCCGATCCTGTGTGGGTCTTTTGCGGGGGTTAGTACCTATCGATCCTTCGTGGGTCCGACGACTTAGATGGATCAGTGATCATCTTTGACGTCATCTGAAAAAGTATACCTGGTTGAGCTGAATCTTATGTTACTCTCCTTTGTGGTTTGTGTTGAACTATCCTTTGTGGATTTACTGTTTACTCTCCTTGTGGATTTGAGTCTTGCTTTCCTGCGTGGATTGAGTTGTTCTTGAGCTCGTGAGCAGAGCTAGAATTGGGGACTTAGGTATATGTATGGGCATATACCTAAGTCGAGTCAGATGTTACTTCGTGATTGCATCTTTCTTTTGTGCTATATCCTTTGTGGGTTTCGGGAGACCTTCGGGGGTCTCGGGGTCCTTACTGAGTAGCTTATACTCACCCCTGCACGGGCTATGCCCGCACCTTGTTGTGTTGGATGCAGACGACGGACAGCGCTGATCTCGGTTGGGGCGTGGAGTAGGACGGTACCTGGAGGTGGACCACTGGGCGGGACGTGCTCGGAGCGGACGTGGGACCTGAGGAGCCTGGAGGCTATCTGTACCCACCCTTCAGGTGGGATTGCCAGTGGACGACACGAGGCCGCTGTCTTTTCTTCAGTTGCTGTTCTTTACTTTTTTAGTTGTACTTTCAGTTGGGCTTGTATTCCGGCCCCCTTTACTTTTCTGCACTTGTAGTTACTTTCCGCTTGCTGACTCTGTGGTGGTTGTTACTTATAAAGGCAATGCCTTCCCTGTTTATCGGGATTTTACGCCTTGGTGCTAGTTGCTAGCCCCTGGCCTATGGAAGGCGGGCTTGGGGTAGTCACGGCACGGGCCCCGAGGTCGGGTCGTGAAAAATTGGTATCAGAGGTGGTCGGTTCTACCGCAGACTCTGATCGTCCTTTCTTTCTATATGAAGCAATAGTGTTTAGTGTATTGAGTGTGGTTATCAGTTCAGGGAGCCCAGTGTTGGTGCGGCGGCCGACGTATCCGTACACCAGGACCCTGACTCCTGATTTCCGACTTAATGCATGAAAACATTGATTGCGTGTGTGTTTCAAGTTTTCTTTGTGATTACTTGTGTCATCTCACCGGGTATACTGATCTGCTTTATGAAAGTCTCAAGCTTTCCTTGTGATTACTTGTTCCAGCTCACCAGGTATACTGTTCTGACTGTGGTACTCTTGTTCTCCTTTTCAGGATGGCCCCACGACGACAGCCAGCTAGGGTTCCGAGTGTAGGGCGCGACGGCATCCCACCGAGCGACGAGGCCTCGGTGCAGGGCCCTTTGCCAGCAGTGGCACCGGCGGTAGCTTTACCCGCCGAGCCACCGATGCTACCAGTACCAGACGCTGACGATGCACGTCGCCTCAGGGCACTGCATGAGTTTCAGAGCCAGCGACCGCCCAGGTTTCGCGGTGAGGCGGACCCCCAGGCCGCCGAGGACTGGCTAGAGGCGGTGGTACGGATCTTTAGGCTAGTGAGGACACCAGCGGATCTCATGGTCATTCTCGCGGCGAGCCTCCTGCAGGCGGCGACAGGACGATGGTGGAGCTTGATGCTCCAGGTTCACGATGAGGCATCCTTGCTCTGGACGGACTTCGAGAGCCTCTTTCTCTCTGAGTTCGTCCCGGACACCCTCCGAGCGGTGCGCATCCAGGAGCTTCTCCAGCTGCGCCAGGGCAGCATGACGGTCGCTCAGTACGCGGCAAGGTTCACTGACCTATCTCGCTACTCGACCGACATGGTACGGGACCCCTTCTTCCGGGCCCAGACCTTCGAGCAGGGCTTGCGACAAGAGATTCGGGTGTCGCTGATCTCCCTCAGCATTCCGACCCAGGCGGGAGTGCTGGAGCGAGCCCTCCTGATCGAGAGATTCCTGGCAGAGCCTTCTTCATTGGCGAGACCTAGCGCAGGGTGGCAGGTAGCTGAGTCTTTGGCAGCAGGTAGCCGACAGATGACTCTCGGGTCCAGGCAGACCAGACCCCCACGCAGACGGCCTCAGGACACCGGCTCAGCAGTGCGGGGCACACAACGGAGTGCCAGCCTTCCGAGAGGCAGGCTGTGCTACTCCTGCGGCGGGCAGGGTCACATGGCTCGTGACTGCCCGACTCGCCGATCAGAGGAGCAGCAGTCGGTGGAGGGGCCACCCAGGCAGAGGCAGAGGGTCGACCGTGGCGGTCCGCAGGGAGGAGGCGGACGAGGCAGAGGAGCTGGCCGAGCAGCGGGTGGTGGGAGACGCTTCCAGGCTCTACCCCCACCACCACCAGGAGGGCCACCTCGACCACAGGGAGCTGGCGGGCAGGGGCAGGCCCAGCTCCAGGCCGTGGAGGCCTACGACCCCGACATGCCAGAGATGATTCGAGGTACGATCTGTGTCTATTCCACCCCTTGCTTCAGTACTTATAGACACAGGAGCGAGTCACTCTTTCATAGCCTCTGCCCTTGTTCGGAGGTCGGAGATTCCGACTGAGCCGTTGGCTCGATCCTTACGGCTAGAGACTCCTACGGGAGCAGACTCAACGATTACGCACTGGTGCCGGCAGTGTGAGCTTACTCTAGGAGGTGAGAGCTTCGGCTGGGATCTCCTTGTAGCGGCGTCGAGGCCTTACGACGTCATCGTGGGCATGGATTGGCTATCCACGGTTCATGCCCAGATCGACTGTTTTAGGCGCAAGGTGCGATGTGTTCGCACCGACGGGAGCAGGTTTACCTTCACCGGCGAGAAGGGAACCTTTGCAGCACAGGATGGACTTCCGCGGAGAAGAGTGCAGCCCATCTCTTATCAGTTGGCTAGCCTCATCCTAGGAGCAGTGGACGTGCGGAGTCCAGCTTTTCCTGCAGTGGTGGACCAGTACGTGGACGTCTTTCCCGACGACGTTCCAGGGCTACCTCCTCGTAGATAGGTAGACTTTTACATCGACTTGTACCCCGGGACAGCCCCGATATCTACTCCAGCATATCGGATGGCCCCCGCCGAGCTTCGGGAGATGCGGGTACAGTTGGAGGACTTGCAGAGCAAGGGGTTTATCCGACCCAGTGTTTCACCCTGGGCTTCCCCGATTTTGTTCGCCAGGAAGGCGGACGGGAGCTTGCGACTGTGTGTCGACTATCGTCGCCTGAACCAGGTGACAGTGAGGAACAAGTATCCGCTGCCACGATTGATGACCTCTTCGATCAGCTCAAGGGAGCGCGGTGGTTCTCGAAGATAGACCTCCGGTCAGGCTATCATCAGCTCAGAGTTCGAGACGAGGACGTGCAGAAGACAGCCTTCAGGTGTCGGTATGGCCATTATGAGTTCTTGGTTATGCCGTTCGGCGTAACCAATGCTCCAGCAGTGTTCATGAGCCTCATGAACAGGATCTTACAGCCATACCTCGACCGATTTGTCGTGGTCTTCATTGACGACATTTTGGTATACTCGACGACTGAGGAGGAGCATGCCTACCACCTGCGAGTTGTGCTAGACACGCTCCGAGAGCACCAGCTTTATGGAAAGCTCTCAAAGTGCCAGTTCTGGTTACGTGAGGTCCACTTCTTGGGGCACGTCATCTCTGAGGCGGGAGTTGCAGTGGATCCCACGAAGATCGAGGCAGTGCTAGCTTGGGAGCCACCCAGGAGCGTGACGGAGGTGCGGAGCTTCTTGGGCCTAGCCGGATACTATCGGAGATTCGTGCCAGACTTCTCCAGAGTTGCGGGACCACTCTCAGCATTGACGAAGAAGGGGAAACCCTTCGTGTGGTCAGACAGATGTCAGCAGAGCTTCCAGGAGCTGAGGCAGAGGTTGACCAGCGCACCTATCTTGAGGTTGCCTGAGGAGGGAGTTGGATACGTAGTTTACTGCGATGCATCAGGGACTGGACTCGGGTGCATCCTCATGCAAGAGCGGGCCGTGATCGCCTACGGATCACGTCAGTTGAGGCCGCATGAGCAGAACTACGCCACTCATGACCTGGACTTAGCAGCAGTGGTCTTCGCTCTGAAGACTTGGCGGCACTATCTGATGGGCGAGCGCTTCACAGTCTTTTCTGACCACCAGAGTCTCAGGTATATCTTCTCTCAGAAGGACCTGAACCTGAGACAGCGGAGATGGCTTGAGTTCCTCCAGGACTATGACTTTGAGATAGTCTATACACCTAGGAAGGGGAACGTGGTAGCTGATTCCCTCAGCAGGAGGACGGGCATTCAGCTACTTGAGGAGGCGACGGAGCAGCTAGCCTCCTTACAGATATCCTTCGTGGATAGAGACGGAGCAGCCTTTCTTCAGTCTCTCATAGTCTCTCCTCCACTTCTACAGTGGGTCAGAGAGGCTCAGCGTGGGGACGCTGACTGTGAGACCCGACGTGCACTGATATCCTCAGGTCAGGCGCCTGATGGCTTCTCCCTTGGAGCAGAGCACGACATCCTTTTCAGAGGACGTACCTTCGTACCCGTCGCTTTACGAGAGGAGGTGCTGAGAGAGTTTCACACTTCTCCCTTGGCGGTGCATCCCGGAGTGGCGAAGATGTACCAGGATCTCAGACGACAGCACTGGTGGCCGGGCATGAAGAAAGCTGTGGCAGAGTTCGTTTCACGATGCCTCACCTGCCAGCAGGTGAAGGCAGAGCATCAGGTACCAGCAGGCTTGGTACAGCCCTTGGAGGTCCCGGAGTGGAAGTGGGACGACATATCTATGGACTTCGTGACTGGACTTCCACGCACTTCCAGAGGTCACGACTCCATTTGGGTGATTGTCGACCGACTCACCAAGTCGGCACACTTCTTACCCATCAGAGAGCAGGGCTCAGTGGAGAGCTTGGGGCGTCTTTACGTCCAGGAGATCGTACGGCTTCACAGTGTGCCATCGTCTATCGTCTCCGATCGAGATGCTCGTTTCACTTCCCGGCATTGGAAGGGGTTGCAGGAGGCGTTCGGGACGCAACTCCATCTGAGCACAGCCTTCCACCCTCCGACGGATGGTCAGACGGAGAGGACCATACAGACACTCGAGGACATGCTCCGTGCATGTGTTCTCGACTTTGGTCGCAGCTGGGAGGACCACCTACCCTTGGTGGAGTTCGCGTACAACAACAGCTACCACTCCACCATCGGGATGGCACCATACGAGGCGTTGTACGGAAGACCCTGCAGATCACCGTTGTGCTGGACAGACCCTGGGGAGTCAGCACTCGTGGGACCAGAGATGGTCCGAGCCATGACAGAGAAGGTCCAGATCATCCAGGAGAGGATGAGGACAGCTCAGAGCCGGCAGAAGTAATATGCTGACAGGAGGCGGAGGCCACTAGAGTTCGAGGATGGCGACCACATCTTTTTGCGTGTCTCACCTCGACGTGGTTTACGGAGATTTGGCCGAGGCGGCAAGTTGTCTCCACGCTTCATCGGGCCTTTCCAGGTCCTCAGCAGGATAGGAGAGGTGGCTTATCGCCTGGCTCTACCACCTCAGTTGCACCGCGTGCACGACGTCTTCCACGTGTCTCAGCTGAGGAGATACGTGCACGACCCGACGCACATCATCGACTTTGGGGAGCTGGACGTAGACGATGGGGCGACTTTTGCGGAGGTCCCAGTGGAGATCGAGGATCGACAGGAGCGGGTCCTACGTGGGCGGTCGATTCCTCTTGTGCGCGTCAGATGGCAGCACGGGAACCTCCTGGAGAGCACTTGGGAGCGGGAGGCTCAGATGCGTGCTCAGTACCCCCATTTGTTCCCCTAGTTTTTGATGTATCTTTATGGGGACGTAAAGCCCTGAGGTGGGAGTAATGTAAATACCCGCAAATTTCAAGGAAATTTTTTTCTTAATTTTCTTTGGAATTTTACAAGAGCGCAGCTTCAGACGGCACCTGATTCCGAGGCCCGGTGTGCCCGGAATCAATTTCCGAAGTTTGGCTCGGGTACGTTCAGTGAACGGACGAGCGGGTTTTTCTATCTTTTGAACAGGTGCGCGGAATCGAATTCTGAGGGCACCGATGAAATCGCAGCGCCAGTATTTTCTTAGAAACGCCTCTTCCGGAGTTGCGTTTTCTCAGACGTGGTTTTTAAATTTTGGGGCTTTAAGACAGAAATAAAATAAAATTTGTGCGACAACTTTATTTTATTTCACTTAAGCTGCTTGGAAGTCACTTGGAAGCCACTTGAACTGAGTTAAAGCCGATAGGGTGCTATCCGGAAATATCCTACCCTCTTGGTAGGATATTTGTGAGGCAGGGCCCGCACGAGCCCCGCCGTTTCTTTCGCTAAGTAACGCACCCGCGAAAACCCGTCAAAGTAATTGAAAAGTCAACCGACGCGTTTTCTTTAATTTCTTAACAGACCATTTAATTGGGCCGTTTATTTCGTGAATTAAATGGGCTGTTTCATTCGTTGAATTAATTCAACGAATTTAATGGGTCGTTACTTACGCGTTTTGCGTTGTTGGCAAAATAATAAAATAGACAAACTTGTCTATTTTGGAGGATCCTCCTGTTGTGCGAGATCCTCTAAACCTCCACCCTCCCCGCGAAGAACGCGAAGAACGCGAAGAACGCGAAGAACGCCGGAACCGGAATTCGACGACGCATGATCCGCGACGTCAACAAACTTTTCCGCGACCTTCTCCTTCTTCTTCTACGACGCCTCTTCTTCCACGGCGGACCTACGATCAGCGGTTAAAGGTGAGAATCGAATCTTCTAATTCTCCCCTTTTTATAATTCGATATCAACGGATTTAAACTAATTAAATCCGTTTGATCTTGATCCGGAGATCGTCGGCGCGACGTTTTTCCCGCGGTGCGACGAACGTCTCCTCCGCAACGACCCGACGATCCCCTCCTTCCGCGACGAGCGATTCCGCGACGACCTCACGTCCGACGACGACAAGGTAAGGGATGTTGGAATATTTTATTCCCCGTGTTTATTCTTTTAAAATAAAGAACCTGATCTCCGAACAATTTTAATTTAATTAAAATTGTTGTTGATTATTTTCTTTTTCTCCCGTTGTTTATGACTAACGCGGAGGGTACGGATCTAACGAACAAGACCCGGCAACCCTCCACCGATCTTTTATTGTGCGGATTTGGCGGACGATGACGAACCGTGCGGAAAGGGCGATCCGTTGATCCCGCAGTGAAGATCGGCCCCCGGGAGGAGCAATGGCGCAGACGGGAGGCAAAACGGGCCACCGGAGCAACTCCGGCGGCCCGCGGAAGGCGGCGGCGGCGCCCAGCGCGCCGCCGGGAATTCCGCCGCGGCCGAGCCGCGGCGGCGGCGAACCGCCGGACCGCGTCCGCGGTCCGGCCACCCAGCACGCGGCCCGCGCGGGCCGCGTTCCTCCAAGCCACGGGTCAAACCCGCGACAGTTTCTTCGGCCGCTCGGCCGAAGCCGAGCCGGCCGGTCCGGTCGGCCGGTCCGCGCCCAGGCCGGGTCGGGCCGACCCGGTTCGGGCCGACCCGGTTCGGCCGACCCAGGGGGGGGGGGGGGGTTCGGGCCGGGTCGCCCCGGGCCCAGAACCCCCGTTTTCGGGCCTTCTTCGGTCTTTTGCCCATATCTTGGGCCTGAGACCTCGGTTTGGCAAACCGTCAGCGGATACGCGATCCTTGGATCGATATGGTCGTTTCGGTATATTATACTCAAGGTTTCGGAAGACTTTGGGTTCGGCCGGGTTGGTTCGTACACGAAACCAACCGGGCCCTCGGAGCGGAAACGCTCATAACTTGAGCTACGGACGTCCGATCGACGTACCGTCAGCTGTGGTAGTTTTACTCTAAGTGAGACGGAACTTTTGGCATACTCCGCCCGAGGATCGGATACAGGCAGAGTACGGTCGGGTTGGTTTTTCTCTAAAAACCAACCGGGCCCCTGGGACGAAAATGCCAATAACTCTCAGACCGGGCGTCCGATTGACGCGCCGTCTGTTGCGTTGAGATCCTTTTGTCGATACGGAACTTTTCGATACATCAACTTCGGACTACGTGTCAGTTGATGTATCAGCCTCTCGGCTCGTGGAGCGGACCCTCCTAAACGAGCTCGCTGTGTGCGGGAACCCTAGCGCTGGCTGTGACTTCGACGACAGAGCAGAGATCCTCCGTGGACTGCGACGACGGCAGAGCAGAGATCCTCAGTGGACTGCGACGACGGCAGAGCAGAGATCCTTCGTGGACTGCGGCGACGACTATGCAGAGATCCTCAGTGGACTGCGTCGACTACTGCACTCAGCGATCCTACGTGGATCAGTGCTACAGGTTCTGTGTGAGCCCGATCCTATGTGGGTCCTTACTACCGGTTCTGTGTGAGCCACTGCCTACAGGTTCTGTGTGAGCCCGATCCTGTGTGGGTCTTTTGCGGGGGTTAGTACCTATCGATCCTTCATGGGTTCGACGACTTAGATGGATCAGTGATCATCTTTGACGTCATCTGAAAAAGTATACCTGGTTGAGCTGAATCTTATGTTACTCTCCTTTGTGGTTTGTGTTGAACTATCCTTTGTGGATTTACTGTTTACTCTCCTTGTGGATTTGAGTCTTGCTTTCCTGCGTGGATTGAGTTGTTCTTGAGCTCGTGAGCAGAGCTAGAATTGGGAACTTAGGTATATGTATGGGCATATACCGAAGTCGAGTCAGATGTTACTTCGTGATTGCATCTTTCTTTTGTGCTATATCCTTTGTGGATTTCGGGAGACCTTCGGGGGTCTCGGGGTCCTTACTGAGTAGCTTATACTCACCCCTGCACGGGCTATGCCCGCACCTTGTTGTGTTGGATGCAGACGACGGACAGCGCTGATCTCGGTTGGGGCGTGGAGTAGGACGGTACCTGGAGGTGGACCACTGGGCGGGACGTGCTCGGAGCGGACGTGGGACCCGAGGAGCCTGGAGGCTATCTGTACCCACCCTTCAGGTGGGATTGCCAGTGGACGACACGAGGCTGCCATCTTTTCTTCAGTTGCTGTTCTTTACTTTTTCAGTTGTACTTTCAGTTGGGCTTGTATTCCGGCCCCCTTTACTTTTCTGCACTTGTAGTTACTTTCCGCTTGCTGACTCTGTGGTGGTTGTTACTTATAAAGGCAATGCCTTCCCTGTTTACCGGGATTTTTACTCCTTGGTGCTAGTCGCCAGCCCCTGGCCTATGGAAGGCGGGCTTGGGGTAGTCACGGCACGGGCCCCGAGGTCAGGTCGTGACAAATAATATTGAAATATTCCTTAATAGGCAACGCCAAGCATCATGTGAATTGAGATATATTATAAAAATATTATTGTATAAATGTGAATGTTATAAACTAGCCATTGAATTGGTGTGTATGAATATGATTAATCACATTATGAAATATTTTTAAAACTCCTCTACTCAATAAAGTTTTTTTTTATTAATTCTGAGGAACAAATAATTCAATTTCAAGGGAAGTCATTTTATGCTTCAAAAATGTATTTTCTTCAAAGAATGATTTTTATTGATTTTTTTCATTTATATTTTAATTAATTTATAATAAAATTTGAAATTATATTTCAATAAATGAAAATAATTTTTTAAATAATCAAATCAAAATTATCATAGAGTGATATTTTTGGGATTTTTTGAAGTTATTGATTTTTCAGTAATTTTTTAAAAATTCAGAAATTATCAAATAATGTCATTTATTTTAATCAAATAAAGTAATTTAAAAGTCACAATGTATATGTTGTTGTATTGTAAAATATTATCCATTTTATTGATAATAATCAAATTAATTCCATTTAAATAAATAATATTCATGATTTTGATATAAGTAGTTTTTTTTTCATAAAAACACATTTTTTTAAAAACGGGTTTTCGTTGTGTTTTATGAATTTATATTAAAATTGATTTCTTCCACTTTTAGTTATTTAATCCTAAAAAATGGAAGCCATACCTATAATAATAAGGTTAAAATTCTATAAAAATTACGCTTTTATTTTCTGTCATTTTGAATAGAATCCATTATAAATATTTTTCACCTTGGTAAGGGTAAAATGGGTAAAACATGATTAAAACTATGATATAAGGTATCAAAATCATCCCAAAGATATCCTATATTATAATCATTAAGTATTTTATTTTCAAAATAATTCAATAATTTATAAATTTAACTTCTTTCCATTTATCTTTGATTATAACCTATATAAAATTTGACGTAAATAAAGATAAATTATGTCATTATCTCACTTTTAAATATATTTTATAAGTCCGAATAAGGATAAAATAATGTTTTCAAAGAATATTAATGGCTATTTTTAGAAAAAAAAATTATTTTGATTTTTTTTTAATTTTTAGTGATTAAATAATTATTTTAAATGCTTATATAATGTCGATAGATAACTTTTGAAAGAAGTGGAAAAATCAAAGTAAATAAATTTAAAAATAATAAATGTAACATAATATGGATGAATTATTGAGATACATGAATTTTTTAGATATAAATAAAATATCACTAATGTGTTAAATGATTATATTCTAATTATATTACAATATTCATGTATTTGAAGTCAAATAAAATAAATAGTGTCATAAATGAAAATAATGATATTTTATGAAAAATTAAATTTTAGATAATTTTTTAAAAAACAAATAAAAATATTTAAAGAAGACCATGGGAAAATATATTGTACCAAATTTCACCAATTTACCATTTTAATCAATTTTTTCAGTTAGAATTAAATTTATAACCCATTAATATTAAAAAAAATTGTTTCCACAATTATGGTTAAAAATGGTTAATGAATGGGTTAATCGAAGATATATAGATTAAAATGATATATAAACATATCTAAATTTGATTTGATTATTATATTATGACCATATCATCATAAAATTAGTATCCCCACAATTTTGGAAGGTCATTTAATTGAATGTGACTTTATAATATTTTATAGTTTGTAAAATTTACTAGAGTGCCTCTTCCCTAAATTATAAAATGGCACCCCACTATTCTCATATTTACACCAGATTGAGCCACATATGTCAACCTAACCATATACATGTATATTAACTAGTCACTTATACAATATTTATAGGTTGTAAAATTCATAAAATTCTATCCATTAATACATAGAAAATGATATAAAGGAGGCATATCAAAGAATATGAGGATAGAGAGCTTACGAAGAAACATAGACTTGAGGTAAGATGATTTATCATCTCAAGTTTATTTATATGAGGAGTTTTCAATATTCACAAAATGTTTTCTTTTAGTGGTGTATATAAAACCCATGAATATATTTTAGGATTAATTTCATAAAAAATATTAGGATTTACAAATCCATATATGTTTCCCTCATTTAGGATGATTTGATTCAGATATTATCAATGTTGTAATGGTTTTATATATCAAATTGTCTTCATTGGGACATATGTAATGTTATACACCTATATTCTTTAAGATATATTTTTACAACTAATTAAATATGAAAAAGTGTGAATATATTTTTGATCATAATATTTAATGATTCATTTGATATTATTCTTTTACGGGTAATATGATTAAAAAATTATCAAAATGGTATAGGATTTATGTTTCAATATCATTTCATTCAGGAATGGTTGTTAAATAATTTCAATTGAGGGAAATTCTATAATAATTATATAATAAACATATTTCATTTTCTCATCTTCTAGTTATTTAAGGAATTTTCAAGTAATATTTTATTTTTCCACTCTTTGGTACTTAAAAAGATACAGATTTTTTTAAAGAAAACACGACTTTATTTTCACTTTAGGATTATTTTTCTCCCATATCCATATTATCTTTACATATTTTAAATAATGTATAATTATTTATTAGATTCATTTTTACCCATTATTTAGTTAATTAAAAAAAATTAAATGAAATTTTATTGTTAATTTATGAACAAGGAACTTTTTTAAAGGTGTGAATATAATATAATATTTTATTATTTTGGCCTGAATGAAATTTATTGATGTCAGGAAAACTAATTTTTTTGAGTTTTTATGTGTGATTTTGTGGGCATTTTAAAATGAAAAATTTTCCTTATTATTTTTTATAAATATTTTTTAATTTTTAATTTGTTATTTTAAAATGAAAATAATCTTTCCTTAAGAAATATTTCAATGATATTATAAAGGAACTTTTAATCTATGATACCATCTTTTGATGATTCTAATCTTTCCTGGGGATATTATCCATTGATTCCATCCTTTTTATTTTTATAGAAGGTTATTGATTAGGATTACTAAATATTGAGGAAAGACATTTTCTTTTTAAAATGATAAGATTTGATGAAGTGATTAATGATGAATGATCCTATAGAATAATTCTGAATAGATTTTTATTACGTGATAGTTGGTTCTATTATATCCATAAAATGCATTGAGTAATGTGATATTTATATCTCATGAGATGATTAATATTATGCATGTAAGTGACTGTGAATATATTTTTTCACATTTTGATGCATGAGTGTGATTTCACTCTCGATTTTCTATAATGATTTTTTGTGGATATGATTGTCACTATATTTTTTCACATTTTTTATCTGATTGTAATATATTTATATATTTTTCACACATGATTATTCATATAAATTATTTATAATAAACGTTTTCATATTTTGATGCATGAGGGTGATCACAATCTATATTTTCTAAAATGATTATGTTAGAAATTATTGTGAATATCATTGTTCATATTTTGATCTATGATTATGATTGATTTCTAGAATTTCTCATATGGATTTACATAGACATGATTTTGAGTAATTTTTTTCACAAGATTTTATATTTTGTTTCTTATTATTTCACATGTATATGTTAAAAATCTTGGACTTTTTTACGCACTTATTGATCATGCTTTAGATATGACTTGATTTGGAAATTTATAATCAATGATTTTGTGGGGATTAATATTTATGTTGAAAAATAAACTTGATTATTTTATCATACCCTTTTTATCATCTTCTGATTTTTTATGATTGATATAACCCATGTTCATCGTTATTAAGTATATAAGCTAACCCTTTACTATGATTTCCCTTCCCCAGGTTTTGATGGAAGGTTTTTAGTGTGATAAATATATAAGGGTACCTTATATATAAAAATATTCTTGAGATGATGAATATTATACTTAGATAAGTTTTTTTTATCTATTTTCCAAAGCCACCAAAACATTATGATCCGAACATGGAGTTTAATGTTATGTATCAAATATTTATCAAATAAGATTTAATATTTATTTATAAAAAGATTTTATTTACAAATCTGAGTGGTAATGTCCCCTTTAATAATATATATAATTTGGGTTAAAATACCAGTAACTTCCTAAGTGTATTTATTATTCATGTACGGATGAAGGAAAAAAGGTAGGGGTGCATACCCATGTACACATTAGAACAATACAGGATATAGAAATGGGCCTTTCGACTTGAATAAAGGGACAATTTATCTATCAAATGGTGGGACTTTGGAATATTAAAATTATAATTGGATATCTATTTTGTAGGTCAGCCCTTGGAGGGGGGGGGGGGGGTTGATTTAACTTTTCCAGAATATAGGATTGTTATTTTATTATAACCTCAATAACCTTAAATAAATCATCATTATTATTATTCTTTTTGTTATTTTTTTCATCATTGTAATTAATTTTCCATCACCAATTTACTTGGATGAATATAAATTTGAAAATAATTGCTATATTTGTTATTTATAAAATAATAATTCTTAGTTAAAAATAATATCATACCTACCTTCTAACCATTCAACTCATAAAAAAATATAACATCGCTCATGGGTACGAGTGGACTACAAACTCTACGAAGTGACGTAATTCAATTTTAATAATCACCTTTTAAAGGATATTAAAAATGTGTATATAAGGAATATTTATGATATTTAAATGATGTATAATATCCTTGAGAATATGGAACCATGAGTGATATTCCTGTAAAAAATCTATCGAACCAAAAAATATATGAAAAACAAAATAGTTAACACTCATAAATGATGAATTTATTAAATAATTATTAATAAAAGGGGTTTAAATATTATAATTGGATCATATTTGATATTATATGTATATATTGGTCTCTTTTATAGAATTATAATAAATTTATATTTATTTTACATGATTATTAAATCTCTTGCAATGGAAGTCAGGACCGAGGTAAGGATTTATTTCACAATGACATCAATATTTAGGATTGTCTATGTTTATTTCTCCATTGAAGGAATTTCACAATATTTATATCATAAATAAAATATATTTTCTTCTAATATGGTTATTAAAAAATTAAAAGTATTATTTTTATTCCCTTATCCAAAATACACAAGATACGAAAATAATTTTTTCTAGAAATAATAGACTTTTTTTCCATTAAATCAAGATTTATTTTATTCCATGTCAATAATATATATAAAATGTTCTCAATAATGTTTTTAAAATTATAAAATTATTAATTAAAGTCATTGTTACCCATTTTTTACTTTTTATAAAAAAATTAAATGGAATCCTCTGGTTTTTTATCAAATGAGGTACCTTTTACCGAAGGTTTAAATGAAGTAATTGTTTTGAAATACACCCCACAAAATAGTTTTTACGTACAAAATGAATAATATATACTTGAGGATTCCTTTAAAAGTTATGTGGATTATTTTAAAATAAAATTATTTCCTTAATATTTTTCAAATTTTTTATATATTGAATAGTTGATTTCAAAATGAAATGGTTATTTCACCAAATAAATATTCCAGTGATATTTTTAAATTATTTCATTCTATGTCAAAATTATTGTATGAATATAATGATTTAAAGAGGGTTTAGTCTTTTGATACCATTCACCGTATACTCTATATGGATTAAAATTATGATATATTTTTTCTTAAAGAAATTATTATAATTTTATATGCTAGTTTCTCAATACGAGTGTTTACATGTATTATGCTTCACCCCTTTAATATAATGAATGAATTGGATATAGTAAGTGATTGGTGGTTCCCATTATATCCCAATCCTCACATCCTAAACCCAAGAAGCAGAAAGCATACCAAGATGACGTGGTATCAGAATAGAGGATGGATAAGAAGAATATAAAAGCAGGGGAGCCACAGTTCGGTTTGGATCTTACTAAGGCTAAGGCCTTGAAAGAATCAACTACTGAAGAGCTATAAAAGCAAGCCAAGGAAAAGAAGCTCAAGAAGATGTTAGAGGTAGATATTGTAAAATATCTTTTAAAGGATACTGAAGTAGCTTCAGAAAATATTCCGGTTCCACAATCATTCCTGATAGAGCCTTTACCGAAGACTCCAGGGAAGAATTTCTTCACTCTAAAAAAACCTAAAGAATAACTTTTTGAAGAAGTGGAAGAAGTGGAAGAGGTGGAAGAAGAAGAAGAAGAAGGGGTTGGTAATACATATGATCTTTTAAAGAAAGTTAAAGATTATCAAGACAAGGGAACTCCATCCGAAAAATTGTCCCTCCAGAAATCTAATGCCAAGTCCTCGAAGCTTGTCACTCCAGAGAAGGATGAAGAGAAGGATAAAGAGAAGGGTTAAGAGAAAGGTGAAAAAGAAGTTGATAAATTTTCTGAAGAAGAAAGTATAAATCGTTATTTTATTATTCCTGAGGATTTTGAGGCTAGAAATCAGAAATAAGAGGTAGAGTAGTGTAGTTTTATAACAGCGAGCATGAATCCCATAATGAGGAAGCCATACCGAGAATTGATAAGGGTAAAAACAAATTTGTTGATACTCCTATAAAATATATAGTGAAGAAGATGGAGGTTAAAGGAACTTTAAATAGAAAGCTTGTAGAGCTAGAAAAACAAGAATCAACAAGTAAAGTCTCGGATTCTAAATCATCTTCGCTTGGTCATAATTTTGTGGAACAATCCTTGAATAATCTTGTTGGGTTCATTCCGACTTTTTCAAGAATAGTCTCTCGGTGCCAGATGCTTCAACAATATCTTAATCAGAAATCGGATTTGGTGTCCATGGTGATGGAAAAGTGTGTCAAGAAAGAATCAGATTTCAAAACTTTACTCATAGGTTACGAAGCTCACAGAAAGTCATATAAGAAGATAGCCAGCTGGTCAAAGAATACAGTACAAGAAATGAGTGAGCTCGATCAATTCGAAGAATATGCCAGGGAAGATTTTGACACCGAAGACACCATAATCTTGGATCCTACAAACAACATTAAGTAAAAACTGCTTCTATAACAAGATACTCAGATTCAAGAGTTGAAAAACTTGAATGGGAATTTGTACTATGTAGCTCAAAGATGGAAGAGGGAAAGAGATCTCCAGATTGGGTTTGAAGAGAAGCTTCTAAAGCAAGATGAGTTACTAAAGGCTCAAGCAGAAGTTATTAAGTATTAGGATGAAAGAATTAAATCTCTAGAGAAGAAATCTGATGAAGATCACAAGGAATTCAAGAAGCTGAAAACCATTGTCAAGAAGATGATTCCCAAGGAAAAAAGAAACAAAATAGACCCAAATCCGATATTTTGTTGTAATTGTTTTTCCTTGTACAAATTCATTCAATCATAATGAAATAATGGTGCATGTCTTGTTTAGATGTTTATACTAATATTTCAGGTAGTTTATTATTTTCCCATTCCCTAAAACAATTTTTCAAAATAAAAAAGGGGGAGAAGGAAAAGGATTTCTATGTAAAGAATAAATATCCCTAAGTAAGGGGGAGTTTATCTAAGGGGGAGTGCTCATTATGAATATTTCCACATTCAAATGAAAATTCTCATTTTGGAAACCTAGAATATGATCCTTAGTGTTCCAAAACCTAAAGAGGAGTTAGTCATATTCACCATTGTCCATAAACAAAGGGAGATAAGTTTTATTTTCAAAGTTTAGTAAAATATTTCCTAAGTCCCTAAATTCTTTTTCGTAAGGATGTTTGTGCCTTCCAAAAAGGGGGAGATTGTTGAGTCAATAAGTTTTTCCTTATTACTTTTCCATTCATTCATACATGGGGGAGATTTTTAAGTCATTATGGCTTTCCTTATGACTTCACGATTCCTTCTTGTTTTGAAAATCACAAAAAACGTATCTTTAGGAAAATTTAATTTTACCCTATGTTCTACCCCTATAAAGAAAAATTTCCTTTCCTAAGGAAATTTATCCTTACCATGTTTTCAATGATCGTATAAAAATATTTCTATGTATAAAATTTATATTGAAACCAAAATCTTGGAATCCTATAATAACTTAGATATGAATCATTTTGTTTTAGGATCCAAATTCTCAAAATTCTGGTTACGAAATATTATGAGTTCTAACTCCGAATTCTGAATCCGAATTCTGGTTATGAACTCTTCAAAGTTCTGACTTCGAATTCTGAATTAGAATTCTGGGTATGAACTTTTCAATACTCCGAATCTGAATTCTGAATCAGAATTCTGGTTAAGAACATTCTGATTTTTGACTCCGAATTCTGAATCATAATTCTGGTTACGAACTTTTTGAGTTCTAACTCCAAATTCTGAATACGAATTCTGGTTACGAACATTCTAAGTTCTGACTCCGAATTTTGAATATTAATTCTGGTGACGAACTTGTCTAAGTTCTGACTTTGAGTTCTCTGAATTTAGACTATAAACTCTTATGAGTTCTGACTCTGAATTCTCATGAACTCCGATTCTGAACCGTGTATGTTCAGGTTCTGAATTCCTGAGAAACCAGATTCCAAATTTCATTAAAATTCAGACTCTTGAATTATATAGTATTCAGGTTCTGAATTTTAAGAAAACAAAATTCAAATATCCTTGTATTGTAAACTCCGAATTCAGTTTTGGTTAGACTCTGAACTTTCTTTTTCTTACAATCCAAATATTAGATTTTAGTTATACTCACACTCATTTTATTATAAAACAATGTCATGCTTTCAGTTATCAACTAATCATGGTTTGAGTGACATGTGTAAAGGTCCCTCCAAAATTTAAGGAAAAATATGACAATTGGAGGAGGGAGTCGGCCATTGGAACCATGCCTATAAAAAGGTTCTCATTTGAAAGATTTCATGATGAATTTTGGATGTTCAGATTCAACTTTTGAAAAAGTGCTGGTCAAGTGATTTCTAGAGAGATTGGCTCTTATAAACTCTCAGGCTTCCTTTAGAAAGTTTTCAATTGCTTGTTAAAACTTTGCTTCATGCAGAGTTACTTAGTGCAGAGTTTCGATTTCCTTTAAATCAGAGACTTCAGTTTGAAAAGTAAGAGGTGCTGATTTCCTTACAAATTGAGGGATTTTAGGGATAGCAAGACATATACCAATCTCCAGATTGAGGGATTTCCTGGGTTTGGGTAAGACAAACGTTTTTTAAATTATAAATCAAGGGACCTCTTATCTAGGGTTTTTGGATACCCTCCTCTTTGAGTTAAAAGAGTTATTACTTGTTACATGTAATATTTTTTATTCCACTATGTATTTTAGTTGTTGAGGAAAGTAGAACTTTCATATACATCCTTAAACTTGTACCCGGATTTTATAAGATTCTATACGCTTTAAGGTAGAATCTTAGTTGGTGTAAAAATTTTTTATGTTTCATTTCCGGAGTCACTTTTCCTGAATCAATAAAGAGAATATAACTTAGAGGTGTTGTGAATTTTGGTTATAAAGAATTTCCAAAGGATTTTTTAAAGAATACAATTCACCCCCTCTTGTATTTGAGCATAACATGTTTATATATTTGATCCTACATTTGGTATTATAGAGTATATCATACTCAGACATACTATCTAACAATTCTTGGGACATGTTTCCTCTTATGTAATGATTTAATTGATGTCCATTAACAATAAATTTTATTTTGTAAGAGGGGTATTATAATTTCACTAAACCAAATAGGTAAACATTAGTAATCATAAAAAGAACCTCACAATGGGAATTAAGATTACCTAGGTGTAACTGAAATCAAAAGGTTAAGAGCATTACCATTTCAACTTAATGAAATATATTTTATAGTATGTATTTTTCATGTAGTGAAATATCCTTTTCTTTGCAGATATTCTAATTCTTGTGAGAATCTAATAGAATCTCCTCTAGTTCATTAAATTTCAACATTCTCTCTTTATCATTTTTTTCACAATTAAAATTACATGTTTTGAAAACCTAAAATGACTTATGTTGGATTTCAACTAGAAAGTGACATGCTTTACCCAATACTAGAATAAATGGATCCATTCTAATTTGTGTTTTATAGGAAGTCTCATAAGGCCCAATTGGTTCACCAATTCTATCATGCTAGTAGTTTCTTGTCAGATTTTCAATTCTCTAAAGAACCCTTTTAACCTCTCTATATGGAAGTCTATCCATTAAATTTTTTTAGGGGATATATAAAGTTTATGTTTAATGTATGAACCCATTTTTCATATGATATTCCATGGTTTTATTATAGAAATGGGTTCCTATGTCACATACCATGGAAGGTGGAGTTCCAAATCGATGGAAAATGTGGGTTTTGAGTAACTCGCTAAGAGTGTGTGCATCATCCTTCCTAGTGGGCTTGGTCTCGACCCACCTAGAATCATAGTCAACAAAGATAATAATATGTGAGAACCCATTTTAAGGGAAAAATGTTCCCATTAAATCAATTCCCCAATCATCAAAGATATCATAGAATATTAAAGGATTTTGGGGAATATCATTAATTTTGGATATTGAGCCAAACTTTTGGAAAGAGGAACATGATTCAAAATACTCTTGTGATTCCTTGAAGATTGAATTTTAGAAGGATATATATTATAATACCATTATGTAGGTCATTTTGGGTCCTTAGTGGTAACCTCGTGGTATTGAGTGGCATATTTTTTAATGGAGGAATTTTCATCTTCATCAACACATATTTTAATTTCCATGTCAGCCCTATTATCTAAAGTTTATTATCTTCAAGAAAAGGAAATTTTGAATCACATTATAACATCACTTTTAGTTATTTTGAAAAATATAAGAAAGAAAACTTGAAACAGGGTAATTTACTATTGGGGAACACTATGGTAACTTTTTATTGATAGATGAGAGGGGTTTAGTTGGAAATTCAAGGAAAATGATATCAAAATGAGAAAAATTTGTAATTCTACTCAAGTTACCATCCCCCAAGTTTTATTTTTGTGGTCCCATATATGTTGTGGGAAAATATCTCTATCTTTAATGGTTTTAATTATCACAAATCATGTCTTATATTAACATATATCTTACCTCATGTCAGATCCTATATTAGGAAAAAGCATCATCTTAAATATTATATCATTTTAACAGATAACTATTTGTGTGCTTTTAAGCCTAAACAAGCTTGTAATTGATTATCAATGTGAAATTATGAGTTTTATCATTTTATGACTTTTCTGAAATGTAATACATAAATAAAATCTAAAAATTGTCTAAGTATGAGTCAATGACACCAAAAAATTGGTGACACACCAAAACCCATAGGATTCACTGAAAGACAGATCAAACATGCATATGTTCCATGTATGTAAAATTAACACCAATAGAAAAAAGACTCATTGTTGGACATGACACCGACAGAAAAAAGACTCACCATCAGATATGACACCGACAGAATAGAGACTCACCATTGGACATGACACTGAAAGGGAAAAAGACTCACCATTGGAAATGACACCAATAGACACAAGATGACTCACCATTTCATTTTAATCACCGAAAAATATGACCTACAATTAGTACAAGTGACCTACCGTTGAATGGTGATACCGATGAAAGGACTCACCATCAGTTGAAATGAATCACCATTGGTTTAAATCTCACACTAACAGAAGGAAGGACTCACTATTGATATGAGTCACTGTTAGTTTAACTGTCTCAATAATAGTTCAACTGTCTCGCCGATAGTTCAAATGTCTCACTGATAGAAGGAGACATAGATAGAATGAGACATTTATAGAATGAATCACTGATATAATAAGACAACGATAGACGAGTCACCGATAGTCTGTTTAAATATGCATTTATTAATATTATTTCAAACAGTCATATTTAGCCAAATTAATGTTTCTAACATTATGTAATGTTTTTAGGTATTTTGGCAGATAATACGAGGTGCGATGAGCCGATGAATGTTGAATATAAATGCTATCTTTCAGACCTAGATAATAAGAATCATTTTTAAAAGAAATAATATCTAAAAAACATAGAGATCTGAGTGTGGTCTTCATGATGTGTGAAAGCGAGAGATACAGAAGAAAAAAACTCTCATGCAACCACTGTGACCTCAAGAATAGAAGAACACATGAGTAAATATCATTCAAGATGAACACTGAATTGACCACTCACTTTAGCATCTCAAGTAGGAGAATAATATACATGTACACTTATACCGGTAGCTCAATGACAATCTATGATACTCTGTTTTGGAGACAACCTCAAGAACTAGACTCAAACTTTATTTCCACTACATTAAACAAGTCCAGATCTTCACTGCATATTGCAAAAATCCTTTTAAACTAACTCTTCATCCTTATATTTGTTATGTTAAATAATTTACATTTCAGAGCAGTGTGTGTATCTGTTTGTTACACACACACCGAATCCTATTTATAACCATAGGATTCCTGATATCCCCATACACATATTATTTTAATTCATTTTTATCCCACACAGAACTATGGAAGAGGTCGTGTGTGACTTGTTTTCTATTTTCCCATAAAGAACTATGGTCTAGGTCAAGTTTGACCCACACAAGATTATGTGCTATTGTGAACCACGATCCGAGGTGTCAATCAAACAATTTATTAATATAAACTACTTAGTGATAGGTGATCACTAAGTGGAGAGGACTAAGTCTCATCTTGAGACTAAACCTCTTGTTTATATCCACTATGTTGTTACCCTTTAGTTTTACTCTATTTATCACATATTTTATTAAACTAAAGTGAGCATTGATATTTAGTTTCTCAAGTGTTTATAACTATTTTGAAAAAGAAGGTTAGTTTAATAATTTGTATTAATATATAAATTAATTTATCTTAGAACTAATCAATCTTTGGAGAAATTATCTTAACACATGGGACACTTATAAATTCACTAAAAACTATCTTAGATTATATTTTTAATTGGGGGAATTTTCATGGAACCAATTTTTAAATTTTTTTTCTAGATACTCCATTAAACCCCCTCTTGAGTACTCTACTCCAACCAACATTTGGTATCAGAGGTGGTTTTGTTTTTGATGTTTCATTTTAGAAATCTTTTTTTAATCTTTTCAACTGTTATTTTTGTTGGATTTCAAAGATCATAAAATTTATGTTCTTTCCAAATTTTTATATCTTTGAAATATTTTCCAAATTTTATTATGGATATTAGATTAAAAGGTTATTCTACCAACAAAACTCCATTATTTAATGGAAAAATTATGCCTAATGGATAACTAAGATGAAAATGCATTTAGGAAGTATGGGTTTTGAAATTTAGTCTTCAATTATAGATGAGTATAAGATTCTTTCAACTTCTATAACTACTTTGGATGGAATAACTAAGGATGCTAATAAAAATAACTATACAGCCATGAATGAATTATATTTCTCTTTAGGATATGAGGAATTTAACAGACTTTCTACATGTAAAACATCCCATGAAATTTGGGATACATTGCCTGTTTAACAGGAAGGAACTTCTAGAGTTAATGAAATTAGACTTAACACATATACTAATATGATAACTTTAATATGAAGCCTCATGATCCCATTTCAAACATGTATATAAGGTTTAATGGAACAGTGAACACTATGATCTATATAGGAATATATATTACTACCAAAGACCAAATCATGAGGATTTTCAGATGATTACCCGATAGATGGAGAGGAAACTGTTTCTCAATTAGAGAATCGTGGACTTCAACACGTTACCAATCAATGAACTCATTTGAAATATGATTATGTATGAAGAAGATCTATAATTAAACATTGATGAGGAAGATGATCCTAATAGAAAATCTGTAGCCATCAAGACTAATACCTCTATGAATAAGAAAAAAAGAGATGGTTCTAGCAACTGTTGGAAGATTTAGTACAGATGAATCAACATCCAATAGTGATAGAGAGATGGCTTAGTTTTCCAAATGATTCAAGAAATTATATATAAAGAAGAGTTTTTTTAGGAAACCAAATTAT
The DNA here is from genome assembly GCA_963277665.1 of Viscum album. Classification (NCBI taxonomy): domain Eukaryota; kingdom Viridiplantae; phylum Streptophyta; class Magnoliopsida; order Santalales; family Viscaceae; genus Viscum; species Viscum album. The sequence goes on along the minus strand of OY728136.1, from coordinate 1,616,935,548 downwards.
AAAAGAAGATATGATAACAAGGGCATCTATAAAAAGGACTTAAAAAGAAATGACAAATTGGAGTATATTGTCTTATATAAATGTAAGAGGAGAGGACATGTCAAAGGTGACTGTCCAAAAATAAAATTCAAAAAGATGTATGAAAATAAGAATAAGAGGTATAAGAACTCCACGAAGGCCACCTGGAGTGATTCTAAGGAAAACTCTAATGAATCAACATCATCTCATGATGAGAAACATGACATGGAAAATATGTGTTTTATGATAAAAACATCTGAGGTAACCATAGGTTCACCAGAACATATTTCCTATTATTCTGAAAATGAAAGTGAGTATGAAAATATGATAAATTACGAACTATTTGAATACAATAACATGTTGGAAGAGACTTTTAATGAGATAAAAGATAAATAAAAATATGTAAAAAAATATCATGATCTAACTATAACTTTTATGTTTGAACTTACTTGTGAAAAAGAGAATAATGCACAACTTCTCAAGGAAAATAATGAATTAAAGATGTCTAATGAGTAATTGAAGAAGGATTTAGAAATTTTTAACTATGGGAAAGACAATCTTACTTCAATTATTGGTAAACAGATAGATCTTATATACACTTCTAGAATTGGATATCATCCTAGATAGAAAAACTTATTTAAAACACATTTTATAAATATATCTATATAATCTGTCTTTTACCTAAAAATGAATGTTCTGCTTCTAGTACCTGTTATGAAAATTCCTTTACTACCTCTACCTTTTCTTGTCCAAATACATTTTATTTTTAAAACAAGTTGTATAATGATTATAGAAAATCCACAAGGAAAATGTGGGTACATAACGCATTGATAACTAATTTCACTGGACCTAAACAAGTATGGGTAACAAAATCTATATTTAGTTGATTATTCTATAGAAAAGATCACTGGTGAAAATCCCATCTATAGCAACACTTATTTACTAATAGTTTGAAAAAACTGTTGGCAAAAAAATCAATACTAATGGTTCTATGAAACCGTTGGTATAGACTAATATATGTTGGGATTTCCCAACAGTTATAGTAAACCATTGGATAAGACTACCACAATACCAATGGTTCATATGAATTGTTGGGATATAAACACCTAAAATCACTATCCATCAGGACATTTCTCCCATACGTTCACACCTTGCTTCTCCATCCCCTCTCCGACACTCCCATCCTGACTGCCCCTCACCACCACTCCCATCCAGACCCCCCTCACCGCCACTCCCATCACAACACCCCCTCACCCCCATTCCAATACCGAACTCCCTTTCTACCACTCCCATACCAACCCCCCTCATCACCACTCTCATTCCCCTTGTGATCCCCTCCTCCCATTCAAACTCTTTATCGCTTCTCTTCACTCAATGCTCACCACTCGTCGCTCCCCACTCCCTGCTTTTTGTCACTCGCCTCTCCAATCCTCCCATCCTGAGCCCTAGCAGTCATCACTCCCCCATCCACTGAAAATTATTCACTCTATATGTCATCCGAAAGAGGTGTATAGAGGTAGAATTTTTGATTTCAAAAGTGTCTGTATTAGGGTTATTCCTCGATTTCACTGAAGTATGGGAAAATCAATCATTTATGATAGATATTTTTCTATAATTAGAAATAGGGGAACCCTAAATCCATGTTTCATAATCTATTTTTGGGTTATCCAATGTTTCATATTTTTTCTTTCTATAATTTGGTTTAGGAAGAGTTATTCATCGATTTTGTTATCATTAAGATGGGTTATTCATCCATTCCTATTTTTGTACATCGATCCATTGAGGTATTAAATGTTTCATATTCTTCCACAAGGTTTAGTCCAGAATCAGTTTTATTAGTTATATAATATGAATTTTCAATTGGGGCTTTGTACAATCGGGATTCATGGATGTAGTTGGAGTAACATAGCAGAGTAACAACACTATATAAAGGATTCATTTTTCAAAATTATTTTACATTAAAAAAACATATATATATATGAAGTGTGTGTTATGTGAAATCTATATTCGATTGTTTTTTTATATCAAAAATTATGGTAATAAGGTGGTTTTATCAACTTCTAAGTTATAACAATGACTGAGGATTTTTTCATAACACTGGAGATCTTTTTTTGTAGCCCAAAAGTGTTTGATTTACATTTCAATTTCTTATTTCTCAAATTATAAACATGTGTTTGTTGAGGAAACATGGTTTTATATTCTTTCTCATTTTTATTATTGTTTGGAAAAATTCATATTCACTTGAAAAATTACATAACTCTCAATGTTTTATGTTTTCTTAGTTTATCCTTTTATAACTCATCATAACATATGATCAAACATTATTTCTTATAATATTTAAACTTCTTCCTAAATGTAGATCCATTTGTAGAAACTGATTTAGAACTAGATAACATTTCATATTTTCCTGTACCATTAATCAAATGATTTTGACTAGGAATCAAATTCATACATATGATGTCTCCATGACCAACATATTTACACCTTCAAAAAACATATTCAACTGATTTTGATTTTTCATAGGAAATTTATTAGGATCTTATTCAGAAATGTGTAATACTAATAAAATTCTACTATCTCTTTCTTGGAAGGTTTCTATTTTCAGTTAAAATTTTCTATCCTAAATTTTTTGGATCTTTTTGTATATTTTTATATAGTATATCCACAATCTATTTTTTATTTTATTTGAAAATCCACTTTAAAGAAATGTGGGAACCAATAAAAACATCCTTCAACGTCAAGTCACACCCTTACAAACTTTAAAATAGTCTATGATGCAGCCTTTCCTAATGAAATAGATGCATATTCTCTATACTAAAACCCCATTATGGTCATCTCTTTTCAATGACCACTTATGAGTGTATTTTTCTACTTTTTTCTTCAGTTTACACCTCAAGGTAAACTTTTTCCCTTTTTCTCTACTTATTCAATCTTACACTCCAATTTTCATCAACATATTCCTAATTTTTAGTTTCTAAATTCCAAAATTCTTCATAATAGTGGCCATATACATTGTAATATTCCCAAAAATTATCAAGGCTTTCAAATATGTTTCTAAGTGATAAGTTTTTCTATATATGTGAAAAATAAATTTTCACAATAGTGTTGTTCTTAGTTTTAAATATTCTCTCGTTGTCTTATTCTCTTATGCCACTTGTATGAGTATATATATTATACCAATAATCAATGTCCATGTGCCCAAACTTCCAGCAATAAGAATATTTTACAGAAAATATTGTTTCTTTCTCCTTTGAGGTAGTTTTTCAATATTTATTTCATTGATGTATTTGGATAGATTCACTATAATATTAGTATTGGTTTGGGAAACTACTCTTCATACATATTCTCAAAACAACCCTTAATGTATTTTTGAGTTTCGTTATTTTTATATCACACAATTTTACATAGACATTGATCTTTGTATAACAATTAAAAATAAAATGGACTTAAAAATTATAAATTTTTTAGGGAAGTGGGATACATTATTCCATGAGGATGAAGTGGAGGACTATCCAAATGTTCTAAAGATGTATTATGTAGTGTTATGAATCTATTTTTAGTATAAAATTTTCAATGTTATTTGAGTGGTAACACTTTTCTCCTTAGTTTTTTGGGGAGGATCATCTTGGGATGATTCTAGATTCTTTGAGCTTGGGTCCAAGATCTATGCACTTCAAAATATGGGAATATTTATCAACCTCAAATAATTTTAATCCCTACTAATATTATGATTTTATTATTTATGAGTCTTGTTAATCTCTAGTAGTAAACAATAAATATCTTTCACCCTTCTAGTTATCAAATGTAGTAAAAAAATCATTGATATTCACAATGACTCTATATTACTATTATAATGCACGAGAGATTCTATATTTTCTATTTATCTAATATAGTCATATTTTATAGATATTGAGCTATAATGAAATTATCTCTTGTGAGGAATCATCAATAGGTGACCACATGCTACTCTGTTAATCTTGGACTATAAAAAGTAGCATCTTCTCTATTCTAGAGAAGATTTTATGGAGTATCCGATTCGAATTATATTGAAGAATCAATTATTGGAACATATTAACAATTATAGTAAGGAGTTTGGTAGTTTTAAGACTAAAGAATGTAAAAATATAGTGTGTCTATTCATGGTTATAGTTTAGTAGATTGATTTTGATGCACATAAATAAATTATATTTTCTGATTATATAAGGTATTATATATAGTCACTTTATAACAAGACAATTGGTTCATATATTAGTTATAGATGTGATTGTAAAAGGAATTCATGACCCAATAATGGATCATTAAAAAATAACTCCATTAGATAAACGACTATGAAAATTAATACATTACTATTTTAAAGGATCTAAAAAAGGGATTTTAGGTAAGATTCTTTCTAGATATGGGATAATAAAATTATCATGGTATATTTCAACAATATCGACACATACCACTCTATTATAGACATAGAACCTTCCATGGCCCATTATGGTTTACCTTGTTGATCATCCCTTTAGACGATAAAGGTAAGAATTTTATCTCTGATACTTATTTGGTGGAAATTAGTGATAAGAAATAAGGCACTTATAATAAAAATATGAATTAGATTTAACTATTATGTTTTCTTTCTAATAGTATTATTTTTTATAGTACATGTACCTTTTTTAATTTTTTTATGCTATGATATATTATATCTGATTAGAAATTCTATCCTCTAATAAACTTTTCATATTGGATGGGATAAAAATTTAGTTTTATTTTATCATCAGTGCACTCCCTCTTGATTCTGTTGTTTGGTTAATTGAGAAATATGACATTCTCAGCACAATTTACAAGTATTTTGAATTTTTTGAAAATAATTAATTGAGAAAGATGATATTTACAGAATGAGATTTTTATTGATGAAAAAAACATAATTAAAAGAAACAAACAAATATAACCTCAAGTAAACTTGTCCATTTAATTACTAAATATTATTTTCCAGTCTTAAACATTTGAACCAAGTGCCACAAATAAATGTTGTTCATCACTTATAGCATATATTATTTCTATTATTCTTTGTTTTTCTAGGTATTCTATAATAAAAATAATACTTTCCTAAATATTATACATATATTGCCTCCACGTTAACATACATCTTTCTTGAAATAATGTCTTTTAATTCCATTCAGTTCCATTACTATAGATCATTGAAATCACAGAGGTTTGATCTTGAGAAATATAAACAGAAGAGTGTAGTGCATTCTCATTACCACTAGGTGATTAGCATGAAAGTTTGTTTGGACCAATTTAATTTGGGGCTTTTGGTGATTTATGTGCCCCTGAAAAATGTATATTAGGTTTGAATTCCATGAATAAGACTACTTTACATCCTGAATATAAATTTGAGAGTATCATTTGGAAACATGGATCTAATTACTCTTTCTTGTAGGAACATGATTTGAACCATAGAGCATTGTGGTTTTGATAAGTTGGGTGATGACTTGATAGTCACAGGAGATATGTATGTTTTAGTTTATTTTTCATTTTATTTTGTTTATTGCATTGTCCACTAAGGTCATTTACTACTTTCTATGGATAGAGGGTAGTTATATTCTGTAAAGGGGTCCAGAAGGGGTTTATATTTTTTTACCCCACTGGCTTTGATCTGAGGTAACATCTATGCCCCTATGACACCTAAAAAATGGAGCTGTGGAAAGAAGAAATAGAACCTTTCATGAAATATCCCCAACAATGATTAATGAATATGAATTACCTATTTTTTCTAGGGCGAGGCTGTGAATACAGATTGTTACATAATTAATAGAGTCATAATTAGACCTATTCTTAAGAAAACTCTATATGATTTATGGAACAATAGAAAACCCAAAGATAGTTATTTCAATGTTTTGGGTTAGAAAGTATATATTCTTTATACAAATTATAATCTAGACAAATTCACATCCAAGAGTGATGAAGGAATATTCCTAGGTTACTCAATATCTATTAAAGCCTATAGAGTCTTTAATAAAAGAATTAAGTGTGTGGAAAAGTCTATGACTATAAAATTTGATGAAACATATCCTCTTAAACCAAAGACATCTCCAGAAAACCTTGAAGATGATATATCAAACCTAGAAATAAATAAAAAATTATCTAATCCTTCTGTCAAGAAATCTGTGAAGTCAAATACCTCTGGAAATTCTTTAGAATATGAACATGATGAACCCGAACATATAGATGAACCTGAAGTTACTAGTCCCTCCTTATCTAGACAAACTAGAACTCTCAAAAACCATTCTCTAGTTATTTTTTCTAGAGACTTAGATAAAGGAAGAAAAACTAAAGTTTCTCTTAGAAATCAGGTTGAACATCACACATTCTTTTCACAGCTTTAACCTAAAGATATCAATGATGAAATTCAAGATGAATTTTGGTTGATAGCTATGAAAAAATAACATAATGAATTTGAATGAAAAAAAGTTTGGAAACTTATGGATAGACCCAAAGACACCTTGACCATAGGAATTAAGTAGGTGTTTAGAAAAAAGTGGATGAATATGGTAATATTGTTAGAAATAATTCTAGATTAGTTGCACAAGTTTATAGTCAAGAAGAAGGCATTGACTATAAATAAACTTTTTCACCTGTTTCTAGACTTGAATCCATCAGAATATTGCTTGATTATGCTGCCCATATTAATTTCAAACTGTTTCAAATGGATGTTAAAAGAGAATTTCGAAATGTATATATATTTGAGGATGTTTTTTTTGAACAACCCCTAGTTTTAAAAACCCTCATTTTCAAAATCATGTTTTCAAATTGAAAAATAATTTATATGGTTTAAAACAAGATCCTAGAGCATGGTATGATAGATTAAGTAATTTTTTAATTTCAAGAATTTTTATAAAAGGATTTTCTGATCATACTCTTTATATAAAACGATTTTATAAAGATGTTTTAGTAGTCCAAATCTATGTTAATGATAATATTTTTGGATCTTCACGTAATTATTTATGTATTTATTTTTCAAAGATGATTTGAAATGAATTTAAAAATATTTTAATGGGTGAACTCAAATTATTTCTTGGATTTCATATTTTTTCAAAATGAAGAAGGTATCATTTTAAATCCAAGTAATACACAAAAGAACATTTAAAAATGTTTAGATTTGATAGCATTATAAGTAGTTACACTACCATGAGTACTTCTTGTAAGTTGGATATTGATTATGATTATAAATCTGTTGATCAAACCACTTATAAATGAATTATTGCAAGCTTTCTCTACTTGACTACTAGTAGGCCAGATATAATGTTTAGTGTGTGTATGTGTTCCCATATTTAAGCCAATCCCAAATGATTTCACTTAAATGCAGTTAAATGAATAATCAAATATCTGAAACGTACTATCAGTTTATACTTGGTTTTCCCCAATGGAAAATCATTTGATATAGTGAGTTATTCTGATTCTTAATTTGGTGGATGAATGTTAGATAGAAAGTGAATCTTTGGGACATTCCACTTTTTGGGAAAGTCTTTAGTTTCATGGTGTAGTAGGAAACCAAATAATGTTGCATTACCTACTTCCAAAGCTGAATAAATTTCTACTGGTAGCTATTGTGCACATATTTTCTGGATGAAACACACTTTCCTAGACTATGGATATCACTTTTACATGTACCTATAAAATGTGACAACCCAAATGCTATTAACATTTGTAAGAACCTAGTTTCTCACTCTAGAACAGAACATATGGATGTAAGACCTTAATTTTTGAGATATCATTTGCAAAAGGCTGAAACCAATTTAGAATTTATTAGAATTGAATATTATATTGATGATATATTCACTAAGATATTGAACTTTAAAATAATAATTTACATCAGCCATGAGTTAGGAATGATCAATCAGTAAGACCTCGTGTTTTCCTTTCCTTAATATTTTTCTGTGAAGTTGTCATATTGACACTGCTATCATACCAACACCATTGTCATGCCGACACCATTTTCATGCTGACAACATTAGTATTTTACAAAGTCTCTAATACCAATACCGATGAATCACTATGTTTCAACATTTTATGTTTTTATCAAAACGAAACTGTTTCATTAATTCTAGTGAACACGATTCATGATTTTTCTATTGTAAAATCTCAAAATTCCTAAATGATATATATTTAAATTGATCCAATCTACTCCCTTTGCAGCTACTCTCTCTATTTCCATTGTCTCTCTCTTTCTCTACCCCCGACCTTTCACCTTCAGACCTATGGACTAAACTGACCAGAATGTAATGGGTGAAGAGAGGTTTTGAAGAAGGTGAGCCTCGTGAATCCACAAAAAAAGGGGAATCTAGAAAACCGTCAGGTATTGTGAATCCTAATCTATTAAACCATGTTGTATCATCAAGGATGGTAGTTTTGGTGGAATGGATATTGGAAATAACATCTTTGTATTGAAGGTACAACAAGATCAAGGATGTCTTTAATTGTTCGAAAATAATGACATAGTCTTTTATCCGATGTCGGTATGTGATTTTAAAATGAATATGGAACTTTTACCGGAAAGAAGATATGTTGCATGGGTGAAGTTGATTCTAAAAGGAAAGATAATCTCATTCTCTTCAAGACATTGTGATGAATGTCTTAAAGTTCCTTATGAAGGAAGGATTGATGATTACCGAGGTACTTCTCCTCCTGAATGTGAATTCTTCTACTATGAGACATTTATGAATGAGCTAACTGGAAATGAAGAGTACATGAGACCCATTGCTTCAGAATTTAAAGGTGAATATAGAATTCTATTCAAGTTTATTCACTCCTAGATTTTTCCTAGGAAAGGTGACTTTGCTGATATCAAGTATCAAGATGTTTACTTGGTTTATTTGCTTTAGAAAGGTGTCAAGTGGAATATATTTAGATATTTTATGGTTCAAATCAATGAGATGATAATATATGGGTATAAGTGAAATTCAATTTTCTATTCAAGAATTATTTCAGCTATGCTAAAGAAAAAAGGATATGTAAATTATGTTGGGGATTTGGTAGTTAGTGAATGCAGTGGAATTTTCATAAGTTCTGACTTCTGTAAAATAATAAAGATTAATAGGAACCCATGAGGAAAGGAATGGGTTGGTGATGAAGAGAAATTTTATGATAAGTTAAATACCATAGATCATTCAGTTATAAAAAGAGATCTAGTGTATGCAGGTCTCAGTCCAAATGAACAAGTAACCTATTCTTTATACAATGAAGAGGAGTCGGTTACTCCTGTTAGAGATGTGAGATCACCATTTGATGATCAAAGTAACCCTGACACTACCAGACCATCAAAAGGAGTCTCTATTAGACCTACATGTGCACCTCTGGACTTACCCTCTCATAAACGTATTCTCAATTATTTTGGTAGTGATGAAACTGAAGTTGAAGTCAGTGTAGAGTATGTCAGTGAATCCAATGAAGAAAAATATGAAGAGGAAGAAGATGGTAGTGGTGAATATGGATCAGAATCAAGAATGGAAGAAAAAGTTGAGAAATTTGATGATGAAGTTGGAAATGAGCAGAATTAATATAGTGATAATGAATATAGAAATGATAGTGGGAGTGATAGTGAATATGTATTTCTAATGAAAATCTAGATGCTGTGAATATGGATGTTGCCGATGCTAGTAATGGTGTATATGTTAAGGGAGTTTTTCAAGAAGAAAATGTTACTCTAGATGAACCTCTTGCTCAATTTGTTTATATGAGAAAAAGAAATCTTCAAAAGGAAAATAAACCTAGGCCAGAAGCCCTGACTGAAATGAAGAAATATGCCTAAAGATTTGACACTGAGGGGGAGCCTCAAGAACCAATTTCTCCAGATGATTAAGAGCATCAAACATAAAGGGTATGGTTTGATACTATAAATTCTTTGGATTCTGATATTCTTACTAAATGGATAAAAAAATCCTACTTATGTAGGCTTGGGATTAGATTATGGTGAATCTAATGATGAAATTGTTTCCCTTGCTATAAATGGACCGGTGGATGAGACCACTACTAGTGACTAGGACACTAAACCCGATTTTGATCAATTCAAGGATGAAATATGTTCCTTCATAAGACACATAGTGCAATATAAAATGAGTTATGAGATTGATTAATCCAAGAGAGAGAATATCAAGTTGACTGAGGATTTGTAAGTAATTCGATCTGTGGTTGATGGTGTAAAACAAGATAGTGTTACTAGTTCTACTTCTTCCTCAACTTGTAAATCTCAAGATGATGATGCTTTTGTTTCGAAGATGGTGAAAAAATAAATTCAACCAAATCTAATCACAATTGTAGAGAAAATTGTGATAAGAAATACCAAGCTTATGAATGATATTGAGAAGTTGACAATGGGATCAATGCCTTGACCAAAGTGTATCCGAATAAAATGGAAGCTGCCATGAAAGGTCTTGAGAACCTTTTTTCTCATTTTAAATATATAGAGTTTTCCAAGATGAGAAAAGAAGTTCAGGATCTTTCCTCCCGTGCTCTTGATTCAAGCTCTACTCCACCTGTACAGTCCTCACAATCTAAAAATATTTCTATTGTTAGTTCAACATTGAAAGAAGAGATGAAATCATTGATTACAAGTATGTTCAAAGTTGAGGATACATCAGATAATGTGCATGATCATGTCAAGTATTATACAAGGAGTGATTCACAAACTCCGGTAGAGTTTACCAAAAGGATAAATGATTTTTTCTCTAAACTCATCATAAATCCATAAATGAATAGTTTGTTCAAGTACTTTGGCCCCAATCTTACTATACCTTCGGTGACAAAGGCATTTAATGATCAAATTTCAAAACTCAGAGAATTTACTCCTTTATTGGGAAAGTTAATAAAAACAATGATTTCTTTGAAATGGATATGAAATATGGGGGAGAGATCTTTGGAGAATTCATCAAGACATTGAAACAGTATCTGCTAGTCCAATGTGAAGCCATAGTGGTACTTCCTGCTGCACCACTTGTATAATCTGGTTTTGTTCCTGTTCAGCCTCAGATGTCAGTTTCCTAGGATTTATCTCAAATTAGACCAGTCATCAAAAAACTATTCAGCCCCAGATTTTTAACAGTAGAGACCTACCCTTGATTCTATAGTTCCTGATGGAGTGCCTATACCTCATCTCAAAATCCATTCATACCTTCCTACTTCTCTACCTAACCCTCATGATCCACCTTATATTGATCTTTCTGAAAATGGGAAGGATCCCCTTGATCCTACCATATAGTGTGGACTGATTTTAATTTGATAGGGCTGAGTCATTGTATGTCTTCTTTTCTAGTGTACTCTATTTATGTATGTTATTTTATTGTTTTCACTTTATAGTTTTTCGTGTTATTTTCTCCTACCAATATTTGCTAATCGCAAAAGGGGGAGAAATTTTATTAAACATTATTAACAGTGATTATGTTAAACTTATATCCAATAAATTGTTAAATTTTTAGTGTAATCATTCTCCAATGGTACTCAATAATGCCATGATTTGTGATTATCAAAAAGGGGGAGATTTTTGGCCCATAGATTCTGTTGGCCATTATATCTAACTATAATGGTTTTAATTATCACAAATCATGTCATATATTAACTTGCATCTTACCTGATGTCAGATCCTATATTATAAAGAATCATCATCTTAAATATCTTAACATTTAAACACATAACTATTTGTGTGTGTTTAAATCTAAACAATATTATAATTAATTATCTATGTGTAATTATGAGTTTTTCCATTTTAAGACTTTTATCAAATGTAAGACATACAGAACATCTAAAAAAAGTCTAAGTATGATTCACTAACACTGACCGATAGGAAACTCACCAAAAGTAATATAACTCACAGACGAATAGATCAAATAGGAATATGTTCCATATATGTGAAGATGACACCGACAAAAAAAAAGACTCATTATTAGACATGAAACTGATAGAAAAAAGACTCAACATTGGACATGACATTGAAAGATAGAAGACTCACCATTGGACATGATATTGATGGACTCAAGACTCACCATGGGAAATGACACTGACATACACAAGATGACTTTCCATTTCATATGACTCACCAATGTAGATGACCTACCATAAGTAAAAGTGACCTACTATTACATGGTGCTACCGATGAAAGGAATCATCGTCTGTTGAAATGAGTCACTGTTGGTTCAAATGTCACAACGATAGAAGGAAGAACTCACAATTTATATGAGTCACCATTAGTTCAACTGTCTCACAGATAGTTCAACTGTATCACTGATAGTTTAACAATCTCACTAAAAGTTGGAGACACTGACAAAATGAGACACTGACAGAATTAGAAACCGATAATAGAAGACACTGATAGAGGAGTAACTAATAGACTATTTAAATTTGTATTTATTAATATTATTTATAATAGTCATATTTAAGAAAATAAATGTTTCTAACATTATTTAATATTTTCTGTATAAATTTTGGAAGTCATTTCAAGGTACGATGCTCCGATGCGTATAGAATGTACTTGTTATCTATCATCCCTTGAAAATAAGAATCATTTTAAAAAGAAAGAAGATTGATAGAACATAGAGAGATGAGTTTATTGATGCATGTTGTGTCAAAGCGAGGGATATTGAAGAACATAAACTCTCATGTAACCACTATGATCTCTAGAATAGAAGAACACACGAGGAAATCACAATCAATATGAACACCTATTTGACCACTCACATTATCATCTCATAAGGAGAAGAATATACCTGCACACCCATACATATAACTCGATTCCAGACTATGATACTCTTTTTTTATCCAACTTCTAGAAGAGGACTGAAAACATCATTTAAACTACATTAGACAAGTCCAGATATGGGTTTTATATCACACAGAGCCTTATAAACCCAACTCTATATCTTTAGCTCTGTTGTGTTCACTTATTTACCTTTTTTAGAAGTGCATGTACCTATTTGTTACAATCACACGAGATCCTATGTATAATTTTAGGATACCTCATATCATAATATTCACATTATTTTCACCCATTTGAATCCCAAGTAGAACTATGGAAGAGGTCATGTGTGACCTGTTTGATTTTTTCCCATTAAAAACTATGTTAGAGATTAATTGTGACCTGTACTTCCTTGTGTACAGTTGTGAATCCCAATCGAGGGAATGGATCTATCTATTTATTAATTTAAACTACTTGGTGTTAGGTGATCACAATGTGTAGAGTACTAAGTCACATCTTCATACTGAACCTATTTTTTATTTCCATTGGGCTTTTACTCTTTAGTTTTTCTCTATTTTATAACATATTTCAAAAAACTAAATTGAACTTTGATAGTTATTTTAGAAAGTATTTACAAATATTTTTAACTAGTTGGTTAGTTTCAAAATATGTATTAATCTTTAGACTAACATAGATAAGAACTAATTAATAATTTTAGATATTAATTGAACACTCATGACTCTTATAAAATGACTACAAACTGTTATAAATTATATTTTTAATTGGGGGAATTTTCAAAGAACCATATTTTAATAATTCTTTTTATAGATACTCAATTCACCCCTTCTAGATTACTCTATTATGACAAATAATTTTCTAGTTCTCTCTTTGATCTCATGGTCATAAACATGGACCATTAGGATCCATCTTATTGGTGGAGTGTTGGAATCACTCTTCTTAAGTAAGACCATCTAAGCTGAATGGTTGGTAAAAAAGATGATTTTGGAAACTAAGAGATAGGTATATAATTTATCTAAGGAAAAAACCATATATTAACATTTATTTTAAGTTATAGTGTTGTGATATTGAGTTCAATCCAAATTTTTTGAGCCATAATAGATTACATGAGGAATCTTTTCTCTTTTTTGGCCAAGAATGGTCCTATTGTCCCTATCAAAATCATCACATATCAAGAAAAAGTGTAAGGTCCAATCTTTGGGTCTGATTATTTGGGAGGATGTAAGAATAGTTTTGAGTTCAATAAAGTATCTCTTTTAAGCCTCATTGAAATGGAATGTTACATCATTTTGGAGTATTTGAGTGAGTGGGAGGGTAACATTAATGTCGTTATGGATGAATCATTGATTGACACCGACATGACCAAGGAAGGAATAGATTTCATGAACTGATGTGGGTTCATGAAGTGATTAGATCATCTTAATTTTTGAAAGATCAACTTGAATACCCTCTTTTGAAATTATGTTTTGTAGAAAAATACCCTTAGTAACCATGAAGTGAAAATTTTTAAAATCTTGTACAAGGTTAAATTTTAAATAATTTTTTAGGACTGGAGAGAGTGATGGCCAGTAGAATTCAAATAACTCACCATAAATGGTTTATTCATCCATGAATAACTTCATTAAATGATCAATTAAATCCAAAAATATACTCATCATACACCTCAATAATGGTCAAGATCATTGTAAAATCCAAAAGGTATTCTTCTATATGCATATGTTCCAAATGGGTAAGTGAATATAGTCTTTTGATTCATCTGATGTGCTATTGGGATTTGAAATTTTCTGATGTGTCCATTAATAAAGCAGTAATGTGAATTTATGGCTATTAGGTATATAATATGATCAAGGGATGGAATATGGTAGTGATCCTTTCATGTTTTAACATTCAAATTATGATAATCAGTTCACACATCCCATTTGTTTTTTACTTGAGTTGTAACCACATATCCTTGTTCATTTATGAAAATAGTAATCCCACCATAGGTACCACTTGAATTAGACTATAACATTGACTATCAAAAATTGAGTAGATAATATCATCTTGAAGAAGTTTGGTAATATCTTCCCTAACTACCTCATGTGTTAGTGGATTGAGTCTTCTTTGTGGTGTTTAGATTTATATTGATGACTCTTAAAGAAGGATTCAATTCATGAAAAGAGTAGGGTTGATTCTAGTTATTTCATTTAGGGTCCAACATAAAACATTTTTATTTTTATTTAACACTAGAACAAGTTTGGACTCCTCAGTTTCAGTAATTGTAGAAGAGATAATGATGAGATAAGAATGACCATGGAAAAGGAAATCATATTTCAGGTGTACCGATAGAGGTTTCAAGTCATTTTCATCCTTTATTTTTTTGGGGAAAATTTAGAAACAGAGGAATGGATTTTATTTTTTTTTGATAAATTTTCCTAAACAATATGAAAAGTGAATCAATGGGGATCAATGTTGATATATATTCAAGAGAGTTTTTAAGAGCCTCTAGATTAAAGGAGTCTATGAATGAAATTTCAACATCAAATTTTCCATTTAATAATTTGTTAATCAAGGTGAAATTTTTAAAAGAACCTATCTCATTAGAATATGTTTACAGTTAAGTAATGTGGTTCAATTGAATCTCAAAAGTGTCCTTAGAAGAATGGATTGATAAGGTCGAGTGATCCTCTGATGGGTATCTCATGGATTGAAAAATTCTTAACTTGACTAGTTGGTCATCAAATTACATAGATAAGATACCTGTACAAACATAAATCTTTTTTCTAGACATCAATAGGATTGGTATTCCTAGAATGAAGAGAGATTGAGAGGAATTTGTCTAACCTTCCATGTTAAGGGCATAGAAATCAGTAGAAAAGATAAGACCATCAACATGAAAAAGGACATCCACAACTATTCCATCAGTATAGGGCGTGCTTCGATTAGATAACTAGTTGAATACACTCATTGGAATAAAGAGAAAAATACCATATTAGAAAAATACATATTTGGGAATGACAGTTATCGAGGATCCTTGGTCTATGAGTGCATCATTAATTGTAGAAATCCTTATTTGTCATGGAACCTGAAGGAACATGGATCAGCACACTTCATGGGAATGAATTATTGGGTTGAAACATTTTCAATGGTACTAAGTTGTCTCTTATGGGTGAAAAATTACTTATGAAACATTTCATGCCTATGAATGTCTTTGAAGGAATATATCTGGGGAATGTTTACTTCATCATGTATAAACATGTCAATAATTTTATTATTTCTTTCAAAGGAATTTCTTGGCATAGTGATAGATTGAGGAAAAAGAATTGAGTTTTTAAAGGAATTGAAGGAGGTGAGGGAGTGGATTTATGTTCTTTATCTGTATTTTCGTTCTTTTCATTTTTCAAGATCAATATTCCAAGGTTCATTAGAGGATCCATCACGAGGAATCGAAAAAAATTTCTTGATTGAAGTGTTTTTTCTCTTACATTAACTTTGTAGTTGGAAAATGGTTGATCAAGGAGTTGGGATGAGATGGATTGTTGTTGCTAACATAGGTGGGATGTAGGTTTACCAATTTTGGTTTCATTGTTTTTAGGCTAGAATATGTGAAGGAGGAAAGATCTAACATATAAATCTCCCATAGATTCTTAGAATAAGAGTCATATCCCACATTGGGATTACATTGATTTGGATTATTGCGAAAGTTCTTGTATTGGGTTGGGAATTGTTAAGGTGTTTTAGGATAGTAGAATCTAGCTAGAGAAATAAGAGGATTTACCTTTTGAGGTTAACGAAAAATGGATAAGTTTGATGGAAGTTATCACCACCTTGTCCATATTGGAATTAATTTGGATTAAGGGAAGGGAATAGAGGGGGATGAGAAACATGATTATCATCCCTCTAGACTGGGTTATAGATTGAAGAGAAGGGATTAGAGTAGGGTTTTCTGAAGTTTCTAATGAAATGGTCTACGTTTTGAAGGGTGGTATTCACATAAAATAGGTTCCATTGAGCAAAACTAGACTAGAAGAATTATATGGATCATCTTGAATTTGTGGACATGTGTCAGTTTGATGAGTTGGTGAGATGTATATTCCCTAGTTTGGGATAGTTATAGGGAACATTGATAGCATAGAATATGTGGTTGGGGATTTAAAAGCCACAATTACTTGTCTTACAAGACCTATAAGTTCACTCATCCACCCAACCATATTTTTGAGCTCTATGGATGTATTCTCTTGGAGTTAATTTTGACTTGAGAATGTGATCAAGAATGTAATTATTTCATGTTTATATACATGATGCTTATGTGATATCATTCATTTTAATGAGTTTTGTCAATAGGTGCACCACTACTTGTGGTATCAATAAGTGTTTGGTCCATATCCCATTACCCATCAAGGAAGTATTGGATCAAAATTTGGTCAGGGATTTGGTGTTGTGGGAAAGTTGCCAGAATATTTTTGAACCTATCCTAGTAATCACAGAGTGATTAAATAGGGAATTTATGGATTCCACTTATTTTATTTCAAATATAATTAGTTCGGGAAGTTGGAAATAATTTCTATAAGAAAATATTCTTCATGTCATTCCAAGTGGATATGGAACTAGGAGGGAGTTAGTATATAAATGACTTTGGGGAGTCATCTAGGGAGAAATGGAATGTTTAATGCATGATTTATTCTTCAGAATCACGTTGAAGCTTCATGAATGGTCACACCACTTGGAACTCTTTTAGGTAAAGCTGTGGATCATTACCAACTATCCCATGGAAATGAGGTAGAAGAAGAATATCCCAAGTTGAGTTCAAAATCTACCTCAATGTTTTGATATTGAATACCAAGGGGTTAATAATTCATATCATGTGTAGCGAGTTATTTTATGTTTTCCCCTAAAATTGGATACATCTAGAAAACATGGATGGGAAATTAATGGGTATTGATTTATTTGAATATCCCTAATGTTCCTTCTATATTGGCGAACTGTTCACTCGATTTTTGAGTCAAGAAAATTTGAAGGGTTGTTTGGGAGGATATGGGGATTTCAAAGGCATTTCAAAAGGACGTGGAAGGAGGGTTTTCCTTTTTATTTTTTAGTTTTTTATTTCTATGGGAAGGTTGTGTTTTCATTGTGTTTTTTTACGATATATTTTTTTGGTTTTTTTTATATTTTTTGTTTTTTTAAAATATAAAAAACTATCAACTACTTGTTTCACCATCCTTGGAAACTGCACCATTTTAAGCATGGTTTATTTTAACATATTAACTATTTATAGGACTTATACTCTACTAATATGTATAACATAACTCATGTTGAATCCTCATTGATGATACTTTATTTTAAAATTTGATTGTTTTTGTTTTGTCTTTTTAATGGGGAGTGGGGGGGGGTGTGGAGTGATTAGATGAAATGATTAATAAATAAAGAATTATTAAGTAATTTATTAATTATTGGGGTGTTTATATAATTAGGGAGTCAATATTGTTGTATTATTGAGCTTTTATATATATATCATTAAATTAACACCCTCTTCAAAAGACAATTTTGATCAGAATTCCCATGTTTTGAGGATTTTATCCAAGATTTAACTAAACTATGGTTTTAATATCAGTCAATTATTATTAATGGGATTTTATTTATGGTAGAAATAATCCATGGAATTCATTCATTAAACAAATCATGTCAATAATCCATGAAATTTTATGTTTAATATAGATAATGTTAACCTAAAGAATATTCAATGAGAAAATGATTTAAATAACTTAACATCCCAAAATTATGACTCACCATAATGAATCATATACTCATTAATTAATATGTTTAGTAATATATTTTAATATTTTTATGGTGATTAATTATATTGATATGAAAAATACGGTACATTATAAGAGTACTGTGACGAATACACACACGAGTGATGAAGAAGATTAAACATGAACTTTTGATTGAATGGCAATGAAAAAGAAGTGAATTATTTTAAACATAATATAATTTTTTTTCAAGAATATTAATATTAATCAACATAGGATGGATGAGAATTAGGTATTATGATAAATAAACATGCATTATGAAATTACAACACAAACACATATGAGACTATAAATAAAAAAGAAGACAAAATTAAATCAAAAGAAAGCATGGAAGAAAGGAATATAAAGAAGAAAAAAGAGATTGGAAGATTATAACAAGCCTTTTTAAGGACCTGTTCAGGCTAATATATCCTCTTAATCTCTGAAATGCCAACAACTTTCATGCTGATAATGTGTATCTATTTATTGAAAATGGGAGTGGACTATTTTTATTCCAAAAATGTCCAACATGTTGGATTGAAAATTTAACAATTAATAGAGTAGAATTGGAGAAATGTTATTCTTAAAAATTTTATATATTTATGTTTAAATTACACCCTCAAAATTTTACATCCATTGGACTTTTGGAGCCAATGTTAGGTCTTTTTTACAAAATAATTTTATGGTATCTAGTTTTCTGAAAATTTTTTACTTGGTTTAAATGTGAATGAATTTAAGGCCGTGAATATGTCCTCAAATCCAAAAATTTATTCTAAAATCTTGGATCCCTAAATATTTTCTTTCACACAACAAAATTTTTCTTGATTTAATGTCTATATTGGTAAAAAAGTCATGGATTGTGTGACGCTTTTGAATCCCAAACAAAATTGTGGACTAAACTTCAAAGAATCTGTTGGGACCATTTTTGGTGGATTTGGGAATTAAATTTTTTTATAAAAGATTTTTTTGGATATAAACGAATATATTATTAAGTTTCATAAAATTTTTGAATTTGGATTGAGATAATAAATTCCATCTTCATAGATGATCTATTTTTCATCACAAATTAGGTTGGCCATCTTGTGTGGTCTATATGACCGTTCATATGGACGAATTGGCCAAAGATTCCATCTATTGATATTTTTGAATTTGAATAAAGAGCACAAAAAAAGAATAATAACATAGTTTGGATTGATATTTTTTAGGATATGATAAAAACATAAAACACTATATTAATTAAATGAATTCAAATAACGATCTTTATAGATGTTTTTTATCAATACATGAACATAGAATCACATTTAATAATTCTTAAGGGACAATTTTGTGATTGGAGTAATATAAAATCATGAATTAATATTTAATATCAATAAATAATAACATTTAAATGGGTCTAAATCCCTGGATAACATAAAATCCTATGTAATCTAATAGATAATAACTAGTTTCATAATGATAGAATGCATAATATCAGACGTTATAATATTCCCATAAATGCATTGTGCCAAGAAAAAATATGTAAATAGGTAAGGTGAGTTCATAATATCCAAAAACGTTTTTCCCCTGAGACCTAATGATGTATCAAGGGGATATAGTGGACCCCACCCATCACTAACTAAGTCCAATGCAATCATCCTCGGAAAGGGGTGAACCATAGTCAAAATAGACATTTATATTAGAAAACTAGAATACAAAATTTTAATAATTTATATAATCAATAATTATAACATAACCACAATAAATAAACAGTTATATTACAAATGGTATCAAAACGTTAATTCCCCAATAAGTCATAATATTAACCAAATTATGATTATATAGAGAAAAATACGTTAAAAATACCACTAAAATATTTCTTGAAAAAATATCCTTTTAATTTTTAAATCACCTATTCAAAATCAAAAAATAAAAATAAAAATATAAAGTAAAAAATTATATTTGAAAATAATCTTGAAAACATGTAAATGATTTTTCAAATAAAATATTATTAATTATGGGGGTGTCAAATTCCATAATATGGTGTAAGTTAACCCATTGATTTTATTTACACTTTCAATTAAATGTGCCTCGTTTCGAAAAAAAATATATTCCTTTTAAAAAATTATATAATAATTAAAACATCAATTAATATAAGATTACTAAATCATTATATGATAGTAAAAATATTCTTGAAATTTTTTTAAATTAAATATGGACATATAATAAAATTATTCTCGATCGAAATAAAAACAAGGTTGATTTTCCTTCAAAACATTATATTGATATCTTGAGTGCTTAAGAGAGGATAATGAAAGGAAAATATATAATTTTTATATATTAAAATATTTTAATTGAATATATTGGTTTTATGATGTAAATATTATATAATTCTTCCAATAGAGACTTAACCATATATAATCATGAATACTGATGAGATTGTGAAAAAAATAAATACCTATGGTCTGCCTTGTGTTGTAAGTGTTTTTATCCAATTGTATACTAAATTTATATTTATTATAGTTCTATCATGGACCAATATACATAATTATAGTATCATATATTATCCAATTATAAAATTTTAATATCTATTTATTAATAATTGGCTATTAAATTCATTTTTTTCTATTAGCTATTTTGTTTTTCATATATGTTTTGTTTTGGTAGTTTAGATCCATACATCTCCATTATGGTTACATAATACCTAGGATGTTAAGACTGATGTAAATATCATATTATATATATATATATATATTTATAATCATCCTTGAATGGTTGAAATGAAAAATGAATCACATCACTTCATAGAGATTGTACTCCACACGTACGCACGCGAGCTGTTTTTGTCTTTTCGTGGGATGAAAAATAGATGGAAAATTAATCCCCATAATCAAAATAACATCTCAATATATTTATAGTATTGGGTTTATTATTTAACTATGAATACAATGGATTTATTGGAAATCTAAAACTGACTAAATTTGAAAGAGTTATAAAAATGGATACTTTATTTAAAGAAACATCCTTTAGATCTCTCCTTAAAGACCCTATGATTGGTATTTTGGAACACCAAACCCCCTATAATTTGGATATAGATTTTGGTGAGATTTTTTTGGAAAGGTTTGGTCAATATAGATTTTGAGGGAAGGATGTTCCCTTTTATAATTAAGGTAGTGACATATTTTTGATTATCTATATTTTTAAATATTATTAAGAGACTTTCATGGGAAAATGGAACTAAAATTAATATTATTATAATGTTATAATTTTTTCATCTAAATCGAACCAAAAAATGAGTTTATGTCAGTGAATATGTCATTTTAACCCATATATTTTTAGATTCTCCTTATGGTTTACCTGTGTGGACCTTAATTATTTTAACAATATTTACAACATTAAAGAGTTGTAATTTTAATTATAAGAAAAAAATGGATCATCAGTTTCTAGTGGATGGATTTTTTTTCAATATATAATTAAACTTGTCCTGTTTCAACACTTTTATGATTTTTAAATAATTTAATAATTATTTTTTTCCTAAAATATCATTAATTTCATTTTTGAAACTATTCATTTAATTTGACATTAATGATATAATGATAGAAGTGTAATTGATATATAATACTTTAAAAATATATATAATATTACAGGAATCTAGAAAAAATTTTAACACTATAATTCAACTCAATTTTATTACTTTTAATATTTTTAAATTCATTTATTTTATTTTTATATTAATTGAATAAATATTTTTCTGTGGCGTGTATGCAATTAAAGTAATAATAAAATAATAATTTTTTTTAAATAAATTAACATCATGAAAAGCACTTTAATTATTCTCAAAATAACATTTATTATTTTTTCATAAATTTTTTATTCATGTGTGACTATTAGATAAATTGAAAAACAAGGGAGTGACATTTTCTATTTTTTTGCTTAAAATATTATATAGATATTTTTCAATTACATGTTTCCCATAAAAAAATATATATTAATTATAGGGTGATAGTTTTATAAATAAATTCATTCAATAATAATTAATATGGAAAATGGCTCCCTTATCACTTGTTTTAAACATAGTTTAACCCAACTCACCCTTTTTCCCATGTGATAATTTTTCATTTTTACTATTCATTATGACCAAACATTAACTTGAACTAATGAAATAAATTTAATTATGTTGATTCCAAATATGGAATTTATTTTATCCAATTAAATATTTATTATTGGATGAAATTAATTTTATAATTACCCCACAAATCATGATTAAAAATGACTTTTCTGAGAAAAAAAATGTATGATCGAATATATTGTTGATTCTTATATAAATAATTATATTATTTATATTTAATTTATACTTACATTTATTTATAATCATTTTTCAAGTATTATGTGAAATTTTAATGAAAATAAATGAGAGTTTTATAAAATATTATATTTTCACTATTCAATGAAAAGTTAATCTTTTTTGAAAAAATTCACTATAGATAATTATAGTATAATAATTTAAAAATTGAAATAAATTTTTAAAAAACAAAATCTTTTATATTTGAAAATTTATTTTAAATAATACTTTTTAATAAAACTATGTTTATTTTTACTATTATTTCTCTAGAATGAAACCCTTACTATAATTGTACATCTTTTGTAAAATTTAAGGGTCATTTATGTACATTAAATTTTAAGGCCACAAAAGTGGTAGGGAGAGGCATGAAATGATGGTAGATATTATAGTGAAATAGATATGGTGGGTGGCAGTTGATTCAGCATTAGTTAAAAAAATTATAGGCCTTTAGGCCATTGTTTAGCCTTTAAACCATAGGGCCTTTGATCAACCTTTTTCTTGGGGATTTGGACCACCATAATTTAATCCATTGGGCCATTTATATGTAATAAAATAGGATTAATATGTTATTTTAAATCTTTGTTGGGTGGGATGAGGCTTGAACCATGGGGGTTCCTTAGCATGTTTATATGTTTAATTTGCAAGCCCCTCAACTAAATTAACATTATCAATATTCATTTTGTTGAAGTATTATACTGAAGATTTTGTCAGGTGGATCTAATTTCCAAAAAATATTTTTGAAAAGGACTACTTCTAGTATCAACTATTTGGATATGGTTATTTCCAGAATAAATTGGTTTACTAGGATGAAGTCATATTGTAGTCGTTCTTTCTGTTTTTTTGCAAGAATATAATCCTCTTCGAAAATTACTTCTAGAGATTTATCCATTCATATTTTTTCTTATGCTCATTCTATACAAGTTTCATAGCTTGAGTGTTAACACGTTTCAAATACTCATATTTGAAATTGATGATTGTTTCTCTGATGGTTAGGCCTTCTATCACTACAACTCATGTTATTGGTCATATTATTGGGACTTTGGTTTCCTATCCTTTTTTGTGTGATTTTGACATTTCAATGTTATTTAACTGCTACTTTGATGGATTGGATTGGATAACTAGGTTAAATCCTTTAAAAACGGTATATAACTCTCTGTCTAATAAATCATACTAGTGTAGTTCTGTGTAAGAATTTTGGTTAACCTCAATATTGAATCATTTTTAAACTTCTGTTTCTATTTTTCTTCATTATATAATATGGGTGGATAATTTTAATCAATTAATCATCACCCACATGTATCAATTTTCTGACATGGAGGGATTAGGCTTGACCCACCAGAGTGGATATGTTTGGGTATATTTTTGGTTCATAATATTCCATAACTAATATATTTATATATATTACTATTATTATAATTACCAATATTCCTAATCTTATTATTTTTGTTTTTATTGTTATTATTTTTTTAATTATTACTATTACTTTTATTATTGTTTTTATTATTATTGGTATTATTTTTGTTAGTATTATTGTTGTTATTTTTTTGTTGTTGGCATAGTTCATTATACTATAATGAAGGGGCCATTTGGCCATAAAAATATTTGGACATTAGGATCATAAATTGTAATGGGCCATCTATAGAGTGTGTCAAAACTTAGTTGGGGTGTGACTTGTCCTTTATTTCCCATGTGGTTTTGAGTTGTTTCCATTTAATGTAACCTCCAACAACTTAATAAATAATTATTATTAAAACAAGATGGGCTGAGAGACCCTTATTTTAAAAATATAAAAAATAGAACAAGGAAAGGAAGTGGTTAGAAATATAAAACCCACCAATATTAGATCAAGATAATTATAAAAAAGAGTAAAAACTTCTAATAAATATAATAAACAACAAAGAAGGATACCATTGGATTAAACATAAATTAAATTTATCCCAGATTATATCCAATAAAATTACCCTTATAAAGGGTAACCATAATTTATAAGGAACCCCAACTTCCCTACCACATGTTTATCGTTGTATTCTAATGCTTTTAGCATTTTTCTATATGGGTTCTCTTGATATTATTTTTCCAATTCGATATGATCATCAAGGATTCTAGAAACCACTCACACCATCTTATGAGAGACAATATGCACTCTAATATTGTTGCGATTTCCCGAGTGTAATATCCTTAACTGATGAAATAATGTATCTAGAGAGCCAATAATATTAAAATCATTAGAAGTTAAAACCTGAAATTTAAACATCACTTTTCTAGGTAGAACAAAGTACTTATTTCTATTAAATGAGACTTGAGTTGAGAAAGAATCTCTAAATGAAGATCTCATCTTACCAAACTTGGATATGACAGGTATTGAGAAAACTAATTTTGATGATCGATTAACAGAAGAATAATAATAACCTATGGCTTTATGATTAAGGATTTCATGCATATCTAGTGTAGATCCATTGACAACCTATTTCTTAATTGAAAGAGTAATATGGGAGACCTTATCAACCACTTTTTTAGTCTTTTTTGGATTGTTACAATCATCCTCTATAGGATTTTTAGAGGTATACCTTGCCTTATTTAATTTGATGGAATTTCCCATAGATTCATTAGTGTATTGGATAGGTGATATAACACCAATACTCTTACTGATCCTATATCTAATAACAACATGATTTGTATGAATTCCCTTAGTGGAATCCCCTATATCACTTATATTCACTTGAATATTCACCATGACTGGAGGACTCCTCAACCATTGAGAAATTGATAAGGTTAGAGAACCCCTAATTTACTTGAATATTATGGGAGACTCATTATAAAATTTTTAATCCCATATATGAACCCTAGAGGATATAATTATTTTCTCCTGTACCAATTGTGGGTTAGTATCTTCCTGCACAACACATTTATAATTAGATATTCGATCTGTCAGATTATCATTATTTTTATCTATATCCTTGCCTGAATCCTCAAAATGATTACCAAATCCCTCATCCTCCAAATCTTCCCATAAACCATTGACCCTACCTAACAACATATTTAGATATTAATTTTTCTATATAGATGGTCTAGTCTTTAATGACTTACCTTTATGGCCTTTTTCATGCACCCCTTTCCCCATGGAATGTCTACAAAGAGTCACTAAAGCCAAGGTATTCACCTACAACTAAAAAAATATTGATGAAATTAGATCTCCATCATCTTACTGAGAGGTATAGGACAGAAAAAATTTATCTTTTCCCTCATTTCCACCCATATCATGTATTTTATCAATATATTGACACTTCTTTATAGACACAGGGTCAGAGGTACCTTCCCACAAGGCCCTATTCCCATACGGAGCCTTCTCTTACATACCCCCTGAAGTATCTTCCATATCCATTGAATCATAATATTTCTTAGGCTTCCTCTTATATTCCTACTCCAAATGACTTCAAATAAAACAAGATTACTTTTTCAAGGTCATCAAATGTTTATCCTTCAAGTGGATGACTAAATTACAAAGCTCACAAAATAGAGGTATATTCAAATTATCAATCACTATATATATTATCAATGTGTGTAGATATAATAATTACACCAATTATTATAGAGATGATATTAGTTTCAAACAACAAATTGAAAAAGTGTCTATTTAGAACCAATTCCATTTACTTATCCATCCAAATTGGAATACCAACCATGATTACAATGACTGTAAAAAATTTCATATGCCATTTGATCTAGGACAGCCCATATATTATAATCAAAACCAACATGAGGGTGTAATTTATAGAAAAAGGTCTAAAATCTAGTGATCGTTGATGAATATATATAGAACTAGGATTCATATACAATGAGAAAAATCCTTGGTTTTTCTAATTCAACTTGTTAGATGGTAACATGTAATGAAAGAAAATTTTCCCTATTTAAATGCATATCCTACCAATAATTCCAAAAAAAAGAGACACCATACCAACTCTTTCATATGGATATGATTTACACCCTTAAAAATAGCAATCCATGAAATTATAGAGTTCTTACCCATCCCAAATCACTCATCGGTTGCATCTAAATTTGAAGCCACATAGGTCATGAAACCCTTATTGACTGTTTTTACTATTTTTGTTATTAGTTCTATAGTTCTTATTATTATATATGATTATTTATGGCCAATATTAGCGAGTTGTACCGATGGTAGTGTAAGGAATGAGTTAGTGGGTGACAGAGTGGAATGAAAAATATGATGGGTGGAGGTTGACACAACATGAGATGGATATAAATTCAAGGACTTGAAGCTAATAAATTTGACATTTGGTTATGGGGACTTTAAGAAACCAGTTTATAGGGCCTTTTAGCCACCATCATCTAGGACATCAGGCCATTTATATGTTATAAAATTGGTGAAGTGGGTGTTTTCCAATCCTTTTGGAGAGTGATAAGGCTTAACCCATTGGAATATTGGGTATGTGTGTATTTTGGTATTTAAATCCACTCAAAAGAATAATTATTATTATCTTAATTATTATTGTTATATTTCTTATTATTGTTACTATTTTCTTGTTCTTTGTTTTATTATTTTTATTACATTTATTATTATTATTATTATTATTCATATTATTTAGGTCATTTGTATTAAATAAAACAATTATAGTCGGTGAATTCTATTCCTTGTATGGAGGGATGAGGTCTAACCGACTAGGGTTTGCAGGTGTGTGAGTTACTTATGGTTTGTAATACCTTTCACTTAATATAAATTTTTTAATTTTTTATTTTTATTGTTATTGAGGATTGTGGTTCGGACCATTTAAGATTATTATTGTTTTTATTTATATTTTTTGTTGTTTTTCTGATTCTTGTTATTATAATTACATGCAGTTGGGGGATTTACTAAGTTGTAAAGGCACCTCATAATTATGAATCTAACCAGGGTTCAAATACGAATATCCTCATGGAGGTAAGGGTATGGTTCATTTATATCCAATATTATTGGATCATAATAATGATGGGGTGAGCTATGGTGTGGTGATAAATGACATGGTTTGAGGAATGTAGTGGGTAGTGATCGATGTAGCATGAAGTGAATAATCCATTTTTCTCCATTTCTAGTATTTTAGGATATGGGTCCTTCATGCCACCTATTTCCAAGGCCTTTATTCCACCACCATCTTAGCCTTTAGAATATTTACTTGTAATAAAATAGATCCAGAGGATGATTTTAAATCCTTATAGGGTGGGATGTTTGTTGACCCCCTAGGGTGCCTAGGTGTATGTGTATTTGAAAATTTTAACTTCATCAACCAAATGAAAATAATTATTTTCATATTATACCACTATTTATACTTGTTATTATTGTTTTTTCATCATTAACATGATCATTGATGTTATTTATATTATTTTTGATTATCTTGTTATTGTTATTGTTATTTTTATTGTTGTTTTTGTTATTATTATTCTTATTGTTGGTGTTGTTCTTTTTATTATCTTTTTTTAGGATGAAACAAACATGTCAAACATGGGTAGTCTGTAGGAGAAAATATATAGACATGATGGATTAAAAAATTAAACAACACTAAAGGACAACAATTGAAAATGGGGGTAGGATAATAACAACAGGGCATAAGGACACCTTATTAAGGTTCTGAGTAAAAACAAATATAACATATAATATTATTACATTATTAGTATTATACTCTCATATATGGGGGGTTAATGAGATATTTAATAACTTAGGCCTTGGTTTTGGGTGTTCAAGTGATTTTTCGTAATTGTACCCCCAAAATCAAGTATACATTATTATTATTATTATTATTATTATTATTATCCATCATTTCTATTTTGGTGTTTATTTTTTCATAATAATTTTTTTGGCATATGGTTTAGGATTTCTAAATCTATTATTCATACCATCATTGATTATTATTATTATCATTTTTCTTGTTATTTTTTTTCTTATTCTTACTATTATTTTTATTCTAAATAATAATAATAATAGTATTATTATTTTAATTATTTTCATTATGGTGGTTTCCAGACCATTATTTATACTAAATTAAGTAGGATATGGGACAATTATTAATATAAGAGAACCCTAGAAATAAGGTCTCTAGGTCCTTCGGTTTGGAACTCTATCTTTAATGATTTTTGATTTTCAAAATGATAATTTATATTATTATTATTAATTTTGTATCATAAATTTTTTGGGTTTTGTTAGAATGAGGGTAGTTTTATTATGTATAACCCCATAATAAACCCTCCACGTTATTTTCATTTCTTTAATAATTGTGGTGGGATTTTGAATCTTGCATAAATATATTGAAGTTATTGTATTATTATTATTTTTAATGTTATTATTATTATTAGATGTAGTGTGGAAGATGGATAGTGACTTGGCATGATAAGAGACATTCTTTTAGACCCTTATATAATCTCCTTGAAAGGTAATTTGGGCCACAATTAGATGTTCCTTAAAAAATCTTGATCTTGGGCCATTGGGCTAGTCAAGGTAATAAAATTAGCTTAATGGGTTTTTATAATTCCTCATGAGAAGGGATCATCCTTGACCCATCACGGTGCTTGGGTATGTTTGTTGTTTGTAGTTTGTAATCCCCTCAGCCTAATATATATTAATATTATTATCATTTCATTATAAAATCAATTATTCCAGTTCCCTAAAGATCGGTTTTTCGATGCTCAATCCAAGATTTACATTCCCATAAAAAGTTTGGCATATAGGGTAACTTTACAAAAAAATTTATTTTTATTCCCATTCTTTGAAAACCTCTATGTGAAGGTTAGATAAAAATTATATTGCATGGTGATGTGAAAGGGAGATTTGGACTAGTATGTAACAAAGGTATATATAGAGACTCTAGAGAAGGATATCCAACATTAATTTATAGACAATGTAATTATCTAGGCATATAAATCTTAGATAGAAAGGGTTATCTTGGTGATCTTGATAACATGGAATAATAACCGGTACATTCTATGGCTAGTGTTGGACTCTACTATCCTTGTTCATTCCATAAAAATCAATGTTACTTCCCCTATTAATGTTTAAATGTGTATTAGGATGATTTCATAGTGTACTACAAGAAGATTGACATAAAAGTGTCCTACACTTTTAACAAATGTAATAGAATTTAAAACACCATGGCTAACACAAGATTAGGTATGACAATGCATTTTATTCTAATTTTATGTAAACCTCAATCATGTAATACTTATTTTTTAACATTAGTGGTGTAATGTATCTCTGACATAGGTGGTTCATTATAGTGGTACTATAAATACTACCATTGGGGTCTACAATGGTTTTCAGTCAAGACGATATATATATGTTTGATTGGAATTTGGGGGTTTTGATTGGGATGAAGTAGAATCATTATTTGTATTTCGATCATTCAAAGTTGTGTGTAAGAATTGAGAATAAGGTTGATGACAAACTTGTTTTAGACGATGTGAAATTTAATTTGGTTGGCTCTAATTTGGGAATTTATTGTCAGAATGAACACTCTATGAAGTCCCATGATAGATTTGTATTTCATGGTGATTTGAAGAAGGAACCCTCATTTCTAATTGTAGTTAAATGTCTAAATGATATGTTTTTCAATATAGGGTAATATTTCTATCCTAAAAATCAAATCCCAATTAATGTATCACTATCCTTTGATATAGAAAATTATAAGATCATCGAAGAATGGATAAAATAATATATTTTCTCAATAATTTGTTGATTAATTTATCAAATAAGATCATTTTGGAATCACAACTTTCACTAACATCTTTTTCATAAAATTTTGGTTTTTTATGGGTGG
This sequence comes from Viscum album, assembly GCA_963277665.1. Taxonomy (NCBI): domain Eukaryota; kingdom Viridiplantae; phylum Streptophyta; class Magnoliopsida; order Santalales; family Viscaceae; genus Viscum; species Viscum album. The sequence continues at coordinate 1,616,904,918 of OY728136.1, read as the reverse complement.
TGTATGACTTCACTCAATAATATACTATTTGGTATCGTCTTCCCATAATTTGATTTTATATCACATGTATGGGGTTTAGGGTTCAATTCTATTAAGTTATGAATTTTGGCAATTTTGGTTTGGGAAATTTATTTAAATACCACTATGTATAGTAATTAAAGTAAATAGTCATGGATATATATTATTGGCATGAATTGGATCATATAGAACACTCATATTCTTTATGATTCTACTATCTTAATTGGGTTTCCCATTAAACATGATAAAGAGATGGAAAGAGCAATGAATGGTAAATTTTCAAGATTTTTGGTGGATATTGATATCTCATCCACACTTGTGGAGTCTATTTTATTAGTTTCTAATGGAAAAATGAATGAACATTCTATTAAATTTTTAAAAAATAGTATTTTCAAATGAAATATAGCTCCATTAGGCAATCCATCAATGAATGTAATTGAAAATGAATCAGATTTAACTACCTGATGGTAGGATATTATTTTTTTTCTTGTAAATTTAAATAGCTGATTGATGTGCCTTTTGGTTATCAAGAGGATAACATCATATATTATTTAAATGGATAAATTGAATCCATAGGATGTCTAGCCTCTAAAATTTCAGATTAATCTTCCATAGAACTCTAATTCGTTAGTCAATGCTTCATAATTTGATTATTTTTGGGATGGTTCTAAGTTATATTTTTTTGATATGGATTAGAAAATCTACAAAAATAATAATTTTAATTTTGGGAAGTGAATCCATAATGATGAGTTTAATTTCCCCCAGATATATGGTGATATGAAACTTTTAGCTATCAATAATATAAGTGTAATTTAATATGACCCCTACTATACATATATTTATTTTACATCATTAACAAATTTTAAAAATTAAATCTAAAAAAATATCACATATCTTGGAGAAAATTTTTGGTTTATCTTCTTTGAGGAACGTTTACATAGGAATGTTATTTTACAAACTTATGAATATTTCTCCTAAATATATTTCTTATAGTCCCCCTTTTATACATTTTCCTAAGTTATACTTTTATACATAAACTGGGGACAAGAAAAATTAGAAAGGGGTGAGGTAAAACACTTATTTAGGGAAGATTTATCATAATGAAATCAAGGGTTATAACATAATTAAATGAGAAAACATGAGAAATCGAGAAATTTATTATTAAAAAGAACATGTAAAAATAAGAGTTGTTTCCAAATAATGTAAGAAAGTAATGTAATCTAATAATTAAAAATATGTACCATTAAATAAGAGTATGAGATAATCATGGAAACATGGAAAAAAGATATAATTTCATAATATCATGTAATAATAAATATTCATTAATTATATAAAAAATGACATCATAAGCATAAGTCAAGGATCACCTACAATACTATCATTATGGTCAAAGTCTCATTATAGATTGGGTTAACTTTACATTCCCATAAACAAAGTGGATTAGGTTAGATACCTAATCCCATACATAAAATCTCATGAGATATAATGGTTTAAGCAATGTAATGAAGGGTTAAATAATTTCATGACCAACCGTTACATAAAAAAGTTGGATTAGTCTAACCGCATATACACCTCACACGGTATCTCACGAAATGAAAATATTACCCAATTTTGTGGAGGGATATATAGTTATAGGGACACCCATCACATGATGAAAATCATAATATATACATGAATACATTTGTAACATAATGAAGATAAATTATTCATAAATAATAATCACGATAAAACCCATTAGAAAGGAGTGGGTTTTATTATCAAGTATCAAAGAATTATCAAAGATATATAATAAGGATTCTATGTGGAATTAATTAAATTATTTTGAATATTCATATATAAAGGAATATAAGTCTTAGAGAATTGGGTTCCAATGTTAGGATATTCCATAAAAGTATATAAGAGAAGTACGAATAAAACTATCCTTATTAGTAATGCATTTTGAAATGAAAAAAGGGTCCTTAAAGAAGGAAAATGATAATTATTTTCCTATAAAACAGAATTGAAAAATTGTGATTCTCTGTAACACCCCAAGCTTCCATGACAAGTTTCCATTTGAATAATGAAATAGCTTTCATTGTATGCAACTTTTAGTTTTTATCACACCATGACCAATCAAACTAGTCGTTATGAATAGTAATACCCACTTTTTCAAAATGTATAAATTTTATTATTCAAAATGGACATCATTTTTGATTTTATGGAATATCTAAATTAGTTTAGGGTTAATTTATTGCATTTTTCTAAAAACATTCATTTTATGATGAATAGTTAAAAACACTAATGATTGGTTAAAATCGAATTTTTTATTTAAATAATTATTTATTTTATTTAAATTTATTTTAGGTCAGAATAGATACATAATACCTATATATGTTCAATGTAATTCATTGGAGTCATTTTATAATAAGTTTAGATATATAAAATTTTCATTGAACTTTTACCGTCTTTTACCCACCTCCTAGGAGCATTTTCAAATTTTCATAAAACATAATTTTACCGCATCTGTGAGTTGAATTTCAAAAATTCAAGAGACACGGTTAATATTAGTAAGTATAATGTGGTTCAATAAGATGAAAATATTTTTTGGTGAATAGAAGGTTTTGACTTTTATTTACCACGGTTAAAAGTAAATAGGGTAATTAAGGGTAAAAATGAAATCATAATTACCCTAACACATGTTCTTATTTTATTGGATAAGTGTAATTCGACCAAAATAACCTTAGTAATAAAATATTATCCCCTTTGGTCCACTTGGATTAGATTAGGACATTTATTATTATTTTATTTAAAGAAGAGTTAAAAGAGTTAAATTCAATGTTTAAAAACTAAACCATTTTTAATATATGGTAATACATAAGATAAAAAAGACTATAAATATTAATTTGTAATATAAAAAATATTTCCTACATAATGGTATTTTATTTATAATTTTTAGACAATAAATAATTTAATTTATTTATGACACAATGATGATGCTGTAATTACCTTATTAATGAAAGATTAAAATAAATGATATTATAAATATTTAAATAAATGTAATTTGAGACTTTTGATGAATTACACTAATTTTATAGGTTAATATGACATGTTAGGGCTGATTAAATATTTTTTTGAAGTAATCATGTTGTTATGATTTTCATAAAAACAAAATACTAAATTGTGTCAAAATTGACATAATTGAGTTTTGAAAACAAATACTATATTATTAATTGATATAATATAATTTAAAATTTTAGGTTATTCCAAATGACTTAGATAAGGTGATATATATTAATAATGAACCACATGGGGTTATCTTGTCTTATTATAGTATATTTATTTACCATATAATATAAAAATACAAAGAGGCATTGTAAATTTGAAAATATGTAACTAAGAGTTAAATCTAAATGATAAGGTTAATATGATGAGCTAAACCTGTATAAAAACTATTTTTTAAAGGTTTTCGACCCATCCTCAAATTATTCTTTAAACCGAATACGATTTTATTATAAAATAATATTTTAAGATTTTTTTAAAGTGACCCTCACCTCTCTTATAAAAGGGATCATCCCCTTCTCTTAATTCCACACCTCCAATGCCTTTTGGCTCAGCCAAACCCTACCCAAATATCCTCCCAACTTTCCTAGATTCATCTTAGAGTCCTCAATTTGGTCATAAATCCATCCTAAGGAGCCCTTTTGATCATATCAAAAGGAAGAACCCGAAGAAGAGGTAAATACTTCACCACCTCTTTCAAGTTATTTTCTTCTCCCACTTCCTCTTTCTTTGTTGTTTCCAATATAAAATAATAACTCCAGTATATTCTATATACTGTGATGTTATTATAAAAATGGTATAGACATATTCATTATTCTATATAACCTAAAAACGACAATGTAATCGTACGTGTGTAAGTACGGCTTACCGTCTCCACGTCGTGGTGTAGTTTTTTATTCAAACACTTCATTATTTGGATGAGTATAATAATGAGTATAACAGATGTAAATAATAAATATAACATGTTAATGATTCTATATATATGATATACCATCCAATTACATACGGTTTCTCTATCAATTATATTATCGCTCATGCGTACGTATGGATTACCGTCTCCACGAACACGATGAGATTCATTTCCCCATCGTAACCAACAAAGCATAATTTTCATTTGATGATTAAAAATAATATAAAATAACATAATATAATTCTCTAGATGAATCAAATATATCATATCCATAACAAACATGGCTTACATAACCAGGCATATAAAGGAAAATTAGTCAGTTAACACCCAAAACGAAGATACTACTAAAATATTATTAACAATGTAATATTAGAAGATCATATATGATATAAAATTTATGTATTTAGTTCTTATATAATTTAATAATAATGTTTTAACTATTATACAAGAGGTTAACATACCATCAGCTAAGGAAAAGTAAAAGGTAAGAGTTAATTTCACGATCTCTTTATTATCCGAGGTTATTTTTACGTAAATATCTACTGGTACCTCTTTATCAACCACATCTGTGTTTTCTTAAAAATTTATTTCAAAACATTTTTACTATTTACTAGACTATGGAATAAAGTCATTTTTACCCTGAGTTGACCTTATATGTTTTTAAAGGAATATTTCCATCGTTTTCCAAAACAAGGTACCTTATGACCTTTTCGAAAAAAATATAGTAAGATGTTTTATTAACTTATAAGACCGGTGCATCTATTTTCCACAGTTATAACATCATGTAAGCTTCCCTTAAAATATTATAAGAATATTTTCAATTTTTTTTCTTTTATAATTATGTGACTCTTAAATGATTTTAAAATTGAAAGGGATATTTCTATCATATACTTTTTATTTCATCTATGTCAACATCCTTTCATAAATTTTATAGTTGTTTGATGATGATTTATCATGACACAAATATTCCATATTATATTTAAGGTTTTTTGATATGTTTTACTATGGATGAGTTATTTTTATATCATTCATTGTTTATGGTTAACGTATTGACATTTCATATTCTAGTTTTAATATGACTGTTTTTGTTTTGTTTCAACCTTTTCATATGAAGAATATATATGACTTAGTATGTCATCGGTGGAGACTGCAATAACTCCTCGATGCATCAGTAGGTTTCGTGATACAATTAGACATGGAATTGACTGAGGCCTTTCCCGATTTGATATATGGTTTTTTCCGGGTGCCTAAATCATTTTTAGACATCTTGGTCGAGGCATTGACAAGATGTTTCAGAGTGTCCGACATTATACATTCCCTCATTATGAAAATAATATAGATGGTTCATGTGGTTATTCGAATATTAGAATACCCATGACTATGTTTTATTATGGAATTATTTACACAGCTCATATCCTGCAATAATGTTTTCATGTTTATTATTTGTAAAGGTATGTGTTTTTAATTATTCATCATTCCTAATGTTTATGTTATCTTCCACTATATTTTTACCCTTAATGACCATTTGAGATCACCCATTTCTTACGTCTCATTTTCCCAGGATATGAGTAAGTTAGTTATGGGTGACTTGGGGGCATAATCTAGGAGAATTGGATGTTTCTAATGGAACAAATTAGTGTTGTATATTTTTTGAAGTTCTAATGTTAAACTTATATATGTATCTTGTTTCCAATAATACTAAACTGGTCGGAATTTCGGGACATGATTCCTTTTATCATTCTAATGTTATGTAATAATTCACCGACTCTGAGTAACTGGGGTTTGGGAATTACAGTTGGTATTAGAGGAAGTATAGTACAAACCTTGTAAACTAGATTTATAAAAACTCTGATTATTGAACACTACCCTAAGATAGACTTTGAGTATTAGTATATATGAAATTCCTAGAATTTTGGTACTATAGAGATTTTGTGAGTTTTCCAAGTGATACATCCCTGTATGGATACGAGCAGGTAGAGGTGGCTCTGGCATAGATGTACCTAGGGGTAAAACCCAAAAACACCTCTTCGAGATAGACTCGTATGAGAACTGGTGCACGACAACATGCCTTTCTTCACTCTTGGTTACGACACTCTTGGGGAATATGCTTAGGATAATTCACATTTTCTTTACAAACATTTTGGATGGATTTATGAGTATATACCTCCTCAACGATTTTTTTTATGATTATGGATTATATCCCTAAACTGTTCAATTTATATCAAGTGTTTTACAAGTATGGAATTATGTATTGTGGTTCCTAAGCAAATCTAATATAAGACCTTATTTAGAAATGGAACCTAGTGGAAGGAATAAAACCTGTATTAAAACACGTAATCAATTTAGGGATTTTCCTCCAACTCAATATAATTATAGCAGAGCTAGTGATGGAACTGGTGCTGACCAGCTTATCACCATACTGGGAAAACGCACACAGTTTAGGAGTAAAAAACTTATCTGTATGGAGCACCCTAATCCACAACATGAAGGATCAATGTTATAAAGATTCATGAGGAAAAAAGCACCAAAATTCAATGGGTCTACAAATCCATTTATAGCTGAACAACAGATAAGTACCTTAGGGAAAATATTTCATGCTTAGGGGAGTAGTGAAAGGGAAAACGTTTTCATGGCAGTTTATCACCTCACCGGAGATACAGATCAATGGTGGTCATTAATTAAAAACACAAAGGAGGATGAAGAAGTATTAAGTATGGAATAGAGGGAGTTTAAAGAGATTTTCATTGAAAAATATAGTCCTTGTGACCATCGAATGGATATGGAATGGAAATTTTTGAGTCTGAGACAAAAGAAGGATGAGAATGAAATAATTATAGGTGAGGAAAAAAATGTTCGAATAGAGGACGTACCTAGTGTTCAAGAATATTTTGATGTGTTTCCAGAGGATTTACTTGGACATCCCCTAGAATGTGAAATTGAGTTTTCCATTGATTTAATTATTTGTTCAAGGCCCATATCGAAGACCCCATATAGAATGTCCAATATAGAATTAGTGTAACTAAAAAAACAATAAGAGGAATTGGGTAATAAGGGATTTATTCGCCCTAGTGTTTCTCACTTGGGAGCCCCTATCCTTTTTGTTAAGAAGAAAGAAAAATCTATGAGGTTGTGCATTGACTACATGGAGATCAATGATATAACAATAAAGAATAAGTATCCCCTACCACACATTGATTATTTTTTCAACCAACTTTATGGAGCTCAATATTTTCATAGATTGACCTTCAATATGGATATCATCAGTTGTGTGTGATGATGGAAGACATTCTGAAAACAGAATTTTAAACCAGGAATGGGATTTACGAGTTTACAGTAATTCCTTTTGGATTGACTAATGCACCTTCTATATTTATGGATCCAATGAATATAGTTTTAAAGGAATAACTTGATGACTTTGTAGTGGTATTTATTGTTTATATATTGGTATACTCCAAAAGCTACAAAGATCATGAAAATCACATGCGTATTATTCTAAAGACTCTTAGAAGAAATGAACTGTATGAGTAATTTACCAAGTGTGAATTCATGCTTCAAGAGATTTCTTTTCTTGGAAATATTTTCTCTATGGATGGAATCTATATTGATCCTTCAAAGACCAAGGCAATCCACGAATGGCCAGCACCGACGAGTATAACTGAGGTATGCATTTTTATTGCTTTTGTAGGTTATTATCGACATTTCGTCCAAAATATTTCCTGGTTGGCTAACCCATTAACCAAGCTCACACGTAAAGGGTTTAAATTTGTTTGGACAAAAGAGTGTGAAGAATTTTCTGAAGAACTGAAGAAAATATTAGTCAATGCTCCTATCTTGACTCTACCATCAGGGAACGATGGGTTTGTTATTTATAGTGATGCTTCAAAGATAAGACTTGGTTGTGTCCTTATGCAAAATGATAGAGTTATTTCCTATGCATCACGACAACTAAATATTCATTAGAAAAACAATCCCACTCATTATCTTGAGTTAGCAGCTGCAATCTTCGGTCAGAAGATATCGAGAAACTATCTCAATGGTGAAAAAATGATAGATTTATATAGATCACAAGAGTTTGAAGTATATTTTCTCACAAAAAGAACTCAGCATGAGGAAAAGATGATGGCTTGAACTACTGAAGGGTTATTATTGCACTATACACTACCACCAGGGGAAGTCAAATAATGTGGTATATGATTTGAGTAGAAAAAAATCATGGAGATTTGAACATGATGAGAGTTTAAAGGGATCGTATTTTCATGGATCTAGTAAAGATGGATATGGTAATAATCATGGAAGGGGAAACATCAATACTTTTTCAAATGGTTTCCTAACCTTCTTTATAATAATGGATAAATATTTCTCAGACTGATGATAAGGAGTTTCAAAAGAATATTAAAGATGTGAATGATGGGAGACTGAGTGACTTCATATATGAAGATAGAGTTTTGAAATTTGGGAAGAGACTATGTGTTCCTAACATACCTGATCCAAAAAGAGAATTGTTGGATGATTCACATAGCTACAATTTCTCTACACACATTTGGAGCACCAAGACGTATAGAGATTTGAAGGAACATTTTTTGTGGGACAACATGAAGAGGGAGATTTCTAATTTTGTGTCAAGATATATGTTTTTTCAACAGGTGAATGTTAGAAGGAAACAGCCTGGAGGGGTCATGAAACTTCTTCTCATACCTGAGTGAAAATGTGATAATATTACGATGAACTTTGTCATGGGGCTACCAAAGACTCCTACATGGAATGATGCAATATGGGTCATTGTTTATTTTCTTACCAAGTCAGAAAATTTTCTTTCTATAAGAGAAGAATTAACACTTGAATGTCTCGCAAGACTATTTATTAATGAAGTTGTAAGACTCCATGGTGTACCCCAATCGATCGTTTCTAATAATGATCCCTATTTACATCAAGATTCTGGAAAAGTCTTCAGAAATCCCTTGATACTAAACTTCATTTGAGAACTGCCTACCTCCCTCAAATTGATGGACAATCATAATGAACTATTCAAACCTAAGAAGACATGTTGAGATCTTTCTCACTTGACATTCAAGGTATGTGGGACCAATATTTACCTCTATTATATTTTTCCTATAATAATAGATTCTATTCAAGTATTCAGATGGGACCGTATGAAGCGTTATATGGAAAGATATTTTGCACACTATCTTGTTGGGATGATGTTGGTGAAAGAAAAGTCATAGACCCAGAACTTGTTGAGGAATCAATGGAAAAAGTGAAGATTATACAAGCACATATCAAAGAAGCTCAATGTAGGCAGAAGAGCTATGCCGACAATCGGAGGAAGGATTTGGAATTTCAGGTAGGAGATATTTTTTTACTGAAGGTGTCTCCATGGAAAGGAGTTATACGATTAAGTAATAAGGGTAATTTAATTCCCAGGTACATCAGACCTTTCAAAATTATCAAAAAAATTCGGGATGTAGCTTACCGTTTGGCAATGCCACCATGTCTCTTCAAAGTCCACGATGTGTTCCACGTATCACTATTTATAAAATACATGTCTGACCCAGCGCATGTACTCAACTTTGAGGAAATTGAAATGGAACCTGATTTTTCTTATTGTGAAGATCTTTTCAAGATACTTGATACTAGAGAACAAGTGATGAGAAACTGGACGACTCGTCTGGTAAAATTTCTATGGAGAAACCATAATATGGAAGAGGAAACAAAGGGACTAGAGGAACTTATAATGAGGAACCACTTGAATATTTTTGTGCGGTAGTATTCTAGAAATTATGAGAATGAAATTATTTTAAAGAAGGAAGGATGTAGCACCCCAAGCTTCCATGGTACGTTTCCCTTTGAATAATGCAATAGCTTGCATTGTACTCAACTTCGAGTTTCTAACATAGTGTGACCAATCAAACTAGCCGCTATGAATAGTAATACCCACATTTTGAAATTTAATAAATTTTATTTTTCAAAATGGACTTTAGTTTTATTTCAGAATATCAAAATTAGCTTAGAGTGAATTTTTGGTATTTTTCTGAAAACATTCAATTTTTGATGATTATTGAACAACACTACGTTATTAGTTAAAACCGACTTTTTATTTAAATAATTATTCATTTTTTTTAAATTTATTTTATGTCAAAATAGATACATAAAACCTATATAAGTTCAATTTAATTCATTGGAAGTCCTTTTTTAATAAGTTTTGATATATAAAAATTTTATTGACCTTTTAATGTCTTTTACCCACCTCTAAGGAGCATTTGAAAATTTTCAGAAAAAATATTTTTACCACTTCTATGAGTTAAATTTAAAAAATATGAGAGTCACAGTTAATATCATTAAGTAAAATGTGGTTCAATAAGATGAAAATAACTTTTGGTGAATAGTAACTTTTGACTTTTGTTTACCATGATTAAAAGTAAAAAGGGTAATTAAGGGTAAAAATGATATCATAATTACCCTAACACATGTCCTTATTCTATTAGATAAGTTTAATTAGACTAGAAACAAACTTTGGAACAAAATATGATCCCCTTTGGTCCACTTGGATAACATTAGGACATTTATTAGTATTTTATTTAAAGAAGAGTTAAAAGAATTAAATTCAAAGTTTTATAACTGAACCAATTTTAATATAAGTTTATACATAAGATAAATTCATCTATAAATTTTCATTAGAAATATAAAAATATTTCCTATGTAATGGTATTTTATTAACAATTTTTAGACATTAAATAATTTAATTTATTTTTGGCATAATGATGATGCAGTAATTGCCTAGTTAATGAAAGATTAAAGTACTTGATATTATAAATATCAAAATAAATGTAATTTGATACTTTTGATGAATTCAAAAAAATTTATAGGATAATATGACATGTTAGGGTCAATTAAATATTCTTTTTTCAAAGTAATCATGCTGTTATGATTTTCACAAAAACCAAATACTAAATAGTTACAAAATTGACATAATTGAGTTTTTAAAACATATAATATATTATTAATTAATATAATATTCCTAAAAATATATGGTTTGGGAAAAGGACATAGATAAGGTTATATATATTAATAATTAACCAAATGGGGTTCTCTTTTCTTGTTATAGTAACTTTATTAACCATATAATATAAAAATACAAAGAGACAAGGTAAATGTCAAACTATTTAAATGGGAGTTAAATCTAAAAGATAAGGTTAATATGATGAACTAGTCCTCTATAAAACCTATTAGTTGATGGGTTTTTGACCCATCCCCACCTTAGACTTTAAATAATTTTTTTTGAGCGATTATAAATCAAAATTTATTTTATTATAAAATAATATTTCAAGATTTTCCGAATGTGACCCTCACCTCTCTTATAAAAGGGATCTTCTCCTTCTCTTAATTACACACCTCCAAAGCCTTTTGACTCAGCCAACCCCTACCCAAATATATTATAAAATTTACTCCCAACATACCAGAGGCCTTCCTTTGGTCATAAAGTCAGCCTAAAGATCCCTTTTGAATAAATTAAAAGGAAGAACCTGAAGAAGAGCTAAATATTTAACCACCTCTTTCAAGTTCTTTTCTTCTTCCACTTCCTCTTTATTTTTTTTACATTATAAAATAATAACTCCAGTATCTTATATGCACTGTGATTTTATTATAAAAATTGTACAACCATATTCATTATTCTATCCATCCTATAAATGACAAAGTAACTATACGTGAGTCGGTACGGCTTACCGTCTCCGCGTCGTGGTGTAGTTTTTTATTCAAACATTTCATTATTTGGACGGGTATAATAATGAATATAACTGATTTAAATAATAAATATAACATGTTAATGATTTTTTTATATATTATGTACCATCCAATTACATAATATTTCTCCATCAATGATATTTTCACTCGTGCGTACGTACGGATTACCATCTCCACAAACACGATGAGATTTATTTCCCCATTGTAACCATTCATGAATAATTTTCCTTTTATGGTTAAAAATAATGTTTAAGAACTTAATATCATTATATATATGAACCAAATACATCATATCCATAATAAACATGGCTTACATAACCATGCATATAAAGAAAAATGATCCAGTTAACACCCAAAATCATGATACTACTAAAATATTATTAACAAATATATATTAAAAGATCATATATGATATCATATTTATGTATATAGTTCATGTAAAATTTAATAGGAATGTTTTAACTATTATACATGAGGTTATCATACCATTTATTAAGAAAAATTACATTTTAAGGGTTAATTTCACAATCTCATTATTATCGAAGGTTGTTTTTACGTAAGTATCTACTGGGACCTCTTTATCTTCCACCTCCATGTTTTCTTAAAAATGTATTTCAAAACTTTTTTACTATTTACAATACTATGGGTTAATGTAATTTATACCATTTTTTGACTTTATATGTTTTAAAAGGAATCTTTTAGTCGTTTTCCATTTATGGTACTTTATGACCTTTTCGATAAAATTAAGGTAAAAATGTTTTTTTAACTTATACGAAAGATGCAGCTATTTTACTCCGTTATAACATCAGTGATGCTTTACTTATAATATTTTAAGAATATTTTCAAAATAAATGTTTTCTTTAATAATTATGTGACTCTTAAATGATTTCATAATAGAAAGAGATATTTCGCTCATATATTTTTTGATTTCATCTATGTCAACATCTTTTGATAAAATTTACACTTGTTTGAAGTTGATTTATTTTGATACAAATATTCCATATTGTATTTATGTTTTTGTGATATGTTTGAATATGGATGAGTTATTTTAATAACTTTAATGGTTTATGTTTAATGTATTGAAATTTTGGATTCTTGCTATAATATGAATGTTTATGTTATGTTTCATCGTTTTCATATGAAGAATCTATTAGACTTAGTATGTGACAGGTGGAGCCTGCTATAGCTCCTTGATGCATCGGTTGTTCTCATGAGAAAATTATACATGGAATTAGATGAGGCCATTACCAATTTGATATAAGGTTTTAGCCAACGCCTAAATCATGTTTAGACATGTTTGTCAAGGCCTTAACAAGATGTTTCAGAATGTCCGACATTATAAGTTCCCTCATTATGAAAATAATATTGATGGTTAATGTGGTTATTTGAGTAGTAGAATACCCATGACTATGTTTTATTATGAAATTATTTACTCATATAAAATTCCTGCCATAAAGATTCCATTTTTATTATTTGTAAAGGAATGTTTTTTTAATTATTCCTCAGGCCTAACGTTTATGTTATCTTGCGCTGTATTGCTTACCCTTACTGAGCGTTTGAGCTCACCCCTTTCTTATGTTTAATTTTCCCAGGATATTAAGAAGTTAGTTATGAGTGAGTTTCATGCATAATCTTGGAGACTTAGATTTTTATAATGGAACAAATTAGTGTTGTATTTATTTTCATGTTGTAATGTTGAACTTATGTATGTATCTTATTTCTAATAATACTAAAATGATCGGTATTTCGGGACATGATTCATTGTATCATGCCAATGTTATGTAATAAAGCACCAACTCTGGGTAACTGGGGCCGAGGAGTTACAATCTCTATCAAAAATTGAGAGTTTATAAAATATATTTATAGTTAAAAATCAATCTATGGAGGTGAAACGTTTCCCGAAAAAAGAAATCATAATGTTCCCTTAAACTGGGTTTACATAAAAGTGGGAATTTTTAAGGAACAATTAAACATATGTCACCCAAAAAATAAAGGTAATGTAAATTATATTTATATATGTATAGAATATATAGAGCATATATAGATGTTTTCATAAGAAAAAATAGTGAGGGTGGGAGAAAAATAAATCGAATTTGTAATCCAAAATTAGCGAGGGTGGTTCACAAGATCCTTTTAATTTTTTAAAAAACCTTTATTGCAATCCCACATTGTAAAAATGGTATTAAAACATTATTTTTAAAAGAGGACATGAGAAATAAGAAGGTCACATGAGGAGATTAAAAACTAGGTTTCCAATTAAAAAGGATAAGATTGGTGGGTAGCGAAATTATGGACCTGTAGGGGAAAACATCATTACTATGGATAAGAAATATTATCAACAATGAGATAATTTTTTAGGAAGAAATTTATCAAGGTACGATCAATGTTTTTATAGAATCATTTTTTCAAATAGTAATATAATATTAAATATAACTTCGTAGGGTGGAAGTTACCAATAAAATAAGTAAGAGGTACAATATGAAACAAAAAAAGTCAAATAAAGGTGTTTTGAGTTAAACATAACCATTAAATCATTAATCATTAATATTAAAAAAAATGGAAAAAAGAACATGAGATGGATTGGAGAATCCAATCGATTTCATGAAATGTATTATAAAAATTGACATATTTCCAATTTATACACCAAAAAAGAAGGAAAAAATTTATTATATTTTTCGTATCTAATTAAAACAAAATTGAGATAAAAAACCCTTACATATTATATTTATTTTCAATAATGGGCTAAAAAATCATTGAGAACATTGAGTTTTCCTTAGTGGATTCCCTTAAAATTAAGGACATAGGCTAATTCATTTTTAAGAGAAGATTATAGAAGTGAATTTGGATTCTAGGATAGTTTTAAATGGATGGTTTTCAAGAGGAAATTAAAATTTTGGAGTTCTTTTATGTTATAAGTGGACAAAATGAATTTTTTGGGAATTTCACAACATTTTATAAAAAGAGAACATGTTTAACATGTCAAGAAGACTCCAAAATGGGTAATAATTGATTTTAGGAAGAGGTAAGTTTGATAATACTTCAACCATTAATTTAAAAAATTGTTTTAAGCATCTTTTTAAGTCATTTACTCTTTCTATTTTCAATTTTACCATTTTTGGTTCTACCGTAGAAACAATTGTTTTCCAAAGTAAATCGTTTGTATGCCTAAAAAATGGCCATTATAATATAACTTTTATTTAATTATTGAAAATTTGAGATAAATTATATTAGATAAAATTTATATGTGTATGAAAAATAAATTTTAATATTATCACATGTAATGTGTAAAAACTCATTTTAAGAGAAAGTGTATTTTTAGAGTATTTTTTTAAGGATAAAAGTATAAATATATATTATTTTCATGATATAACATGAATTATTATAAAATTAAATAAAACATGTGTGGCATTGAAATCAAGGTAAAATCTAATTTTAACAAAATAGTATTTAATTAAAATAAAAGACCAAAAATAGTTTTTATTAGAAAATACTACTTATGTAATTAAAATTTTAATCATTGGGTTTCAATATTAAAAATGGTATTTGAAATAATGGATTTACACCTTAAAAATCATTATTCAATTCAATGATTTATATATATCCAGGTCTTTCTTATATAATTATTCAGTAACAATTATTATAAAAATTATATTTTCACAACTCACCTAAAAATCATATATTCTAGAAAATTCCCTAAAATATATCACAAGTTAATATTGTTATGTTGAATCCAAAAATAAGTTCATTTTTGAGAATTCATATTCCAAAATTTTAGAATTTAAAATTTAATTAAAATCATAAAATCTATTTAATTTTTTAATAGAAAAATAATGATACAAAATAATAATCTTTTTAAATAATATTTTCTATCAATCACGAATAGAATTATATTTAAATTTTTATTAATATAAAATTATATATTATTCATATAAACCATATAAATTATCTAAAATATATTTATTTAAAAAAAACACATTAAAACAAAATTTTAGATGAAAATATATTTCTAGCATAAAATGATCTTATTAATTATTTATATACAATAATAATGAAAATAAATACGTTTTAAAAATATAGATTATTTTTTTTGTATATTTATTTCATAATTTAGTTAGCTATATTTTTTCCCAAAAATTTAATAGAAACAAAAAATTTCAGGGTTTGTTTTTGTTTGGTGTTGTGTGTGAAGAAAGCTGTTGAAACACTATTTTTCAAATGAAATTTATATAGTAAAATACAAGGGCATTACATTCACCCCTTTAAATAAATTTTATCATCATAAATTTAATTCATACACACTAATTAGAGTAACTAACTTTATCTAATGATATACATCCCTTAAGATATAATTTCTAGAGAGATATCAACCATACAAACAAAAGTAATATATCTTTTACAAAAACTAGGATTATCTCAATTACATAGTTTTTTCTATAACCATTTGGTCCAAGTGTTTATCATTAAACTGTGTTAATATTCAAGTGTATAATTTTCCTCTAAAGTGTGTTTATAATCATCTCTGTATTGATATACTATAATCAATTGAAATGAATTGTGATATCCTTATTCCAAATTTTTTCCTTAAGTAGAGAGATCAAATCTATATCCAAAATTTAATTAAATTTTTATAAATTAAGGATAATAATACTTTCATGAATTATTATCCCCTAAACCATAAAGAATATTATTGATCCTTGGATACATTAATTATATCACCATGTGTTTTTATTTCAAAAAAGTTAATCTTTAGTGAATACTTACATGATATAAGACATCCAAATATCTAGAGAGAAGAATAATTGTACCTATAACCACTTAACAATCACTCTAAACATTAAAAATAGCTATTTCATAGTCTTTTTCTAGTAACCATGTTCTAAGATATTGTTGGTGTGGATTTTCATCCTAATCCCACATATTAGTGCACTAGTTTGTATTGTTCCCAAATACCTCACAACACAAATTCTGAATTGCTAATGTATCCTTAGTAATAAAAATATTTTCCCCTATCATGTTAACAAAACTCATCCATTTTTCATGGAATCTTTATACTCAATTCCCTCCTTTAATATAGTTCAAAAAAACTTCTATTCCTTTGAGACATTTCCCAAGGTGTCTCTTACCATGTTTATTACATGAGGGAGATTGAATCTTCTTTCCTATATCATCTTCATCACATGAACCTCCTTTAGAACTATTCCTTATATTCATTTATGTTTTTGGAATCTCAAATAAGTCAAAATTTATAATCATAATTTTTTATTACCGGTTTTTCATAATTATATGTATTTTACTCAATTTATTATCCAATTTGGTTTGTTATTGTGAAAATATACACATTACTCATAGGATCCATTGTTAACTTGATTCCATTGGGGTTCAAAAATTACTAAAAGAAAAATTATGTGAATAATATTGATGATAAATTAACATCATATGATAAATATCATAAATTATCTCATTAATAATTTAAACTCAAAGTTTCTATCTATTTGAAACCATCACATTAGCTTTTAGTTGAACATAAATCACTGTTAGTTTAATATATTTTTCATTATGTTGGGTTTGATTATACTCCTTAACATAATTTCTTAAAATCATGAATCCTTAATAATTATCCATAAATAGAATTTGATTTACCATAGAATATCCACCAAGCTTGTCAACTCATGTGTGAAGTTAACCAACTTTATCATGAACTGTGGGATGATTTAGTTAATACCCAATACAACCCATTAAAGGTTACTAACCCTTGTTATATTTGTGTTAAAGACAATATCAACTTTTAGTATCTTTAAAAGAATGTTATTTCCATGAAAAATAAAAAATCCAAACTTTTATAAAATATTAGTATACTATCATGTACATATACTTATCCCTAGATTTTTTACTATAGTTAAATAGTCATAATTCCAAAAATAGCTAAACAAACCATAAAAAAACTAAACTCTCCTTTGATACCAATTGATAAAACTTCATCTAATCATATCAATATTTTACATCATTACCAAAATTTACACATTACATCTCATAAAAATCTCATAGATCTTGGTTTTTAGGTGTATTTTCATTAACGACTAGTTTTATAGGTTATTTATTTTAAAAACATGTAAACCTTTCTCCAAAACCACACTATTATATAACCCCTTTAAGACATTACCAAATTATATACTAATCTTCATACAATGAGGAAGGTAAACATAAGAAATTGGTAAGCTCAAATACTCATTAGGGTGGAAGAAAACAATCATAGAATTTGGAATTTCAAGATAAAGCATAATTACTCAAATAATGGGGGTTTGAGATAAAAAATACCTTATAGTGCCACAATCTATCAAATTGAAAATTAATGGAAGTTAAAACATGAGATTTATTAGTGAATCCCTCTGATTATGTGAAATCCTAGAAAAAAAATCCATTTCAAATTTATTAACCAAAAAGAACCACTGGATAATATGATTCATATCCTAAAGGGATGAAATTGATATCTAGAAACCATTGACTTTTATTTTGTTTTCCTTGAATGTATTGTAACATTATTGAGAACTTTGAGTTTTCCTTCGATGATTCCATAAAAATTGAGGGGTTAGTATTATTCTTAGTGACCAAAATATTCTAGATGTGAAGTAGGATTCCATGTAATGGAGAAGGGAATTTTTTATAGTGGAAATTGAAATTTTGGAGTACGTTGAAATTGTGGGGAGATGTCCCTTTTATAAGTGGTGAGAAATGAATTTTTTTAAATATTTCAACTTTATATAAAGGGGGAACATGTTCAACATGTCAAGAAGAATTCAAAATGGATAATAATGGATTGGGGGTGATTTATGGATTAAAACCCCTTGAAAATTTATTTTAAAATTAATTTTAAACATTTTTATGTCCCTTACTCTTAGGATTTTCACTTTGACTATTTTGGGTTTTACCATAATAAATTGTATTTACCTATGTAAATCATTATTTATGACAAAAAACAAGCTATATTAAATAATTTGTACCTAATAATTTGAAACATGAAATGAATTTTATCAAAAAAATATTTATTTAATAAAAATTAATTTTTTTATTAATTCTTGTAATGCATAAAAACCCATTCTTTAAAAAAATGTTTTTTAAGATTAAAATTTATGTGTAGAATAAAATAAATAATTTTTTTATTTTTATGATATAAAATGTTCTATCATAAAAAAATTAAAATATATTATCTTTTCAAAACAATCCCAAACTAAATTTTTAAAAAACAATATTTAGTTAAAATAAATAAAGAAAAGATATTTTATAGAAAAATATTACTAAGAACATAAAATATTAATTATACATTTTACAAAGTAAGAATGGTATTTTAAAAAGTATTTTTACTCCTTCAAAACTTATATATTCAATTAAACTATTCATATACCTATATTTATTTCTTATATAATTATAGAGTTACAGTTTTTGTAAAAACGCCATTTTCACTATTCACATAAAAATCATTTATTTAAGAAAAATAAAAAAACAACCCAAAGGTAATATTATTATACTAAATTAAAAATTTAGATCATTTTCTCAACTTTAAATTCTAATTTTTTTTTATAATTTAACTTTCAAATAAAATCATAAAATTTAATTAAAAACTATTTTTATATGAATTTTTTTTAATTATTATTAATCATCATTATTTAATTTTTCTGTCAAATTAATATAAAATTAGTGTCAATATATTATTCATTGAAAAATTTATCTTATTAATATGAACCATATACCTTACAATATATTAGGTTTACTAAAATAAATCATCTAAAAAATAATTTTAGAAGAAACTATATTTATAGAACAAAATGATCTTATTCATTATTTAGACACATTAATAGTTTTAATGTGTGAATATTGAAAATGAACATTATTTAAATTCCACATATATTTCATTATGTCTTTACCTCTATTTTTACCCACTAATTCAATGATTACAAAATGTTTTAATTTTGTTTTTGGTTTCTTGTTGCATGTGAAGAAAGTTATCAACATAGTGTTTATTTAAAAAAATATTGTAAAATATTAGGGTGATATAGAAATCCCCATGATCAAGACTTTCACATAAAAAATGAATTATAAATAGTGGACATATGAAAGTGATGATAACCTTTACACAACTGAGTTAGATGAATATTTTTTATGAAATCTTGTTTTACCAAGGGGAAGAAACCTCTTGTAGTGCCACTTCCCATTAATATCATGATGTAAAAAATAATTTGAGGGTAACTATTGTATTAAATGATAATATATATAATAATATAGTGCCATAAATTGGAGTTTTAATTTTTAATCAAAATTAGAAGGTGGGATCTACTTTCATGTTTTAGAAGGAGGCTGAACCTCATGTTTCTCCTTTGAAAATGACACTTGAGAAGGTTTCCCCATATATTTTTGAAATTCAAACCACTATAGGGGATCTTATTTTATAATATTCGAAATGGTTTTCCTCTATCTCCATTAAAATAAAAGTTCATGTTGGTAAAAGAAAAAAGACATTCTAATATGGATCTCGTTAATTTTTTCAACGAGGGTTTTACAGAAACTCTAAAATGTCTGCATTATAGGGATGATTCAAAAAAACATGTTAAAACCACAATATATGTAGGTCCATATGACTTTCATTCCTTGAACCCCTTGTAAGAAATGTGTATGAATACTACTATTCTTAATGTTATTCTGTGAAGTCTTTTAAAGGCTTCAATTACAACCGAAAATATGGGAGTTTCTCATATTATATATAAATCTAGGGAAAGTTACATGTGGAAGATGGATACCTTTGAAATAAAATATGGAAGGTTCGAGGGTAATCATATCCCCAAATTTTTTTATATATTGTAATACATTAATTCATCTTAGTTTGATTGGCATTATCATGAAGTCAGACATAAGGATGGTTATAGTTACAAGAGGAGTTCTTCCTTAATGGAGGTTTCTTCTTTCCCAATGTTAGTGGAAGCTATAGATTTTGTTTTTATAGAAATTAAACCAATATAGAGTAGGAAAATAGAATGTATTATCAAGGGTGTTTTTTCTTAAACACCTTTCATGTATAAAGTCTAGGTTTCTTCAATTGATGCTTTCTCTATAAGGGATAAAACTGGTCAAGGGTTTGGCTAATACTCATGCCTAAGATGGGAATGAAGATGATACTACTGAAAACTCAAACCAATTCTCTAAAATGGTAGAGATAAAATGATATATTCCTAGTTTCTTTATTATGGGACTATTACAATAAATGAGGTATGTCCTGCCTTTGACTCTGGGTATAATAGTTGGATCAATGATCATATCATTCATCTCATTAATGGGATGGGTTCAAAATCCTTAGGGAATGATGACTCATTAGAAACAAAAGAAAAGAATTCATCATGAAAATATTCTAATAAATGGAATATATTATGACATTTGTTAATATGGGGTCATTATTATAATAGGGTAATCTGACATAAAAAGGGATTAATGTTCTTTCCTTCTTTATCTTGGTTAGTGATGAGGCTATCAGATAGAGAAATTATATGATATTAATTTAATTACGATGGACTACAACATAATATTGATGTATCTTTATTTGATTATTATTTCTTTTGTGGTAATAATATCACTAGATTTATGGTGTCTAATATAGTGCGACTCTTTGGTTATTCAAGTTCTAATGGGCCACTTGTAATTATTTTAAACCCCATGTACATTGTGTGTGTGCATTTTTCTTAATAATATTTTAAATTCCTTGGGTTTGTGTTTCCAAATACATGGTTGGTGATATTTATAACTTTTATTATTAATACTATTAAAAGGATATATGGGTCCACTTATAATGAGTATTTTCAATCTATTTCAAGGATATGATTAGTCAGTGGTAGTGATTATACTAGGACAACCTACTTTATCCCCCAAAGAATGTATGAGTTGGTAGTGGAAAAAAATACCTCTAAAAATGGATAAAATAGTAATTGGATGGACGGAATTCACTAATAATTGTTTCCCTAAAGAAAATATTTAATATTAATGTACTTATTATAGGAAATTTATTATCATATGAAATTATTTAGAAGGGAGTAACATGTGTACTTATGAAACAATCGAACCTTATCCTTCCATGTTAGTTGATATGATCTATAAAGACTCAAATAAGAACAATCAGAGGACTATGGTACTTTATTCTATTACTTTAAATGATGAATAAAATGAATCTATTATCAATACTAATGTCACATGTCACTACAAATTTAAATGCATGGTATTTAATAGAACTAATACAAAAAATAATGGCCTTCAAACGTGATTTCATAAATACACCAGAAATGGATTCACCAAGAATCAAGGTGGAAACATTTAACACCACTTTGATGTTTGAATCAAAATTTCATCATTTATATTCAACTTAATTTGAATCTGTTAAGGTTCAATCCTTCAATACTTTTAAACCTATGATTATGATCCTTGAGGACAAGTAATATTTCCTGACTACAACAATAAAAGATAATGTTGCTTCTTTCACAGAGGTGGAATCTATGGAGAATGTAAATACATAAAATTTTTTCAAAAGAATAGATACTAATTAAGGCCACATTATTGTGTTGTTCAAGGTGAATTCTATAATAGATGTACTAGATGATTATTTTCTACGAATAAAACCTATTAGTCTATTTAGGATAGGTGGATTTATAATTTTCTATTGTTTTTTATTTTTAAATAACATTTTACTTGTCACATTATTTGAGTGATTTCACCTATGTAATATTTTATCTATTATTTTAATAATCCATGATTATTTTTAAAATCATGCTTTATGATGTTATCTAATATTACAACTGTTTTTTCTATTATACTATTGGTGTTTGGATTAGTGGTAATCACCTTTCAATCCTATATGAAAGACCAAGGTTCAAATATAGCTTGTGTAATAATTTCCATAGGTAATATAGTAACACTATAATAGATATTTTTTTACTATTGTAAAAGTGCTATTGTATTTAGTACTATCATTGTAGTATTATTCATCTGTTATGGGAATTTTGAGCCCTAGATTTGAAAATTTAGACTATAGGGACCATGATCCATCAAAGGAAATAAGTCCATAAGAACAATATGCCATTTTTAGATGTAAGCATTTGATATAGTGTCACTATGATAATGAATTAGTTTAATAGGTAGGTGATGCATCTTGGGGACACGTAGGCATCATGTGGTTAGTAACCTCTAAAGAGGGATGGTCATACTGGTGACGGTCAACTAGCTTTCCATCCTCATGTATTTCTAATGTGGGATAATTGGGTGATTTATGACATGACTATATACATAGTGGAACCCATCTAATGATGTGGCATAATAAGTAAGTGATGTAGTGGGTATCCATGCATGAATCGCTAGGTGGGTGGGTTGAAATATAAATGGGTGTAATGGCATCTTTTATCTAGACCAATTCTGACATAGATTTTCGATAAAGTAAATATGGATTCCCTACCATGGTGCAATTGGTGGGTATGATGATACAATGATTATTGTTGGGGGAGAAAAACTTCTAGACTAGTGACATAGACAGATGAATAATAATGTGGGGAGTGTGTCATAAGACTGGTGACAAGCCTTGATGTTTAACTAAACATACATTATAAATGATACTTTTTTGAATAAATGTGTTTTATATTTTATAGTGTTATAATAATACAACAAATAGAAAAAAATTATTTCATTAAAGTATATAATTACATTAGTCAATAATTAAACCCATGAAAATGAGAAATATTATAATGATAAAAAAGAGAAAATAAAATATCTTGAATGGAAAAATTTAATTATCTCAATTTTCAAAAAATTTCACTCTAGGGAACAACACCATATGCATGAATCAAAATATCAGTAAAAAAATAATCATTTTAGAAAAATAAAATATAAAACCCAGGGAGAAATAATATTGAAAGATGTATGAAGGAATAAAGATGTATTATATGAAGTAATATAGTTATTAGAATAGTAATATTACTGTTTTAATTGTAACTTGTCTATTATGAATTGTAACCTAACAATTATGAAGACTAAAATGTCTGCTGGAATATTAAATGGACCTCAAAATATTAAAATTTTATATAAATAATATTTTTATAATGTAATTTAATAAAATATATTTATGATAATACCATTAAAAAAATTAAGATTAAAAACATAAAGAAAGCATAAGAACATTTTTTAATAAAATGTATTTTAATTTATTTTAAGAAAAGGACAAATTTTATGATATCAATTAAAATTTACTATGATATAAATTTATTTTTATAAAATGAATATAATATTTAAAATCATCATATCAATTTTATTATTGGGTTTTTTTAAATTTTCTAAAATACTTCTATTTTTAAATAAATAGTAAAATTACATTTTTACATCATCAATGTATTTTAATTAAATCATCTAAGAGGTAAAATGAAATAATAAATTTTATAAATTATTTATTGATCCAAAAATCATTAAATAAGATAAATGAGTTGTTTAGAACAATTATATTTAAATTACCCACATAAAACCATTTTGAAAAGTCAAAAATGATAAA
The DNA here is from genome assembly GCA_963277665.1 of Viscum album. Taxonomy (NCBI): domain Eukaryota; kingdom Viridiplantae; phylum Streptophyta; class Magnoliopsida; order Santalales; family Viscaceae; genus Viscum; species Viscum album. The sequence continues at coordinate 1,616,880,649 of OY728136.1, read as the reverse complement.
TTATTCCATCAAAATAAGAATTGGTCATTGTGTCAATTCCCTTTTTAGTAACGTTATTAAATTGGTTTTGGAATCATTAAAATTACTAATATAATTTTATTTTATTCAAATATGAATTAAAATTTTCAGATTACTACTATTAAAATATTTACACTGAAAATTATATGTTATTCACTATTTTAAATAAAAAATACCCTTCTCTTAAAGTATAAATATCCCCTCTCCCACACATAGTAAAACTACATCTCTCTAAAATACCAAATCCAAATATATAACTAAAGTTCATACCTTAACCCCATTATCATATTTAGGTATGTTCCAGAGTCACTCAACTCCAAACATTCAAGGAGTTTAGTGTTTTAGAAAATAGTGTAAGGTTTCATCAACTTCTCTCCTCATTTTTTACTCTTCCATTCAAATAAAAACACTCAAAACATAAGAAATTAGTATAGAAAAAATTATAATAATGACATTAACCCATTATAATAATTATATTTAAAATATATTTTTATGTCAATATTAGCTTTCATTCTTATTTGACAATTTCTTGTCAATGGTCGGTTAACCGCCTATAAATAAATTATAAACTCTCTGTATATAAGTAATTTTATTGATGGTTATTAACAATTATATATAATATATTAATATATAATTACATATATTTTAGGATTATGAAATTAATTTTACTATTTTATAAATTACCTTGAACAAAAATAACTGAATTGAAATAATATGTGATAATTTAATCCAAATATAACATCAAAACAATTCACATTTAACAAAGAGGCTTAAAAAGGACTCAAATAATTATAATGGGACAATATTGACATAAATGAATATAATTTAATTCTAGGTTCATATGTTAACAAACAAAAGTTTATTATATAGTATGTGTATATAAGATGAAACATAATGAGATTTAATGTAAGGGGATTCTCAAACACAACTCTTTTTTGGGTTACTCTTTGTAATGGCCAAAATTTTAATGAAAAAAATTCCCTTTTAAAATGAGAAAAAACATGCACTAATTTTGTTTTTTGAATAGTTATATGGTCTTTAAAATTTAAAATAACATTTAGAATAATACCCTATGATAATATAGTCATTTAATAGTGATCATATGACTATTATATATAAAGGTTTGTGATAAATTTTAATTAGCATTGATAGAATATGTGATGGACTCGACTAGTAGGATCATACCCTTTGAAGCCCATTTATCGGAGCTTTTATGGAAGATATAATTCATGGGACTTTCCCTAGACAAATACCAAGCTACGATTCAACAAATAAATCACCAATGAAACCGTTTACAAGATAAGTTCAAGATCATCGAGGTCATGACCTAAACCATGTAGGCTGAACCACCCCATGAAAATCTCACTTTCAAACACCTTACCCTTAAGAAGTACACTCCTGTAATATATGGTTATTTATCTAGACACTAATATTATGTTTTTTATATGTTTATTATTATTTTAAAATTATTACTATATTTATATTTTTATTATTACTTTAAAATTAATATTTAATAATTTTGAAAAAATTGGATTTCAATACAATGAAACAAAAAATGTATTTATTGGAAAGTATATACTTTCAACCAAAAAAATCCTTTTAATGAATTCAAGAATTTTTTAAATAAATTATATTTAAATAAGTTATTATTATTAAATAATATTAATTAATAATAAATGAATGTAAAATTTTATGAAGTCAAAAATAATTTTTTTAAAAGATAGAAAAATGTTATTTTCATGAAAACAAGCATTTTTCAATAAAATTGGATTGATGATTTAAAAGTGTCAATTAATATAAATAGATTCTTATTCGGATAAAATAAATATAATTTTAATCCCCCTTGTTAAAAATATATGTTGGTGAATTTTTTATAATTTTCAAAGATAGTCTAATTTTTGGGTAAAAATTAAATACAATATAATTATATGGTGTGTTTTAAGAAATTATAATGACTAAAATAATTTTAATATATTACATAAAAGGTATCAATGAAAAAAATATAAATTTCCCCTTTAAAATATTTTTTTGGAGGTTTTGTAATTAATTATGTAAAACCTTCATCAATCCTCCAAAATTAATGTTATATTGTAAGATTTTAAGATCAATTCTATAAAACAATAACTCACTTCCGCATCACCATGGGTATTATTTTAATGATATAATTTCATAAACATGTAAAATACTGAAAAAAGCTCAACATTGGAAGAAACTATTGTAGAGAACTATGGTATGGTTTGTTTTTTATTACATTATCATATAGAGTCCAACACAAATGTTTGGAAATTAATAATGAACTCTCTTCTCTTTTAATATATATACCCACTCAACATCATATTTATCTTCACTAAGAACTTTTTGAGAACTAAATTACTCTACCCTTCCCTCTCTATATCACTCCCAAGGGTTTTCCAAACTCTAGAGAATATTCTCCCATGATTTTAGATGTACCCACTCAGGGTAAGGTATCCTCTCCTTCTCCCCTTTATTCAACCACCTCGATTTTTTCCGTTTGTATTCCATTTTTTCATGATGTGATATTTTCTCCAACATCCCAATTATTTCTGTTTTTATATGCTAAATTTTAGAAACACTTTTATATCTCATTAATCCCTCAAATTATTTATTGTTTACCCTCGTTCTGTAGCTAAAATTATCTTGTGATTTTTCAATGGAAAACATTTTTATTATAAATACCCATAGCCATTTCAATTCAAGGGTATTCACATAGTTGAACATATACATCATTTTCTAGGGACTTACATGTATGTAACCCACACTCCTTTATCTTTGGATTAAATTTAATGAAATATGTCCATACTAGTATTTATTTTTGTAGAACACATGAGAATGTATATATATTATGAATGGTGTTCCCAGATAGTTCTCCAATGCATTGGGAAATGTTTTATTATAATGAGATTTCATGTATGGGATTAGGGTTTAAACATAATACATTATGAATATTTTTCCTCCAAGTTATTTTTTCTTGGATGTTATCCTTGACTTATATTTATGACATGATTTATATTGTTGAACATTCACATGTTTTTTTTATTCTATGATGTTATTTCATTCTTCACTGCTCAATATTATGATTGTTTCCCCTATTATATTACCCTGATATACATCTTGTATCACATTTAATTCTTTAAAATATGATATTTATTCTTTATTCTATTACTATACATAAAATATCCCCATTAATTATTAACATCCCCAAGTTATCTCATACAGTTTTATAAGAATAATGGAATTTTACGCGCATATTAAGGGAGTTTTAAATATTGTTGTTATATTCATGTTTCTAGTTGACATACTATAAACCTAATTTTTCAAATACACTAGGTTTCAGGATCTTATGGGATTGTTTTATGTTTACCTTTATTTGATAAATAATGAATTATGGTGAATTGATATAAGGGTTTTTATATTTGGTATAAAAGGTAATTCTAGTTATTATTGGGATTATGGATATAAAACTTTAAATAATGATTTTGGGATAATAATAAACATCATAAAACATCCCTATTTTTTTTTAAATTATATATTTTGGTGTTCTAGGAAAATAAATCCCTATTTGGATACTATAGGGGGATGGGGATCTTGAATATTGTTACCTAGGGGTAATATCCTTTAAAAGGTTACATTGAGAAAGACTCGATCATCACATAGTGCATGAAAATGGTCCTTGAGACTGACATGGTTTGTAACCCTTGTGGGATATAGTTTTTTAAACACAAAATATTCTTATGAATCACTATTAATGGAAGAAACATGCCCATATAATTTTATATTATGAAAATGGTTATGAATAAATGAGACTAAAGCTAATAAATTAAAAGGATAAGAAATATATGCTATTTATGAGTTATCTAATTAAAGTTTATGGTTTACCATTTATGTGATAACTAGTTCAAAATTAGTTATCCCTAATTTCCCTATTATTCTAGTAAATGGTTGGGGATAGGAGGAATTGAGTCAACAACCAACATGAAGAAAAATTAAAGGACTACATAAATGAAATTCCCAACTAAATGGGAGAAAAAAAAGAAAACTTTATGAAAATAAATTCTCAATTTACTAATGTTTTAAACTAAATTGTGAATTATGAGGAATTATTCAATCCTAATAATAAAGATAATGTTTGAGTTGAAACCTTTATCAAATGAAGTTATATAAATTTCAGTGGATATTTCGATCCCATAATCATTTATCAATGGATCAAATTAATATAGAAGATCAAATAAATACTTTAATGATATATAAAAGATAAATTCATCTATGTTGTTTATCTTATAGAAGGATAAGTTGATCAATGGGTGAAATTTAGCCAAAAATAAGAATCTTGAGGAAAATATACAAGATATGAAGTGGAAGAAATTTTGGAAAAAAAGGTCAATAAATATTTTCCATTCACAATTTGACTAAAAATGGACAAATACATCCTTAGCATCAAGAAAACGGATGATTAATACATCAAGGAATATGAAAACAAATATCACAAGACTGGCAAGATATGGCTATTGATTTATTATTACCCTTAAATTTAATTTTGACCACTTCTTTGGTGGGAGGAAGCTGAGTCTATGAAAATCCTTATCCATTCAATACTTTGATAGCTATGAGGAAATTTCCCAATGTTCCCTCAAAATAGAAATGGTGTTCATAAAATATCAAGGTCTTCATTGGGTAATAAGTATAAAATGGAATTTAATTCTAGAGGTATGATGGGAAAATCATATGGTGGAAGTTAATCTTACCATACCACATGTAAAAATTATGGTAAAAGGATTCCTAGAAATTTCGTAAGGGGGAAAAATGATTTAGGTGAGGGAAATTAAGAAACCGTACTAGAGATGATCAGTTCAAGATACCCACTAATGCGTTAGAAAAAGGAATTCTCTAGTCATCCTTCATTCAAAATTGTAGTGTTTAAATTTCACGCAACACCAGAATTATGAAATAAAAGTCTCCAAGACAAGGTTTTCAGAAACAATCCACTCCAACATTCTTCAAGGAAGCAAGGGAAATATTATTCCACCATAACTTATGAGGCAGATCCAAATAATGATGTATTGAATGATATGCATGTTATTCATTCAAGGATAGAAAACATACTTTTTTATTCTAGTTCTATTATTTCCATCTTATCATGAATGTTTATCATAACTAATGAAACACTACCATAGATCATGGATGTAGAGCTATTGATAAAAATATAAAAGTGCCAATTATTTCATCTTATGTATATTATTCAACCCCTATCAAAAAAATTTGTCTGAAATTCCAAGTGAACCATGTGATTCATTATTTAACATAATTCAACTTATATTAGGAATAGATTTACTTTTCTTTTAACAATCCAATATAATTATCCATGATAACGAAATCACACTCTATTTTTTAAATTTCTCTATGATTCCCATTAAGTGAAAGGAGTATGAGGAATATACTTTGGTATTATATCTCAATAATGGATATTATTATCATATAAGAAATAATTTCAGGGTAAAATGATTTCTTATAAAGAAAATATCATCCCTTAAGAGATTCACAATATGAATAAATATGTTTATGTGTTTCATGATGAATTTCATGGTGTTCTTCCTAGCTACGAGGTTGAAATTTCAATTGATCATATATTTAGAGCTTTACCAATATCAAAGAATCTATAAATATTTGATATTATTAATCTTATGGTGCTGAAAAATCAACTACAAGATAATTTTGATAAAAGGTTCATATACCAAAGTGTTTCACCATGGGTGCATCAGTCTATTCATCAAGAAGAAGGATGGGTCAATGTTAGTCTACATTGACTATCACGAGTTCAGTGATATCATGATAAAAACAAGTACCCACTACCATATATTGATGACTTAATTGATCACCAACATGGGGCACATTATTTATCTAAGTTGGATCTTCAGTACAGATACTTGCAAGTAATGGTGAATAAAGAGGATATCCATAAAACTACTTATCATACAAGGTAAATAACTATTATTTCATAGTGATGCTATTTAGAATCTATAATTCTCTGAAAATATTCATGGAAATTAGAAACAGAGTCTTCATAGATTACCTTGAAAAATTATTGGTATTATTTATAGATAATATCCTCATCATATTTAAAAGAAAGTAGGAACATAAGGAGAATTTGAATACTATACTAAAGACCTTTCGTAAGGAAAAGACGTATAAAAAGTAGAGTAAATGATAATTATTATTGAAGAAAGTAGAATTATTGAGTTATATTAGAGTAAGTATCTTTCCTGAGGCAATTAAATAATTTCCTATTACAACCTCTGTAATGGAAATCTATATTTTATATAGATTATTTTGGTAATATCACTGATTTGTGAAAAATTTCTCATGATTTTCACGGATATTAACCAAGGAAAATAATAATTGTATAAATGTTTTACAGAATAAATAATGTTGGTAAATATATTAAGAGAAGAAGAAAATGGTTATCCCTACACCAATGCTTACATTTCCCACTAGTGAGGATGGATTTATATTCTACAGTGATGTATCCAAAATGGTATTAGGTTGTGTAGTCATTTCATATGAAAATGTGATAGCCTATATATCCATCCAATTAAATATCCATGAGTAGAACTACCCAAACCATGCTCTAGAATTAGCTACGGCGATCTTTTCATTAATGACTTGATGGTATTGTATCTATAGTGAGAAGTGTGACCTATATATAAATCATAAAGTATTAATGTTTATATTAAAACAAAATAATCTTAATATGCACCAAAAATGGTTTTTTGAACTTATCAGACAATATGATTATTCATTATGTTACCATCTAGGGAATGTGAACAAACTAGACGATGCACTGAGTAGGATGGATATTGGAACTCTATCCATGATGATAACTGTCAGGGATAAAATATTCTTGGACATGAAAATGAATGATATAGGAATAATGAAAGGATTATTATCCAATATTTCCCAAAAAACAATTCAATATTCCATTATTGATAAGATCAAGGAGGCCAAAAATATGATGACATGCAACATAATAAGGTAGTGAATATTCTAGATTTCATCTTTCCAAAATATGGAGTTATAAGATTTTCAACTCACATTTTTATCTCATTAGAACTATAAATAATGAGAAAACTTCTAGACTATTCACATAGATTATCCTACTATATCAATCATTGAAGCACCAATGTGTATTGATATTTGAAAATTTCTTTTTGGGATAAAGTGATGAAAAAATTGTGGAATTTGTATCTTGTTACATGGAATGTCAGTAAGTCAAGGTTTAATAAAGTAGTATAAGGGTATGATTCAACCATTTGCTGTACCGGTATTGAAATAAAAAAATAGGACCACCGATTTCATCAAAGGACACCCCAGGGCATCTAAAGAAAATAATTCCATAAATTTATTAGTCAATATCCTTACAAATTCACTTTTTTCATTACTATTAGGGAATATTTTTATGTTGAAAAACTCAAAATGATATACCTAAGGTAAGTGTTAAGACTACATAGAGTTCCAATTTCTATTGTATCTAATTGAGACCTATATTTTATCTCTATGATTTTTAGAACCCTTTAGTATGTATTAAATATATAATTGAGCTTCATCAATATTTATCACACATAGAAGGATGATAAGTCTAAAAGGTATATTAAAACACTTTAAGATACATTGATATCTTTTACATTGGATTTACAAGGATGTTGGGATCAACACCATCCCCTACTGGAGTTCTCATATAAGAATAATTTTCATTATAGAATAAAAATGGAACTTTAAGAGGATTTGTATGGGAATAGGTGTTGGAATAAAAAATACTGAGATGAATTTGGGGATAGTAAGTTAATGGGACTAAATCTCATCACATAGATGACATAGAAGGTTCAATGATTTTAACATCATATGAAATCCATGCAAAGTCTAAATAAAAGTTATACAACTAAATTTTGATGACACCCATAGTTTAAGGTCATAGATAAAGTGTTCCTTTATATATCACCATATAAGAATGTGGCGAGGTTTGGTAATAATGGAAATCTTAGTCTACAATACATCGACCCCTTTCTGATCCTGGATTGCATCGCAGTAGTGGCCTATTGGCAGGCACTCCCAATGAAAAAATCTTAAGTACATGATGTGTTTCATGTATCCATCATGAGGAACTACATACCAGACCCACCACATATAATGAATCTAATGTTGTAACCATGGAAAAATTATCCTTTATATTACGTGAATATTATAATGATCATAGATTGTAGAAACAATGTTCTACGAAACGATACAACTAAACTAGTGAAAGTGTTGTAGTAGAACCACAGTTTGCGGAAGAGATATGAGAGTATGAATAGGAAATAAAATAAAAGGTAAAATCTTCATTTTTAGTGTATGAAATGAAAATTTTTAGTGTGAAAGTTTTTAACGGGGAAATAATGTTATAACCAAAACTTTTAAAAATTCCATTCTCACTTTAAATGAGAAAACAAATGCACAACTTCAGCTATTTTAAATAGTTTTATGTTTTTTCAAATTTAAAATACCATTTAGAATAATAAAAATAGATAATATTTTAATTTAATAGTGATCGTAATACTTGTGTATATAAGGGTTATGTATAATTACGATTGACATATACCGAAGAAGATATGTCCTTGACTAGTATGATCATACACTCTAAATCCCATCAATCAGAGCTTCCAAGGGAGATAAAATCATTAGGATTTTACCCTAGCCAATATTAATCCAATATTCTATAACTAAATTATGAATGAAACCATATATACGATAACATCAAAGTAATCAATATCACGACCCAAATTATGCACACCAACGCACCCTAAGAAAATATCAGCATCATGCACAATACCCATAGGGGGGTCACTTTTGTAATAAATGGTTATGTATCAACCCACTAATAGTAATAATTTTTATATATTTATTAATTTAAAAATAAAATAATGATTATATTTTTCTTTTTATTATTACATTGAAATTATTAAGTAATATGTTTTATAAAATTGGTTTTCATTGTGATGAAACAAATATTGTATTCACGGGACAAAATAATGATTCAATCAACAAACAATTTTTAATGAATTTAATAATAATTTATATTTTTTGATAATAATATATTATTAAAAAAATTTATTTTTGTATAAATCAAATGATTTTTATGATGTAATTTTTATTATAACAGTAAAAAATTGTTATTGAGAAAAAAATCCGAAACTTTCAAAAAATGTGTAATTTTTACATAAAAGTGCATATTACCATAAATTTAAAATTATATGTATAAAATGAATATTAATTAATAAATAATCATGGAAAAATTATTCAACGGTGAATTTTTTATATTTTCAGAGATAATTGAATATTTCTATAAAATTTTAATACAATATAAATATAAAGCCTGTAATAATAATTTGTAATGACCAAAAAGTGAAGTATTATCCTCAATAAAATATATACACAAAGAAATGTATATGTCTATTTTAAAATATTGTGTTTTGTGGTTATTTTATGAATTTTATAAGGATTAAATCAATCCTACAAAATCTATATTATATATTAAGTTCCTAAAATCATTTCTTGATAGACACGACACACTTCCACATCTCGAAGGGTATTATTTTAATGATCTCAGTTCATAAATACTTAAAATAATTAAAATCACTCTACTTTGGTATAAAACAAGGAAAAACAATTTGATTTTTTTTGTCATTCATTACTTATATCATATAGAGTCCAAAACCTATGTTTTAAAATTAATAATGAACTCCCATAAATTTTTCAACATAAACCCACCCAACCTACCATTTATCTTCACAAAAAACTCTTAAATCATGAAATTAATCTACCCTTAGATCTATATATCACAACCATGTTTCCCACAGTTTCTCAATAGACTCCACCCATGATTTTAGAAACACCCCATAAAGGTAAGGGATCCTCTCCTTCTCCACTTTATCCAAGAACCTCCTTTATGTTATGCCATTTTTCCCTTTTTAATGTTGGTATATGTTAAAAAAACACTATTACATTCCTTCTGATTTCAAAGTGATGATACAACCATTTATCTCTCATCAAACTCTCACATGAATCATTATGTTCTCCTGTTATGATGTTGAAATTATCATACAATTTTTACAAGAATTTTTTTATTGTGAATACCCACTTCCATTTTCACTCATGGATATTAAGAAAGATATACCTATACTAAATTTCATTAGTTACATAAATATATTTAATCATAACTCCTTTATTTTTGGATTTAATATGATAAAATATGTTTTTATGATGAATGATCTATATTAAATCAATGTGCATGTGCATATTAGTATTGGTGCACCCAGATAGCACTCCAATGCATGGAGTAATGTTTCAGTCTCATGAGAAATATTGTATGGGATTAAGGGGTAAATATAATACATTATGGGGCCCTATACACCATGTGATTTTGTATTGGTATTTTTCTTTGAATAAATATTATGACATGATTTATGTTGTCTCTAAATTCCTTTGATTCCTTTATGTTATCATTTTATATCATGATTCCTTGTTCATGATTATGATTCTAACCCCTCTTATGTTTCCTTGATATGAATCTTGGATCTAATTTACTTATTTAATCTATTATATGCATGTTTTATTCCCTTACACGAATTTATAAATCACCCCTTTCTTATGTATGCCCGTATGTTATCCTGTGTATATTTAGAAGAATGACAATTTTTTTAGATAAAGTTAAGGTAGTTTTCAAAAATGTTATTGTATAAATTTTTTAATTGGATGTGTTGTGTACCTAATTTAAAAAGATACACTAGTATTAATTAACATATGGGATTGTTTTATGTGTTCCTTTACTTAAAAACTCTTGAATTAAGGTCAAATAAAATATGGGTTGTCATACTTTTATTTTAAATTATTTTCATTATGGATATTCCTCAAATGACCTTAAAATGTTATCAAAATTATTACCCTTTACTTTAGTTGGATATACATTCTTTTACATAGTTGAAATAATTTCCAAGCTATCTACTATAATTTATAAAAATATATTTATTTTTTTGAAACTTTCTCTTTAACTCCCCTGGAGTTATTTCATATTCAAATAAAAATGATTTTTTTCTGACAAAATATGATCTCCCTTATTAATTTTTTAACCAAAAGGGTTATTCAATAAACTATAATGTATTAAATACATCAGAAACTCATTCAATTATTGGGTTTATTTCATTACTACAATAGATATATTTTAACTTTCCATGTGGCATGCATGATCTAGTGAATTTTATGAATTGATGGGTGGGCCTAGAATTATTTATTCCTTCAATGAATTTGTTAATGTGATATATATTATGATATTATTAGTATTATGTGTTTACATGATGGTATACTTTGTCATAATTACAATGTTATGATTTATTCACTTATGTTATGCATGAAATTGATACTAGATCTATTCACAATTAGGTGTTGTATTAGACCACTATGTTATAATGTTTCACTATTAATCATATTACACAATCCATTCATTTTTTTAATAATTCCATCATGTTTATAGTGATGGCACTATTCTGAGCATATGACGTTGATCATTATCCTCTCTCATGAAGTATTGTTTCATATCTTTTAATTCTTATAAGTCATTCCACCCCATACTGGGTTTTAGATCACTCATTCGCTTAATTTATATCTATTGGTTATTAAATTTAATAAGAATAATACGAGATATATTATAGGTCTATGAAGAATTAATTAATTAATTATAATTATTTATTATGTAAAAGTTATGTATAAACATAATTTTCCTAAGATACTAAATCTTTTAATACTATAATTTATTAATATTGATTTTTTATCTTAAAAATTATGTAACAGTAATTAATGAAAAAGATAGGTTTATATAGTTGGAATCATAGCATGGTTTAGTTATGTTGGGACTTAGGTCTAGAAATCATTAGTGAAAACCCAAAGGTTCTGTCTTAGTATTAGTAAACATCATATGTTCTGGTGAAGTATAAGATTATGTGGTTTTGGGGAAATTAAACCTCTCTTTAGATACTAAAAGATGATATGGATCTGGCATAGATGTACCTATGGGTAATAACCAGAGAAAGGATAATTGGGTATTAAGTCAACTTATACCTGGTGCATGAAAAATTAGGGTTTCTACACAACTGGTTTTTCACTCTCAAGGGATTTGATTTTTTTTAATCGGAAGGTCTATAAAAATAATTATGAATTTTATATAAAAAATAAAAATTTATTTTTATGTCAGAAAGGATTAGTGTATATTATTTATGATGACTTTCTCTGAAAGTAGGTTATCTTAAACTAAAGTATCCCATGTGATATGAATTTAGAATTAATTTTTACCTAATAATAAATTACATATTAATGATTTTTTAAATTACGTTTTATTCGAACTATTATTTATAAAATTGTTGGAACCAAGAGAAACCATACCAATAAACAATGTAAGGGATAATTCAACAATTTTCCAAACAATATTCCTAATGTAATGGTAGGTGGAGTTCAAAAATTCACTATGATACTTACCCTGCTGTCTCAGGATATTATAAATAACATAAACCATGTAGAACTTATTCCTTAACCCCTGAAGTAGAAACTAATCAAAAAGTCTATTATATAAAAATTAAGAATGATATTTAGTGGATCTTATGATCTTATTATTATGGAATAATGGGTTAATTCAAAGGAAAATGTGTTTTTTTGTTCTCCACTGTTCTGGGAAGGAGAATGTTTCTATGGCCACTAATAATTTTGATATTGAAAATGATCAATGGTGGGAATTGAAAAATAATATGAAGCTAAAAAATGATAGAAATAGGGTGGTAAAAATTTAATAGGATATTTCATAACAAATTATTCCATGAAAATCTTTGATCAATTATAGAGGGATAATTTCTAGATCTTAAATAGAATGAGAGTGAATATTTCATTGATTATGTGGTAAATTTACTATTCAATGCAATATATGCCCATATTTTTTTCAGAAAAAAAAAAGAAAAATAAATATATTCATTAGTCATTCAAAACCACACCTTAAAAAGTCTCAAGATATTTGGGACTTTGGGATTTATGAAAATATTTTTGATGTGATCTTATAGTAGAGATGGATTTTGGAGAATGGTTATAATGAAATTGATATAGGAAGTTAAAAATTGACTTTAAATTAAGGGTATATAATTAAGAACAAGGAAATAATATTAAACCACAAACATATAAAAAAATTATATAGAAGCATTTTAGAAATTTTCTCAAAGAGACAATGAAATTATTTAGGTGTTTGAGGGACATACACCAGACTCTTTAATATATAAACGAAAAGAATATGACCACCAAAATAATATAGTAAATGAATAAACTTATGGATGTGCCACCCATAGTTCAATGGTTATGTTGTGAGGAGTAATGGAACAATGAAATCCTATGCACCAACCAGAGTTCTTTGAGTATACTCAATGTTAGGAAATATAAAATCTGGGCTAGAAAGGGAAATCTTATTTGATCATCACCATTAAGGTGGAATATAAAAATGAATTCACACAAGATACACTTTATATAAACTCATTAATTGTAAAAGTTTTATTTTATTCTTTTTCTACACATTCCCTTATATATTGAATGTTTTGTATAACTTTTGAATCCCATCCATGATACATTGGCATAGATATATGAATAAAAACACCCAGTGGTGTGATCATTTCAACCTATATGTCAAACACTTATCCTAGTAGTGTATATTGGAATATTCTCCCAAATAAATTATAAATCCTTCCCTTGGTGTAATTTTATTATATATTGGGCATATAATAGTTCTGGTTATATAGATCTCACATTGACTATCAAGAAAAGTAAATCTATTTCTATATTATAAACTATCCCATTATCCTATAAAAATTAAAGGAATATAATGAATATCCATTTGAAAACCCCTCAATGGTGTGCGTGTTGATACCCAATGAAGAATAATATCTTGCACAAATTTTGGATTAAAAATAGAACATTAACCTGAAATAAATTTCTATTGTAAGGGAATGTACGGATATATTTCCCAAATAGATTATTAGCTTCCCCCAAATCATGAGGTATATCTCACAATAGAACTCATTCCTAAATCCAATCCTATCTCCAAAATCTCATATAATATGGATCCAATAGAGTTAGTGGAGTCAAAGAAGAATCCATAAGAGTATTAGAAAATGAGTTTATATAATCTAGTGCATTGCCTTGGGAGTGAGAGTGTTCATTTAAAAGTAAAATAACGGATCAATGTGGTTGAAAATTTCTTATGTAGTTCTCAAAAATATCACCATCATGAAAAATTAACCCCTAAAAACGATTAATGAATTTCCAATCAAACTTAATGCGATAAGTACTTATAAAAGGTGGATCTTAATTCTGGATATCATCAACTAAAGGTGAATAAAGAAGATATTCAAAATATATCCTTCTATATAATAGAGGTCCATTATTAGTTCATATTGGTGAATTTTGATCTTATTAATTCCCCTCTAATATTTATTTATTTGGTTAATATAATCTTTAGATACTATCATGAAAACAACATGGTAGTATTTATTGATGATATTTTCATTTAATCCATAGGAAAGGAAGAGAATCAAGAGACTATAATGATTGTGTTGAAAAAATTATGAAAATAGATGTTTATTCTAAATCCAAAAGGCTGACATCTGGATATAGAAAGTCACATTCTGGGGGCATGTGATCACACATGAGGGAATTTCTAATTACCATTAAAAAAGGGGAAAGTATGGAATGACCTAGACCCTAAAGTGTAAATGAAATATATAGTTGTATTATATTAGGTGGGTATTACAAATTATATTTGAGTAATTTCTCATGGTTTTCTATCCCAGCACATAAGTTAACATTGAAGGGGAAAATGATTGTTTGGATGGAAGAATGTGAGGAAATCAATAATGTGATAAAAAAGAGGCTATTCATTTCACTTATACTCACACTACCCTTCAGTGGATATGGGTTTGTGATATACATTCATTATTAGTGTTTTTATTAATGAAAAATGAAAATGTGATACCTTATCCCCCACTAATGTTGGAGTTCAATGGGAAAAACTACCCGATGTAGGATTCAGAGTTTTTAGTTGTGATCTTCTCCTTGAAGATGTGGAAGCACTGCCTATATTATGAGAAGTTTAACATATATAAATATCAAAAGAGTATAAATTATATATTCATACATAAAGATATCAACATTTATTAATAAATAAAACAAGAGAAAACCAAGAAATACAAATACTCTATTCACTACCATCCTGGTAAGGTGACTCGTGTAGTTGACGTTGTTAGTAGAAAATAACATATTAATATATCCATGATGCAGACTAAGAAAAACTAGAACTTCGTTAATATTCGATGGATGGATCTAGAATCATAATATAATGGAATACATCATACGTGGTGAAAACATTTCACAACCATCTATCTATGAAAAGATAAAGGTTGTATAACGGGATAAGATGGAGCATTAGAAGAAGATAAAATATTAAAAGAATGTAATATTTATGAATTACACATTGATGAATATGGAATCATTTAATTTCAAAATCTAATTTCTATTCCTTAAACACTTGAGATAAATAATTTTTTATTGGACAATTTTCATAGATCGTCATTCTCCATTTATCCAGGAATTAACAAGACACACAATGATCTTAGAGACCACTTTTGGTGGGACAACATGAAGAAAGAGATTTTTGAGTACACCTCAAAGTTAGTGGTATGTTTGGAATTTAAATTTTATAGACAAAACTTCTCAACCAATGGTGAAATAAATTCCTATACCCATAAGGGAATTAGAGAACATCACAATGGAATTTTTCACCCATGTCTTCAAGATATCCAAATTAATTAATGTAATAATGGTTGTGATGGATTGACTCTCCAAGACTAACCAATTCATCACTATTCCAGAATATTAATCTCTTAAATAATTTGAAGTGATATATTTAAATTAATTTGTGAGGTTTTATAGGGAAAATTTTTTATTGTTTTTATCATGATCCACTGTCACTTATAAATTCTATAGGAGTCTTTAACATTCTCGTAATACTGAATTTTATTTTAGTAGGGCCTATCACACCAAATTGATGGATAATATGAAAGGTCCATTCAAGAACATGACGATATAATAATATATTTAATAATGAAATTTGAAGGTGTATTGGATCAACATCTCTCATTAGTTTTGATCTCATACAAAAACAACTTCCACTCAACTCTTCAAATGGACCCTTATGAATCACTATATGATAAGTGATATAGAACTCTTATTTTTTTTGGAAGAAGTTGGTAAATAAAATATACATGGAACTGATCTTGTAAAAGATATGATAGATAATGATCCATGCATTCAACAAAAAATTAAGTCTTCTCAGTTTCAAAAGAAGATTTATGCTAATGATCATCGAAAGGATGTGTATTTTTAAGTAAGAAACAAATTATTTCTTTGAATATATCCACAAAATTGAGTAAAGGGGCTTAGAAAGAAAATAAATATTAGCCTGAGGTACATTGGCCCATTTTAGATCCTTGGACATATTAGAGAATTGTCCTATTTTCTATCACTTCAAAAAAAAATTTATCAAGTTCATAACATGTTTTACATATATCTCATAAGGAATTACATAACCAATCTATCAAATATACTCTATCTAGAGGTGGTATAACTACATAATGAACACACATATATGGAATAATTAGTGAATATATTGGACCATAATGAAAAATTTATATGTAATAAGAAAACTCACCTTGTAAAAATGCTATGGTGGAACTATAAATACAAATAGGTAACATTTGAACCATAAGAAAAATTTACATACAAGTACCCTCATATTTTCTCAACCCAGAATATGAGCTTAAATTTATGTGTTGAAATTTCTAAAAGGGGTGAGAATTTAATAACCCAGACTTTATAAATAAAATTTTTCTCAATAAATTACTATTATGTTATGTAATATTATATATAGACATCTCATAGAAAAAAACATTATTTCTGTAATATGGATCATTACATTAGTCAAAAATGAAACCCATTAAAATTCCAAATATTAAAACGAATAAAAAATTTAAAATAGAAAATTTAGAATAGAAAATTTTTATCATCCCAATTTAAATTAATTATCACTCTCAAGAATGATACTATGAAAAAGAAAGATAATATTTGTAAACCAATCGATATTTTTAAAAATAAAAATAAAAAATATGGGATGGTTTATAGTTAATGATTTATGAATGAGTAGTGAATTATTTATAGGATATAATATTACCATTGGAATAGTGATATGCCCATTGGAATAATGAGAAGACTTTTAGGAATAGTATCATTACAGCTAAAAACAGTAACCTAACCATTAGAATAGTAAATTTAAATGAATATATAAATATTTAATATAAATAATATTTAACCCGACTACTATAAAAATTTATAAATATTATAGTATCATGATATAAATATCAAGGTTAAAAATTCAAAGAAACTATATGTAGATTTTTTAATATTCTGAATTTTAATTTATATCATTTAAATCATAAATTTTTTTATTAAAAATTACAAATAAATATATAATAATTTTTTTAATAAAATGAATATAATATTTTAAATCATAACATTAAATTTTTTCTAAGGGTTTTTTTATAATTTTCTAAAATGAATTTTTTTTTGTATGGATTGTAAAAATATAGTTTTTACAGGATTGGTGTATTTTTATTACCTTATCCAAGGGGTAATAATGATATAAATGATTTTATAACTTTTTGATAAACAAAGAAAACCCATTTTATAAAATAAATGAGTCATTTAGAAAAAATAATCTTAAATCCCAAACTAAATAACTGTTTTTAAATTTTTAAAATTAAAATGTGTTCCATTAAAATAAATTTTATTCACTTTTCCATAGTCCTTTTAAAAAAATAATGAGTTATGATTTGACTGATTTAAATTCCCTAAAATAATTTTATTTTTATTCAAATATGACATAGAATTTAATTTATATTACTTTTGAAATTTTTACCATTGAAATGTTATTTTAATCAATATTTTAACTCAGAAATACCCCTCTTGTCAAGTATAAATACCCCCTCTCCCTACCCTTTTCAGACTACATCTCCCATACTTAAAAAACTATCAACCCAAATTACCTCTCTAAATCCAATTTTCATCCTTTGGTAGTTTTTTGAGTTCATAAATAATAATAATTCAAGGAGATTATTGTCCAAGAAATGAACCAACGTTGAGAAGAGGGTATGGTTTAATCAAATTTTCATATCGTTTTCCTCTTTTCTTTCTCATTTCTCCGAATTCCATTCAAACTAATAACATATAGAATTAATTATGTATTATATTAACATTATATTAATAATTTAACCTAATATAATTCTTATATTTATGAAATATTTCTCTGTAAAGATTAAATTTCATCCCCTTTTTTACAATGTATCATCAATGGTCAGTTAACCACCTACGATGGAATTATTAACATTTTTTTATACCAATATTCATGGATGGTTAGTATGAATTATATATTATATAATAATATTTAATTTTATGTATTTCAAGATTCTATAATTACTCTTAACTATGTATAAATGAACGTGAACAAAAAAAATCAATCAAAACTAGAGGGGGTATTTTAATTAAAACAAGAAATCAAAACAATTCATGTATAACAATGGGAATTATAAAATATAATAAAATAATTATAATGGATCAATATTAAAATAAATTAATATAATTTACTTCTGGTTTTTTGTGTTAATAAAAAATGTATTATACAGGTGGACTAAATAGATGAAACATAATGAGATTCAAGGTACGAAGATTCTCAAAATAATATCATTCTTTTGGGGTCATCAATTTTTTAAAATTATTTTCAGTAAATATATTACTATATTTTACAAAAAATGGATTTTAACTATTATTTCTATTTTTATTGGGTTATACATCTTTCTTCTGTTTTTAAGTTATTTATAAGCAAACTATAAATATTTTTCATGACGTCTATATTTTTTTTAAGAAATCTCATTGAATATTTTTGAGATAATTATTTTTCAATGTAAAATATTATTTTATGATATAATATGACCTCCCTGATTCATTTGGGAAACCCAATGGTTATTCCATGAAATATGATATATGGAATCTTTATTAAACCAATTCATTTTCATGGTTTTATTTAATTACTACAATTAGTTCATGTTCTTATTCCATGTGTAATGCACGATCATGATAATTTTATGATATGATGGGTGGTAAAAAAATTATATATCACTCTAATCTATTGGTTAATGTGATATATCTCATCATATTAAGTGTATTATGGGTTAATATGATGTAATATTTTTTCACTATTAAGATATAATGATTTATGATCATATGTTATGTGTAAATATGATGCAGGATTTATTCATAAATATTTTTGTTATTTGACCATCATGTTATTTTGTTTAATTGTTATAAATATTCCACATTACATGACTTTTTCAAATGATCCCATCATGTTTGTGGTTATGATAATATTATTATTATATAATAATGATTATTATAATCACTTATATACTATTGATTTCAATCCATTATTCCTCTCTTGATATTCCTACCCTTACTGATATTTTATCTCACCCCATTCATTTATATATATATTTAGGTGATTACATATACTAATGATAACATTAGAGATTTAGGAGGACTATGGAAAAGGAATTATATAATTTTAATTTATTTTTATGTACAAGGGATATGTGAATATTTTTTTCAATGATACTAAAAATTTCATTCCTGTAATGCATTAAAATTATGTTATTTATATTAAAAATCATGTAATATTCATGTATTAAAAATATGGGTCAGTATATGATTAAGGATGATAAGTTGGGCCTTCGGGTCATATCTTGTATGGGTCTTCTAACCAATTTCATTCGGGCCATTGGGACATCAAGATCATGGGACTTAAGGCCATTAAAAATATAATAAAATAGGTTTTGTGGGTTATTATCATTTCTTATAGGGAGGGATGGGTCTTGAGTCACTAGGATATATGGGTTTGTGTATCGTTTTATTTTTGGTAATACTTTATTCATATAGTATATTTTTATTCTTTTTTCCCTAATTATTGTAATTATTATTTTATTCTATAATAATAATAATAATTACTATTATTGTTTTTTTATTGTTATTTATGTTGTTGTTGTAATTTTTTGTGGATTGTATTCTCCTCTTCATAATAAACATTATTTTTGTTGTTTTCATTTTTTATTATTATTATCATTATAATTATCACTATCATTACCATTATCATTATTATTATTGTGGTGCTT
This sequence comes from Viscum album, assembly GCA_963277665.1. Taxonomy (NCBI): domain Eukaryota; kingdom Viridiplantae; phylum Streptophyta; class Magnoliopsida; order Santalales; family Viscaceae; genus Viscum; species Viscum album. Next base: position 1,616,860,232 of record OY728136.1, on the reverse strand, counting down.
GTGGGACATGTCATATGGATAATTTTATATTGGGGGTAACTATATGATTTATAATCATGAAATAATCAAACTAGTTTAGGAAGAAATATGATTTTCGAACAGAAGGATCACATGATCCAAGGTGTGAGACCTACAAAACATTTGACTCTGAATACTAAACTCTATAAATCAAGGAAAAACAATTATTCTTCCTTTTAATTTAATTAATTAGAATATTTAGATGGATATGTGATGATCTATAACATGTTTTAATTGTTAAAACATGATTTTTATTTTAGAGATTAAGAACCTTGGAAGGATTGCTTTCTCAATTTTCCAAATCCAATGTCGGCCCCTAAAAAAATTAAGGTAAGTAATATTTAATTGATTTTTATGCATTAAAGGGAGTAGAGTCAAATGATAATGATAAAGCATTGAAATTGGTTAAAAACTAGAGAAAAGGATGGTTCCCCCATGGTCGGGGTGCTCAAGGTCCTATCATAATTGGTCAGTTAGTGATTTTGTCTATCATGGTTTTTTCCCTATGGAATTGTATTGTGTTGGGACTTACTTTATAGGGCCTCTCCAAATTTAGATGTTTTGTCTCGTTTTGGACGTCCAATTTTAAAATAGATATTATTATTTTATCTATGTGTATAAATCAAATGTGGTAGAATTTTTATGGTCCTTTTCCCATGATTTGTGTTCTTATTCATGTGGTTATAGTTATCCTAGTATGTTGTGAGTTTGTGATTAATATTCCTAGTTTATTAATCTTTATAATGGAAATAATTTATTTAAGGTTGAGGTATCTTGTATTGAATAATGTTACTCTGATGATATTTTTTCATCTTCCTCATGTAATGTATTTCATGAATAGATTATTTAGTTATTTGGTGGTTTGAGGACTCATTTAGTAGAGACTGTTGTATTCTTATAAATGCATGTTGTGGAATTTTCTTACAGGTAATTCAGTCTAGGATTCTAATCTGGTCTGCTATTTTGAGTGTCAATGTTTCACTTGTTTAGTCACGTGTCTTTTTTATAATTTTTTTTAATAAAGTCACCATGTGTTTTAAATTCATTGTTCAAATTGTTTTAATTATTAATATTAATATTTTAGTTATTATTATTTTTATTATTTGGATTTTAGGAAGCCTAGTTTATTCTTTAGACCATTCAATGTAGAGATCCATCTTTTTTTATGTTTCGAGATAAATTGGTATATGATTTTATTTTTTTCTTGGTGGATTTTTTGTATTTTATGGGAATTATTATTAAATTTGTTCATTTCATAGTTATGTTTTTGGTTATATTATTTTTTGATATGTATTTATCATTTTATTGCAAGCTTCATATGCATCTTTTTTGATTTTTTTGGATGGTGTGTGTCACTTGTTTAGGTATCATATATCATTTATATATTATTCATTTCTTTAATAAAGGGACCATCATATTTTTCCATAGTTTAATCTATTTGGAATTATTATTATTATTATTATGAGGGTTTTCTTATTATTATCAGTGTTTTTTTAATATTATCATGGGTATTTTCATAAAAAATACGCTATAGAGGAGAGGTCAACACCCAAAAGTTATAGATAACCCTTACAATTTGGATTTCAAGGTAAAAATGAAATGAAATTATTTTTGTTTCATGAAAATTTTCAAGCTTGACGATTGTTTTATCTATGTTTGGGTTGTTTTTTTATTGAGTGATGTTTTTCTATTTTTGACTAAATCATCCATGTTTTCCTTTTTTTACTTTCTTTTAATAAAATGGGATAGATAATATAAGTTATCATACTTTATAATTGTTATTATTTTCATTTTTGTAATAATAAATTATTTCAATATTTATTAATGATTTTGGATCTTATTTTTTTTTTATTTTTACTATTTTTGTTTTTTTGTTTTTGTTGTCGTTGTTGTTTTTATTTCGGTTAATTTTTTTTGTTTCTATTATTGATTTTATTATTTTCCTTTTCCCCCTATTATTGTAATAGTTTTTTTTATTCAATGTTTTAATAATGGACTAGACCCTTAGGGTTTGTTACATTATGTATTGGGGGTGTTGGAAGTATCATAGGTGATTCAAGTTGGACTTTTGGTTTGGAGATGGGGTTATAACTACATGATCTACATCATGGTGTGGTCCAAGATGATGTACCATTAGGTGTTAGACAATGTGAGTGGGCAGTGATACACGCAGGTTTTTAATAATATGGTTGGGTTTTCCTTAGTGCAAGGGGTTGAGAGGAATTTTGTAAATGTAATGAATCCAACATTGGTGGAAATATAACTCTACAATAGTAGAATATAAACCTTATAAAATTTTATTTCGTGGTTTTATAGTCATGGTGTGAGAATTGATTGGGGAGATCCTATAAGATTCTCTATGGACATATTTCATAGCATGGTCATGGGTGACATACCATTGAGACTTAGAGGGCATGTATCTGGTTTTTGGACTTCATGATAACATTGTTCCATGGAACCCTTGTTTTATTGTGACCCAATCTTATAAAGAATGACTATTTTTTGGGGCTTTGGAAGCCACAATATTGCTTTGACGAACATGGTTTTTGGCCATATATATTTTACATTTTGGATCTTCTAGTATCATCTTAGTCACACCAAGAAAAAGTAATCATTATCTTACATTTCATTGAATTTATCAGATATAGAGTTGACCGTTGCATGATTGAAGGAGATACACACTTGTATTTTTAAGAATTCAATTTCCATAACATGTCACAGTGTCACAAAAAATGGTCACACGGTGAAAAGTGTTTTTTCTATAATGATTATAAATTTATAATTTGATTTGAATTTCACCTTTTCGACTATATTTTCTTCATCCCATATGATACAATTACATGTTTTTGAAAAACCCCTTAGTACACCTTTCTTGGCCTTGATCTTGTTATTTGAGAGTTTCCTTATTTGTGATTAGAGGTAAGATCTCCTCTATTATTTTTAATATATATCACCATTCATATTCATAATAGGTTGGTAATTGGTTTTGGTTCAGTTTTGTCAGCTTGGTATCATGGGTTTGAAGTGGATTTGTTATAGTTTAGGATCATTTAGGGTTTCCACATGTGGATGTGATCCTATGGTTACCACTATTATCTTGATTCTTGCGGGGTTGGATTTTGAAGCACAGGTTGAGGTAGGGGATACAAAAACACTCTTTTATTCTATGTATAATATTCAATTTTATGAATTTTATTACTTTTGGAGAATGTAATGATATGACCTAAAGAAGGAAATGAAATGAAATTAATAAAATTATGGAAAATAAAAGACATGAATGAAATTATTTTTTCCATGTTATTTTTTAAGTGATTGATTCATGTATACTTATATTGTCAATAATTGTTATCAATAAACTGTTTTCATGACATTACTATGATTCTATTGTTGAAATAAACCTCTCATAAAATGTCAATATTATTAATTAAGGTAAATAAGTAGTTGTTTCAAATTTAAGACTCATGTAATGATGTCTGTGTCGGTCATTATTAATCATAATGAAAAAGAATTATATTTTATGAATCTTATAGTGTTTCAGTTCTATTTTTAAGAGATGTTGGAATCTAGAGTGTCAATTGTTTTTCTATAACTGGTATATAATTATAGGTGGATATTATAGCTACTTTTGGGAGTTGGAATGCGTTCACATTAAGGTTATAGCTAGTTATACACGTTTTTATGGGAATGAATGGTTTACTAGTAAAGAAAAATGTTCTTCTCATTAGTTTTGAAGAAAAAAATAACATCGATAAAATTGTGTTGCATTTGTAAGTGACAATGTAAGTATTGTTTTTATATCAGTTATTATAAAATTGATCAAAAATCATAAAGAAAATGAAGAATTGGTTATCGTTTTTACATCAGTAATAAAATAAACTACATATTATTTTAAAGTACCATTTACCAAAATATTAATATATAAAAAACTAGTTTTAATAGTAACAAAAATGGTAGTAAAAACAGCAATGGAAATATAAATTATAAAATAGATATTTACATCAAAGATTTGCTTAAGTTACAAAATCATTATAATTTTAAATTTAGACTTCAAAATGTATATTAAAAATATAGATAAACTAAAACTAAATTACATATGAGAAATAATATAACTATTTTCATTGTATTTGATTTGAATATTTTCTATAAATAGGAATAGAGTCATAAAAAATATATAAATCCAAAGAAAAGTATTCAACATTTATTTTTAATATAATAATAAAATAAATAAATGTAATGGTTATTTTAAAACCAAACATTGTATAATTTTTTCAACTATCCTAGTTGAAATCATTTCAAAATTAATATCAAAGTTCTATTAATCCTTCTTTACATTGAAAATTCTTTTTCAGAAGTAGTTTTGAATAAAAAATAAACTTTTATGTACCTGATGAATTATAATAATAATAAATTAAGTTACCTTTTCACTTATATATTTGATCTTTGATTTCCACATTCCTATTGATACTTAATAATAATTCCATACACTGTTTGAAAATGATATATATGAACTAAAAATATTTTTTTATAATATATACTTATTTAAATGATCAAACATACTTCTCTAATATGTCATCAATATTTTTTCACATGTCACTATATATGTAGTATAACTAGTAAATTGTTACTACTAGAAATAATATCTATCCCAATTACCCTATACAAGTTTTTTGGAAAATCTATAGAGATAAGTGGTCCTATCACAACAGTTTTGAAAAACTATTGGGATAGGGTGTCCAGTCCCATTGGTTATGGAAAACTGTTAGGATTTGACATGTAATATAAGGTTATCCCAATGGTTTTGTAAAAACATTGGGATAGATACATACAATATAATGATATCCCAATAGTTTTATAAAACCATTGGGATATATATATGTAATATAAGGCTATCCCAATGGATTAGAAAAACTTTTGTGACAGATATGTGTATTACAAAGTTAACCCAATGGTTTTGTAAAATCATTAAGATAAAACCTACGGTATCCAATTGGATATAGAAAATCATTAGGATATATTTTTTTTCAAAACCTATACCAACTATTTTGAAAAACTATTGGTATAGGTCTCAAAAATAAGGGCACTTATCCCCATAGTTCTCAAAACCATCAGGATAGGATGATCCCAATGGTTTATATAACCATTGGGATAAGATCCAATATTTTTAATGAATCATTTTCTCAAATATCGAAAAATATATCAATATATAAATTATATATATATCAAAATATATTCCCAAGTTTAATTGTGTCATGGTGGTTAGGTCATTGATATATAAGGTAGAGGTCATGGGTTCAAACCTCAACTGTGTATTTTATATTACATTACCTATCCTAGTGGTATAAATTATTGGTATATACCTATCCAAATATTTGGGAAACTATTGGAATAGATAAATAACAGTAGTTTGGAAACCGTTGGGAAAATCAACCAACATCCCTCTAAACCATTGGTATACGCTATACAGATGGTTTGGGGACCAATACCAATGTTTCTGAACCATTGTAATAAGTTATTTTTCAAGTACTGTGTCATTACTTTTGTAAAAAAACTCAACATCCATTGGATACTAAATTAAAAAAATAATTTATTTTGTTATTTTATTAATAGAAACAACACTTTATGAAATATATTTTTCTTACCTAACAAGATAATGAAACATCCAAGACTGAATTACATCATTTTAAAATATTTGAAAATATATATGGTTGTTTCATTATCCTCCATTACCATAATTACTGGAGAAATAAATTATATTTCTTAGTATCCATATAATGATATCACATTATATTTAATACAATGTGTATAAATAAAAATAAAAAAAATACAAATATTATGTTAGATCAATCAAATCCATACAATTGAAAGAAATATTGTAATATTGTTTAATGGAAAAATATTTATATCATTGGGAGGAAAAAAAACCTGAATTTACTGGCTCCTTGAAATTTCTCTTACAAATCAACATAATCATATGGCGCCCATAAATGTCAGTTTCTATTAGAATCTCATAATCTTTTAATAGAAAATATGAATTTTTTTATAACATTGAAACCCCTTCAAAAAATATAGTATCCAGAGTCAATGGAGCCACAAAATGTTAATTCATTCCCTAATTTTTTTACCTTTAATGTATTTAATAATAAGTATGTATATATATGATAATATATAAAAATTAACACCAACATAAAAAATAAATGTTATAATCCATGCATACCAAAATTATATGTTTTTGAAAAAGTCTAGATAGTTAAAGTAAAACATGTTTAAATATTTTTATAAATCTAAAAACCTCATAAATTGGAAATGATAGTCTATATGATGAATCTATAATATCTTGTAACATTTATATACACGGATCCATATCAATCTATTGATTTTTTTGGGTATCCCCCTTATAATATATTGATTCATATTCTTGAATTTGATACTAGGGATCCTCAAGAAATAACTCATAGTATATGGGAATGTGTGGAGGAATATTTGTTAGAGGGGGAAATGCATGCAGAGGATGATGAGCAAGATATGAATTCATAAGTGTGGGAGTCAATTATATAGTCTAAAAATCTATCTATATATCTGAAAAAAATTTAATTATACCAAATATATAATCTTTTCCTCCATATTCTCACCCTTCTCTTGAATGTTATCTTCTTAAACCATCTATTTTTTATTTTATATACATCCTACCTTTACAAATATCCATGATGATCACATAATTTTTTGAATTAAAAAATATACAATAAATTCTGGTAAGTGCAACATAAGATTCTTTTTTCCTAATATAGTTTCTAAAATATCCATTCTGGACTTATGTAAAGACCCGAAAAATTCAAGGAAATTTTTTTCTTAATTTTCTTGGGAATTTTACAAGAACGTAGTTTCTGATGGCACCTAATTCCGAGGCCCGGTGTGCCTGGAATCTTTTTCCGAAGTTTATCTCGGGTATGTTCAGTGAACGAACAAGTGGGTTTTTCTAACTTTTGAACCGGTGCTCGGAATCAAATTCCGAGGACACCGATGGAATCACATCGCCAGTATTTTCTTAGAAACACCTTTTCCGAATTTGCGTTTTCTCGGGTGTGGTTTTTAATTTTTGGGGTTAAGTTAAGAAATAAAATAAAAGTGGTACAACCGATTTTTATTTTATTCTGCTTAACTTAAGTTAAGTGGATGTCGTGGGACCCACAATATCCTTCCCACTGGGTAAGATATTTGTGAGGTGGGGCCCACACGAGCCCCACTGTTTCTTTTCTTCTTATGTAACACACCTGCACCCCTATTAATGAAGTCAACCCTTGCGTTTATTCTGGTTAAGAAACACCTCATTAATGTGGAGGTTTATGCGTTGCAATTAATTCACTTAATTGTTTCTTTGGGTTTTTGAATTTTAAAATGAAAGGCTTGTGAAATAAAAATAAGACAACTCTTATTTTTATTAGGCGGGTGGTGTTGAGAGGCTAGGGAGATTTCACTCAGGCTCTTGATTATCTTCTCTTCCTCGCAAAGAATGCGAAGAACGCCGGATCCTTGGAAATCAATGACGCTTCTTCTGTGACGCTCCTTCCGCGGCGCTTCTTCCACAATGCTCCTTCCACGAAGCTTCTTCCGCGACGCGACGATCCTTCTTCCACGACTCCTTCATCTGCAACGTGCTTTTCCGCGATGAACCCTCGCTCGACGACTCTTGAGGTAGGGTTTTATTATAATTGTTGTTCATAAATTCTTCTGTTTCCTTTCTTCTTTTCTGTTGGAGCTTCTTGTTACCGCAATAACAGGAGGGGGGAAGACCGCCCGAACACGGCCGACCCTCCTCTCCCATTTGGTTGTTAGATATTATTGCGGCACGAGCAAGGCAACGCGGTGCCGAAGCACCGCGTGAGAATTATTAAGGAAAGGGGGAGAAGTGCAGCGCCGTCGCGCCGCGCTGTTGAAGAAGAACCAAAGACGCGGTGCCGTCATGCCGTGCCGGAAGGACCAAGGCCGCGGCCGGTTCCGGGCCGTAGCGGAGCAGGGGGACCGGGGGCCAGTTCCGGGCCGCCGGCGTCGGAACAGAGGGACCGGCCCTTGCCGGTCCCGTGGTGGCAGCAGCCGGCCGGCCGGAGCGGGCAGGCTGTCAGGGGGAAATCCGGGGGTCCGTAACCCCCGGTTGGCTAGCAAAGCGGCCCTCACATGGAGCCGCGGTAAAAAAACGGGGGGCAACGCCCCACCCCACCCCCCCCCCCCCCCCCCGCACCTTCACCGCTCAGTCGTTACGGCCAAGCCGCTGGCCGCGCCAGTGCGCCGGGCCGGGCTCCCCAGGCCGAGCCGCAGCCAAGCGGGCCAGAACCAGACCCAGTTCGGGTCGACCTGGTTCGGGCCGACCCTGGGGGTGTCGGGACGGGTCAGACCGGGACCGAACCCCCTAATACCGAACCTCTTTCGGTCTTATGCCCATAACATGGGCTGCAGACCTCCGATCGATGCACCTTCAGCTGCGATGCGATCCTTGGATCAAGACGGTCATTTCAATATATTACAATCAAGGTTTCGGAGTACTTTGGGATCGGCCGGGCTGGTTTGTACACGAAACCAACCGGACCCTCGGAGCAGAAACGCTTATAACTTGAGTTTCGGACGTCCGATTGACGTGCCGTCGATTTGTTGGATTCCTCTTAGTGAGACGGACCTTTTGGCTTACTCTGATCAAGGTTTGGACACAGTTGGAGTACGGTCGGGTTGGTTTTGACTTAAAAATCAACCGGTCCCCTGGGACAAAAAAGCCAATAACTCTCAGACCGGGCGTCCGAATGATGCGCCGTCTTTGACGTTGAGTTCCTATTGACAATACGGAACTTTTGGATACATCAACTCCAGACTATGTGTCAGTTGATGTATCAGCCCCTCAGCTCGTGGAGCGGACCCTCCCGAATGAGTTTGCTGTGTGCGGGAACCCTAGAGCTAGCTGCGACTGCGACGATGATGACGATTGTACCCAAATCCTCCGTGGATTCGATGGCGACGACTACATCAGTCAACGATCCTATGTGGATCAGTGCTACCGATCCTATGTGGGTCAGATCCTGTGTGTCAGCGCTCAGCGGTCCTATGTGGGCCAGCGCCTACAGATCCTGTGTGGGACCGATCCGGTGTGGGTCATTGCGGGGGTTAGTTACCTATCGATCCTGTGTGGGTATGATCCTTTTTGGGTCATTGTGGGGGTTATTACCAATCGATCCTTTGTGGGTCCGACAGCTTAGATGAATCAGTGACTACATCTGATCATCTCTATCGTCATATGAAGGAGTATACCTGTGTCAGCTGAAATCTTGTTTTTATTTCCATGTGGATTGAGTTGTGCTATCCTGTGTGGACATGATCGAACTTGGGCTCAGATGTTGGAGTCGAACGGGAATTGATGACTTAGGTATATGTATGGGCATATACCTAAGCAGTGTCAGATATTACTTCGTGATTGTATCTTTCCTTTGTGGATTATCCTTTGTGGATTCTGGGAGACCTTCGGGGGTCTCGGTGTCCCTAATGAGTAGCTTATACTCACCCCTGCATGGACTATGCCCGCACTACGTTGTGTTGGATGCAGACGATGGACAACGTGTATCGTGGTTAAGGCTTGCAGAGCAGGTCAGTACCTGGAGGTGGACCATTAGGTGGGACGTACACGGAGCGGACGGCTGGACCCGAGGAGCTATGGAGGCTATCAGTACCCACCCTTCAGGTGGGACTTCCTGTGGAGGGCTCGAGGCTGTGGATTTTCGTTTAGTTGTTGTTTTCCCTTTCCAGTTGTACTTTACATTCAGTTTGGGTTTGTATTCTGGCCCACTTACTTTTCCGCACTTACTGTTGTACCCATTTTTTACTTAGTGTTTACTTCTGCTTGCTTGCTCTGTGGTGTTTGTTTACTTTACGAAGGTAATGCCTTCCCTTTTTATCAGAAATTATGCCTTGCTGGTAGTCTCTACCCCCTATCCTATGAAAGGCGTGCTTGGGGTAGTCACAGCACGGGCCCCGAGGACGGGTCGTGACAAATTGGTATCAGAGGAGTTCGGTTCTACCGCAGAACTCAGGACTCAGATCTTTTTCTATGTGAAGCAATAGTGTAAAGAGTATTGAGTGTGGTTATCAGTCCAGGGAGTCCAGTGTTGGTGCGGCGGTCGACGTATTCATACACCTGGACCCTGACTTCTGATTTATGACTTAATACAAGAAAGCATTGATTGCATGTGTGTTTCAAGTATTCTTTTTGATTACTTTGTGTCAGCTCACCAGGAATACTGTTCTGACCGTGGCGCACCTGTCTCTTTTCAGGATGGCCCCACGATGGCAGCCAGCTAGGGTTCCGAGCGTTGTACGTGACTACAGCCCACCGAGCAACGATGCTTCGGTACAGGGCCCTTTGACAGCACATGCACCGGCAGTACCTCTACCTGCCGAGCCACCAATGCTACCAGCCCCAGCCGCTGATGATGCATGTCTCCTTAGTGCACTGCATGCGTTTCAGCGCCAGCGACCGCCCAGGTTCCGTGGGGAGATGGACCCTCCGGAAGCCGAGGATTGGATGGAGGCTGTTGTACGAGTTTTCAGGTTAGTGAGGACACCAGCAGACCTCATGGTGATCCTCTCAGCGAGCCTAATGCACGCGGCAACAGGCAGATAGTGGAGCTTGATGCTCCAGGTGCATGATGAGGCATCTCTCCTCTGAACGGACTTTGAGAGCCTCTTTCGCTCGAAGTTCATCCCATCCACCCTCTGTGTGGTGTGCATACATGAGCTTCTACAGTTGCAGCAGGTCAGCTTGACGGTCGCCCAGTACTCAGCGAGATTTACTGATCTCTCGCGCTACTCGACATGCATGGTATGTGACCCATTGTTCTAGGCCCAAACCTTTGAGTAGGGATTGAGGCATGAGATCAGGGCATCGCTGATCTCCCTCAGCATTTTGACCCAGGCAGGAGTACTGAAGCGAGCCCTTCTCATCGAGAGCTTCCTTGCTAAGCCTACATCAGCAATGAGACCTACTGCAGGGCGGCACGTTGAAGAGTCTTCTACAGTAGGCAGTCTACGGATGACTCATGGGTCCAGGCAAACCAGACCCTCAGGCCGATGACCTCAGGAAGCTAGCTCAGTAGTGCGGGCCACACAGCGTGGATCCAATATTGTGAATGGCAGACAGTGCTACGCATGCGGCGGGCAGGGCCACAGGGCTTGTGACTGCCCGACCCGCCGTACCGAGGACCAACGGACGGTTGAGGGACCACCCAGGAAGAAGCAGAGGGTTGACCGTGGCGGTCCGCAGGGAGCAGGCGGACGAGGCAGAGGAGCTGGATGAGCAGCAGGTGGTGGGAGACACTTTGAGGCTCTACCACCACCACCACCACCAGGAGGTCCACCCCGACCACAGAAAGCTGCCGGGCAAAGACAGGCACAACTTCAGGTAGCGAAGGCCTACGACCATGGCGCACCTGAGATGATTCGAGGTACTATCTGTGTCTATTCCACCATTGCTGTAGTTCTTATAGATACAAGATAGAGTCATTCTTTCATACCCGCTACCCTTGTTCGGAGCTCGGAGATTCCAACAGAGCCGTTGGCTCGGTCCTTACGGCTAGAGACTCCTACGGGAGCAGACTCGATGATTACGCACTGGTGCCGGCAGTGTGAGCTTACTCTAGGAGGAAAGAGAATTGGCTGGGATCTTCTTGTAGCGGTGTCAAGGCCTTACTACGTCATCTTGGGCATGGATTGGTTATCTACAGTCCATGCTCAGATTGACTTTATTAGGCGCAAGGTGCGGTGTGTATGCACCGACTGGAGCAGGTTCACCTTCACCGGCGAGAAGGGAGCCTTCATAGCACAGGATGGACTCTCGCAGAGGAGTGGGCAACCCATCACTCATCAGTTGGCTAGCCTCATCGTAGGAGCAGTTGACGTGCGGAGTCCTAGTTTTCCTGCAGTGGTGGATCAGTATGCGGACATTTTCCCCGACAACGTTCCAGGACTACCTCCTCGTAGAGAGGTAGACTTTTATATTGATCTATACCCTGGGACAGCTCTGATATTCATTCCATCATATCGGATGTCTCCCACCAAGCATCGAGAGCTACGGGTACAGTTGGAGGACTTGCAGGGAAAGGGATTCATCTGACCTAGTGTTTCACCCTGGGCTTCCACGATATTGTTCGACAAGAAGGCGGACGGGAGCATGCGACTTTGTGTTGACTATCATCGCCTGAACCAGGTGACAGTGAGGAACATGTACCCGCTACTGAGGATTGATGACCTCTTTGATCAGCTCAAGGGAACATGGTGGTTGTCGAAGATCGACCTCAGGTCCGGCTATCATCAGCTCAGAGTTCGGGACGAGGACGGGCAGAAGACGACCTTCAGATGTCGGTATGGCCACTATGAGTTCTTGGTTATACCTTTCGGCATAACCAATGCTCCAGCAGTATTCATGGGACTCATGAACATGATCATTCAGCCATACCTCGATCAATTTGTCGTGGTCTTCATCGACGACATTTTGATTTACTCGACCACTGAGGAGGAGCACACCTACCACTTGCGGGTTGTACTAGACACACTCCGAGAGCACCAGCTTTATGGAAAGCTCTTGAAGTGTCAGTTCTGGATACGTGAGGTCCACTTCTTGAGACACATCATCTCTGAGGCGGGAGTTGGAGTGGATCCTACGAAGATCGAGGTAGTGCTAGCTTGAGAGCCACCTAGGAGCGTGACGGAGGTACAGAGTTTCTTGGGACTAGGTGGGTACTACCGGAGTATTGTGCCAGACTTTTCCAGAGTTGCATCACCACTCTCAGCATTGATGAAGAAGGGGAAACCCTTTTTGTGGTTAGGAAGTTGTCAGCAGAGCTTCCAAGAGCTGAGATAGAGATTGAACAGCGCCCCTATCATGAGGCTACCAGAGGAGGGAGTTGGGTACGTAGTTTACAAGGATGCATCAGGGAGTGGACTCGGATATGTCCTAATGCAGGAGCGGTCCGTGATCGTCTATGGATCATGTCAGTTGAGGCAGCATGAGCAGAACTACGCTACCCATGACCTGGAGTTAGCAGTAGTGGTCTTTTCTCTGAAGATGTGGTGACATTATCTGATGGGTGAGTGCTTTACATTATATTCTGACCATCAGAGTCTCAGTTTCATCTTCTCTCAGAAGGACCTGAACATGAGACAGCGGCGATGGCTCGAGTTCCTCCAGGACTATGACTTTGTGATAGTCTATACTCATGGGAAGGAGAACGTAGTAGCTGATGCTCTCAGCAATAGGACGGGCATTCAACTACTTGGGGAGGTGATAGAGCAGCTAGCCGCTTTACAGATATCCTTTGTGGATAGAGATGGATCAGCCTTTCTTCAGTCACTCACAGTTACTCCTCTACTGCTGCAGCATGTCAGAGAGGCACAGTGTGGGGATTCTGACTGTGAGACACGGCGTGCGCAGATATCCTCGGGGCAGGCACCTGATGGTTTCTCCTTTGGAGGAGAGCACGATGTCCTTTTCAGAGGATCTACCTTGGTACCAGTTTCTTTACGGGAGGAGGTGCTGAGGGAGTTTCACACTTCCCCTTTGGCGGTACATCCTGGAGTGGAAAAGATGTACCAATATCTCAGACGACAGCACTGGTGGTCGGGCATGAAGAAGGTTGTGACATTGTTTGTTTCTTGATGCCTCACCTGCCAGCAGGTGAAGGCAGAGCACCAGGTACCAGCAGGCTTGGTAAATCTCTTAGAGGTCCTAGAGAGGAAGTGGGAAGACATATCTATGGACTTCGTGATTAGACTTCCACGCACTTTCGGAGGTCACGACTCTATTTGGGTTATTGTCGACCGACTCACCAAGTTGGCTCACTTCTAACCCATTAGAGAGCAGGGCTCAGTGGAGAGCTTGGGATATCTCTATGTTCGGGAGATTGTATGGCTTCATGGTGCGCCATCATCCATCGTCTCCGATCGAGATGCTCGCTTTACTTCCCGGCTTTGGAAGGGGTCGCAGGAGGCGTTCAGGACGCAGCTACGTCTGAGCACCGCCTTTCACCCTCAGACAGATGGTCAGACGGAGAGGACCATTCACACTTTCAAGGACATGCTCCGTGCATGTGTCCTCAACTTTGGTCAAATGTAGGAAGACCACCTACCCTTGGTGGAGTTCGCGTAAAAAAATAGCTACTACTCCACCATCGGGATGGCACCATACGAGCCGTTGTACGGTCGACCTTGCAGATCACTGCTGTGCTGGACAGACCCTGGGGATTCAGAACTTGTGGGACCGGAGATGGTCCAGGCCACGAAATAGAAGGTCCAGGTCATCCAGAAGTGGATGAGGACAACTCAGAGCCGACAGAGGTCTTATGCTGACAGGAGGTGGAGGCCACTGGAGTTCGAGGATGGAGACCACGTCTTCTTGTGGGTCTCACCTCGACGTGGATTACGGAGATTTGGCTGAGGCGGCAAGTTGTCTCCATGCTTCCTCGGACCATTCCAGGTCCTCAGTAGGATTGGCAAGGTGGCTTATCGCCTAGCTCTACCACCTCAATTGCATCGGGTGCACGACATCTTCAACATATCTCAACTGAGGAGACATGTGCACGACCTGATGCATATCATTGACCAAGGGGAGCTGGACGTTGATGATGGGGTGATTTTTGCGAAGGTCTCGGTGGAGATCGAGGATCGACAGAAGCGGGTCCTATGTGGATGGTCGATTCCTCTAGTGCGCATCAGATGGCAGCACGAGAACCTCTAGGAGAGCACTTGGGATCGGGAGGCTCTGATGTGTGCTCAGTACCCACATTTGTTTCCCTAGTTTTTGATGTATCTTTAAGGGTACGTAAAGCCCGGATGTGGGAGTGATGTAAAGACCTGAAAAATTCAAGGAATTTTTTTTCTTACTTTCCTTGGAAATTTTACAAGAACACAATTTTTAACGGCACCTAATTCCGAGGCCCGGTGTGCCTGGAATCTTTTTCTGAAGTTTAGCTCAGGTACGTTCAGTGAAAGAACGAGCGGGTTTTTTTAACTTTTGAACCGGTGCTTGGAATCAAATTCTGAGGGCACCGATGGAATCACATCACCGGTATTTTCTTAGAATCACCTTTTCTGGAGTTGCGTTTGCTCGGGTGTGGTTTTTAATTTTTGGGGTTAAGTTAAGAAATAAAATAAAAGTGGTACAACTGATTTTTATTTTATTTTGCTTAACTTAAGTTAAGTGGGTGTTGTGGGACCCACAGTATCCTACCCACTAGGTAGGATATTTTTGAGGTGGGGCCCACACGAGCCCCACTATTTCTTTTCTTCTTAAGTAATGCACCCGCACCCCTTATTAATGAAGTCAACCCTTGCGTTTATTTTGGTTAAGAAATGCCTCATTAATGTGGCGGTTTAAGTGTTGCAATTAATTCACTGAATTGTTTCTTTCGATTTTGAATTTTAAAACGCAAGGATTGTGAAATAAAAATAAGACAAATCTTATTTGTATTAGGCGGGTGGTGTTGAGAGGCTAGGGAGATTTCACTCAGGCTCTTGAAGATCTTCTCTTCCTCATGAAGAAAGCGAATAACGTGAAGAAAGTGAAGAACACTGGATCCTCCGAAATCAATGACGCTTCTTCCACGACCCTCCTTCCGCGACGCTTCTTCCGCGATGCGGCGATCCTTCTTCCACGATGCCTAATTCCGCGACGTGGTTTTCCGCGATGAACCCTCACACGACGAAGCTTGAGGTAGGGTTTTATTTTAATTGTTTTTCGTAAATTCTTCTATTTCCTTTCTTCTTTTATATTGGAGCCTCCTGTTACCGCAATAACGGGAGGGGGGCGAACCGCCCAAACATGGCCGACCCTCCTTTCCCTTATGGTTTTTTGATATTGTTGCGTCACTAGAAAGGAAACGCGGTGCCGAATCACATCGCGGGAATTATTAAGGAAAGGGGGAGAAGCGCAGCACCGTTGAAGATGAACTAAAGACGTGGCACCGACGCGCCGCACCGGAGAACCAAAAAAGCACCGTGGCCGGAGCGGGGCCATGGTGGAGGGGCGCGGCGCCGTCGCGCTGCGCCGGACGGACCAATGCCACGGCCGGTTCCGGGCCGCGGCGGAGCAGGGGGACCGGCGGCCGGTTCTGGGCCGCCGACGTCCGAATAGAGGGACCGGCCCTTGCCGGTCCTATGGTGGTAACAGCCGGCCGGCAGGAGCAGGCCGGCCGGTCAGGGGGAAATCCGGGGGTCCGTAACCCCCTGTTGGCCAGTAAAGCGGCCCCCACATGGGGTCGCGGTTAAAAAAACGGGGGGCAGCGCACCTCCCCTCCCCCCGCACCTTCACCGCTCGGCCGTTACGGTCGAGCCGCCTGGACGGGCTGCCCAGGCCGGGCCGGGCCGCGCCATGGCCGGGTCGGGCCATGCCAGCAGGGCTAGGCCGCGCCCAAGTGGGCCGGACCCGGACCCGGTTCGGGCCGACGCTGGGGGTATCGGGCCGGTTCGGACCGGGCCCAAACCCCCTAATACCGATCCTCTTTCGGTCTTCTACCCATAACATGGGATGCGAACCTCCAATCGACACAGTGTCAGCTGCGATGTGATCCTTGGATCGAGACGTTCATTTAGGTATAATACACTCAAGGTTTCAGAGTACTTTGGGTTCGGCCGCGTTGGTTCGTACATGAAACCAACCGGGCCCTCAGAGCGAAAACCCTTATAACTTGAGCTCCGGATGTCCGATTGACGTGCCGTCGACTTTTTTGGATTCCTCTTAGTGAGAAGGACCTTTTGGATTACTCCTCTCAAGGTTTGGACGAAGTTGGAATATGATCGGGTTGGTTTTGACTTAAAAACCAATAGGGTCCCTAGGACAAAAAAGCCAATAACTCTCAGATCGGGCGTCCGATTGACGTGTCGTCTGTGACGTTGAGTTCTTGTTGACGATACGAATCTTTTGGATACATCAAATCCAGACTATGTGTCAGTTGATGTATCAGCCCCTTGGCTCGTGGAGCGGACCCTCCCTAATGAGCTTTCTGTGTGAGGGAACCCTAGAGCTGGCTGCGACTGCGATGATGATGACAACTGTACAGAAATCCTCCGTGGATTCGATGGCGATGACTACATCACTCAGCGATCCTACGTGGATCAGTTATACCGATCCTGTGTGGGTCAGATCTTGTGTCGGTCCGCGCTGAGCGGATCTGTGTGGGTAGCGCATACAGATCCTATGTGGGTCCGATCCTGTGTGGGTCATTGCGGGGGTTAGTTACCTATCGATCTTGTGTGGGTCAGATCCCTTGTGGGTCATTGCGGGGGTTAGTACCTATCGATCCTTTGTGGGTCCGACGACTTAGATGAATCAGTGACTACATCTGGTCATCTCTATCATCATATGAAGGAGTATAACTATGTGAGATGAAATCTTGTTTTTCTTTCCATGTGGATTGAGTTGTGCTATCCTGTGTGGACATGATCGAACTTGGGCTCGGATGTTGGAGCCGAACGAGAATTGATGACTTAGGTATATGTATGGGCATGTACATAAGCAATGTCGGATGTTACTTTGTGATTGTATCTTTCCTTTGTGGATTATCCTTTGTGGATTCTGGGAGACCTTCGGGGGTCTCGGGGTCCCTAATGAGTATCTTATACTCACCCCTGCACGGGTTATGCCCGCACTATGTTGTGTTGGTTGCAGACGACGGACAGTGCTGATCATGGTTAAGGCTTGCAGAGCAGGTCGGTACCTGGAGGTGGACCATTGGGTGGGACGTACATAGAGCAGACGGCTGGACCCGAAGAGCTGTGGAGGCTATCTGTACCCACCCTTCAGGTGGGACTTCCAGGGGACGACTCGAGGCTGCGGCTTTACTTTCAGTTGTTGTTTTCCCTTTCCAGTTGTACTTTACTTTCAGTTTGGGTTTGTATTCTGGCCCACTTACTTTTCCGCACTTACTGTTGTACCCAGTTTTTACATAGTGTTTACTTCTTATTGCTTACTCTGTGGTGGTTGTTTACTTTACGAAGGCAATGCCTTCCCTTTTTATTAGAAATTATGCCTTGGTGCTAGTCACCAGCCCCTGGCCTATGGAAGGCGAGCTTGGGGTAGTCACGGCATGGGCCCCGAGGACGGGTCGTGACAACTTAGGTATAAATGTCCTCTATGTGCGCTACTCCTCAAGGTATTCCTATATAAAATATTTGTAAAATTTATTAGTGAATAAAAAATATATAATGTATTTAAGAAAAAATAAATAACTCCTTATAATATTCTAATTTATGATCCTTGATTATTCTATAAGATATATTCACTAATTGGTCATTAAGGACCTCTTCCATTTTTTATGTCTAGATGGGGAATATGAGGGGAAATATTTTCTAAGCATGAATACTTGACTCTCAATTTTATAAATATTATAACTATTTTTTTCTATTCCCATAAAATATACCATCCACAATATAAATTATGAGCATATACATTTTTTGGATTGTTTCCCTATATAAAATCTGATCAATACATATTAATTAAGGGAAAAAATTATTAAGATAATAATTTTTAGTGATTTTATAACAAAACACCCTAAAATAGGCATTTCAATTACTGTGATTGGTTATTTATTTCTATATTTAGTAAATTTATTCCATGGAATTTTTTGTAAAAATAGAAGGAGGATATATATCACATAGATTTTCATTTTTTCATTTTTCAAAAAATTAAATATGAAGTTAGAGTCGATTTAATGTCCCTATATCTCATAGAATCAAAAGATAACTATTTAATCTTGAAATACTTACTATCAAGTATATAATATGATATATGATTAAAAGGAATCAAATAATATATATTATTAAAAACATATCATGATAAGTAGAATAATAAAAAATGATCTTACTATAATTGTATAACATAGTTGAACTGCTATCATTATATAAACACTTATACAATCATAAATCAAAATTCTCACATTATCTCTATATTTAGTTTCCACAAAACACCTTTATTATTTGGAATTTTTACCCCAAGTATTTCAATAATGATCAAACTTAAAAGATATCCTCTAATCTTGGCTACAAAAAATTGGTAATCTAGGTAAATATATGTTATCACATTTACCAACCTTTGAAGCCTTCTTTATCGCTATAGAAGTAAAATGATCATATACCAAAGGATTGGGAGGATCTATATTTTAAGTGTGTGTAGGGTACACCATATAAGAAAAATGTGAATTATATGTTTGTTATGAAATAATCCTATAATTAAAATTAAAAAAAAATTGTAAAAGAATATAGAATTAATGTTGTTATATATAATATTATATATAAATTGAAAAATGATCCAACAAAAACTAAACAAAAAATTATATTTGATAAATTTGTTAACTAAACTATCAAAAAAATATTACAATATTTATGAGATAGGAAATGATTAGAAATCAAATAAACTTAGGTTAAATATTTTAAAAATTCTACAATTAGTATAGATTTGGATAATAATTTAAAAAAGTTACAAATAATACGGATCTAAACTAAAAAAACTTGATCATATTTTTTATAGTAGTTAACAATAGTTCTAAAAATGGGAAGACTTATGAAACAAGAAATGACATAAATTGAAGAAATCAAAGCTTAATTAAAATTTTATAAAAAAAATAGTTACATATAAAATTGAATAATTATGAAATTTAAAAAACTAAAATATACTATACTATATTATACTAAAATTTTATCTTATTTTATAAATTACACATCCTAAGTAATAAATTAGAAATAACATATTTAAATTTTTTTATAATTTTAAATGTTAGAAAAGGAATACATATATATTACCAATGATATTAGTATATTAATAAAGAATTATATTTTCACAATCTTTCATTATGATCATTCTATATGGAAGAAACCATGCATGCAATGTGTCCATCAATATCCTCTGATAATCTTTCATGGATGTAGGGAACTAAAATAATTCATAATCATCATCACATTTTCATCACGAAAATATTATTATTTTTTATTAAAAAATGATAAACCTCTACCCACATGATGTATCAAGAACATAGAAAATTTATTTTACATTTGTTTCCATGATGAAATAATCATCTATGAATTTAAATTTACAGAGATTCTCTTATTTCATACTAAATTCACCATGTTAAAATTTTTTGTTATAAAAACCCATCTAAAAATTAACATAAGAAATATAAAATTATTGTAATAAATCTCTCATATTTTTTCAAAAACTCTATAATAATCACCTGATATAAAGATTAGGGTTTTTCATTTTCACTTGATAAATATATTCTATAATCAATCACTAATTCAATATTATACTAAACGACCCTTATATTATATTGATCTTTATTATTAAATGTATACCCATTAATGTTATATCCAAACTCTGTTATCTCATTTAAAAATGGGTTGTCTATTAAACATCTCAATGTTTTTATTCGTCTAATATACCATGAATGGTATCTTTAAACCGTAATGGAATAACATTTTTCCTGCTCATTCAATACCCATATATCTTTTTTATTCAAATAATTATTTTTTTAACACTTTAATATGTTATTTTATATATGTTTGATGTTAAATTATGTTATTCTAGATGTATAAATGTTTCTTCCTTATTTGATCACTTGTAAATGATTTATTTTCATGCCACAAATCTAGTTCCTATAAAACATACTCCTTGATGGATATATGTTGTAAAACAATTATTCTCCACTATAAACAAGTCTCCTATAAAACACTCTAAAACCACCTCAAATATATATTTTCAATAATAGGTGCTACTTATTGATATAGATTATTAATATAAATTTTCAATATATTTATATAAAATTTAAACAGATATGTTAAACATAGAAATAAAAGACCACAAAACATTATTTTATGCAAAAAAAGAACAATTAAATGAACTATTATATCAAAAAAAGTTGGTGGAAAGTAAATTTACAATTGAAAAAGTTTACAAAATGCACCATTTGTGAAAATGTTTAATGAATTTGTGTCTATAACTTTATTAAAAATATAATTTAAAAATTAACACACCTTTATGATATTTAATCTGATAGATATTAGTATAACTTCAATCTAGGAAATTGGTAATATATATTACAAAATGACATGAAAATAATGAGATTTCATGCCCGTTAACATCAACATATTTAGAAAAACACATATTTTTCATT
The DNA here is from genome assembly GCA_963277665.1 of Viscum album. Classification (NCBI taxonomy): domain Eukaryota; kingdom Viridiplantae; phylum Streptophyta; class Magnoliopsida; order Santalales; family Viscaceae; genus Viscum; species Viscum album. Next base: position 1,616,839,029 of record OY728136.1, on the reverse strand, counting down.
TGAGGAATAACCCTCGTTCACTAGGATACCATAGAGGAACTAAAAAATATATTTTCTCCCTCTTGTATAATTTATGATAAGCTAGAGACAAATATTATTATTTTACTATAGTAGGTGTCTTGAACTCTAAATGTTGTCCCATTGATAATAAATTCAATCTATTATTCATACCATCCTTCATATTTCCTTTAATTTTTAATAATGTTACAATAAAACTATAATATATATTCTTATCAATTTGAATCACATTATTATTATGTTTGATTTCAGGATATCTTTAATATGGATGTTCGAAAAATGTTGATCATTTCTGTTATATATTTCAATTATTACCAGGTCATTATGTCTTTCCAAATATGAAAATGATATTTTTCACTCTATATAAATATATATCTGATGAAAAAATATTTGGAGTGATTCTAAATACTTATGAGGGATTTAATGTATTTTTAAATCTTCAATGAGAGTGAGATATAGGAATATTACTTTGATAACCCATGTACATTGTTTTCCTACAATGTGGAAGTTTACAAAATGAAGTCACTTCCTCAAAAATTTGACCAGATTTATGTCCCTTAACACTATATATATAAAAAGTTTCATATACTAGGAATTCATTTATAGTAAATATAATCATTTCATGCTATTGAGAAAATTATTATACACAAGGATCATTGAATTTGATACCTCTCACCCACAACTATTTCAAATCATTAATTTATTGTGAAAATTAAACATCAATATCATTTTCATGTAGTTTTGGTCTATAAATAATTAAAAACACACAATATATTTTCGTTTCATATAAAATTTAGGATATAAGAATTAAATTACCATCAAAATAAGCCATGAACTTTGTTTTTTACTAGGGATCTAATATGGATTCATTATATATATGGAAAACCATAGTCTGGAATTCCTAAATTTATTTATAAATTTATAATTTTTTTGATAATTTTTCTTTTATTGAGGAACATTAGCTAGATTACATAATTTTATATTACATATTCACTCATTTACAGTCAATACCATGTTTTTTTGTTTATTTCAATTTAATAATAAATTTTTTAAAATGTGAAATTATAGGATGATAAATAATTTATTTTTTAGGATTCTTGGTACTTTCTATAATATATTATTCAACTTCAGTTTTTACTTACACTTATTTTATGGTTCCCCCCACATAATACACTCTGAAATACCATTTTATTCCTTTAAAAATAATACAGCATCATTGGTTCATGAATTTTTCTTCATTTAACCCAATCTCATCAGACTTTTTTTATATTAAAATATAAATCTAGAAGATCATTGTGTTTATGAAGTATGACTTTCAATAGCCATAGAATTTTTTTTAAAATAATTTCACTCTATTAATTATTGAATTTTATATTTATGAATATTAGCTTTGTTGATAAAACAATGAATTTCATACAAACCATATATATTTTATTTTTATCCTCACCATATAATTACCTAACTTAATACATTTTCTCAAAAGCCTCCACTTCAATATCATGATTCATTTCTTTTAATCTGACCACAATATTAAATTTGAAAATATACATAAAAATTAAATTATGAATTATTACCCATTTCACCATACCAAATTGAAGGACATCAATTTTTTTAATAATTGAAAATTAATGGATATTTTAATTCTATTCCTTTTTTATTTCTCATATTTAAACATTTCATGCATGGACGAAAAAATAGGTCTTTTCTTTAACATTTCCTTTGAAAAATTCCAAAAAAGAATCAATCCATTCTATAATGGACATATATATTTACCCATATTATTATATTATTGTAATCATAATATACCATAAAAAACTACCAAGGAATATTAAGTCCTATTTCATTGTAATATTAGTTGCATAATTTGAAAACATGAAACCCAAATAAAAAATATTTTACTTAATCTTTATAATGAGCTCCTAACATCCTTTTCGCTCTTACATGTGTATATGATAACCTGGAGAACACAATAACAAATGGAAGAGTTAAAAATTCCCATAAGGAAATAAACATAATAATAAATCATAGAACATGGGTTATAAATAATAATAAGATGACATAAAAATGAATGGAACATAAATAAACATTTGTAAGAATAACATATAGAACATGGGATCATGTAATCATGAAATCAAGAAATGCGGAAAAAACATAAAATATTACATAAGAATGAGTCATGTATCCTCTTTCATAGAGTATCATGGGTCAAGTATAACCACTAATACCATTTCACATGGGGAATGAGTCAAGGAAAACCACCAAGATCATTGCATAGAGAGCATAGTCGAGGCTAAACACCAAGATCACTATACATGGAGCATAGTCGAGGCTAACCACTAAGACCATTGCACATTTCATATCATGATACTAAAAATTAACCAATTCATTTGAGTGATATCTAGGTACACTGATAATAACATGTTCATGAATATGTGTAAAATGCGAATAATCAAAAAAAGCATAAGGGTTACCCAATGAAAGAAAAGGGTATCGTAATCATGTCTTGGAGAATAAAAATGGGTGTACCATAGAAGTGTCAATGAAAAGATGAATTAGAATAATACATGGATATTAATAAGCTATAAATGGAATATATCATGATATATTTTGTTCCATTAAAGTGAAAACACATAAAAATAGTGTTTATGAATCTTCAGAAATGATATATTTTAGTATGGTTTAAAGAAAATATTAATGAGAATTTAATGAGGAAAATGTATATATGTTTACATAATACAAGAAATTAACCATGATAGTTTTTTCATGATTAAATTAATGACTTTATAAAAATAATGGTTTCTTAAAATAAATTATGGAGGGCACTTAAAAATTGGTGGGAAATCGAGAAGATCTCCTTAATTGGGCCTGCTTATCGAGAAGAATTTAGAAGGGAGCATTTTTTTAAAACATGTATATCCCTAAAAAATAACGATAAAATAATATTCACACATGATTTTGGAACATATAAACATAATTTATAATAATTATATAAAAATAACTAAGAATCTAATTGAGGTATAGAGAGGGGAAGTGTAACTTAAAGAAAAAATTTAGGTTCATAATGAATCCCTTACTACATGTCAGAAAGTGATCTTCACTTGATATTAATGTCATGTATAATCAAATTAAATATATTAAGTAATTAATTAATAATATTTTATTCCTTTATTTTTTTATTATAATTTAATTAAGCTCATTTTTAGCCATTTTGATGACTTATAAGATTCAATTTCTTCGTTCCGGAGTGTTTGTTTCCTTAGTTGTCATGATTTTGTTCATTTGTAAACATGAATTAATGAACATGTAGATATGGAATAGATATATTTATTTTAAGTAATATATTATTAATTTAAATAGATAATATTAAATTGTTACAGAACTCATTTGGTTATTTTAGGTGAATATTGATAATTAGATGATGTTTATGATAGTCGTTTGGATTATTTTGGGCATTTTCTGCTCACAATGAACTAGTTTTGTTTTATAGTTTAATATAATGTTTATATGTCAGTTACATAATATATAAAAATTTTATGAAGTGAATTTTATAATCTATTTCAACCATTATATTTTTTTTACGATCAGACTCGAAGGCGGTAAAGAAATTTGAAAACTCGTCAACCTTGAATGCAATAAATTAACCCATCCTAGTCGATGTTTTCATTTTTATAAAAAAAGGAGGGGAAAGAAATGATGAATATTAATTACATTAACATATTATTATTATAGTATATACGAGGTAATTGAGTTTCCATGGAACATGGATAAGGGTAGGTGATGTGAGAATAAATAATTGAAATGAAATTGGAAAGAAATTAAAATAAAAGGGAAGAGGTTTTTTACCACATGAAATATACTCGCTAATAATCTTCTTAAGGGAATTGGATTTGGTATTTTTTTGTGAAAAAAGGATCATGGAAATGGAGGATATTCTTAGGAATAGGATAAGGAAGAATTTTGACAAGGGTGAAATATTAAAAGGTGTGAGAAGAAGATGTGGTGAGGGTGGTATTTATAGTGGATGAGGGAGGTTTTTTCTCCTTATATTATTCATTAGTTTATTATTTTGGATCAATAATATGAGTAGTTTAATAATTATAAATAAATATTTTAAAATAATTAAGTTATTTTTGAGATTATGGTTCTTATATCACCCATGACTCAATGAATAGTGCATTTAATTTACAATGTATATATACAGTAAATTATCGTTGTTTACAATTCACAAAAAATTAAAGTATTTTAGAAAAATACCTAAAATCAACTATAACAATTTTTTTATGTTTATAATTAAAACAATAACTCCACTTTTTGAATATAATTCTCTAAATTTGATAAATTTAATTTTAAATAAATTCACTATTTATTTAAAAAATACGAATTAAAAAAAACCTAATTTTATCACACTTTGAAAAATATATTAGGGTCTCATAAAATTATCCTATAATAATAAGACAACATAGTATTAGTTTGTGAACACATTTATGAAAAAAAATTCTTTTAAATCATTATATTATCTATAAAATTTTAATTAATGATTTATAAATTACAATAATACCAACTCTTAATTTATCATTTCTAAAACATTTGATTACATATTCAAATACATAGTTATATCATATTTTCATTTATATGATACTCATATTTTATTTATACTTTCATAGGCAAGGTTACTATTCTATTGGTTGATTTACTTTTCCTAAGGGTCACATTACTATTCCCAAAGTCACGTTACTATTTCATTAGTTTAGGATCCTTAATGTATAAAAAATTCACTTATTTAATTCATTCATCATTTATAATGTCTGTTTTGTGTTATTTATGACATAATTATAAGAAGGAAATTTCTATTTATAGAATTCAAGTTGGCCACAATCTTCTCCCCTTATGAAATTTTTCACTCAAAATTTTATTTTACAAACTATGGGGAAAACAGGTGATGGTACTTCTCCTTAATCACTTCCTCTAGATCACATGTTGCCTCTTCGTACTTATGGTTATTATTTAGTACTTTGACCAGGTGGGTGGTGTTGTTTCATAGAAAGTTATCTATATGATCGATGATTATCACTACATACTCCTCATAAGAGATATCATTCTCCAACAATACCACCTCTATATTCAGTACATGTGTGGGATCTTGTATGTTCTTTTTCAAGAGGGATATGTGGAATACATTGTGTACATGATACATGGTTTGTTGAAGTGATATTCGATATTCCATAGATCCAATGTAATCAATAATCTTGAAGGGGATGATATACCATGGACTTAGCATTCATTTCTTCGTAAATCTCATGGTCCTCTTCTATGGAGAAATGCGGAGGAATACCATGTCTCAAACCTAAAACTATAGGTTTCATCGACGATTATCTACAGAGATATTTTGTCAAATTTGGGATACCATAATGTGATTATGAATTTTTTTCAACTTATCCACCATTTCATATACCATTCTAGGTCCTATTATCATATGTTCACCAACCTCATCCAAACATATCAATGTTTTGTAAGTTTTCACATAAAGTTCTTCATATGGAGTCATCCATTTTCTCTAATTGAAACCCTTATTGTAGGAGAACTGAACTAGAGTAATATTTTATTCTAATCATCCCTAGAATCCCCTAGAACATTCTCCCAAAATTTATTCAAGTGTCTAAATAGTCCATTCATATTAGACATCATTTTGACAATGATAATCCATACTGAAGTTCAGCTTAGTGTTTAGATCATGTTGATGACTTTTCCAGAACATAGAGGTGAATCTTGGATATAAATCAAATACAATCAGTACTAGTACTATATAAAACCTTAACAATTCTATGATAAATATCTAAGAAAGTTCATCCAGGCATAATTCATCTAGAATTGTGAAAATGTGATATGTCTTTGTAATACAATCCACAAAACCCTATATATAATTATTACATCTAGATGTATTTGGAAGTATAGTAACTAATTATATTGATATGTATTTCCATTTACATGTTGGTATAAGTAATGTCTGCTTCATCCCCATTGAAATTCATCTTTCATCCATCACTTTCTGACACGCTAGGAAGTTTGATGTATATTCAGTGGTCTCATTTATCATATGGTCACACCAATAGTTTTCTCAAATATATCGATAGATATTTGTGTCCCCTGAGTGAATTGTGAAGGTTGAGATATGTGTGTAATTTAGAAGATCTTTATTTATCTCTAAATTATATGGTACACACAATCATGTTCCAAATCTTACAACTCCTTCCTCATCAATTTTGAACTCTATGGATTTCCCTTTCTCATGGCTTCCACCTTCATCTGAATTTACATATATTTTCTTTGAACATACTTTATTTTCTTCATGAGGGATGATTTGGTATTATTTTGAGAAAGGGATGATTATTTTACATCCTTAATAATTATCGTGAATATCCTTTACAAATCTAATAATATTGTATACTATACAATTCTCATCATTGATAACAATGCACTATCCTTTCTACTTAGAGCATCTTCCACATTATTTTCCTTACTAGGATAGTAGTGGATTAGGAATTACTAATAATTTTTGATATATAAACATATTTCCTAGAAGATATTATGATTAATCTATGTTAATATATATTTTAGTCTCTTATGATGAGTATATATCTAACACTTCTCCCCAGAGAGATAACGACGCCATATTTTCAATGCAAAGACCACAACTGCCAACTCCAAATCATGTATGGGATAGTTTTCTCATCAATATTCAACTAACTATATTCATAATCTATCAATTTATCATTTTTAATAATCATACATCATAATACCTTTGAATCATCATTTCACACCACAAGGAGTTCCCAACATGTTGGTAGTGTGAGTATTGGTGCAGTGATAAGCCACATTTTAAACTCTTTGAATAAGTATACAAATTCACTAGCCCAGAAAAAATTTACTCCCTTCTTAGTTAGCTTGGTTAGTGGGGTTTAAAATCTTAAAATTTGACACCAAAAACATTTTTGTCACCTAGTTAGACCATGAAAACTATGTATCTCCATTACATATGTCGGCATGGTCCACTCTTCAATTGATTTTGTCTTGGAGAGTCTATAGATATCACTTTGTTGGTGATGAAATTCATCAAGAATGATTCTTCCTCCATAAAAAAGTCACATTTAATATACTTTTAATATATTTCCACCCTTAAAAATGCCTTTATCACAATATTTAAATGCTTATCGTGTTCCTCCTTACTCTTGAAGTCTTCCAAAATATCATCAATATACACTACCACAAATATTTCAAGGTAATCTATAAATTCTCTATTAATTGAATCCATGAGAATTTTTGGAGAATTAGTGAGTATTAAGGGAATCACTATGAAATAATAGTTTCCATACCTCGTTTGAATGGTAGTATAGGGAATATCATCCTTCATCACCTTTAATTGGTGATATCCCAATTGATGGTCTACCATGGATAAATACTTGGCCCTAAATAGTTGATCGAACAAGAAATTTATCCATGTAAGGGGATAATTTTTCCTATCATTATTTTTAATAGATCATGATAATCAACACATAGGCTCATTTATCCATCATTATTCTATATTAAGAGGACTGTTGAACCCCATGGTGAATAACTCGGTTGTATAACTTTTTTTCCAGATTTTCCTAAAATTGCTTTTTGAGTTCTTCGATCTCAACAATGGCCATTATATATGGTTTCATTGATATAAGAAGAGATATAAGAATACCTTCAATTGGGAACTCAGCTTCTCAATCATGAGGAAGAATAGAAAACTCTTTAGGGAACATATCAGTGTAGTCCCTCCTAATGGGCATGTATCCAAGCATGATTCTCTCCATTATCTCAATAATTTGAGCTAGATATTATTGCTCATGAGGAAATAATATACACACTTGTGACAATGATTATAAAAGAGAATCATCCTTCTCGTTACACTTGTATAGCACCGGAGGATACCACGAGATGGGAAGAGTGATCTCCCATTCCATAAAGTTGATGATGGCAATATATAAATATAGTAAATACATGCCAAATATAGCCTCAGACTCCACCAAAGAGAATAAAAATGTTTTTTGGTAGGTTTAGTCAACAAAAATTCCTTAGGGAGGAGTTATAAAAATTGGATGCAATAATTTCTCTAATTTTTGTTCTCACAGACATATCAACCTACATATTATAAGATGGGTTTTGAATTGTTCTAATAAAATTGAATGATATGAAAGAATTCATTGAACCCGAATCAAACAGTACATTCTCTATTCATGAATTAATAACCATTGTACCTATCACCGCATCATTTTTTCACCCCAAATTAGAAATAATGATATCATATTACTTTCCTTTCTCTCTTAATGGTTTTTTATTGCCTCCAGCAACCCTTGGATTAGGGAAATGGTTTAAATAATTCCCACATTCCATGTAGTTGTAACACTGAACAATTGGTAAAGTGTTGTTATAAACCATCCATTATTCTTCTAAATTTGTGGGATTCATCATTTATCTTCGACAATTATTATCTATTTTCTCCGTTATTCAACATTTGAAGCATTTCAGGGTTCCCTTTAGACATTTCTCAAGATGCTTCTTCACACAATTTTGTCATGCAAGATATTGGTTTTTATTTCCATCATGGGAATTGTGTATTGATCCACCCATATTAATCTCTATTTCCACTTTTAATCCTCAGGCCCATTATAACCCTAAGAGTCTCCAATCTCCATTTATGCCTTGAAGCCACAATCAACAACCTCTTCATAGATATCAAAATCTCGAATCACTAATATTTTTTGGACTCATCATTATTCTACTAAAGAAGAAATCCACTTGGTTTCAGGGTTTATTAAAAAGCCATAGACATTTCATACAAGCCTGGTAATGTTTTATTCATATGACTCGATAGACTCATATTCCTTCTTCAATGTCTGAGGAAATATCTTTCTATTATGACACAGAGGGTTCTAGGAAAATATTTATTTCAACACATGTTCTTGAATTCCTAACAATCCATGGAATGAATTTACTCATTGGATATTGTGTTCTTCATCAGGGTACACCACATATAATCTTCCCCATCAAAATTATAGACCACTAGGAAAACATTTTCTATTTCTGAACACTCAAGGATAGTGAATATCATTTCAATGTAGTTAATTTAATATTCCATGAGAAGTGTATTAAAAGATCTACTAGATATGGGAGACCTTTGTCGCATAAAGGATTTTACTAAAACATTATATTTATTAGGAATGGATGGAATTCCACATTATTCAAGTTATTATTCATTACATGATCCAGTTGGGAAAGTACCTTCATGAAGTTTTGATCACCAATTCCCATCATATTTGGAATTTCATTGGGGAAATCATCACATTGCATATCACATTGATTGTTGGCAAGAGTTCTTCTATTTCCATCCACTAACTATGAAAAATAAAATATAATTTGGGGGATTGATTAATTTTCTAATAAGGATATAAAAATGAAACATTGAACATAGAAGGATAAACTTGTAAATGAAAATTATTTTCTATGTTGTGATTCCCTAAGTTTCAATTTAGGTTATTCATAGTTGTAGAATTATCTCAAGGGTTCTTACTAAAGTGTTGTAGTCTTAATCTAAAAAATATCATGACCTATATTTGATACTATCAATAATTGACCTAAACTCTTCCACATATTATTACATGATTCTAATCATAATATACCATTAAATACAACCATGGATCATAAATTCTAGTGCAATTGTAATATTAGGTACATTATTTTAAAACATTAAACCAAAATAAAAACAAATTTTATTTAATCTCCATAATGAGGTCCTAAAATCATTTGAGCACTTACATATTCATAGGATAACATGAGGAATACATGAAAAAATGGATTATCTAAAAATTCCCAGTAAGGGAACAAGAATAATAATAAATCATAACAGACGAGTTAGAAGGAATAACATGATGATATAGAATGCCATGGAAAATGAATTAATATATGGAAGAATAACATATAGAACAAGGGATCACATAATCATGGAATCATATTAATGTGGAATCAATATAAAACATGAAATAATAATGAATCATGTATCATTCAACATGGAAGAGCTTGGGACACTTCTAACAACCAAGAATTTTTCACATGGAGCATGAGTAAAGGCTAATCACCAAGATCGTTGCACATGGAGCATGAGTCCATGCTAACCAACAAGACTATTACTAATTATGTATCATGAGACAAATCATTTTCAATTTAATTGCAGTGTTATACGGGTTCACAAATCATAAAAGTTTCATGAATATGTGTGTCACATGAATAATGAAACGTAAACATAAGTGTTACATGCTGAAAGAGATGTATATCGTTATCATGTCATGAACCATAACAAATGGGCATATCATAAAATTGTCCATGAAAGAATGTATTTAAATAATAAATGTAAATTAATAAGGTAAAATAGGAGTATATCATGATAGATTATTTCCTATTGAAGAGGAATCATGTAAAATGGTGTTTAAAAAACATTATAAATGATACATTTAAGTGTGTTTTATGGAAAATATTAAAGGCACTAAAACGTAAAATGAATATTTGTTTTCATAAATCCTAAAATGCACCAAGATATTTTTTCATGATAAAATGAGTTATTTTATAAAAATAATGGTGTATTAAAACATATTATATAGAGCACTTGATAATTGGTGAGAAATCAGGAAGTTCTATTTAATAGGGATTTCATATCGAGAAGAATTGAGAAGGGAACCTTTTTAAAACATGTATATCACAGAAAAAAAGGATGGACCGATCTAGATACCTGATTTTGGAACATATACACATAATTTATAATTTTTATAAAAAATAAATAATATTTAAAATTAGGAATAGAGTGATAAATCATAACCCAATAAAAAAATGGAGGTTCGGAATGAATTTCATACCTTATGTCTGAAAGTGTTTTTCACTTGATCATAATGTCCTTGATAATCAAATTAAATACATTAATTAATTAGATCATAACATTTTATACCTTATTTTTTTTATTATGATTTCATTATGTTTATATATAGCCTTTTTGATGAGTGTAATATGTAATTTTTTCATTCAGGAGTGTTCATTTCCTTGGATTTCAGGATTTGGTTCATTTTTATACGTGTATGAAAGGTCATGTAGAATGAGAATAGATATATAGAATTGATGTTGTAAGATATTAATGAAACTATATAGGATTAAATGGTTATATAAGTCAATTTTTTTGGGGTATAGATAAATCATATGATAAGACGTTACTCATAATTGTTTTGATCATTTTGGGTGGTTTTCACTCACAATAATATTTTTTTATTTCATTAATTTAACAATATATGTATATGTTAGTTATAGAATGTAAAAAAATGTTATAAAATTAATTTTAAAATCTGATTAAACCATTATAATGGTTTTAAGACACAAATTGAAGGTGTTAAAGGAATTTTTATCCTTGTCATCCTTGAATATGATAAATTAACACACCAGGGATAATGTTTTCATTTTTAGAACAAAAAAAGCGAGGGTAAATAAATGATGATTGATTATAACATTAAAATAATAAAATTCATGTCTATGTAAAATACTACAGTTACCATGCCACATGGATAATGGGAGGTGATGATATAATAAGAAAATAAAATAAATTGGAATGAAAGTAATTAAAAAGGGAAGAGGTTTTTACCACTTAAATTCTAATCCTTGAGAACATCCTTAATGAAATGGGATTTGGAAATTTTTAACAAGAATGACTCATGGAATTTGGAGAGAGGATTGGGAAAATTATTGGGTAGAATATTTACAGGTATCGAAGTTTGAATGGTTTGAGGAGAAGAGGTGGTGAGAGTGGTATTTATAGTGGAGGAGATGATTGTTTTCTCAATAGGTTATTCATTAGTTTATTATTTTGGAACAAGACTATGAATAAATTGATCATTATCACTAAATATATTAAAATAATTAAAGGGATTTTGAGATTATAGTGACTACATCATCCATGACTCAATAAATAATGTATTTAATTTTTAATGGATATATACTGTAAATTAAAGTATCTTTCTATTCACAGAAATTCATGTATTTCAGATAAATCCCCAAAACTCACTATAACCATTTTTCAACATGTATAATAGAAAAATAAACTCCATTTTTTGAAAATAATTTTCTATTTATAAGAAATGTAATATTTATATAAAATAGTCTTTTATTAAAAAAATAAAAATTTAAAAATTATAATTTATTTTACAACACTTTGAAAAATTAATTGGTAGCTCAAAACATTGTCATATAATCACGAGACAACGAATATTAATTTATGAATACATTTTTTGAATAAAAATTTACCTGTAAATCGTTATATTAATATCAACTTGTTTATACTATACTAATCCGAGACATAAAGAACACATTTTATAATATATACATATATTATAAAATATAAAATAAAAAGAGATCACAAAAATAGATAAAAAGTAATGATTTGATTAATTCACAAACATGATAAATATTAGAAAAACACTACATGAGGTGAAATGTATGGTAGAGATGAGGGTTAGAAGATACCACAAAGAGACCAAAAGAGGCAGTTGAATTTGGTGGAAAACCATACAATGTCAATGAGGGTGTAAGATAAGGGGTCAGAACATAATGAAGAGAGTCTAAAGCAGGTGAAAGATGGAAGAAGATGATGGTTAAGGGTAGTGATTAAAGTTAGAGGTTTTTGGATTGAATTGAAAATGCATAGGGTTTGGTTCATAAGAGAAACCCATCTCATGTACATGGTTGAAGAAAAAATATGAGTTACTAATATTTTTACAATATTTAAAAGGTTTTTCATATTTATTATTGAACAAATGATGTGAAAATCCATTATTATAAATAGATTATTTAATAATGAATGTAAATTAAATCATTTTTTCGCTGTTGGTTATGAAATAAAATATGTGAAAACCCATTTATAGAATCGTTTTTAAATAACTAATTTTATAATTGGAATTTTGGTTATTATTGATGTGATTATAGTTTTTTTTTGTGATAGTGCCTAAGAGATAAGAAATTTTAATTCTAAAGGATAAACTACTGATATTTGTGGGTATGATTTGAGTGAGTTAGGTTACTTAATGATATTCAAATGATGTGAATTTTGATAACAAGCTAAAATGAATGTAGGAAAGGATAAGTGTGGTCAATAATTAGATATGGTTAATAAAGGGTTTAATTCTCTAAAATTTGAAAGGTAATCCTTAAAACTAGGAAATGGATAATTGTGGTAACTGATTTCATGTAAATTATTTTCTAACTGTTTAATTTTTTCATTGGGATTATTCTGCATCCTAATGAATGTAGTCATTCTTATTGATTCATTGAGGGATGTGATGGTGTACGTGTGATTTAGAAGTGATTTTTTTGTGTAATCACATAGTATAGGATTGTGTGTAAAATATTATACTTTTATTTTCCTATACTTTCTTATGCACCCTACCAAATTCAAATAACCATACTGATACATACATGATTTGTGTTCTGAGCGTTTTACCAAACATCTAGGTTGGCAAGAGAATGGATTGTAGGCTACTCCCAATTTTCCTCTCAATCTTCCTAGGTTCATACATGGTATGATATGTGAATATTGATGATGAAATTTACATTCATCTTTCACTACATTGATGTATATGGATATAGAGTTTTGGATATGAACCAATGGAAACAAAATTCTTTAGGCCCTATGGGATATTTGGATAGGTTAGGTTGTGTTCTGACCCAAAACATTTATGACATGATAATATGGACTAATGTTGGAACAAGTTTCTAGTCCCTACAAGTGGATTGGGTATGTAGGGATATGGTTTGACCCTCATCAGATGCAATTAAATATGTGGTTGACTGATACCGAAGGTATGGAAGAACATAAAATGTATCATTAGGGCATGATAGTGAAAACCCAATGGGGAAGTGGTTATTGGGAAACATTTTATTTCTTTATTTTTTTATTATTTCACCCTATTGGATACTATATTTGGTTACTGATCGAAGGAGAGGTGTGATGGTTGACCTTGTAAGTTCTTTTTTATTTTAGTAATTTTTTCACAAATGAATTAGTATAATTCCTCGACATTTTCAAGATAGGTTTTGAGGATATTCCTAATGAGTATAATTTTATGCTCACCCATAAATAGGTAATCCTTTTTTAGGTCTCTAGAAAGTATTCAGAGACAGATCTTGGATTTACTAGCTTAGAATTTAAGATTTTTATCCGAGTTATTTTGAAGTAGATTATTTTGGTACTATTTAAATTTAAGGACTTGTATCCTTTTAACTATTCATTCCATTTGGGTTATTATTATTATGTGATCTTGGTATATTTTTTGTATATAATTGATTACTGGATTATTATATTATGTTCTAGGGATTTTTAGGGCAATGCCTCAAATTTTATAATACCTTAGTGCTAGTCTCTAACCTAGGACCTTTTGGAAGAGGCATTTGGGGGTCAACATCATATTCACTAACTACCTAGGATGGGATCCCAATGGGGGTAAATTCATGAAAAACACATATCAAATCATTTTTTGAGAGTTTGGATGACGATTATAGTTTGGAATTTGTGAGAATTGTTTGATCTAGTAGGAAACCAATATTAGTGTATATTAACTAATGACTTAAGAAAGGAATACTAGCTAGGATGTATGATTTTAGGGAACCTTATTATGTAAAGTAAAAACCTTAATATTTATTAATGATCTATGTAAAGTGATATTACTTATGAGGTTGAGACCTAGGAGAGGTACATGAATTCTAATTTTTGTGATTGTAATTGAATGGGGTGATTTTTATAAATTTTAATGAACCTATTTAAATTAGCCATAATAAATTTCATAGTACTAGGATTAAGTGGATAGCATCATGTTTTTTAGGAAGTATTTTTTAACATTTTATTTTTGTTTCAATTTGATGACGTTTGATAGGATGATTTTGTTGACCGTATAATAGTCTACCCAACTGATGAGAATGATGCATTGAGGAGGATTCTATGTGACTTCCAACATCAAATATTAGTGAAGTATGAGGGGTACATCAGTGAAATAGAAACTTATAACTGGTTAGAGAATATTTAGATCCCCTTCAGTTTTATTCAAGACCATATAGAGTATTGGGGTACAATGGCGGTCTGTTAGATACAATGGGTAGCTTGTTAATAGATAATGTTATATCTTGGAGATCACATTGAGGTGTATATTTCATGGGATGTTTTTAGTGGGATTTGGAAGAATTTTTATTATCATAGATTATGAGTTTTATAGAGAGGCATTGTTTCCCTCTCTTCATCAGGGGATATTGAGTGCCCTAGATCTTGGGATTAGTTTCCAGGTCCTTCAATATTTTCACCTAGATATTTTTCATATGAGAATACCATATATGATGCCTTAATAAGGTGATTCATTGAATGATTAGTTATGTAGTTACTCTATTGACACTACCAAAATATTTAGAGGTTTAAAATATTGTTGAAGGGATCAATAAAATATATTCTATAGGAATATTTCCTTAATAGGATATTTGGTAGTGTTTCTTAGGGAAAATTTTTTTGGATAGTGGGTCCTGTACAATAATGTAAACAAGGTTTTGTTTAGTGTTGATACGACCTCAATAGTTTAATTAACATTTCTCTAGGACTAATAGTTCTTGTTCATCTAAAATAGGATATATATTGGTGTTTTTTGTGTCGAACATGATCATTGATGAAGCTATTTCCCTAAAATTCTCAAGTCTTGGAATGGATTATTACTTTTGGTTCTGTATCAGACATATTTTAAAATTTCCCTATTTACTTATTAGTATTAGGGACTAGTAACTTATGTTCAACCTAGAGTGTATGATGTATGAAAGGAACAACCTCATGATGTTCCCTGAATTTTGGATCCCATAGTAGAGAATGGTAAAGGATGTGGACATTAGAAGGGGTGAAATGCCCTGCCATGTCTGAGTATGAGTAGTAGTCATAATGGTGGTGATACAAGGCCGTAAGAACACCTTCATACATTCCTAATATTATAAATTTGTTGAGAGGGTCCATAAGGATACCATGGATAGACTATAACCTCTAGAAATAGTCACAATAGCCTAAAAATAATAATAAATCACATAAACTATATAAAATAACCATAATAGATAAAATAGGTGAAGTTACAGTTATAACATCAATAATAAAATGTTGTAATATGGAATATTCCTGGCGTGCCATACCCAATCCCCCATTGGTAGATCAAATAAAAACTGACTAATAAAATTAAAAAATAAACTAAAACTAAATTATATTATTAAATGATTCCGGTTCTTTCATTGTCCCATCATCCATATTACACTCCTATCATTCCATACCCAGTAGAAGCAACACAATACATAATGGGTCTTGCCCATATGGGGACCTGAATAAAAATGACTTTATCTTAGTTACCTACCTTTCATGGAAGCCCAATCAAGGTGTTATTACCAATAAGTAGACAACTACCAATTGAATCCATAAAATAACTTTTCTATATAACATGTTCAAGGACTAGTGACCAATATTGAAAACGAATTTAATAAATATGTCAATAAAAAACATAACACAGAACCCAAACTTCATTGTGACACATAAGGTCAAAACAAACCATTTCAGAAAGTTATGGTGTATATCTTCCCACAATATATAGTATGAATCATATGTTTCTAAGTTATATCACCAAGGAAACCAAAATCACAAGGGATAATCAGAATCCATGTAGCTCAACTCAGGGTTTCATTCCAATAAATCCTATAAGAAATCAATGGGTGAACCTTGTAATTATATAGTATCAATAGACTAAAATAAACTCAAAGAATTGTATTTCGAATTAATATTATAGGCTTTACTGGAATCCATATATTATACAATATGCATTCCACCCAAATTAAATAAAGTTGAATGTAGAGAGCTCATTCCATGCTATTCAATAGGGAACATTGAAATAGTTCACAACATCATTCCATGACAGTATATAAATATAGAAATTACCAAAATAAATGGATGATTTTCCCTATAGAAATCATGATAATAAATCTATCTAGAATATACTATATTAATCAAGAAATTCCATATCATTATACCTCATTGAATCCAAGGTCATCATCACACCATGGAATTTACTTGATTCCCCTAGTGGAATACAAGGCTTTCTCATGTTATTCATTACAATTATGGGTTTATAGTCACTCTAAATACTTCTTACGATGGATTATAAAATTTCATTATATCATGATATCTCAATTAACCAATAATTTTTTATAAAGAACCCAATATCTATCATGAAAACGTCATTATTTCAACGAATAACAATAATTAAACACAAAAACGTCTATTAAATTCTTCTGCAATACAAATTTAAATGTTGGGATCACTCATCCCATTCAATACCATACCACATACAATTCACCATTTCACATTTCAACATTTACTAAAAACCATATCAATTACCATTATTAAATTCTAAGTCATTAAAAAATCTCAATTTCAATTTCATAAAAAACAAATCATTTCCCATGGTAGCTACTCAATCACCAAAAATCATTTATCCTCTAAAAAATTCAATTATAGGTAACACAATGGTATTCAATATTTCATTAATTAATACCATATTAATACTTGATATATATATCATTTAACAATTCATTATCCACATTACAATATGTATAATTCAATATTTAATACATTGATAATTATTTTTGGAAATATAATTCACAACCATTAATTCAAAAAATAAAATTCATATTGAAAATTTATATTTAATTAACCATTTTCCACTCCATGACCATTCACGGTCATGATCAACTATGGACATACCAAATGATACAATCCTTTCCTATAGTTTGATACAAGTTAATAAATTTGCTAAGATAAAACAATCTTTAAACATTATATAATTTAAATTTTTTATTACTATTCTAGAAGGCCATTATGGTTAGACAATTGCATAAATTTTGAAAAATAGATTGACCATGGGTTCGGTGTGATGAATGAACCCAAGTCAACCTAACTGTTTACATAATCATACTATGAACAAAACCTAAATGAAATTCCCAATCTCAATAGGAAATTGATAATCAACTAGGTATCAACAAAAAATCCATGAGAATTATATCACCCTAATGTATGAGACCACATGTCTCGTGTATATTAATAAATAGATAACCACCGGAGTAAAATACAGAACAAAAGGTAGACAACAATGAGACATATCAAAATAACCCAACTGACTAGTCCCCTAATACAAGAAAACCAAGACCAATAACTCATATTCATGTTATAATCCATCACATATATCCAAATATATTACAAAAAGGTTTCAAACATGAGAAGACACTAAGACACATAATACTCTTTCCATTACATGTATTCAGTAAAACCAAGACTATAATTTATCAATGGTAAAAGTAGGTTGTGAGAACTGAATATTATTAAGATGACACTAAAGAATAATGTATAACACCATAAAATATTTATTAATAGATTTAAATCAAATAAAATCATATAAATAAATTCTATTTAAAACAACTTCACATAAATCATCATTTTGTTTTCATTTAAAAAGTTAATTTTTGAAGCCACAATAAGATAGATAAAACATAAATGATAATATAGAGGGTATTAGAAAAAACATTCATATCTAAATATATAACCATATCATCATGTAGAGCATGCTACAAAAATTCAACCATGAAAAAAGAATATAATCTAGGATCTCCATCTCCATAGAAAATACATTGTATAAAAATGTGAGTAACCAAACATGAAATAAATCATCATATATTAAACCAAGCACGTGTGGTATATAGAATATGGGAATACATACTAACAAATGAAAAGTATCTATATACCTAAAATACCATTATTCATACCAATATCAATTATTTCTATAATCTACTGATGTCATAAGAATTAACCCTTGTCATGCCACACTTAATAAGGTTTCGTATGTCTATAACCCAATGCATACATGATTATCAATGCGATATGTTTTATAAAAAAATTAAAATAAATCATGATAACAAATAAAAAAATATTTTCATATAAATTTGTTATCACTCTTGTCCTTGAAGATCAATTTTAGTGTAAAATCTTCATTGATGACTTTCATCAAACATGTTATGTGAATAAACTATGTTTAAATAAAATCTCAATGAAACTATATTTCATTTCACCCATGATTAATTACCCAAATAAATTATCTTTGATGTTAAATATATTAATTTCATATTAAAAACAAAAAATATTTACAATTTTTTTTGAATTTACTGGTTTAAAACCATAGTATAGAGACATCTACCTAACCAAATGGAAACTTAGTTCCCTTTAAAAATGGTGATTGAAAATGAAGATATCAATTCCTCATAAGCCTAGATCCAAGATAAGCAACCTAAATTCTATATATGAACCATATATCAGGTCATCATGCCCTATATAGGTTTTTACAAGATTGATTAGATGGAAGATCAAAGGTATATCTTGAAATAGGAGAAGAAAACCATCAGAAAAAAATATTGAATAGATCTATATATATATATCGATAGAAAACCACCATGGAACCAATGGTATAACATCATAAAGAGACATGTTGATACTGGTTTAGTCAAATTTTGAATTAGTTGGGTATTAGAGGTTAAAACATCCGAGGGTATATGTGAAAATATACATTTAAAAAAAATTCATATCAAGATGCAGAGTTTAGTCACACTATCTAAAACATGTGCACGAACCAATTGGTGGCCTAAGTCCTTAGAAAATGAAGATACATAGTTTCTTGGATAAGTTTTCAGGGATTGAAAAAAAATGTTCAGACCATATAAAAACTACTAGAATAAAATCCAAACATTCATAAAATTTATCATAGAGACTCACACAATTATAAAAATCCTGAAAAATCCCACTAGAATCTATATAATGATACCACTTGGTTATCGCATGGTTAGAAATACCATGTCGATAAACCATGTTCCTTTACATTTTTCCTTGAAACATAAAATTTTGAATCTCAAAATCATGAAACCCCTAAAACCTAAAAAGATATACAGTAGGACAAGAATCCATCTTACTAGTGACCCATAGCGAATCACAATTATCCCTTGATTCGCCCCACATTTCAAAAACAATTGATCATTATTCTCTTCTATTGGATTCTGATACGATGGTGGGACTTTATAAAATGGTGTACATTTTTCTTACTCTCATCCATATAGGATAGAATATGGCCATATTGGTGCCCTTGGTAGGGTATTCTTCTTGAGAGGAGGTTGGTAAAGTGTAGGAAGGTCATATTCTCAATAATATTTTACTCTGAACCCTACCTCACAAGATGACCTCTCATCCCCCGCTAATAGAAATTAAGATAGTTCTTACCAAGAAATTCTAGATAGATGGTATACCATGGTCCATCTTTCATAATGTTATATTAAGGATATACTGAAATGGACCTTAGTGTCTTTATTTGGTTTAGAAATCCCCTACTAGCCTTCTTTGAGACTATTATTTCATCATGGTTCCTTGAAAATCCAATTGGGGTCTTAGTTTTAAATAATAGAACATTCTATCTAGTTATTTCATCAAAAAAAGACATTGTTAATTCAGGGTATCATCCATCTATATCTATTGGAAGATAATTTTTCCTCCCTTTTGATGGATGATGGAGGTTCACTCTAGTAAGGATTCCCCATTGGAGATTGTATGGGTCGATCTTTTGTTCCTCCTTCATACATTTCATAACGAATAATTTCTATATGGGTTAAGGGATTAATTGGGATCATTTTTTTATAGGGATGAAAATGCACTCTATATCCACAATGATGCCATGACTTATCTTTTTTATGGAGCTTCATTTATCTAGGCCTCCACCCAAAAATATTCTCCTCTGTGTTTGGGAGAGTTTATCCTATAGGTAGGCTCTTCACTTTTCCTCATCAGTAAGGTTTTTAACGGCATTTAATTTGCATGGTATTACCCCATATGCATTATGGAAATACTAAGTTCCCTATAAAGCTAATCAGTAAGGTTTTAGATCCATTAATTATCCTTATTCAACTCAGAAAAAAAATCTAAGAATCAATCCTCGAACTCAGAAAATATAAACAGGTAACAGAGACTAGACTTACCTACCTTTCTCACATGGGTTTGGTTTCTCATCTTTATATGTCTCTATTTACTACCATGACATTACTGATTTTTAAGGAGGATCCATATCATGCATTGGTAGTTTCCAATATGGGTAGGAATTTTTATGTTTTACATGTACTTCCTATTATTGTGGCTTCAGAACCAGGTATGGATCTAATATGTGAGAAGTCGATCATCTATTCTCCTTGAACAATAGGTACCTAGATATTAAAGGAAACATGTAACTCAGTCATTTGTAACATTTACACTTCTAATTCTTTTGAGGTCTTATCTGGCTCCTCAATGGTGTCTAAGGGTTCTAATGTTATTATGTCAAGCTTTTATCACATTTAGTTATCATGCTGGTAGAAAGTTTACTAGATCCTTGTTTAAATGGGAGGAATATTATTCAACTTATTTTTCATCAATGGGCCTTTGGATTCTTGGAGATAAATACAAGTTCTCAATATATAAATTTCCCCACTCGTCATTTGGAATTCACAGAGCCTTAGAGCCTAGGTGAAATCCAACTTCCCTGTTTCAGGAAGACATCAATAAAAAGACCGCATTATCATGATTTGCGAACCCTTGTAGTAGAATTCCATAATCCTGATTTTTTCTAAAAAATTGGGAATGTATAGTTTCATGCACGGTGATCCAGATAACTATAATATTTTTTTTCGGATAATTCAACTACTATGGGGAAACTTGAATTAACAATCCTATATATTTCTACAAATGTGGGAATCGATAATCAATTTTTATCATTATTTTTGGTTTATGTGAAGTGATACCTCAAAAGGATGGATTTCACATGGAATGTTCCAGAATAATTTAATACAATGTATTCTTCATGTCTTGTTGGGGGTGATTTCAACAAAATTCTCGACTAATCGGTGAAGAAATGTGGAGGAAATCTTTCACATAAGCAAAGGAAGAACTTTTCATTCTTCCCATCAAGTAATGGTTTTTTGGATATTGGGTATTTGAGATACAAGAAAAATCGGTGAAATAACTAGAAATGGAGTTGAACACTTGGATTAGTCTCAAACAGTTCTTCGGTAGTATGAATCCATTATCCTATTTCCCAAATACAAGAGTATTGAATCTTGTCTGTTATTTATCTAATCACTCTCCCATAATTTTTTCAATTGGGTCCAGTATAAGTCACTAAAATCACTTATTTGTCTCAAATTAAAGTATTTCTGACCCCATTATTCTCAATTTTTCATATACATCCTGGACAAATCCCATGCAGGACCATTCATGGGTTGACCATCATAATAATCTTATGAATTTAAAATCATATTTGAAATCATGGAAAACAATTAGACATTTATTATTTTGGGTTCAGAGAAAATGAAAATAGATATTGAGCAATAAGAGGTCAGGATAGAGGAATCATGGAATGAGGAGATCTTCAGTTTCTTGTTCTATAAGAAGAACCAGTTTTCTAAAATGATATTATAATAGGTATGGATTTCACATGAATGGTGTAGATCCTTTTAGCTGATCATAGGTGACCATAAATCATCTTTATTCCATACATGTATTAATAAGAATAATTTTTCATTCATTCCTAGAATTCTCATGGATGATGGTTCATTAATAAACGATTTGAATACTATGGGATGTATGGTCAAATCCCTTTTCAAATACCTTATTTCTAAGTCAAATTATTCCATATAGGCTGGACCCCTGACAGACAGTTATAATATTTTTTATAATATTGTTAAGGTGGTTTATGATCCAATGAACATATATTTCAAGGGTATCTCTAAAGAGGATGAGGTGAGGGAGTTTTTAATTACCTTAAATTTGAGAACTCACCAGGACAAAATGGATTTCCATGAGCCTACTATGGGGAATCCTAGGACATAATTAATGAGGAGCAGGTGAAAATCATCTAGGATCTCTTTAGCTTTTGTGGGGATATAAGGGTGGTAAGTGATATATGCATGGAAATTATTCATAAAGTTTTAGTTAAATTCTTTATTAAAGAAATTTACACTAATTTTAAGGTGTAACATATCTTCCAAGGAATTGGCCAATATCATTAATAGAAGACTGTATATTCAATTAAATTATTGGATCTCATAAGAACACCATGTATTTTTTAAATTCATATCATTAAATGATACCATTGATATGGCTCAAGAAATTATTGGTGATATCAACATCAAAACTCCATGTTCTATTATATTAATCAAGGTTGACATGGGAAAAGATTAGGATAGAGTGGAGTGGATTTTCATTATCAAGGTAATGTCTATTATGGGTTTCTTCTCCATGGCTACTAACCTTTTTTTAGATTTTATAGTTTTCCATGGTTTTATATTACTCTTACAGGGGGAGATGTTGTTTCATCAAGTTGGTCCAGCATGTAAGGAAGGGGTCCCCTTTTCTCCTAAATATTTCATCTTGGTATAAGATACTATCAGTAGATATATCAAAAAGATCATTAACAAGGGAAATATCATCCCTTTCCAATTAAAATAAAATTTTAATTGTACCAACAATAAAATTTTCACATATTAAATTATCATTTTTATATATGGGATTAATCGGTCTATCTGTAATCTAAAAAATATTTTAAAGGAGTACTATGAGTGGAGTGGATAGTTAATTAATAATGGAAAAAATCAATATATATATTTACAACCATTCCCCATGTATAAGGGATGGAAATATAGAAAATTATATTTGTATTCTAATAAAGAAGTTTCTCATGGATTACATTGGATCCCACATATCTTTGGGTATAGTTCTTATCCTCCAATTTGAGGCCTTGGTTGAGAAAATTTCTAATCGCAACATTAACTGCAATAATCAATTTCTATTGTTTGGAGGTCACTTTACTCTTGTCAATTGAGTTCTCTCATCCATTACAATGCATGTTTTATCAATATTTAGTTTCCCCAAACAATGATACAATGGATGTTGGAAATCATGTTTAAGTACATCAAGGATGTTCATGACAATGTTATTTTTCACTGGGCATCATGGGAGAGGATGGAAAAAGAGATGAATGAGAGGGGGAATTAATCCGAGGAGTGTAGAGGATACCATGATATTCATGCCTGAAAAATAATTGAATGTAATAGAAAAATATTCCATGTTTTATAAGATCATTTCATATAAATATTGTTTAATTATGGTTGTTCCATGTGATCGGGCCTCAGGGATATGTAAAAGGATCCATGATCATGTTCAAGAATTTCATTTCCATTCACAATGGATCACAGAATGTTGTGGAATGAAATTTTGAAATTAGAAAAAGACTGGATCAATGATAGGTTTTACAGGGTTCTTAAATAAAAATATTTATTTCACCCAAGTGAGAAAGACACCAAGTTTTTATTAATTATATTCTAAGGCTATGACATGTTTCCATTTTCAGGATGATCAAGATGAATAATGAATTGGACAAGAAGGTGTTCATAAGATTATCATAGGTTATTTTCTCTTCTGAGGAGTATTACTCTCTATGATATGAGCCGTCTATCTAGTATGAGTGGTGGGATATATTACGGTACCTTGATATACTTACAATTTATAGTTCTTTTCTAGTGTATCAGATCTCAGGACATCCCAATAGAAAAATAAGCCCAGTGCAAAGGTATTTATCATTCCTCAATGTGTCCATGTTGTAGGCATGCTAAAGATGATACAAACATCCACCATTTCTTCTAAGGGGAGTGGAAAGGATTGGTGCGGGGGGATTCATGGAATGTACTTTGGATTCAACCACAAGAATGACTGTATTGATGGTTTTCTTCATATATGTATTCATGAAGTTGATGATAATAAACAAGAATAGAAATATTGGGTGGCTCTTCTCATAGTGGAATTTTATAATATCTAGTTTATAAAGAATAAGGAATGACATGAGTAATCCCTCAGTTCACATTTGGAAATTGTCAAAATATCACTGAGTGTCCTGATTGTTCTTAGGCAACTGCGGAAACACTGAAAAAAATTCTTCCATGACAATGAGTTTGGATGGAAGATCTTCCAATCATATGGTTATGAGGTTGGAGGTGTAGGGAATATTGGTTAAATGGTCTCTCCACAATAATGTCCAAAAAATTTACACTGAATGTTTCAATATGGATGTTTATTTATGTGGAGGTAGTGTAGAATGTGACAATAGGGGCACTTTTTTAGTTTCTTTCTCTACTACCTATGGTCATGGGGACTCATTACTGAAAGAGGCATATGTGTTACTCTAGGGAATGCACCTATTCGCTAATAGAAATATTCACCTAGATGCATTAGAAATGTATTCCTTAATCATTAATAATCCACTTCAAAATAAGACATACATTTTATAGATTATTATCTATTAAAAAGTGAGAATCGAAATACTTATAATTGAATGGGTGGAGTGGTATCACACTTGGAATGAAGGTAACATCATTGTGGGATTTATTATATCAAGGTTCCATCAAGATGTTCATCTGAATTTTTTTCTTGACTCGGTTCCATTTCTTCTGAGAGTGTCGAAATTGTTAAAGATGACACCCTCAATTTTTACTATTTTTATCTTCCCTGACCTTGTATGGATTTATTTTTAGGTCTCTAATAAGAAAATTTCGATATTTTAGGATAAAATATTTCTTACCCAAGAAAGGTACATAAATATAGAAACACGAAAACTTAACACCACTACTGAATATTCAAGGACTCCCACTCCCATATCTCTTGGTTATCCCATAAGCACTATCACTATACAAAACTAATCCTTTTTACGCATATTATTTTATGATATTTAACCAAAACATTCATTAATAAAAAAAATTAAAAGTCCTTGCATATTTGGGATACTGGGTTTATAATACATCAAAAGGGAACTAAAACATGACATCTTTATTTAATTATCCATAATGAGTCCATAAGTAGCTTTGTGATCGTAAAACTGCAATTGATCACTTGGGGAATAAATAAAAGAAATGGGTGTTATAACAAGCTCAGTAAGGGAATAAACATGATAAGAAAGCATAACATTTGAGTTAAGGGTATACCATGAAATCATAAAATAAGAAGGTTCATATATAATCACATAGAAGCATAGTATAGGTAACATGGTATCATAAGATATTGGTATTATAGGAAATTTAAAATGTATACAATACACGACAAAAAAATTTGTCTAGGATAACTACCTAGATAATATGACATTCCAGACAAAGTCCCATAATGGATTAGGTACACTCTGTTGTCCTATACATGATGTCACCTGAGACTAATGATTTAACAAATTCATTTGAAAACTATCCAAGCACAACCATTATAAATATTTCATGATTTATGAGTTCCATATAATAAAAATAAATAATATGTTATAACATTAGAATTACCAATGGAAGTAATATGGGTTTAATAATTATTTCTCATATCATAATGAAAGGAAATATCAGGTTTAAAGTATTAGATAAATGAGCTAAAATAATGCATTACCCTGACAAAGGAAGGGAGAATAATCTAGGAATATTTTTGATATACATATATATATATATAGAATTTAGAAGAATTCCTTATCACATAAGATAGATAGAATATGAGTTAGATATATAATGGTTATAACCCATAGAAAAGGGTGCTTTAGATAGATCCCTTACCTTAAGACTAAATCATCACACGCATACATTATCATTCTAAATGATAAAATAGTTTTTATTATATACTTTTTTAATATCCTTTTTCAATTTTATTAATCCATTTATTATATTTATGATCACGTTATATTAAAATACATACTTATTTAGGTTCAAGTCAATAATTTTAACGTTGCTTGGATCATATGTCCAAAATCACTTTGGAAATTTGAATAAGGTCAATGAGATTATTATTTCTTCATATACATAAAAACAATAAAAAAATAATTTTAATTTTTATACATAAATCATAATTTTAAAACCATCCAAGAAATATGGTTATGAAAAATGAACTATGTAGAAAATATGGAGATGGTATGTCATACATACATATAAATAACATTTCCATTTTTCAATAGTCATAGTAGAAGTAAGGTGTCCCAAAATGACCTAAGATGTGGTTTGAGCCGCAACTACAACAAGATCACTTCCATAGGCCATAGGGTGGTGACTAGCACTAAAGGCACAACTAACATGGGTAGGCCTTTTCCCATTTACCTGTACACACGCACACTACGATCTCAACGTAAAAGTGTCGAGAGAAAGTGTAAAATATATGACACATCTATAATATCATCCAAGAATGAATAACCTATAAGGTGTAAAAGAATACAATAGTGAAGACTGAAAGGCATAGGGTTAAAATACACGAACAACCATAAATTTGTCCCAACCAGAAAATACTAGAAATGTAATCTATTGAGAGAGCTCCTCTCCTGAATCACATGCTTCAACCACCACATGAGGTCCAATGTACCTAGTATCCATAAAATCCTACGAAGTCACGGTCGACCCATCATTCATATATATAGGACACGATATATGCGAAAAAATCCCATACATGGGTGAGTATATAAATACCCATTAGGACACCTAGACAACATAAGGGGGAGCATCAAGATATACATTAGTAGTAGCCAGAAAGTATATGAATGATACAGTCAAAG
Source organism: Viscum album (assembly GCA_963277665.1). Lineage (NCBI taxonomy): Eukaryota > Viridiplantae > Streptophyta > Magnoliopsida > Santalales > Viscaceae > Viscum > Viscum album. The sequence goes on along the minus strand of OY728136.1, from coordinate 1,616,811,229 downwards.
ATAAAAAACACAATCAAAACCAAAATTTATGTTAACTTCATCCAACACAAAGGGCTCAACATGGTGAGTAGATGAACTACTCATCGAGTCTTCACCACCTATAGCAGGATATTATACTCATCCAACCATGAGATGCTAAACATGGAGAAAATGTGGAATAACCTATGTGCCTTCACCTCTCCTAGAAAGAGAGTAACCAAATCCAAGTTTTCAATATAGGAGAATATATATATATATATATAATTATTCAAATGAAGTCCAAACAAGAGAGTATGGTTATCCCTATCTCATAGCATAGCCTATGTATATGTGTAGCATATAGTTTGAAAATAATCCATCAATGATGCCCAACGTCTCACAAGTCTTCATAGTAGTGAATGTCCATGTCTATCCACACCTCATCAATATATATCACATTAATGGTGCTAAAATATATAAATAGAGGACCCATTACCTAGTATAATAAGAGTTTTACACTCTAATAGTCACTAAGGAACTCCATTACATAGCTCTTATAGAGGTCACCACATAGAATGTTTATCTTAGAACTCTACTACCAAACCCTACTAGAGGGTGCCACTCAAAAAGAACATTTTGGAACTCCACTACCCATCACTACTAGAGGGTACCACTCCAAAAGGTCATTAATGAACTCCACTTTCCAACCCTATTGGAGGGTACCACTCAGGATGTAACCATAGATGAACCACACTATTGTCAATGGGGGTCCCTCTATAGTAATCATTGAGGAAACCAATACCTAGGACAAATGGAGGGTCAACTCAGTAATCATTGAGGAACACTACTGTTAATCCCTACAGGAGTGTAATAGTTGTAAAGTTCATCGAGTAACTCCATTTTATAGCCATTCTGGAGGGTATCACTTAGAAAGTTCCTTGTGATACAGCGTGATCACTAACGTCATCAAGCATAGCATAGTCAAACATCATGCCCAAAACATTTCATATCATATCTCTAAAGAACAAAATGATGGAACCATTACATAATATATAGAGAAACACTAAGGATTGGTTACTCACTGTCCAAAATCTAAGTACAAATGAAAGAGATATAAAACATTGATGTTTCCTTAGAAGAGGTCAAGGGGTACATGGTGTGTGAGGGGACCCACACGACGTGTGGTACTACTCAAATGCACAATTTTGTTCCTAAACAACACATTTATACAATCCCATGTAGTATTACATTCCATGTATATGGATTATATGGTTTGTCCAGACTAATCAGGACCGTGCTGTGTCTTATTGGTCTTATCTGTGTACCAGACCTTGTGTCCATGTACCAGACCCCATGTTCATGAACCAAACCTGTGTCTATGTAGACGGGTACATGGCCATGTTTTTGGTCATGTAATTCCACACGGTATTCCATTACTATGATCTTACACATGATATTTCCTAGTAGTGAAGGGGTATACGATGTGTAGGAGGGCTACACGTGGTGTCATCCTTATATTTTCCAAAACCCTAGCCTCTACTGTTTAGGGGAATACGCACCATGCGTTCATCTTTATTCATGGAATATAGTCTAGTTTTCATTATATTATCACATCAAAACATAATTCCATGAATCTAATCCTTTGGATTCGATTCTGAGCCTATACCCACCCAAAACTTGTTAATCTGATGGTAGATTGTGGGTTTTAGACATCATTTTCAGAAAATGGCAATCATTCATTCATCGGTGAATTTTTCATCCACCCCTTATTTACCGCATCCCACCGAGCCTTCCTCCATAGGTTAACAAAAAATTTATCATCGACCACTCATAAACATCCCAGATATGTCCACATGTTTTCAATATGTGCCTCACACATGACTCAATCATGATTCTGGGGGTCTAATCAGGCTCACTACTTTCCAAAAATGTCAAACTTACACCGCGAGGTACTACTGGGGATGATTGTGAATCATATGAGGGGAAAGGAACCATAAAAATAGTGTTAATCATCATTTTACAAGCATTCGTGTCCAACTATGAAGAATAGAGATACCAGGTTAGCAAAAATTAAAAAATCAATTTAAAGTTAGGTACATAGGTGCATGATCAATACACAATTTTTAAAGACCCAAGAACAAGGATGGATATGATAAAAAATTGAAAATGGTCCTAAATCACCGATTGATGATTCTTAAATGGGATTGGATATTTTGTTGATGAAGATCATGCCAAAAAACGAGAAAAAATGACCATCACATTCACTGCATCTTGATCTACTCTGATCTGTCATTTGTTCACCATCTGAGGTGATTCGGCAATGGAAGGGGGAAGAATATTATAGTTAGTGATTCTCAAATTATGAGGCTAAACCTATCCAATTTTCCACGATGATAAATTTATATAATTCATTTATGGTTTAAATGAATTAAATATTTGATTTAATAATTAATTATTTCACTGAACGTGCTGTCAATGAGCGAGTAGTACGTATGGCCTGCGCCGACAAGTATTATTTCATGCCTAAGTAAAACATTGCAGTATTATCTCAAACATGGTCTCAGATTTATAATATGAGCTACCATTTAAGAGTTATTCCATTTTCATTATGAATATGTGTGTGTGTAATAGAAAATATATGTAGTATTTTAATAAAATTAGTTTTTAGAACATGGGGAAATATAATCTCACACTGTCTAATCTCCAAGATATATATATATATATTTAAATGTATTAAAAGGAAAATAATAGGTCTCCACATAATTCCATCCTTATTTTTTCCCTTAAAAATCAAAACAATGCAAACAACTTGGGATATTGATCCCTCACCTGGCTCACCCACTCCCAAGAATTATCCTCCTCATTCCCATGCTACCACAACAAACATACCAATAGGATGGTCTATCCCCAAATGGTCCCCTCCAATCAACCCTCCATCTCCACCAGGGTGCTCTATAATGGTGGCTCAATCCCTGATATCTATCTCTCCCCAGTCGACAATGTTCATAGGTTCATGCACGTATCATCTCAATTATGACACATGGGAGATTTTGTGCACTCGTTATAACTATGGGGGTAGGTAGAGGTAGTAAGAAACCTCTTCAACCCTCTTTATGATCTCAAATAGCTCAATGGACCTCAGGGATAGCGTTCCTCCATATCCAAACCTCTTCAATCCTCACCATTTGAAGACTCTTGAAAAAATGTGGTGTTCATGCTCAAAATTCTAGGGCCTAAGATGACGATATATGTAAGATTTTTGTCTACTTTGGGCTCTCCTCATCCTATCATGAAACACCTATAATTTCTCCATCATCACCTACACAATCTCTAGACCTAGAAGAGATGCCTTACTGATCACTGTCTCGTACAACGGTAACCTATTGGGTCTCTTGTATGGGGTCTCAAAAGGATAGATGCTGATGGTATAGTTGTATCTATTATCACACAAATTCTCTACCAAGGGAAAGTGGTCCTCCCATATTTATCTAAAGTCTAACACATAAGAACTCAACAAATCGTATAACACCTACATAGTGTACTCAGTCTGCCCATTATCTCAGGTGTGAAAGGATGCACTCATCATCATTTCAGTCCCGAATAGCTCCTACATGTTTCTCCACAATCATGATATAGACCACATGTCGAGATTAGAGACAATCATCAAGGTCACCCCATGAATGTGAACAATCTACCATACATAAAACTACCCCAAACTCTCTAATGAACTCTTCTCCATGATAGAAATGAAGTGAACTATCATCGTGAGTCATTCAATTGTCACCTAGAAGGCATCATGACCCTTTACTATTTATATAATCCCTGTGAAAAAAATCCATCGATATTCCTACCCACTTCAACTCTGGGATATCAATAGGATGAAAAAAAACCTATCTAAACATGGTGCTCAGCCTTCACCTACTAATAAGTGAGACACTGAGAGATGAAATCAGCTACACTTTATTTCATGTTGGTCCACCAAAACTCTTGTCGAATGTCTCTATACAACTTACCCACACTATGATGTAAAACTAGGGGAGAAGTGTGGAACTCTCACGTCACCTCCTCCAACTTCATGATTGAAACCACAACCCATACTGGGAAAAATATGACGTGATTCACTCCTTTATAAAATATATTTGGTGAGTTACATGTTGATATCTAGTCACTTATGACCTCACAATAAATGTCTTCTAGCTGGGAATCTCTCACACGCCAAAGAAGTGAAGGATTTAACACCATTGAATAAATAAAAATTTAACCCTCCTTCTCTACTAGGGTCAGCTATAGAGAAGCTAATTTCTCTTAAGCCTCTTGCACCATGTGAGCCATAGAATTACTCCTAGGTCCATATGCTATAAAATTCACCTTTCATGGAATATATACTATATCAAATCCATATTCCTTCAGGAAATGCAACACGATCCACTTTCTATGGTTTATGTGTCTCTTTTTGAAGATCTACCTATGACTTTGATGGTATGAGTAAACCAAAACATGCTCCCCCATAAGGTAGTTCTTTCACATCCTAAGGGCGATGAATAGTACTGATAGATCGAGCTCTTGTGTCATATAGTTATTCTCATGGGGTCTCCACTTCCATGACCTATATGTGATAACTAACTTCCACTATATCAACACACAAAAAAGACCAATTCATGAGACATCACAATACACTACATACTCCATGCCCTCCTTGGGTTTGTCCCCCCACTGGATCACTCATCAACCTTAGCCTTAACTCTTAAAAGGCCCTCTGGCCCTACTCAGACCCAGTAAATAGTTTCCCTATCCATTTAAGGGCTATCAAAGGAGTAGTGCTTTACTAGAAGTATTCCAAAAACCTCATGTAGTTCCCCACAAATCCATGAATACTATGCAAATTGTAAAAACTTTAAGGTTGATCCCAATAAATAATTATGTCAATATTCACTGGGTCTATGGATAATAAATGTCCATAATTGACATTCCTTAGAAAGTAAACCTCATGAATCAAGAACTGGAACTATGAAAGCTTCCCATAAGGAATGTGCTTTAAAATAAAAGAAAGAAACATATTCTAATTATCTTTATGATCCTCCTATGATACAGGATTGAGAAGTATTTTTTGATGTATACAACAAAAAATATTTCCATGTATGGATCGAGAACCAAGATCATCAAATACATAATCAAGGTAGGGGAATTTATCATACCAAAGGGAATAACAAGGAAGTCATAGTGTCTGTAGTGACATTGGAATTCTATCATTTGAATATCTGCCTCAATAACTCTTAGTTATTGGTAGTCCAACCGTTGATCAATCTTTGAGAACCATATCACACATCTAAACATGTGAAAGAGGTTTTCAATACTTAGTAAGGTAAATTTGTTATTTATCGTGGCTTGGTTCAGGAAAAGATAATCCATAGAAAGACTCAAGATCCCATCCCCCATTTTCAGTAAAAAAAACTAGATCTACCTAGGGGGACACACTAGGTATGATGAAACTCTTCTTTTAATGGTCCTCCGACTACAACTGCATCTCTAGGAGCTCCGTATGGGCCATCCAATAAGCAATAGAATATATCAAGGAGATTCTGGGATGCATGTCAATGAAAAAACCATCCACAACATTATAGGTAGTCCCATGACATCCTTAAAAAATATGTATATATAATCCTCCACATCTAATGGACCCATGATTGTTGATGATCCTGATGCACCAAGGGATACACCCTTTAACTGAATGGTGATGGGTTGCAGCCTCATACTCATAGAACCAACTAATCACACCATGAGATCTCTCTCATAAGAAAAGGAGAATCTTATCCCATCAGGGCGTATGAATATGACTTGTTTATGGAGACAATAAATATGGTATAAAACTATGGATAACCAATAAAAACCTAAGATAACACAATAGGGTTCCATGATGATGACCAAAAGGTCCCACATTAACCTCTCTCTACCATGAGATAGCTCGTACCATCGACAGATAAAAGATATCGAAGAAGTGTTTCCTATAGAAGCATCAAGATGATGCTAATGGGCTAGCACCTCAAATGGGGGTTCTAGATCACAAACAAGGAGTATAGATATAAATGAATCACTAGAATATGATTATACTAATACTGAATCAAGAATATAATAAAAAAATATCTTTCCTCTAAACATATCATACATTTTAGGGTTAAACCCTTCTAGAGTATACTGCTATCTATGATCTTGACCAGCAATTCCCTGGGACAATAGTTTGTCTATTGGCGGTGGTGGGGAATCGATATCATAGAGGTGTCCACCACCCATAGATCTTACTTCTCTTTTACCATATCTGGCTCCTTAGGGCCCAAAATCTCCTCACTAGGGAGATCCCTTATCATGGAACTACCTCTTTCATAGTGGTCCATCAGCTATTTGTTTGCGCTCCTCAACATTTATTGTTGGGAAATCACATGCCATGTTACCTAATCCATCCCAAGAATAGAACCAACCCTCTCCAGGATTCCATGGTGATATGTTTTGTCTCTTACCATTAAATATTGTTCCCTAATATGCTCATAAAATGACTTCTTGTGCTAAGATCCTATCATATGAATCAAACTAACTACTGTAGATGACTCATATCTATGATTTCCATTGCAATCTCTATCTTTCTAGCATCCCTCTGATAGAAATATCATTGTCACTAGTGTCCCCCCAACCCCATGACATATGTGGAGTTCAAAAAGGGAACTAAGATGGCATAAATCTCTCTGCGAAGTCCCTGCTCAATCATCTGTTATAGGAAAAACACCTTGTGAATCATGTTATAAGAGTCCTGGGTAAGGACTTTGAACCTCCCTGTGTACTCATCCACCATCATCCCTCCATTCCATATCTCCATATTCTATTTGATATGTACCGAGGGAATGAATGATAGGTAGTACTCCTCATAGAATAGTTGTTTTAATTCATTCCGTGAGAGTGTCGACTCATCATGCTTCTACATAACAAGGCTCCACCAGTGTTCAGCTGATCCATGGAAAAGGCTATATGCTAATAAAATCACCATATTTATCAGTGAATTGATAATCTTGGAGACATAGAACCTCAAATATAGTCAATCCAAAACTATATGAGGATCTAGCTCAATGCTGAACCTCCACAGCCTGTAATGTAGGAACATTGAAAGCATGATAATCCTACTCTCATCATCATCATTCTTTACTAGAATGATGTGATACATGTTAGGTTGAGGTGTTACTACCTTCCCACCTAGTGTAAGGTGTTCATGGGATGGGACATAAACTGAGGCCTCTTTTATCATTGAATCATCATCACGATCTGGATCTAGTATCTTTAGTGGTTGTTGTCATAGAGGCATACTAATATTTATCAAGATGTACCATGGTTAGATAATAATATATATATATATAATGGGGAGCTAACCCAAGAAGTATTGTCAAAGGATAAGTCATATATGATGCATGCACCATTTAACCATATAACCAATGTTTCGATATTCCAAGTCAACAAGAATGTAGTTAATGACTATGTGAATTTCTATTTCACCCGCAACACCATATTTGGACTCCCTAGCATGAGATCCACACTCAAAAATATTTAAAACAATTTCTATAAATCCCAACCAAATCCTTTTTTGTGGTGTAGTCTGATAAATTCATTAGAAATGAAATTTCTTTGAAACTGATATACCATAAATCAGCCCAAGTTGGGGCTCTAAGACAACTACCCCAATCCCACCTCCAAAAAAGGTGGTGGTGACTAGAGGCAAAGGAATAAATAACTTGGGGATTTATTTTCCTTAGTACATGTATACATATAGACAACCATCTGATGAAAAAGTGTAGAGGGAAAGAGTAAAAGATACAACACACCTGGAAGGTAAACCGAACATGCATAAAATCTATGGAGTACACTAGTAGAAAAATCATTTTTAACGTCGTCAATTTGACGTCGGTTTATTATAAACCGACGTAAAATATTTTTGCGGATAAGTTTTGGCGTCGGTTTTTAAAAAAACCGACGCGAAAAAATAATGAAAAAAATGATTTGGCGTCGGTTTTTTTAAAAACCGATGTGAAAAAATATAAAAAAAGTTATGACGTCGGTTTTTTGAAAACCGACGCCAAAAAATAAAAAAAAAATAGTTTTGGCGTCGGTTTTTAAAAAAACCGACGCGAAAAAATAATGAAAAAAATGATTTGGCGTCGGTTTTTTTAAAAACCGACGTGAAAAAATAAAAAAAAAGTTATGATGTCGGTTTTTATGAAAACCGACGCCAAAAATGTAAACAAAATTTACAGACCTATAGATAATTCCCTAAGCTTTGATTTGACTGGTCATGGAGCAAAAACGGAGTTACGGATTAAAAGTTATGGATGTTGGAAGTTGAACTTCTCTAAAAGAAGTGTTAATTAAGTCCAACTTTCAAAGGCCATAACTTTTAATCCGTAACTCCGTTCTAGCTCCACGACCAGTCAAATCGAAGCTTAAGAAATTTTCTATCACATGGTAAATTTCGTTTTTATGTTTTGACGTCGGTTTTCATAAAAACCGACGCCAAAAAAACTTTTTTGTTTTTCGCGTCGGTTTTTAGAAAAACCGACACCAAAAATATTGTTTTTTTACTTTTGGCGTCGGTTTTTATGAAAACCGACGCCAAAAATGTAAAAATAATTTACAGTCCTATAGATAATTCCCTCATCTTTGATTTGACTGGTCATGGAGCAAAAACGGAGTTACGGATTAAAAGTTATGGATGTTGGAAGTTGAACTTCTCTAAAAGAAGTGTTAATTAAGTCCAACTTTCAAAGGCCATAACTTTTAATCCGTAACTCCATTCTAGCTCCACGACTAGTAAAATAGAAGCTTAAGAAATTTTCTAACACATGGTAAATTTTGTTTTTATGTTTTGACGTCGGTTTTCATAAAAACCGACGCCAAAAAAACTTTTTTGTTTTTCGCGTCGGTTTTTAGAGAAACCGACGCCAAAAATATATATTTTTTTACTTTTGGCGTCGGTTTTTATGAAAACCGACGCCAAAAATGTAAAAATAATTTACAGTCCTATAGATAATTCCCTCATCTTTGATTTGACTGGTCATGGAGCAAAAACGGAGTTACGGATTAAAAGTTATGGATGTTGGAAGTTGAACTTCTCTAAAAGAAGTGTTAATTAAGTCCAACTTTCAAAGGCCATAACTTTTAATCCGTAACTCCGTTCTAGCTCCACGATCAGTCAAATCGAAGCTTAAGAAATTTTCTAACACATGGTAAATTTTGTTTTTATGTTTTAACGTCGGTTTTCATAAAAACCGATGCCAAAAAAAACTTTTTTGTTTTTCGCGTCGGTTTTTAGAAAAACCGACGCCAAAAATATTTTTTTTTACTTTTGGCGTCGGTTTTTATGAAAACCTATGCCAAAAATGTAAAAATAATTTACAGTCCTATAGATAATTCCCTAAGCTTTGATTTGACTGGTCATGGAGCAAAAACGGAGTTACGTATTAAAAGTTATGGATGTTGGAAGTTGAACTTCTCTAAAAGAAGTGTTAATTAAGTTCAACTTTCAAAGGCCATAACTTTTAATCCGTAACTCCGTTCTAGCTCCACGACCAGTCAAATCGAAGCTTAAGAAATTTTCTAACACATGTTGAATTTTTTTTTTATTTTTTGACGTCAGTTTTCATAAAAACCGACGCCAAAAAAAACTTTTTGGTTTTTCGCGTCGGTTTTTAGAAAAACCGACGCGAAAAACATTTTTTTTTACTTTTCGTGTCGGTTTTCATAAAAACCGACGCCAAAACTGTTTTTTTGTTTTTTGCATCGGTTTTTTTAAAAACCGGCGCGAAAAACAATTTATTTTCACTTTTCGCGTCGGTATTTAAAAAAAACCGACGCGAAACATATTTTTTTTATCTTTTTAGCATCGGTTTATTTAAAAACCGACGCCAAATAGTATTCACTAATACGCGGGATCAAAATTTCAATTTTTTTCACAACGCGCGTTTAAATTTTTAAAATCCCGCCTATATTTTCATACAACTCAATCGAAAATATTTTCATTTACTATATATAAATCTGTTTTTCCTTCATTTATCATTTTCATCCTCTTCGATTCAATCATGTTTTCAATGCGGCATCAATCATTAATTTGATTACGGTACGTATTATATTCATTCATTTTCATTATTATTAATGTCGTTCATTTATAAAAAACTCGACTAGATTTCAAATAATGATGATTTACTTTTTTTATTGTGTTAAAAATATAAAACGTTCGGATGACATTTACCAAGATTGGTGTAAGTTTAATTATCGATCGTCGTTTTTATTATCACATGAGATCTACGCTAAATATAAGAGATATGATGATAAACAACATATCATTTCAATGGAAGATCGAAAAATAATCAAAATGTGTTTGAAGTATTATGTATATTTTATATCATTTGGTGTACATGATTTTAACTTGTGTTTATCTTGTTTTCTTTGAAACATATTGTATCAATCGATACTTTGACATGTTCAACTTCTGACGGCCATAACTTTTGATCCGTAACTCCGTTTTAGCTCCACGACCAGTCAAATCGAAGATTAGGAAATTCTCTAAAACATTGAACAATAAAAATTGCTTTTTGGCGTCGGTTATTGTAAAAACCGACGCCAAAAATAAGTTATGTCCATTTACGGCGTCGGTTGTTTTCAAGAACCGACGCCGAAACTATTTTTTAAACCTTTTGGCGTCGGTTTTTAGGGAAACCGACGCCAAAAATGACGCGGATGAGTTTATTTGGCATCAGGTTTTTACAAAACCGACGCAAAAAAGCAATTGAAATTTGTTTTTAACGTCGGTTTACAAAAACCGACGTAAAAAGTCATATTTTTTACGTCGGCGACTTCAACGTCGGTTAAAAACCGACGTGAAAAATAAAAAAAAACCGACGTTAAAGACCTTTTTTCTACTAGTGGTACAAGAGTATGACATTGAAAACTAAAAAATAAAGGGTAAAAATACAATCCTAACCAGAAATATGTCCCAATCTAAAAAACTAAGAGAACCCAACTCTGAGATCCCATGCTACAACCACCATACGTTGTCCAAATTACCAGGTTTCCCTTAGCAACTCTAAAGTCATGGTCAAACTATCCAGTATCTACATAAGACATGATATGTGTGAGAAAATTCCATTCCAGTGTATGTATATAAGTACCCAGTAGGATTTCTCAAAAGATGATGTGGGGGAAGTAAGAGATATAATATCGGTAGAGAGATAATAGATCCAAGATACAGTCAAATAGAAATAGTTAGAACAAAAAAAAAGTGAATTTAACCTCATCCTAACACAAGGGTCTTGACATAATGAGTAGATTAACTACTCATTGAGTCTTCAACATGTATAGTTGAAGATTAGACTCATCCCAACCTAAGAAGCTAAACATGAAAAGAACATGGCATAATATGTGTGTCATCTCCTCTCTTAGACAGAGCATAACAAAATCCATCATGTGAATATAGAATTATATATATATATATACTTAGTCAAAATAATCCAAAATGATATAGTAAGGGGATCTCCATATCCCAACTCATCCCATGAATAATAGTAGCCAAAAGTTCCTGAAAAATAAATCAATTATGACCAACATCTCATGAATCTGTCTAGAATTAAATGTCAAAGTCTATCCATGCCATATCACTATTTTTCATAGTCAAGGGGACACAAAATCTAAATTGAGGACTTATGCCTCGGTAAAAAATGAGGGTCCAAATTTGATAGTCACTAAGGAACTCCACTGCTAAGATCTTCTGAAGGGTATTACTAACAATGTTCATCAAGGAACTCCACTACCCAGCTCTATTAGAGGATACCACTCTAAAATGTCATCAAGGAACTCCACTTATTATCCCTACTAGAGGTTAATACTCCAAAATATCATTGTGGAACTCTACTACATAGCTTTGTTGGAGGTTACCACTTAGAAAATATCCATAGAGGACCCACACCCATGTCGATGGGGGGTACCACTCTAGTAATCATTGAGAACGCCACTTTTTAGATCAACTAGAGGGTCAAATTAGTAATCATTTAAGAACTTCACCTCTGATCCCTACCGGAGAGTAAAACATAGAATGGTCATCAAGGAACTCCACTGCCCATCCCTAATTGAGAGTGGCTCTCAGAAAGTTCCTTGTGATCCTATGCGATCACTACTGTAATCAAGCATCACCTAGTCAAGTGTATTACCCGGAATAGTCCAAATCATATTTATAGATCCCCTATAGAGAATATCGTTGAATTATACTTAGAAAAAACTCACGATAGTATACTCGTAGGCAAAAATACGATTCCAAACAAATGAAATACTAAACATTTATGTTTCCTTAAAAGAGGTCAAGGTGTATAGAGCGTGTGAGGGGACCTGCAGGGCATGTGTTCCTGCTCTACCACCCGAACATGTTCAAGGATGACACATAGTTTCCATACTGTGTAGTAGTACCCACCATGTTGGTTGAATACATGGAATGCCCAATACAACTAGGATCACTCCATGTCCTGCTGGTCATGTCTGGGTACCAGAACCCATGTTTTTCTACCAAGCCTCATGTCCATGTACTGAACCCGAGCCTATGTACCTAGCTGTATACTTCCACATAGGATTATTTCTGTGTGATCTTCCACACTAGTTTTCCAAATAGGGAATGGTTTCATGGATTGTAGGAGGGATACCATGGTTTCATCCTTATATTTTTGTAAACCCTAGCCACAACCACTAAGGGGCCTACATGCCATATCTTCAACCTTATACACATTGTGTAGTTGGGTTTTCTCTATATTCTCAAATATCAACTTCATGCATTAAATATGATCTTTTATCTTTGAATCCAGACCTATATTGACCGAAAACTTGTGGATATATCCATAGATCATGTTTTTAGAAATAATTTTCTAGAAATATGCCTCTGTTCATTTCATGGTGGATCTGTTGTTCATATCGTATGCACCACAAACCATATAGAATTCCACCATTGATTAATCAACAAAATGTCATTCAAATGATCATCAAACACCTGTAAAAATTCTAAATCTATACATACTTCATCGATCATTTCTTTAAATGCATTTACATTGTGGTTTTTGGGGTCCAATCGGGCTCGGTACCATAATACAATGTTGAACCGGGATCACGAGGTCCTACCGGTGATGAAAGTGAAGAAGATGATGGGGAAAGGAACCATAATAAAGGTTTTAATCATCATTAACCAATAATTCATAGAAAATGATCATGAATGGTGATAACTAGTCAGAAAACATTAAATAAATCAATATAATGTCTAGTCCGTATGTGCATGCTCAATATACAATTGGAATAGACCTAAGAATTTTGATGGATATACTGAAATAATTTAATTAAAGTGAATAAATATAAAATTTATGATTCCTAAATAGATATTGGATTATTCTTTGATAAATAACACTATTTTTACTGTGGAATAATGATTATCAAATTTACTATATCCTGGTCTTCTTAGATCTGTTGTTTTATCTCCATCCAAGGTGATCTAGCAATGGAAGGAGGAAAGAGAGAAATGTTAGTGATTCTAGTATTATGAGGCTCTCTATAGCCAATAAAACATTATGATACATTTATAGAATTAATTTATAGTTCAAATGAATGAATTAATGAATGAATGAATTTAATAATTAATTATTTCACTGAATGTACCGACAATGAATGAGGAGTCCAAACGCCCTATGCCGACCCATTTTATGTCATTGATAAGGTAAACACCACATTCCAAACTCAATTGTGGTCTCATATTTCTAATATGATATCCTATTTAGGAGTTATCCCATTTTATTTATGAATTTTTTCACAACCAATATAAACTATATTTAATATTTTAGTAAAATTATTTCTAGGAACGCTGAGCCTTAGAATCACATGATGTCTTAGTACCTAGCTCTTCTAATATATCTAAGAATATTTAAAATTATTAAAAGGAAAATAACATGTCTTTAAAAAAAGGAAAGTTTTATTTTTCATATATATAATGATAATTATATCATAAATATAATAATATTTCTTTTAATATCCTTACATATATCATCCATGTTTTACGGTAAATAAAAAATGAATCACATCAATTTGTGAGGAGGTAGTCCGCCATACAAAAAAATTGATGTCATCATTTTTATATGGATGGTAAGATAAGAAGGTATATGATATATTAATTTTTATGAATTATTAATATTTTATGAGTTTCATATATATTAACATTAAATACATCAAATAGAATATTCCTGATAGGTGATTATGGAAAATTCATTACATTTGATTGTAAGGTGGTATTCCACCACACACATGAATGATCATTTCATTTCCAATTTGATAAAATAGGAGATGGATATAAGTTATAACATTAACATTGAAACATATCAATATTTGGGGTATTATAATTTTATTAAATTAGAATGATTGAGTAATATTTGAATGAGGTGGAATAAGAAATAATACAAAGATTCTCAATTAATAATGACACCTATTCTTCAGACCACCCCTTTATGATTATACTTAAAGCGTACCTAGATTAGCTTTATGATCAAAATAAACCCATTAATAAGTTTTTATGGATGTGATTATAATATTTGAGTACTTGATGAACCAAATTATTTATAAATGTAAATAAAAGAGGAGAGTGGGTGCCTTTTTATAAGTGGGGTAGAGGACACACATTAAATTTTTGAAAATAAAATGTTGGACTCGCATTTTACACATAACACAAGGGTAATAAATGGATCATTTTTGAAACATATATGACATAATTTCTAAATATGGGCATAATAAAGGATTTTTAAAGGTTTTTAGGACATTTTAACCCTTATCTTTTTAGTTTACCTCCTAGGTAAACTTGTATAGCCTTAACCACAATAACTAATTTTTAATTTTTCTGAATGTTCACTGTGAAAAAATTATGTTCTTATAATTATATAATATAAAATATTCTAATTTAAAATATGGAATCCATTTTTTCAAATTAAATTCGTAGAATTAGAAGACATTAATTTAAAATTAAACCCACAAACACAATGAAAAAAATACTTTCTAATTGAAAAGTCTTCATAAATATTAACGGTGTCTATAATAAAATGAAACATTATTTTTATTCAAAAGATAAAAATTGGATTAATAATAACATAATTGAACAAATTTTACTTTGAAAAAAATTAAAAAATAATATAACTTTGGAAATGATTTAAACAAAAAGGTGGTTTTCAATAAAAACTCATATTTATTAATATGAATTAAAAAATTAAACTATTTAGAAAAAATACCAAAAATTGGTCCATAGAAAATTTTTCCACAACAATTCCAAAAATTACCTTTATTTTTTCATGTATTTTTTTTAAAATTGGAAAATTTTAGTTTTTTTGTCTGCAAAAATTAATACATTTTTTAGAAAAATAAATTAAAAATAATATAAGGAATCTAACATGAATAAAGTAATTGTTATCAACATATTTTATTTATAATTCGTAATTAAAATTCAAAATGATTTTATTACTATTAATAACATTAAATTTAATGGATAGATAATAATGATCATGTTTAAATAATAATATTTATTGTATATTGATGTTCATTAAAATATGGTGGTGAATGTTACATGAGCTATCAAACATAGATATCTTTTTAAAAAAACTCAAGGTGTCACATTATTCACCCCTTAAATAATTTCGCCCTATAAATTTAATTTTACATACTATGTTTAGAACCTTTATGTGCATATTTACAATATATCTACCTCTGGTTCATAGATTTTTTATTTGTATTTATGGTTCCTCCATATTACATTGACTAGTTGAGTTGTATTATAATGTATAACATTATCAATATGGTCTAAGATCTCCATCATCTTCTCCTCATAAGTAAGATAATTTTACAGCTATACAATGGTTAAATTATGTACATGTGAGGGATTTGGTATGTGCTATATCAATAGATATATATAGAATACATCATGAAATTGATAAAGGGTTAGTGGGAGTTCCATCCAATAATACACATCTTTGATATGATCAAGAATCTAAAAGGGATCGATGTACATGGGATTTATATTTCCATTCTTCCTAAATCTCATGACTATGTTTCATTTAGATATGCAGAGAAACTCTTTATCCATGGCCTCAAACTGAAGGTCTCATCATTAATTCCCATAATCGCTCTTTCTGAATCTGAGATGTCATGATGTGTTGCTGAATGATCTCAAACTTTTATAAAATGTCATCATCCTTTTTCAGTTCCCAATAAATTCTACTCACAAACTTCATCCCAACAGAGTGGTGTTATACATATCTTCATGTAAATGGAATTAGAAGGATCCATTTGGATGATTTGGGGTAAACTATTATTCTACAATAACTAAACTAGAAGAAAATGTTGATCCCATCCTCTTTAGAAGTCAATTAAACAATCTCTCAACATCTATTCTAGTGTCTTAATAGTCCACTCAGATTTTAAATCATTTTGGGGGTGATAATATGGAACACCCCTGAATGATAATGGGTTAAATGCATAAATGATATGACATTTTTCAAAAAGGATTCACATTTCTTTTTGAAAGATTTCATGATTATAACTCCATTTTTAATCATGCTTGGCCTGGTGTAGTGATTATGATGAGTGAAATTATGAAATGTTTTCTAGGGTGTGTGTGATTGTGGAAAAATCACTTTGGAAAGAACACGAGTTAGCCTGTGGGGAAAACCATTAGTCAGTTGACCCATTCAGAAAGTTGGGTGGGACGCAGTTAGTGGACCACATCTCTGAAGGCCAATAGGCGGTACATTGAGGGCCAGGACCTGATGAACCCATTAATTGTGGGGGAACTACCTTGGTTGAGATGTAGGGTCCACAATGAAGATATTGTGCTCTAAAGTGTGGGGGGGGGGTGAATGTAACACCCTAGAATGATAAAGAGTTAAATGAGTAAATGATTTGAATCATCTCAACAAGGTAGAACTTTATTTTCAAGAGTCTACTTGATTAGAAATCCATAGTTAATCATTCCTATCCTAGAGTTGTGATTATTAATGGTGACCTTCTGGGATGTTTTTGAGGGCGTGTGTATGTGTGGAAAAATAACACTGGAAAGAAAATGTTTTGGCTCATGGGGAAAATTAGTAGCTAGATGACCCATTCAGACATGTGGGTAGGCCCCAGGTAGGGGACCACAGGTCAGTGGGGATACTGGTGGTTCCTAGTTCGTTAGGACCCGAAAACCATGTTAAGGCATTTTGTATATGCTGTTAGTGAGTCCCAGTTGTAACATAATTCACATTGAAGATCAACTAAATATTTTTAGCATGTTTGAGGCTCCTATAGAACTAGAAAGTATGTCTTGAATCTCAGTGAGATACAATTTATAGGGGTGTTCCATGTTGGATCCCCAACTCTCTAATGTATATCCTTGCATGATGTTCATTTGGTAAGTCCTCTCAAATTAAAATTAAGTGATTAAACTTCGAAATATGATCCACCATAACCCATATGGTATTGTTTCCTCATGATGTATTTATAAGACTAGTGATAAATCCAATGGTATGTTTTGTCATTTCCATTTATGTATGGGTAATGGTTGCATCACCCCATTAGACTTTTTCCATTTCAACCCTCACTTTCTGACATACCAAACACTTAAGTTTGTATTCCAATACCTTCTTCTTCATATTGTCCCACCAATAGTGCTCCCAAATATCTTGATATGTCTTCATGATCCTTATATGTATGGAGATGTGTGATCTATGTTCATAATTATTATTTATATTTATTTATCTCAAAAATTTATGGTACATATATTCATGGCCCAAATATTTCAACTCCATCGTTTTTGAACTCTATGGATTTATATTTTTTTAATGCATTCACATTCTTCTTAATTTCTACATCAACTCATTAATTATCCTCTAACATCTATAGAATGTAAGTTTGAGAAATCATTTAATAAATGGATTATGATGTTCCTTACATAATTATTACCATCTCCATTATTTATAATTCTAAGAATATTTTACCTCTATCATTTCTCATCCATGATAATATAGCCATATATTGTTTTACTTATAGCATCTGTGACATTCTTGGATTCCTCAGGATGGTAATGGATTGATAATCTATAGTCCTTAATAAGATATTACCATATTATCCTGCTCATATTAATCATATTCTATGTGAATATATATTTTAGGCCCTTGTTGTCCATATACATCTCACACTTCTCCATAAATAAATAATGTTGCTATATTTTTAACATAATGATCACTGTAGCCAACACCAGATCAATAGTGGAATAGTTATACTCATTTACATTCAACTAATGTGATGTATAGGCTATGAATTTATCATTATTCACTAGTAATCATCCCAATAACTTCTTTCAAGTTTCATTTTATAACATAAAATGATCCCTACTTGAGGATAGCGTGGGGATTATTGTGTTGAAAAACCTCTTTTCCAACTCATTAAATCATTATTCATATTTACTGGTTTAAAAAATACTTTACAAATTTCTATGTTATCATAGTTAGTGTATTTTAATAGATAAATAAGTTTCTTAAAAAACATGACAAATACCTTACCAATCCATAGAAGCTACGGATATCCATTACGGATGAAAGTCTTGTCTAGTCCCCAACTACATTTTTCTTAGAGGGGTCCACATATATCTCTTTTATAGGGACAATATGACCCATGAATGTTTCTTCCTACATCTAGAACTCATATAAAGTATAATTTTAATAATTATTATCCTTTATAATGTCCTTAACACATTATTCAAATGTTTCTCATGCTCCACCTAGATTTTGTATTATTTCATAATATCATTTATAAATACTACCAAAAGTTGTTGAGTTAATATCTAATGAATCTAATCATTATGTTTATAAAAATATCTAGAGTATTAGTGTGTCTAAAAATCAAAATTGTAAACATTTACATTTTATACATTGTTCAAAAGGTTTTTTGGGGAATATCAACCTTTCTTACCCTCAATTGGTGATACCCTGATCGAAGTTCCACCTTAGAGAAATACTATGCCCTATGTAGATGATCATAAAAGACATTTATCCATAGAAAGGGGTAATTTTTCGTTATCATGGTTTTTTTAAGTTAATGATAATCAATACAAATGAGAATTGACCCATACCGATTCTTTATGAAAAGCACTATTACATCCCATAGAGAAGTACTCTAGTGGATAAAACTATTTTCCTAATTATCTTAGAATTTCATTTTCTGTTACTCTAAACCAATGATAGACATTCTATAAGGATTCATTGATATGGGATGGGATTCATTATATGTCCATTGAAAACTCAACATCTTGATTAGGAGCATTAATTAGTAAGTCTTTGAGAATACATCAATATAATCCCATATAATAGAAATGTATTCAATAATGGTTCTCTCCTTTATCTTGATCATTTTATATAGAAAAGATTTCACATAAGGAAATAATATCCGGAATTGAAAAAAAAATATTCAAATTGAGATTCATCCTCCTCCTTAGAATTTTATAGAATTGGAGGTGACTAAGGATGTGAGGAGTGATCTCCCTCTCTCAAAAGATGGTGTTGGATTTATATAAGGACCGAAATCCAAATATAATATAACATAAAACTCCAGATAACAATGTAAGATGATATTTTCTTAAATATTCATCCCATAAAACTGGCCGAGTTGGAGTTATATACTTGGGATGTAACCATTTCCCCATTTCTATACCCATAGATAGCTCAACCCCCATGTGTTGAGGTGTTTATTGAATTATTATACTAAAATTGCATGATATGAAATAATTCATAGAAACAGAATAAAAAAGTAAGTTCACTATTCTTTTATTAATAATTATCATACCTATAACCACATCATTATTTGGATCAACCATAGAAGTTGTGATAGTATATACTCTCTCTTTATTTTTAGCCCTTGGAGGTTTTTATCATTTATTGTCTCTAAAAACCATTGGATTAGGGCATTATATTGCATAATCATTATCTGCCATATAGTCTAAAAACTACATTGTATGTTTTTTTATCTAAAACATCTTTTCATTTTTCACTTTAGTTAGTTTCTTATTTTTTATTTAGAACCGGTTAGCATGATTTCCCTCTTTTACAAATTTTAAAAATTTACTCATTCCAAGTAAATAGTTTCAAATAATATTCTCTACATAATTTTGAAAAGTTGGATATTTTTTCTCTATGAGATTAATTTGTTTATACTACCAAAGAAAAATCCATTTTGGGTTTTTTTGTCTCTTATCCCATAAGACCACTAAGATTCACCAATACCCATATCAGATTTTAAGGAATAATAGATAATCACTTCATAGATTCCAATTTCTTGAATCACTAATTCTATTCACATGAATATCTTTAACCAACTAAGGAAATGGTTCACTATACTTTTATAGTTGACGAAAAAGCCGAAGGCATGTCGTGCAATCATATTGAGGTTTTCTTCATATGACTTGATAGACTCATATTCCATTTTATTTAGGACAAGTAACACCGTATATATTTTAGCATAGAGAGTTAGGGGAAATATTTATTGAAAAATATTTTCTTGATGTCTTCCCATTCTATAGAATCGACTTTTTATTCTGACATTTTTTTCTCGGTCAGTTTCCACCACTAATCGACTAATCCATTAAGGAGATAAATTTCCAAGACAAATTTCTTTTTCTATTATCCTTGGATGATATATAATATCTTATAAACTAAGATAATGTATTGTTCCTTAATGAGGGGATCATAAGATCAACTAAATGTACGAGGACTTTTTTACATAAAATACAAGACAAAAACATAATATTTATTATGAGGATGAGTCCATTACACATGATTCAAATTATTATTCATAACTTGATCCATTTTATACAGTACTTATATTATTTTCTCAAATACTACTCCAATAAGGTTAGGAGATCATTAGTGTAATAATTATATATTATATCATGTTGGTTGTTGGAATTATTTCTCATATTTTCATTAAATAACTAAAAATAATTTAAAACAAGAAAATAATACATTAATATAAAACAGAAAACATATAAACATGGAAGGAATAACATATAACATATAAGTATATGCTGAATTATGAACCTATAAGATCTAATCTAGGTTATACCAAGTAATTTTTCCAATTAGGTTTTCTAACCTAACAAATTTGTCAATGTCCTTCATAATGTTTTGAAAAGAGTTTTGGGAGTTTTCAAAGCATATCCCCAACATTGTCAAACCAAGTCTCCATCAAAGATCATTGTCATAAACTATGTGATGATCATGTCTAGATTAATGTTCCAATGTTGAAGTCACTAACCCTAGGTAATTTTTTTTTAAATCGACATACACTTTTAGGATCCATAAATGTATGGTCTTCTTAGAAACAACTCTCTCTATCCTTCAAAAAATTACAGGTTGTTTTCATATACTTAGACTTACCCATAGAGTAATCATTATTCCTATCAATAGGGTTATTGGTAATGTTTTATCATTATAGTTTCAATATATTAACTAAAACATTCCTATGATTCTAACTATAGTGTCGTATTAATTTTAACATATATCATTTTAGAATTTTTAACATAAATATCAATTAATACAAAATATGGATTGTAATGAACTACTATATTTCAAAGATTATGTTCATTATACATCAAAAAAGGAACTAAAAAATTAAATTATTAATTTATTCTCTATATCGATCCCCTAAATTCAATTGATCTCCTAAAATTTAATAGGATAACCTTGGTAATATATAAAACAATGGAGTGAGTTAAAAATTCTACTAAGGGAATAATCAAGATAATGATATATAACCTACGAGTCAAATATATAACATGATATCATAAAAGATAAGTCTCATGATTAATCACAAAGAATAATAAAATAAGGAACATGGTATCATAAGATCAAGTAAAAATAGGAAATGTGATGAAACATAAAATATAAAACAAAAATGAGTCAAGGCTAACAACCCAAACAATATAACAAGGTAGACAAAGTCCTATAATTGATTAGGTTTACTCTCTAATGTCTTATATGACATATTATGAGACTAATGGTTTAATAAATGCATTGGAGTACTATATAAGCACACCCATAATAAAATGATCATTACTATGTGTTCTATATAAATTAATTGAATCATAATTCATAACTTAAGAGTTACCCATGGAAGGAAATTGGGTTTCATAATATTGCTTCAAATAATAACAAATGAAAATTTCGTAATGAAGGTATTCGAGAAATGAGAATAAGGTATGTATTAACTCTTAAAAGGAAGGGATAATAATATACTTATATAATTTTGATATATTTATATATATAATTTATTATTATTCCATAACATCAAAGGGAGATGTAAAGTGTGATAGAGAAATAATGGCCATAACATGGAGAAATGTATGATTTAGAGAGATCCCTTACCTCTCGTATGAGTCTACATGTTTTTAATTAACTTCCTAAATAATAATATTATGTTAATTATTTACATTGGTAAAAATATTTTTTACTTTTTTCCATTTATTTTCATTATTTTCATTTTAAATTCAATTGTATAATCATTTAGGTTTAAGTCGTATGTTTTGATGGTGTTTGGATCATAGGTAAAAAATATCTCTAAAAATATGAATGAAGTCTAAGATATTAATATTTTATCATATACATAATAATAATAATTAAATAATTATATAAATTTATAAATCAATTATAATTTAAAAACTTATCTGGAATATTGGTAATGAAAAGTGAACTATGTTACAAACATGGAGATAGTTTGCCATATGTACTCATAAGTAACGTTTCCATTTTTCAACAATTATAGTGGAAAGAAGGAATATATTATTATATATTTTAAAACCATAATTATATAATATATATAATATTATTTCTTTAAATACAGTATCATATACTATCCATGTGGCACTATAATTAAAAATTGAATGACATCGTTTCATGAGGAAGTAGTCGGTTGTACACACAAATGACTGTGTAAATTTTCAATAGATGAAATGATAAATGGTATGTGATTTATAAATTTTATATAATGATTAATATGTTGGATATATCATATATAGACACTATATCTGTCATCATGAACATCCATAAGAGGCGATGATAGAAATGAATTACATTGGTTCACGAGGCAATAATACTCCATACACATAAACGACGATTTCATTTCCCATTTGATGGAAGCATAGATAAACACAAGTTATTAAATTAACATAAAAAAATATAATTATATATTAAAAAACTAATATTATTATTTAAACAAGAATTATTAATATTTTAAGTAGGTGGAAGATGTAATAAAACAAATATTCTCGATGAAGAATGACAACACTTCATCTGACCACCTCGATATTATTATAAATAAAGTCTCCATAGATTGTAATTATGATAAAAAAGGATTATATGATTTTTAGGGAATTAAATATTGTATTTGGGTATGTATTTTTGTCACTATAGGGCTTTAAAAGTGTAAATAAGATGGTACAGGGGTTGCACTTTTATATGTGCAGGAGTGAACATACATGGAATTTTGAAAAATAAAAAATTTTACCCACCTTTCACAAAATCCAGAAGGACCATAAATGGATAATTATCGAAGATAATGTAATATACAGTTTAACTATGGTCATCCAATATTATAAGGATATGTTTTTGGGTAATTTTAACCCTTATCATTTTAGTTTAACCCTTGGTAAACTCGTTTTAACCCTAACTACAGTAATTAATTTTTATAGTTTTAACCATTAGTTATGAAAAAAATTAGGGTGAACTTATTATATAATATTATATTTGATAATTCAACAAATATAATCTAACTCTCCAAATTCAATTCACATAAGTGGACTAATTTAATTCAAAAATTACACCTGGAGGTGTGACAAAAAAGGATTTCCACATAAAGAGTTATTATAATTATAATACATTTTTATATCAAAATTACATATGAAATGTATTAAAATGAAACAAATTATTTTATTCATAATATAATTGATCTTTTTTTAATTTTAATCCACTTTAAAATAATGTATAAATTTTTAAATGATTTAAACGAAAAGATAGTTTTCAGTGAAAACAAAATAATTTCACTAATCATTAAAAAGTAAAATATTTAAAAAACTCCCAAAAAATAATTATAAGATAATTTTAATATGTTTATTTAATAAATGATGTTTGTTTTTTCAAATATTTTTTTTAAATTATAAATATTTAATTTAATCTATTTTCTCCCAAAAAAAATAAAAATTATTCATATTATAAAAACTATTTTCAAAACCTATATAAACTTTACCAAGATTTAAGTACTAATTTATCAATATATTTCCTTTACCTTTAATGATTAATTTTTAAAATGTAGTTATTACTATTCATAATACTAAATTTAATGGATAGGTTATAACATTCATGTTTAAAAAAATATTAATTGTGTATTTATGTTTATTAAAACTCAGTGGTATATGTTGCACATACTATCAATCGTAGGTTTCTTTTCAAAAAACACAAAGGGTGTTACAACTATAGTAAATGGAATGAAAGAATTATTTTACTAGATATCACCATTTCATGTATATCCAATTGAACTTGCTACTCAAACAAAGATGTTTCGGGCTTAATATCTACATCCTCCCATTTTTTCATTTGGGAAGCGCCTGGTTAATAAAAATTTAGTTTGGAATCATGAATCCTATCATGAATCGATGTCAATAAAGAATAAAATTACCACCATTAAGACACCCATATATTTTATTTATGGTCTCTAAAAAAATACCAGTTGCAACATAATATAACTAAACTATATTTTTGTATAAGTAAATTACATAACTTTTCCTTTATACTTTGAACATTATTCAAACTAATTCCCAAAGATCGCATTATTTTAGTGCCTTCGGAAACATGGAAACATAAACACGGGTATATTATGTAGCTACATTATCTCTTACTAGGTTTTTCATGGCTAGAACCATTATTGGACATATCATACATAATACATATCATTATAACATATTGAAGGAAACATAAATAAGGTGATCTCATATGCTTAGTAAGGGTAAACAAGGGAGAAAATTAAGCATAAACATGAGAATCGGGGTATGAGAACGTAATAAAAACATTATAAAATCACACCCCATATATCAAAGTTCATAAACATGAATCATGGCATAAATATTTTTAGTTTATAAGGAATGAATCGTATAGAATTAAAGAACGTAATCCATGAATTAATAACATAGGAAGAAGACATGTAATTTTTTAAGACACATAAGAAGAAAAATTTAATTCCTTATTAGTAAAGGAATAACTAAAAATCCCATCTTGGTAGTATGGGATCACTCCTCATACCATATTGGTAGTAATAGTTCAATCCCACCTCTATCTTAGTAGTTGGGTTTTACTCCATATACCATCTCAGTAGTCATGGATCATTCCAATCACCATATGAGTAGTCAAGGTTCACTCTGAACACCATCATAGACTATCCTATGAGATATTAATATTTATCTAATGCATTTAAGAGAGATATAAGTCCCACCCATCTTATAATTAAATCCTACATACATGGTATACAAAATCATAAATAATAATATCATATCCCATGAAATGGAATGGGTATCATAAACATGTAATCATATCATATCTTGTGCAAAAATAAATAGGTTTTATAAATATTTTATCAAAATCATAACTTGTGAAATGATGTTGGTTTTTATAGACCATGAAGGAGAAAAATATTTCATAAAAATATAACTCTTCAAAGACAAACATGTTTCCTAAACCTTATTACATAATAACATAAACTATTCAAATAAATAATATGAATGGAACCATTAGATCAATTTCCGTAAAGGCTTGAGTAACCTCAACAAATGTAACCCTATATGGAAAATAATTTTGAATTATCTTTCAAAAAAATTATTTAAGAAAATATCATTTATTCATTAAAAAATCTCTTTAAAGTTTAAATCATTTTGAAAAATATTTTATTTGAAAATAAACATTATGTATTATAACATGGCCTTATATGGAAAATAATTTTGAGAGAACTCCTGAAACAAACTCTTAAGGAAAAAATCCTTTATATTTTGAAAACAATTTCCATACTTGACATGGCATGAAATTTTAAAATAAAAAAATTTCTTTGAAAATATCCTTTTAAGATATGATGGTAATATTAAATGTAATAATTCATCATTCAAGTGTATAAATATGTTCATTCCATATAAGTAAAAAAATCATCTCATAATTTTTTTCAGAAGAGTCAAAAGGTTCCATGTTATAAAAACAAACAAAAATTTCTTTATAATTATTTAAAAAAATCATAAATGAGTAAAATTAACTTTAAAATATTTTTTAAGGATAGTAAAAATAATCTATTATTAAATTTTAAAAAACATGGACATGGATGATAAATATACCGCAATAAATAGTTACGTTAGAAAAATCTCAGAATGTAATGAAATTTTGAAAATAAACCCTTTTATTTGTACAAATATTTGAAAATTTATAAATTAATATTTTAATAACTCTTTAAAACATGGAAAAAACAAATTTATAGTCATTTTACTTGAAAATTATTTAAATATATTTTAGAAAAACATTTCACGTCGATAATAATCTTCCAACATTTCAATGTGTCCCATGCCACTTTGATATATTTGAACTATAATCCTCAAGAAATGATAACATTAAATAATGCATAAAATATCATGAAAATATGGATATTAAGGGTATATAATTTCAAATGGTAGTTTATAAACCTTTTAAAATAACATAGTTTCATAACAAAACATGTGTCTCAAAGAAAGAAAATTGAGACAATACCACCTAACTCATTAGATAACTTCTGAACTGTAAAACCCCATGAAATAGATAGAATCAAATAGATATTATAAAACACATAAATTATATAATTAATTTAATAAAATAAATTCATGTATATTATGTACACCACAAAATGGAAATGAGTGGTGAATAAGGCATGCATCTCATGGAAATAAAAAGTGCGATGAAATTCCCATACCTCACATTGAACTTCTTTAAAACTTGTTCAAGAATGATATATTATAAGTATAAGTTCATTATTAATAAAAAATAACCATATTAATATTTATAATACCATATATTATTTACGTAATAAATTATATTACCTATTTATTATTAATACCATGATTTAGTTACGTTTCACGTGATATTTTAATTTTTAATCGTGCCTGTTTGGACTTATTATTCTTGATTATCATGATTTAATTATTTCTAGAATATGAAACATGATAGAAATATCTTATATATTAAATATATAATCATGAATTCTAATCATTAAAGATGAATGAAAAATACCGTTCATTGAGAAAGTAGGCCATACGTACGCATAAACAATATTTCTATTTTCTTATAGCATTGAAAGAAAAAAAGTAAATGACATATATGAAAATATGTATATATATAATATCATTAGACAAGAATTAATATTTCATTCGCATCATATTTATTTACTGAAACAACCGTTAATACATACCATGTGAAGTGTGAACGAATCACGTCTCTTGGAGGGGGAGGTAGTCCACACATCCATAAATGAAGTTAACTTATATCCACAATATTGAAAGAATGAAGGTATGTTCAACATAAAATTTCTATAATATTAAATAGATTATACTATTAATATTTAAATATTATTTTACTTTAGAAATAAAATTTAATACTATACATGAAGGCGGTAATGGAAAAATAACAAAAACATTATTCACAGAGGTGATTAACCAGCATATCTTGCAAAATAATTTTGAGAGGAGATAAGAAATGAAATGAATATGAGATATTACATTATAGACGTAAAATTAGAGTATATACATTATTCTACAGTCATAATTAATTTATGGATAATGGGGGTTAGGATAAAGTAGAAAAATAAAATAAATTAAGACAGGTACTTGGGGAAAATTACCTCTTCAATATCACCTCCTAAAGAGACTATTGAAGACCTTGGATTTGGTATTTTCGTGATACCAAAATAACTAGGGTGTGAGAAGAGTGAGTAAGAGAGGATTATGAAGATAATTGAGTATCTAAATGTATTTTTTTGGTGAAATGGGATGGTGAGGGGTGGTATTTATACTTGGGGGGGGGGTGAATCTAAGTGATTAAATAATGAATATTTTATATTTAAATCCATCCATTTTCAAGTGGCACTAAATTCAACAAAATTGTCTGGGAATTAATGTTTTTATAGTGGATAGAATTGATCTATAACTCAAAAACCCATTAAATGTTGTTGTTTTTATGTATTTTAACCTTTAACTGTTTAGCTTTGACATGTTTCAATTTTTTTAACATATTCCATGATAAATATTTTTTTAGCCATTGTAAATTATTTATAACTAAAAAAGAAATTGAATATAAAAAATATTTTGGAACTTCTTATTAAAAATATAGAAGTCATTTTACCTAATTAAATACACATAATTGGAAAAAATATATTTAAAATTAATCCTGTAGACACAATAAGAATGTAGATTTTTAAAGTTAAACTTTCAAAAGTTAAAAGTATTCTTATATATAATTTAAAAATGAAATTGAATCCAGTGACCAATTTGTTTTTAATTATGTATAATTTGAAGTATTATTCTTTAAAAATAATTTAAAATATAATTTACCTATATATATAAAGTAGAAAAAATTCTATTTTGAACAAAAATATAGTATTTGTCACTATTCATCCAAAAAATTATGTTTCTTAGAAAAACACAAAAATAAATATTCCAAAAAAATATTTATGTCGCTATTTTAAATAAGATTATTATCCTTTAATATAAAAATTCTATATGTTTTAAGATTATATTTAAAATTGGTTCAACATTAAAAGGTGTCAAAATTTCCATTTTGAGAAATATATAGATTTATGTATAAAATTTGCTTTTTTCATAATCTTATTGCAATAAAATATATTAGATGAATTGAAAAAAAATTGAATATATAAAATATATATTTCATTATTATCATTCACTAATTGAAATTAATTCAATTTATTAATTCATAAAGACTTTTGGAGAATAAAAATATTTTTTTATAGTCAAATGGTATATATATTTTTATTTATAAAAAATTTGAACCCAATGAATTCATCTTGTAGACCATATATTTTTCTATGTTAGGTAATAATATTAATATATTTTAATTTAATGGATAGGTTATATATTATTATATTAAAAAATAATATTTTAATAATACACTTTTTTTTGGTAAAACACATCCTTGTGTGTAACACAAGCTATTGAAAGAACTCTATATTGTGTATAACACATGCCAAGCATGGTGTTTCGTATACCAAAAGCTAATATAATTGTTGCATGTAGCACAACCTTGGGGTTTCATATAATGCAATAAAAATATGGCGTTTCTTATAACAATAGGTATATTTAGTGGTGTGTGAAATAGAAAATATAAAAATGATTAAACCAATTCCAAAAGAAATATTCCAGTAAATCGTAGGGTGTTACATTATACCCCCATAAAATTTAATTTTGACCTTAAAATTCATTTAGGTTGTTAATGGATTAATACTAGATAATTTTTTCAACATAAAACCACATCGTGAAAACAAATAATAAACCTTTATTTTAAAAAAGAAATGTTAGAAAATAACAGTTACCCAATGTAAATAATTACTACATAGAAGAACATTGGTAATCCTTTAGTCATGTAGTAAAATCATCAATAATTATAGATATTGATAAATATCACTAATCACCGTAATATGGGTGATTCAGAGAAAGTTAATAATCACAAAACCATAAACTAAAGATGCGTAAAAGGGGACATTGGTATAATAAAAAATGATGATAAAGGGACAACCTTTTACATTACTATACATTTTCTTAAGGTTAAAATAATTTCATTAGAAGATAAACTTACTTGGTTTTAGGTTAACCTCACCATTTTTTTCAAGATAAATTACCACTTTATCTCTTATTACCAGAAATAAAATTAAAATTTTCATTCCTGAAGCATTAATAAATATTGAGATCCAAAAATTAGAATGATATTTCATTCTATCTATCTTTTTTCACAAAAAATGGTTAGAATAAGTTATCAAATATGAATAAATTATCAAATAGAGAGATAATACTTTAACCTTTAAAACCACATATGATTTTTAACATAATCCATTCCATAAATGGTTGACCTTATAATACTTCCAAAACATAAACATCAAAAATTTCCCTAAATCATATTAACATTCATCTCTATAATATCATAGGGTAGCTCTTGGTTTTATAAATTCCAAACACATGCATAACTACATCATGTGTTCTCGTGAGTCATGGTAATATCCTGTGTTATCATACATTCTTAATGAAAACTTGAATATTTCATTATTCAAAAGTTTATTGGATATATTACTTAAGTCATAAAAATTTGTAAACTTCATGCATGATAACATAACACACTTGTCAAAAATTACATAAATAACCTGTATCATCTAATTTACATATTCATATCTAAAATATCATTATCCAAAAATCACTATCTTATCATAATAAACATATTAAGGGTAATCTTCCCTTAGTAAAAATGTCACCTTACTATAAAATTACTTTTCCATTCTATCATAAACATTCATCATGAAATTATAATTCTTGAGAAAATAACACAAAATAAAAAATACTTTTATATGTCACCATTCATATAACATAATTCTTGAATCAAAATACATAAACACTTTGATTATTTGACATCATATTTATGCCATTAAAATGGACACATCATCTTATTACTTAATAAGGTTTTCCTTTAATAATTAATTTGTAGTTTCATCATCATCATGAATATAACCAGTTCTTGTACCAACTTTCTCATTCCCTTTAGTATCATTCCCCCTAGGACATTTAATTACATAATGACTATTTATTTTACACTTAATGCATTTGAACACTGATGTTTTCTTAGGGAGGCCAATATTAACATAAATTTTTTTAACCGACCACTTAATATTTCTTTTATAGTTACTTTATTTTTGTAATTCATTTACATAGTCCAAACAGCTTCTTGTTCAACTAATAAATTTACATAGGTGACTATTTCTTCATTATATACATAAAGGAAACTGAATTGTCATTACTCGGTGTCCCTAATACCTAAAATCAAAGTGAATTAATTTCATATCTTCCTTGGTGAGTCCATGATTTGGTTATAGTACACATTGTTGATCATGTACCTTACAAAATGACATGGAATGATCACAACAACCTTCACTCTAGTAACCATTCAATTTTACTTCTCATTAGAAAATTTTCTATCACATTCAACATTATCCAAGTTTCTTATATTACCCACCATTGACTAAAACCTAAAATCATAGAGTAAGAAACATTTATAATAGTGGAAACCACATATTAATAAAAAATCACTTATATGATTTATAAATCTTTTTACCTAGTTTTTTAATATATTAAACCATAGGATTATCCTTATAGACATCCTTATAAATATCCTTTAAAAATATCAGTAGGCATCTCAGTAGGTTTTCTCATCATAGTTTCCAAAGGATAACCAAACATTCGCTCTAATAAAAACTATAACAACCCAATCATTTTGTTTTTGAAAATTACATAACTTTTGAGTAATAATTAATACATTTTTGAAACAAATTCCCAATGAATGTATTTTTTTAGTGGATTTGGAAACATGGAAACATAAACACTAGTTTATAAGTGAGCTACGTTATCTCCCACTAGGTTCTTAATGACTAGAAACCTTATTATAGACATCATACATAATACATATATTCATATCCTGGGGAAGGAAACATAAAAAGGGGTGATCTCAGATACTCATTATGGATAAAAAAGGGAGAAATGTAAGCATAAACATGAGAAAATGGGTATGATAACATGATCATAACATTAGATGATTAACCCTACATATAAAATATAAAAAACATTTATCAAAGCATAAATCAAGGAATTTCATAATATATGAATCATAATGAAATAAGCATCATAATCCATGAATGCGAAACATAGTAATTGGACATGAAATTATGTCATACACGTAATCATATAAAATGATTTCCATTGTAGTCAAATAATTTCATCCAATCCATCATGGTATTATGGGTTCAATCCCCCATACCATCTTGGTAGTCATGATTCACTCCCATGGCTATATTAGTATTCTTATTTCAATCCTCATACTATTTTTTTTAGTAATGGTTAACTCCCATGTCTATCTTAGTAGTCAAGGTTCACTCCCAATATCATCTTAGAGTAAACCATGGGATATATATCTTTACCCAATGCATTATAGGGCGATATAGATACCACCCATCTCATAATAAAATGATATACACATGTTCCAAAAATTCTTAAACAACATAGAATAACCCATGAAATGAACTGGATATAATATATATGTATTCATATCATAACCTGTAAAAAAAGACACAGCTTCAATATCATTTCATTAAATACATAACCTATGAAAAAAAGTGGGGATATATAGCCTGTAAAAGTGAAGGGGATTTCATAAACATTTATCCCATAAAATAGAAACTATTTTTATAAAAATTATGACATTATAATAAAAACCATTTAGATAAATAATATGCATAAAAACTTTATATCCCTTCCCATAAATTCATTAGTAACATCCACATATGCCATCTTATATGGAAAATAATTTGGAATTTATTTCAAAAGTTTTTCGTGAGGGAAATATCATTACTTTTTTGAAAAAGGATATTGAAAACATAAAACCTTTTAAAATATATTTTATTTGAAAATGTCCTTTAATTCTAAAAACATGTCTTATATGGAAAATAATTTTGATGTAACTCTTGAAAACAATTATCGAGGAAAATATCCTTTATTCTTTAAAATAACTGTGTTACTTGAAATTCCATGCAATTTTAAAAGAATAAATTTTCTTTAGAAATAACCTTATAATATTGTAAGGAAATATTCAAGTTAATAAGGCATTATTAATGAGTAAATATACGTTTATTCCATATAATTTACTAAAAACCGTTTCTCATATATTTGCTGGAAGACTAAAAAATTATCTTATTTGAAAAAATAAAAAAGATTCATTTAAAAAATTTTAATAAAAACTCATACATGTGTAAAATAGACATTGAAAAATTTTATATTAATAGTAAAAGTATATTCAAAATTAATTTTAAGAATCTTTGACATGGATGATAAATATACCCTAACAAATATTTACATAATAAAATCATAAAGTAATGAAATTGTGAAATTAAACATTTTTATTTCTAAATATCTTGTAAAAAATATAATGAGAGACTTTAAAAAACATTAAAACTTGAAACATTTATTTATAATCATTTTACTTGAAATGTTTATTAATATATATTTTAGAAACATTTCTTGAGGAGAATATTATTCAAACATTTCAAAGTGTCCCACACCACATGGAAACATTATAATCATAATCCCCAAGAAATTATAACATTAAAATAAACATAAAATTTCATGAAAATAAGTATATTTTTAATGTGAAATATCTAATAGTATAACATAAAATTTGTAATAGAACATTGTTTCATAACAAAACATGTGTCTCAAAGAAGGAAAAATGTGACAAAACCACATTACTCATTTGTTAACTTTTGAAATATAAAACCTTGTGAAATAGAGATCATAAAATGGATGTGTAAATAACAATAAATTAGAGTATAAAAGTTTTAAAATATATTCCTGGTAATTATGTACACCACAAAAATAAATATGGGGTGAATAAGGCATGTATATCATGGAAATAAAGAGTGAACCAAAATTTCCTTACATCACATTCTTCTTCATTCAAAGGAGTTATATCTTCATATATAATAAATATATGTTTATTAATAATCTATAAAATAACCATATCTATATTTATAATACCATATATTATTTACATAAACATTATATTTCCCATTTATTATTAATTCAATGTTTTAGTTACGTTTTAGGTGATATTTTCTTGGTTAATCGTACGTGTTTTGACATCTTATTCTTTATTCCCAAGATTTAATTATTTCCAAAATATAAAACATGAAATAAGTATATTATATATTCAATATATAATTATATATAATAATTAATAAATATAAATTAAAATACCATTCATGGATATGTCAGGTCGTATGTACACATGAATGTTATTTTCATTTTCTTATCATATTGAAAGAATGAAAGTAAATGAAATTTATGAATATATATATATATAATTTCATTGAAATAAAATTAATATTTCATTAATATCTTATATTTTTACTAAAAAATCTGTATTACATTCCTTGTTTAGGGTAAATGAATCACATCCCCTTGAAGATGTGGTAGTCCACGCGTCCCCAAAGTTATCATATATCCACAATATGGAAAGCATGATGGTTTGTTCAATATAAAATTTAAAAAATAGGAAATATCTTATAATATAGATATTAAAATATTGTTTAACTGTAAAATTGTTTTAGGACCAGACATGGAGGCAATAATAGAAAAAAAACATTATTCACGGAGGCGATTAACCGACATAACTTGGACAATAATATTGTTTCGTTGAATAAGGGGATATGAGAAATGAAATGGATATGAGATATTCCAATATAAAAATAAGTATCTAGTATATACAAGATTATTCATTTATCATGAATTTATGGTTAATGAGGTGAGGAGAAATTATAAAAATAAAATAAATTAGGAGAGGTACATTAGGAAAATTACCTCTTGAATATCACCTCCTTGAGGACCTTGGATTTGGTATTTTGGTGAGAATAAAAGAACATGGACATGTGAGACTTGTGATGTGAGTTTTGGGTAGATATTTGAGTATCTAAAAGTCTTTTGGGTTGAAATGGGGTGGTGATGTGTGGTATGTGTACTTGAGGAGAGGTGGGTTTATGTGTTTAAATAATGAATGTTTTATATTTAAAGCCAACCATTTTGAGGTGGAATTAAATTCAAAGAATTTGATTGTAATTAATATTTTTGAGGATATATAGGTTTCATAAAAACATGAAAAACCTTTTAAATGTTTAATTTATTAGGTATTTTAAGTCTTTACCCTTTTAACTTTAATATGTTTCAGTTTTTTACCTATACAGTGGTAAATAATATTTTTACCATGCAGTTTTTTATAAATAATAGGGAAAATGACCTTAAAAATAATTTAGACCTTATTATTTTATATATTGAAACCATTTTACCCAATTCAAATAAAATAATTGTAAAAACTAGATTTAAAATTATTCTCACAGGCACAATAAAAAAGTGGGGTTTTAATGTGAAATGTTCAAAAGTAAAAACTTTTTCTATATCTAATTTCAATTTTTAATTGATTATAATGACCTATGTTGGTTTTACGGATGTATAATATTAGTAATTAAAATTTTTAACCAATTTAAAATTAATTTTAATATATAAATAATGTATATGAAATATTTTTTGGACAAAAATGGAGTATTTTTTACTATTCATCCAAAAATAATGTTTCTCATGAAATCACTAAAGCTTCATCCAAAGTAAATTTTTATATCCATTAAAATAATATGATTATTTTTCATATAGAAATTATAAAATTATCAAAATTTATATTTAAAATGGGTTCACTGTTAAAAGGTTTTAAAAAATACCTTTTAAAAATATATAGGGGGTTATGCATAAAATTGGGTTTGTATTTATCTTAAGACTATAAAATATATTGGATGAATATAAAAAATATTTGATTGAATATATAAATAATACATTTCATTAATATCATTTACTATTTTTAATTATTTCAATTTATTAATTCAAAATGACTTTGGGAGCATAAATTTTTTTCTTTATAATCAAATAGTATATATTTATATTTATAATTAATTGCTGACCAATGAATTCATATTAAAAACTATATATTTTATTAATTTATATAATATTATTAATAAATAATAATTTAATGGATAGTTTATATAATATAATATTATTACTAATATTTTAATAATTTTTTGTTTTGGTAAAACACAGTATTTCATGTAACACAAGCTATCGAAAGAACATGACATTATGTATTACAAGAGTTAAGAATCATGTTTAATATACCAAAAAATAAATTATTTATTGCATGTAGTGAAACCTTGAATTGGTGTAGCATATAATGTAAGAAAAATATAGTTTTTTTCATATAAATGTAGATATATTCAGTATTGTGTGAAATAAAAAATATGGAAAAAATAAAAAAAATCAGAAAGAAATATTTCACAAAATCTTAGGATGTTACACATACCCTACTAACCCAAATGACAATGTCCCACCGAAACGAGATTCTGTGAGAGAGTTATTGTCACCTACCTCAAATTAAACACAAAATGATGGTGGTATGCTTAAAATATTTGGTGGATTATAATTTCTACCATCCATTACCTAGATAATCACATCACCCATGGATAAGACTCTATTATAACAGAGAAAATTTAACTACAAATTATCAAAATCAATGGAAATACATATGGCTACCCATAAAACACGTAAAACTGAATATCGATAAGTCAAAAGTAGTGTATATTCCAAAAATTAAATCCACTGAAATCAAGAACACACACCTGAAGTGGACTTCAATCATTTGATGTATTGTACAATATTAAAATATAAATTAATATTGAATTAATGGTTTTCATTGTCCAAAATCCCATAAAATTCATCAACCCCTTACATATTTTAATCAAAATAATGGGAATATTCCAAATACTACAACCACAAGTAAACTAAAGAGCATCACCACCCCTAAACTATACAAATGTTCAAGTACTTATACCAATATCGTATCATTAGTGGGGAAGGTATAAGAAAATTCTAGGAATATTCTAATTTTCAACCAAAATAAAATCTTTATATCTGCTATGAGTTTGTGTTAGTTCAATTATGAGTTCCATGGGAACTTCATTCATCCTTTCAAATGTAATTTATAAGGATATAACACACTATGAGGTATATTGTGTTTTATATTTTTTTTTCTTAATAGGTAGGGAATAATGTCATAAATTTTGTAGTCGATCGACACATTCTATGCTACTACCATTGACGTTTCTTATCATGACAAATCTTGGTAACCCTGAGTGAATGGACCAACTAGAAATATGTTCATGATCTATCAAATCCTATCTTTTATAAACAATAACACCCAAATACCTATAAATCCACAAATTACAATCAGGTGATAGAAACAAAAAAAAATTGATGTCTCCCAACCATAAAAGGATTGATTAAAATGATTTCAACCATAACTATGTGCATACATAATATGAATCATATTTTACAAGGAAATAACATATTTCTCACAAGATGATCACAGAATAACATTAAATCCTCAATCACAGCCTTGATAATTTATGTAAATAAGTTCACCAATGACCCCTCCTCATTTGGTCGTTTTCATCTTCTGTCTGAAAGTCCTTGCTCGAGGTGTCTATGACCACACCTCATGTATTTGAGAGCATACTCCACATCGAGGATGAATCAATGAAATCACTAAACCTAGTATTTATATTGTAATATAATATTCCTCTAGTTAAAATTATACTTTAGAATTTTATGACCCAAATATATCAAAAAATTCTCTCTAGGGAAATAGTATCAATATTTTCTGAGAGCAATAACAACTACTAAAAACTCATGGTCCAGAAAAGATACAATCATTCCATGATGTCATAATTATATAATCCATTAATCTATCACCCATTTTCTAACATGAATATATATCCCAACTCTATTCCATAGGCTTCATTGTAAAATCCTCAATACACAACTTATCTTTTCTTGAATCAACAATGGAATTTATGTTTACACCCCTTCCAGGATTTCGAAGGAATATTTGGTTTCATATTACCTAACATATAGATCTAAGGAGAAAAAATACCAAAAATGGTCCTTCACAACATTTATATTCAGTCAAAATGGGTTTTATAATGATAAATTATATCAATACAAGACATAATCAAATATGAAATAATGTTTCTAAAAAACATCCAAAAGAATCCTTATAATTCAAATCCCTAACCAAGATAAACTAATATGTTCACACAACATACAACCAACAAAGAGGGTACTACAATATTGTTGACACTCCTTTCATCACAAAATCTAAAAAATGGAAAAGGGGAATATCTGAGCTCAAATTGATTCAGCCTTTGAAGAAAACATCAAAAATTGACAAAGGGATGAACAAAGAGAACATTGCCCATAAGTCGTGCAAGTTCCCTCATAGTCGCACAAGTCCACTTGCGCGACGCATAATGGTCACGCAAGTGACTTGCACGACCTAAGTGATAACCGCCCGGGGTCTTCTCCTGCCTATAAATAGACCCTGTGGGCCCCCTATTCAAAGAATAAGATTTTTTTTCTTCAGAAACTCATATTTGAGCTCCCGTCTCCCTAGTCTCTTCTCAAAGTTTCCGGAACACTTCTAAGGTAATTTCTTTCCTAGAACAGAAGATCTAAAGAGGGGGAGGAAGTCTTAAGTGTTGAAACTCATCAACACTTGCGCGCCTGAGTGGCCATCCCTTAAGGGAAAAGGCCACACTTGCGCGGGGCCTTACTCCTTCAATAGAACTTGCACGCCTATCTTATGGAAGAACCTCAAGAGGATTCTAAAGGCTTTAACCAAGAGTCACTCAATTATTACCCTTCTGGTTAGCCATTACAAAAATTCCCATGTGTCGCGCAGGTATACCTGTGCGACCGGGACTTGTGTGCCCACGCTTTACTTGTGCGCCTGCCAAAGACTTGCACGCCTCTGCCTCCATGGGTGCCCTTCTTGCCCATTTCACCCCTCTTATTTCATTCCACCTCTCTTATTCAAGATTCAGTCTTCATGAAACTCTTCAAAGACATTTATGGCATGATTTATTTACTTGAAATCCTTATCTGAAAGGACTTATGTGGAATAACTCTCAAAATCTAGTGATTTACACATCTTTATGTCACTAAAGATTGAGATTTCATTCATTCAACCTCATCCTTTACGATGAGAGAACTCATTAACCTAGGCATCCTTCTTAGGAGTAATCCTTAGTCCCCTAATCTGGGCCTCCTTTTTAGGAGTAATCCCCAGTCCCTTAACTTTTCAAGTCTCTTAACCTGGGCATCCTCCTTAGGAGTAAGCCCCAATCTTAATTTATCTTAACCAGTCCTAATTTACCTTTGATCTGGGATTCCTTTTCAGGAGTAAAACCCAATCAAAAGTTCTCTCCTAATCTGGGCCTCCTTTTCAGGAGTGAGCCCCAAGTTAGTGTATTCAAATCTCTAGGAAGCACATATACCTTTATGGACCCTGTTATTGGATTTCTTCTCTGATGTAAATCCTAATATTCATTTATTTGGGCAGTCATACATACATAAGCCCCACATTATTACTTATGATTGCATCTTTCATGGCACAATTGTCTGATTTTTACCAATACCTATTGTTTCTCACATCGAGCATGACTCACGTGAGCTTAGAGTGTAAAAGTAATTATGACATCCTTCTTTGAGCCATCAATAATAAACATCATACTCCCTTACTCGAACTACGTGGGTTATGATTCCTTTTATAAATATAGGATACGTAGATAGCCCATCTGCGGGTTCGATCCCAACTCTGAAATAATTCATGTCCTTCTGAATGACAATAAACTTAAAGTGCCCCACCTAGTGGCTTTAAAACCTGTATGGTCATCATAAGGACCAAGAGACTTTTACGCATCGAAGGATACCATTGACTAAGAATCTCTAACAAATACAGATCATTCTTTATCAGTGAAAAACCTCGAATACATATAAAAGATTCTCTAAATTTCCTACATATCGATCATTGATTGTCAGATCTAAAGGAAAACTCATTTTATATTTGTCAATGTAATAAGGATTCACGAACATAACTTAAATCTATAAAGAGAGTCCCGGAATAGACAATAATTCCCCTAAAAAAGGTGTGATGAGTCCGACCTCCCATCCTCTCGACCAATGCAAATTCCTAAGCCTCATCAGTCCATAAACTAATGAGCACCTACCATGGAAAAGTAGGTCAGAATGGATTTGGAATCATTTGATGTTTCTGGTACTATGAACAAGACAGTTAGAAACTGATCAGAATTTTTGAACCTCTCATCAAAGGAGGTCATCCCCGAAGTTCGAGGGAAAAAAATGGTGAACCCGACGTGAATCATTAACCAATTTAAAATGATGTTTTACCTATTTGTTAGGCCCCTATTTAAAACTCAATAAGAGGGCCAACCAAAACAATCAATGACAGATATGTTCATCCCAAATATGTAGTGACTGAATTTATCTTGATTACCTATGTTATATCAAACATGCACTCTTTTACAAGATCTTTTGCATTTCTAGAATGGCTGCTCTCAAGTTCACATCTGTGAATACAACTGCTGCAAATGCTACTGCTGCTACTCCTGCTGGATCATCATCCACTCTGAGGATGATATCACCTACTCAGCATCATCAATGCTGGGTATCAAATGCACTGGTTAAGGAGTAATATCAACATGGTACCATTCCAACTCTGTAGGCTACCCAAAAATCCCTCCAAGTGAACAAATCACACTGGTCATCCGAACAACGATGACCAGTGATCAAGAAGCAGGCGGTACTGACTACCATATCCAACCGTTTCGGGTCGTTATCCCCGAAAAGAAATCACCACTCGCTCCCTTATTCTGGGGAGGTGAATGAGCAGGCCCCTCAAGGCCTTAATTCAAGCAAACATGAGTCCTTCCTTAGGGCTCCCACCAACAATCACCGCCAGACTCGTGCGGAAGTGCGCCCTAAACATGATGAGGGTACTGAATCCAGGCGTTCGGCTCAGGTTCCTCAAACCCGAGAAGGAAAGACGAATTGCCAGATGTGAAGTCCGGTTAATAGTGAGCAGGTTCTCATCTCTGCCATCTTCGGAGAAGTCCACCAACCTCACTTGCTGGCAAGCAACGAGCAAGCACACACACCTTCCCGTTTTAATTCTGTTGTCCACCAGACTCTTCTAGCAGCATCACGCCAATCCCACCAGGCAATTCCGGCGGAGTACTATAGGCAGGTACATACACCTGTTTATACATCATCAGCTAGTCAGCAGGCTCGTATGACTACATATGATGGATCTCGTCAACTACGTTCGGAGAAGTGTAATCAGAAGGCACATACACCTGCTAGTACTAATCAAGCCTACCAACAGTCTCACTTGGTAGCATTCAGAGAAGTTAGTCGGAAATCCCCGACAACAAATAGGAGGAAGACTCAACTCTTTGCCCCCACACTTGAGTACTGTCAGGATTCACTAACAGGAAAAGGAGGATATGAGTAGGCATATACACCTACTCCAAGCCCAGAATGGATTTATATTCCCGTTCCGGCAGTTGAAGTCACCAAGCATATTCTATCAATGGTGAAAGAGCATAAGAAAATCTCTGCTCATATTCTGGATGTCTGCTAGGATATTATA
This sequence comes from Viscum album, assembly GCA_963277665.1. Taxonomy (NCBI): domain Eukaryota; kingdom Viridiplantae; phylum Streptophyta; class Magnoliopsida; order Santalales; family Viscaceae; genus Viscum; species Viscum album. The sequence continues at coordinate 1,616,769,737 of OY728136.1, read as the reverse complement.
ACAACTTCATCGGAATTTCAGGTAAAGACACATAAATATATCCCTACCAGTAGAGTGACACATCAAAAATTCACTCCGGAACAGACACACACTTCTGTTCTAGTCCAAGAGGGTTGTGGGGCATACTCCCATATGTCATACGGACAACCAAGTCAGGCACATACACCTGATTTGAGTGGAGATCGTCAGCTTAACCTGACCATATTTCCTGATCAGGCACATACACCTGCTCAGAGTAGCCACTTTCGTCAATAAGTGGTTTCCAAGGCGAGTATGAAGGCATCTAAGAAAAAGGCCCGCCCAGCACAGTCAGGAGATCAAGAGCCAATCTGAAACAAGGCCTTGCTTGATGCTGGAGTTCTTGAATCCCTCAGACAGTTATCTGTTGGAATTCAAGATTACACTCCCTCATTTCCCAATAGTGGGAAAATTAATTCCAAAGGTCTTCAAAAGACACTTCCTCATGAAGGCTTGCTTCATGAAAATTCGGTCGATCTCGATGTTTCATCTTCAGATGAGAGCCACATGAACCCTCTATGTGGTCAGAAGACCAAGGAGCGAGAGATCTATTCTTTTGCTATAACCCATTATGTTGGTCCTCCCCATGATGATGAATTTCGCGGCGAAAGTCCTCTCCATAGTAGTGATGCACATTGCCCAGAAAATGCTCCAATGGACAATGTAGTGCCGAGAAAGCCCTCTTATCTTGAGGCACTTGCAAATGCGAAACCAGTCATGTCTGATGCTTCATCATTAGTAGGTGAAATACTTTCTCAATCAGAAGATAGCCCAGGGTATAGGTAATTCTTTGAACCACCCCTAAGTCATGCTTCTTCTAGTTTGATCAATTATTTATCTACCAAACCTATTGAATCCAATTAAGAAACAAGGAAACACCAACTCTGGTCAAATCAGGTAGAAAAATCATCATCAAATGATAAAGAGGAAATGCTGAACATGAGAAAAAAACTGGCGAAAGGTGATGTGCCATTCATGTTTTGGCCTCTGGCTGACTCTCAGTATGACATTCCAGAAATGTTGACAGAAGATAAAATTCATGATATTCATCTCAACATACTGAAAACTATTTTTTAGTTGAAAACTAAAGTATTATATTATGATTAATATAAAAATCATCTTAAGATAATATAAGGGTTACAACGTCAGATTGATTTGGCATCTCTATTAGTCTCTCGATATCTGAAGGCTGAAAAGCAGCAGAGATCCCTTCAACGTTCATGCTTTGGCGCACTAAGAAGATTGCGTCAGTTAATTTCCAATGCCCCATCTGGTATTCATGACAGAGGATGGGGTGTTCATGGAGCACTACATTTCACGGTGCTCTACAGTCAGCAAAGCCTGCCGAAAATGGTCTCATGCAATGTTATTGCCCATGGCCAGCCACAGTCAATGGGCTTTGTTTGTAAACAAAATCTTGCCCAAGAACAGGTCTCAACTAGTTCCTCTCAAAATCATGAATACAGAGAACAAGTTGTTGAGTTACTTCGGCATCAAGCAAACGAGAATATTTAATAGGACTCTCATATGGAGCAAGCACATCATCAAGTGAAAGAAGTGTCGGAAATTATCCAACGGTCTTTTGAACTAGGTGATAAAAGTGGATACAGGTTAATGAATCCATCTAATTTCTGGACTAAGGTTCACAAGATCAGGAGAGCTTTTAAGAAACTCTCAGACATAGCATGTCAAGAGCCACCCCAGCTCACCAGACTAGGGACCCTTTTAAACCAACCCTCGGAATCAATAAATAAGATTCAAGGAGTTGAGAAGGAATAGCCCCAGTCCACTGGACTTGGGACTTTTTCAAATCATCAATCACCTCCTCAGAGAAAGTCAGTCTTTTCTCGAGTGGGTAAGAAGCCTCAAGAGGAACGAAGAGCCAAATTATCAGGAGATTCCATCCAAATTACAGTTCATCAAGAAGTTCCTGAGGGATCAAATCAAAAAAAGGCAATGTCTCATCAAAGACATGGAAGAAGACAATATCACAGAAATGATGATAGAAGGGATGCGCTGATTTATGCATCAATCAATGTCATCAATGCCGTTATTGCTAATCCACCAGATGAGGCTCACTCAGGGGACTCAGATGAAGAGGTTCCTGCTCAAGAAGATGTACGCACCGACACAAATGATGAAGGTGTGTGTACATGAAATCAAAGGATTACTCATAACCTAAGTAATCCTTCGAGTAACCCACTTCCCCCTCTCCGAAAAGGATCCAACAAAGGGAAGGGAAAGAACCAGGTTACATATCCTACCTCTATAGAAGGTCAATCGCTCTCACTAGAGCAAGGGTTTGCACAACAGGAGGAAGAAATGAAGGAATTAAGAAGGTTGAATGCAGAACTACTTCAGAGTAGTCTTCTTCTTAAGCATGCTGGAGTCAGTCAGCCAAAGGAATTTGTTGCAGCTACTGATATGTATCAAGAATATCCTCCTCTATCAGTACACCCTCACAGGTCTAATCCTACGTGTCAAGTGCAACAACAGTTGGCAATGCTACCATCAGTTTCAGCACCAACCACCACATTTTTCCAAGGTCCAGTCATTGCACCTACTCAATTCCAAGTTCAACTAGACATTTCTCAAAAGTTAATAACTACTATTGAGTCATTAATAGCTCGGTTAGAAACTATGGAAGGGAAAAGTGCGCAAGTTCAACCAGAAAAAGAAAGTTTACCCGGAATGGGTAGATTCAATCTCTCCCCCATCCAGTTCTGGAAACCTTGTATTCCCTATTTTCAATGGATCAGGCGATCCTGAACAGCATTTGACGCATTACGTGTCTTGTTGCGATCCTATGATGGGAACTCCAGAGCAGCAAGAAGCAGTGAAACTCATATGCTTCGTGTGAACCTTGCAAGGACCAGCTTTTGTCTGGTGTACAAGCTTTCTATCCCAGTCAATTACCGGATGGGAGGATCTTCGCCAAAAATTCCTCCTTCTGTTCAGCTCAACTTTTCCAAATACAACAGTTGTCGATCTTACAAACTGTAAGAAAAGGGAGAATAAAAGGCTCTCTGATTTCATTGCTTGTTGGAAGGGAATAATATATTCCCTAAGATTAGCACTCCCTCAAGAAGAATTGTTTCCAATCTGTGTGGAAAATCTGCGTAACGAATTACGCACGCCGTTAATCCCTGTGAAATACACAGGAGGGTTTCGAGACCTTACTTCAATCGCTGAGCAGATTGAAGATTACCTTATACAAGATAAGGATAAATCTCGTGTAATTCCATCATCTCCAGGAAGGAGAATGGGTAAAGCAGAAACTACTACAGTTATGCTTAAACAAACACCTGTAACTATTTCTACCTCAAATACTTCATCTTCTCGAAGGGCTCCACTACCTGAGCGCCAACAGTAAAGGCCATTTCGGCTAGACGATCAAAGAGATCAAAGACGAAAACAATTTGAGGAACTGAAGAGCAAAACATACTATTTCTGAAATGAACAAGTTCCTGGTTATTTCATTTCAGCTCTGGAAAACAATTTGGTTCAATTACCAATGCCCAAGAGTCCAAACAAGAAAGGAGATGAAGACCGTCCCAATTATTGCCCTTTCCATCAAATGTTGGGGCATACCATCCAGGAGTGTTTTGTCATCAAAGACCTCCTGCAAAAGATGGTCGACTCGGGTCAAGTCAAACTAAAAGGCTCTTCAGCTCAGGTAGCATGTGTTACTGCTACAGTTCCAGAGGAGAAAGGCGAATGGAAAAAAGTCAAAAGAAAAAATGAACAGAAGTATGATGATTGGATGGTCAGAAAGACAATCAATCGAACTCATGCTATTTTGCGAGCACACATAAAGAAACCAATTGTGTCTTCTACCATGAATGTTGCAGAAAAACCCTCTTCATCAGAGGGAAAGTCCTCAAAGAAACAGCATGATTGAAAGAAAGAAATAGAATCAAAAGAAGATGAGTATGTGTCAAATCCTAAGTTGTCTTTGACTTTGGCGGACTTCATGCCATCTACTTCAAAGACACGGGCCCCACCCCACCAAACGGCAGAGCCGAAACAGGCTAATCAGGTAGAGTCTTCATCAGACAAAGAGTTAATCTTTGGTTCTGTTAATATGATTCAATTAACAGATCCATATTCTAGTCGTAGTTTCGATTTCAATGGTCCTGAATTCCCTGTATCAAACAGGGGAATCAGAGGAAGTTCTAGGGGATCAGGATACAGAGGAAGACGTGGATCTTTCAGAAGCCACAATTCCAATTCTAGACCTGCTAGAACTGTGTACGCAGCAGAAACTCATGGTAGAGCCCTTCAGTGAGCTCAACAAGAACAAGCAAGTTCTTCTACCAATAGAAAATTCAGTCCTGGCACAATTATCTTGGAAGACCGGTTGAAGGTTCCATCTTCTTCCTATCAGCAAGTAAATGGATCTAATCAGTATAATCTTCCAAAACCAGGAATATTGCCAACTCCTATCCCGATACAAGATGCATCAACTTCCAAAGCATCTCCTTCCAAGGTACCTACTAAACCACATATTCCTATTGGAAAACACAGACCTCTAGATCAGAATTCTGATATATTTAAATACTTGGCCCAATGACCTTCCAAGTTATCAATTCTCGATGCTCTGAATATGTCAAAAGATCTTCGGGAAGCACTCATCGAGGCTTTGTCAAGTCCTCAAGAGTTTGAAACTGAAATTGCTGCAGTTGAAGTCTATCACATAGAGAATAATCATGTATAATTCCATGAAATAGTATCTTTTACTGATGAAGATGAAGGCGATGTTGTGCATGGAGATATTATATCATTGTACTTGTCTAGAAGGTTCAATGGCGAAGACTTCTGAAGAACATTCATTGACAATGGTTCAGAAGTCAACCTCATGCCCATTCGTACACTTCATCGATTGGGCCTCACAGAATCTGATTTATCTCCTTCTACCATGATGTTACAAGTATATGATAAAAATGAACAAGAACCACTGGGCGAAGTTACACTCAGAACTCCATTTTTAGATCTTGTATCCAATTCAGATTTCATGGTTGTTGATCAAGACTCAGCTTTCAACATCATTCTTGGAAGACCCTGGCCACATCAATATGCGGTTATCCCTTCATCATACCATCAATGTCTCAAATATTGATTCGATGGTCAAGTTGGGAAATTTTATGGTGATAAGGCCCCGTTCAATACATGTGAGTGTCAATACATTGAGGCGGAATTCTATCACGTGAAGGGAAGGGAGAAATCCACAACAAAGGAGATTACAAAATTTAATGCTCTATATGTTTTGGAGAAAATTCCAGTAAATCCATTTACACATTTGAGTACAGATTATGTGTTTCCTATCAGTCAAATTAACAATATAGATCCAAATCAAAATACTCTTATGAAAAGATTCATAATGTCAATTACGGCAATCGAGCCAGACAACATGGGAGAAATTGGTAATCAACCAAGCAGTGATGAAAGCACAAATGGTGATGTCTTCATTTGATCTGCTGAAATCCAACAAGTCTATGCCTCTCCAATTAGGCCATAAGAAGTTATAGAAACATTTGAGGTGAACAATGATGTCGATTCTCAATCCATCATCTCCTCTTTATTACCCAAAGAAGACCCTTCATCCTCAATCGGGTCGGAAATGGAAGCTTCTTCTTCAAGATATACAAATTTTGACATCTCTTTTGATCATGAAAATTCTATTTTATCATATACTATGCAAGTAGAAACGGAAGAAATAATACATGATGAAGAAGAAGAGGAAGATCTCAGAGATTCTCCTCCAGCATTTGAAGAGGGTATCTCTACTAGTGTGGATGAACTCAGAGAAGTAAATCTGGGTACAAAAGAAGATACATGCCCCACTTTAATCAGTGTGGCCATGACTCTTGCAGAGCAAGAGATGTAAATTTCTTTTCTAAAGAAAAAATAGAGATATATTTTCCAGGAGCTATACAGAAATTCCTAGGCTTGATCCTGATGTTGCTACTCATCATTTGGGTTTACCAAAAGAACATCGAGGATTTAAGCAAGCCGTGAGAAGAATACACCCAACTTATGCTTCCAAAATTGAAGCTGAAGTGGATATGATTATCAAAGCTAACTTCATCATAGAATTTCAATATCCCAAGTGGTTGGCTAATATTTTCCTTGTAAATAGGAAGAACGGACAAATTAGAGTTTGCATCGATTTAAGATATCTTAATCGGCATTGTCCTAAGGATGATTTCCCAGTTCTGATTATAGAACTTTTAATTGATGCAACAGGTGGCTATGAAGCCCTTTCCTTCATGGATGGATATTACAGATATAATTAGATCCGAATGTCCCTAGAGTACGAGGAATCTACAACCTTCAGAGCCCCTCAGGGTGTGTTTTTCTACCAGGTAATTCCCTTTTCGCTTAAAGAATACAGGTGCAACAAATCAGTGTTCCATGCATCATATATTCAAACCCTTCATAGGGAAGTTCGTTGAATGATATGTAGATGATTTGGTGCTTAATACACACAGCGTTCTAATCACTTGGCTGATTTTGAAGTCATATTCCGTAAGCTTCGACAACATAATTTGAAGATGAACCCCTTAAAATGTGCTTTTGGGGTAACCTCAGGAAAATTTCTCGGCTTTTTTGTATGCCATAGTGGTATTGAAGTCGATCCTGAGAAGATCAAGTCAATCCATGGTATTTCACATCCTCAAAATTTGAAATAATTAAGAGGACTTCAAGGACACGTAGCCTATATTCGGCGTTTCATCGCCAATTTGGCAGACAAAAGTTTACCCTTCACCAAATTGATGAAGAAGGGAGTCACTTACCAGTGGACTGAATAATGTCAAGAAGCATTTGATATTATCAAGAAATACCTCTTAAGTACACTGGTACTCATTCCACATGTTGAAGGAAGACCACTTATCCTCTACGTGACAGCTCTAGAGTGATCATTGGGTGCCTTTCTTGCTCAAAAGAATGATGCTGGGAATGAAAACAACCTTTACTATCTCAGTCGAACTATGCATGAAGCAGAAAACCAGTATTCAAGTATTGAGAAGTGCTGCTTGGCATTAATCCTTGCAGTTCAGAAGTTGAGACACTACCTGCAACATCACGAGGTCTAATTGGTATCTCACAATAACCCGCTCAAATTCATCCTTAGTCGTCCAATGCTTACAGGACGTCTGGCAAGGTGGGCATTTATTTTGCAGCAATTCGACATTCAGTATGTGTCTCAAAAGGTGATAAAGGGCCAAGATCTGGTTGATTTCCTGGCTGAACACCCTTCAGTGGAAGAAACATCTTCAGATATTGAACTCCCTAATGAGTAAGTATTCTCTATTCAAGAATGTCCTTAAGCATGGGAAATGTATTTTGATGGTGCTTCCAGAAGTCCAACAGGGAGGAAAATGGAAAATCCTAAATTCATCAAATTTGTCTTAGGAATTGTTCTCATTTCTCCAGAAAAGGCAGTATTACCTTATTCCTTCTTATTGTGGGAAGGTGGTACCAATAATGAAGCAGAATACCAAGCTCTCATCATAGGCTTGTAATTAGCGCATCAAGCACAAGTGAATCACATAAAGGTGAAAGGTGATTCAGACCTGGTAATCAAACATGTCAATGGGGATTATGCCATCAGAAAAGAAGAACTAATCCCTTTATATGATTATGTTAGAGAGTTAATGGCCAAATTCCCTTCAGAACCGACATTTTCATATGTCCCAAGATCACAAAATGTTCAAGCTGATGCACTGGCTAATATAGCCACAACTCTAGCAGATCCAAATCGGGACGAGGAACCATCAGTATTGCCCACCGTCGTGAAATTTCACCTTATGTTCAAATCAGAATAGTGGAAATTAATGAAATTAGTCCCATTCTTGAACCGTATGGTCATACTATAATATGGATGTCACCTATCAGGGAATACCTTCAAAATAGAACACTTCGACCCGATAGAGCCGAAAAAGAACAAATCTGGCGAAGTGTGATCAATTTTACTCATTATGATAGCCCAGATCACCTAGAGAAAATTCTCTACAAACGTGGTTTTGATAGAGTTCTCTTCAGATGCATTGATGGTGAAGAGACAATGGCTATCATGAAAGAAGTGCATGCACGAGTCTGTGGTGCCCACCAGTGTGGACATAGACTGTCTGATCAGATTCGAAGGCTTGGATACTTTTGGCCTTCAATGATAAAAGATTGTGTTGACTTTGCAAATAAGTGTCATTCATTCCATGTACATGCCAACTTCATTCATCAACCTCCAGAGTTGCTTCATACAACTAAATACTCATGGCCATTTGCCACATGGGGACTGGATGTGGTGGGACCTTACCCTTTGGTTACGGCCAAGCAGTTTAAGTACATTCTTACTGCTACTGACTTCTTTTCCAAATGGGAAAAGGAAATAACTCTCAAGGGAGTCAGTTCTAAATGCGATGTTAGCTTCATCAAGTATAACATCATTACCATATTTGGTATCCCTCATACCATATTTATGGACAATGGCACCAACTTCTTTTCATCCAAGGTGAAGAAGTTGTATCAAAAATACAACATCAAATCCAACCATTCATCTGGGTATCATGCAGCGGACAATGGCCAGATACAATCCTTTAACAAGACTCTTTCAAATATACTGCAAAAGATGGTGGATAAAGATAAGAGTTCATGGACTGATAAACTCTTTCATGCTTTATGGGCTTATCAGACTACCACCCACACTGCAACTCGGTCAACTCCATATTCATTGGTATATGGAACGGAAGCCATCTTGCCCATTGAAGTTCAACTACTCTCACTCAGAGTCGCCATTTGTGATCAATCATCTACAGATGAACAATCTCAAAAGCGATTTAATGAATTGGAATGGTTAAATGAGAAATTACTGTGCACTTTGTTCCACTTGGATATCTATCAGAATCGAATAGCATGAGCTTTTAACAAAAAAGTTCTTCTTCGTTTATACACTCAGGGAGAATTGGTATTAGTTCTCAGAACTCCAATGATATCAGGAAGGAAACCTCCCAAGCTTGAGAAAAAATGGCAAGGACCTTATTCAATACATAGGGTCTACTCTAGTGGAGCTTATTCATTAATCTCGATGGATGGAGAACTCATCACTACTCCAACCAATGCTAGATTTTTGAAGAAGTATTTTGTATAAACACAAAACCTGAATCGTCCTAGCTACATGATGCTAAACTGTACAAAAGTCCTTTAATACGTCCTACATGACATTAAATTGTACTTTGTCCTTGCTATATGACGTTAAACTATACGACAATGGTCCATACATATGACCTTAAAATATTTTTATTACATTCATCCCACACGACGTTAAACTGTGAAAAAGTTCCCTAAATGGTCCATTATGACCTTAAACTGCAACTAGGTCCTGTATGACCTTAAACTGCATCATCAACGTTCCATGCATATGACCCTAAACTATTTGCGGGTCCCTTATGTCCAGCAAGACGTTAAACTATGATGTCCTAACTACATGACGCTAAACTATACAGAAATTCCTTGATATGTCCTACATGACATTAAAATGTACTTTGTCCCTGCTACATGACATTAAACTATGCAGAACCGATAGTCCTAACTGCAAGACTTTAAACTGAATAGTCCCTTTATATGTCCCACATGACATTAAACTGCACAGTCCCTCTTTCGTCCAGCATGATGTTAAACTATATTATCCCCATCATCCTAACTACATGACGCTAAACTGTACAGAAAGTCCTTGATATGTCCTACATGACATTAAAATGTAATTTTTCCCTGCTACATGACATTAAACTGTGCAGCACCGATAGTCCTAACTGTAAGACTTTAAACCGCATAGTCCCATTATATGTCCTACATGACATTAAACTATGCATCGTTAAGGTTGTTGTTACCTCTTGTTTCTCACACCGAGTATGACTCATGTGAGCTTAGAGAAAACTTCAACCATAACACTCTCTCTGGGATACTATCCATGTTTAAGTCCCAACAACATCATTTTTTTAGGTCGTTGTCCCCATGAACAACTTTATCATTAATTCATTCTTTAATTGAACTACACAGACTTTGATCCTTGCCTTCTAGTCGGGGTACGTAGGCTACCTCCCAAGGTTCAAGCCCAAAATCAATCTCTTCAGATCGGTTCACCTCCATCTCATATGATGTTAATTCGTGAAACCTCCCCTAGAATCAATATATTTACATTGGTTCACTTTCATCCTTGCTATATGACGTTAAACTATACAACACTTTTGTCCAGTATGGAAATAAACTACAACATTATTTGATACCCTCACCTGAGTGGGAACCATTATTTACATAGATTTCTCAATCATTTTTCATTTCAAAGACTACGTTCATACATGGAAACGCCCAAACTTTTTATCTTGGGTTAAACCATCATTGTACTAAAATCTCCTTTCACCCTTCACATGTACGAACCAAATTTGTACAGAGGGTATTTCTAGAACTCTGTGGGCTTAATTCCCATCCTTATGGGACACGTAGGAACATTTGAGTGTCCCTCGAATCCATCCCCATGTCTTTGGGCCTAACCCCAAATTCCACTTTTAGTACCTTGGATGAAAAGTCCCCATGAAAACACACACTGTGTATTTCGTACAATGGTCCTAGCTCTATGACCCTAAACTAAGATCTCTAATCCTTTTGTCCCCCATGATGTTAAACTGTAGTTTAAGAACTACTTATGGCTTGATTACCATTTTTATGGGATACGTAGTGAAGTCCAACATTTCCATTCAGGACCCAGCCACAACATGATTATGGTTAGCATTGATCTATGTATCTCTGTATACATTGAACAATACCAATCTTTATGTTTCATAATCCTAACCTTAAATATTCTTAGATCTTTATAACCCTTTTCTTGACTTCCAGTCACAAATATGTCATGCTTCTGAGAGTTCTTTTGCCTTACTATGCAGCACGTGCCCATAGGCGGCCTTGCATAAACAGTCTACATAACAGACTTGTTAGCCAAAATATACTATTTATTTGACTATGCAGCCATTTCCCTTTGGTGGGCCTGCATAATTCAACCCCCTAACGGGTTTTTCGGATAGTGGTAACTTCATTCATGGGAATAATTCCTCTTTTTTCCTTATTTGTCTTAAATGACATTATGTAGGGATCCGCAAAAGCAGCAATCCTTAACATATTTGTCCCATATCCTTTTTCATGATCTGAAAGTATTCAAGTCTATGATTTATATTCTCCTTCCCTACATTTGGGTCAGACCTTCGTAGGAGTGATATCCATCCCGTTCTTCGATAATCTTGTTTGGAAATATCTTCTCCATATTCAAGTAACTCTTTCCATACAGCATACTCTATACTTTGAAAATTTTGAATCTCCATAAACATTCACTAGCTCTTATCACTAGGAATGTAAATTTTTGAGAGTTATTGTGTCTGACTATGCAGCACGTGCCCACAGGCAGCCTTGCATAAATAGTCTACATAACAGACTTGTAATCCAAAAGATACTATTTTATTTAACTATGCAGCCAATGCCCTTAGGTGGCCTTGCATAATTAAACCCCCTAACGTGTTTGTTAAATAATGGTAACTTCATTCTTGAGAACTACTTCTTCTAATGAATTTTAGCTCTTTTTAAAATCATTCCTCAAATTCAAATATTCTTAAGTCATAGTTTACATATTTTCCCTCATAACTTGAGTATGGTACTATGTTTTCAGATAAATTGTCAAAGAATTGAGTCAATTCTAATTCTTTCAGTCAAAGCTATTTTCAACCTTAAACATTAGCCTTTTTATGTCCAACATGCATGAAATTAAATTTCCAATAACCACAAAGACCATTGTTTTCTTCTTTTCCTCACAGTCAAATCCTCTTTTCTCTCCAAATCCAACTATGAGGGGGGAATTTTGTTGACGCTCCTTTCGTCACAAAATCTAATGATTGGAAAAGGGGAATATCTGATCTCAAATTGATTCAGCCTTTGAAGAAAACATCAAAAATCGACAACGGGTTGAACAAAGAGAACATTTCTCATAAGTTGCGCAAGTTCCCTCATAGTCGCGCAAGTCCACTTGCACGGCGCATAATGGTCGCGCAAGTGACTTGCGCATCCTAAGTGGTAACCGCCCAGGGTCTTCTATTGCCTATAAATAGACCCTGTGGGCCCCCAATTCAAAGAAGAATAATTTTTTTTCAGAAACTCAGATTTGAGCTCCCGGTGCCCTAGTCTATTCGTAAAGTTTCCGAAACACTTCTAAGGTAATTTATTACCTAGAACAGAAGATCTAAAGAGGGGGAGGAAGAATTGAGTGTTGAAACCCATCAACACTTGCGCGCCTGAGTGGCCATCCCTAAAGGGAAAATGCCACACTTTCTCGCCGCCTTACTCCTTCAATAGAACTTGCGCGCCTCTCTTATGAAAGAACCTAAAGAGGATTCTAAAGGCTTTAACGAAGAGTCGCTCAATTATTACCCTGCTGGTTAACCATTGCGCAAATACCCATGTGTCACGCAGGTATACCTACGTGACTGGGACTTGCGCGCCCACGCAGTACTTGCATGCCTGCCAAAGACTTGCGGGCCTCTGCCTCCATGGGTTCCCTTCTTTCCCATTTCACCCCTCTTATTTCATTCCACCTCTCCTATTCAAGATTCAGTCTTCAAGACACTCTTCAAAGCCATTTATGGCATGCTTTCTTGACTTAACATCCCTATCTGAAAAGAATTATGTGGAATAACTCTCAAAATCTAGTGATTTACACATCTTTATGTCACTAAAGATTGAGATTTCATTCATTCAACCTCATCCTTTACGACGAGAGAACTCATTAACCTGGGAATCCTCCTTAGAAGTAAGCCCCAGTCCCCTAATCCAGGCCTCATTTTTATGAGTAAGCCCTAGTCCCTTAATTTTTCAAGTCTCTTAACCTGGGCATCCTCCTTAGGAGTAAGCCCCAGTCTTAATTTCTCTTAACCAGTCCTAATTTACCTTTGATCTGGGATTCCTTTTCAGGAGTAAAACCCAATCATAAGTTCCCTCATAATCTGGTCCTCCTTTTCAAGAGTAAGCCCCAAGATAGAGTATTCAAATCTCCATGAAGCACATATAACTTTATGGACCCTGTTCCAAGATTTCATCCCTGAAGTAAATCCTAATCTTCATTTATTTGGGCAGTCATACATATATAAGCCCCACATTATTTCTTATTATTGCATCTTTCATGGCACAATTGTCTGATTTTTACCAATACCTCTTGTTTCTCATATCGACAATGACTCATGTGAGCTTAGAGTGTAAAGTTAATTATGATATCCTTCTTTGAGCCATCAATCATAAACATCATACTCCCTTACTCGAACTACATGTGTTCTGATTCCCTTTATAAATATAGGATACGTAGGTAGCCCATTTGCGGGTTTGATCCCAACCCTGAAATAATTCATGTCCTTCTAAATGAAAATAAACTTCAAGTTCCCCATTGAGTGGTTTTAAAACCAGTATGGTCATCATAAGGACCAAGAGACTTTTACGTATCAAAGGATACCATTGAAAAAGAATCTCTAACAATTACAGATGATTATTTATCAGTGAAGAACCTCGAATACATATAAAAGATTATCTAAATTTCCTACATATTGATCATTGATTGTCAGATCTAAAGGAAAACTCATTTTATATTTGGTAATGTAATAAGGATTCATGAAAATAACTTAAATATATAAAGAGAGTCCCAGAATAGACAATAATTCCACTAAAAAAGGTGTAATGAGTCCGACCTCCCATCCTCTCGACCAATGAAAATTCCTAAGCCTCATCAGTCCATAAACTAATGAGCACCTACCTTTGGAAAGTATGTCTGAATGGATGTGGAATCATTGGATGTTTTCGGTTCTACAAACATGCCTGTTAGAAGCCGATCGGAATGTTTGAACCTCCCATCAAAGGTGGTCATCCCCGAAGTCCGAGGGAAACAAATATGCATAAGGATAAGGAAACAACCCTGTAATATTTCTTGTATTATCAAGTTAAAACACCTCAAAATGGAATAATCCAAAGCACTAGATCCAACCCATATCACATAAGAAGTTGACAACCATAAGGATAAAATTCCTAAATAACAATTCAAATGTATTTCAACTTGGGTCATGAGATGACATTCATGGGAAATCATGTTTATAAGATTCATCCTAGTGGCTCACACAGTCCAACTGATAACATCCATATCTCATTAGATTTCGTAGACAATTCTATCTCCCAACCAAACCTAGTTACCCATTAACACACCCAAGGATTACAATTTCTAGTTAAATAAGACAAAAAACATGTCATATATTTCACCGAAAAAAATATTTAGAAATAATGTACACTTAGTGAATCAAAACAATGAGGAAAAATAAAATCAAGTTTTCCACTAATCTCAATAGATCATCCCAGAGAAGATATCATTGATCATACCTAAGAAAGAAAATCCCAAAACCACAACCAATTAGATGATAAATAGTGTGAAACTAAAGATATTATCATATATATTAATGGATTCACCTATGATTCCACTCCTCCAATGGAATACTTTGAATCCAAGAAAAATAGTCCTCCCAACTCGACTACCTAGTTAAAATTATACATATTATTTGGCAGTTTTCAAGAGTAAATAATGATAAAAGGGAACACTAGACACTACATTCAGAGCTTGATCTAGACTAAATATAAGAATAAAAGTCCATTCTTTAGGAAATAATCTTACATAACATCATAAATATTATAGACGACTTAATATATCCACATTAAATATGAACTCAATTTGGCCATGTCCTTTATATCACAATAGAAAACCCCTACAAAAAAAAGTTTCATGCCCAACATACAAATCAATAAATCAACAAAACACTTATAGAGGGGTTTTAAAAAAAACACACATAATGAGAATAAACATCTTTAAAAAACATCTTATTTAGAAAACCTACAATGCTACTTGAATAAGATTCATACAATCAACCCATTTCAGAATTAATGATCTTCTATTTCTTTAGGGAAAATATATTTTGAGAGTGAAACCTATCAAAACAACTCATTCACTAAAATTAAACTTTTTATAATTCATACCATATCATAAAACAAAAAAAATCATCTTGAATTACGTTATCTATGTTTGAAATTATTTAAAAGTTAGCACTATTCAACCACCCAACACGTTTCATTAACCCATCATGTAATAAAACTATATTTTTTTATAAAAAATAATATTTCATTGAATCACCATTCCAATTTCAACAATTATTTTATTCTTCATTACATGTTCAGAACTTCCCATATATTTCTTTAAAACCAAAATAATTCAAATTAAAACTTCATGTTATACAACCATTTCTCTTAAATTATTTTAACTATAATAAAAACATGATTCATGGGTGTGAAATTTGTTCATGAATAATGTCAAATTGTATGAAAATAAATAATTTTTCTAGGTTTTAATGATTAATCATCCATTTATAAACATGTGATATAGAATCAAATCATCATTTTTGTAGTAAAACAATTATTATTTAATTTTAAAACTATAACTATTTTTCATAAAATACATTTTCACACATATAACTTGTTATATTGATCCTACAAAAACAAATCAAATCTAAAATGTTAGCAAAATGGATTCATTATATCAATATATTCTAGGAACCACCTTTATTATTTTCATGTAATGTCTCTTTTTTCATTTTAACGGTTCAGAATATTTTAAGGAATATTTTTAGAGCTAGGCATTGAGGCTGTATGATATTCTGAGGCCTGGTGAGCCTCGATATTGATATAATAAAAATATTAAATATATTAAATCACACAATAAAAGTTTTCATAAATAATGTAATAAATATAAGAAAGAGTCTTAGATAATAAATATGAGGCCACCATTAATTACAAGAATCGAGTTTTTCCCTAGGCATGACATAATATTATTGCACACTGGGCAATTAAGTTGAGAGAGATCATAGGAAGAATAATAAATAAATATATTTATTTATTTATTATTTCCCCAAAACCAAATATACTTTAAAAATACATGTTTATAGAAAAATCAGAAGGCTACTATCATTACCCTTGGAATCTAAGAGGGTAGTGTGGATGAGCATAGGTAGATGTGGGGATTGTGGATGGATGATCAAAGTAGCACATGTTTCGGCAACGACAGTAGAGTTTTGGGTATTTCTAACAAATTTAAATAAAAAACCATTCTTCATAAATGACTAATAAAATTTTTAGTTATGATATTGTTTTTTTACTTATCCCCTTTTTATTATCGCACATCTAACATTAATCAATTATTCTAACTGTTTCATTTAAGGGATAATGGATTATTTATAGTGCATGTTTTTATCTTCCAAAGACATAGGAATTGATATTTCATTGTTTATTTCTATTTTTTCTTCTTTGCTATGAAAATTAATTTATCCCAACATGAAAATTAGCTGAGGTTCTTCAAATATGTTTGTGTTTTATGTGATTCTATCCTTGTTATATGTATGATCATCATTATTTTTTTATGAAAAATAAAAAAATGTGCAATGAATGATTATTGTGAAACTGATATTTAGAACAATATATTTTTTACCATGGGTTTGGTATTGATATATATTCTATGTTTATAGTTTTTTTCGAAATAAATATAAGATTTAATTTGTATTTGTAGATCCCTGATGTGTTTGTTTTTAGCATCTCGGCACGATGGAGTGACATTTAATGATTTCTAGGTAAATTTGTTGTCAGAATAAAATCACTAGTAATGATAGGGCATTGTTCAATCCTAAATATAGGATTATTGACTAGTCATGTTGGGGGGGGGGGGGAATGGTGGAATTTTCATGGGTGTAAGAGTGAAGGTTTATTAAATTTCAATAAAATTCCAATCTACCCATCATCTAGTCCTAATAACACATGACGTGTTGTTCCCCTTCTATGGTGAAAGGGTATCCACAGAAAGATAAGTGTCACAGATTTTGTGTAACATGTCACAAACCATGTGACCTATGGTTAGTATTTTGGTGTGTAACATAATACAAGCACATACATGTCTAGAAACATGGGCATGAAAAAAGTATATGGGCACAACCAAGTTCTTAGAGACAAAAACCCACACTAACACGAACTGAAATACACTGACCCAACAGGAAGTATACAAGCCTGGGATAGTGGCACACCATGTTCTGAACTAACCTCTACATAATGTATATACCAAGAGGACATAGTGTTTGTGGAAAATAACATTCCAAGTGATATGTAAATACAAGTGAATTGATGAGGTTGGTAAGACACACCATATTGTCCCATAACACACCATATACTTTTCCAAGGCAAATTTTAGGCCCCTCATCTCTTCAAATTGGACCAATTTTAATTATGTTCATTTCCTTGGGATAAACATATAATGATACATTATATAAATATTTCCTCAACATAGTATTGTGATCCCCTATATGGGTTTAGTCCTGGATGGTGTTTTAAAAATTCCTCAATGTGACTGGGATGAGATATTCTATCATTTCATCACATTTACTAAGTATGGATTGAGGAATTTTTTTTACCAACTTACATGGGCATAAGATCACATACCTAGTTGGTTATTATTAATTGGTTTTTTGGTGTCCCCTAGTGGTCCTAGGTGTGATCCAAAATCTATGTATCATGATTCTTAGAGTTTTAGTGAGTAATTATTCTTGGTGATGTCCAACGATCATGAAATATCAAATAAGTGTCATTAGTGATAACATTTATCATAGAGTGAAATATTTAATACAAGAATTATCTTGAATCCTCAAGTTGAATCCTATGGTTAGAACTATGATTGAGACCCCAATGATACTTGGGTCAATTATTATTATATTTTGGTTATAATGTTTCCTTCTATGTTTCATATCATGATTGATATACCCTCCTGATGAGTTGACTACTCTCTTGATGGTTTTTATTTGATGATTTTAGGGTGAACTATAGGATATTGTTATACCCACCCCTACATGAGATCTGACGACACATTTCATGTATTATGAATATGAAATACCATTTGAAGGTATAATTGGAGGACCTATAGCATATAGAGAATCATGATCTATACAGATTGTAATTTGACATGATATTACATTTTATAGGAGTCTCCTCCTACAAAGTACATTGGACTTATTTTATAGTTTTTTTGTGGGCTTTTATTTTGAACATTATGATTTAAAGTACTTTTTTAAAAATATGATTGAGGTACATAATTGAAATCATGAATTTGTTATCATTTATTTCTTTCACTTTCAACATTACATGGTTAATTGGATTTGTGTGAATTAGTACATGTACCATAGGTTGAAACATCTAGGGTGTGTGATATGCATACTCAACACTGGTCACTAGCCCAGACCTATTGGCGGTATGATTAGAGAGCTAAAATCAAGTTACTACTAGCCCTGTGAGCCCTTGTGGGTGGGTTTGTAATATAGTTTTTTCAATGTTGCTTAATCATAAGACATGATATTGGAGATTTCTTAGCTGTGAGTTTGGATTAGGAACATTGTAAACAATGTTAATGCTTTTATATTATAAATTTTAGTATAAGAACTCCATTCTTGGTGTGGGGGCCAAGGTTTCCATTCTTCAAGACTATGATAATATTATGGTTGATTTGGTACATTTATGCATTGGTTATGGGAAAAAAGTATTGTTATATAAATCATATACGAATCGGTACTGGTTATTATTTTCTTCTTGATTCATCTCCCCTGATATAATCTCTTACCATGGTATATCTTGATTATTTTAGGATTTTTCAATGATGATTGCTAGCCATGATTCCTTAGAAGGATAATGAGGATGCTCCACTTAGTGATTAGGATTCTGTCTAGAGTCATGAACCAGAGGTAGTATGTAATGACACCAAAATTCAATAAATATTTTTTTAATTATTACGGATTATTATGAGTTTTTGAAAATTGATGGTGATGGATTTTGAGGTTCGGTGTGCCCGAAATGGTTTTTTGAACATTTTTTAAGATATGTTTAGTAAATTCAGAGACGACATTATATATATATTGAACCAGTACTCAGATCAAAAATCTGATGGAACCATTGACTCTGTTGTGTCAGGATTCCCTTAAGAGATTCTTAACTTCAACTGCAGTTTTTTAGGTGAATTTTATTGTTTTGATAATTTTAATGAAATAATAAAATAACATAAAAAAATTTATTTTATTTTCTACTAATGGTTGAGAAGCAGTGACAGGACCGCTTAGTTGTCAAGACATTTAATGGCTTGACCATTTTTTTAACCACACCATTGAGAGATTAATAGGTTAATTCATTAATGAAACTAATCAATCTCTCATTGTGTTAATAAACATTTACCCTCTATTTAATTGAGGCCCAGGTTTGGGTTTTTGAAACGGCTGTGAGGATCCTTTGGCAAAGTACCACAGTATCTTCCACAGATGGAGAATGGAAGCTTGGTCAGCAACGATACGGGATCGACGCATGTCAGCGGCTTCATCAAGTGTGAATTATTCTTCTACAACTGTGATGTCACCTCCATTTATGTGGTAGGGGGATTGTCTTGAATAATTATAATAGTATAAAGATGAATTAATATCACCCTTGTTATGATACTAACATGGAGTGTGTGGGACAAACGAACAATGCCCAGACACACTGCCACTTTGATCTTTGTTGTGTTATTTGTGGGAAACCCAAAAAAAGACTGGAGAGATGAACCTGGTAACAAAGTGGTATTGGAAGAATCCTGGGTGGCCAGTAGGAAATTTTAAAAGGAAAAAAGGACCACCATAGGTCACTCGGTGGCCCACGGAAGACCTGCCAGTGCAGTACTGGTGCCGGCAGGTGAAGGCTGCGACTGACACTCGCTGACCATGGAAGTAGGCGACCCTGTGACATACCTACAGGGGTAGCCAGATATTTTCCTACCCCGTTTGCAGAAGGGCGGTGCACCGTCTCTTTCCAAAAATGGAGGTCACAACTTCGATGTTGCGGCGAAGGGGGACTCGCGCCCTGCCGGTCCCGCGAATAGTGATTCGTTGCCATGTGGAGCCATTGGTTAAAGAGCAGAATGGCTCTTGATCCTTTCTAAAATGAGGGGTTGAAAGACCCCTCACACGGTCATGCTTGGATGGTGGGCTAAGCAGGTCTATTGCCCAGTGGGCCGAGCCTCCCATGTCCCAGCCAAGCCCATTCAGGTCAGTCGGTCCGCGAACCAATGTGCAGAGCTCACCGCTACCCCGCCGGTTCGAGATGGGCCAGTCTGTGACAGAGCCGGTTTGGTCTGTGGCCTAGCCGGTTCTGGATAGGTGAGGTCGGACCCAGGTCAGACCTGGACCAGGTCAGTTCGGTTCGGTCCGACCAGGTCAGACCGGACCCGGACCCTTTATGGGTTATTTTCGCTTGAAAGGACATATTTTACAAACCAAATGTCAGTTTTATGAGATATCTGCGGTTTTGGAATCATTGGGATGAGATAGTACTTTTGAGATACTCCACCTATGTTTTGGATAATGTTGGAGTACAGCTGGGATGGATCGTACCTGAATCCAACTGGGCCCTCAGTACTAAAATGCTTATATCTCTTAGACCGGGCATCTGATTGACGTGTCATCTGTTGCGTTGGTACTCTTATGACATGATGGATCATTAGGTAACATATTCATGGGATTTTTTCTGGTTGAAATATTCTGTATGGATTGAGGATAAGATCCTACAATTATCAAGCTTACTATGTACATGAATCCAGTGGAAGGATAAGACTTTAAAAATGAATAGAAATAATGTGTGGATCAGCACCTAGAGATCCTGTATAGATCATCACCTAGCGATCCTGTTTAAATCAGCACCTAGAGATCATATGTGGATCAGAACATAGTGATCCTATGTGGAACAGCACCGAGCGATCCTATATGGATCAGCAGTCGAACCCTTGACAGAAGAATATGATCTAGCTCTATGACTAATCATGTGTACTTCTATACTTAAGTTATATCGGGTTTGAGATGAGTTTTATTTCTTTGTGATTTTTAATTTATATCAAGATTTGTATTTTTCCTTTGCTGAATTCTGAGAAACCTTCATGGGTCTCAAGGTCCCTACTGGGTTTTGTTATACACACCCATGCATGGGATTTCCCCCCATCTTGTTGTGTCTTGTGCAGACGACAGGTAGCCTTGACTGAGACTTGGGGGGTTGGGACCTGCCGGTTGATGGTGGTGACAATTGACATGGAGATCTGAAGAGATGGGTTGTACCTACCCCTTCAGGTAGGATATTTGATGATTTATATCAGGAGTTGTTTTTCTCGTGTAGTTGTTTTTCTCTTGTAGTTGTTTTTCTTTCAGTTGTGCTTGTATTCTGGTCCCTTTAAATTCAGTACACAATTTCACTATTTCATTTCTACTATGTGGTTTTCATCTTGTCATGTTCTTGGTCTATGTGTGTGTAGGTTTAAAGGAAATTCTTTCCCGTTTTAGGGATATGCCTTTCTGGTGTTAGACTCCAACTCCTGGCCTATGGAAGGCAGGCTTGGTGTAGTCACGACACGAGCCCTGGTGGACGGGTCGTGAAAAAGTGATATCAAAGGAGTCGGTTCAACCAAATAACTCAGACTATGTTATTTTTAATGGATAAATAGTGTTATATGTTTTGAGTGTGGTTTTTATTTTGGAGATTCCAGTCTTGGTGTGGCGGCTGATGTATCCATACACCAGGACCCTGAATTCTTATTTCCAACTCGGTGCACAAATGCATAGATTGCATGTGTTTTGGAAATGTTTTACTTTTGATCTCTTTTTCATATGCTCACCATGTATAAATTTTTGACTGTGAAACACCGGTTTCTTTTCAGGATGTTGTCGCATAGACAACTAGCCATGATTATTGAGAGAGTACATGATGATGACCCACCAAGAGACGAGGCTTCAGTGCAGGGCCCTATTACTGTGTTGGCATCTTTGGGTGGTGTACCTACATCACCGACACTTGGGAGGGAAGTGTTTTCCTCCATCCCCACTGAAAGACAATGCATGCTGAATGATCTCATTTCACGAGTTCCAGAGACAGAGGCCTCTGAGGTTTTGAGGCAGGATAAATCCCTAGGCAATTCAGGAATGGCTAGAGGCTATGGTACTGGTTTTTTTGTTTAGATGAGACACTAGAAAATATGATGGTGATCCTAGCTACTATCCTATTCAAGGGAACAACATGGAGATGGTGGATTCTGACTCTCCAGACTCATGTGGATGCGACACTCTCTTAGTTGGACTTTAAGACCCTCTTCAGGGAAGAGTTTGTACCAGCGAATTTAGGGTCAGTGCGTATCCAGGAGTTGCTGCACTTATAGCAGGGCAACCTATCAGTGGCCCAGTACTGGGAAAGATTCACTGACGTATCACTCTACTCTACTAACATGGTTTTTGACACTTTTTCAGGACATGGACGTTTCATCAGGGTCTCCAGTGGTAAATCCGATCATCGACGATATCACTCAATATCTCGACGTAGGCTAGAGTGATCAAGTGAGCATTATTGGTGTAGAGATTATTAGTTGAGAAGGAACCAACGGTGAGAGACACCTTCAGATGATAGGTAGTCGAGTCATCTACAATAGGAAGTAGGTAGATAACGAAGATGTCCAAGCGGGCTAGACCTTTTGGTGGACTACCCCAAGATGCAGGGTCAAAGGTTCAGAGCTCGCGAGGTTGAAAATGTCTTCTGAGGACTAAATTATGTTACTCTTTTGTTGGATAGGGACACATGGCTCATGACTATCTAACTCCCCACATAGATGATCAACATATGACTGAGGGACCACCGAGGTAGTGGTTGAGGTTTGAATGAGGGGTTCTGCTGTGTGGAAGACGTAGAAGAGGAGCAGTCCATGCAGAAGGTAGTGGATGATGGTTTCATGTTCTACCACCACCACCCCCCAGGTGGTCCACCCCGACCATAGAGAGTAGGTGAAGAGGGGTCACCTCAGCTTCTGGCAGCATGGTTTTATGACCACGATGCTCCATATATGATTAACAGTACGATCTATGTCTATTCTACCCAAGCTATAGTTTTTATAGACATAGGTTCCAGTCACTCTTTTATTTCCACGACACTCATTCAGAGCTCAGTGATTCCAACTGATCCATTGCCTCAATCCTCAGGATTAGAGACACGTAAAAAAGAATATTAGGTTATTACAATCTAGTGCAGACCTTGTGAACTCACTCTAGGAGGTGAGAGATTCAGCTGTGTTCTCTTAGTAGCATCGTCGAGGCCTTACGATGTCATCATGGGTATGGACTAGTAGTCCATAGTCCATGCTCTGATCGACTCTTTTTGGCACAAAGTGTAGTGTGTCTGTGAGGATGAGATCAGGTTTTCCTTCACCGGTGAGAAACAAACCATTGCATCACAGGATCGACTCTCTCGAAGGAGGGTGCATCCAATCACTCATCAGTTGGATAGCCTTACCCTTAGAGATATTTACATGCGGAGTCTAAGTTATCATGTAGTGGTGGACTAGTAAGTTGATGTATTTTATAATGATGTTCTAAGACTACCTTCTCATAGAAAGGTAGAATTCTACATCGACCTATACCGTAGGATGACACTGCTATATATGAAAACATATTGGATGGCCCCCACGGAGCTTCGTGAGTTACTGGTATAGTTGGAGAACATTTAGAGGAAGGGGTTCATATGGCCCAGTGTTTCTCCATGGCCAATCCCAATTTTGTTATCCAAGAAGGAAGATATGATTCTGATGCATTCAATGGTTTATCAGCACCTTAACTAGGTGACCGTGAAGAACAAATATAAAATCCCGAGGATTGATGATCTCTTCCACTAGATAAATGAAGCTCGATGGTTTTCAAAGATAAATCACATATCAGGTTATCACCATATTAGGGTATGAGATTAGGATGTACCAAAGACATCCTTCAGATTTCGGTACGGCCATTATGAGTTCTTGGAGACGCCCTTCGGCGTGACCAATTCTCTGACAGTGTTCATAGGTCTCAAGAACATAATCTCATAGCCTTAACTCGATCGATTCATGGTGTTCTTAAATGATGACATCATGATATACTTAGCGTAGGAGGAGGGTCATGCCACATACCTACAGATAGTTCTATATACACTCCAACAACACCGACATTATAGAAATCTCTCAAAGTGCCAGTTATGGATAAAGGAATTACACTTCCAGGGGCACGTTATCTCATTGGCTGGATTTGTAGTGGATCTAGCAATGATATATGTAGTTCCTCCTTGGGAACCACCCAGGAGTGTGACCGAGGAGCGGAGTTTCCTAGGATTGGCTGGGTAATACTGGATATTCGTACTGGAATTTTACAGATTTGCGACACCCTTGTTAGCTTCAACAATGAAGGGAGAGCCCTTTGTTTGGATGGAAAGATTCTAGCAGAGTTTTCAGGAGCTGAGGCAGAGGATGATGACTACCCCCATCTTGAGGCTACTAGAAGAGGGTATTGGGTATCTAGTCTATTGTGATTCATCAGGGTCCGGACTAGGTTTTATCCTGATTCAAGAGTGAGGAGTGATATCTTACGACTCAGGGAAGTAGAGAAATTTTGAAAATAGCAATGCTACCCATGACCTGAAGTTAGAAATAGTGGTATTTTCATTGAAGATGTGGAGGCACTACTTGATGGGTGAATGATTTATGGTTTACTCTAATCACAAGAGTCTCTTGTATATATTCTCACAGAAGGACCTGAACCTGAGACAACAGTTATGGCTAGAGTACCTCCAAGAATATGACTTTGAAATAGTCTGTACTCCTGGTAAGGGGAATATAGTAGCAGAAGCACTCAGCCATAGGTCAGGTGTAAAGTTGCTACGTGAGTCGACATAGCAGATAGCCACATTGTAGATATCTATTGAGGATGGAGATTGAGCATCTTACCTACAGTCTAGGACTGTCACTCCACCACTTCTTCACCAATATCGAGAGGCTCACCTTGGGGACATTGACTGTGCAGCCCGACATGCTCAGATATCCTCATGAAACTCTCTTGAAGGATTGCCTGAAGGAGGGGAGCACATAGTTCTCTTCAGAGGATGCACCATGGTACTAGTGATGTTACGAGAGGAGGAGTTGAGAGAGTTCTACACATCCACTTTGTCAGAACATCCTAGAGTTGAAAAGATGTACTGGGACCTCCGAAAACAGTACTGGTGTCCAGGGATGAAGAATACAGTGGCGGAATTTGTATCATGATGCCTCACTTGTAAACAAGTGAATGGTGAGCATCAGGTTCCATCAGGCTTAGCTCAGACACACAAGGTATCAGAGTGGAAGTGGGATGGAATATCCATAGAATTTATGACAATGATTCCACATACATCCAGGGGCCACTATTCCATCTAGGGGATTGTTGACTGAATCACCAAGTCGGCAAACTTCCTACCCATTTGTGATCAAGGATAAGTAGAGAGCTTGGGGAACCTCTATAGAAAAGATATTGTACGACTTCACAGGGTACCATCAATGATCATCTTAGATCAATACATCTGTTTTACATCCCACTTGTGGGAGGGATTATAGGATGAGTTCATGATACAACTACTCTTAAGCACCACCTTTCACCCTCAGACAGATGGTCAGACAAAGCAAACCATTCAGACAGTCGAGGACATGCTTCATTCTTGTGTCCTTACTTTTTTTCGTAGTTGGTCGGACCACCTACAACTAGGGGATCTCGCTTACAACAATAGTTATCACTCCACCATCGGCATGGATCCATTTGAGGCCCTGTTCTGGACACCTTTATAGTCCCCAATAGGCTGGACACACCCTAGAGAGTCTGTACTTATGTGACCAAAGTTGGTGCAGGCTACCAAAGAGAAGTTACATATCATCCGAGAAAGGATGAAGACTACACATAGATAGTAAGAGTCTTATGATGATTGGATACATGGACTGTTGGAGTATGAGGAGGGAGGCCATGTCTTCCAACAGGTCTCACCCCGACGTGGATTACAGAGGTTTGTCTAGGGCAGCAGGCTATCTTCAAGGTTCATCAGATCTTTCCAGATCCTCAACAGATTAGGTGAGGTGGCATACCATCTAGATCTTCCCCCACAGATGCACCCGAGGCATAATTTTTTCCATGTATTATAGCAGAGGAGGTACGTGCATGATCCATCACACGTTATCGATAGGGGAAAGCTAGACATCGATGGGGTGACATTTGTGGAGTTCCTAGTGGAGATAGAGGATCGATAGGAGAGGGTACTTTGTGGGTGATCAATTTCACTGGTGTGAGTCAATTGGAAGTACATAAACTTCTAATAGATCATCTAGGATAGTGAGGCTCAGATAAGAGCTTAGTACACCCATTTTTCCCCTAGTTTTGTTGTAGATTTTCGAGATGAAAATCTTTATGGTGGGGAGAATATAATGACTTGTAAATTCAATATAATTTGTTTTAAATTATTTGGGATTATTATGGGTCTGTACAAATTGATGGCACATGATTTTGAGGCCTGTTATTCCTATAATTAATTTTTGAACTTTTTTTAAGGTACGTTTAACAAACACGTGGTTGCAATTTTCGATATTTTAAACTAGTGATCAGATTAAAAATTTTAGGGCACTGTTGAATCCACAACACCTGGATTCTCTTAAGGGAGGCTTAACTTTGAGCACAGTTGGTCAGTTGAAATTTTTAGTTTTGTGAATTTTAAAGAAATAATAAAATAACATAAAAATTGTTATTTTTTTCTACTAACTTTTGAGCTGTGGTGGCAGGACCACTAAGTTATCAAGACATTTAATGGCTTTACCCTTTGTTTTTGTAACTGAACCATTGATAGATTAAGAGGTTAATTCATTAATGAACATCATGAATCTATCATTGCGTTAATCCCCTTTTCCACTCTATTTAATTGATGCGTAGGTTTTTTTGGACATGGATGTGAAGAACCTTTGGTGAAGTACCATGGAATTTTCCACTGATGGAGAATGGAAACATGGGTGGAAACGATCCGGGATCGACGAACTCTAGCGGAATCTTGAAGCATGAATTATTCTTTGAAACCGTGACGTAAACTACATTTATGAGGTATGGGATTTTGTCTTGATTAATTATAAGAGTTTGAAGATGAATTAATCTCACCCCTATTATGATTCTAATGCTGAGGGTACATGAAAAATGAAAAAGTCCTAGACCGTCCATCGCTTTGGAATTTGTTGTGTTCTTCGTGGGAAACTGGAAAACAGAGCGACAAGATAATCACGGGAGCCATGCGGAGTTGGAAGCATCCCAGGAGGCCTCTAGGTGCTTTCTGGAGGGAAAAAGGACCACCAAAGCACACCCAGTGGCCCGCGGAAGACCCTCTGGTGACCGGAGCTTGCCTCCCGTGGAAGGGAGTGGTGCCACATGGTGTCGCAGAAGACCATCAGGGGCGGCTAGATTTTGGACGACCATGTTGGCAGAAGGACAGAGTGCCTTTCTGCCCCGCAGATGGAGGACATGGCTTTGAAGCCCCGATAGAGAGGGACCCACACCCACCAAGTCTTGCAGACAGAGAGGTGGTGCCATGTGCCGTAGTCAATTAAAGAGTCGAATGGATCTTGAGCCGTTCGGGAAGGAGGAGTTGCAAGACCCCATGCATAGGTCGTTCCCAGCTGCCAGGCTGGGCCGGGCCGGTCCTTGTCCCAGCTGGATCGGGCCGGGCTGGTCCACGGCGCAGCCTGTTTGGGTTGGGTCAGGTCGACCCAAACCGGGTCGGTTCAGCCCAGACCAGGTCGGTCCGACTAGACCCTTTATAGCCCAATTTCTCTTAAAAGGTCTTATCTTACAAACCAAACATCTGTTTACCCAGCTGTATATGGTGTTGGAATCCTTGAGATGAGGTGGTCCATTTGATATATTCCACCTGAGTTTTGGGTAATGTTGTAGTATGGCCGGGTTGGATCGTACTTGAATCTAACCGGGCCCTCCCCACTAAAATGCTAATATATCTCAGACCGCGAGTCTGATTGATGTGCCATCTATTACATTGAAACCATTATGACATGATGAATAATTGGGTTAATTTATGTGGGAATTCGTGCCAGTTGAAGTATGACTGATGGCTTGAGGATAAGATCCTCTCAAAAATAAAGCATTCTATATAAGGGAATCCAATGGCTGGCTGAGACATGAAAAATGAATTATGATCCTGTGTGGATCAACACCTAGAGATATTTTGTGGATCAGTACCTAGAAATCATTTTTGGATCATCACATAGCGATCCTATGTGGATCATAACCTAGAAATCATGTCTCAATCAACACCTAGTAATCATGTGTGGATAAGCACCGAGCAATCTTGTGTGGATCCATAGTAGAACGCCTGAAAAAATATGATGATCTATCTCTACAACTAATCATCTGTACTTATGTACTTATGTTATACCTAATTTTATCTGAGTCTTTTGATTTGTGCTTTGTGATTGATATCATGCTTTGTGGTTTCCATTTTTGAAATTATTAGAAACCTTTTAGGGGTCTCAGGGTCTCTACTGGGTATTTTTATACTCAACCATACACGGGATGCGCCCGCACCTTGTTGTGTCTTGGGCAGATGACAAGAAACCTTCATAGATACTCAGGAAGCTAGGACCTGATAGTGGTTGGAGATGACAGTTAACGTGGAGAGATGCAGAGATGTTTTGTACCTACCCCTTTAGAAAGAATCATTGGCAAGTTATCTTAGGAGCTTTTTTCTATTTTAGTTGTTTTTATTTCAGTTACACTTGTATTTCGGCCCCTTTACTTTATTTACACTATTTTACTATTGCAGTACTATTACGTGGATTTCATTATATTTTGTTATTGGTTTGTATGTTTTCAGGTTTAAATGCAATGCCTTCTCATTTTAGGGATACACCTTTCAGGTGCTAGTCACCAACCTCTGGACTATGGAAGGTGGGATTGGGGTTGTCATGGCACGGGACCCGGGGTATGGGTCGTGACATAGTTCCTCCGGGTGGTTTGTTGGTCTCAATACCCCCTGTTGAGAAGTAGGTTTCACTAGAACATCTATCCATGTATGTGGATAGGTTTGGTGCACCAAATGTGTTTTAGAGGCAGCAACCACAAAGGTTTTGGGGTGAGCCATACCCCTAGGAAGTTGAGGGATGCCTGGAGGCTGTTACCCATGTTTTCCTACTTACGATGACACCTCCAGATTCAATAGTTGTCCTAGAATTGATTCATCATTAGGGATTAAAGTGGTAATGGAAGAGTCTTGAGACTCAGATACAAAATGAGATGGATCCCTCCTAGATATGTTTTGATCATCTCTTTAGAGATGAGGTTTATCCATCCATGATAGGAGTGGTGTGTATTCACAGGCTTCCGTAACTTAAACATGACAATATGACTATGTAATATTATTCGTTGAGTTTCACAAACATATCATGATAATCTCACTATATGGTTTTTAATCTATTATTCCAAACATATAACATTGAGTAGGACCTGTGACGAGATATCAGGGCTAGATTTATATCAATTTTCATTACTATAGATGCTTGGGTGATTTAGTGGGATTTAGTGATGAAGATATTTTTAGATGATTATAAACCGATAGTTGGTGATGGTAGTGGGAATTTATGAGATGAGACCCTGGTAGATATTATCTAATGGTAGACATAGGGATCTGGGCATGTGATACACTTTAGTAGAGAATATCATGATAGTGGATTTGCAGTGTGGGGATCTCAATACATTTATGGTTATCCAAGAGAGATTTGGTGTTTCTCTTGTGATGGTCGGGGATATCTCAGGTGGAATTTTTATACTCACCAAGCAGCTAGAAGATAGATGGTTAGTAGACATGCTAGACAGAGATAGTGGAAAGATTTGGGAGGTTTGTATGGCTGCAGGTATGGAATATGTGTAGGGAGAGATGATGGAGGAGGAAACAGTTTATGATGTTTCCACCACCACCTAGTGGACCATTCTAGGGACAAAGAGTTTGTGGTTAGGGACCAGGATAGATTTAGGTAGTAAAGGCCTTTGACCCTGAGTCTATCAAGATGATTAGAGGTACAATCGATTTCTTCTATACATTAGATATAGTACTGATAGACATCAGTGACAACCACTCATTTATTGACACTTATCTTATTCGAGACATTGATTTTCTTATTGAGACCTTAGCACAACCCATTCTATTAGAGACTCTAAACATAGGGGAATCAATTATCACACACCATTTCTAATAGTGCTACTTGGCAAGTATTTTCCTTGTAGTCATGTATTTTTAGTGTTTTTAGTATCTTATAGTGGTGGTGGAGTATGATAATGTCTTTATTGAGGATGTATTGATCTTACCCCCCCTCCCCCCACCACCACCACTAGGAGATAGACTTCAGGATTGCAATGCACAGAGTGAATACCATAATATTAGTTCTAACATATCAGATGTATCCCATGGAGCTTCATGGTTTGAAGGTTATGTTGGATGGATTTTAGAGGATGGTATTTATCATAACATGTGTGTCACCCAAGGTAGCCCATGTGTTGTTCAACAAGAAGTAATAATAGAGATTGAGATTGTTTATGGATTACCATATTCTAAACCAGGCGACTGTAGAGAAGTAGTACCCACTATGAGGAATCAAAAATCTTTTAGATTAGTTTATAGGGGTGGGATTTTTCTAGAATATAGACATCTGATTAGGATATCACCAGCTCCAAGTACAAAATATGGATATACTTAAGGTGTAATTTCAATGTTAGTATGGTCTGTATGTGTACTTAGTGATTCCTTTTGACAAGATGAACACCCTAGAAGTGTTCATGGGACTCATTAACTGGATCCTCCAACATTTTTAGATAGGTTTATTGGTGGTCTTCATCAATGATATCCTAGTGTACTTAGAATCTAAGTAGGAGTATGAAAGACAACTGAGGATAGTCTTGATCATAATCTGAGAGTACCAACTTTATAGAAAGATCTCAATGTGCCAGTTCTGGATTTGAGAGGTCCACTTTATATGGATTTTTATCTTAGTAGATTGTGTAGTAGTGGAAATAGTGTATAGAGACCCTATCATTTTACATATAATATTACATGATTTGAAGAGTAATTATACATTAGAGTACATGCCAAGGATTGTAAAGTCTAGTGTCTCGGAAGACTAGGTACATAAAACTAAAAACAAGGAATGATATTAAAATTTTCATTATTTAATCTTAAAATTGAGCTCCAAACTTCCATTGTGCTCAACCATCTTCATAGGGTGACCTAAGGAACACATGAATAAAGGGATGAGATAAATAATCCAATAAGGGGAAAAATATATGAACAAACAATTTATACATGGGATAGAAGTCGTGACATGATGATATAAAAAGGAATTTAACTTATGGAATGATAACATATAAACATGGAATCATATAAAAACAGAGTCATAGAAATGTGGGGAAAACATAAAACATGACTTTAGCATGAGTCAAGGATAACCACCAAGACCATTTCATATGGTAGAATGAGCCAAGGTTTACCACCAAGACTGTCACACATAATAGCACAAGCCAAGGCTAACCGCCAAGACCGCCGCACCTAAAGTCTCATAAGACTCAACATTACCCAATGAATTAGATAGATATTTGTGCACACCCATGTCAAATTTTCATGAATATATTTTCAAGATAAATAATCATACATAATCAATCTTACATAAACATAAGGGTTTCTAATGGAAAGAATTGGGTACCATAATCATGTCATAAAGCATAAAAATTAGCATATCATAAAAGTGTCCTTGAAAAAGATGAACTAAAATATAAATGGAAATTAATATGAAAAAATAGGAATGTATCATGGTAAGTGGTTTCATGTATGTGAAAACAAGTATGAAAAGTATTTAATAAATTTAATCATTAAAACATTTTTTCGGTTTGAAGGAAAATATTGTAGAGCATATAAAATAGAAAAGGATACAATATTATATATAAAACCTGAAGTGAACCTAAGAGGTTTTCATAATAAAAGGATGATTTTATAAAGACAATGGTGGATTAAAAGAGAGAATATAGTGCAATTTAAATCAACCATGAAATCTGGAAGTGCCCTTAAAACAAGTTTGCTTATCGAGAATTATAGAGAAGGGAATCACATTAAAACATGTATATCCCTGAAAGAGAATGATGGTTGGATCTTGAAACCTGATTTTGGAGAATATACAAAGTATTTATAAGTTTTAAACAAAATAAAAATACAACTTCATTTTCATTTTCATTAAAACAAAGACAGAGGAACCAAAATAATATAGGAGGTTCATGTAGAATCCCTTACAGAATATCGGCATGGTATCAAGTGTATTAGGACGAATTAATGTGAGATAAAGGGGTTTATAATATTTTATACATCATGAAGGAAATATGGGGTAGTTTTTAAATATGAACACATCATTATGAATTAAATATAAAAGGTCATAACATAGAGGAGATCCTTGAATAATAGTGAAATAGAGAGGATCCCTTACCATAAGTTTGATGGTGTTCTCCACTTGATTTTAACGACCAAAATAATAAAATAACGATCATTAATTAGTGATTAAAGAACCTTTTTTTATTAAAATGATTTATTATAATATTTTTTACATCATTCATAACCTTTTTTATTATTTATGAGGTTCAATTTAATTCTTCCGGTTTCTTTGTTTCTTTGGTTATAATGATCGATTCACTTATATTCATGTTCGAATACATATGTATGATGAAGGTTGTTCTAGAGAATTGAAGTTATATAAAATTAGTGATCATCTAGAAGACTAGATGGCTATAAAAGTCATTTGGTTATTTGGATTTAATGTGAATCATTGTATAAAATATTAATGTTAGACACTTGGATTAACTTGGTGATTTTTTTCATAATTATTTTTTTTTGTATTATTATTTTATATCATGTGTGAAAAAGGATTATAGAACAACACATAATATAAAATACATATTTAATAGTCTGGTTTATCCATAAAAATGTTTTCTTGATGAGAATAGAATATGGTAATAGAAATTGTTAAACTGTGGTCCTTGAATGTGATAAATTAACACTTCTCAGACGGTGTTTTCTTTTCTTTCGTAAAAAACAAGTGGAAAAGAGAGATGATAATGAATTATCCCATTAGAAAAAAACATTCTATTATATTTATATGACTCAAGTTATTATAAAATTTGGGTTAAGGGAGGTGAGGAATAAAAAAAAATAAAAGAACTTGAATGAAAATAAAAGAATAAAAAAGAGGAATTTACCTCTTGTGTTTATCTCATTTGAGAACCTCTTAAGGGGTGATGATTTTGTATTTTGAGGAAACCTAGGTATATTGGACGTGGTGTATGAAATTTGTCATATATTTTGATAGAATTTAGGGAAGGCACAAGCCTTGAGATAAGGGAAGATAAGAGGGGAGTGTGGGTGGTTTTTAATGTGGAGGGGAGGGGAGTTTTTTTAATATTTTAATCATTAGTTTATTTTTTTCCATATGACAAGAAATAGTAATGTTTCGTGTGAAAACAAAACTTAATACGTGAATGTGAGTTCAAACCAAATTCCATTTTCATCATCCATGACTCAATCATGAAGAAGAAATTCAGGTTTTAGTATTTATTGTGAATTATCAAATTTTACTATTCATTAAAAATTAATGTATTTTAGAAAAATTAAAAAAATTCACCCTAACAATTTTTTTTATTTTTTTTAAATGTACTCCATTTTTAAGAAATGTTTTTCTAAATATGATTAATTTATTTTTTAATTAAAATCATAATTATTTTTAAAATACATATTTTAAAAATATAACTAATTTTATAAAGCTTTTAAAAATTACATATGGTCTTATAAAATTAACTTTATACCAAAAGACATAAAACTATTAATTTATGAACACCATTTAAGAAAATATAATTTCATTTAAATTAATTAATTAAATTTGATTAATTACTTATGATTTACAAAAATACCAATACTTTTACTATGGTCATATCATCACTTATATGATGCCAGAATTTTATTAATACATTCAAGGGTGAGGTAACTATTATTTTGGAAAATTTACTATTGATAAAGGTTATATTACTATTCATTATATTAGGTTAATATTCATAAGGGTACATTACTTTTCATCAAAAACTAAGTATGTCTTCTCAGCCTCCAAACATCTTACTGATCGCAACAATGTATTCCAAAAAGTTTCAAATTCCAAAAACAGAAGTGTTAAAATTATTTTTATAGGTCACATTGTACTTAGTAGTTAATTGTGTTGTGAATTCATTTGATTATTTGAAATATTTGTTAGAAAATAATTTCCATTGATAAAACATTGGGTCATTACATTATTCCACCATTATGAAATTTTTCCCATGAATTTTTTTTTTGCATTCTATTCCATAAACAGGTGCAGGTACTTTTCCTTAATTTCCTTCTCCAATTTCAATGTTGCCTCTTCGTAATTAGTGTTTCACCAGCATACTTTGACCAGGTGAGTATTCTTATTACTTAGAATGTTATCTCTACGGTCCAGGATCTTTATCAGCTACTCCTCATATGAAAGATCATTCCCCAACTATGCCACCACTAAAGAGAGTACATGTGAATGTTCCACTATGTACTTCCTTAATATGGATAAATAGAAGACATCATTTACTTTCAACAAGGTAGAAGGAAGTTTCTGTCAATAGGACAAAACATCGACTCGATCAAGGATATCAAAGGGGCCGATGTACACAGGTTTTAGGTTTCCTTTCTTCCCAAACCTCATACCCTTCTTCCATGATGATAGGTGTAGAAATACCATGTCTCCATCTTTGTACTCCAGGTCTCATCGATGATTTTTTTCATAACTCTTTTGTCGAATTTAGGATTCCTTGTTATGCTACTGAATGATTTTATCCTTCTCTACAATTTCTTCTACCTTTTATGTTCCTAAATTATTATCCTCACCGACTACATCCCAACATGCCGTTGTTTTGATCCTTTTCCCATAAAGGGATTCATATAGTGTCATTCAGATGCTTAAGTGTGAACTATTGTTTTATGGGAATTAAACTAGTGGAAGATATAGGTCTCACCCTCATTTGAATTCCATTGAACTTCCTCTCCGCATATCTTCTGGTTTCTGAATAGTATGATCAGATTTTCAATCAGCTTGAGGATGATAGGTTGTACTGAAGTTCAGTTCAGTGCTTAGATCATGTTAGAGACTTTTCCAGAACTATGAGGTCAATCTCAGATCTTGATCAGATACAATATATAGTTTTAAACCATGAATCCATACCACTTCTTTTATATATATCTTTACAAGTCGATCTAATGATAATTCCACCCAAATTTTGATAAAGTGAGTTGTATTTGTATGATGATCCACAATGAACCATATAGCATTGTTTCCTCTAGATATCCTTGGACGTCCAGTGACAAAGTCCATGGTGATGTTCTCCCACTTCCATGTTGGTATAATAAGTGGGATCATCATCCCCTTAGAATTCTATCATTCAACCTTCACTTGTTGACATACTAGGAACTTTGATGAATACTCCACAATCTCCTTGTTCACATTGTTCCACTAAAAGTTATCTCGGAGGTCTCAACACATCTTTGTGATCCTTGGGTTAATTGATAATGATGAGATAGGTGAATCATTGAAAGTCTTCTTATTTATCTATGGGTAATATGGTACACATAATGATGTCCCAAATCATACAACTCCATCCTCATAAATATTTAACTCATAGTATTTCCCATTTCTAATAGATTCCAACCCTTTCTGAATTTTCAGATCTTTTATTTTAGAAGACTTTATTTTCTTAATGAGGGATGGTTAAGTGATCATTTGAGAAAGGATTGATGAAGTTCCTCCATTAATGATCCACATGTCCGTATTTTAAAAATATAAGAAGATCATATCCTTTTTAATTCTCATCATTGACAATGATGTAGAATCCTTTCTACTTAGAGCATCTGATACCTTGTTTTCCTTACTCGGTTGGTAGTGTACTGAGTAGTCATAATACGTGAGGAGATATATCCATATTTGTTGTAATATATTATGATATTCTTGTGTGAATATATATTTGAGACTCTTTTGATAATTATATGTCTCATAATTCTCCCCATAGAGATAATGCCCCCTATTTTTAAAAGTAAAGATCAGATCTGCCAAATCCAGATCATGCGTAGGAAAGTTTAGCTCATGGATTTTCAGATTCCGTGTGGCGTAGGCTACCACATTATCATTTTTCACCGGAAAAAACCCGAAGTCCTTATTTTATGCATCACTATACACCACATAGAGTTCTCTAAATATTGGAGTCTGAGTATTGGCGTAGGGATTAGCCTATTTTTCATCTCGTTATAGTTTCCTTCACATTCCAGAGTCCAGAAAAACATCACCCCCTTCAGTTTCAGCTTGGTCATTAGGTTTGATAATCTTGATATTTTCTTCATAAATCATCAATAATATCTAACTAGACCTAGAAATCTATGGGTATCCATTAAAGATGTTTTCCTGGTCCACTCTTCAATTACCTTTTTCTTAGAAGGGTCTACATAAATCCATTTTCATGTGATAACATACCCCAAGAATGATACTTCCTCTATCCATAGCTCACATATACTAGAATTTTCATTAAACTCATCCCTTCCCAAATTCATCAACATAGTAATCAACTGCTCTTCAAATTCCCCCCTACACTTGGATTATATCATAATATCATCAATAAAGACTACCAAAATTTTTTCGAGGTAATCTCTAATGTCTCTAATAATTATGTCCATGATTTTTTTGAAGCATTGGTGAGTCTAAAAGAAATAAATATGAACTCATAGTGTCTATAAACCATTAGAAATTTTTTCTTGGGTATATCTTTATTCCTCACCTTTAATTGGTGATATCCTGACCAATGGTCCACCTTAAAGAAATAAATTCCCCCACAAAGCTGATTAAATAATTAATATATCTAAGTAAGGGTATAATTTTTCTTTTTTATGATTATATTTATATCAACATAATAAATTTATAGGTGAATTGAAAAATCCTTATTCTTGATGGAAAGGACTTTTTCCCCCAACGGTGAAGCACTCGGGCATATAAAACCCTTCTAGAGATTCTTCGGTTACTGCTTCTTCAGCTCATCCAGCTCTACGGTGGCTATTCTATAAGGTGTCTTTGATATAGGCGTAGATCTAGGAATACATTCAATTGATAACTCAACATATAGATCAGGAGGATGACCATGAAACTATTTGGGGAATACATCAATTTAATACCTCACGATTGGCATGTCTTTGTGCATGATTTCATCCTTTGTCTCAATCATTTGAGCTTGATATTCTTGCTCATATGGTAGAAATATCCACACTTGAGATGATGATTCTAATGGAGATTCATCTTCCTCCTTACACTTTTAATGAATTGGATGATGATTTGGGATTTGAAGAGTGATCTCCCGTTCTTGAAAGCTGATGTTGGCATTGTATAAAGATAGCCAATCCATGCCCAAGATAGCATCGAACTCCACTAATGGAAGTATGCAGAATTTTTTTGGGAGGTCCAATCCAAAAATGTTAATCGGGGAGGAGTTATAAACCTTAGACATAATAATTCACCCATTTTCTATTCTCACAGATAACATATCCTCAAAATTTTGAGGTTTGGTCTGAATAGTTTTACTAAACCTATAATATATGAATAAATGCGTAGAACTAGAATCAAATAGTACTTTTTTTTTATTTTTGAATGAATAACTTTATTACCTATCACCACAAATTTTTATAACTCCAAATCATTAATAGTGATAGCATAATCCATTCCTTGTTTCATTGAAGATTGTTGTCGATTTCCTCCTACAACCCATGGATTAGGAAAATTGTTCTCATATTTCCTATGCACCTTGTAGTTGTGACACTACACTATAGGATGAGTTTTGATCTTTTCCTTCCATTCCACATCCACATTAATGGGACTTTTCATGCCCCATCAGTAGTTTTTAGCCATATTTCTCAACGTTCCAAATTTGAAGCAATTCTTGGTTCCCTTTATACAATACCTCGGATTCTTCTTTGCAAAACAATTTCACGTGGGAAGACTGAGCTTCCTTCAATCATGGAATTTACCAGGACCTAACACATTAGATTATATTTTATTTTTCTTATAACCTCGACCATGATACCACTAAGAGACTCTAATTACCATTTCATCCTTAAGGGAACAATAAAAAATATCCACATTTCTATTGAAGTCTTGAATCACTATCACTTTTTATAGACTCAGCTTTAGTCCACTAAAGAATCAATCCATCATGCTTTTGGTGTTCATGGAAAATCTAGATGCGTACCTTTCAATCCTTGTAATTTTTTCTTTATACGCCCCTATTGTATCATCTTTATTCTACTTGAGTCTGAGTAACTCCCTTTCCGTATTGAGATGGAGTGTTTTGGAAAAATATTTACTGAAAAACATTTTATTGAATTCTTCTCATCCCATGGAATCAATTTCCTCTAAGGGATTCATATTCTTGATCAGTGTCCACCACAAATTATCTTCCCTATCAAAAAAATAGACTACCAGTATGACTTAATATTCTTCTGAGCACTATAGAATAAGGAATATATTTTCAATGTAGTTAATCCACTATTCCATGAGGAGGGGATCAAAAGATACACTAAACATGGGTGGCCTTTTTCTACATTATTGATTCAAGAGAGATATACAAATTCTTGTAGGAGTATGGTGTTCAACAGGATTCAATTTATTATTCATAACTTGTGCCTGCTGAGCAAATATTGTCATGAAGTTATGAGAACATGCTCCCATTATATTTGGCATATCATTGGGTTAATTATCACATTCCCTGTCACATTTATTGTTGGAACGATTTGTTCCATTTCCTTCCATTAACTAAGGAAAAGATCATACAATTAGAGGGCTTGAATACTTATTTATTGATCATAAAAAGTAAACATTGAACATAAAAGTATAATCTTGTAAAGGATATGTGTATCATAACATATTGTTACTTAGGTTTATATATAGGTAATCCATGATCTATTTATTAGCTTATATTATAATGGGATATTTTTTTATTCCCTTAATAATGGTTTTTACTAAGATCATGAATTTACCAAATCATATCCCTTAGGAGTGTCAATCCAAGAGTACAGCAAGACCCATTATTGTGCATCGGTTCCCATTCGAGTATAGCTCAAAGAGATGTTCCTAGGTTTTACCCTGAGATACAATTGTGCCAGAGCCACCTCAACTTGTCTGTATCCAGACAGGGATGTATTATCTTGATAAACCACTTACTCTATACTTACCAAAATTTTTGGATGTTTTCTTATACTTAGTCTTATTCTTAAGGTTCATACTAAATTGCTCAATTCCTAATATACAAAAATAACTAAACCATCCTCTAATACCCACTATAATGACCCTATCCTTTTATAAATAAAATTACATGATTTTAATCATAATTATATGTCATATTACAAGCTATGGATCGTAAAGTCTAGTGTCTTGGAAGACTGGATACATACAACTAGAAACATGGAACACTATAAAAAATTTCTTTATTTAATCTTCCAATTGAGATCCTTACTTCCATTGTGCTAAAACATATTCATTGGGTACCATAGGTAACACATGAATAAAGGGACGATCTAAATATCCCATTAAGTGTAAAACCATAAGAACAAATCATTATCACATGGGATTGAAGGCCTGACATGAAGATATAAAAAGGAATGTCACATTTGTAATCCCAACATATAAACAAGGAATCATATAAACATGGAGTCCTAGTAATGGGAATAAACATAAAACATAACTTTATAATAATTCAAGGATAACCACCAAATCCATTGCACATGGTAGCACAAGCCAAGCCTAACCGCCAAGACCATCACACATGGTATCACAAGCCAAGGATAACTGCCCAGATCATCGCACATAATGTCTCCTAAGACTAAACATTACCCAACACATTGGAGTTCTATCTAGGTACACCCATATTAACTTTTTATGAATATTTTTTTCACATAATGAATCATATATAATCAATTTTACCTAAATATAAGTGTTACCCAATGAAATAATTGGGTACATTAATCATGTCACAAAGCATAACAAATTGGAATATCATAAAAGTGTCAATAAAAAAATAACTAAAATATAAATGAAAATTAATAATTAATAACAAGAATATATCATGGCAAGTTATTTTAATATAAGTGACAACATGTAAGAAAAGTATTTATGAAATTTCAGCATTAAAACATTTCTGTACAGTTTTAAGGACTAAACTATTGAGCCTTTAAAATTGAAAAGGAAACAATTTTTTATATAAAACTAGAAGTCAAACCATAATTTTTTAATAATAAATAGACTTATTTTATAAATAAAATGGTGACTTAAACCATAATATAGATTTTACTTGAAATCTAGTAAGAATTCTAGAAGTTCCCTTAATAAAAGTTTTCTTATCGAGAAGTATTGAGGAGGGAATCACGTAAAAAAAATGTATATCCCAAAAAGTGAATGAGGGATGGATCTTGAAACATGAGTTTGGAAAATATAAAAATTATTTATAAGTTGTGAAAAAAAGTAAAAGACAACATTATTTGGATAAAAATATGGACAGAGTAACCTAAAGGGATATATGAGGTTCGGGTAGAATCCCTTACGGACTATCGGCATGGTACCAGGTGTACATAGGATGAATTAGTGTGAGGGAAAGAGGTTTTTCATATTTTATACATCATGAGGGAAGTATGGGGGAGGTTATAAATTATACGCCATCATTATTAATTACACATAAAAGGGAATAACATTGAGTATATTCATTAACAAAAGTGAAATATAAGGGACATGTTTTCATAAGTCCGATGGTGTTCCCCACTATATATTAATGACCCGAATAATCAAATTCAGTTCATAAATTAATAATTAAATAACCTGTTTTACATTTAAATTATTTATTATTACCATTTTGAGTTCATTCATAACCTTTTTGATTGGTTATGAGGTTCATTTTCGTTGTCTTGGTTTGTTTGTTTCCTTGGTATTAATGATTGGTTCACTTATATTCATGTTCGGGCACACATGTATAATGAAGGTGGTTGTCCAAAATTGATGTTATATAAAATTGGTTATCGTACATAATATTATATGGTTATATAATACATATGTTTGTTTTTAGTGAAGGAGAATCATTGTAGAAACATTAATGTTAAACGCTTGGATTTACTTGGAGATTTTGATCATAATTAAATTGTTTTTTATTATTATTTTACATCCAGTGTGCAAAAGGATTCCAGAAAATAAAATAAGTTAAAATAATATTTAATAGTATATTTAAACCATAAAAATTAATTCATGACCAGAATATAATATGGTAATAAAAATTAATAAACCGTCGTCCTTGAATGTGATAAATTAACATATCTCGGATGGTGTTTTCGTTTCATTCGTATAAAAGAATAGGAAATGAGAGATGATAATGAATTGTTCCATTAGGAAAAAAAATTACATTACATTTATGTTACTGGAGTTATCATACCATTTGGATGAAGGGAGGTGAGGTAAGAAAAATGAAAATAAAATAACTTGATAGAAAATAAAAGAATCAGAAAGAAGAAGTTACCTCTTATGTTTATCTCGTTGGAGAAGCAATTGAAGGGAGAGGTTTTGGTCTTCTGAGGATAACAAGATATTTTTTATGTGGAGGAAGGGATTTTGTGTAGAATTTTTGGAAGACTCAAGGCTTGATTGGAGTGAAGAGAAGAGGGGATTGGGGGTGGTTTTTATAGTGGAGGAGAGGAGAGTTTTCTCAATATTTTAATCATTAGTTTATTATTTTTCCATATGAAAATAAATAGTATTGATTAAAGTGACCAAGAACAATAATATGTGTAGTTTAATTAGATCCAAAGGCCATTTACATCATCCATGACTCAATCATGATGCCAAAATTCAGGTTTTAGCATTTATTGTGAATTATCTTTTTTTTACTATTCATCAAAATTCAAGTATTTTAGAAAAATACCACAAAATCACCCTAACAATTTATTGTTATGCAGAATCCAAAAATTAACCAAATTTTAATAAATTAATTTCCAAAATGTGATTTATATAATTTTTAATTAAAATCACAATTTATATGAAAAATATATATTTTAAAACTATAACTGATTTTATAATGCATTAAAAAATTACATAAGGTCTTATAAAAATATTATTAAACCAAAATACCTAAAATTATTAATTGATGAATTAATTTTAGTAAAATAAATTTTATTTTAAACAAATTAATTAATTATAATTAATTACTTATGATTTACAACAATACAAATACTTTTACTATGGTCAAATTATCACATATAAGATGCCTAAATTTTATTTATACATTCAAGGGTGGGGTAAATATTTGTTGGATGATTTAGTATTCATAATGATTATATTAGTATTCATAAGGTTAGGTTAATATTAATTTGGGTAGTTTATTATTCACCAAATAAACTAAGTTTGTCTTATCAGCCTCCAAACATCTTACTAATCGAAAAAGTGTATGTTAGATTTTCAAAATTCAAAACACAAAAGTTTTAAAATTATGTTTAATGATCACATAGTACTTAGTATTTCATTGTGTAGTGATTTCCTGTGATTATATGACATATTTATAAGAAATTAATTTCCATTGATAAAACATTGGGTCGTTACATAGTGATGGTTGAAGAAGTGCTAGCTTTTGATCCAACAAGGAGCACGAGGGAGGTTAAAAGATACCTTTCATTTGAATGATACTACAGGATATCCATATCCTATTTTCATATTATATCATCACCATTAACTTCTTTGACCCAGAAAGGGTAGACATTCATAATCAAGGTGAAGTGCCAGTAGGATTTTTGGGAGTTAAGGCCTAGGTTGATGAGAACACAAATCTTGTGGTTTCCTGATGGGGTATTGAGTGAGTAGTGTTATGAAATGCATTAGGTATTTTACATAGTTGTGTCCTAATTAATAGGTATTAAGTCATAACATATGGGTCCCATAAGTTGATACCTCATTAGCTGAACTACACATCTCTAGATCTAGAGTTTGAATCAATTGTATTTTCCCTGATGATGTGGTAAAACAACCTATGGGTGATTGGTTTATAATCTATTTTAACCAAAACAATCTCAAGTGTTTCTTCTCAGATAAAGATATGAACAAGAGATAGAGGTGATGGCTAGAGATCCTTAAATATTATGTCTTCATGATATTCTGTACTCCCAATAAGGAGAACATAGTGGAAGAAACACTGAGTATGAGATCTATTTCACATTATTGTGTTGATGAATGGAACTAGTTAGCCTCATTGTAGTTGTAATTATGGGATGATGATGGTGATGATTAACTCAAGTTGATGGTTTTTAGCCCACCACATATAGAGTGTCTGAGGGAGGCTCCTCTTAAAGATACTTCTAACTCTGAGGACTTCAGTATATAGATATCCACTAGACATTCACTTGATAGATTCTCTAAAATGTGAGAGCAATTAATCATATTCGGAGGATGGTAAATGGTACCTTTGATGTTCTATGAGGAGGTTCTGAGGGAGTTCCATATACCCCCTTGGCAGTGCATCAAGGTGGGTAATATATGTTCTAGGACCTTTGGCATCAATTACAGTGTCCACGGATGGAGGAATGTGTAGTAGGGATTTTCTCCCAATGCCTAGGTTGTCATCTTGTAAAGGCTAAGAACAATGATCAAGAAGGTTTAACTCAACCCCTTGAGGTTCTAGAGTAGAAGTGGGATGGTATATGTATATATGTCATGATAGGGATACCAAGAACATCTATAGAAAATGATTCCATCTAGGTGATCATGGAATAACTCATTGAGTCATCCCCCTTCCTAGTTATTTGTGAGAAGAGTCCAAATGAGAACTTGGGATTCATTTATGTGTAGCATATAGTCCATCTTCACAGAGTTCCCTTGACGATCATTTCAAATCACGATGCTCACATCAAATCACAATTATTGAGGGGATTATAGCAGGTATTTGGAACTCAATTTCAATTTGATCATGGTGGTTCACCCTAGACTGATCAATAGACTGAGTGGACCTTTCAGGTTTTTGGGGACATGTTGTGTGCTTTCATGTTACACATTGGAAATAGGTTTTAGGATTACCACCCCTTGGTAGAGTTTTCGTACAATTACATCTACCATTATACCATTAACATGGAACAATTTGAGGCCTTTTATGGTATACCCTAATTTTCACCACTATGTATCACTCATATAGGTTTT
Source organism: Viscum album (assembly GCA_963277665.1). NCBI lineage: Eukaryota > Viridiplantae > Streptophyta > Magnoliopsida > Santalales > Viscaceae > Viscum > Viscum album. The sequence goes on along the minus strand of OY728136.1, from coordinate 1,616,725,384 downwards.
TCAACACTTATGGACCCATAGTTGGTGTGATATATGACAAAGAAAGTGAAAATAATCTTTGAGTGGATGAGGACTACCCAGAGTGTTAGATTTGTTATGAAGATTGAGTACATAGGCCATTGTGTTTCTAGGATAGAGTAGATGTGTTCTTGAAGGTATCACCTTGATGTGGATTGGAAATATTTTTCCAGTGTGGAAAGGTATCATTAATATTCATTTAACCTTTCTAAATACTACATAGGATCAGTGAGGTGGTGTACTACTTGGACTTTCCACTATAGAAAGACAGGAAACATAATTTCATCCATTTTTCAAATTTGAGAAGATATGTACATTCATGACATGTTATTTACTAGGGTTAGTTTGATATCAAATATGGGGATACCTTTCCAAAGTTCATGGTAGAGATCACAGATCTGTATGAAAAGATACTTCATAGGAGAGTGATTACCTTGTTGTGTGTCTAGTGGATGCACATGATTCTTCCTAATAGCACCTTGGAATAGGATACCCATGTGAGTGCACAAAACACTCATATATTCAAATAGGCATTAAAATATTCAAGATGAAAATACCCATGGTGGGGATAATGTAATATATATATTTTTTCTTTATAAATAATTGGAATATATTAAAGAATATTTTAGGGGACAAGTGAAAATACACTGACACATCCTAGGTCCCAAAGAGCCTCAATGTTTATATAATAAAAATATTAAAAATATTATATAATGCATGAATTTTTTTTAGAAATAATGCAATAAATACCAAAAAAGGATAACACGAGAGATCATAGACCTCAATTGAATTTGCGATGTAGGTTTTTTCCTAGGAAAAGAAACATTACCTAGGTCATGTCAGGCTCTTAGGTTGAGCGTGAACATGGGAGGTATAATAAAAAAATAAATATATTTATTTATTTTTTATTTTTTCTATATGAAATCTCCTTAATAAATACATACCTAAAGATATATCATAGGGTTTTTTAGATAACCCTATTGATATCAGAGGATGGTGTGGAGTAGTGTTAGTAGGCATTACGATCATGGATGGATGATTGAGGTATCATAAGGATCACCAACATAATCTATGTTGTGGGTCTCACAAATGAAATGTAATGCATAACTCTTCTTTATTAGTAATTAAACCATACTTACGATAGGATATTGTTTTGTTGGAATTATATCATTTTTTGTTGTCCCATATAATAAATTAATTAATTCACCTGATAGATTGATTCTCTAGCCTATTTATGATTTAAGGTGGATGTTTCTTACCATCCAAAAAGCATCTAATAGATATTTCTTTGGTTATTCCTCTTCATACATTATTCCTATGAAATGAATCATTTCAAACAAGATCATTAACTGAGGTTTCATTCCTCATGTATTTGGTTTTATTATTTTCTCTCCCTATTATTCATGTTATCTTCATCGGTGTTTCATTTTGATTGTGATGCAAAAAACCCCAATTATTGATCATTATTCAACCAATTTTTGGCACCAAATATTAATTACTAAAAATTTTGGATCAAGATCGATAATATATATATAGTTCATAATTTTTATAGTGTTTTTTCATATTTATAGATCCATAGTTCATGGTAATTTGAATATAATTTCTTGAATTTTTATTGTATTATTTTTAAATGTTATATGGAATTAATTAGAGACCCATCACTGGGATGATGTGCGATTACAAGGACTAGTGTACCTGGAATAAATGTCTGAAATATACTAAATATTTCAAATAGCACTCGCGAGAAGTTTTAATAAATTATTGGTACAACTTCTAAACATTTTCTCGAATCAGAATGTCGGGAGAACCATTGTTTTTAGAGTAGAGACTTTAACTTAGGTGAAGCCTAACATCGGTCGGTGTGGTTCAGTTGTGAAAGTTAGTTTTTGAATGTTTAAAGAATAAAATAAATTAACGATTCATTTTAATTTGACATTATAAGTATGAAACGATGCATTTATTTTTAACAAAACAGCTTTGGATGGGACCCAGGGAGAGAATTCATAACCCTAGTGAAATCAGCCGAATCTTTAGAGAAAATTCTTAGAGAAACCTTTCGACGGCTAATGACGAGATGAAAAACCATGACCGTTCTTGACGTATCTTGGATCAGAGATCAGCATGTTCCTTTATTAAAAAATATCACTAACAGTGATGAAGTAGTGATAAATATTCTTTAAGAAATGATCCAAACCCCTGATAGGGCATGTTTTTTCAATTATTTCATTTCCCTGCTCTATGATTTAATGATGAACATGGATCAACACATGAACAGGTTGATATGTGGTTCAATTGTTCTTGAGGGAGGGTTTTGATTGTGGGTATTGTTTGGGGATGATTATTTTATGGTTTTATTATCTTTATCATTCTTATGGAATGGATTGAGTTGGTGAATGAAAAATGGTCGAGCTTCATTCCTTGTGTTGTTTAATTGTTATTTTCTCCCCTATGTTCTTCTTATTGTTTGTGTTCTTTGAGGAATATGAATGGATTAATTTTTTCCCTCTATTTCTTTGCAATACCATCCGAAATCATAGATCTAACATCATGATGACCTAGATGAGGAGTGATGATGATTGGAGTAGATGGATCGATTTATTTCGGGAGATACCATTAATCAAGTGACTTTCAAGAGGATGATTTGAATCGAGTTTTGAAGCCGATCAGAGGCCTGAATCCCACCGATTCAGTGTTTCCATCGAGAGACAACCCTAGATATTCTATTTTGATGATAATCGATCAATAGATAGAACACAGAAGAATCAACTGAGGTGCGTAGAAGAAGAACTAGTGGTCCAGATAATCCAGATGAACACGACGTGTATCTCATAATACACGACATGTGGGATCTGTTCAGCAAAGGCTAGGGTTTCAGGTTATAGAAAAGTGACACACGACATACGACACCTATCAAATAGTTCTTGGGGCTTTCCCTGAGGCTCAAAGAGTATCTCGAGTGTTACTCAGACACAGGGTGGAGTACACAGCTTACCTACATGGCATGTACCCCACCACATGGTGAGACCCAAACCAGATACACAGGTTACCATGTGTATTTGTACATGGGTAGGTGAGCACAGGTTGACACTGTGTACTGACACTCGACCATAGTACTTGGGTTGACCCTAGATAATAGGACAAGGCATGTGTGACTTTCTACATGTTGTGTATACCTCTTCTACAGAACATGTTCCTATGACTCTGTAAATTGAACACGAGATGTACTGGGGTCAAGGGACACGATGTGCGACCCTACTAGACACCGTGTACCCATTCAAACAATTCTTAAATATCTTGTCCAACATATCTTAGAAAAGATTCATTATGGTAGGTTTCCTTTCCTATTCCCCAAAATGTTAGCTGGTATCTTTTCTTATTCATAAGAGTATGGTCCCATCAGTAGGATTTTACTAGATATATTTTGGAATACCCTCTAAGAGTCACAAAGAATAATCATATATCTATTCTTTTACCCTAATTAGAGTCTTAGTATCTGCAGTACCAATCTTACTAGACGTAGATCCACTACATAGCTGGTCAATTTGGATGAGTTGTGGTATCACCCTTGGCCCGAACACTGATCCCTATCTATGGGATGTGATCTTCCCCACTAGTGTAGTGAGTACTCCCAGTGTGAGTTTATAATATGTGTCTTTTTATTAATCAATGTATATCTCTCATGATGGTTCTCAACATGTAGTACTTCTCAGGTGGACGTCCTTAGTGCCATCAGACTCAGGAGTGTGTGCTCCCAGATGTGTTTCTTTATGGAATCTTCATAGTGAATCAATAGTGTTGGTATGCGATAGTTGTGACTTACCTCAAGACTACGAGTTTAGGTTTGAGTATATCTATATATGATATTGTTATACATTCTATATACAAATACTGTGTAGAGATAATTATACCTTTACTTTGTTTATTGCTTTACTGTTTTAGGGTGTCCTACTAAGTATTGTTATTCTCACCCCTTTGTGGGATTTTCCCACACATGTTGTGTCTGGAATAGCTGAGAGACCATTTGACAGAGTATATGGTGGAATAAGAGTAGAAAAATCATTGTGAGTTCATATAGGCTGAGGTGTTCCTAAGTATTTCTACAGTAGTCCCAGTAGATTTTTTTACAAGTTGATGTTTTTGGTTTTTAGACTGTTTCTTTTGGTGGTCTTGTATTCTAGCCAATATACTTTACTGCACCCTAAATTCCTATTGTATTATGATAGTTGGGTTTAGAGGTATGCTTGAATTTTTTTCCTTAGTGGTTTTTACTTTTCAACATTTTTATCTTGGAGATGTGTGGATATGTTCAAGTACTTAGGAAATGCCTCCATTGTTATTGATATGCCTACATGGTGTAAGTCACCATCCATTGTCCTATTGAAGGTGGGCTTGGGGAGTCACAATATTAGCCCCACTAAGACGGGTCATGACAGAGTGGTATTAGAGGTGTTCAGTTCTACCTTAGGACTATGAGTCTATGAGATTGGTTGGGGAAATAGTTATAAGTGTTTTGAGTTCATATTTTAGGCTAGGGACTCCACTGTTGGTACGGGTGGACGATGTATCCATACAACATGAATCTGATAACCTATTTTTCTAATCATTACCTGAGAATAAGGTTTGTAGAGAAGATAATGGTACATGTATCATATAGAAATTGGTAATTTTTCCTTGTCCTTCTTGAGTCAGCTCTCCAGATATAATCATTGACTGTGATACATCTTTTCTTATTAAATAATGCCTCTGATATGCATACCTACTTGGATTTAGTAGATCAATCATGAGGATGACCCCCTCAATGTTGATGCTTCAGTACATGGATGAGTTTCCCATATGTTTCCTCCTGGTTTTGCACCATCCATACAACCACTAGTGGAGAAGCATGTGGTACCTTCAGTACCAGTAGATGAGAAGCACATTATGAGTTTGATCCTTGAGTTTTAGAGATAGAGATCCCTCAGATTCAAATGAGAGACCGACCCTTAGGTTGATGAGGACTGGATTGAGGTGATGACTTGAGTTTTCCATCTAGTAAAAACACCATTGAACCAAATGGTTATCCTGAAAATGAGCCTTATTCAAGTTTTGGTATAGAAATGGTGTATTTTAACTACGGCGACTCAAAATAAGGTGAATATTTCATTGACGGAGTCCGGTTACCTCTTTAGAGAGGATTTATCTCCGGTTACACTAAGAACTGTGTGTATACAGGAGCTTCTTTAGATCTAGAAGGGTAGATTGATGGTGGATGACTATTCATCAAGGTTCAACATCCTCTCCAGGTAATCAATGGATATGTTCAGTTATTAGTGATTCAAGGATGCAAACTTCAAGAGAAGTCCACATCGATACATCTAATCCAGTGATATTACTACATTCATTATGAATTATGCGGGAGTTCTTGAGAGAGCTTTAGTGGTTAAGAGCTTCTTAGTTGAGCAGATAAAACCAATGACTATCAGCATTAGGAAAATAGGTGCAGAGACCTCAACATTAGAGATATGACATCAAACATAGGGATCTGAATGTGGGAGACATTATAAGAGGTCCCAAGATAAGGGATATATTGTTTAGGGATCTCAGGCTGGATCCAGTTAGCCTAGGGAGAGGCGATTATATACGTGTGATGGTAGGGGACATCACACTAGAGATTTCCCAACCGATCTAGTTGCAGACATGGGGATTATGGATGGACCACCAAGGTAGAGGAAAAGAGTGGAGTAGGTAGATCCTTTAGGAGGAAGACATAGAAGAGGAATATGGAGAGATTCAAGTGGTTAAAAATGTTTTTATATACTACTACCACCCAAATGAGGTCCACACTAGGCTTAGAGAGCTGGCGTAAAGGGTTGGAGTAAGATACATGCGGTTGAGGAAAATGATCCAGGGACTCCTGGGATGATTCGAGGTATGATATATGTCTTTTATACCTAATATTCCATACTTATAGACACCGGTTCTAGTCATTATTTTCCGTCCACATATCTTGAACGAGACATTGAGATTTAGGTAGACTGTTGAATCAACCCTTATGCTTGGTGACAACTATGGTAGGAGAATTATTGATCCTACACTCATGATGATAGTGTTATCTGACCCTTGGAGGTGATAATTTTGGTTGGAACGTTTTGTTGGTAGTGTCGAGACCTTACAACATCATTCTTAGTATGGATTGTCTATCTTCAATCCGTGCCCAGACTGACTATTTTATGATAATGGTGCAGTGTGTACTTAGTAATGGGATGAGATTTTCCTTTGTTAATGAAAGTGTAACACAAGAATTACAGGATGGTATCATGTGTAGTATGGTGCCACCGATCACTCATGAGTCATCTAGCCTTACCCTCAAGGCAGCAAATGTTTTGATATTTCAATTCCCAGTAGTAGTGGTAGAGTACGTGTACTTATTTCTAGAAGATTTTATAGGGTTACATCCCCATAGGTAGATCTAATTCTACAATGAAATACACCCCGTGAGAAAAACAATACCCTCACCATCATATCGAATGGACCTTATAGAGATTTGTGAGCTGAGGGTGCTGCTGGAGGACTTGCACAAGAAGGTCTTCGTGTAGCCTAGTGTTTCACCCTAGGCAGCAACAATTTTTTTCTTAAAGGAATATGAGATCCTCCGGTTTTGTTCAGATTACTGGTGCTTGAACCATTTGAATGTGAAGAATAAGTATCCACTACCAAAGATTGGTGGCCTCTTTGATTAGTTTATAGGGGAATCGTGTTTCTTTAAGGTTGACCTTTTATCAGGCGATTACCAGCTGCGAGTACAAGATGAGGATATACCGATGTTAGGTTTTAGACGTCATTAAGGTCATTATGAGTACTCGGTGATTCCTTTTGGTGTGAGAAACACCCCAATAGTGATCATGGGACACATGAAATATACCTTTTATCCACACTCAAACCGATTCATTGTAGTCTTCATTAATGATATCATTGTGTACTCGGTGTTCGAGGGGGAGAATGCAAGATACCTACAGATGGTTCTAGATATAATCTGGTAGCACCAATTTTATGGGATACTCTAAATGTTCTAGTTCTAGATTAAGGTGGTCCACTTTTAGGGACATTTTATTTCAGCATATGGAGTTTCAGTGGACCCGGCAAAGGTGGAGGCTGGGTAAGCATGGGAGCCACCCAGGAGCATGAAAAAGGTAAGAAACATCCTGGGCTAGTAGGCTATTACTAGATATTCACACCTAATTTATCCAGGATATCAGCACCTATGATAGCTTTGGCCGAAAATGGGAATACTTTTGTATGGAAAATGAAGTCCCAGAAGGATTTTCAATATCTACGATATAGTTCGACAAGCGCTCCGATCATGAGATATCCAGATCATGGTATTGAGTATATAGTATTCTACGATACATTAGGGACCTGATTAGGTTGTTTCCTAATATAGAGGAAAAAGGTGATTACCTATGGGTTGCGCTAGTTAAGACCACAAGATAATAACTACACAAACCATGATCTTGAGTTAATAGTGGTAGTTTTCGCAATGAAGATGTGGAGACAGTACCTAATGGGAGGGTGGTTTATCATTTACTCTGATCTCAAGTGTCTCATGTATATATTCTATCATAAGGATATAATCCTTGGATAGAATAGATGTATAGAGTTATTCAAGGATTATGACATTGATATTGAATATACTACTAGGAAGGGGAACATGGTGGAAGGTTCTCTCAGCATGAGATCTACTTCATAATTGCTGAATAAGGTGTCAGAGAAGTTGGCCTTGTCACAGTTATCCTTCATGGATAGAGATGGAGCAGCTTAACTCCAATATATGGTTATCACCCCTCTGCTCTTACAGTGAGTTAGTGAGGCACAGATTGGGGATACTGACTATGATACCCTACATGCTAAGATGTTTGTTGGGAATGTGCTTAATGAATATTCAGAAGGTGGAGACCACATCATCCTTTTCAAAAAACACACAATTGTACTAGTGGAATTATGAGAGGAGGTGCTGAGTGAGTTTCATAAATTCTATTTTTGGAACACCCTAGTTTTTCAATGATGTACTAGGACCTCCGATGTCAGTTTTAGTGGACGTGAACAAAGAAGGCAGTGGAGAACATTGTTTCTCAATGCATTACGTTCCAGTAGGTTAAGCCTCAGCACTAGGTTCTACTGAGTTTGATTCAACCTCTTGTGGTGATGGAATGGAAGTGGGACGAGATATCAATGGAATTTATGATAATTTTACCATGTATATCCCGGATACATGATACCATATGGGTGATTATAGATCGACTCACCAAGTTATCCCAATTCCTACTAATCTAAGAGAAGTGTTCAGTAGAGGGATTGTGATACCTCTATAGTTAGAAGATAGTTTGACTCCATAGAGTCTCATCAATGGTGGTTTCTGACCATGATTCCTGTTTCACATACAGGTTTTGGATGGGGTTACAAGAGGTGTTTTGGACTCAGTTATACTTGATCATAGAATTTCATCCCCTAGAAGATGGCTAGATAGAGAGGACCATTCATGGTTTAGAGGGCGTGCTATTCTCTTGCATCCTGGATTTCATTCATAATTGGGAAGACCACCTAACACTATTAGAGTATGAATACAATAGTAGCTACCACTACACCATTGGTATCGGATCGTTCGAGGCTCTATATGGGTGACACATTAGGTCACCACTTTGATAGGTTGACCCAAGTGATTCAGTATTCATGGGCCTAGAATTGGTGTGAGGTACTACCACGAAGGTGTGGATCATCTAAGAGAATATGAATACTATAGAGAGACTTCTTAAATCTTATGTTGGTAGACAATAGAGACCAATAGAATTTGCTTATGGTGACCATGTCTTCCATTGGTTCTCACATCGATGAGGGTTACAAAGATTTGGCTAGGTTGGTAAGCTATATTTGAGTTTTATTGGCCCTTTTTAGATACTACATATATTTAGTGAGGAGGGGTATCTCTTATATCTAAACCTATTTGGAATTGGTACGTGATGTATTCAACATGTCATAGTTGATTAGATACGTGCATGAACAATCACACGTCATCAACAGGGGTGATCTAGACATTAACAACGGAGAAACAATTGGTGGGTACCAAGTAGAGATGGAGGATTTGTATTAGAGGATCCTTCATTGGTGAGCGATTACTTTAATTCACATCATTTGGAAGACAAAAAATCTCTAAGAGAGAACATTAAAGCGGGAGACTCATATTTGTGCGCAGCACCCACATATATTTGTATATCCCTTTTATGGGATCTTCAGGGACATAAATTCCTCAGGTGGGGGAAAAAGTAATTTCCTAGATTTCGTCACTTATTATTATTGAATATTATATGGAATTAATTTCAGATCATGCACTGATATGGAGTGAAATTTTGAGTCCTAGTGTCCTTATAATAGAAGTTTGAAATAAATTAAATATTTTAAATAGCGTATGCAAGCAGTTTTATTGAAAAAGTGTAATAACATAGAAATGGGTGTCTAGATCATAAATCTAAGGGCACCGTTGCATTAAGATTAGAGACTTTACCTTAGGTGAGGCCTAGCATTATCTACAGTGAATCAGTAGTGGAAGTTAGTTTTTGGATGTTTAATGAATAAAATAAATTAACAATTCATTTTATTTTGACATTATGTCGATGTAGTGATGCATTTATTTTTAATCAACACATTGGAAGGGATCCAGGGTAATAATTAATAACCCTTGACAAATACCTTGATGCTCTGTAAAAATGTATTTAGAGAAACCTCTCGAGGGATGATGATGAGATGGAAGATCATGATCTTTCTTGATAGATCTGGGATCAGAGATCGACAAGCGCCGTTCATGACGAATCTTGCATATAACAATGACGTGATGATCATATTTCTTCAGTGAATAATCCAAACCCTAGGAAGAACATGTTTTTTCAATTCCTTAATTTACACATTCATAGATTTAATGATGAATGCAGATCAACCCATGAATAGTTTGACCCGCTGTTTGATCATTCTTACAGGAGGGTATTGATTGTTAGTATTGTTTGGGGATGATTATTTTATTTTTTTATTATCTTGATCATTATTATTGAATGGATCGAGGATGTAAATGAACCACATCTGAGGTGTGTTTCATGGGGTGTTCAATTGTGCATTTCTCCCCATTGTTCTTCATGTTCTTCACATTTTTCATGGAATTTGAATAGATGATCGTTTAACCTCTGTTTCTTGGCACAAAGATCCGAGATCAGAGATCCAACCTTAGGATGACATAATGGACATGCGACGATGGAAGTAGTGGATGGATGAATGTATTTTTGGAGATACTGTTCTCTGATAAACTTTCGAGAGAATGATCAAAATCAACTTTTTGGAGCTAATCGGAGGAATAGAACCCATCGATTCAGTGATGACCTGGCGAGATGACCCCTAATCATCAGTTTTGAGGAGAACAGATCATCTGATCAAACACTAGAGAATCAAACAAGGTACACATAAAAATAAACATCATTCTGGAACATCCCAATGAACATGACATAGATCCCAGAATACATTGATTATGGGGCCCATTCAGCAGTGGATAGGTTTTCAGGTAACTGAAAAGTGTCACACTATGTATTAAACTGGGAACACGATGTGTGGGGACCTTCTCAAGTCTTGACGTGATTATCAGGAGTTACACATATATGGGGTGGAGTACATGGCTTGCCTACACAGTGTGTACCCCACCACATGACTAGACCCAAACTAGATACACATGTTACCTCATGTATTGTTACACGAGAAGGAAAACATAGGTTGAAACTGTGTACTAGTACACGAACAAAAAACATGGGTGTAAATTGAATAATAAGATACAACATTTGATTTTTTCTACATGACATGTTTTGATGACTCGGGCCATTGAACACGGGCAGTACCCAGGGTTAAGGGACACATCGTGTGACCCTACAACATGTCATGTACCGATTCATACATGGCATGAATATCTTATCCACCATATCTTGGACAAGTTTAATATGTTTTGGTGCCCTTTCTTATTCCCTTGAAGGTGATTGGGTATCACTTCCTACTCATAAGAGAATAGCCTCTTCAATAGGATTTTACTGGATAGAGTCAAAAATCCTCTCTAAGAGGCCCACAGTGAGATCCAATATCCGTTACTGTACTCAAAGTACAGTCTTATTATTAGCATTTTCAATCCTACTGGATGTATATCTTATAATTAGAAGGTGAATGAAGTTGGGTCATGGTATCACACCATTGCTATAATAGTGACCCATATCTGTGTATCGTGATATTCCCCACTCGTGGAGAGAGTACTCTTCGAGCGAGTGTATTATAAATCTCTTCAGATCAATATTTTTATCTTTCTGATGACTGTTCCCAATGAATATTACATCTCGAGTGGACATCATTGGTGCTATCAGTCTCGTGAGAATGTGCTCCTCGATCAGTTTCTTTATGGAATCTTCAAACTGAATCTCTTGTGTCGGTATGAGGTAGTTGTGAATTACCTCTAGAATATGGGTCGAGGATTGAGTATATCTGTATATGTTCTTGTTATATGTACCGTAGATATATACTTCACAGCGATGAATATATGTTTACATTTTGTATTGATTTGTGGTTTCAGGGTGTTTTACTGAGTATTTTTATACTCACCCTACATAGGATTTTCCCGCACATGTCATGTCTTATGTATAAGATCACCCTTTTGATGGATTCTAGAGTGGACCAGGACCAGACAGATCTTTGTGAGTTCATACAAGCTAAGGTGTTCTTACAGCTTTGAGCAGTAGTTCTAATAACTTTGTGTTTACAAGTTGGAATTTTTAATTTTCAGACACTTTCTTTTGGTGGGATTGTATTACATCCTAGTTTACTTTACTGCACCTTTCATTCCTCTCATATTATGTTTTTTGATTTAGTGATATGAGCCCTTTTTTTCTCTTAGTGGTTTGTACTTTTCATCATTTTTGGCTTGGATAAGTGTGTATGTGTACATGTACATAGGTAATTCCTCGCATGTTAGTGATGTGCTTACTTAGTTCTAGTCACTATCCCCAAGACTATTGGAGGGGGCTTGGGGAGTTGTGACAAGGGCACTATTGGTTCAGTTAATGACGTGGAATCTCAATATGGCTAAGAAATTTTCGATTATATCTTGGTGAATCAGTGGTATAAATCTAGTAACCGGTGGTGGAAAGTATTCGTCAATCTATGATCCATGATTTTTGGATTATCTTTTGGTAGAAAAAATTACAACAGTGGAGTGGGAGTATGCTTGATGATTTTTGAAATTTCTCAAAAACTCATATCTTTATAGAATATAGTCTAAATAACAAAAGTCACATAGTTCCCCTTCTATAGTACTTGGATTAGTGTGTACACTATGGGTACATTTTCATTGACATGAACATTCATATGGGAATAGTCAAAGTACGTGGGAAGAACCTAGTATTAGATAATATATATGTACATAGGGATGACCCAAAGTACATATGCATGATTAGAAGTACACGGGAATAGTATGGTGGCACACCAAATTCTGACCCGACCTCTACCAACCAATTTTCCCAATAGAATATACCATGTATGTGGATAAGAACATGCCATGTGAACTAAAAAGGCCTAGGAATACCTGAGGATGGTAAGACATTATGTGTAATTTTTTAAAGGGAAGTTAAGGCCCTTATTCCCTTTAGTTTAGAATAACTGTAGTTATGTACCTTTCATTGGTCCATCCATATGAGGTTACAGTATGGAATTAAATCTTAATCATAGTATTTTGATCTCCTTTCTGGGTTTAGTCTTCTGTAGAGTTTTTTTAATCCCTCTATGTGACCGGGAAATGGTCCTCTATAATTTCTTCTCTTTCCCTGGGTGGGTTTTGAAATTGTTTTTTTACCAATATACAATGATATAAGATCCCTTATTTTGTGTGTTATTCTATATTGGGACTGTGGTGTACCCAAGTATTCTTGGTTGTGATCCCCAATTTATGTAATTAGATCTTTGAATTGTCAGTGATTGCTTCTTCATAGTGAGGTTAAATTTGAAACACCACTCGATTGAGTCCCATCAGTGATAACATGGCTCATGGAGTGAGATCTCCAAGATGATCATTACAATGAAGCCTCAAGAAAAACCCTGTGGCTGGATGTATGATTGGGATCCCTTTGTGAAATGGTGTCTGTTATGCATATATATGGATTTTTTATTAATATTATGTCTATTGTATAGATTTATATACCCTTATGATGATGAAAATACTCACTTTAGTCTTTATGTTTGGTGATTTTGGGATTTCTTATCGGTATTATTATATTAATGCCTTCATGGGCCCTACCCGCACATATCATGTCTTATGTATATGGAAGGAAATTTGATGGTGTCTTATGATGTCCTGCAGCGAGTGGAGTATATTGAGATAGACTTACCCGAGTTGGAATGAGTGTTACATTTGGCATCAATCCCCTGCTACTTAGTATGTTGGACTTCTTTTTCAATTTTTAGTAGGGTTGTATTTGGCCCATTATTATACTCTGATTGTGGGATAAATATGTATACATTAATTTATTATTAGTTATACTTTACATTCAAGATTTATGTTGGAAATTGGGGACTTGTGTTCATTTACATGTAACCTAGAATAAGGCCTCCCATGTCTATGATAATTCTACTATGCTTTTAAAACCATTCCCTAACCTATTGGAGGTAGGATTGGGGTGTCACACTCAGAATACCGCTGGAAATGCATGCCCCAATGGGTTAGATCATGATATTTCCCATCAATGAGAGCCACTCAAGGAATTTAATAATCATGGGTTCCAAACAAGAAAATAAAATATATGTTTATTCACACTCGACCTAGACACATGGGTGAATACCATGTGTCAAGCCTATTAAAATAACATTAAATTTTTCAAAATTGATTGTATAACACCCCAAAAATCCTAGAGTAATACAATTTTATTTCATAACAAGTATCAAATTCATCACAAAGAGAATAAGGGGATATAATACCCTATGTGTTTTTAATATATTTACTATTTCAATGAAATTAAATAAATGATATTTCTTGAAATAAACATCATACTGAGATATCATGTGCTGCAAGTAAAAATAGAGTTTCTTCAAATAGATTGTGTTACACGCAAGACTGAGTCTTATAGAATAACAATATATATTATAAACATGTAATCTAATTTTACCAGAATATTAAATTATTTGATAGGGAAAGGGTAAAATAAATTGTGAAAATAAATGGTTTACTCAAATATAATCTAAATTAATTTTGTTAAAAATAAATTAAAAATGAATATGAAAACCGATTTTATATAAATGAGAAAATTATTATAATTATCCTCAAAAAGCTGTTTTACCCTAATAAACCACAATTAGTGAGTAATATTAATGTTATATATATTATATCCAATCAAATATTTTTTAAATACATCTAATAGATTTTATAGTCTTCAGATAAGATCAATCACAATATTGCACACAAAATACTATATTTTTATAAAGGTAGTTTTGTCACCTTTTAATAGATAACCCATTTAAGAACCAATTTTTACTCTTTTATAAATTTAATATGTCAAAATAAAATTCATATTTCTAATAGAGACATAAAAATTATGTTAGGGTAAATTTTTGGTATTTTTCCATGATGTTTCATTTTTATTGAATATTGCAAAATACTAAAATTTAACTCAATAATACTTTTGTCATAATATTTATTAATAAGGATAAATAATATTCTAAATTGGATTTAAATTTTTATTCAGTCCTATTTTTATCAATTAATACACTTTTGGTCAATTTAATCATTTTCACTTTGAAATTAGTTACAAAAATGTGAGCAACATTTGGAAGTTTTTTCTTCAAAAACTCACATTGTCGCCCCAACTATGAGGTTATATTTATATTAATTTCTATCTATTATATTACTGGAATTTGAAAAAATGGATTCCATATTTGGAATCAAAATTATTGATAATCTCTAATAAGACTAACATAGTTTGTGACAAAAATATTTGGGGACTGTTATTAAAATTAATAACAACCATTAAGGTTAAATTAATCTTAATATTGGACTAATTATAAACCTTAAGGCCCAAAAAAGGCGGATAAACATGCCCAAAATCTATTGTATGGACACATATAGAACCTATAATCTCTTGGATATAATTGGGGCCATCATTGGATACACTTTCAACATGAAATATTTGGTTGGAATTCCGTTTTCAAAATTTTACAAGAGTGCAATTTCCCCTCCACTATAAAAGTCCTCTATAACTCCCACTTACACACATATCTTAGTAAACATTAGAATTAACAATATCTAAAAACATATATCCTAAAATTTCATCCACTAATACTGGATTCAAATCCTTGGGCATAAACGCATCCATAGAAGCCTTTTGGTACAGACCAAAAGAAGTTACCTGATTAGTAAATAACATCTTTCCTTAAGCTATTAAATTTTATTTATATTCTCCAATTTATAAACTCATATTATTATATGATTGTTTAAAAAATATTATCAATATAATATTATTTTTTTATTATAAGGGTTTGACCTAAACATACACACACTTCCATCTAATGGGTAACATACATACTGTTTCTGTGTACGGTGAACTACTGCCTCACACAATGATAATTGTTCATTTTTTCCATTAACTCCATTCAAGGTGGCCATTATGATGGAAAATATATTTATTTATGTTATAAATTATAATTATTATTTATTTATGCATATCTAATTCTTTAATAACACATACCCTTATACTTTCCATTTTGTAAAAATATGATAGCATAAGTTGTGGAAGCATGGACTACTGCCTTAAAGTGATGAGACTCATTCACGCTATACATGAACCACATTAAGAATTATTTTAATGAAGCATTGTAACATATATAACATATATATGATAATATATATATATATATATATATATATTAATTTTCATTCTTTTAATATGAAAAATAAATGAAAGTAGCATTCAAGAGTACGTACGACCTACCGTCTCCATGAATGATGCATTCTATTCAATATATCAAATTATTATAGATTATTATAAATGAATATATAATGATTATATATGATGATTATTTACTTTTTCAAAATCTTAATATCAATAAACCATAATATAATTAATGATAAAAGACACTAACAAGTTAAAACTTACTCGAGAAAATCAGGCAATTAACACACAAAATAGTGAAATTAGTGAAAGTTTTTAACAAATGGGTAATGAGATATTATAAAAAGTTGAACATGGTATTATAAACATGAGTATGGTTATGATATTAGTTAGTAAAATATATTAAACCAATATACATGAGGATAAATACCACAAATAAAAAGTAAGGATAAGGTAATAGATTCTTGTCTCACTTTTTATTCCGTGAGGCATATGTCGTTTACAATGATTTCCTATTTTGTGTGGTGTATATACAAACCATTTTGATATATTATGTAATGAATTATTTCATATTCATGTTATTATAATTTTCAATTTTAATTAGCTCCCCCGATGCATTTATAATGAAAATTATCATGTGTTAATTTTTTTTGCAATCCGACTTTCATTTATGATTGTCAACGTTTTCATTAGACAATCACTTTATTATAAAAATTTATCATTGGATATTTATTTAATTATTTTGTGATTTATATTATTATTTACTAAACCATATAAAATATTACATATTGTGTTTACTTAGATAATTATTTGATTAATACGGAAACTATTGATAAATCCGCATTACTCATTCAATATAGTTATATGTTAAGGAATTTTTTTTAATTATGAAGAATTATTTAGACTAGAAGTTATGGGTGGGGATAAGAATTTATATATAAACTCAATGAATTGATAGGTTCTCATGATATGAATAATTTGGCCATATTAAATGGTTTTTATCTGGGCTCCTAAACTGTCTTGTGAATGGTCATTACAGTATAAGTTTTCATGTGCATTAGACATGACGTCCAATAGTGAAGAATTTTACTCATTTATATTTAGTTAATATTTATTTTTGATATTTTTCATTGATATATCTATGGATGTAATTCATTCTTAGTTTATTGATTTATGGAATGCGTTTCAGTTTCTTACCATGATATATTAATTATTCCCTACCTCATTGAATAAATGGTAAGTGTGTTCTGCTATATACCTTTCCATATAGATTTATTCATTATTTATTCCATTTTATTTAACCTTATTAATCATTTAATCTCACCCATATTGTTTTTTCCCAATTTTATGAATAATAGAACCCTGAATAGTCTTTTTGGGGTGAATCTAATTTTAGTTTTTTATGTAGCATGTTCTATTTTGTTTTCCAAATATATTATGTGCATCATGAATGTAATATATCTTTCCAAGACATCTAAACTGACCTATCCTTTGGTATTTGATTCCCTGTAATCATTCCAATGTAATAAATTAAAGCACCAGCTTTGGTTTTTTGGGGTCTTGGCATTCCAACTGGTATTAGATGAAGTTAAAAAAAACCATTAAAACAATATTTAGAAAACATAGATTTTGGAAGATAACCCAAACATATACTTTGAGGATGAGTATAGAAGAAAATTCAATAATTTTGGTAAGGTATGTTTTGAATGGGTATTCCTAGAAATGAATTCCTATCTTGATACTACATGTTTATGTGGTTTTGGAACAGAAGTACATAGGAGTAATGACTCTGAAAAGGTGTTCCAGGCCTGACTCCGGGTAACCTGGTACACAAAAATGAGCCTTATTATGCATCAAGTTTGAAACTCCAAGGGGATATTCTTAAGATAATTTACATTTTATTTACCTACCATTATGAAGGTTTTAAAATCAAAGATGCCCCAAAGTAACTAATGTTTATGATTCTAGGATTTACAATGCATAAATTTATGTTATGTGTTATACTATATTTTGAATTATACAATGTTCATAATTTTAAGATCTAATCCAATATATTCCATTTTTTATAAATGTTTCCTATAAGGAAGAAATGTGTCAATACTCATGAAAAATGTAGATATTCTACTATCGAGGAAACCAATACCGCTGGTATTGGAATGAAGAAAATCATAGTAATATTGTTGAATCTTATTCTAGTTATGACAAATAAAATTTCCCAAATAGATTAACCTATTCCATATAGAGAATCACCAATGATGGATAACTTTATGTGGAATAATCCCTAATTGTTTATTGGGACTACTAATAAAATTGTAACTAAGAAATGGATTATGTATGTGGAGAAGATATTTACGACATTGTAATATCGCAAAAAGGAAAAGGTTACATTGGATTTCAATTGTCTCCTAGGTGATGCTGGTAAATGTTAGTCCTTGATCCATAATACTATTGTGGAAGAATAAATTAAACTCATATAATTAGGAGAATTTAAGGATACATTCTTCAATAAATAATTCTCATGTGATCCAAAAATAGAGATATAGATAATGTATATTAGCTTAAATCAAAAGGAATAAGAGAGTGTTGTGATTAAGAATCCACCAAGTCAAGGTTTTCCAAATTATACATCAAATAATATATTCAATTTGGTGTTGAATATTGATCACTTATTTATAGGTATTAAAGATAATATCTAAAGGAAACTAGTGTCTCAAAACATTTCTTCAAATGATGAAAGAGATTAATGTGCTATGAAGATAGAGAAAGAACTATCCGAGTATTATGGATTTAAAAGGAAAAAATAGAAGAAGATGGAGGAAGAGAAAATAATAGATAAATGGAATATGGGAAAGAAGAATTTTACCACATGTGGAAACATTGGGAAAAGGAAACTTAAAAAATGTTTAAAGGAGTGGATTTTTTTATAAATGGAGTGAAATGGTTAACCGACAAAAAGGATGCAAAGGGGAGAAGTAAAAAACTATTATTCAGTGTTACAAATTTTTGGAGATGAGGCCATATGAAATTTAATTCCATAATAAAATATGTAATATACCTCCAAATAAAATAAGGGATCATGTTGAATCATATTTTATTAACCCAACAGAAGTGGAATGATTAACGTTCTTATATATTTGGATATAAGAAATATGTTGTAAAAATATTTCATAGATGATGTTATCATCATATGAATTTTAGAATATATGAGTATTATACTAAAATAATTTTTTTAAAGGATTTGAGATCATATGTTGAATTGTTCCAAGGAAATTTATTCATTAGAAAGTGAAATCTTTTTAAAAAAAAATGATTGAGGGAAAGGCAACCATTAGTTTTTTAACAATGTTGAGATAATGATGAAGAAATGATTGATGGTGATAAGTGATGAAAACCTTGAAATTGAGTAATGAATTTTCGACAAGTGGTATATGCTATCATTGAAGGAGATTACATGTATTTCATATTTAAGTAATATATCCAATAACATGTGTCTTACATAAGGAATAATGAAGAATTCATGTTTCTAATAATTTTTATGGTGATTTGAGTTATTACCTTATTTCCAGATGATACATGATGAAATTATTCACTTGTTAGGAATGTGAAAATTTAGAGGTACTTCATGTTGATTAAAGGATAAAGATAAGTTTATTTTCTAAATCTAGTGACCTTACTTCTAATGTGTTTTATCATAATCTTTTGGAAATGTTAAATGTTTATGAAATGGTTTAAGTTGAACATTAGATCTAGTTTTAGATATTGATATATTACATAATTATATGATAAATCTAGTATTATGATATGGAGTGAAAATTATTCAAGGAATGACCAATGTTTTAGAACGTTCTTATAGAAATGTACCAAGTAAGTATATTCACTTATATTCTTAGTTGGTGAAGGAATTCCTCATCTCTATGAAAAATGGTCTTGAAACCAAAAATATTGTCCAATTATCATCATTTCTTATGATATCTATGACCATTATTACCACCTATGGTTTACGGTTTTGTGGTCAATAACTTTCATCTGAAATTTCTCTGTAGCACCGTCTATCAAAACATGATTGTTATATTTTTCCTTTGTATCCATGTTTCCATTTCCCACCAATGTTCTATTACTAGGGAACCTAGATACTTGACCATTGTAATTTCCTTTATATCTTATTAAGAAAATTATTTATTGAACCTATTAATGATGTTGTTTGTTAACAACACTCATTCTAAAATATCCATCCATTGATTACTGAGATCAATTTTAAATTGTGAGGATGCAATTTAATTATGGTGGGGGAGAATTTAACACCTTAGAATCCTAAATTAAGAGCATTGTATTTGATAACTTGAATAACACACATCACCAAGTGTTCAAGGGGATATAATAAACCAAGGATTTATAATATTTTTACTATTATAAATAAATTAAATATATGGTATATATTTCAAGGACATTGATACAGAGTTAGTATACAACGCACCCAACTACTAGTTTCTTCAAATGGTTAGCATTACACGCAAGACCGTGTATTATCGAATAATGATATATGTTATTAAAATATTATTTAATATAACATAGAAATTGAATTAGTATATATTAAAGGGGGTAACTATATTATAAAAATATATGTCTTACACAAATATAAAATAAATTCATTGGTAAAAATTTAATTAAAAATGAATATGCAAACATATTAAATATAACGGAAAATATTATTAATAATATTCTCACAATGTTGTTTTACCAAAATTAATTAAAATCAGTGAGTAATATTAATGTGATATATATATTATATATCCAATAATATATTTTTTATATTCATACAATAGATTTTATAGGTTTAAGATAAGATCAAACCAAATATTACATAAAAATACTATATTTTTATAAATGTAGTTTTGCTGCTATTGGATGAAGACCCCATTATAAACAAATTTTTTTAACCTTATATAAATTTATTATTTAAAAATAAACTTCATATTTTAAAGATAAACAAAAAATTATGTTACAGTAAGTATTTTTTATTTTTCTATGAAGTTTTGTTTTTTAATGAATAGTGAAAATACTGAAATTTAGCTCAAAACTTATTTTCATCTAATGTATTTATAAGGTTAAATTATTTTTCAAATTCGTTTCAATGTTATATTAGATCATATTTTTATCAATTAATCCAATTTATGTCGTTTTAATAAATTTTACATTGAAATTGGGTAAAAAACATAGCAATCTTTTGGACGTTTTTACATTAAAAACTTGTATTGTCGTCCCATATAAAAGATTAAAGTTAGATTAATTTCTACAATCTCATTGATTAAAATATATAGAAATGGAATCAATATTTTTAATAATAATAATTTATAAGGTCTAATAATACCAACTTAATTTTTGACTAAAAATATTAACGAATGTTATTAAAATTTATTACGACAGTTGAGGTTAAATTATGCATAATAAATTACAAAAATATAACCTTAAGGTAAGAAACAACATATAAAAAGGTCAAAAATCTATTGAATGTACATATATAAACCCAATATTATATTTTATAAAATTGGGTCAATTATTGGATCCAATTGCAACATGAAAAATGTTGTATAAATTCTATTTTCAAAACATTACACGAGTGTCACTCATCCTCCACTATAAAAACGCCTCCACTCCTACCAATACATAAAACATCTCAAGACACATTGTATCAAAGAATATCTACCCATATAGATACTCTACATCCATACCATAATCCTAGAAACCACCCATTGGGATGAAATCCATCCAAGGAATCCTTTTGGTACAAACCTAAAGATGTTACCTGATTAAGATGTAACTTCTTCCTTAAGATATAAGGTTTTATTTTGGTTCAACAATACTTAAAATATTTTTATTCTATGTTTTTATATCAAAGAAGTATAAAAAATATAATATTATTTTCTTAATCTAATTTTTATACATAAAAATACACAGACTTCCATCTAATGGGAAATGAACATACAGTTTCTGTGTACGACAATCTAATGCCTCCTGAAATGATGATTGTTCATTTTTATTTTACAACCATTAATGGTGGAATTTATAATTCAAAATATAGTTAAACATTTTATATATGATATTTATTATATATTTATGAATTGTTAATTGTTTTATAGCACACACCATCAAAATTTCAATTTTTTATAAATACGATAACATTGTTTGTGGAAGTTCGGACTACTGCCTCCTCAAAGTGATGTGACTCATTCACCCAATACATAGAATTTATCAAGGATGAATTTAATAAAACTATGTAAAATATATAACATAGATATGATTCTGTAATTATAATATACATCTGTATCAATTAATTTTTAATTTTTTAATATGACAAACAAATGAAAGTAGCGTTCATGCATACATACGGCCTAATGTCTTCATGAGCAGTTTATTTCATTTAATATATCAAATTATTAACGATTATTATAAATACATATATAATGATTATATATGATAATTATGTCACGGTTTTATAAACTGATATTATGAAACAATGATATAATTAATGATGAAAACATGTAACAAGTTAAAAAGACTCGAGCAAATTGGGTAATTCACACCCAAAATAGGGAAATTAAAGAATGTTTGATAAGAAAGAAGTAATGATATATTATTATAACTAAAAATATTTTACTGTAAACATGATTGTGCTATTTATATTTGTTAGAATCATATTTTAAACCATTATAAAGGAGGCTAAATACCACAAAACCAAAATTAATGATATGGTAAGCGATTCTTGTCTCACTTTTCATTCTATGAGGCATGAATCTTTTACACATCTTACTTATTTTTTATGGTGTATCTAATGAAAATTTTGATATATTATATCATGAATTATTTTATCATCATGGTGTTATAATTTTCAATTTTAATTTCTTCACCCAAGGTGTTTATCATTAAAATTACGAAGTGGTAAAAATTATTTTTGTAATCTCTCATTCATTTGTGATTATCAATATTATTTATAGAAAATAACTTTATTATAATCATTTATAATTGGATATATACTTAATTGTTGGGTGATGGATAATATTATTTCCTAAACCATATAACATCTTATATATTGTGTTTAATATTACTATTATTTGATTAACTAGGGAATTATTGGTTAATAAATATTACTCAGTCAATACCATTATTTGATAAGGAATATTATTTATTTTTAATAAATATGAGGAATATTTTCGAATTAAAATTATGGGTGGGGTTTGGAATTTATATATCCCTTAAATTCAGCAAAATATCTCATGAATCAAATATTTTGGAAAAATAAAATAGGGTTTTAACCATGGTTTTAAATCTATCATGTGAAATGCCTTGATGATATACGTTTTCATGTACCTTTTACATAATGTACAATAAATAAAAATTTACCTAATTTATATTCATATATTATTTATCTATGATGTTTTTCATTGATATAACTAGGGATGTAATTTACTCTCTATTTATTGATTTATGGAATGCATTTCTGTTTCATACCTTGCTATATTAATTATGCCTTATCTTGTTGTGTAAATAGAATTTGAGTTCAGTAATTTACCTTTATAGATATATAGATTAATTATTTAATCCATTTCATTTACCCTTAATAATAATTTTAACTCAACCTTATTATTTTTCTTTCGACAGGTTATGAATAAGAGAACACTAAATACTCTTTCAAGGATGTAGTTTATTTTAGTTTATCATGTAGTATGTTTTACTAATTTTCTTTTTGGAAATGATATACATGTTTTATTAATATTATTTCAATGAATGGGATATGATTAATGTTATGGTATTTATGAAACCCATTTATCTTTTACAATTTATATTCTTATGAAACCTACTTATTTCCATTGGTTATGTTTATGATGCAATGATTATGAAAACTATAATTTCCAAAATGTTATGATATCATTACATGTTTATAATATAAAATTAAATTAATGGGTTATTATATTATTGTTAATGATTTTGTGGTGCATTTATGTATTATTTCATTATGAGACAAGTGAGACCTATATCTCCCTCCAATGCATTGGGTAAATATTTTTATCTCATGATATATACTAATATGTTCTTGAGAATGAACTTGACTACTATGATGGAAATGGTGGTGAACGATGACTACCAAGATAGAATGAGGAGTGAACTCATGCTACTAGGATGGACATGGGATTAAACCAAAATTACTAAGACCGTATTAGGAGTTAACTAATGATACTAAGATGCACATACAAGTGAACCATGATTATCATGATGGTATGGGGAGTGAACTCATACTACCAATATGGTCTTTACATCAATACCTTGGATACTATTGAAATTATATTATATGCTTAGGTGTATACCAAAATTTCATGATTTATTCATATGTTATTCTTTTATGGCTTATTTTCTTTATTTCCTAATGAATCATTTCTTATAAACTTCCATAAATTATTCTATGGTTCATGTATATTATCTTCGATATAATGGGTGTGATATTATATTTCCATGATCATGTCCTTATTACCTTGTGCTCATGATTATACTTACATTTCTCTCTTTTTTATCCATACAAAGAATTTTATCTCCCCCCTTTCTTATGTTTTCTTTCCCTAGGTTGTGAGGAAATGTTTTTAGTTGAAATATTAAAGGTGGATATCTTTATGGGAGATGTTAAATATCATTCACCAAGATAGTAGATTTTGTTTCCATGTTTCCAAGGACACTATACTATTACAGTCCTCAAGAACTTTTTTTTATTTACTTAATATAAATATAAAGTGATCTAATATATATTTATGTTAATCATGGGTCGCTATAGATATCATCGCTCGTGCATAACTACATCCAAATTTCTCTATAAAGTGACGTGGTTCATTTTTAATGTCTATCTTTGAATAATGTTTCAAAATGTATCTAATAAATAAATATAATATTTTTAACATTTATATCAATATATTGATTATTTTTCAATATCCTATAAATTTTAACATGAAATTTCATGAAAAAACAAGCATGAGAAAACAAAGAAATTGACACCCTAAATAATGGTAATAATGAAATATTATTAACAAACGAGTGATAAAATTTTATAATAAGATGATATATGAAATTATAAATATTAATATTGTTATGGTATTAATGAATAACATGTTTAAAGCCATTATTCTATAGTTTAGATATTGTTCAAGTAAAGGGAAACATGAGGTAATACATTTCGACTCAATTTCCATTCGTTGAGGAATATTTTAATGTCAGGAATTAAGTTGTTTTATATCATGTATACACTACCAATTTTATTATTTATATCATTAATCCTTCAAAATTTATTGTGTTTTATGATTCAATTTAAATTATTTCATCCATGTTTATTTTTCATGAATATTACTAAGTGGGAAAAAATTGAATAACTCGATTTCTTTTCATTAGATTATATTTCTTATTCATTGCTGTTGATATTCTATGATTATGTGTGTAATTTATTTTTATTATTTCATTTTTAATTTCCAATTATTTAATGTTATTTAAATTTTATACGTACGATAAATTCATAGAAATATTCTCACTTCAACGGTATGATCTTTTTAAGAGATTTCATCTCAATTTCCACTCTATTGAGGTATATTTGGTATCGTGCACCTATATTTTTATAATGTGTATCTACTACCCATTAGATATTTTATATATTTAATATCTATATATTAATGTAACATAATGATTTATTTTATATTATTTCTTTCATTGGGGTTATGATTTAAATGTTACTAAAGTGCTTATGGTTTAAGTTTTAATCTTTTTTTAGTCTGGATTGTTTATTCTCTAATTTATATTGAAAGAAATCATTTTTTCATTTTATAAAAAACCCCTTTCATTTTCATCTCCTACTTTTATTCATGGATATTTGAGGCAATTGTACTATTTTCCTCTTTTGGGTACTTAAAACGATTATGGATTTTCATTTCAATAAAATATGACTTTATTTCTCCCTCTGATCAAAAATCCTTTTTCTTATAAATCTATGTATTGTTAAAATATTTTATAGAATGTTATAAATATTATAATATGAGTTTTAAATTCATTTTTCCACATTATTTCTTTTTAAAAAAAATCAATGTAATCATTCTATCGTATTCCTAAATAAGTTATTTTTTACGTTACTTTCAAAAAGGTGAGAGGAATATTTATTTTAACTTACTAAATAAGAATGGATATTTTCCATTATCATGAAAACAAATTTATTTAAAGATTAATTCACAATAATCCATGATTCATTTCAAATAATATTTTATATCAAATATTTTAAAAATACTTTGTTTCTTAAAAAAGTGAATTTCAAATTTAAAGTGATATTTTCTAGAAGAATTTTTTTAATGACATTTTTATTATATTTTTATTCATCAATGGCAAAAAACACTATTTTACATATGGTTTATTTTGTCATGTTTTAATGATACTATTCTAATTCATTCTATGGATGGTTTATGATTAGTTTTAATAAGGAAGGTATTTATATTAAATTTCATGATTTAGTTTTTAATCCATAATTTTCTCATGAAACATTTACTTTCTTATGATCATTAGAGATTAATTTTCCTTTAAA
The DNA here is from genome assembly GCA_963277665.1 of Viscum album. Classification (NCBI taxonomy): domain Eukaryota; kingdom Viridiplantae; phylum Streptophyta; class Magnoliopsida; order Santalales; family Viscaceae; genus Viscum; species Viscum album. The sequence goes on along the minus strand of OY728136.1, from coordinate 1,616,698,849 downwards.
ATTCCATATAATTTATCATGGATTTATTTATTAATTTAAATATATATAATGTATATATATATAATTTTATTATTGATTTATTTGAATTTACTAGGGAAACTCTTGATAAATCCATATTCTTTTCTCAATATAGACATTTATTGATAAGGTATATTGTTTATAAAATTAATCGATCATTCAATATATGAAGTTTGGGATGGTCATATAGTTATGGATGGGCCTTGAATTATATATCTCCTCGATGCACAGAAAAGTATCATGAGATAAATCACAAACTACCATTAAATAGGGTTTTACCCATAGATTCAAATTGTCTTAGAGTAAGGTATTGATAGTATATATATATTGATGTTTGAGATCATGAAATATAAAATTTTGAATTTTGTTCATTGATAATTTAGTTATTATTTTCCATGACACTATTTTCATTAAGAATATCTTTAGATGCATTGTTTTCTTAATTTAATTATTAAATGGAATGTGTGTTCAATTATTTACCTTGAAATATATATTAAGCCTTTTATAATCATAATAGTCTTGTAATTTATTTAATGTAATGTTTGTTCAGTTATGTATCATTCCATATTGATTATGAATTATTGATTCATTGTACCTTTTGATGATCATATTCTTTAATGAATATGTGATATCACCCTTATTTTATTTCCTTTCATGTGGATATGAAGAAGGACCTTTTAATGAGATCAATGTTGGAAAATTATTACTCTCACTCTATAAAATTTTACTTTTTCATTTATAATGTGTGATTCATGTATTAATCTAGTTTATCAAGAAATATAAACTATTCAGTTTTTAAAAATGATATTTCTTATATCTTATCTCAATGTTTAAAAGCAACCATTGGCTATTGGATAATGGTTTATGGTTCATTACGATTATTATCAGAGTAGTTTTAATATAAACCTTAATATCTAGATTAAGAAAAACATAGATTAGGTATCGTAACCCTATGATAGACATTAGGGATATGTAATTTTTTTAATAATATCCTAGATCCCTTTGGAGGTAGTTATTATGTGTTTTTACCTAAAAATAAATCCCTATCTAGATATTACATGTTGAAATTTTGGTGGAACTATTGTACCTAGGGGTAATAACAATGAAAATAGAACATTAGAATTTTACATGAACATCCTCTAGTGTACAACAATAAGCCTTATTGGGAACCCAGTTATACCAACCAAGGGGATATTATTTCTAATATTTACATTTTTTTAAAATAATTATAAAGGATTTTATAATAAAGATATCCCCAAAGAAACCAAATTTTAAATTATGAGATAAAAATGCCTAATTTTTAAAATTTATATTTGTGTTACAAGAGATTTATAATTATTTATTATGATTTAAAATTCCAAATGTTATAAAAAATTCAGTACATTCTATAGTGATAATGGACAAATGTAAATTATCTTGGGATGATAATTATATGGTTGATAATATGGTGGAATTAAAAGATTCCCATTTTGATATTTTTGTGATGGTAATATAATAGGATTATAGAGATTTTAGGAAAACATTTATGTGAATACTAACCTTTGGTTTATTATATGAAAATTTTATTTGAGAAATAATTCATTTATATTTTATAGAAATAATTTTAAAGGTATACATAATATTTACAGTTAATATGATCATAGATGTCAAAGTAATAATAGTCAATTAATATTATTTTCTTTAATGGAAAAAAATAATTCATATAGAACACCCTTGTGGATAAACAATCATTTCATGACTAAATTTATTTTTTAGAATATTAATAATATGTTGGGGAACTTTATAGGAATTCTATTAATATGGTTTTACCAAATTAATAACTCGCATATCAGGCAACAACCAGTTGCATCCACCAAGGCCATAAAGCACGAACTAACAACAGAGTGTGAAATAATTGGTGCACCTACTTGTAGCTTACAAGATGTAAAAGTTAATAATTTTTTTACTTTAATGATGTGATGGGAAAAAACATTAGGAATGGAATAAGTTGAATATTGGTTGTTACAATTTATGTTTTAGTGATTAATGTATTATTTTGAATAACATGTTGTAATTTTTTTGGTAAACATTTAGAGAAAGATGGAATGCATTTTTATTATTTTAGGGATGTCACATTCTATTAAAATTTAACATTATTTCTTTTTGAATAAATAAATTCACTTTGGATATTCACTTTTTGAAGTAAGAGATAATGTGAAAATTGATATAAGTTAACCAAATGATGAAATTGTTAATATAAAAATGAATGATATAAAGTAATTATAATCTATAGGGTTCACTATCTTGATAGTAAAATAATTCCCCAACTCTATGTAAAGTATCTTGAATAAAAAATGTTATCCTATCACCTTCATGTCTAATGAATTAGTGGCCTTTTAAAACCTCAAAAATTTATAGTTTTGTGTTTATTAACATTCTCTTAATAAATAAATTTATTTTTATCAATGATCTCTATCAGTCACCATAATTATTTATGATTTTCATTCATGTACTCATTTTTAATTCAAACCAATGTACCCCTATATAGAAACCTATTTATGTGATATTCTATATGAAATTGTTATTTCCCTTTCCCTCCTTTAAGAGGACGTTTTATTTACCCTTTTTACAATGTGGATTTTCAACAATGGAATTCTCAAATTCTAAACCCTTTTTTTCTGAGTGAAATTTCATATTTTGACGATGAAATTTATTGAATTTTTGGACAATGTAACACTTTGATATTTTCAAAAAGGCCATTTTTCATAGCATATACAACACACAGCATAGAGTTTTAGGTAAACAATGATTTAGTATTAAAATATTATAATTCAATGAAATAATTATAACCATTACATTAAGTTTATATGAATAAATATTTTTTATTAAATAGTCAAAAAATATATATAGGTTTTATATAATATATTTATAATTAAATACATAATTATCAATAAAATAATTTTGGGCTTCAAAAATAAATTTTCATCATAAATTGTTTTATTTTACCTTTTAGTTCTGGGAATTATAATTATTTTCTAACAATTTAAAAAATGTTATTTAAAATATTATCATATTAAAAATTTATTATAGTGATAGTTTGGGATTTTCCTAAAAGGAGTGTTTTTTCATTAAATAGTTATTTCTTCACAAATAAATAGTAATTTATAAGTTATATTATGATTTTAATTTCATTTCAAAGTTAAAAAATTATTATTTAGTTTTATTTGAAATAATTAATTACAATTTATCACTTTTATACCTGATTTTGGTATAAGGTTATTTTTAGTCTTAGAAATGAATTTTTCTGAAAAATGTTTTTAAGTGTATAATATTTTAGTATTTTAATTAATGTACAAAATATATAATGATGAATGATTTAACTGAAATTTATATGTTATAAATATAACTATATGAAATTAAATCCATCTAATGATGATTACTATGTATATAGTTAATATAAATTCATTAAAATCTTGGAAAATGAATTTCTTGAAAACCCATTTTTCAATATGATTTTAGGGTGTATTTTTAAAATAAATTATACCGATTATGTAAACTAAATTTCAAAAAATGGATTCAATATTTTGAATAATAATAATTAGTATTATAAAATAATTTCAACGTATTTTGTGTAATAATGACTAGTAAATATTGTAAAATTTATTTACCATGATTATAGTTAAATTGGGGTCTTGAGCGTTACATGTTGTTTTTGATGGAAATGTCGTTTCGTTGTGAAAAAAAAACATCCCAACAAGGACTGGTTAGTATATCCCTTTTATCTTGCGAAGGTTATTCAATATTGTTTTTATTCATGTTAGGTTCGTCAGTTTTGGTTCACCTCCAAATTTATCCCTCATGATGATTTTCTATTTCTGAACGATTTCTAAATGATTTGTCCATGGAACTATAAACCCCCAATAGTACTATATCAATGTGTACCTTCTTTCCGAAGGAAGCTTCTTTTCTGTAGGTTTGGCCAACAATGTTTAATAACTCACATTGGTTTATAGGATTAGAGGTGGGGCTCATCACACCCTTTTGGGGGGAATTATTACCACAATGGGAATCTATTATATATTTGAGACATATTCATGAATCCTTTATTATATTTAATGTATTATATAGAATATCTTATAATTAAAAACCATCTATTAGCATGTATGGAATATATAATCTCTTGTATTTATATAAGGATATTCATCAAAGGAGATATATATATATATATATATATATCATAGTTTCTCCATCGATGGTATCCTCTTGTATACTACTTAGAGATTCTTTAGTCATGATAATGATGATGTCTTTATAGCCACATAGTGGGGAACTCTATATTTTATTACCATCTAGGGAGATAGAGGATACACAGTATTTAATCATCATCTAGGGAGATGAGCATTTTTCTGATGTTTGGATCGAACCCATATGGTGGGCTTCCTATGTGTCCTCAAGAATGGAATTTGAACCCACATAGTTCAGTGTCACTTAATGGGGAATATCATGCCCTTATAAGGTCATGTGATAAGAACCTAACTGTATAGTTTAACATCTTGTGTCAACTACATATAGGTCGAAGATTCTTATTCAATGTTTAGTGTGGGACATATGCCGAAGTAGCCCAAGGAACCTGGAAGAGATATGAATTTTCATGTTGAATATGACCCTATTGGGAATATAGACCAAAGAGAATAGAGATGATTTAGATTGTTTTATTTGAGCCTCATGAAGGTTTCCTATGTATCTAATTTTTATATGAATAAAATCCCACAATGATTTATTTCGAGGACCTGCAAGTATGGAGGCCCTCAAATCCATATATCACATGTTAGTATATCCCTTCGAGTAGATTAAGTTGGGGATTATTTCTAAAGAGGATTCCCTTGTAAAAGGAACCACAAACAATTTCATAACTCATGGTGGTTTGGGGGAATACCGTAGTGATTAATCCTAGGGAGGATTCCCGTATTAAGTGAATTACAATTGGGGATTACTCCCAAGTAGGATTCCCATTGAGCTCTGGCCTTATCTTGGATTTCTATGTATCCAGTTTAGCAGGAAACCGAGTTATCATAGTTTAATCAGTCTCATGGATTGTGCTGGTTTTGTGATCATGATTACCTCTAAGCTCATGTGAGTCATGCTCATTGTGAGGAATAAAGTGAAATGAAGGATATGAAAACTACACATTGTGAATTTTTTATCTAGTAAGCATGGTAAAAAATACCAAATGGAGAGGGATAGGGCATTGAGTGTTCCCATTTTTTCAAACCCTTCTCCTCCAGTGGAAGAAGAGGGTGAGGGCGGTGGAAGAGGATGAGAATACGAAACATCCCTTTCTTCACTTCACCCTAAAAAAGAATGAAGGTAAAGTATACAGAGTTAGAAAAGAGAAATATTGTCACCTCCTACAAGAAAGGATTGGGTTTTACAATAGGAGGTATCCCTTACAATTTTTTCTGTAGGAGAATGTGGATCTAATCCCATGTAGAATGGAAAAGTAAGTGTAATACTCACCCTCCCCACTGGGAACTATAACATCTAGGTCATAGATATGAGAAGGAAAGGACATGGTCATAACCCTTATATCTAAGACTGGGAACTCCCTGAAACTATCCCAAGTGTAAGGGTACTTGTGACTATAGATATAAAAATCCCCATGTGCCTTCAGGATCCTAACCTTATGGTAGGTCAAGTGTGGTAAAACACTAATTGTAGAAATAAAAATCCAAATGGGAGACAAGTACATGTGAAATTCTATGTGGTTTCGTATGATCATAGGTCTTTGTGGAGGATCAAACTTGGTCCCTTTCAGACAATAGAGTAAATCAATGAGTTGCACTATCATAAAAGGATTTGAAAAATTCCTTGTGAATGGATCGCATAGGTGATATGTTAAGGAAAAAAGGAGACTTGGGCAAGGGGTGATTCATGAAGGTAGGTCTAGGTGAAAAGATAGACCCCTGGGCAACATAAAACTTGGTTGACTACACTCAGACAAGACTTTTCCTAATCCCTCAATGGTCTCTATAGGTGTTCCTAGAATAATATCGAATTGGGCCATATTTGAGGAATGATACCTCTTACTAGCATTCATTAATCATGGGTTCGGACAATTCCTCACAAAAATTTTGTTTATTTGAAACCATGTGAGGACTTTAGTTTCACTAATCCAATTTAATTCCCTCTTCTTTAGGTGTTAGAAAACTACTTAAAAGGTTACAGATTGATTGAGAGAAGCACGGGGGTAATCAAAGAATTGGTTGGCCATCAAGAAATTATTTTTGTACAAATGAAGACCCCAGGGTTCTATTTATAGGAGAATATAGAACCCTAGTTGAACGTGTAATATTATTCAGTTGTTTTGCATAATTCGTCTGTTTAGGGTTCCCCATAGGTACTTTAAGAGTTGACGGTACTTGGAGGACTTGCACGAACGACCTGTCATGTCTTTTTAATCCTTTACCATTTCAATTTCATTCCTTATCTTTTCCATAAGGTATCACTATTTTTATCATATCCATCCATTGAAAAAATAATTGTCCAAAAAATACCTCCATGGTATTTGGACCAATATAAAAGATGAGGTTTTGATCTTGAGTTAAAGGGATAAAAATGATTAAGGGGTCATGCAAGTTATTTTCACAGGACTTCCAAGATGGTGAGACACTTTAGTCTACTACATAGTTAGATCATTCATATGGTTTATGCAGGGAGGATTCATCGCCTATAAATAGGGTGCTCATTTCAATGAACAACTCTTGAGACCTAGAAATTTCATATCTCCTTGCACTAGTCTTTTGTGCTTGTCCTCAGTGTGGATATATTGCTAACAGGTTTTTACTGAAGGATTCATTGGTGAAGATACAATATGTATCTAGTTGTGTGATGCATAAGCTTGGGTGAGTGAATCACACTGGGATCATGAATAGTGTTATTGCCTAAGCCACTTGCATGACCCACTTGACCGATAAACATGCGCAAACTCATGCCATTTCCAAATATTCATAGTTTTTTGGATTTCTTAAATGTGAACCAACTCTGATATGAATTTAAAAATTATTTTTATGTTAAATGGACACCAAAAAGATTTCATTTTTTGATTAAAATGACATTAAATGCATTGCAGAGATGATAAAAGTCATATGTCACTATTATTACAACATCTTCGATACTACTCTTCCTGATCTGGTGAGGACTTTGAAGAAATATCACTCTGATTTTCTAGAGAGTGAAAATTTCCCACTTCATGGTAATTGACATCTATGAGAGGTCCTGAAACTATCTCTAATGAACAACCTCACAGTCTATTAGTTTCCAGATAACAATAATTTCAAAACAGCTAACATTTCTGGCAAGGGTATATATATATATATATATCAATGTTGGGACATCATCTGTGGAATGTTTTTGGCATCACAACCCATGTTTTTGGTATATGAAACCACACATTGTTGGATTAAAAAAACATTTCTACACATGCATATTTTAATATTCCCAGACAGATCATTCACAGGGATGGAGGAAAATTTGGGACTTCTACCTAGGAGGGGTGTTAAGACTACATGGATATGGGTGTACTATGTGTGAAAAGCCTATGAAAATTTCAAAAAGGATCTGGAAGATGTAGGAATTTTTGAAGCCGTGTGGTTAGGGTAGAATTATATGTATAATAATGATGAGCGTATTTCAGATCTGTGGTGTCGGTGGATTCCATATGAGAATTATTTTCATATGATGCATGGAGAAGTAGGCATCAGTTTATGGGATGTTCATAATATCTCCAAGGCTCTGATACTCGTATATATGTTTTATGAATTCATCCCTCCGAGGGAGACAAGGGATGATACTAAAATAATTCCACTTTTAGCATCTGATCTACTAAAAATTTCTTGTTATATTATAAAGGAAGACCCATTATTAAAAGGGTATATTCATCTAGAGGCTTGGATGAACACTTTCTTGAGGAAGAAGGAGGAAGGACCCACATTCATGCTTTTGATGTGTTGTCCCAAGGTAGTGAAGAAAAGTGTCCCAGACACCTTCTATACATCATTGGAAAAGGGGTAATTTGATATGTAGGGATATTAAATCAATCCCAAAGTTCCATCTATGACATGTATTCTGGGATTTCTGGCTATATGGATTAGTATCTATTTGATTTTTTTCATTGATTCTATGTATTACATAAAGCGCGAAACATTAATTATAGCAGCCAAGCTAGTGGAGAAAATTTTTGTGGGCTTGGCAACACTTTCTTTTTAAAAATATTCACATGAGCCTTTTGCATGTTCATATACGAAAATCCCTTTTCCTAATTGCGGGAACGTTCTTGGATTTATGGGGTGGGATTGCAGCCCACTTTAGAACTTACTCTGTTCAAAGTGGGATCAAGGTCCTTGGGAGTGGGTTTTGACCATATGTCCAAGTAGTATATGAAATTCCACCCCTATCTCTAAATCCCCATGAAATCTAAACAAGGATAGGATTATTTAATGAGTTCAGCTTCTTTCGTTGTGGGAATCTACCCTTAGAGAGATTTACAGTGGAAAAGAAGGAGAATATTGAGCTAAGTTCATATATGATGAACTTTAGAGATGACGTGTTGGTGAATAGGATTAATGGTGACATTATATGTGAGGCTTAGGATCCTTATCAGTTTTCACCAAAGTTCATGTGCCTAAATCAAATAACTATACCCCCCAGGGAGAATTAGATTTGAAAAGCATCTGATGGTAAATCATAAATCATGGATTCTCAAGGATGAAGAGTTAATTCCTGTGGTAATCAACCTACCTCTAGCGAATGAAACTTGTTTGTTAAACTCTTGGTATGTTGAGGCCTGGATTGCATCATACCACAAATGGGGTACTATTTATATTTTTTCATCATTTTGGGATGAAGAGGGAGAGAAGGAATTGTTCCCCTCTTTTGGAAGGTGATTCATCTCCTTGAGATGATACTTTTCCATGTCAGATGGTGAGGCCAATGAGGTTCCCAAGTCATCCAAATAACCTTGTACAAGGTTTAATAAACAAGTCAGAATCAAAAGGAATACATGAACTGAGATGAAACCTAGAAAGTCTAGTATTATTCTCTATGAAGAGACTCAGATTCAATTTTCCCATCATTAATTTGTGATAGAGAGGGTTTGTAAACCCATGAAACCCAAAGTGATCGGAACATATTCCTAATAGTTTGATATGTATTCGGAATTCCTATGACGAGAGGCAGTTTTATTTTGGTAGGAAATTTATTTTAATTATAAAATCTTTTGGTCACTTCTATACACTGGGTTTTTGATTCCAGAGATATGAGACACCTAAGTTCCATCTAATATTCTCATTGAGTATAATATTACTAAGGTGAAGATATATATCCTGGAGGTGAAATTATTATATATGAAATTGATGATTGGATTCTTACTATGATATGGGCAGAGAATATGGTGAAACAGGGTGAGGTTGAAGGGTTTTCCCACCTCTCTATTGAAGAATGGATTGATCATGTCAATCCTGAGGATGAAAATTATTGTTCCATCCACTGATTCCAATTACTCTCACTTCAAGAGGCATGGTTGTTAAGGGGTCATAACATCCTGGTTTGTAGCGGTCAGAGGGGGGAACAACTGAGGTCCCCTCACCAGAATATTACTTTACTGGAATCCTAAATGGCGCAGATAATTCACCCATCAATCAAGAGAGAAGTCCCCAGGGCACCAAAAAATTGAGGATGAGATGGTGGGAGAATTTCTATTACCTCCTATAATACATATTTTTTAGAATGTTGATGTTATCCCCCCATCAAAGAATATAAATAATTAGGAACATTTATGGGTTAAATCCTTAGCTAAGCACTTTTCCAGCATTGGAAATTCATCTCGTTATCATTAATATCTACCTCAGAAAGGTTTCTAAACATCCTTGGATTATAGGAAATCCTTCCATTTCATCTATCAAGGGACTTAAAATGAACCTTCATGGTCTGAGGAGGGATCTTCGAACCATGTGCAGATCCCTGTGAGTGAATAGGCTCACTCAACTGAAGAAGTATCAAGGGTTGAGGATGCGTCATATACTCTTATCACTATTTCTGCCCCTGTGGAGAGGGAGTATGATTCAAGTAATGTTGAAGGTGCCGCATAAGTTATTTCGTTCCAATTTTTGACTTTTTTCCTTATGATATTTCTGATTCATCCCATGCACTAGAAAACCCTGTGATGATTGATTATGACCCTAGGATTGTCACTTAGGAAGCTATTTGGGGTCTTAATTCATCGTCAGAGGGTTCTGTTCCATGTTTCGTTCCAATTATTCTAATCATCTCAAAGGATGAGATAACCATGAGACCTGGGTTGTTAGTAGAGTCCATGATAAATATTGGCATGCCATTTGACAAAATATTATAACATATTAATATTAATCATACTTTAGAAGATTTCGAGGAACCTAAAAGGGAATTGTATGTGTGTGAGTTTTTATTTTTTTATCCAATCAATATTATTAGGCATGATTCCCTAATCATGACCAGTTGGAAGCACAACTCCATCCATAGAGAATGTTTTAGTGATGATTCATGGAGAGATGGTTGGCATCTATCTTAGTCCCAATGATGTGAATTTTCCAGCTCAGGTGGTCCTTGATAAATGATGTCTTTATGAGCCTCATTTACTAGATCCTAGGTATAAATCAAGTAGTACACCTTATCAAGAGGTTCCGATTCAAACTGTCAGAGTTGAGGATACTTGGGGGGATCTCCCCCAAGCTGTTGACCTATTGTTGGTTACAAGTAACAAACTGTCATGATTGTGCCCCATTTTTGCTATTTATTTTAGGCTGAAAATGATTCTAAATCATCATTTAGGATTATTAGCTTTGGTGACTAGGTCTAAGAAAAAAAATTCAATACTAGTTCATCCAGCATTGGGAAGTGTGGATTCTACCATTTGTTAAGGTAGTAGAGTAGAGAACATCATTGAGCAAACTAATCATGGAGTAGATATCTCTTATAGAAAGTTATTATGAGTCTGATAGAGAGTTTTAGAATTCTCTACACTTCACACTTCACAATGCTTGGTGGGATATATGGAAGACAATATCTGACATTCCCTTTGAGAACATTCCATTATAAATCCAATAACTTCTAGTTCTATTTGTTCTGTTGGGATTCAATGGGTTTGATTACCTTCTAAACCATGCTGTTAGGAAGGACATTTTTTGCTGGTGGTTTCGAGAGAAAATTCTTCAACAATCCCTCATAAATTCCAAAATTCTTACCAACATTAATGAATTTTGAGTTGCGTTATCTGAAGGAGAGGCCCATAATAACACAAAACTAGTGGAATTCAAGTGGCATATCAAGGATAATACTACACATGTACCAATCCTTTAGAAAATATTGGGGTCTACTCTGGGGAACTCAAACAACTCCACTACTAACTAGGAGAAGCCTAAATAGAAGGCTCAACATCCATTGTGGCTGCAACAGAGGAACTTCCCCACATTGAGTACCCAAAATATGGTCAATTGACTTATCATTAATGAGTGATTATTGGGTCTACATAGGCTATTAAATAGACAAAGAGTTATGTAGATGGACTTCTGTAATATATGACATAGATAATCCAACTTGTGGATGGTACTCTGGGGGGATTTTCTTCTTTTGTTCATAAATGAAAATAATTTTGTTTCCAATCATCTATGACCTCATCCATTCATCCCCCTTACAATCACAATGTAATATTGAAACTAATTTACTTAAAGAAATTATACTATATATTTTTAATCAAAGTTATGGGATAGTGAAATGATCTTATTTTTTCCTAATCCATAGGCATTAGTGAGCATTATTTTACAATTTCTAGGGTTATACGGGAAACCCTACAATATATTTGTATTTGGTGTCATCACCCTAATTTTTTCCTAAGCTCAATATAATTGAAACTTAGTCTAAGAGTCTTGGATTTTTCTTTGACCTCCCTTGTTGAGTTTTCAACGTAACATGTTTTGTGACTTTTAACTTTTATCAATTTATTTATCCTAAACCACACAATGCGTGGGTCTAATGAGCTAAGACTCAAATTTTTTCCATAGTTCACATTTCATGCTTCTATCCTAATGAGTACTAAATATTTTTCATGGGTTTTTTACAGACATATTAGTTGGAATAATAAGTCTATTTTTAGGCCAAATAACTTTGACTATAAGTATTGAGATAATGACCCAATTAAGGCTTAACGGTTAAAAAGGTTCTTAAATTCTTCAGATATCGAACAGGGATTCTTGATCCTAGATTTTTTGGTTCCCAAATCTAAAAAATGATATTAGGGAATAAAGGAGGTATCTCCTAAGGTTGATGTTACAAATTGTTTAAATTCCCATAATGAGGGATATTATATAAAAAAGAAAAATTGGGAATGTACTATAAAGTCATGTAGTGGTATCCTTGGGCTGATAGACTGGTTATGTGGGTGACTAATACAAGACCAAATAGAGCACATGTTGCATATTCAGTCATAGTAGTTCGCTGGAATTCTGAAATTATATTACTCATAGTTGAAGATTAGGATTCAAATTTCTCAATAACACGATGTGTGGTATTTACAAAGAATGATGTAGTAGAATAAAGAGAACTTTTGTTTTGATACTATCCATGAATAAAAAACTAATCCTATATGAATTTGGTGTGTGAAGGTGGGTATATTTATCTGGATGGTCAATGTCAGAGGAGATAGAAACTTTCTAACAAAGGGTGAAGGCATTGTAAAATTTAATGGTGTGCAACTAAGAAAATGGACATGTATTTTAACTTCGTGCTGTGAAGATATTATGCTATGTAGTATAAATTCATATTGTGAGGAAATTATGCTTTGAAGTTTAATGTAATAATACTTGTACATTAAGTGGTTTTTAGTATCTTTTACCAAAATGATGACTATTCTCTCATTCTGGGTAATTTTTATGAAAACTTGCTACCATATTGATGTGTGAGAGAATAAATTTGTAGGTTGTGATTTGGGGATTCCCATATTTGAAGAGTGGTATGGGGAAAAGGGATTAAGGTGTTAGAGGAGGTCTATCCCAAGGATGAGTTTACCCCTACTTGTAAAAACCATTATGGGGGTTGATTTATACAATCACCACTATGGAATGTATTACCTAATAAATAATGTAATCTCTTGGATGAAAAAATTATTATAAGGGTTGTTTTATGAAAATCAAACTAGGTTGTATTAAAACATAGTTTGGAAAAAGTGTCCTCAGGAATTCCTTTATTCTATCGTTAAAAGATATTGAATATTTATGGAGATTTATAAATCCCCATGCACAGGTATTGGTTTATGAGGAAAAGTACCTAAATATAAGAGGACTATTTCAAGTCATTATTTCCAAAGAATCAATGGAATATGCTCTTATACGATGGTCTGACCCAAGTTTAGGAAGTATGGTTCCAATAGTTTTATGTCATATGAATAGGACCATCACACTAAGGAAATCAGAGAGATGCATTCCATTTTAGATCAATATTGTCCTAATATTCTTTGAACGCATAGTGGAGGAAATTATAAACACTAGTATTGGGGGTTCTCAGATTGAGAGAGAGAAAATGGGACAGGTATAGAGGATAACCGTGGATTTTTAAAAAAAAATCATGGGTTTCAACATATTTTCATCAATGCTCATGAAGATAGAAGAGGGTTCTCCGAAGGGTGAATTTACCACTGGTTAATAAACCTATTATGAGTACTATTTATGTAACGACAACAAGAGAATGCACTACATAGTCAAATAGTTATATCCTTTAGCTACCATACTCGTTATGTGGGAAACTAAAGCAACAAAAACTATTGAATATTACATAGTTAGGAAAAGGATACATTAGTTGTTAGACATTATATCACTAGGAGATGAAGAATGATTAGGAAAAAATGAAACTTTCTAATATTTGGAGTATGAATTTCAGAAGAAAAGTGTTTGAGCACAAATGAAGAATCTAGACTGATATGGTCCATGAGTTTGGAATCTCATTAATATATCTTACTCATGTGTAGGAGTGGTGCATTTCAAATTCATTGGTGTGTTCCCCAAATTATGGGTACCAGTATTAAATATCCTTCACAAATCTTTGTTTTTATATTGGAAGGGGGTGTTTCATATTTACCACATAGATGGAATGAGGACTTAAGGCCAATGTGTTACTGTTCATCTTAATTGGATGAGAATCAAGACTTACATAGTTATCTAGGTACCATGAAATATAAATTCATGTGGAAAATACATTATCCATGTAGTTTAGGGTCATGTAGTAAAGAAGAAGGTGCCTCTATGTGAAGGACAATAGAATAATGTGGATGAACTAAAGAATACTATCCAAGAATCAGTACACATATTTTTGGTGTAAGAATCTATCCAAACATATTTCATAAATAAATCCCCCCCCCCAAGATTGAATTCATGTGTGGAAGAAAATGGGGGTTTTTATATAGTATTAGTTCATCCAAAAGGTGAGATATCATATTGTTCCACCTCATATAGATCTGACTCATACATGGGAGAGTGAGAGTATTTCCCATGTTGTGTTTGGTTGGGCCTAGGATTTAAGATCTAAGAATCACTACATATCTCAGAGAGGTGAGAATGAAGATACACATAGTTCATGAAGAACCACACTGTTTATCATCATGTAGAGAAGATGTGGGTTATCCTGAAATAAAAAAGAAATATTGTATCTAAACCAAGATAACCACAATTTGAATTGAAATTCCATACTTATCAAGCGAAACTCTTTTACCAAATTTACTAATCCCACGTGAGCCATGCTCGGGGTGAGAAACAAGGGGTTGAAAAGTTTCTTCTATTGGACAATGGACTCATAAGTAAAGGATAGGATAATTTATATTATATGGTGGATGGTCCTGGATATATGATCCAGACATTAGTATGTATCTGATTAGTATGAAAATCGATCCATACATAGTTATTAAGGAATCATGTAGTTTAATGTCATGCAGCAAGGACATAGACTTTTTGACCTAAAAAGTGGTATCAGGAAGGACCCAAGGATGGAAATGTTGGGTTTCACTATGTATCCTATAATGATTGGAATCAAGACATACATAGTTCTTGAAAATCCATCCAGTTTGACATCATGAGTCAAAAATAAAGATGAGTTGTCAAGAAAGAACTGAATTGTTGTAGCTGGTCCTGAGGTTTGTGATCTAGGCATCACTAAATATCTCATTTAAATGATTATCAATCCACAAATAGTTCTATAAAGTCTTAATGTTCATATTTGATTCATACACAAGGAGTTTGGGGTTTTTAAAATTAAGTTTGGACCCATGATTAGAGATCTGGGCATCACTAGGTATCTCATTGAAATTACAATCAATCCAAATGTAGTTCATGAAGAATGTTCCCCACACTAATCAATATTGATGTTGGAAATGGGGATTTGATACTTTCTAGAATAGTGGTTTGCTCGGGACTTGCAATTTAGACGTCAGTATGAATATCATTGTAATGATAATCAATTAATATGTCCTAGAAAAGTTACCATTGTAGATTTGGATCATACATTGGGATTGGATGAGGATTTTCTTTTTCGAAATCATGGATGGAACTAGGATTGGAGATCCATGCATCACTATGTATATCATTATAATGATAATAATGCCATGTGTAGTTCTTATATAGATCGTACAGTTTGTCATTATATGATGGGAATGTTGTTAATGAAATTTTATCTCTTTTGGTAATGATTTCAAAATGTTGGTGCTTATACCTATAAAAATAGGCCCAAATTCTATTATGGGATGGAAATGATATATATGGGAATTATGAATGTCGGAAAACACAGATTTATTCCCCAATTCTGGCCAATGCGGCATCTCAACCAACTAAAGGGTTAGAGTAATGTGATTGGGACCTACACATGAATTGGAGGCCAGTTTTATGGGGACCATGAGGAATATGTCTGCTCATAGTACACTAGGGGTTTCATAACGTCAAATGAAAAGGATTTTAAGCATGTAGTTTAATTCCATGTGGTAAGGAAAAAAGTTGTATTATAGTTTATGACCATATGAAATGGATATTTTTCTATGAATTTAATTTTCATTCATCATGGAAATTGTGTCATGCCTTTTAAGGCCTTGCAATAAAGACCCACGTTGCATTTTAACTTCTTTCATCTTGGATGTAAATCATGTAATTAAATGAAATATTTATTCAGGAACCTGGAATTGGTTGGGGTCATAGTGAGTTCCAAATCCATTGATATTAATGAATATGATCCATTAGAATGGACCTTTTGTATTGAGTAAGATCTCTCCCAATTTGGTTCAATATTTGGAGGCTTCTTTCCTAGTATCATTAGAGTCATAAGGACTAAAACCAACTCTCCTTGGAGGAACGAATAGAGGAAGACCATATTGTTAAAGGTGCATGATACTCGATTCATATATACCTCCAAATGATGCAAGGTGGGTGGTCCCTTTTCATCCAGTCTCTCCAATTCCTCAAGCCGTTTTGGATACTATTCATCAATAGATAGCTATTCACAAATGGATATACAAATTGATGGAAACTGAACTTAAATGGGAAAGAATTCTTTTTTTTTCATAAACCAATGAGTATGGGGTTTCCCAAGTTGTATTATGGGTCATATTATGGTAATCCCATTACGTATGCAATAGATGTTAAGGCTAATAATTTATTTATCTGTGCACCATCTTATGGAGTATGTTTGACATGGTCTTCTTAGAAGACTCAATCTATCTAATAGCCACTACATGATAGTGGGATGAATAGTTATATTTGATATCATATTCCTCATATAACATTTCCATCTTATCAGAATAGAGATTGGTGAAATTATCCACCAATATGGTATGAGGGACACTAAATATGGTAAGGATGTTTTCATTGATGAAGCTAACAATTCTTTTGGACTAGAATTCTTTGAGGGGTATTGCCTCATCCCATTTGTAGAAGAAATCGATAGCATTGAAGTCATATTTTAACTACTTGTACATAGACAGAGGGTATGGCCCCACTATATATATTCCTCATTTGGAAAATGGACATGAGTATTTGGCTGTATGTAGAAGCTCTGGGGTTGATGAATGATGTTGTCACGCACCTGGTAGGAATGAAGAATCTTGGTGAATTATATGAATTCTTTCATCATTGAAGGCCAGTAATACCCCTTTCAAAAAATTTGGTGGGAATTATCATATCTAGAAAAATTTGATCCACAAGACCCAGAATATACTTCATCTATAATAGCCACAGTCTCTTCGTTGTCAATACATCTGAGAAGGACTCCATCAAAGCCTCGTTTATAGAGAACTGTTTGATGATTTGGTCCATCCTATAGAGTGATGTTGGGTTATCACCATCATATTTTCCCTTTTCAATTCCTATATGGCGGTAGTAATCCATCATGAAGGTAGTCCACAATTGGTTTCATACATGTAGTTGTCAATACATATATGGCAGGGATAGGGTTGACTTCGTTGATCTCCTATATTCTGATTCAAACAAAAGGGGATACCATTCTGTGATGGGTGATGGTGATGATCATTTCATCTATATATGGATATTCTAAATAAATGGGGGAATTTTCCAATGCATTTTCTTGGGAATTTTGTAATCATGGGATGTGAGTCAACATTTGTTTTGAAGGGAACTCAACCATCAACCCTCACACATAGTCAAATAGGGGGATCATCTCTTCTTTTATGATGGTGTAATCCCTATTTATTTATTTTATTACCATCTTTTAATAACACTTTACCTCCAGAAGAATCATTTGTATTTTGATCTCCAGTTATTGACCAGTGATGAGGTCCAGTTATTCTACCTCATTGTTGTTACATACGTCTAACAACAGAATAGGGAATGGTAAGACTTTTTTTTTGGGGAAATGAGCAAGATCCCAAACCCAATTTTTTTATCTTAGGGTATTCTATTCTCTTGCCTATTGGGATCCTAGATGCGCCATCGAAATATATTTCAAATGTTCAAGGGCTATCCTGAATGGAGAAGCCCTCTTTATCTAGAAATTCATTATTTAACAATGATGTTCCTGCAGATGGGTTCTCTAATAGAAAACCAACCATGTCCATGGCATTAAATTCTCTATAGGGAATGGACACTATATAAAACTACTATAGAATAACTTCCCACCATAACAATCACCCTATCTACATAGGAAAGTAGAGGAAGATTTGAGAGGGTTTTAGCTAGAGACTAGTTGGACCTCGTGGTGCTATAGATAGTGACTCAAGTTTTGAACATCTATGATTAATGATAGGAATATATTATAAATATTTGAGTATTGAGTCGATAGATCAATAATGGTTCTAATGCGATAATATAATTTTTTTCCTTTTCATCGTCATTTTTTTGCCTAAGGAAGGTTCCCAATGACCAATCCAGAGCTATCACATATAGAATGAGAAGATTCACCTCAATGGGTCTCCTCACTATTAGTGGACTCAATAGTAATTATTAAGTCTATCAAATTCTTTTTATTAGTAATTTTTTCACTAAAGAATTATCCCCTTCTTCATCAATTTGGTAAAGGTAAAACACTTTCCTTCTAGATTAGCTATGAATCACCGAAATTTGGCCAAGTTTCCTTGATGTCCTATTAATTATTTAAGGATTCAAGGAGGTAAAATTCAATGGATAAATTTAAATTTTTCAGGATCTAATTTAATACCATGATTAAATATAAATACTTTGTAACCATTCCCCAAGGTTAACCTGAATGAATATTTCAAGGGGTTTATATTCAATATATTTTGTCACAGATTACAAAATATGATTTCCATGTCACCCAAGTTGTCAAAAAATTATAAGTACATTACCATTAAATCATCAACGTATCATTTGAAAAACATTCCTTGAAAGGGTTTTAATATGTGATTCATATCACGTTTATATTTGGCTCTAGCATTCTTCAAGACAAAGATAATTACTGATAGTAAAATACTCCATAGTGGGATATAAAGGTTGTGGCTTCTTCCTATTCTTGGGCCATCCAGATTTGATTATACCCCAAATATCATTCCATAAAGTATATTTCTTGATAAATAGTTGATGCATCAATTAGGAGTTTTTTAGTTGGAATCCGGAATTCATCCATCGGAATATGCCAGTTGAGATACCTGAATTCAATACATACATTGATTTTCTAATTTTTCTTTTTCATAGGTACATTATTGTCTATCCATTTTAGATATTTCACCTCTCGAATGATTTCATACTCGATGATCTGATCCACTTCATACTCGATCTTTGAGGCATGAGTGGAGTGTGCCCTTCTAGCTGCATGTTTGAATCCTTGATGATCTTTAGGAAAACCCATGTTATGGGTGGACACCTCCCAGTTGAGGTTTTTCATCTCTTTATAATTCCAAAAAAAACATATCTTGGTGATGATTTATAAAGGAACTATACGTATAATATTATTTAACATCTGTGGCTATAATAATCATATTGGGTTGTGGATCTTCATCAGTACCAAAATTTATTTCTCTGAGTTCATACATAAGGGTAGATATTCCTTCCTCAAATGTTGGAGGGGAATCTCTTAGTTTTTTAGATTCTTCCTTTTCTTCATGATTTTCCTCATTCACCTCTTCCTAAGTTGTAGGCAGTGAAGAAATATTCTTAGATTTAAGGTAATATTTTTTGATTGGGCATCTGGAAGAGGGAGAAACCATCCCTAGATAAACTGGTGGACTAGGTATCTTCAGAGCTCTATAGGATAAATGAGGGACTGAGGACGTGAATATTCATTTCTCCTATTGAAAAAGAGACTTTTTTTGGTCTAGATGAAGAAACGTATATTTTTTGAAGAATGAAGGGTGTAATGGAGCCATTTTCAGTTAGGATTTCATCACTATTTATATATTTGGTAAATTCTCCTCCATTGTCAAGCTCAGTTTTCGTGACTAAAATTATATAATCTATTGAGTGAATGCTTCAATACAAACCCAACCATTCGATTTGAATAAATGGTAGCATGTAATCCTCGCTGAGAAACATAAAAGGGTTAGTCAAGATCATCTCTAGACCATTTGGGTCATTGATTCGAGTATTTTCATTAGCCGATATATGTTTACCTCCCTTGTGATAGAATCAAACATCAATATATTATGACTCAAAAAATTTTAATAGAAACTTGTCACCATAAAATGTCCCCATTTTAAAATTGGAAAGATATTTTAGACAATGGTGATATGATGAAGGAATGGTACAATGATGATGTAGCCAAGGTCATCCTAGAAGGATATTGAAAGCTGCATCTTATCGAGCAACCATGAATTTTGTGTCTGGCACTAGATATCAAAACTGAGTTCTTAGTGTGATCTCGCCAAGGGGATCATTATCATTTTTATTATAACCCAATAAAATCAATGTGGAGGGGGACAAGTGAGATTCATTGAGACCCAATTGGTGAAGTGTTTGAACTGGGATGTGGTTCACTTCAGAGCCTTGTAAGTAATTTCTCATCAAATATCAATAGCATTTATTTTTCCAGAAATTTATAAAGTCATAAAAATGTCCTTACATGATGGAATCCTCTTCCTAGTTTGTGAAATATATGACCGCATAAATTTTTTTTTGTGTCATTCCCAACATGATATACTTCAATAGTAGAAACCTCAACTGAAAACTCTTGAGGACTTGATAAGGCTTCTATAAGTGCCTATAAAAGGTCTTTTGATGGACTCAAAGCATCCATAACTGACAGGCTGACCCTTGGGCCAGTTTCATTAAGGAAACATATTTTTTATGTAAAGAGTTTTATTTACCCACATGGGAGTGTTATTATGAATATGATTTGGGGGATGGTGTATCGGACATGGATTCACCATTCATTAGATTATGAGATTAAGGTGCTTTTATTCGTGGTGCGTTAAGAATGCTGGGTCGGCCTTCCCATCAAGGAGGTGATGACATATACTCTCACTGTTCTTCAAGGATGATCATGTTAGGGATAACCCTATCATATGTGAATGAATAACACTTTTATTTCAACTGAGATTGATAAAGTTATTTCCCATTAGTTTTTTCTATGTTGATGGTTCGGGTAGGGCTTTGGTTAAAGTAGTGACTTATGGAATGATCATGTATTCTAATTTATCCTCAACTTCTATGACCTCTTCCCCAGTTACCCAATCAAGAATCGAAAATTCAGGTTCATAAACAAAATAATATTATATTAATGGATCCATTAAATGAATGAAATTAATGGAACCAAAGATGAACTCTTCATATGATGAATATTCTGTCTGATGGGTTGATTCTTTTTTTACCATTTGGTGGGTCTGTGCCTGTGATTTTGGGACTACAATAATGAAGTTTTCTAATGTTAAGAACAACTTCAGCTTCGATAGAGTTTTATATTGCCACATTTTCATCTTATCTTGATGTCCATGTTATTTTGTGGAGGACTGGACTTTAGAGGATTGAGCTACCGATGTGGTTGGTTGTGATGTAGCGAGTGTTCCAAAAGGCATAGTTGGTTGTTTCAAAAGTGTTCATAGAATATCATAAGATTGATTGAGAATTTTTTTTAAAAACCAATCACCAATTTTTTTCCACTATTTCTCTTAATTTATTCCCCTTAATTTTATTTATCTCCTAGGATATTTGTGAAAACATATGCCACATAATCATGTGAATTCTTAAAATTCACTTTCCCTGAGTCTACCATATTCTACTGGAGGTCATCGAAAACAATACAACACTAGATATGGTCTCCCAACATCTTATGGAAAGGGAAATAATTCGGTGTATCACCATAAACATCCCTTCTAGGATTCTTGGTCATTGGAAACATAATTATATTTATTTTATTGCTGATATGAAGTAGTCGGTGACTTGTTTATCCCAAAAAAACAAGACATTTTTTTTCATAACCTCAAACTATTTTCATCACTTGTCTCTCTGATCATATTGTCATGGTAGGTGGTTTTATTGATACATGGGAGGTGGAAATATATGGTATGGTGCATGTATTGAAGCATGAGTAGGTACAGGGGTCTACATAAATGTAACTATAGTGGCCTCTAATTTTATTGTTCTCTATTATTGATTTGATAGTACTATTTAGGAAATTTATTTGGTGTCTGTGATGTAGTTTTTCACTTTTTGAGAAATTTAGGGAAGGTCCAAAAACCCTATTTTTTACTTCACAGGGATTAACAACATGTGAAACTCATCGTGAATATTTTGGACAGAAATTGGAAAAACCACTTCTACATAGAGTGATATATTTAAATTATATTACAATCCTTTACACTAAGCAATAAAATAGGATACCCTTTTATTCTCTCATTTCTTAAAAATTTTGACGTCAAATACTATCTCCTTCTATAGCATTGAGATGAATTGGAAGATAAAATTATGAAGAATAACTTCCCCCTCAAGGACTGACCATGACTGCAAAATTGTGTACCACACAAAGTCTAGGATTTATAATGAATGCAAGAAGCACCTGAGTATCACTTCCTCTAGTTGTTCTAGGATACAAAAATGGGATCATAGTGAGAGATTAAATGAGTCAAGTGCTATTTTAAATCTCCTTAGTCAATAAATATTAGAAATGTAGGATTCCTAATGTTTTGTGGGGTAACTGTCAGATCTACCCATTCCGGGTATGCCTTTTTAGGTTCTTATTGGCACACACTATTCTTCCATGGATTCCAATTGAGCTGTTAATGACTCAATACTATCCATCATCATTTGGGGAATGTCTGTTTGAGCAAAATCCTGGATGAGAGTAGCGACTTGAGCCTGAATGGTACAGAAATCAGTAGGAGCATTGGCGGCGGCACTGCTGGTACATGCCATGGGTAGGCGGTAGGGGTGGGCCTATAGGGATGTGTCTGGACATATTCTGGTTCTATAACCAATTGAGGTTATTATCAATATTTTACTAAGATATCCAAATATATCTATCCTTGATATCCCACATTGAGTGGATATTCCATTTCAAACTCAGTTTCTGCGACACAATCTCTTTGTTGAGGAGTTCCAACTGGAAGTGATATCTGAGGAACTATTTGTAGAATATATCAAACAAGTAGGATTCCTTGAAGTTGTTTTGTGTTGAGTCTCATCAAATATTACATCTCCTCCTCTTGCTGAAAAAATAATTCTTACAGATAAAGGATATTAACCTCACAAGGATGGCGGTGAGTTATGATTTGAATCTTGACCTCTTCTCGATTAGGTTCCTTTGAAGGAGGTGGTGGTGGATTGTTCGAGGGAATGCCCAGATTCTGGGAAAGCTTTTAGTTTCGTGTATGTAAACCTACTTCATTTGTTTCAGTGTGTGCCACATTATCGAATGGAGCCTCCCCTTCTAAATTCTTGAAATTGGACTCATGTTATAGAGTATTTTTAGTGACAACATTGATGATGTTCAATGATGTGTAATGAATTACAGGAATTCTATTAGTATCTCTGCTAGATAATCATTTTCTCTATCCTCCACGAGGCCTTGTACTCCCCTTTGTTGATTCCCTAGGAGATTCTTGGAGAATAGTAATCTGAAGGCAATCTCCCAATAGTTGATCTATGCGTGTTCCAATTGAAGATAACATATCATTGGATGGGAAAAATGAGAGTATTCATTCTAAAGTATCCTCCCTAATCGAGAGAAAACTAATTCCCTCTAAGGGTTGGGTTGTTCAGGTAACCTTCCCTTAGAAATGAGGGATGTTGCAATTCGTATTCCACTTTAACAACCCTTCGGTCATAGTTGGACAACCCCAAGTGTCAGGTTAAAAAACCCCCATGTACTATGGGATGGGGTTGCTATTGAATTTTTGAGGCTGATACTACTCTATATGATCTTTTAATTTTATATATTTTTATTCAAAAATGGTATGGGTGAATTATTTTATGCACACATAAATCACATATTTCAAAATAACATTGTCCAATTTCTAAATTTTTTGTTATTTGACAGCCGATATCCTCAATGTGGGATGACTGGTCAATATTTTCAGATTCTCGATAGATAAATCTCTCAACATCCTACTATATTCTGACTTGAGGTTAGTGAATTTTAGTTAGGGCCATTTCTTATTGAAAATTTCTTGAGTATTGGATAGAGTCTTCTTGTTTAGGATGACCTCATTAATATACCCATGCAAGCACATTGAACTGCTCATTGATATTTCTAAATCTTTGGATGTCAAGAACCCAAGAGAGAGTCCAATTCAATTTTGAACTAAAAACATTCTATTTCTTTGACATGATTTTGAAAATATTCATAAGTTAAAACCTTGTGTTTTAGGTTAGGAATAGTTTTCCATGTGTTGAGGAGGATTTCATGCATACAATCTTTAAAAAATACCACTGAAATTCTATATTTATGGGTGTCTAAATGCTATAACCTGACGGGTAAGTCATCATTAGCAAGTTTTTCCTCATGTTTAGTAGATTTTGTTTATATTTCACCATATGTTCCTCAAACATGTCTCACCTGGGTAGATGCTTCCAATATTTTTTTCAAAAAGAAATGGGATTGGTTGGGATTTCCTTTGATAAATTTGTACAAAGAAGATCTAAAGGAGGTTTGGAGATGGCTTCCACCTTAGGATGTCTTTCAGTTGAGAAATTATTTCACCTTCTAGTGAGAATCTATCAGATATGACTGGACTTATATTTATGATTGCCTCATGATATGAGGAATTCTCATCACTACATTTCCAATTAGTGAATTATATTGACAATGTAAAACACTACTATAGATATAACTTTTATAGTGAACTCCATCATGTGGAGGAGCACAATGGTGGATTAATGTAGGGGGAAAACCATCTTTATCCTTAGTCTTCTATAAATGTGGAGCGTTTTTCTTGGCTTGGATCAAGAGATAGGCTCTCGACCTTGACCAAAGTATTTCAATGAATAAACCATTCACAGAGAAGTGTATGTTGAGGACATTCAGAATTACCACTACATCCCAGTAATTTTTTAATGGGATAGTATGATCTTGATCCATGAAAGATAATCATATGAAGGCTTCAAGAAATATAGAATTAAGAGAATCAAGATCACATGTCATCTCTTGCTTCTCCAATCATGTTTGATGAGTTTTCTTCTTGGATGAATTCTTAAGAGAGATTTGGGACACTTACTTGGAAAAGTGGTCATCAAGGGTAGATGTCTATGTATTCCTTGGAGAAACCATTAGGATAGGCTGATTACATCCAATTAAGGTGGGTGTATGTTCATGGTCCAGTTGTGTATATAATATAAGGGAGTTTTACCCATGTCCCTCCACAATGAAAGGAGAGGTTTGTATCTACTCTGAGGTCATATGCTGATGAGCCAGCTCATTAGTGGGGATAGATTTATGTTTCTATCCCTTTGGTACTACTTTCACCACCATTATAATTTCCCAAAACATGTACAGGATGTGGGAAGGAATTTTCATATGCCCCTTTACCATTTTCAGGATAAGCTTGGTACTTTCATCAAATATAAGTAGGACATACATCCATTCTGTATCTAAATTAGTTGGATGTGGATACTTTTATAATCCATTTACTAATAATGGGTACTGATATTAATCATGTGTAGATTAAAAAAGTTGAGTCTTCCCCCAGCTTGTTCTGGGTACTTTTTGACTGACTTCTCTAGGTGCTTCTAGATGAGGCTACTGGTAGGCTTATTGAATGTTGGAAGGTGTGTGTGCCTTCTCGGTACGTGCTGCAAAACATGGTCATAGGACATCATTGAGTGTTTCTAGATGAGTCATCATGTAGGAATGGTTGGTGCAATAAGTTGTATGTTTTTTGTTGCAAGATTCCTCTGTTTTTGGTTGGGGTCTTCATTGAATGCCCCCAGCTGAGTCTGCGGGCTGGATATATAATGGCGAGTGGGTGTATGTTCCCGCTCATAACATGCCACCAAATTGGGTTGGTGGGATTATTTGGATGGTTAAAAGGTGTTAACTTTATCATTGTAGGTTTCTTTTTATCAATTTTAATCCTTTTTTCATGCTTGGGTTTGAAGGACAAATGTCGATCAGTAAGGGATAACACCCTCATCATGTTGAGGGGTTACTATCGAACGATGTTGGAGGCAGTAGTTATTCACATGATTCCATGAAAAGGAAATATGTGTATCATGGATGAGGCTATATAAAACCTCATGATCCACCTACATGATCTATGGGAAGGACTAGTTGTCACTTTTCATGGATAAGCTCCTACAATGGTTGGAGATGGTGGTAGGTGATATATGCTTCAGGACCACTAGTCATCACTGAACAATTGATCTGTGGTAGTGGTTAATTTAAAGGACCTATTATGTTCTATACATGGTAGGGATCATACCATGTTGATATTACTCCAAGACTAGAAAGTTATAAATCCAGCGTTGAATACATTGGGTTGGTGATGACAACATTTTAACGGATAAAGATACGACTTGAGATGTAGCCAAAGAGTTCATCAGTGAAAAATATGAATGACTCCATTGGATTGAGGGGTTTTCTGAGATTAGATTCCCTATATATATGGGAAAAAACCAGAAAATCCATAAAATCAGAATGTCATTTTAATGAACAAATTCAATATTGATTTTCTTGTCTGGACCACTTTTATCTAATCAAAAGGGGCCTGATAGGTGGGTGACATTATCATATTGGTAAATGATTCACCTTGGGTTCACCATTTCTTTTTTCCAATGGAAATGTGATTTGTTTTAGGAATAAAATAATCTCTTAAGTATTGGTTAGTACATACATTTTATCTTGTGAATGATATTCCATATTTAACTCATTCATGTAAATATCACCATTTTCCCTCTGAATTCACACCTCATGATGATTTTCAATTTTTTAACTATTTACAATGTGTCTGTTTTTTGTACAGGAAACACCCAATGGATTTGCAACTAGGGTGCCTACTTTCCAAAAGAATTTTCTCTTCAGTAGTATTGTCTAATAATGATCAGTAACTCACATTGGTCGATTTGATCGGAGGTCAGAATCATCACACCCTTTTAGGGGAAATTATTTTATACTCTTGTTCTGTCATATTAATTTAAGAAATATTTTCAAATACATATTTAAATACCATGTATGATATAGATTACATAAGAAATAATAAATAATTATTAAAATTTATGGAATATATAATCATCTCCATGTATCTTAGGTTCTTCATCAATGGAGATATCTGTATTTATCTAAGGTTCTCCATTAATGGTATCCTCTTTTATATTATTTATAAATTATTTAGTCACAATGATGGCACTAGTTTTATATCCACATAGTGGGGAAGTCTGGAGTTAATTATCATCCAAGTAGAACGAGGTTACTCATGATTTTATCGGCATCTAGGGATACAAGAGTTGTTTTGATATTGGGATCAAACTTATATGGTGGGCTTCCTATTTATCCTCATGAAAGGAATGAGAACCCATGCAGATTAGTGCCTATTAATGTAGAACATAATACCTTTTATGATCATGTGATAAGAACCTAAACATATAGTTTAACTTCTTGTGGAATGGATTTATAGGTTGATGATACCAATTCAATGTTTGGTGTGACACTTATACCAATGAAACCCAAGGAACATGGAAGAGATATGAATTTCCATGTTGAATTAGACCATGTTGGGAATATGGCCCATATGGAAAATGGTTTTTTTATATTTTTGGGTTTTAACCTCATGGAGGATTCCTACGTATCCCTTTTGGATAGTAATAAAATACCATGTTGTTCTATTTTGAGGACCCATGCCTATAGAGCCACTCAACGGTATGTATCATAGGGGTGTATGGCGCTTTTAGAAAAATATGTTGGGGCTAATTCTAGAAGAGTATTCCCTGGTAAAAGGGACCATTAGGAATGACTTATCTCCAGGTTGTTTGGGGGATTAACATGAGGCTTACTCCTGTGGATGATTCCCATATTATGGTAATTATAATGGAGGATTAATCCAAAGGATGATGCCCATTAAGCTACTCCTTAGCTAGTCTTACTATGTATCTTGTTTAATATGAATCATTTTATCACAGTTCAATATATCGTATAGATTTCGTATATGTTGTGATCATTATTACCACTAATCATATATGATTAATGCTCAATCTGAGAAATAAGGGGAATAAAAAGATCCAAAAAACCACACAATTTTCTTTTATACTCTAGTGGACATGGTGAAAAATCCCAAAGGGTTTTGGATGGGGTGTTGAGTGTTCCAATTTCTTCTAAACTTTATCTGCCAATGGAATAGGAGGGAGATGACGGTGGAAGAGGATGAGGCTCTGACACTTCCCTCTCTTCACATAATATTAAGGAGGGAATGACGTTGAAGGACATGTAGGTAGAGAAGAGAAAGACTACTACCTTTTAGAAGGAAGTCTATAGGCTTACTCTAGGAGGGGTTCCCTAAAATAGGTTCTACAATAAGATGAGGACATAATTCCCTATTGAATGGAAAATAATGTTTAATCCTTTTCCTCCCTAATGAGAACTGGAGGCTCTATGTATTAGAGATGAGAAGGGATGGAAATATTCTTGTGCCTTATATCCAAGACCGGGAACTCCCTGACCATGTCCTTAGGGTAGGAGTCCATGGGTCCATATGTGGGTGTGCGTGTGTGTGTGATACGAGTATCCTAACCATCTAGTAGAAATAGTTCCATAAACCTATGACCATAGAAACAAAAATCCAAATGGGAGACACACAGATGTACATATCGTTATGGTTGTGTATCCTCAATGGTCTTGGTGGATGTTTCAACTTGGTCCCATTTTGAAAATGGAGCCGAAGACGGATATTACTTAACATGGATGGATTTGAAGAAGTCCTCATGAATGGATCACATAGGCTAGAGGTTATGGGGAACCAAAAAGGATCACACAAGTGGTGCTTCGTGTATTCAGGTCTGGGTGGACTGATGGCACCTTGGGCTATAGACAACCTAGGTGACTACACATGGGAAAGACTTTGGTCAATACTTTAGGAGCCTCCATAGGTGTTCCCCAAAGTAATTAATATAGTCCATATTCGAGTAAGGGTAACTAATGGCAGTCTTCATTAATAAATGTTTGGGAGAATTCCTCACACATGTGTGGTTTATTTGAAACCCTATGAGATCTTTATTTTCACTATTTTCCTTTAATTCCTTATTCTTCATGTGTTATAGAACTACCGAGAAGGTTATATAGAGACTCTATGGAAAACTAGGGAGATAAGAGCATAGGTTGGTATTTAGGTAATTCCATCCATACAAATAAAAACCCTTGGGACCTATTTATAGATAAATATAGAACCCTAGGTGAAGGTGTAATCTCACATAGGTGTTTCCCATAGGTCGACCACATAGGGTTTCATACAGGAAGCTTTCATACTGACGGTACTTGGGGGGCTTTCACAAATGGCTTTTGGGGACATTGAAAACCATTATTCTTTCTACTTCTTTCCTTTTCTTTTCCCTAAGGTATTTCACTTTTTCACTTTTTCATCAATGTGACCAATCTGAGTGTGAACACATGCGCTTGTGTTAAAATTAATTTTCCAGACATATGTATTTTTTATTTTATAAATTTAATTTCATAATAATAATTAGTGAGTTCATATTATCTGGTATGGATCATTTTATTTTATCATTGAAGGATAAATTACTTATGTTAAAAAACTAATTAACGTGGTGAAAAATAAAATGGTAAAAGTAAATAAACCTAGAGGATAAGGGGAAAACATGTTTAAAAAGTGTTAAATTTTTTCATGTTAGAGGTGTGTACTGACATTAAATTCAATTTACTCAATTATTTTTTTTCAATTTTTCAGGCAGTTGGGGTGAGATTGAGTTACAATTATTGAATAGTTTTGAGTTTTTTAAATAACTCAACTCCATGCCAATTATAAAAGGGCATTGTGTTCCCTCACATTTTCAGACCTCTCAATCCATTTTCTTGAAAAACCCTACCAAAATATCTTCACCAAATCCTTAAAATAATTCTATAGCTACTAATATTCCAAAATAACCAACCCTAGGATCCCCAATAAGTGATCCACATGAGGTTATTCTATACAAATATAATTTTCTTCAATAATTTCCTACTTTTTATTTCTTATTTTACACAATCAATTAGTTCATTGACATTAAAATTTAATAACACTAGTGTCTAAAATATAATATGAAATTATAATTTTTATAAATTAATATTTATCCTTTAACTCCTCCATCAAATAAAAAATAAAGACAGTACTCGTGTGTACGATGGACTATCGCCTCACAAACCAATGTAATTTTTATTCAATAACCAAATCACATGGATAGTTATAATGATTTAAATAATGAATATATATAATAATATGACAAGATATTAATTCTCTGAATTTAATATATCCTCAAATTTTTTACCCTTTCACCCATTAATGGAATGATATCACTGTTTGAGCGTTCGTAGGGCATGTCTTCTCCACTAAAGAAATGTTATTATTTTTTCATATAAAATATTAATAAATTTTTATAAAATATATAAAATGAATAAAGAAAAAAAATTATAATTTATATAATTCTAGATAAAAATTACTCACATCATATTCCAAAGAACCAGAGCTTCCGTTACAAAACATTCACGAGAAAACAAAGCTTTTAACACCCAAAACAATTATAATAATGAAATATTGTTTAAAAAAGGTGATAATATGTTTTAATAATATCATATATAATCTTATAAATATTAATATTGTTCTTTTAAAAATCAGTAACTTATTTAAAACTGTTATATATGAGTTTAAAGAATCTTCAACAAAAGGGAACCATGAGGTAAGGGATTTCATCTCAATTTTCCTTCATTGAATAAGATTTTAACTTTATGAATTATTTTATTTTAAAAAGTTTATAAACATACCATTTTACATATTGTATCATAAATCATTCATACTTAATGGAATTTTATGTTTAAATTTTAATTATTTCATCCTAGGGGATTTTACTTTAATGTTACCAAGCGGTAAAGAAATTTAGAACTCAACTTTTCTTCATTATTTCATATTACTTATTCATAGTATCTGATATTATAATATTATGTGTGTAATGTGTTTAGATAATTTAATTTGTAATTTCCACTTTATTTATATTTATTTACATTTTATACCCATAATAAATTCATTCATTAATTCTCACTTCAATTGTATGATCATTGAAATAGATCGGTTCTCAATTTCCACTTTATTGAGATATATTTTGTACTATAAAACTATTTATTATTATGGGGTGTATCTACATCCCCTTGGATATGTTATAATATTTATATATTAATATCAATGTTAATCCATGTTTCATTTTATTTAATTTCTTTTATGGGATTTGTGATTCAAAGGATACCAAAGTTGTAAGGGTTTATTCTTCAATCTCATTTTTATCAGGACTGTTTATGATTGAATTTCTATTGAAGGAATTTAATTAATAACTTTTTGATAAAACCTTATATATTTATTCTCCAATGTTTATTTATAAATTTTTCATGTTATAGTACAATATTCCTCTCTTAGGCACTTAAAATTATTAAGAAAATGTTTTCATTAAAATGAGAATTTTTTTTCAATCTTTAGTAAAAAATCTTATTTCTTCAAAATCCTTTTTTTCTAAAAATATATTCAAGAATGTTTTTAATATTACCTGATAATATTTATATGTAATTTTTAACCATAATTGTATGTAAATAAAAAAAATTATTATTCCTATCATTTTTCGAACAATGTACTTTTTGACTTTCCATATAAAATGTGAAAGGAATATTTTTCTAATATAGATGATATGAACAAAGATTTCCTATTATCATTAACACCTATTTCTTAGAATATTAATTCAAAATATTCATTCATTCATTTCGACCTAATTTCTTTTTCTAATGTTTTGAAAATTCTTTGTTTTTAAAAAATTTATTTGAAAAGATAAATGTATATTCTCCTCAATAATGTTTTTAATGATATATTTATGGTACTTAAGTTAATAAATGAAAAAAAAATATTTTAATTGTACTCCACTAGGGTATGTTTTAATGATATAAACCTTATTATTTAATTGTATGGTTTATGATTAGTTTGACTAAGGATTGTATTTACATTCACTCCCTTGATTGATTTTTCCCATTAAATATTCATTGAAAGAATCACTTTCTCGTGATCGTTGTAAATTAAATTTACCTTAAATATATATTATTTATCATGGATTGTATTATTGGTAATACTATTTTTCAT
Source organism: Viscum album (assembly GCA_963277665.1). NCBI lineage: Eukaryota > Viridiplantae > Streptophyta > Magnoliopsida > Santalales > Viscaceae > Viscum > Viscum album. The sequence continues at coordinate 1,616,666,583 of OY728136.1, read as the reverse complement.
TTCTATATAAATTGTTTTTTAATGGATTTATTTTATCAATAAGGTAAAATCTTGATAAATCCATATTTTTTACTCAATATTGATATTAATTGATAACACAAATTTTTCATGAAATAAATTTTTCATTTTATGTATAAAGAATGTGTTGGAAATGCAGTTATGGGAGGGTCATGGAATTATATATCCATAAAATGCATCAATAGGTCCCATTAGAGAAATTAGTTAGTAAGAATTAAATGGGTTTTAGGACAAATTTTTAACATGTCTTGTTATAAGGTCTTGATGGTTCATGTATTATTATATCTCAGATCACAATGTCCAATATCAATAATTTAAAAGTTAGGGTTGAAGCATATTTATTATTGAAACAAAGGAAAGAACTTCTCTTTTGGGCGGAGGAGGTCCATTACATGTCCCATAGGACTTAGTGGGTATTAAAGCCCATTAAATGTCCCAAAAAGCCCATATTTTTTTAACCAAAGGTCCTTTTGTGAATAGTAATGCTATAGTACATGGGATGATATAGTATCTACAATAGTACCACCACCACAATAGTTCCTAGTATAGTTCCTTCCACTACTACAGTGTCGCCAGTGCTGCAGTCTCTTCACTACTATAGTCCACTAATGTACTTCTTCAGTGATGATACAATACATTTTCCCAATGAGGTTTTAACCCCCATACTTTATGTAATATTACACGGTTATTACCACAAATCTAAACCCCAACTACACCAATAATTTACATCATTGATATTTTATTTCTTATTATCACTAGGATAGTTTTTATTGATATCATCCATGGATTCAATTTGTTCTCAAGTAATTAATTAAATGGCATGAGTGTTCAGTTGTTTGCCTTTACATGTTCATTTTACCTTATCTAGTCATTATAGTCAAGTTATTTATTAAATGAAATGTGTTTTTATTTATTTAATTTTTCCATATTCATTATGACATATTAATTCATGATATCTTCCACTGTACATAACCCATACCGTGTATGTGAGCTCACCCTCATTTTCTTTATATTCACTAGTATATGGAGAAACAATTATTTAATGAGTTCAAGGATTCATAATTATTAATACCACTATGTTTTATTTTATGTTTTCTAATTTAATGAGACATTGAAGTTTGTATATATTTAACCAAGACTAATAAACTATTCAGTACTTTGGGATGTAATCTCTTTTATATTATGCCAATGTAGAAAATTATCCACTGGATCTAGGATAATGGGGTTGGGGTCTTTACATTTACATACATTCATGTTATGTAATACATATATAAGACATTCCGAGATTATGGTTCTTCTATTTTGGTTGAAATTTGGAAGTATATTGGTGTTAATAGTAAGGTCTAATATATAGTGGTCAATCTCATGGTGAGTTGATATTCATTTTTGATGAATGTAGTGTAGTTTGGTAGATATCTCTAATTAGTATCTTTTTTTAGGGCCATTTCCTTATATTCATCCTTTCCCAATCTCCTTGTGAACCTGTGTCTGTAAGTTTTATTATATAATTCTTGGGGGGGAGTTTATTTTTTAAAACACCAGGATAATATCTTTTCTATATATTAATAAAAAAAATTATTTCTATTTTTATTATTATTGATGTCATTATTATTCTTATACATATTCTTGTTGTTTTTCGGTTAGGTTCATGGTTTAATGGTAAAAGAAACCGTATAATACTGCATATACCATGGTTCAAATCAAGTAATCAACCTTTTGGATGATTTTTATAAATTTATTGTAGTTGGGAATAGGTAGGGTCATAGATCTATGTAAACTATATCATCAAATCCAAAATCACTCAATAAAATTAGTAGAGTCGGTTTCCACTTGAATTCAAATACACCTCCTCGCATGCTAGAGGATGTCGACTAGTAGCGAGGGTCTAATAATGGTACGATGGAGATACAATACCCGATGGATCAATAATAAATATAGTGGGAGAATAACAAAATAAAATAAAGTGAAGGGGAGGATACTAATAAAAATTGGAAATTAATAATAAATTGATAACCTGACCATGCTATTAAATGATCCATGCATTAAAATACTATACAATAAACTTAGGTCAGTCATCATATAGTAGGAAATATATATATAAAGGATAGACTAACATAAATTAATAAATAAAAACTAAACACTTTTATGCATCCACAGTTCATGCTCATCTCCCAACTCCTACATCAAGGCTTGGTCAATTTTGAATAACAGCATGAAGAAAAATACAAGGTCAGAATGTACATAAATGAGATTTTTTAGGTACCAAACGATGCCCTGAACATGGTGTGAGTATAACATAGTAGGCCACCACTAATGGTTTCTATATTTTATTCTTCTAGTGAATATAAAATTTTATGTCTGAATACTTATCAAAATAAATAAGGTCAATTAAAAAATAAATGTAAACTAAGTCAAGATTGGGTCGCTCATGGATGCTTAACTGACAATACCAATATCGGCCTATGTTAGACGATCTATTATCTAAATTATAATGTAATTATGGTAATAAAGTATAATTGTGATGGTGATAACATTGTCTTATGACACATGGATATAAGACCATATTTCCCTATATATCATGATAAACATATAAGGTTCTATGGGTTATTTAAATTTTTAGTCAATCATTGAGGGTAAACAAAACAGAAATAAAGAATAATATAATATCATATAACATGTGAATCTATCCAAATAATTCTAAAAAAGAACCCAATTGTCATCCATGGTAACTCATAATCTAATTTAACCTTCGAGCCCATCCAAAAAATTCTACATCGAAATATAGGTATCATTCTAGGTGTATATCATTACAAGCTACGAATGAGCCCATTTGAGGCATTACATATAAGGAATATAGGTATTTCTCAATGTGTATATCACATCCTGAAACCAATGACCATGTTTGAGGCATTCCGAATAAGTAATATAGGTATCACTCAAGGTGTATATCAAATCAAGCAACCTATGATTCCATATAAGGCATTATTTATATGGATTTCAAGTATCATGAGGCATTTTATATAAGGAATTAGGGTATCACTCCAGGCATATATCACATCCTGAAACCTATGATCCCATATGAGGCATTCGGTATATGGAATCCATGTATCTCTCTTGGAATAATAAATTAAAGTGGATAACGTGATTAAATAATTAAACACACACCAGGTGAATGTCCAAGTCAAACCATAATTCATCAACAATCGAATCATTTAATCAAATCACATCCAGGAAATAAATTTCCCATGCAAGTATACATGTCATAAGGACTTTCATCAAGATTAATTTGTTTTATCCTTTCACTTAATGAATTAAGAAGGGCCATGTGCATAGAATTTCCACTTAACAATTCATTATAACTCATTTCACATACTACGTTAGTCACATTAATCATAATTCATATGGGTTGAGATTGTGTGTCCCTAATATATACAATTTATAATTTCATCTAGATATCCTTTAGAAATAAATAATCCAGTATACCTTATAGGGATATTAGGTTACATGGGAATCTTGGTCACAATAAATACATAATTCTGTGAGACTTACAACTCTCTGAATACCCTTTATATTACAAGGGTATATATAATGGTTTAATATATTACTTGTAAGGATACATTACTAATAGAAATTCAATCAATTAATCTACCATCATTTAATAATTTCAATTTTAAAATTCAGGCCAAACACGCTTATTGGTGTTTTGGAAAATGACATACATTCATCATCAAGGGTATATAGTGACACACCCATGGGGTGGTATATTTTAAGGTATCTAGATATAAAAATATTAATGGCCACATAAAGGATCTTAATCATATTATATGAAATTAAATTTAAGAGTTACATATTTTATGATGGATTTAGAGGGAATCCAGAATGTTGCACAATGAAAATATTTTATTAATTGATGAAACTTTGAGGAAAAATCCGTAGACTGCCTACCATATACCATGGAATATTTATTAATTATTTATCATTCTTTGATTAAATATGAATCTTGAGAAAATGGAAAAATCGACAAACACCATGAAAATTCGGCATATGAACTCACATAATGATAAAAAATATAAGTTTAAGATATAAAAGAAAGAAAGAAAGGGGAGTTTTAAACTCACTATTATGCTTCCAACACAACCATAATTGATTTATTTAGAATAAAAAATAATTTAGAATTATCCCATGGTATAAGAAATGGAGGATACATACATGTATGAATCTCCATGAAGAATGGAGGAAGAAATATGGTGATACCCCTTTTATGGGCAAAGCGGATTTTTTTGAATATTCCCATTTATAAGAGGTGCACAGTTAAGCCGCAAGGTTGGGAAAACATGGTTATAATCATGTAGTGCCTCTTTCCAAACAACACCAATGTTGCATGGTTTCATCAAACAGTTTACCAATTGTGATTTATCCATGTGAGCTCACTACCCAAGCACACCACTACCCACATGGTTATAGGGAATGGTTAGACAAACTATGATCTAACTATGTGGTTTCTTCTATACCTCTACACCAAATCACATGGTTATTTTGGGTGCCCAAAATGGTTAAAATTACCTTGATCTATATTTTTATAGGCCACATGGTTGATTCATATGGTTACTAATAACCATGATTCGACCATGCGACTTAGCTTGGTCTAATATAAAATGAGTTTTCAAAGATCAATGATCTTAAAACTCATCCAATTCCAAAAATACATTACATCCCTTAAAACCCTACAGAAAATAAAATGTAGAGGGGTTGTAACTTTTTCAATTACATTTTTTGGATCAGTTTGAGATTTAGCCTACCAACCCAATGAAAAAATCCAATTCCTTTGGTATTTTCAACTCAGTCTAAAACATTGGATATTAAAACCTCCCGACCTCATAACATCTAATCCCTATTAATCTTTAATGATCAATGATAACATCACCTCACCTACCTGGGTCATGAAATTTCCCTCAAATTGTTTTTTGTTGAATGCCCAACATTCATCTAAGAATTACATTCAGCATATTATTCTTAAACCACTAAAACTGAAGTAAAAACTAATTACCAAAGATGAAAAATTATGATATCAATTACATGAAATCACTTATCTAGAGACAAGATCATTTCGTTTCCTATTTCATCAACCTACCTATGGTACTCCCCACCATAGGTCATACCTTTAATTAAAAATTCCGAGCCATGCTATTCCAACCATAATATTTTCCTATTGAATATCATCCATATCATTTTAACATTTATCTCAAAAAATTCTCATCAAAAAAATACTCATTCATAGATAATCACTCTACCTCTCATCCTCAACATGGTCAAAATGGTTTATTATCAATAGATCCATCTTAGTCCGGTCATGTTGGACATTCCCTAAAAATCCATGTATGACCTTTACATGACACCCATTTCAACCCATGATGTTCTTGATATGGATCATTGTTGTATATATCAACTAAGACTAATGATACATTCTGGTTAACCTCATGATTCAATCTACTAGAGTAAAAGTAGTTTATCCTAGTCAGTCCATACGCTATAATTTTCAAGTGATACATTAGTATATAGCTCAAATGTCCACTCATTAGAACCATTTACTGAGGAAAAAGTTTGTATCTCACATGGTGGTTGATTTAATGTATCTACTTTCATATGTGAGTCAATAAAATGTATTCCTACTTAGGAATCCAGGTGACAGTCAAGAAAATACTCACATATATAGATATCCATGTCCATGAATATTGTCATGAAAAAAATGAAAAATAAATTTCTTATCATTCCTTGAGTACATGCTTGGAATTTACAGATAAATCCATCCATATATGGTTCCATTATCCGATGATATTAAAGTTATATGAAATCGTCATGAAATAAGTCTTAATATCTCGCAACCCTTCTGACATGAGGGTCACCCATCAGGGACCAATATCTCACTGCCCACCTTTGGAGAATTATTTTTGTTCCACTAAACAAAATTATATTTCGATTACCACAGCCCATCCCCATCCATCACTTATATAATGACTTGAATTTATAAAACCACACTCATTTCTAATCACCAACACAAATTTCACCCATTATTCACTCCAACATCCTGAGAATGGTTCCCATGGAATTCACCAAATTTAAAAAATCCCTCAAGGGTCACCTCCCTTGAGAAACCATAGGTGTACTACACTCCATATAGATTATTTTAAACCCTATCCTCGAGCACAAATTTCTAGGAGTCTCTTTATCAAACCAGAGAAGATTTATATGTTTCTTGGTGTATACATGATTCCCTCTCTTCATACTCCAGAAGATATCAATATGTTTTCCATGATTACATATAAAATTGGAGTACAATGAGATTCCATCTATAGACAAGTATTGCTCTATCCCAGATACACTCAATTCAAAAAAGGATATAAATTAATTTTAATGACTCCTGACACCACATCTCTTGAAATTTAATGTCCAAATCCAACTATGGTAGATAAATTCATATTACATAATTCATTTTCAATTATCCCACACCCCCAGGCATATCCTTTATTTTTTATAATACCCTATATCACTTTTCTTGTAAGCATTACTTTTTAAACCCATTGGCATATAACCAACACAAAACCACTCAATAATGTACGATCTAAAAAGAACCATGCATATCTATAATGTATCATACCTTCCATAAACATAAAGTGTAAATCCCATAGAACTAAATTCTTGAATTCAAAACCACATTGATGAGTTTTTCATCATCGATGGCAAGATAACTATACTACATCACACATCAGTTTCATTTAGCCAAAAGATCCCTCAAAAATCATCTTCTAAATTGGTCTCATACATATTCCGTATTTATTAAACGACTACTCATCAAAAGTTTTGTTTGCATAATTAAATCACAAACTACACAACCATTGGTTAACTAGGCCATACACCCAAACAATATTTCCCATCGAACATATTCTCACTAACTGTGTACCCTAGGTGCTTCCTTGAAAACCGTAGGCATCACCATGCCTATATTGGAAAACCAAAGCATCATTCATGCGGCAGCTTCAAAACAAGTTTAAAAATAATATAATTTCCCTTAAGGAAAATATAAAACTCGTACCAACCTCTCTCATATGTATCCTTATTCAAATGAAATGCCACTAACTCCCTAGCGTACGAGTCACACGTGAAGGTATCTAGGTATTCCACCTAGCCATACCGATCATGTATCCAAGAATGTATACTATATCCATCAACCTTTCCCTAAGGCCACTCACATGGTAACCATACCAAATTTAAGGAAATATTTAACATGACATCTATAAAACCGGTAAAATATTTCTAAACAAGGTAAAACTATAACATACAAATAAATCATTGATCTATGAGGTTTAAACCTATCAACCTGTGTATAAAAACATCATCTAAAAATAATCAGCCTACAATTCCCTTATTTTCTCCAAAAATATCCATAGTGGAGTGATCCTTGGAAGATCATAATGCCAATGTAATAGGATAAGGGACTGACACTCACTAAGTATTTTCATACAGTAATACCCCCTTGATGATCATCTTTCTAGACAACCACTAGTGTACCTAGAGGTGTCATTAGTCATTTAATATTCCTACCCAAATCAACACAATCAAAAATACATAACATACCATTATTAGAATCTTGGCTCAAAATTCTACCATTTTCAATCTCTATGGGTGCTACCACAACGAGATAAACTATCAAATAACATATGGTGTCGACTTTTAAACTATATTCTATCCTAAAAGGAGACATGGATCTACAGTATATTATGCAGGGTCAATAAATAGTATATAAGATTCTAATAGATACCTATAGGAAATTATCTTGTACCCATGATAAAGAAATAAATTTTTAAACTACACATAGAATTTTATTTAGCTGAAAGCATGCCTCACTTTAAGAAATTATCTCATATTTTTCATACACCCAAATATTTATGCTGAAATTTCATTATTTGGATTTGCTAAAGAAAATTTTACTTTGAAGATAAAATTGAAAATCAATCATTTGGTTTAAATTGGAATTTTAATTGATTAAATCCTAATATCGAAAAATCTCAAAAAAAAGATAAAATTATAACATCATTTTATTAGGTTTGGTCAAGTAAGTTCCCAGAATAAATTTATATACAAAACCGTAGAAGTGTATATTATCACTTTATGTAACCATAAAATATAAAAAGAATATATCCCCATTGAGTTAATTACTAAATAAAAAATAGGAGTAAAAGTGACATACGAGGTTCACATCATGTCGATTTGGGTTTTGTTATATGGGGATGGATTCCTAATTAATTTATCCAATGCTCTATATGTTAAAGATTGAATCCCATTTAAATTTAACATGTAACCGTTCAAATTTTTGAGCACCCTTAGAGGGTTTGTCAAATAAGTAAAATATGCTAAAACCCACATATAAGTGTCAGGTCAATCATCATTGGATTCAGTTATATGGGTTGTTATTTACACATTATAAAGGTTACATCCCCTATAAATTAAAATTGGAAGGAAATTTAACTACAATAAATGAGTAATAAATAGAATTTAATTTAAAAACAATTTCCCTATAATTTAAAGTGTTCCTTCATGAGTGAAAATTTAACCACTCTTTTATTATTACAATAACCCAGTTAGACGAATGACCATTACCAAGTTATAATGGTACATTACATTATAAGGTATAATTTTAATTCAAGTTAATATAAATCAGTTTTAACCTTCTATATAAGAAAATAACATGTCCAAATTTGAGGGATAGATTATATGGTCACCCTCCCCAATATATAATGTCCCTTACACTTTAAAAATTTATATTGGAACCCATTTATTCATTCCCACCAATCTTTCAACCCATGGAACCAATATTAAAAGGCTTAAACATATATTAATTTGTTAATTAATGCTACACAATCAAGATATATGGTAAATCACTATAAAGGTTTATGTAGACACTTTAATAACCAATCATATATAACACTATAACAATGTATAATATCATTGAGAAAAGAACATAGGAAAGTAACATGGAAATCAATGAATCATAGTATATAGATAAACATGTTATATGTGATGTGGATCATATGTTCCTAAAATGATGTATGACCACACCTTTTCTCCTATCGTACTGTTCTAAGTGGTAAATCCTAAAAATCAGTAGTAAATACCATAAATTGGTAACTAGCAGAACTGTATCACTAACTCAAGGTGAACTAATAATAAAATGTAATAATGAATAATAATAAAAAAATAATCCCATCCCTAAAAACCTAATCCTTCCCCAAGTGTCAGTTGTTCTGACCTAAACATGAGATGTTTACCAAGTTTTGGCACATTCATAGTCTCTTATTTACCATCCAAAAATAGTATGAAAAAATAAAAGAATCACTAAAAACAATTTTAAAGTTCCGACCTGGCTCACCCGATAACAGTAGCCAAACTGATTTCCACATGACCTCAAGCATGCCTCCTTGTACAATATAGGATGCCAACTAAAAGAATGGATCAAATGATGGTATGATAGGGGAGGATATACCCTATAGATTAACAAGAAATAAAAATTAAGAATATATAATTAAAATCAAGAAAAGTGGTAGATAATAATTAAAAAAAATGATAGTAAACTGATAACACTACCATTACAATTAACAATCCATGTGTGAACAAGCTATTTCATATTCTCAAGGTGGTAATCGTACAACATTAAATATAAAAAATATGAATAGACTAATATGAATTAATAAATATAAAACCAACTCATGTCAGAATCCTGAGTATAAGATCATCCAACAGCTCCAATAATATGTCCTAGTCCATAAATAATAATAAAAATATGCGAAATCAAAAGTCCTTAACCAAATCTTTGAGATATGTATGGGTACCGAATGATGTCTCGAATAGGGTGCGAGTATATCTCAATATTCCACCACTAATGTCATCTAATACTATTCCGTATGTGATTATAAAATGATCAATATAGAGTTATATCAAACTAAATAATGGAATTGAGATAAATATATATATTACATGTTCCTCTTGAGTCCCTTATGGATGCTCGACTGAAAATACCATATTTGGTCTAAGATAGACTAACAATGATCATAAGGAGGACCCAATGACATCAATAACATATAATGGTGATGGTGATAACAAAGATCTCGTACACATGGATATACGGCTATGAATACTTGTATATCAAGATGGATATAAATTTTTTTACATGTTACATGAAATTTACAGTCTAACATTGATGGTAAACCAAATTGAAATCAAACGTAATATAAGATCATATAACCTTTGATCCTATCAAAGGAATTATTCATCAAAACCTAAGTGATGCCCATGGGCTCACATATTCTCTTTTAACAATTAATCCCATCCAAGGCATTTCATATAAAAATACATTTATCTCTCAAGGCATATATCATGTCTTGCAACCTATGATTTTATCCGAAGAATTATATGTAAGAAATCTAGGTATCATTCATGATGTATATCACATCTTGAAACATATGATCCCATATAAGGAATTCCTTATAAGGAATACATATATCTCTCAGGATGTATATCACATCATGAAACCTATGATTTTTATCTAAGGCATTCCATATATGGAATTCATGTATCACTGAATGTGTATGAAATTAAATAGTATCATTTTTTTCAATAATTAAACATAGTCAATTGATATTTCCATCCCAAATAACCTTTCATCAATAAACTGATCATTTAATCAAATCAATTCCAATATATAAATTTGAAATTATACTATACATTCCATTTAACGTTTCATCATGATTCATTTTTTATATAAATTCACTTCAAGGAGGAAGGGACATGTGCATAGACATGCAACATAAAAATTCATTATAACTCGTATCAATTACTCTATCAATCACTTTAGGCATAATTAATATAGTTCCAGTGTGTGTTTACATAACACTATCTATCTATTAAGTTCATTCAATCATACTTTATAAATAAATAAGAAAGTATACCTTAGAGGTTTGTTTGGTTATATTGGAATCATGGTCACAAAAAATAATTAATTATGTGAGTCTTACACCTCGCCTAAAACCCTATTTATCCCAAAGTAATATATCATAGTTTTATATAGTCCATTTAAGGATATATTCCTTATATAAATTAAATCAATTAATTTACCATCATTTAACCATCCATGTTTTAAATGTATTTACAAGCACACTTAGTGGTGTTTTGGATTATTACTCACATTCAGCATCATGAGAATATAGTGACACACCAATGTGGTGTTCTTCATTTAGGTCTCAAAATTCTACCATACTAATGGGAACCAAAATTTCACTATACTATATTCTATTCCATTAAATTTAAGTGTTATATATTTTGAGGGTTATTCATGAAGAATCCAATGTGTGACATAAGGATAACAATTTATAAATTGATGAAACTCTGGTTGAATTATCATATGTCATCTGCATTATAAATATATATGTTTACTCATATATTATTTGCATATTACTTAATTTTATTTGAGAGAAAATGGCATAATCAGAAAAATCCAGGAAAATAGGGAATATGAACTCACACAATGATAACCAATATAAGGAATAAGATAGAAAATAAAGGAAGTAACAGGATTTGAAGACTCAATGTTATGAGTCCAATACTCCTAAAGGATTTTTATTAGGAAAAAAATTGAGGGATAATCCTATTATGTGAGAGTAGAGCGAGGAGGCGGGCATAATGGAAGATCCTAAGTGAATGGAGGAAGAAAAAGGTTCTAAATCCTTTTAAGCTCCAAAGAGAATGCACATGAGCCTCATCCTGGTTGGTGAGGACGCATTAAGTGAATCTAGATGACCTGGGATCAAATCCAGGTAGAGGCATATTTCTGGGGGTACTGCAGCATTACTATAGCAGTACTGAAGTTGGTACTATAGCGGGAACTGTATCATTATTGTAGCAGGTACTATAGTGGGAACTGTAGCAGGTACTGTTTGTCCCTGTAGCATCCAAGACTCTTCCCCCATTTGGGCCTTCGGACCACCAATTTGGTCCTTGAGCCCTTTACGGCCTTTGGGCTGCCCAGGCCTTCAAGACAGTAAGGTCTTTGGGGCACCAAAAGTCCTTCGGGACACCGTAAGTGTAGATGAAAACCAGAAAACCTAAAAGGAATAACCTCGAGAAGGATGATGAGCAAAGATATTTCACCATAGTAGAATCCAAAAGGATTGAAAGAATGATAGGGTATGACACCTACCATTGGGACGAGAATATTCATGTACATGAAAGCCTAGCCGAACAACCATGCGAAGGTGGAGAGCTGGTTTCACGATGACGATGCTGGGGAGGAGCGTTTCCAAGTAGTTAGTCTGGGTTGTATGTAATGTCTGAAGCCTATGAGAAATAAATTCCACTAAGGCCTATGGGCCATGTAATACATATGCATACGGGCCTTGTAAGGGTTCAACCTCACCCCTTGAAAGGTGGATTATCAAAAATCAATAAAAAATGATGTTTTTCAGGCCATTGGAGGAGTTTGAAGGGTAAAAAGGTAATTTTTTCCCTTTTTAAGAGGTTCAGAGTCAGACTACACATTTTGGAAAAAATTTCACTAACCATGTTGTGACATAGTCAAAATAACCACCCAATTCACATGGTTTCCTCCCATGGTTTACCAACTTCACTCCAATCATACACCTTAGCCTATGTCACCTGAAAATGATTTTTCAAAGCCCAATGCTCTCACAACAGATATAAAATACAAAAAAACCGTTCTTGACATAAAGACTATCTAAAAAATGATAAATGGTCACAAATATCTGAATTACATTATCATGCTCATTTTAATATTTATCCCATCCACCAAATAAAAACTCAAATTCCATTAGAATTTTTAACTTGATACAAAACACCAGACATAATATAAACACAACTAGACCTAACAATATTGAAGGGGATCATTGCCTATTAAATGTTACTCCTTCAGGATGTGGAATTATTATGGTATTTATTTGGAGTGGGAAACCCTGTGGATATAAGGGAGTGGTATGTACTTACTATCTCATGGGTTTTCATATTTTAAACCTTTGAGGGGATTTATAGTGTAGGTGATGACGCTGATGCTGAAATTGGAATGAAATGATGTAGACCGTGAGGCATGAGTGATATGGGTAGAGGTTAAGTCTCAAGTAATAGGCTTTTTCCAAATATTCCTTAGGTACAATCAATTAAATGGTCTTTTAAAGGAGTGTTTTAACCCATGGAGGTAGTTTCTTGTACTTATGGTCTCAAGGGTTGTATGGGTTGTTTCCTTTCTGTGTGACCACTAAGGTCTACTATGATGAAGTAGATTATTAATGTTATTATTGTTCTTGTTATTATTATTATTATTATTATTATTGTGTAATATATCTTGTAATTGAGTTCTATAGGATTCATCTCTACATACTTATTGTTCGGGGTTTAATCCCCAATAACAACCAGTTCAGGTAGATTTTATGGTGTTAATATAGTAGGTGTACTATAACAGCTACTATTGCGGCATGGGGTACTATAACAGGGAAGGATAATATAGTATAGAAGGTACTAAAGCATCAAGTATAGTAGAATAATAATTATATCAATACTATTCACCAAAGGGGACTTTAGGCCGTAGATGATTATCTTTTAGATCCACTAAATTTTAAGACTTAAAGATATGAAATTGAAATGGTATAGTCATTGAGTGGGTCAAATATCGAAGGGGGTGTGGCTTATCCTTACTAGGCCATAGTTGTGTGAGTTTCTTCCATTACTTGTAACATTTATGACCTTAATATATTTTCATTAATATTATTATTAGTCGGTATAAAAAATATTAGTGATGGATAGTTTATTGCTCCAAATCCATGATATCGGGGATTCAACACACAAATACCCCCAATTTGGGGAGATTTTTCTGTTGTACAATAATATGTATTATAGTAGGGGTCACTATATTAGCAAGAGTACAATTTATAGTAATAAAGAAACACAGGTACTACAGTATAAATAATATTTTATTAGTATTAATAAAAAATAGGGCCTTTGCGCTAGAATGAAGGGGGCTTCAGACCATCAAATATTGGAACTTCAGGAAAAAAATTATAATAGGACATCTCTATAGTTGGTCAAGCATTGGGGGTGGTATGGACAGTCCTTGCCGGATCATGGTTGTCTGATTTATTACCTTTTCTTGTAACCTCCATGAACATAATAAATAATAATTATTTTTTTATTATAATAATAATAATTATTATTATTATATTTTTCGTAGTCCAGTTGGGGTTGATTTTACAGTGGTTCTATAGGAGGGGGTACTATTGAAGGAAATGAAGCAACATCGGTACTATAACAAGATTTATAGCAACATTAGTACTATATCAGATAGAGTAATATAGAAATATTATTCTTTGAAGGATACTTTAATCCATAAAAGTGGGGATTTGGTCCATAATTGAAAGGGACAATAGTCTCTTAGACATCTAGAATCCGGGACATAATTGAAGGGGGATTTAGACCATCATATGTCAAGCCTTTGGACCTTAAAAATTAGTATGGGATAGTTGTGGAGTAGGGTAACCCTTGGAGGGGGTGTGGATTATCCTTACCATATCATGAGCCTCTGAGTTATATATTTTCCTTATAACAACCAGGAAATTAAATAAATGATGATGATGATGATTACTATTATTATTAGTATTAATATTAATATTATTTTAATTATTATCATTTTTATTAATATTATTATTAGTGGCTTGGATGATCTGGTAGGGGATGATTTTATGTGTCATTTTTTTTTGTTATCATTTTCATGTTTTATTAGTCCCACATCAGTGGAAACATTAATTACAATACACCTTTAATATTTTTATTATATTAATAAAGGTTCTATGAACTTTTTATCGCAAAATCATGGTTCTATCTATTCTTGAATATTATTATTATCATTATCATTATTCTTGTTGTTATTTTTATTATTGTTTTGTTGTTGTGGGAAGGTTAAAATCATAGTTTCCTAGTTATTTCATGGAGACTAATATATGATCTTCATTTTTATAATTTTTATTTTCTCTCGTGATAATGAAAATGTCCTTTAAAATGGGGATTAAGTGATTAAATAATCCCTTAATTTTGTTGGTGTGCATCTTGTGGTTCTGAGGATTATAAAAAAATTTTGCTTTGGAAATTATATATTTTCCCTATCATGTGTGATTTAGGGATTCTATAGGTGGAGTTTTCTGACTATAATATTATAACCATTGAGAAATTTTGAGAATTCAAATTATCATGTGAGAAGGTTTAGAAGATGGGTGATGTAACCTTTGATGAATCGAGTTGGTGAACTATTTCTAATAAAAATATTAAATATAATAATTATTCTATTAATCATCTTTCTATATAGTCTCATGAATATATATATGAATTTACATTGATCTTAATAATCAATTCTATGAAATTTGGTGCCTTGGTGACAAGATAATGACATCCATAGGTAAGGGATTCTTCAAAATTCTCTTCTCATATGTGACCCACAAATACATAGCATGGGGATTTGGTTATGTAAATTTATTGAATATAATTATAATTTACAAGGAATATAATTCAATTTCCAATCTATTTTATTAAAACTTAAAATTATAATATATCTATACCTTTAAAAAATTAATTTTTTTCAAAAACTTTCTCAACATGTAACACCTAACATAAACGAAACAATGATATACTTACATAAAATAAAAATATTTATGTAACCCATTTAAACCTATACATTTAATTAATATAAATGAATATGAATAAGAAATTTATGGAATATGTGTATAATTAAAATAAAAACAAATTTTATTTTGAATAAAAATCAATTAGTATACCTAAAAATGACTAATAAGATTATTTATTTTTTAAAAAATTATTCTTCAAAAAAAATAAATTTTATAGGATACACATTTCAATTTTAAGAATCATATGATTAATAATAAATAATATTTGATATTTATAACTTGTTAAAACCAATTATGTTTTTAAATTACTAAAAAAAATAATATGAGTTAATATTTTAAAATTCATTTTACAATAAAAATAGGTTTTCATGATATTTTATTATTTTATTTAAAAAATAAATTTATAAATTTTAAATTTTAAAAATAATAAAATTAGCTACATTTTTTAATTCCTAATATAAAAATTTAAATAGTACTAATTTTTGATCATTTTCTAAATATGTTTTTTCAAATTAAAAAATGTGGAATTTGTGAAAATCACAATTTACACAATTTTATCACTACATAAGCATAACATTGAACATTTAAAAATCATTTAAGTAGCCAATTATTATTATTTTTCAATAAAATTATTCCTTTTAAAATATTTAATTAACTAAGAGAACCTATGAAAAACATTTTTATAACTAATTAAAATGTTACTTTATTAAAATAATCATTCCCCCTCATTACTTTAAATCATTCATTTTCTATATGAGGATCGGATTTGAATTTCATTGGAGGAATCATATTTTTTAATTAATTAATTATAAATTAATTTCTTTCCTTAAAATAACTACCCATGGTAATTTTATCTTATATATAAATTTAAATCTAAAATTTTTAATTTATCTAAAAAACATATTCATGGGATTAAGTGTGTTTATTTTAAAATTAACTTTTCACACCATTAGGAATTGTACTTGATAAAATAATTTTATGATTTTTTATTATAATTTTAATATTAGTTATTAATTTAAATCTTAATCTATTTCATTAATATTAAGTACTATTTTTATATATTAATTACGAAGGTAAAAGTAAAAAAATTAAAAGTGAGTTTGACATAGTGTAAAAGACCTAAAACATTTAAAATACAAGAATTGAAATGAATTAATGATTTTTTTATCTATCGATACAAGTTTCATGAAAAAAATCCTACTTTTTATCCATTGACCCTTGAAAAGTTTCATGGCATTATTGTAAAGTGTAATGGTGTTCACAAAACTACCATTCCATTCACCTATAAAAGGTTAACATATTAAACAAATAAAGACATTACTTACCATCGAATTGGTCCTTAAAAATATTCCATTTTAATCTCCATAGATCCTAATCCCAAGAACATAATCCTATTAAAAATCATATTAATCCTAATTCCCTCAAATTTAATGAGACTCCCAAGGAAAACTCTTATCCCTGATGTGAGTATTATAAAATATTGAGCTTTTATTAATAATTTTCCTAATTAAAATTTAATATAACCCCAAAAATATAGTTATATTAGTATAATTTATATAATATAATATTATTTTATTAATTTCATTATAATTTGTTTTCATATACTACATCCATTAAGGAAAAAACCGTTGTTCGTGTGTTGTGCGGAGTACCACCTCCACAATATAACGTTTATTCGTTTTCCTGTGCCACATTAAAAGGATGAATATAAGGATGATATTAAAGGATAAATATGATTTTTATAATACCATTAAGGTTATATTATAAAAAATTGTAGAAATTTTTAATGATATGAGAAACTATCATTCATTTAAAATTTAATCATTTAAAATAAGCATGCTAAAACGATAATATTTTATTCAAAGTATGAAATGTCTTATATAAACTAATTAATATCATATTTATTCATAATTAACTAATATGAAACTAATAATCTCCAAATAATAACATCATTATTATGATATAATTATATTAAAATAAATCAATTCATAATCTTTCATTAAATTACGGTGTGTTCATGTTTTGGTCAGTTTAACCACCTAATTGAACAATATTATGCTTTTATATCAAAAATAAATAAGATAAAATATTTATTTCTTTAATATTATATAAATGAGTATATTTTTTGGGTTATGGTACGGTTATATGAATATTTAACTCATTAATTGGGAAAACCCTTTCCATTAGTTAAGAATCATTGGAACAAGATCCTTATCAATTTCATCATCATGGTCTATAACAAAAAATTACATGAAATGATATTATAAATTTATAAAATATATTTTATAATATATTATATTACATTAAATTTACTATTAATTATGAAATTTTAAATAATAATAAACATTGACACCTCTATTGTGAAACTATAAAAGTCATTCAAAATCATAAACGCATAATGTTGAAAAATAAGAATCCAGGTAGTGAAAGATTCTTTATTAAAATTATAAATGAAAAATAATATGATTATGGTTTTTAATTATTTTATTAAGATTGATAATTTTTTTATACAAGGGGTTAAATTAATTACATGGAATTCAATAAAAAATTATAATGATTTTAGTCTTAATTTCCCATCACCGAGACAAGTAATGTATTTATGAACATACATTAATTTATGTGGTATATATACTACATATTTGATATAAAATAACATGAATTTTATTTTAGTAATGTTATTTTATGTTCTATTATAATCCTTTTCTTTCAAGGGATTCTGATTATAGTGCTACTCATGTCATAAGGGTTTTCATGCACTCAATTATGATTCACTATTACGTAATAAATTTTGTGCACCGTGTTCTCTTAGAATGGTGTATTAAATTCTCATAGATAAATTAATATCAAAATTATTTAATTTCATGGGATTTACTAGGAAAATAATTTTTTCCAGTGGCTAGTGATTCAACTATTTTCCCAGTAGTAATGACTTTTTGTATCACAAGTCCCCTTCTTTGAGATATAATATTTTATCTTGAATGTTTTTCTCCCATGATTAGGTTGTCCCACCCTATATATTTTATTTTGTGATATTTTATAATAATATTTGAGACAATAATTTTAATATTACACTTTCCTACAATGTGGGTTTTCAAAAAATTAAATTTCAGGTATTAAAAAATATCCATTTCATAATTAAATGTTATGGATCAAAAATTAATGAAAAATACATTTGTCCATTTTTAGGGATCCATTATTAGAGAACCATTAGAAAAAAAAATTCAATGATTTTTCCATCACATTTTAAAAAAACATTTGGATGTGACATGTAACTTATTCTTTTCGGTCAATGTTAAAAATGTTTTTATATATTCACTTTAAAATTTATACATCCAATTCCATTTTCATATTCAAATGGGTTTTACTAAATAGAGTTTATTTTTAATTATTTATCATAATATATATATATATATATCTGTGTTATAATTTTTGGATAATAACTCATGGTACTAAACAATCCATTTCATTTCCCCTTCTTAGGTGGTATAGTTCATGAATTATTTTGTGCTGATGTTTTTCATCTATCAATATATTTGTAGGTTTTCATTTGTTACACTATAGATTTGTTATTTTTTAACCATCCACCTTTTTTCCATGCATGTCTTATGATCATTTTTTATTTATTTAAATATTCATATACTCATTGTTTTATATGGTTTGAACATAATATTTTACATAACTCGAATTGGATGATTTTTACATATAAGGAATAATATTATATTATCATGGGGAAAATTATTGTTATACCATATATTTTTATACCAAAATGGATGATTATTGGAACGATGACAATGTATTGTTTTACCATCCACAATCTCTCTTGAGATGGGTTATAATCAAGTGATCACATTATTACAATTAGGAAATGTATTTACAATTTGGGAGATTATTGGATAATAACATAGCTTGATCTTGTTTTGGAATCCTATATTATTCATTTGATGGATATACATGTTCTTATTCCACTAATAGTACCTTAGGTAATGGTATGAAATGTATTGATTGACTTTTTTAGTTAATTAATTGGACTAAAAAAAGTGACAAGTGGGTCTTGAAATTATATTGACCCTCGATGCCTCCGCTTGTCTCATGAGTTAAAACATTTTCGGTTTTTTTGTATGCTGTATTCCATAATAGAATAGTGTCTTAGAATAAGTCATTGATTGTAGGATGTATTGACTATAATATCAATTTCAAGTAACATTTCTTGGCCTAAGGTTTTGTAAATAGGGTTTTAAAACTCTATCATTTTTAATTCCATTATTATAGGATATTTATTAATTATATGCTTGTTTTCATATATTATCATGGATATAAAATGATCCCAATTTCATGTTGATTAAGGATTCATGTTGTTTACTAATTCCTTCCGTAATATTTATATTATTTTTATGAGATGATGTATTCAATTATATGTTTCCCTTATTGACTGTTTGATCTCACCCTTACTTATGATTTCCATATCCCCATGTTATAAATAAAAGAAGTTAATGTGACTTTCTTAGAAGGATAACTAGAGAAAAATAATTTGTTTTATATGTTCAAGAAATGTTATTAATTAAGTAAATTCATATTTATTGGGATATTTTTCCATTTGATAAAAAAGAACATTGGATTTTTCAGTTTATGTTAGGTTTTAATTCTCTAAAGGTCAAAACATTATAATAACATTTAAATGTAGTATGTGAAAATATAATTTTTAATTTTTTAATTAATTTTGCGTTTATAAAGACTTTTATAGGCTGTATCGTCCGATCTATTTATGTGTTTATAAGTATCGGATCAAGGATTTATGGTTTACTGTGTCACATTTGGTATCAATGTAATGGTTTAGATAACTATGGAGATTATTATTTTTATTGAGGATTATTTAATGGTTGATAAGATAATGTTGATAAAAAAATTTAAGGTATATATTACCCTTTAGAATAGTATATGATTTGATTTTAAGGTAATAATGCACATGTTATTTTGGGATTAGGGTTAGGGGACCCTATTGAAACCCTAAGAATAATTTAATGTATTAGATAACATCTTGATGTTTTGGTATAAGAGATATTACGTGTTTTTTTATTAATAAATATGTTTTTGAATATTTTAATGTGGATGTTGTTGTGGATTAAATTCCACTAGGGGTATTAACCCCAATGGGTTGTTTCATTACTAGCTCAATCATAACTCTGATGCACAATGAGTGGACCTAGGAATAATAACATAGAGAGATGCTCCTGGTTGATATGATTTCATTATTCACAATATATTTATGAACTATTATAAAAGAATTTATGAATAATGATAACTAATTAGGTTAATGAACCTAAAAGAAAAAAGGCCATAGATAACCAAGAATTGAACAAAGTGATTCATTAGTTGATCTTCAAATATCATATGTGAAAAAAAAATATAATGGGAGAAATTTTTTATTGATGTTTTAATATTCAAATTTTGGATATTATCAAAACCATTGTTAGTTTTAGTATTTTTTTAAAAGATCATCGAAATTAGACTGAGAAAATTATTTACCTAAAAGCCACTATTCTTTATAACTAAATAAGGGGGTGTAAAAAATAGTTATTAATTTTATATATTTCTATTATAATGGAAACAATTAGTTTTTTGGTATTACATAATGTAGAGATTTTGATATAATATTGAAAATGTTAATTATTTTTAGTAGGGAGTGACATTTCTCGATTATATTCTGGTATATTCTAAAATTATTTGTATTATGTGAAACATATATGGTTTATTCATCATATTTTTTCATTAAATAATGAATCATATATTTAATTGTATTAATAACTTGAAAAGTTATATTAGGAAATGTAATATTTTTTTATAATTATTGGATAATACACGATTAAGGTATGGATAAATATTACGTTTAATATACACATGATGTCGAGAAAATATAAAGTGGTTTTGTTTTGAGTATATTATATAGAAATTTGTAACCATGATGTTAATAATTATTTAATGATTTTTTTTGAGAATTTCATCTAATTTTTTGGATCATGATATATTGTGACTAATTTGTGGCCATATGAACTTGTGGTTCATACAATTTTAGGAGTCAATGTAGTCATAAATTTTGGAGTAATATATAATCTTGTTGTACTTTAATGTCTTGGATAATAAAATGGATTTTAGAAAAGGTTTTTTATTGAGAGTATATGATCATTCTATATAAATACATGGGTATATGATATTAGGAATGATATATTTTTTAGGAAGGATAATTTGGATTTTTAGAGAATGGATTTCGGTTATTTTTGGGTTTTGAATATTTTTAGAAATCTCACTGTAATTTGGGATCTTTATTTTATGAGTTGGGTTAGTAAGTATTAGATAACCCAAATCAATGTTACCTAGATAGAACCAAAAATTATATATGAGAATGATATATGTTGAAATGAGTATGATATAAGTTGATTTGCAAAAACTATAGGACAACAATATATTTTTATAATTTGAGACATATTGATGCCAAATTTTCTTACGGATATATATGATAAATAAATAATAATTATAGTTACTCATGATAAATATTCTTGTTTTTGTAATGTATGGTACAAGATGGAACCATGCGTATGAGGTATAATATAGATATTGTATCGATAAAAAAACCATTAGAATTGTATATGGGGTGATAAACCTTATGATTATGCGAAACCATCTATTACTAAATATGATTTACAATATGAACATAGTTGATGTCCCAAACACACAAAAAGAGAGAATTCTACACTCTCATGAAATAGAATGGGATGAAGATGAAATGGGGAAAATGATTCAATTTCATATATTTAAAATATGTAAGAATAATCATGGGACAATTTCCCTAATTAGATGAGTAAATTAATTTACAGTGGAGTTTAAAGTCATCAAATTTATAAGTTTAAAGAAGACATAGAAGCTATAAAAATACATTTCTCTGATTATAATATTTTTTAAAATTAGACAAATTAATTTTCTAATATGAGGTATAATTAGTTAGATACTCAACAATAACCATAAAAACCCAGAAAATTCTATGAAACCATTACCAATAAATCATATATTGAATTTTCACTCTGTATTTTATAGTATCATATATCATTTGATTCTCCACTAACTACTAGATATTGAATTATAAATACCCATGGAGTATGATTATAATATAAATCATTTCAGAGTTTTTGGAAATATATTTATTATGGTTCTAGATCAACATCCAATAGTATAATTTTAGTTAAAATTTGGAATTGGTTAGTTATATTTATATTATGCTTATAATAATTTTTCACATAGAGAAATCTTTTTCAATATCCAAAATAACCCTATGTTCATTTCATGGGGTCTGGTTAATTTTGATTTCCCTGTTGAAATTCTACGATCATATGAGTCAAATTATAAGGATTTAATTTATTAAGTGGGGGGGATGTAACACAATTAAATTCAAATAATTTATGCCTTTAAATATGTTTTTTGGATACTTTTCTCTATATAAATAATTGAACTTAAAAGAAGTCACAATATATTTAGATACAATATAAATATTCATGTATTATATTTAAAACCTGGAAAATGAATTAGATGGAATTAATAGATGTAACCAATTAAATTGATATATATATATATAATGAAAATAATATCTATTTTTAATGTGAATGTAATTTAATTAGTTTACCTAAAATGACCAATCAGATCATTTATTTTTTTTAAAAACATTTTAAAGAAGTTTTTTTTATGCGATACAAATTCCTATATATAGAAAAATTTTATTGATGATAAATTATTATTTCTATTACTAATTGGTTAAAAATAAATTATTTAGTAAATTATATAAAATTATAATTATATCAGTTAAAATTTCAGAAAGACTTTTTTTTGAAAAAAATGATTTTTTATTAGATTATATGAATTTATTATAAAAATTAATTATAAGTTTTGGAATTTAAATGTTATAAAATGAAATTAATTTTTAGCTTCATAATATGAAAATTAACCTAGAATAAATTTTTTTTATCATATTCTAAAAAGGTTTGTTTTTAGTAAAAATGTGGGATTTGTGAAAATTATAATTTCCATGATTTATCAATATGTAAGAATAAGATATAAGATTTAAAAACCTTTTAAGTAATATAATATGAATTTCTAGAATACAATTATTTATTTTAAAATATTATTTGATCTTATAAAACCTATAGTATGCATTTTTATAACTATTTAAATTATTACATTAATATAAAAACTACTTTCTCCCTTTTCATTAAATAATGTATTTTCATGGTTATTCTTTGTTCTTTATTTCAGGGTAAGCCTTGTAAATTTTATTAAATTTACTATTATTAAATTAATTTCTTTAAAATCAGAAACTACTGTACATTTAACTTATATATAAAATTTAATGAAAAAAATTCATTTTTTTTAAAATGATTTCTATTTGGTGAAGTTTTTTTATTCTAAAATTTGAAATTGGAAGTAAAATAATATTAATAAATGTAAATATTAAACTTTTCATCAAAATTAATTACACGGGTTAAAAAATAATTTACACGGTAAAAGTAAAAAAAGAGTAAATTTAGTTTAGCATTATGTAGAATAACTAAAACATTTAAAAAATCCCTATAAATGAATGGCTAAGATTTGGAATAACTAATAACTATTTAGCATATTCTTTTTCATTTATGACCCATTGAAATTTGAATAGTCTCACCACATTATTGAAAAATTTAAAGGTGATACCAAAACTACCCTTTCATTCACATATAAAAGGTTCACATATTCACCACTTAAAGACAAAACATTCCATATAAATACTCATTCAAAATATAAAATTTCAATCTCCCTAAAACAATATTCCATGTAATAATCTCCTAGTCTCTCATAGTTAGCTTAAGCTCCTCATATTCCAAGAGACTACTAAAGAAAATTCAATTCCCTGAAGTGTGTATTATCAACTACATAGTTTTTCTTATTCATTTTACTGTTTAAGAATTATTTTAAAAACAAAATTATAATGATATTAACATAAATTTTATATTATAATGTTTCTGTGAATTGGTTATTATCATTTTTTATATACCCCATCCATTAAGAAAAACAAAACATTCCTTCATGTGTTGTGTGGACAACTGCCTCCACGGCGTAACAGGTTTCGTTTTATATTGCACCTAAAATGGTTCGATATAAAGATAGTATTAAAGTATAATTATGATTTTTATATTATCTTTAAGGTTTTATTTTGACAAATTAGATAACCTATTTCTGATATGATAAATAAATTACAAACATTAATTTATTCATTTAAAATAAGTGTGCTAAGAGTATAATATTTTTTTTCAAATTATGTAATGTTTTTATATCCATTACATATGCTTGTAATTATGTTTAGTCCTGATGAACACAATAATAATTACCAAATAATATTCTTCTTCTTCTGTTATAATGTTATTAAAACTAAACCACCACAGAATCCTTCGGTAAATCAAGGTATGTTCATGTTTTGGT
This sequence comes from Viscum album, assembly GCA_963277665.1. Classification (NCBI taxonomy): domain Eukaryota; kingdom Viridiplantae; phylum Streptophyta; class Magnoliopsida; order Santalales; family Viscaceae; genus Viscum; species Viscum album. Next base: position 1,616,641,345 of record OY728136.1, on the reverse strand, counting down.
AAATTTAAAAATTTAATGAAAAATAATATGAATTAATATCATGAATTAAAATGAGAGATTATTTTATGGTCTAATGTGATATAAATGAGTATAAAATGATTTTATTATTTATTGTAAATTTATATTAGTATTTAACTCATTAATGAAGAAAAAAATTACATTCATTATGAATCACCGAACCATGATCATTATCGATTTCATCATCATAAATTGTAAAAAAAATAAAATGAAATGAAATTATAACTTAATAAACTACCTTTTTATATATTTTAAAGTATATTATATATTATATTAATTATTAACTTCGAAATATAAAAAATACACTTCTATTATGAAACTAATGATAACATTCAAAACTATTAATCTTGTTGTGGAAAATCAAAAGAATGATTGTAGGTAATGGATATTTATGATAATTATTAATGAAGTATATGTGTAAAATTATAAATTATTTAATTAATATAATTAGTTTTTTTATATAGGTTGTTAAATTATATTAATGGAAGTCAGAACATGAGGTAAGTGTTTTAGTCTTAATTTCCATTAATTGAGACATTTATTGTATTTATGAACCTATTTTTATTTATTTAGTGTATGTACTAACTATTTGAGATATAATATAATTCATCATATTTTTTTAATGATATTTTAATTTCAATTACAAGATTAATATTTCATGTATTTTTTATTAAAGTGTTTCTCGAGTTGTAAGTGTCTTCTTGGTCTCAATTATGAAGCTTTGACACATAATATTCATTGTGCTCCATATATTATTTTAATGGTGTCTTAAATATTCATGGATATATTTATATTATATTCCTTTAATTTTATGGCTGCAGTTTCAGATCTTTCCCATTTAGTAAGTACTTTTCAAAACACAAATCCCCTTCATAGAATTACAATATTTTATCATTATCATTATTCTCCCATTCCTGGGTTATCCAACCCTAAATATATTTTTATATAATATTTTATAGTACTCTTTTATATAATTTTTTTTATAAAATTAAGGTTTCATTACTCTTTTTTAAAAAGTGGGTTTTTAACCAAGGTAATTCTAAGTTGTTTAAAAATATCCTTTTTATAATAAAATATTTTCGATCCACACATCCTAAAGAAAAAATTATTTAATTTTAAATTATATATTATTATATACTGTTTAAAAAAATCATCGATTTTTCACTACAACGTTTGAAAAAAAATTGGAAGTGACCCATAAAATCCTATTTTATGTCAATTTCAACAATGTTTTCTTATGAATCTTTTAAATTTTTCATTAAAATTTCAATTCCATAATAAAATGGTTCTACCCTAATTGGTTTTATATTTCATGATTAATCATTTAATATATATTTTTTTATCTTTTGGGGAAATGAACTGATGATAAAAAAATAATCTAATTTATAACTCTTTCTTTGGTGGTATCATTAAAGATGTATTTTGTGAGGATGTATTTTATCTAATTCATCAAACTCCAATGTTTACATTGCTAAAAATGTGGACATTTTATTTTTAAACTATCCACCTACATTCCATGGATAGATTATGATCTTTTTTTCAAGTATTAATTTAACTGTATAATCATTGATTAATATTATGTAAACATCACCTTTTACCTAACTCGAATTGGATGACATTCACATATAAATTCTGATATTATATGTACATGGGGAAATTTATTTTCATAAAATATATTTTTATCCCAATATAGAAAATTATTGGAAGGTTAATTATGTATGATTTAACCACCCACTTTTTTCTCAGGATGGTTTATGATCATGTTGTCCCTTTATTGGCATGGGGAAAGGAATCAATACTCTATATGATTATTGGATGCTAATGGTTTTTGGTTTTGTATTTATATTTCATATTATTCATCATATATATAACCACAATTTTATTCAACCAAAGGTTCCTTTGGTAATAGTATGACTTTTTTATTGGATTTTGTGGTTTATTCATTGAACATAAAAAGGTGACTGTTGGGGGATGAATTTATATAGCCCCTCGATGAATCCATATGTTTAATGGGACGAAATAGTATGGGTTTTGGTGTTATTCATCTTATTATAATAGGATATTGTCAAGGAATATGGAATTTGTAGTAGGATGTCTTCACTTCGATATTGACTGAATATAATGTATCTTGGAAAAAGGTCCTCACATTAGGTTTTTTATGTTCATTATTATGTATTCCATTAGTATGATGTAAATATTATTGATATCCCTAGTTTTATTTATTTTATTGGATATATAATTCTCCTAGATTCATGTTTTTTATGGATCCATGTTGTTTGCATATTCCTATTATATTATTTATTATTTGTTTATTTTATTATTTTTTAGTTATATGTTTTCCTTACAAAGAATTTGAGCTCACCCATTCTTATGTTTTCAATCTCCCTAGGTTATGGAGAAAATTATAACATGTGACATGTTTATAATAATAAAATGTGTGATATAATTTTTGGGAGATGTTCAATACTTTTCCTAAATTTACTTTTTTCACATATAATGGTAAATTTTCACCTTTCATACAAAGAATGTGTTGTTTTTTAGTTTATATTGTCTCATAATTATCTATGTCTTTAAACATGAAATTATCCTTCATATTTAATTGATAAAATATTCATTTTTATTTTTTTATTTAAGATTAGTTTTATCTATAATTATAAAGTTTCAATTAATAATATTATTTAATGTAATGGCTTATAGACATTATATCTGGGAGTGTATGTGTGAAGGGTGACACCTTAAATGTGAAAAAATACATCGTATAGGTATATATTTCAATTCAGGTATTGATTTGGTTTTTATGAAACCCAAAAATATTAGGGTAAATTTCTTTTTAAATAAGATTCTAAATCAAAATGGTCAAATAAACTAAATGGTCTTGAGATAGGTATTGTTCATATATTCTAGTAGAAATTAATATGTGTTCACCTTAGATCAAAAACTTTGTTTTAAAATATTCAAAATATAAAATTGATTTACTAGTTGAGTATGATAAGGACTATATCTTCCATCAAATATATTGTAATATTGGGATTTCCTTTGATAAATTTTGTGGGAAGTTTGTTCCTCTGAAAAATGGATTGAAAGCTAACATTGCTTTCATTTGTAAACAATCGAATAAATCGATGACAGCTCTTTATAATACTGAAGGGAGTGATAGATCATATAAAAATAGGTTGGATATTAGAAAAGGGAGTAGGTTGGAGGTTATTTTATGGAACATTTTTTAGATGAATATGGTAAACTTTGAGTACCTTTGGTAGCTAAAATAGATATTGCATTGGTTCCTTCTATATTCAGTATTCTAGTGTCGAGTGAAATGGGTACTCTGAAAGAACTAGAATATGAATGTGTACTTGAATTTGACTCTAGTTATGATTCTCATTAGAACTTGGTGGATCTTCACCTTCATACATATTCTAAAAGATAAATAATTCCCTTTAAGTTATCTCTTTATCCATAGCACAACTCGAAAATCCAAAATCCTAAAAATCCAAAAGGATAAGGGTAAAGGTTCTGTACCTTAGAGACCAAGTTCATAATGATCTCTATTTAGAAGCTCTTTATGATAATTCATCATTTATAGGATCATAATCAAGTAAATTTTGAGAACACCACTAAATATTTAATTAGAGGTTTCTGTAGTGCATGTTGGATAAGAGAACTACATTAAGCAGTCATTTAAGAACAAGCCTATTGCCCACGTGGATCCCCCTAATAATTTTTAAGCGGGTTTTTCTCCTAAAAATATAGGGGATACTAAGGGTTATTTCCACCATAATGGACATTCCAGTAGTTGTATTGGATATTTTATAAGGGAGGTTTTGTGTAGGAATTTACTGAAGGTCTTCTGATACCATTACAAAAGTGGATTTGGTATCACCCAAAATAAAAGTTTACTTCTAGTGGAAGTGTTACCAAGAAGTCTAGTTCAAAGGGAGTTGATGAATCGATCATCCCTTTTCCAAAATTGGTAGTGAATATGATGACAATAGTAAATAAACCATGATGTAAAATGTACTTGATGCTACAGCTAACAAAACATCAAGATTTGATCCATGTAAAACCCTATATGGTGGCAATAAAGTATCCAAGTAACATGAGCCTATTTCACCTACGTTTCTATAATAAGTAGAGGATAAGGATGTTTTTAATAAAATTTTGGTTTTATGTGACCAAAAAAGTATGTTGGGAAATTAATGTTCATGGATAAGAATGATGACACATACATATATTCTACTCATTTCAATGAAGTTGATATATGTATAAATGGTGATCCCAAGGAGGTAGATTTTTCTATGAGTCATATTTGTGTGTCAATGTATAGAAATAAGGTTTTTAAACCAGTATTAGATATTTTTGTAATGTTCATTCAATATGTATGGTCTAATTAGAATCAACTAGTATTAATTTAACTATACCAATGTTATTCATTTAGGTATTATCACAGAGGTGACGTTACTAGTAAAAGTAAAAATAAAATCTATGAATAGTGGTATTTCATATTTGATTCTCAAGAAAATCGTGGTGATATGAGGACAATGGGGATCCCGATCCGGATTTTGTATGTTACATAGACTCTATTATTTTCTAATTGACCATGTCCAACCTTGATAGAGTTCCAATGTGAACTCTAAAACTAGCAAGATGTGGTAGATTTTTTAATATTTATGGGGCCTTATTAAAGGTTCATTTACTTGATTCCTTGGGAATTGTATTTCATATGAATGTGGAATTTCTTCCATACCAATTTCCAATAATTATGTTAAGACTCTCAAATAGAATTTTCTCTAGAATAAAACAGATTGTATGACTTCTATCAATACACATCAAGTTCAGAATCTTATAGTCCCATGGATAAGCAATAAATATTGGATTCATTCCTTGAAATCATTATAAGATATGAACATTATATTAAAAATCACACCTATAATTTAACAACCTGGAATTTTAACAATGGAATTTCCCTTATAACTATATAATTATGTCACAATTAGTAATAAAGTGTAATATAAAGCACATGAACCACATGTAAAACAAAAAATATTTTTTATATTAATGTGAAAAATATATTTATAGAATAAATATGAACTCAAAGATATTAAATATGATAGTGGGATAAAAAATATAAAATAATAAAACTATAGTTGAGAATTTTGATATGCTTGATCCACTATAAATACCACACTCAAGAACAACACCATTGAAATAAGGAAAAATATTAATAATACAACATTCATCTTAAAAATGAAAATATATATAACCATGAGAGAAAATATAATTAATTTAATAATTAATGAAATATAATGTATTTACATAATGTAGGGAACTCATATTTCTATTAAAAATCTAACTGTTGTAATAGTAATATGACCTCTAGAATAGTAACCTAATCGTTGGAATAGTAATTTGACTATTAGGAAGATTCAGATGAAAACTAGAGTAGTAACCTATCCAATATAAGTGTAAAATAATATTTAAGTAATATATAAAATGAAAATATGACATATTTATATCATGCAACATATAAATTAATGTTTTTGAAAAATATAGAATAAGTGTTTGTATTTTTGTAAAAATTTATGTTTTATTTATATTTTATTAATAAATAAAATGACATGAAATAAATTATATTTTCATAAAATTATTTTTTCAATCAATATTAGGATTCATTATATTGATAATAATTTTTTATGAGACCATAAGTAATTTTTCAATGGGTTATAAAATTGATCATAATATTAAAAATTTTATTTTCTAAATAAAGAAGGATTATATTTAAAAATAAATTTTTAATATTTGGAAAATTATTTTCTAGAATAAATTTCATCTATTGAATCTATGTGTTGAAAATGGTTAGGGTGATTTTTGATTATTTTTCTAAAGTATCAGAATTTTTTTGTACAATAATATATGACAAAATATAGCAATTTAAATTATAAGAAAAATACATCCAAAAATGAGTCTTAAATGATGTAAGGGAAAATTATATCAGAATAACATACTCTAATTATAGTATATAGTCCCAATATTCATAACTATTGTTTCTATTGAACCAAAATAATAAACTAAGGAACATAATATACAAAAAACACTCATCTCCTCCTCTTATAAATATCACATCTCACTACCAAAAATCCCCACACGTTTTAAGACATGGATCATATAAAAAATATAACCTAATCTACCTAACCACCTCTTTGGAAGACCTGGTATCACCAAATATCATTAAAATGATCCTTAATGGTTACCTTAAGATGAGACAACAAAAGGGAGAGGTAGATTCTCAACTAAAACTCATTCAATTGTATTCTTCTTCTATAACACCCATATGTTTCACATCAACCAATACATAGTAACATAACTATCCTAAATATATTTATATGTTATTATTATGTTGTAATATTCATCTTCATCCTCACTTCATTTGATTCTAAAAAAATCATTGTTCACAATATGGTTGGTTCACCACCTTCATAATCAATGTATTCATTTATCTCTACTACCTTCAAGGATGGTTATATAAATAGTATTATTATAATATATAATGATAATAGATATATTATATCATATTTCTTATTCTATAATGTATAAACAATTAATTAATTAATTAAACCTAATATAATTTTTTATTGTCAAGAAAGGCTCCTAAATGAACTAACTGTGTAACAAGAACATTTAAAATAAATGAATCTTCCCTATAATGGAACACATATGGATATTTGGGACAATTTCAGTTTATATATGGACATGTTTATTATTTAATATTACATCTGGAGTTTTAGTCCCATTTTACATAAACTTATATGATTAACTAGATGTAAAATGAATATGGAACCAAAGAATAAACTCCTTCAGAACAGTCCAATTAAAAAATATATCAAAATAACATTGTTTTAATGGAATAGAATATAATTATAGATTGAAATATAGATTTTAAAATTCTTGAATTATTTAATTAAATAATATAATTTTATTATTGTAGAGTTAGTGCATAACTATTCTGGAACCTAAGGTAAGGGATCTCTCTGAACAACCCAATTTTCATTGGGATATGCTTTCTCACTATTTTCCCCATATTCTATTTCTTTTATTCTTATTTACTTATTCAAAAATATTTATATAAATCCTAAAAATATATAACTACTTTAATTATATTTTACTTGATTTGGATATATATGATTTAAAGGTTCTCTTCCCAATTTCTTTTGACAAGAAAACAAGATTAAAGGGTACTTCTATGTATCTTATCCTATTTCTAGTAACACTTCATAAAATTTTCTAAATCATCCATGGTTTCTCAAATTTCTCATCATATTATGTAAAATGATCACAACTACAAATTGAATCATTTTTATGAATAAATTATGACGTGATCCCGCCATAAAAGGTCATTTGAGATGGGGTCCCATCATAATTGATCCATTGTTGAAAACGGAATCACAAAAAAAAAATGATAGTCCATTATAAATAATGATATTTGTGATGAGAATCTGCCCCATCACAAATAGTTTATCCAGTTTTCTGAAAAAAACCGTTACACGGTATGCTCGTCACCATTATCTATTGGCGATGGGTTGCTCATAAATATGTTTTTGCAACGGGTCCATCGCAAATAACAAAAAAAAATAAAAAAATATTATAAAAATTAATATTAAAAAAATATAATAAAATTATAAAATTATAATGATCATAATAATAATTACTATAATGATAAAATTAAAAAAATAACAAAAAATAATAATATATGGAATAATAATAATAATAATAATAAATTAAACATGTAGTGTAAAAATAATAATAATTAATAATAAAATTGGTAAAAATAAACTAAAATATTAATGTTTTAGATAACACAATGTCCTCAACAATATAAAAATTTAAAAAAAATTAAAATAATAATAATAATAATAATAATAATAATAAATAAATAACTAATAAATAATAAAATAATAAAAAACACATTATTCCCAATAATATAAAAACCACACTATATAGAGATATAAATATATGAAGTAATCAAAATATTAAAAAAATTACAGTAAATTTTTTATCAAAAGAAAATATATAAGTCACTTAGGGGAGGGTCATATAGAGGAGTTGGTGGACCTGTGGGGGGGAACTCCACTACTAAACCATGAGTTAGATGTTACATGTACTTCATCATATGTTCATGTTGTTGCTACTGTTATCGACACATCTCTTCCTCCTCCTACTGCTACTGTCGATAGAACTCTTCCATATCCCTATGAAAACACTCTATAAGCTTACTCTGAGCATGTAGCTACTCCAGATACTAAGAAAAAGATGATTATGACTCTCCATGAGTTCCCCTTGAGATATATGATGACATAAAAACAATACCATAATAACTCTCAATCATCAATTGAGTGTTGATACCAACAAATCACCCTATCTTAAAGGCATACTGGGTCACCTAAATCCTTTCTACCTCATCAAATATTGATGCACGGGTCTGATCCTCTGTCTTGGACTAACTCCCAATCTATGACTAAGACTTCATGGACTCATATGGATCCTTAAATTCCAATTTAAAATTAAAATATTTAACATATTATTTACTGTTAATTTTAAAAATCAAGAATATATTATACTAACCACTATCTATTGTTGTTGATCACCTTTAATATCTCTTGTGACAAGTTCATTGTATATCTCCTATAAAAGTAACACTCTAAAATATTAGGTCTTTAAAATTCATATATGAATGTAAAATAAACAGTTTACATTTAATGTAATTTAAATTATTTAAATATTGAACTTACCATATGTTCCCTAGGCGTAATGAATGTACAACTACCAGCGCAATGTGTCACCTCCTCTCAGCCCTGGTTCTATTGAATAACAAATGATCTCCTCAAAAAATGACAACCCATCCAGTGTGAACATAATCCATCTCAAACATAAGATGGAATGTAATCAGGTTGTTGGGTGTATCAAGACTTATCAAACACTATGACTACTACTTTACTCATTGTTTTCAACCTCAAATTGTGGGAAAAATGACAACAATTCTCACACATACAAGCCTCTCATGCCACCAAGATTGATTTACACATGTTAAAATCATTGGGATACCACAAACCCTAAATATTATTAACAATATCACATTATTAATTAAATAAATATATAAATAAATATTTTTTACTTATCTTCCAACCAATGATCATACCTGAGGTACTAAAAATCAATTTGAATCTGATCCCATATAACCCATGCTCCAGAAAAATAATTCTTTAATATAGTAACCCCATTTCCAATAAATATATTATAAATGATATGAAAAAAGAAAAATAATAATAATAAACAAGTATATAAATAAAGAAATCAAAATTAATGAAAACTAACAAAAATACACAAGTAAACATACCTCTACATGCATGGATTGAATCCAATATGTGGACGTCACTTCGGGATTAGGTTAGGAATCATCGGTCTCACAAGACCATGACCCCTCTGAGAACTTACTGAACTTAGAGCAGTCTGAGGGTCAGATGATCCAACATTATGTTGTTCACTAGGAAGGCCAGCCCCCTCCAACTCATGAAATAGTTCAGAGTCCATCTGATACACGACTTGTATGTTGTTACCAAATAGTTAATGAATGTTGTTAGAAAATAGTTGAAAACAAAGATTATATATATATAATGTTTATAACCATCATTTAATTGTGTCAATATTCATCTCCATCTTCATCTGTATATATGATGAGGTCAATATCATCATTTCTTCTTTTGGTATCATCAATTTCAATAAGATTTTCAGTTTCATCATCTCTTGTCTTTTCAAATTCATTTGTTATATTAATACCATCATTGTAACCATTAACCTTTAACTAAAGGGTTTCATCATCGATATTTGTGTCTATTCATCGAAAATATTTATTTGGATTAGTATCTTGAAAAATTTCATTTCATTGCACTTCATTAGAACCATATTCACTATGAATAAGCTCTTTTCCCATGATTTTTTATTATACTTGACCAATCACTTAAACTTATTTATGTAGTAGAATAATTTTCATAATAAATTTTATTTTTTAAGGAGCCAATAAAAATGGTTCATTCATAGCAAGGAAGATTTTATATTTAAATTCAATGATTATGTGGATAAGATAATCACACAAGCCCCACTTAGACTCCAATGTCTGACGTTGAAACATTTTCATATAATTCTATCCTAGATAACACAGTTTAATTAACACTACCATCATACCATAAAAGTCAACATAAATTTCTATATGATGAGATCCTCATAAGAAATCACCATAATTCATTATTTTTTTATTCCACATATGCACGTCTATGAATTTGAAAGCATTCACCACAAATTGATTATATGAGTTAACCATTTTGGATGGTGGTTTACTCAATAAAGACAACATATTTTAAATTTTATATGCATATTGAGATACATGAATTTTTTTTTAAAAATTATCAATATAATAAGTAATAAATTGATTTTATATGTGAAACGATAAATAATTTATGTTAGATGTTTGTAAAACCAGTAAGAAAAAATATTTTGTTGATGTTCTTCAATAGAAGGTTCTATAATTTGTAGAAGTTGTTTCTCAATATGATTATCATATAATCAAAAAATAAAATAATAATAATTTAATGTAACACATATTATAGAATATGTGATAGGAGAACTCAGAATATAAATGGTGTCATTTCTTTACAGTTAAGCATAACATATGTATGAGCATTATGATGTTCATCATCTGAAAGTTATCATTCATGAACTCTACCAAATCCATGTTTAGGATGATTAAAAATGACAATTTATTATTAATTTTGTCATAAATATTTCTCTCATTGCGGTCCATGCAGTTATTTTTTGAGGGATAATAAGATTAAAAATAAATAGACTAGAAAAAATAAATTTCCTCTCATAAATAAGATTCTCTAATTTATCCTTCAACCGATGCTTTGTTATAATATTTTTATTCAATTTTGACATGCATCTATCGAATGGGTACATCCATCAGAACTGTACTAAACCTCCAAAATTTTCTTCATATGGGAAATTTAATATCAAGTGTTCCATTTAGTCAAAAAAAACATGGTGAGATGATTTTTTCTAGTTTCCATAAAATTAAAACAATATCTTCTTACAATCTAATTTGGGCATCACAGTATGTTGTCACATCATAAATTTCGTAGAAAAAAAATGATGTCTGTTAACGCATCCTAAATCATATAATTTAACAAACATTTTAACTTAATTGGAATAAGTATTTCCATTATAAAATGACATTAATTACTTTTTAATCTGGAAAGATAACCATTTCTAAAACATTTGAAATAATTAGAAACATAACCATATTGAAGTCTCAAATATTCAATCCACTAGAAAAATAATAATTTATTTTCATTGGATATTATATAAGCTACTTTTATGTTAATTAACTTCTATAATCTAAAATTTTCCAACAGTTCATGTTATAGTTTTCTACAAATTTGGGAAAACTATCATCTTTCCTTTAAATTATATGTGGTCTTATCTAGTGTATCCAAAACAACATATAATATATTATTAAGATATTTATTCGCAATATTCATGACATTCAACATGTGATAGACCAAAAAATGTGACCAATATGGAAGATCCGAAAAATTCTATGTTTTATCCAATTGTGTTCTTTCATAAAGAAATTGATTTTCTATTATTTTATATTTGGTCCAAATGTAATGTAAGGTGATGAAGAGGAAAATGATTTTAACTCCATATCTGAGATCATTGTTGGAGGTTCATCTATTTAAATTCTTCTTTTTCTGAAATGATATATTTTCATTCAAAAAGGAGGATCGTTTGGAAGACATCTGAGATGAATGTCAAAAAACTAGGTTTTATTCCATTAATGACAATAAACCCTTTTTATTTATCATATAGTAAGAACATGATTTTGTATCATGTGTGCTGTTTCAAGAGAAAATTAAATATGTTGGGATGTCACTAATTGTCCACATCACTGAAGATTTCTATAAGAAATTTTTTGTGCATCAACATCATATATACTGACACCATCACTACATAATAAATATAACTCATCAATCAATGGTTTCAAATAAACTTCAATATTATTTTTCATATTTTCTAGAATTAATAAGGTCAAAAAGATATATGCATCCTTAATCAAAAACCCAAGAGGTAAATTCTATAGGGTTGTAAAGAAAGGCCAATAAGAATTTTACTATTGTAAGAAACAAATGGACAAAAACCATTAGTAAAAAGACCTAATCATACATTTCGAGCTTATGAATTAAAATACATATGTAAATGGTCACAAAATTCCCATGAATCACCATCAGAGGGATTATTTAATATTATATTTGTTGAAATATTGGTTATGTGGAATGACATCAATGATGTGGTTTTCTGACACATTAATAAATCTTTTTATCTAGGTGTAAGAATGAAATAACTCAACTATTTTATAAGAATCAATCTATACTTCTATAGTTGAGAGTATTTCTACCTTGATTTTATACATATAGGAAAACTCTCCAATGTCTCATTTTCAACATAATACAATATGCAATAGTTTGAAAATGAATGAATATACTAATAACCATAGGAAAACTTGGAAATATCCTCTTACTCTTATAGAAAGTTAGAGAGAATACATTTACTTTAGGTAATAACATTTTAAAAAAAGAGAATATCTTATCAAAATAGTTATTTTACATTCTATTATCTAATTTAATTTTGAAAAAAATTCTACTACTTCAAATTTCATTATCATGCAACCAGGATATAAGGTATCGTCATTAGACATCAAATTATAATAAAATTGATTTGGTTCTAACTCAGGAGATAAATCAATATCATCTTGATTATTATTTTGTTTAAAAGATGGACCTTCCAAATCATGTAATTATTTTTGAGAGTGATGGATTAGGAACCAAATTATTAGTGTTTTCTTTGGAACTAATTTCAATAGGTTGATACCCAAAAACATAATCCATTCAAATAGAAAAAAAATAGATGGCCCCCAATGTTGTCAAATGTTTCAAACATCCCCATATCATATTTCTTATATAGAAACTAAATTTTACCTTATGAAACAAATTCTAGTTTTGATTATGAAGATGATAATAAAGTTTCAACACACTCAATATATACAAGATTTATATTAGAACTGTTTAGATTCCTAAGATGATTTATCCAAGCATGATCATTTAAAAATGACTATTGTCATGTTTTTTCATCCATATTTCTTTAAAAATTATAAAATAAATAACTTTTAAGGATTAAATTGATATAAGAAAAATAAGAAACAAAAAAGTGGAGGAAACTAAAATATTATAATTTACTTTTAAATATTATAAATTTTATTAATTTATTATCGTTTTCTTATTAATTTCTCGGAATATTAACAAATTTAGGATGAATGGAATTTTGGGTCATCAAATTTTATTCCTTTGGACTTATAAATTTTATCGGGCAAGTTGTGGAGTTGTACTATCCATTGATGATGGTGTGACATTTCCATACTGGCCAATGAGTCTATATTTTTTTTTTATTTTCTTGAAAAATTTGGGATCTTGAAAATTTATAATTTGTGTTGTTATTATTATTACTATTATCACCACCATTAATAGTATTCATCTATAACATGAAGAAATATTCTTCTATGGAAGATGGGGTTTACCTTCACATTTAATAATATTTGGGTGTATCGAGTTTATATTAATATACTCTCAAAATATCAATCTATTTTTATGATTCATAGTGATTTTTCCATTAAGAATATATCATCTCTTAGGAATTTTATAGACCTTTAAAAGGATGGTTCTCATTTCTATCATTATGTTAAGAGTAATAGATCATTGGCTATCATTGAAGATAATTTTGGGTTCCTCAAGAAAGGGATAAATGCTTTTATGATTTTAATAATTCGTTGTGTGAATTACCAGATTAATGATAAGAATTGTAATTTGAAAAATCATAAATATTATTTATCTAAAATTTGGGGATTTTGAAAATAGCACATTCCATTTATTAATAAGAGGTTCTATCATGTGGTTTCCCCTTGGATGAAAATATGGTTATGTATTATGGATTTTGTTTCATTTTTCTAAAAACAAGAATATCTATAATATTTGAATGAGTTCCATTGTTCAATCCAAAAACTAAAAAATATTATATTTCTCAACATTGTATTCAAATTCATGGTCTGAATGTACTCTTTTGACATCCCTAAATCTTATGGGATGTTTCTTTGATTATAAGATTTTTTATCAAATCCATGCATGAAATAGAGTTAGTTAGGAATGAAGAAATTGTTTGAATTTTAGTTGTAATTAATTTATAATCTCCATTAATTGTCATTATCATACTTGTAGTTGAAAATAAATACACTGAACTATTTATTAAAATTTTATATTTACATATTTCTTCCAAGGGATTTGAATGTATAACACAATAAAATAAACAAATTATAGAATATTTCGATTTTTTTCAATATGTTAGGAATGTTATTGGATACCTATAAATTCAATGATTAGAAATTGGATAATTCAAAAAAAATGATAGTGGAACATTCATGGGCCCTGGTTATGGACATAATAAAGACACTTTTGAAGATATAATTTTTATCACTTCCACATATTATGAGCATATATATACCTCTATAATTAATAAGGATAATTATTTTCTTCTTGACCAAAGGATTATACCAAATATAGATGATCCTAATCAATATTTTGGAGTTGATATACAAGGGACTATTGTTTGTTTAGTTGAAAGTGATGTAGGGGTGGATATCACTGATTTACAAGAAGAGACTAAATGAAATATGGTGTAATGAATGGGAAAAAGTACCTTGATCTAGTAGGTAAAAATTAATCTATTATTTTAATGACTATAAATCACGTCTCATAGATTAAATAGGATTTTAGTGTTGTATCTTTGTTATTTACATATCATATTAGCTACTATGTTGACAAGGGGCACAAAAGTTTTTACGGGAATGTTTCCACTCTAGATAACAGGATAGAGCAACCTAGAAAGAAATACATGGTAGTATATGAAACTTTTAAATTTGAGAATATTGATAACTCAAAGACCAGTGGACCATTTGCACCCAATCCTTTATAAGAGAATTAAAAAAGTTTAGTCACTATTGGAAGCTTGGATACTAAAAATGTGGAATCTCAGTATCCTATTAATTTGGATACTATATTTGTTGTGTGTAATTATTTACACAATGTATTTAATGGTGTTCCTTTTCTTAAATAAGAATAAAATTGACAGAAACTATAATTTCATATTGGATGTGAAGGGATTATATTTTAAATTTCGATATATTGGAAATCCTTCAAAGAGTGATTTATAAGGATAGTTTTCATTTGTTTATACTATGATAAATTATAAGAATTAAAAATTGGATTTCAATGTTTTTTCCTCATGGGATGAGAGAAATAATACATTTTATCATCAAGATAATGATCCATATTTAGGTAATATGTTGTCTATTGGTGTTAAAGCATTCAGACAGACTGTTACTATAACTATATAATGGTAGACATCAATTCATTCTATGAGGTAGATTTACATGGAGTATGGTTCTTCTAAATATTTTATATCTCCAATGATAATTAATAAGGCTACTAAAAAGTAGTGAAAACTATTAATTGGTACCTTATTCAACTAAAATAAGGATGAAACATAGAAGGAGGTGACACTAGTGTCTCATAAATTTGTAATCAGTAAGGTGGTGACGATATAAATTTTTTTCAAGATTATTGATTTTATTGATGCTATAAATTATTCAGAATAATTCGTGAAGTAATCTATAAAGGATCATACCTAAAAAATTGTTAAATATTTCATGGATGGAAATATACCTGAGGTTAACCAAGGCTAGGTTAGGAATTATCACGCTGCTGAAGAGCCTTCCAATTCAATGGATGTCATGAAATAAATATTGGCTCTTACTACTATTATATTACAAGATAATATGATACTTAGAAGCAATGTAAATTAAAATCAAGTTTAATCCATGGATGATCAACCAATTTAATTAAATATTGAATATCTTTCTCATGATAATGATGACAATACATAAAAAAAAATCATTATAGGTTTGATCATTACCTGAGAGTTTTCTACTCGAGTGGGATGATTTCCTCTCATAATATGTTTATATGATTAAGAGAATGTATTCATTTTAAGATAGGGATCATTCTTGTTATTGATGATTCAGTGTATCTACTACTTTATGATATGGGAGATTTATATTCCTTGTGAATTTTTTTATCATGCTTTGTAATATTAGTTTTTTTCCTTGTTGATCTATGGTGTTTATTTGTGTAAATATTTTCTCATTACATCTTTTCATGTAAAACCTTTTATTTTATATTAATAAAGGTTCCATGAAAAAGACTAGTAAGGCAATAAATTGTAGTCCTAAAAAATTTATTTTGAAGGAAATGAATGATTAATAGCCTAAGGATCATGACAAGGTTGTTCAAGACACTCTGTTAACATAGATATATTCTTCTAGTATTTATGGAGATCAGATCCACTGAACCCCTGAGGATATTAGTAAAAGTTATTATCCTCTACAGTATAGTTATGTGATTCAATAATCAATAGATAATAAAAAATTGGACAGTATTATTGTATCTTCATATTAATAATATAAACCTTGGAATACATTTAGGACATTGAGAGGTTAGCACCCATGTGGGATAGGTAATCCAAAATAAATGGGTTTTAAAATTAAAACCATAAAAATTTATGTTTGATTATTGTCTTTGGGAACTTTTTTTCCTTTATAGATTATTCAAGCAGGATTGTGTCCTTAGTCACTTCTATTTTTTAATTTTTCATCATCATGTTTGTTTCATGATGAGTGTAGTACCATGAAAATCCCTATCCTCCACCATACCCATTCTTAACTCTTTAAGTACAATGAGATAAGACCAATAGGCTCTAACATATGTATTATTCAATCATCATAATCATAATCATCATCATTATTAATATTTTTATTTTTTATTAGTTTTATTAGTTTTATTAATTTTTCATTGCTTTGGGTTCCCAATTCCATGGCTCATGACATCTTTGATCATTTTTATTATTGTAGTTATTATTATTGTTCTTTTTTTTTCATTTTTTTTGTGTTTTTGTTGTTGTTATTGTTTTTTGCATTGTGTTATGGGTCGTACCAGAGTGTTATAGAGTACTGCTCCATATCAATGAGTTTGGGGGTTTGACCCCCGAAAATCCCCAATTTGGTGGATTTTTATATAAGTACCATATATTTAATAAAAAATTTGAGTAATATAGTAGTTTTTCTAGAATATTAGTAGTCTAGAATTATATCTGATACTATAGTAGTTGGGTATTGTAGTACACAAATTAATATAAAAGGTAGTACCATTCACTATGATGGGCCTTCAAACCATCTGTCAAGGTCTTTCAGGCCATAGGATGTTCCAACCTCATTACATATTATGTCATTTGGGCTGATACATCCAGAAGGGTCATTTGGGATATAAATAATTTATAATAAATTCCTATAAAGTGTTTTATTTTCTTTAGGTTGAGGGATAAGTCTTCATCAATTAGGAGTGCCTAGGTGTCTATTTTTATTTTCAATTAGTATTCCCCTCTTTGTAATATATATTTTTTGTTTTTTGGTGGTTTTTGTTTATCTTATTAGAAACTATGATTCTATGGGTAGGGGTTAAATCCTTGGTAGATGTTAGTGTAGTGTAGCACATAGGTAGGGGCCTTTAGTCTAGGATGACAAGGCTCTTATGAAAACAAATAGTGGGTATTTGAGCTTGTAAAATTATAATGGGCTATATATAGAGTGTGGAAACATTTGTAAAGGGTGTAATAAAACTTTGTTGGGGGTGAAAGGGGTTATATAATTCTATGATTCCATACAAGGATATATTATCTGAGAAATAAATATGTATAAACTATATAAAGTAGAAATTCTCTTTCATGATTCCTAATCAAGGGGGTTACTTGGAATCTTCATCGCCTTCACTTTGGAGGATAATCAGGTAAGGTCTAATGTATCATGTTTTCACCAATCATTATTAAAAAAGGGGAAGAATAGAGTTATAAAAATAATCCATTTTTGGTCTCCTGATCATTCCAAAGGTATAGGATTTATGGAGACTCCCATATTTGATTAAGAAATTCATTGAGATATGATTGTTTTGATAAGAGATTAATTATATTCCATGGGTACTTCAACATTTTCTTTCCCTCAGAAGACATGAATTATAAAGAATTGGGTTTTATAATAATCACCCTAATACATGGAATTCTAATTAACCAAAAATGGGATGTTAATTTTGGTATGTCCAATGTTAATAACAAGAATGAACATGTTCATATCGATGTTCATGGTTTCAACTTATTCTAGTTCCACCCATGGATCCTATGGGACATTACATATTTAGTCTACACCCCTATCAATCTTGATAGTGATACCAGAAGGGATAGATATGATTATTATATAAACATTATCATATAGGATGATTAATCTAACATGTTAATTGATGAGGTTATTTTGAAAATTATAGAGGGTAAAATAAATATTAATATTTCTTATTATAGGCGACCACCCTACTGTGTTGATTAAAAATTAATTATCCATTTTTCTAGTGAATACTAAAGGGATAAGGTCTCGTGTAGGTTATTAAATCACATGGGCCATTCTAAGACTAACCATTGAAAGATGAAGGCTAAGGAAAGGGATTAAGGTAAAATCTTTGTTCAAGACTAGGTAAAAGGATTTTCCCTAGTATAGCCTGATATCTTGTTTAGGGTGGATAATTTTTTTCCATTTTTCACTAATAACAGTGATGATACCAAAAACCCTATCATATCAAAGTATTTAACCAATATGAATTTTGTTAAGAAGTTAATTGGAATGAAAATCCATGAGATGAACAAGATTCCTTAACATGAAACTTTGAAATTACTATATATGAGGCTTTATAATTCTGCACTGGATAGTTTTCTAAGAAAGGTTAAATAAAATAAACTTGAAGACTCTACCATGAATGAGAATATATAGAGGAATACTCTGACTATGGGGGATTTATCTTCTTCTATACTTACTGTCATGTCTATAGCTGATACAACTACTAGAGAATCTTTGGGGGGATCCCTAGACCATCACTTTTGTCACAAGATAACAAAATAACACTGATGAGACCAATCCTAAGGATAAATCTAACAAGGATTAAGATACCTTCAAATAGGTTCCTTTGGAAAAGTTTTATAAGTGTATGTATAATGAGTTTTTTCCTTTAGTTCAAGATTCCATCCTAAAAACAATTTACACCACTTTGTGGCCATTTTTTGGATGATGTTATTGAGGAGGAATATCACTCCCTAAAAATGATGATTTTGAAGGGATGGAGGAAACCATGGTCCCTGATAGTATTCTGTATGATTATGCTATTTTGATGTAAGTAGATAAGAGAGGAAGAAATGAGAAAACATTTCAATGGGTTGTGTAATAGAATAATGGTCCCAAACTAGATCCAAATCAAATTCTAAATGAATGCACTTTTTGGATTTAGTAGTGTTGAATAACGTTGACACATATTCATCCCTTAGTCATTTAATCACATAACATAGTCCCATAATTATTGGAATTGTAGATACCAAGGTGAATATTTATTAATTTAAAATCATAGATTGGGGTAAGATGTTCTGTGAGTGTATAGATCATAATATTAAATCACCACAAGTGGAATCATTGTGGGTCCTTAAGATGAATAATTTATAGGATTATATCATTCAAATTGGATGGGGATAAATCACAATGAAAGTTGAATCTCACAAATTAGCCTATATTATTTCTAATATTTATACATCTAACTTGTATATTAATAAAAAATATATATGGGAAGATATCTCTTTCATTATAATCAAGTTAGTGATAAATAGATCCTTCTTGGTTATTTTAAATATGTCTTAAATGTTAATAAGAAGACTGTGACCAATTTCATAAGTGCGGCCTATATAGAATTATAGAGATTCATTGACATATCTCTTATTTTGGAAATAATATTGGTTGGGGATGGTTATACCAGGTCGATCCTCTCTATTAATGAATGAAAATATAGTAAAATTAACACGTATTTTATTTCTATTTTAGGTTTGAATTATTTATATCCCCTATCACATAGGAATATTATAGTACTTCATTATGAACACACACTGATTCTACTCACACTAATTGGTAATGGAATAAATTAACCCTATAACTCCATATTAAAGAATGTAGGTATTCATTGTGATGATTTCAAGGATTTGTTTCCATAAATATGGTCAATGCGTGATTATGGTGATGATTTCCAACCATTTTTCAAAAAAATAAAAAAGACAATGTTTTACTATAATGCTACGAGAAACGTTAAGTTATATACATTTAATTTTGATATTTTCAGGGTTGAGAATGATCTCTTAGAATTATAGAACAAGAACTCAAGATAGTACACTCCTAATAATAAGGATATTCATAGTTCTCATACCATAAATATTCTAAAAAGGAAAGAATATCATATTTTAAAAGTATAACTGTAGATTCAATGTATTGAATAGTGGAATAAAAACTCCAAAATTTTTTACCTCAATCAAAGAGGTAGGAAAATTAAAAACAATATATCATCAAATATCAATAATGGAATCTATATTAATACTATTTATGATGTTAGTGATAGAATGGTCTCAAATTTCATGAATATCTTAAATGAATTTTCATATATTCGTACCCCCATTTGATGCTTTTAACTACACTGTTAGTTATATAAAAAATTCTTTTCTTACATCCCCTTCACTTGATGAGGAGATTAATTATTCCCTGTTTTCACTCAATGATGACATAACCTTAGGGAATAAAACATTTATTAACAAATTCTATATGAAGCATTGAAATATCTTCAGACCTTATATCACCCATGTTGTTGAAGAGGTGTTTATTAGGGTGTATCTTCTACCTAGTCACATTTCACAATTCATTAGTCGCATACCAAAAGTTTAGCATGAAATGGAGGTGAATGATTTTAGATCCATTTTCATTGGGAATACTATCCCTATGATCATTAATAAAATTATTTCTATTAGAATTGGGAACATAGCTGATGGGATTGTTTCTCCAAACTAGTTTGAATTTATACTAAAGAGAAATACATAGGATTAACTCTAAACTACATTATAGGGTATCCAAATCCTCTATAATAAGGATAATTTGGATATCTATAAATCATTTAACACACTAAAATGAAGATTGAATTTTAATGTTTTTCAGAATTTTGGGTTTTTTAAAAACATCTATTTTATTCACTACTTTCTGCATATCTCAATGTTATCTATTTATTTAATGGATCTTCAAAATATTTTATTGGATTTAATATAGTTTTTAGACAAGTTATACCTTTTTCCCATATTCATTGGCATGGTCAATAACTATATTAGAAGCAGACTTGTTAAGGATATTTAATGAATCAAATTATCTACTGTTAATGTTTTATTGAACCCCAAATCCCCTACTAGTCTTTTCTATGCTAATGATATCCTTATCTTTAGTGGGGATGATAATTACTCCCATAACACAATTAATATTATTTTATCTCATTATGAGTAGGTTTTTGGATAAGTTATTTAATGAATCAAAACTATTGTTTTCTTCAGGAATGACTACTCTATAATGAGAAAAAAATTCCTGAATATATTACAAGTCAAACAAGTGGATATTCGCTTCATATAATTGGGTATACCCTTATACCTGGGAAGGTTCAGATCAATATACACTGAAGTATTTGTTAGTAAAATTACATCTCATCTATCTAGTGGGATTAGGAACACCTATAACGACCCAAACGTCTATTAATGAAAATTCCTCTTGATTTAATTAAATGTATTATTATGTAAAATGGTTGTATAAAATATGAACATACATGGTTTTATGATTTTGGATTTCAAAATACCGTTAATAATTTTCATTGTTTCTAATATAGTCGTTGAACTGTGATCACATTATTAGTATAAATATAGGGCTTTAACAAATCCAATTTAATCAGACAAAGGAAGCGATGGTCTCATCCATTGTAATTGATCTATATGAAGCCCATTTAAAGGAGCTTGGAAATGAGGTGGTGAAATTGGGATTTTCTCTTGACCAAGCCCAAGCCGAGGATTAACACATTAAGCTCGAATTGAACCACATACATGAGAAGTGGAATTTGATAGAGATTACCACTCGAGCGATGTTATACATGACACCCTAAGAGAATGTCACCATCGAACACCTTACCCTTAGGTCTTAAGCAGGTGTTATAAGGGGTTATGTAACAAGATATTATCAATATGGTTATGTCTATTATTTTTTTATATAATAAAAAATATACATTCATTTTATTATCATAAATTTGTAAATAGTTTTTAATGCAAATATATTATTTTTGGTTAATATTTAATTAAGAAATATATTTTTAATTAATTAGTGGATTTTTTAAGTTAATAATATTTTAGTAAAATAGTAGTAATAAATTAATTTTTATTAAATATAAATTATCATATATTTTTTTTGAATACCATTGTAATTTTTATTAATGTTTGCAAGTCATTATTGTAAAAACCCATGAATTTTCGTTAAATGTTACTTTTTATTTTAAAAGTAAAAATTCACATATTTAAAAAAGTATTTATATTAAATTATTATTATTTTTTGAATTGGGAATTCAAAATTATCCAATGGTGAATTTTTCATAATTTTCTAAGACAGTCAAATTTTTGGGTAAAAATTAAATACTGTTTAATTATATAATGTGTTTTATGACTTCATAATGACCCAATAGTGATGTAATAAAATAATATAAATTATTTTTTAGAAAATATATGTTTTACCATTAAAATAATGTGATTTTATGTTTTTTTGATTTATTTTAAAAAGATTTATTGGATCCTTCAAGACTTATAAAAATTAACTTTTTAAATTGATTTCCATGAGATTATGACTCACCTCTACATAAAAAGTCTAATAATTTAAGAATATTGGAAACTAGAATTATAAAATAATTTTCTTCCTGTCCCTTTTGGAAAAATAACATGGGCAAAAACCATGTGACGGTTGGGGGTTTTAATTAGTTTAATGTGAGGTGTCCAAAACCTAAATAATAAAGAATACCCTCTCTTTTCTTATATAAACCCAAACAAGATCCCACTTCCTATTAACTCAAATCCTTTGGATATCGACCAAAATCATCCATACCCTCTGTAGAATCCTCCCAAGGATCCCCAAGCTCCAAAGAAGGCTCTCTCAATCCTCTCCCATGCCTTTGGGATCACACTTTCAAGTAAGGGATTTCTTCCTTTCTCATTTTTTTCTAAATTTCATTATGTTGTTATACCATTTTATTTTCAATTAAAAATTTTGGGGTATGAAAATTTAAACTCACCCATAATTCCCTCATTATGTATTAATAATTATATAACCCTTTATATTTCATTAATTCCTCCCATGTACACCTGTTACCATGCCAAAATTCTGTAAGGAATTTATCTCTCCTCATTTACATTCAAGAAATTACTTTCAATTATGAATCTAAATTCCATTACATATGTTGGGACATGGATCTATATGACCCCAATTCCTTACATTTCAGTTACATATAATCATACACACATTTCTATCTCATCAATTATTTTTATGAATTCTTATGTCAAGCTGTTATGCTACCAAAATTGCACCGCGATTTTCCAAGCCAAAGTCATTGTGTAGTGAATTCCATGCACATTTCTATGTCAAGGGTATTCAAATTTATGCACATTTAATTTTTGATTATATTTTTTCATGTATTAATTACACACTCCTTTATATTTTAATAAAGTTTTATGTTTAATGAATCCATGTTGTATGATCTATGTGGCACACTTATGCATTAAATGAAATGATTAAGAAGGGTGCGCCCGTATAGCACTCCAATGCATAGGGTAGAAATTAGTATCATGATACCTCATGTGAAATGAGTATTTAATCATGCTAATTCATACGAAATGAGGGTCTACACATGATCCATGTGTAATTACACTTGGATCATGCTAATATCATGTTAAATGTTGTTGTCTCATTTCCATGTTATGATAATCATGCAATATCATGCCTTTATGATCATGTATCTCTTATGCTCCATTGATATTAATATTTCCCAACATGTACTGTATTATTCATGTTATGACTTGTTTAATCTATTAATGGGATTTATAGATTACTCTTTTCTAATGAATGTCCTTTGGTTATCCCCTGCAATGCTATGTACGAATGAATGTGGTGGTCATGTAAAAGAATATTTCAGTAAAGATGTTGTGTTTTATGTTCTAAGTTGTTATGTAATATTCCTAATCCCCATATACACTATACATATTGATATTTTATCTTGTATCAAGATAATATTTAATGTATGAAATTATATTTAAGTGTAAAATATTTAGTTGCATGTTATAGTTGGTATCAGAGGATAGGTTTAGTTATTTTTGATATTATGATTTGAAAACCCTAGTGAAATCCTTAGGGAAAAGACTAAGTATAATAAAAAAATCCCTAAATTTTGTTGAGTATTGAGTATGTGGTTTATCGATAAAATACAGTCGTGTCTGGATATGAGTAGATAGAGTTAGCTCTGGCACAAGTGTATCTAGAGGTAAAACTAGAAAACACCACTCTTAGCTAGACTCGAACAGAGGATGGTGGACGATAATGGGCCTTGCTGCACCCTTGGTTATGAAACTCCAAGGTATATGATTTGGTAAATTCATAAGCATAGTAATAACCATTCTTAAAGTAATAAAAAAATTGCATCTAAGAATATATGATAGGAAGTAGATCATGGATAACATAGATTGAAGCTTATAAGTTCAAAAGTTAAGGAAATAAAATTAATTTATAATTCATCCATTTTTTCCTTTGCATTACCATTTATTTTTTACCCCAAAATATTTTTTTATTCCAACCAATGGCGAGTAATATGAGGACTTAGTATAACAACTGATGCGAAGATCAATGTAACAACTACTCTAATGAGATGCCAAATCCAATGGGAGTGGGAATCGCGAAATTTTTCATGATACTATCTTAGTTAATTAATTTTTTTTAATAGAAAAATGGTTCAAGAGAAAAATTAACCCCCCCCCTAAGAAAGAAAAAATCACACTTGAGATATTCATGGGACAATTGCCTCTTACTTTTAATTGATCATATGATTCCTGAATCGTCAAACAATGAATCAACTGCATTATGAAGATCTTCTTCATCCTTAACCGGAGAAGGTACTTTTGACTGCTTATCATATAAAGGGTAAACCTGATCAATGGTGTAAATTGATCAAAAATATAAAGCCTGAGGATGATATTGAGGAATTGGAATGGAATGATTTATGGAAAATGTTTTTCAAAAAATATTTTACTCACACCCTCCATCTAAATATGGAAAGGGACATCCATTCCCTCGAGAAAAAGATGACGAATCCATCGAGAATACGAGGAAAAATTCACAAGGCTTGCATGATATGCCTATAGATTTCTTGTTACCCATGAATTCATTGTCTAATACATTATTGGCAGGCTAAAATCTACCATACGGAAAGACCTAGCAGTCCGTGACTTCAAGATCTATGATGAAATTGGCTGATGTGCCCTCAAATTTGAAATGGATATCGGTGAATCTGAAGGGTATCGTGGGGATAAAATGCGTAAGGTGGAATTCAATTCTAGTAGTCAAATGAATAAATCCAATGGTTCTATGAAAATACAGCACCCCACTTTCCAAAGGTGTGGAAAGAAGCCCCTCCAAAAATTTCTTGAAGTGGACAAGGAAATGCTTTGGGTGTGAAAGAGAAGGGCACCTAACCATTAACCAGAAACAAGAAAAACTGGAGGTTTCGATAGAGGTGGGGAACACTCCATTGGACCCTTAATTCATTGTTCATTGCTTTAGCTACAATGAACCATGGAATTTTACAGACCAGTGCACTAAGCCAAGGGTTTTGGAAGCAACCAAAAACCTCCAAGTCAACAAGGGAGATCTTTTTCCATCACTACTGCCGAAGTGGACACCGAAAATGATATGGTGATAAGTAAAATAGTTATTCATTAAAGAATAACACACATACATTTTGATTTTGGTTCTATGTAATATTTTATATTCTGAATGATTAGTAGAACAATCCCAACACCACCAAAATTCATGGTAGTACATATGTCGGTGAGTATAGAAAATGTGGAAATCATTGCCACCCATGAGTATATCTCCTCCCCTATCATAGTTTGTGGATTGAACATCCCGGAGAAACTTGTCATTCTCCCTTTGGTGGAATTTGATAAAATTAATTACATGGATTGGATTTCCTTATATAGATCCAACATAAACTTTTGTGAGAGAGAAATCACTCTCTATTTGGATAATCGACCCGCGATTCTATAAAAGTGCAAGGAGGAGGATGAATCTTCTTTAGCACCATCCTATCAATAGTGGAGATTACTTGACTATGAGAATGGGTATCTAGCATAGATGATTGATTCTAATGAATAAACCATCACTGAATACATGCCTATTGTGAGGGGATTCACAGAAGTGTTTCTTGAGGAATTCCCTGATTATCCTCTTTGAAGAGATGATGAATTCTCAATTGATCTCATACATGGATCATTTTCAATATCCAAGACTCCATATAGAATGGATATTTTGGAGCTTGAGGAGTTGAAGAAACATCTACAGGATAATCTGGATAAGGAGTTTATACACCCAAGTGCTTCACCATGGGGTGAACTAGTCATCTTTGTCAAGAAGAAGGATGGGTCAATGTGCATTTTCATTGATTATTGTGAGCTCAAAAAAATCACGATAAAGAACAATTATCCTCTACCCTGAATTGATGACTTTTTTGATCAGCTTGGTGGAGCACAATACTTCTCCAAGGTGGATTTGTAGTTGGGATATTACCAATTAATGGTGAACGATGATATCCCCAAGACTACTTTTCGTACAAGATACGGGCACTATGAATTCATTTTAATGCCTCTTGGACTCACTAATAAAACAGAAATCATCATGAAAAGGATGAATAGGTTATGTCGATATTACCTAGACAATTTTTTGTAGTTTTTATAGACGATATTATAATACACTCCAAAACCCAAGAGGATCATGTGGATCATCTAAGAACTTAACTAGAGACCTTGATAAAGGTGAATCTCTATGAAAAGTATATTAAGTGTCAGTTTTGGTTGAATGAGGTATTATTACTGGGTCCTATCATCACAAGCAATGGGATATATGTTGATCCCTCCAAGACAGCTGTAATTAAGGGATGGACAAGGATAACATTGGTAACTAATATCCATAGATTCCTAGGGATAACTGGATATTATCGCTAATTTGTGAGAAATTTCCCATGATTTTCAAACCCTCTTACCAAGATAACAAGGAAGGGAGTCATGTTCTTTTAAGTGATGAATGCAAAGAAATATTTAAGGAGTTGAAAAGGAGGCTTATCACTGCACTCGTTCTCACATTTCCCACAAGTGGAGAACATTTTGTTGTATTGTGTGATTCTTTAAAAAAGGTCATGGGTTTTGTGTTGATTCAGGTTGAAAAAGTCATTGCCTATGCTTTAAGGCAATTCAATGGTCATGAGAAAAAACTGTCCAACACATGATCTAGAGGTGGCTACAATAATCTTTGCTTTGAATATTTGGAGACATTACCTCTTTGGGGAGAAGAGTAAAATATACACGGATCACAAAATCCACAAGTATATATTCACAGAGAAAGAGTTGAATATGTGCCAATGAATATGGTTAGAGTTGATCAAAGACTAGGACTGCTCAATCCATTACCTCCCTGGGAAAGCGAACAATGTGGTGTATGATCTAAGTAGAAAGGACCCAATGATTCTATCATTGATGAGAATTTAAATGGATCCAATCTTATTTGATTTGGTAAAGATGTACATGGGAATTATAAATAAGGGAACATAATCAAGACTTTCACAAATGTTTGATCAACCGTCTCTTTTGGAAAGGTTAAATTATTATAAAAGAGATGTTGTGGGAATTCAGAAAAAAGTGGAAACTATCAGAAGATGTAAATCCTCATAGTTAAATGTTAATGAAGAAGGTACTATGAGATCTGGGTCAACTCTATCTGTTCTATCAAATACAGAGTTAAATAAAGAACTTCTAGATGATAAAAATATTTTTAATTTCTATATTCCCCCACAAAATAAAAAAATTTATTGAGATCTCTGAGAGCATTATTCTTGGGATAACATGAAGGAGTAGATCACTGAGTATACATCAAAGTTACAGGTATGTCATCATGTGAATGCTAAGAGGCAGAAGTCTAAGGAGATGATGCAACCATTACCCATACCAGCATGGAAAAAGGAGAACATCACCATTGACATCATCACCGGACTTCTAAAGACATCCAAAGGAACTAATGTTATATGGGTTGTTATATATCATCTTATTAAGACTGGTCACTTCATTGAAATTCAAGGATATTTCTCATTAGATCAACTAGCACATATATATATCAGATATGTTGTAAGGTTGCATGGGGTAACACTATATATTATATCCTATTGAAATCCAAGATTCACCTCAATGTTATGGAAGAGTCTACAACATTCTTTGAATTCTAAGTTGAAATTCAATACAGCTTATCATCCTCAAAATGATGGCCAATCTGAGCTGACTATCCAAAGACTTGTGGAATTTTTGAGAGAATTTTCAATGGACATCAAAGGTAGATGGGATCAACATCTTCCTCTTTCTGAGTTCTCATACAACAAATGTTTCTAATCAAAATCCAAATGACCCATTATGAATACCTTTATGGGAAGGGTGAAAAACACCAGAATGTTGGGATGATGTTGGGAAGAGAAAACTCATAGGTCCATAAATGGTTGAATAAATGGTGGAGAAGATAAGATCACTCAACAACACATTAAAGCTACTCATAGTCGAAAAAAACTATGTTGATAATCATCTACGAGACATTGATTTTGATGTTAGTGACAAGGTATTCTTCCACATATCACCATGGAAGAGAGTTTTGAGATTTGGGAATAATGGAAATCTTATTCCAAGGTGCATTGTCCCTTTTGAGATCCTTGATCACATTGGAGCAGTGGCCTATCTACTAGAACTCCCACCAAACCTGTCACAAATAAATGATGTATTCCTTGTATCACACTTGAGGAAGTACATACCTGAACAATCACATGTACTCAATCCAGAGGTCTTACCATTGGATAATGACCTCTCCTATGAAGAGAATCTATTGAAGATCTTAGATCATAGGGAAAAAGTTATATGAAATAAGACAATGCCCCTCATCAAGGTTTTGGGGTGAGAACAGATGTTTGAAGAAGCAACATGGTAATTTTAGGAAGTAATTAAGTAGAGTTATAGGCATCTGTTTTAGTGCGGGAAAATGAAATTTCGAGGGAGAAATTTCTTAAGGGGGGCGAGAAGATTGTAAAGACCCAAAATTTCATTAATGAAAATTCCTCTTCATCTAATTAAATTTCTTATTCATTCAAATCGTTATTTAAAATATGGACTTCATTGGTTTTGTGATTTTGGACTTCAAAATATCATTAAGAATTGTTACCATTTCTAATATAGTCATTGAACATGGATCACATGGTTAGACAAAATATAGGTCTTTAACAAATCCAGTTTACTTAGACAAAGGAAGCGATGGCCTCATCTAGTAGAATTGATCTGTATGAATCCCATTTGATGTAGTTGGTTGTTGGGACTAAGTTGGACAGATTAGGAAGTAAAAAAAGTTTGGTGTTACAGTGTTTTGCCTTTTTTATCAAATAATCTAAATCAATTCACTTTTTAAAGGACTTGGAAACTATTAAGATGCTTTGCTAATTTTTATTTCAAAAATATCATAAGTTTGGAGAAATTGTGATATAATCCTTATAAAGAGTGGAGAGAGTAAGGAAGTTATTTTGGAAAAGGAATGAAAGTGGTGCGCAAGTCAAGAGTGGTGCGCAAGTATTTCCGCACAAGTGTAAGTGACGCGTAAGTCATATTTCAAGATCATCACATAAAAATTTGACAAAGGAAATAAAATGGTGCACAAGTTAATGATTGGCGCACAAGTCAATAAGTGGTGTGCAAGTATAACTGGCATGCAAGTGTGGTGAGCAAGTATTAGTGGTGCACAAGTATAAGGGGCGCGCAAGTGAATGTTGCGCACAAGTCATATTCCAATATCATCATATCAAAATATGACAAAGGAATGAAAGTTTCATGCTAATGATAGAAGGGCGCACATGTGATGGAGTGGCACACAAGTGATGGAGGGGCGCACAAGCAGGAAAGACACGCAAGTGTATGTCGTGCGCAATTAACCAAAATACCTATAAATAGACGACTAGCCTCCTCATTTTTCTATGCTCAACAATTAAGAGAAAATTTGAGCTCTGAGCGTGCAAGTAGTAGAGGGTGCTTTGATCGCGCATGTATTGGAGGGTAGCATGCAAGCTGAGGGTTATTTATAAGGCACGCAAGTAGGGTGCCCCGCATGTTTTGTCGCACAATT
Source organism: Viscum album (assembly GCA_963277665.1). NCBI lineage: Eukaryota > Viridiplantae > Streptophyta > Magnoliopsida > Santalales > Viscaceae > Viscum > Viscum album. Next base: position 1,616,610,693 of record OY728136.1, on the reverse strand, counting down.
TTTTCCGTGTAAGTTTCCAGAGGAATTCAAGTAGGGAGGTGCTTTCAAGAATTGGCTTGTGTATGATCCAAAGGTGGGGCGCAAGTTGTGAGTTGTGCTCAATGGTGATGCGCAAGTATTGAGTAGGCGCGCAAGCAGGTGGCATGCAAGCAGTGAGGTGCTCAAGAAGGTGGCACACAAGTAGGGAGGAACGCATGTAGGGAGTGGCGCGCAAGCTATCTACACCAGGAGGTTCTTACCAGCTTCTGGGTAGGAAAGTGAAGACTTGTTTTGAAATATTTGATTTGTGGAAGTTAATTAAGAAGCACGGAATCATTACATTACCCTATTTGTGGTAAGAGGGAACACACGTACTATTGGATTGTTTTCAAAGTGCTACATGAGTGTAAGGGTATATCCTACTCGTTGTATTTCACATCAAAGGATTGTTTTCTACTGTGTTGTTTGGTACTGGATTGTATCCCTACCATTCCATGGATGTAGCTACTCTTATTGAGTAGTGAACCTTGTAAATCTAGTGTTCTTGTGGTTGTGTCTGTTGAGCTAGGAAGAAACTCTTTAACAGGAGGTGTAGGTTGTTTCAAAAAGGGGAAACTTAAAAAGAAAAAGATATCAGAGATTAACCCCCTCCCCCTCTCAGTGATACTTGGATCCTGAATGGGAACTTCAATTGGTATCAGAGTCAGGTTCCCTTCATTTATTCTATGCTGATGTGGTTGAAGGGATGTTGTGATGGAGAATATAAATTTCATGAATAGTAAGGAGATTTCGACTTTTGATAGAAAAAACTATCACATCTGGAAGGACAGAATGATGTCATATCTTATGCCTCTTGGATATGAAGTTCTTGAAACTAAAATAGATGGATTTCATGCTATTAATGACAAGGATTATCTTACTCATGTCGATAAGAAGAATCTTTAGAATTATGGAAGAGATAAAAATGTGTTACTCTCATATCTTTCTGGGAGTGAATTTTTAAGAGTGAAAGGTGTTGCTACAGCCAAAGGAATCTGGGAAAAACTAGAGAATGTCTATGAAGGAAATACAAAAGTGAAGAAGGCTAAACTACAAATCTGGAGACTGAAGTATGAATAATTGAAAATGGGAGAATCTGAATCTGTTGGGTATTTCTTTACCGGGATAAATGATATTATCAGTATAATCAGATGTCCTGGTGAAACATTGGAAGAATATATAGTTGTTGAAAATATCATATTAATTATTCCCAACAAATTTGATGCAAAAGTTTCATCACTGGAAGACAGAGATCCTAAAACATTATCTCTATATGATTTTCATAGCTCCCTAATAACTTAGGAAATGAGAAGGGTGAAGACTATGAAGATCAAATCAAAAGCCGATAGAGAAATGTCTTTCAAGGATGTAAAGAAATAGAAGTCAAATAAAATTCTTATTGAAAATAAATCAGGTGAATCAGACTCTAAAAACGAGGTATGTCAAAATTTTGATGAAATGATTTCCTTGTTTTTTAAAAATGTGAAAAGAGGAACATGGAAATAAAAAGGGAAACTCCCTTTGAAATGTTTTGATTGTGGAGCTGTTGGCCACATTGCGGCTAATTTTCCTTAAAAAGGGAAAGATGAAGGTATTGATGAAGAATATAGAAGACCAAGAAGGTCATGGAAGAAATAGGGAGGAGAAGATAAATATTCTGGAATAGGTAAAGATAAAATGTTCTTCAAATAAAAAAAAGAAGAAGCTTGTTTTCAAAAAGTGAAGAAGATGATGATTGTGAGATTAGATCAGAAAAATCTATTTCTAAGAAAGCTAATGAGAGTAAATTTTTTTCAACAGTGAATAATGATGATTATGAGAGTAGTAGTACTGAAGAAGAAGAAACACAACTTGAACAGTATCTAAAAGAAGAGCAGAAAGATTGTTTGAGAAATATCAGAAGGCTTGAGAAGGAAAAAAAGAAGTCGATAAAAGAAAATTCCACTCTATAAAATAAATAAATTTATCATAATGAGAAAACAAATATGGAAAAGGAAATTGATGATTTGAATAATTCTCTTGAGAATGAAAAGAATTGCAATGATCATCTTGAAGTAAAGCTGAAGGAAAAAGAAGAAGAGCTGAAACTTGTCCAACAGAAACTTTATCTAGATAAAGAAATGAATGTCAGTTTAAAACAATATGTCTCAGAAGTTGGTGAATGTTCCAGTAAGAATGAACCAAATGAGGATCTACAAAATTTATCTTCAATGGTTGAAAGTAACTATAGAACTAGTTCTGATAAGAACAAGGTTGGAAATATCATGTATGTGGCCAAAGACATCAAAGCTGAAAAATCTGATGTAAATCAAAACCATGAGTTAAAGAAGTCTTCTAATACCTCACATACTAGTAAATCTATGCCAAAGAAGAGAGTTAAAAATTTAAACATAATGGTTCATGGATAGTAGAGTTCTATTAAGAAGTTCATTTAAAAGCATGTTCACAACTCTGGTCAGCATAGAAGTTTCATAGGTAAATATGATTTCTATGGTTACTACTGGTTTTGTGGTGGATTTGGACACATGGAAAATATGTGTTGGTTTAACCAACAACATTACAACTATTCCACAAGTTTTGAAAGACAAGGATTGAGGGGGAGTCAGTAGTTTTAAAATAGAAAGTCTCTAAATAAATTTCAGAAGATATCTGAGAAGACTGGTGTGAAAGTTGATAATAGGTTCCAACCATTGGAAACTATTTGTGAAATATGTGTTGACTTGGAAATCGTGCCAAGGTCTTCCTTAGTCTGTTACCATAGTAAAAAAAGATTCTCAAAAATTCTCAAAATCCATAGTTTTTAAAAGATAAAAGGGACAGATCTGATAAGTCCGAAAAGAAAGAGTGCATGGTTTTCTGGCCAAAACACATTGACATGGTTAAGAAATTGGAGGAAGCACAATAGAAAGTGAAGGAAAAGGAAGAACAAATAACACTTTTTGAACAAAAATTCTTTGATATCTACCAAAGGAGAACGTCCATGGATTATTGATAATGGATGTTCCTCTCATATGATAGGAGACTTAAATATGATGAAGAATGTGAAAGACTTCAAAGAAGGAACAATGAAATTTGGAAATGATGAATCTGTAAGTATCAAAGGTGTTGGATCGACCATCATTCGAAAAGAAAAGTTGAAATCCGTGAAAACACTATATGTTGATGGGCTGAAACATAACCTGATAAGTGTGTCACAACTCTGTGATGAGGGCATCAAAGTTATCTTTAGAAAATATGGATTTGTTCTGAAAAGTAAAAATGATGGAAATATAGTTACAAGGGGCCAACGTACCAGAGGTAATTTGTTCCAGGTAGGTGAAGTGTAGAACTCTTTTTACATGGGTGTAGTGGATGAAAATAAGTTATGGCATAAAAGGCTGGGACATATGTGTCAGAGAAATATGTGTAAGTTATCAACGTGAGCCAGTGTTTGAGATATGGCTGATTTATTAAGAATAAGAGATTGGTGTTGCATTATTTTTTGAAAAAGTGAAGATTATAAACTCTTTTCATAAGAGAGTTGAAATTCTTTCAAAACAACCCTTGGAACTTATACATTCTGATATATGTGGACCAATGAAAAGAAATCAACAAATGAAGAAAAGTGCTTCATTAATTTCATTGATGACTTTACTCGCACTACTTGTGTTATGTACATGAGACATAATTCATATTCTCTGAAAATGTTTAAGAGTTTTAGGAGGAAAGCAGAAAAAGAATATGAGTATTCAGTGAAGAAGTTGAGAACTGATAACGGTGGTGAGTATAAGAATGAAGAGTTTGAATGTTATCTTGAGAAGCATGTAATTTAGCATGAGTTTAGTTTACCATACTCACCTCAACAAAATGGGATTGCTGAAAGAAAGAATCATTGTTTGGTGGAAATAGGAAGAACTATGTTGTTTGATCATAGTTATTCTCATTATTATTGGAGGAAATCCATGAGAACTGCTGTGGATATTCAGAACAAATGTTTATTTAGACCAAACTCAGATATGACTCCTTATGAAATGTTCTATGAAAAAACTCCAAGTCTGAAACACTTGAGAGACTTTGGGAGTCCATGTACTATAAATAAGAAAGGTGGAAACCTGGTAAAGTTTGAGCAAAGAGGAGATGACAGAATTTTTCTCAGTTATGCTCTAGAAGGAAGGGGATATCGATGACTCAATAAAGAAATAGGAAGAATTATTGATTCTTTAGATATAAAAGTTGTTGAAAATGTCGAGAAATAAAAGTAGTCATATGTTGATGTGGAAGTCAAGCAAGATAGAGAAGATTTTGTTCACAATTATGATAATACTGCAGACTGTGTTAATCCTACTCAAGATAAGGAATCCAACTCTGAGATATCGAGTAATGAGGATTGAGTTCAAACAACTCATCCTATGTTGAAGAAGCAAGTGGAGGATCAAAACAATATTGGAGATAAAAATCAAAGTGTTCAAACAAGAAGAACAGTGAATGTTATATCACATACATCTCCTTATTCGAAAGTTGAACCGAATGATGTAAATGGAGAATTTGAGCATCCAGAATGGGTTCATGCTATGAATGAAGAGCTTGATCAGTTAGAGAATAATGATACTTGGGAAATTGTACCCAAGCTGGACAATAAAAACATTATTGGTACAAAGTGGGTTTTCTAGAACAAGATGAATGAATAAGGTAAAGTAATAAGAAACAAAGAAAGATTGGTTTGTAAAGGTTATTCACAAATTGAAGGCATTGATTTTGACGAAACCTTTGATCCAGTTGCAAGATTAGAAACAATCAGAATATTTCTTGCTATTAGTGCACAATGTGGTAACAAAATCTTTCAAATGGATGTAAAATCCGCATTCTTGAATGGTGACTTTGATGAGGAAGTCTACATTGATCAACCTTGTATATTTTTTATTGGAAAGGATAAAGTTATGTGTTTAGGTTAAAGAAGGATTAGTATGGTCTAAAACAGGCTCTGAAAGCATGGTATTCTAAATTAAATACTTTCTTATTGAAAATGAACTTTAAGAAAGGTAGAGTTGACAAAAATCTCTACATCAAGTAATGTCAGGAGTTTTCACTAATCGTTATTCTTAATATCAATGATATTATAATTTTTAGAAATGATGAAATATCATGGGAAAATTTTGATGAGGAGATGAAGAAGTTATTTGAGATGTCTATGCTGGGAGAAATGAAGTACTTTTTTGGGCTACAAATTTCACAGAAGAAGAATCACGATTTTCTGTCTCAAGAAAAGTTTGCTAAGGAACTTCTGAAGAAGTTTGGCATGGAAAATTTGAAACCAGTTTCAACACCAATTTCAAAGGGAACCAAGTTTTCTAAAGATATAGAAGGCAAGGAAGTTGATCAGAAAGAGTTTCGAAAGCTGATTGGAATTCTGTTGTATCTGACTGCCTCAAGACTCGACATTGTCTATTCTATCACTTTAAGTGCAAGGTTTCAATGTTCTATTAAAGAATCACATCTGATTTCTAGAAAAAAAATTATTAGATATATCAAAGGCACAACAAATTTTGGAATCATGTATGATGACTCAGGAAATATTAATCTATTTGGGTATTCTAATTCTGATTGGTCAGGAAATGTTGATGATCGAAGATCCACATCTGGTGGAGTTTTTGTTATGGGAAAAAGTTGTGTTAGTTGGAAACCCAGAAATAGAATTCAGTAACTCATAGCACAGCTGATGCTGAGTATATTGCTGCTACTCAAGCTACAACTCAACTAATGTGCATGAAGTCTTAGCTAGAAGATCTACATGTTGTAGTAAAGCTACCATTGCTCTTGGGTTTTAACAATCAGAGGGAAATAAATCTTACAAGAAATCCGGCACAACATTATCGTTCAAAACACATTGATATAAAGTACCACTTCATCAAAGTGGATTTGGAGAAGAATGAATTAAGGCTGGAGTATGTTCCTATATCTAAACAAGTTGCCGATATATTCACAAAACTATTACGAAAGGAACCATTGGAAAAATTGAGGTTGAACATGGGTGTCCAACCTACTTCTCATCAAGGTTAGGGTACACGTCTCTATCCCATCTATCTCATATTGTCTTTATATAATGTTTTCATGGGGGAGAATTGTTTCATAAATCAATCCTTATAGATGCATGCATAAAGGGGGAGTTATGGGTAAGCTATGAATCCGGCATGTATGTATGTGAAATATTCTAACTGTTTGTTAGAGTGGTTTTAGGAAACATTGTTGTTTTCTAGGAAAGTTGAAGAAGTGAAGAATGCTAATGTAGAATCAGGAAAATGTTAAACCATACTGATGTAGAAGCTTGAGAGATGTTATGAAGAAGATTCAGGAGGTACGCTCATGAGATTTCATAGTCACTACTTTTGGACAGCATGGTTTTGGCTGTCAATAATTCTGGTTTCCTACAATGAGTTAACTCACATAGGCTTATAATTGTTGATAAGTAATCAATTTCCTACGGTTTCAATGTTCAGTGATTTATGAATCATGTCTGACAAAAAAATCCAAAGGGGGAGGTTGTTGGGACCAAGTTTGACGGATAAGGAAGTGAGACAAGATTATTGTTATAGAGTGTTGTCATTTGTTATTAAAGAAGCTAAATCAATTCAATTTTTAAAGGACTTCGAAACTATGACGATGCTTTTCGGATTTTTATTTCTCAAATATCATAAGTCTGGAGAACTTTTGATGCAAGCCTTATGAAGTGTGGAGAGAGTAAATAACTTATTTTGGGAATGGAAAGAAAGTGGCGAGCAAGTCAAGAGTGTGCGCAAGTGTAAGTGACGCGCAAGTCATATTTCAAGATCATCGCATCAAAATTTGACAAATGAAATAAAATGGCGTGCAAGTTAAAGATTGGCGCACAAGTCAAAAAGTGGCATGCAAGTATAAGTGGCGCGCAAGTGTGGCGCGCAAGTATAAGTGGTGCACAAGTGTGGCGCGCAAGTATAAGGGGTGTGCAAGTGAATGTTGTGCGCAAGTCATATTACAACATCATCATATAAAAATATGAAAAAGGAAAGAAAGTGTTGCTCTAGTGATGGAAGGGTGCACAGGTGATGGAGAGGCATGCAAGTGATGGAGCGGCACACAAGTAGGAATGGCGCGCAAGTGTATGTGGCACAGAAGTCCCCAAAACGCCTATAAATAGATGATTAGCCTTCTCATTTTTCTATGATCAACAATTAAGTGAAAATTTGAGCTCTAAGCATGCAATTATTAGAGGGTGCTCTGATCTCACAAGTAGCAAAGGGCGGCGCGCAAGCTAAAGTGGCTCTCAAGTAGGGTGCCACACATGTTTTTTCACATAAGTTTTTCTGTGCAAGTTTCCAGAGGCGCGCAAGTAGGGAGGTTCTTTAAAGAAGTTTCATGTGTATAATCCAAAGGTGAAGTGAAATTTGTGAGTCGTTATTAATGGTGGCATTCATGTATTGAGTAGGCGCTCAACCCGGTGGTGCACAAGTATTGAGGAACGCAAGTAGGCGGCACACAAGCAGGGAGGAGTGCAAGTAGTGAGTGGCGTGCAAGTTGTCTGCACCATGAGGTTCATACCAGCTTCTGTATAGGAAAGTGAAGAATTGATTTGAATGATTTGATTTGTGAAAGTTCATTATGAAGCACAGAATCATTAAATTACCCTATTTGTGCTAAGAGGGAGCATACACTCTACTAGATTGTTTTCAAAGTCCTAGACGGGTGTAAGGGTATATCCTACTCATTGTATTCCACATAAAAGGATTGTTTTCTAGTGGATTGTGTGGTACTGGATTGTTTTTTTACCATACCAAGGATGTATATACTCTTGTTGAGTATTGACCCTTGTAAATCTTGTGTTCCTGTGGTTTTGTGTGTTCAGCCGTGAAAAAACTCTTTAACAGGAGGCGAAGGTTGTTTCAAAAAGGGGAAACCTAAAAAGAAAAGGATATCATGGATTCACCCCCTCCCCCTCTTAGTGATACATGGATCCTGAATGGGAAATTAATTTGTAAAGGAGGTGGGGTCATCGGGATTCACTCTTGACTAAGTCCAAACCGAGCTTCAACATGTTAAGCTCAAACGGAACCACCTATGTGACAAGTGGAAGTTGATAGAGATTACCACCTGATTGATGTTATCTGAGACACCCCAAGAGTCAGTCACCATCGCACACCATACCATTATGTCTTATGTAGGTATTATAAGGTGTTATGTAACAATACCTTAACACTATGATTATCTACATTATTTTTGTATATAATACTGAATATACATTCATTTTATTATTGTTAATTTGTAGAAAGTTTTTAAAGCATAAATAGTGTTTTTGGTTAATATTCAGATAAGAAATATATTTTTGATGAATTAATGGATTTTTTAATTAAATAATATTTTATTAAATTATTTTTTATAAATTATTTTTTATTAAATATAAATTATGATTTAATTTTTATGATTACAATTGTAATATTTATTAAGGCTTTAAGGTTGTTTTTTTCCAAACTTGTGAATTTTGGATAAATATCGGTTTTTATTTTAAAATTAATAATTAACACACACACACAAATATATATATATAAATTTAGATAAAATTAATATTATTTTTGGAATCGGGATGTCGAAATTATCTAACAGTGAATTTTTCATAATTTTTTTGAGAGAGTTGAATTTTTGTGTAAAAATTAGATACCGTTTAATTATATAATGTGTTTTATAACATCAAAATGACCCAATAGTAATGTACAAAAATACTATAAATACATATTTTGGCCAATATATGTTTTGAAATTAAAATAATGTAATTTTAGGATCGTTTGATTTATTTTTCAAAGCATTAGTTGACCCTCTAAGACTAATAAAACATTTTAACTTTTTAAATTGATCTCCTTGAGACTGTGACTCACCTCCACATAATCAAGTCTAATAGTTTAATAATTTAGGTCATTAGACTTATAAAATATTTGTTTCAAATCTTTTTTATATAAAACCATGGGTTGGTTTGTGGTTTTGATTAGTTTAATGTATGGTGTCCAAAACCAAAAAAATAAAAAATTCCCCCTCTTTTCCTTTATAAACCCACCCAATCTCCCACTTCCTCTTCACTTGAAGCCTTCGGAGCTCGACCAACCTCTGACCTCATATCTCTAGAATCCTCCCAAGGTGCGCTAAGCTCCGGATAATCCTTTCTCACACCTCTCCCAAGCCTTTGGGATCACACTTTCAAGTAAAGAATTTCATCATTTATAATTTTTGTCCATATTTCATTATGTTGTTATACCATTTTATTGACAATTAAAAATTTTTGGGTATGATTTTGAACATATCCCATACATCCATCCTTTTGTTTGAATGATCAGAGAACCCTTTATCTCTCATTAATTCCTCCCATGTACACATGTTATCATGCTAAAATTCCTTAAGGAATTTCTCTCTCCTCCTTTACATTCATGCAATTATTTTGTAATATGATTATAAATTCTATTACATATGTTGGACATGTATATATAGGAAATCCCTTACTATAAATTTCATATAAATATGATGTGATGCCCTTTTCTCTCTCTTCAAATTTTTTTATGAAATCTTATGTTACACCTTGCATCGTGATTTTCCAACACAATGTCATTGTGTAGTGAATACCATGCCCATTTCTCTATCAAGGATATTCACCTTTATGCATATTTAATTATTCATTATATAGTTTTATGTATGAATTCAACACTCCTTTGTCGTGGAATAAATGATGATGTTTAATGTATTCATGTTTCATGATCTATATGGCACACTTATTCATGAAATGAAATGATAAAGAAAGGTGCACCCTGATATCACTCAAATGCATCAGGTAAAGATTATTATCATGATACATCAAGTGAAATGAGGGTTAACTCGTGATAATTCTAGTAAAACGAGGTCTTAATCATTATCCATGTGCAATTATCCTTGGATTATTCTAATATCATGTTAAATGTGGTTTCCACATTTGCATGTTCTAATAATCATGTTATATCATGAATTTATGATCTTGTTTCTCTTATACTCAATTGATATTCCTATTGCCTAACATGTACTGTATTATTCATTTTATGAATTGTTTACTATATTACTAGGCTTTATATCTAACTCTTTTTTTATTAATTTCCTCAGGTTATCCCATGCAATGCTATGTACGAAGGAATGTCGTGGTCATGTAAAAGAAGTTTTCAATAAATATGTTGTGTCATATGTTCTATGTTGTTATGTAATGTTCCTAATCCACAAAGCCACTATACCTCTCAATATTCTATCTTTTATCAGGTGAATATTTTATGTAATAAATTATGATTATGTTTTAAGTAATGAGAAGTGTTGTTATAACAACCACTCCAATGATAGTAGATTTTTCATAGTGACTTACATTATTACCTTCATGTCGATATAATAATTTCAAATTTATAAATTGATTAGGGATCTAATAAATCATTTGGAAACTAAAATTATAAATTTTTTATGGTCTGGTGGTATCTATATGAGGAATATTGTAACAATTTCCCTGAATAAATGTGTGAAGACTAAAAATATTGAAGGGAAAGGTATTAAAAACCACAATATTTCCAATCACTCTTTGGTGGCTAGATACACTTGGCACCTACCTAACTCTATAAAATCCACAATTTATTTCATTGGGATAATTATTATTGATATTATTCATAGGGGTGATAAATTATTTTTGGTATATTTATTTTGGAAATCCAACAGTCATTAATATAATGATATTATGATAAATATACAATGGTTCTCTTATAAATTGTCCATTTTAAACATTTAGATTACACCATGTATTAACGATCAAATTACTGAAGCTTTTGATCCCCCCATATTCCTTGAAAATATATCAATTTCTCATAATATTAATCATTTTTATCAGTTTTAATATGTATTTTCATGAATAATCAAGTAGGAAATTGATTCTTTTATTTTTTTTGGAGCATTATTTCGTTTTCTGGACCCATCCAGATTAGGCACCCTCAACCTGAAGTTGTATTATCATTTTATCTATTGTGTTTTTATGTCCCTCATATATGAATTAAATCCTTTTACAGGCCCTTAATTCTATATTATAGAGAGATTTAAATCTATAAACTTTGGAATAAACTACTTTCAATGAATGAAAGGCTTCATGTTGCTAGATGGAAGTCACTTTCATACTTCTCTCTATAGTGAAACTAGTCACCATATTTTTTAAAATTCTCTTTTTCAAAGAAAATTTAGACTCATTGTGAATTAATTTTTCATTAGAACAATTTATATAATATCAGTATGTAATATTTTTGGTGAAATTTTTTCCAATTGGATTTTATCTCATAGGAGAGAACCATTTTTACTCATTTTTGGGAGTGTCTTTGAATTATATATGGCTAGAAATAAATGGTCTTCATTTTGAGAACAAAAATAATAAATTAATGGTTCTTATCACTAGAATCTTCAATGACATTTAAATTTCCATTAAGTTACAAGTTTAATGTCTGAATTACCCCATGGAAAACATTATCACCATTAAGCCAATTATTTTTTTGTGGTTCCCCAATAACTAGTCATAAAATAATTTTTTAAGTGGATCCCTCCAATCCCATCATGTATAATAGTTTATGTGGATGGATAAGCCTATGGTACTCTTGATCCTATAAGAAGTGGTTCTATTTTAATATCCAGTATATGAGTTATCATGGGATGATTTCAACATTTCCTTAGAACCTTTATTATCTTTTAATAAGAGATTTCTTTAGTTATTCATGTATTTATATATTCTAAACCATTTTTTTGATGAAATTTATGGATTTAATGTGATTCAATGATGGTGGTTACTCTTCTCTATATTTTTTCAAATATAGTACCTTGGAAACTCTCTAATGAATGAATGGATTTTTTAACCATTCTTGATATGATTCATTTTGATGCAACACTCATATATCGGTATGTTAAAATGGTGGATGATTCCTTGCCTAAATTTTCTATAGTAGAGAATATTCTTCTGGTCTTTTTCCCTTGATTATTTCTATCTTTATTTTCATCCCTCTAATGTTAGGAGTGACATGTACAATCATTTTTAATTCATCCCATTTCAAAACAGTTTTTATTAAGTAATTTTTTTGGGAATGGGATTTAGACCATTTCTCAGAACATCTTGGATTAATATTACTATTAATATTACTATTATTATTTATATTACTATTGTTGTAGTTATTTTTTATTTTTTTTTGACATTTTTGTTTTTTTGTTTTTATGATTAATGTTTCTACAATTATTGATATTGTTATTATTATTTTTGTAGTTGTTATGTTTCATATTTTTTTTACTACTAATATTAGAACTATTATTATTTCTATTAATATAATTACTAATAATACTTTATTGTTATTATTGAAATTTTTATAGATGAGGGATTGTTTAAGTTGTAAAATATAGCTGTAATTCTACATATGAATAGAGTTTAAACCATGGATTCTTAAATTTTGAGGTTTATAGGAAATTTATGGTTGACGATAGAAGTGTTCATTTATATGGGGATATAATTAGGGGTGATGAAACAATTACATGCTGACATAAGTGGTGACAGATCTCATAATGAAGGTTCCTTTCGAATAGAAATATTGTCAATCATGGGGCTACATGGCTGTTATGCAATAAAAAGTACATTGATACATAGGGACTCATAGACATAATCACTGGGTATCATGTGACATAGCTGGAGTAGAAAAAGGGCTCAATGTAATAGTCAAGCGGTGCAGCATGGGGACATGAAGGCACTGTCTAGTGGGAATCCCTGAAAATTGAATGGGTATAAAGATCCCAATCAACCATCCTCAAATAATCATGGATTTTTATGTGGGATATATGGGTTTCATTTCACATGACTATTTATATTGTGGGACTAGCCTAATGACATGACACGATAGGTAAGAAATATAATAGGGATCCATGCAGACATCATTGGGTGGTGACTTGAAAGAGAGATGAGTGTACTAGAACATATCATCTAGTTCTCCTTCACATGGATATATATATTAGGATAGTGGGGTTCATACCATAATGTTTTTTATGGAAGCATGATGTAATGATTCATGTAATAGGAAAATATATCTTTTAGTCTAGAAGCTAGTGCAATGAAAATTGATGCATCTAATGGAGTTGTAGTGGGCGAACCTTAGGAAGGCCAGGTATGAAAGGAGGACCCACTTGATAAAGGATCAAATATTCCTAGTAATTATGATGGGACTTTTATTTATGTTACATTGTAAAAAATTTCTTGAAGGAAGTCACTTGAGGATATCCCTATATGGAATGAGTCCTCCAATAATAAATTAAAACCTATAAGTGGTCACTTTTAGGTAGATGATGTAGAGATGGAATACATTATTTGTGAGAAGTAGAATACCATTTTGGTTTGTATAATATAATCATTTGAGTGATTTTTGGACTTCAACCCATTCAAAAAGGTGAAATGGTAAGGGATAGGAGACAAGATACCCATAAAGGAGGATCAAAATAATTTTCCTGAATCAATGTGAAAAACTTCATCTAAATGAATGCATTATTATAGACTTTACAAAGGGTAAATAATCTAGATTCATACATTTATCTTTAGGATCCTAATATCATAGCATAATATGGTTATTATTAGTATTTCATATTTAGGTAAGAGTGGTTTTGATTCTATGTCTCATAATACCAAGTAATACAGGTTAAAACCTTATGGGATGTTAAATATATTGGTCTATAAACAAATATTTTTAGAACTAGGTAGTAGCATGTAACCATATATATTTTCATTTATAATTTCTCTTACCTTTTATATTTTGTTCATTCCTCCAATTTTTAAATTAAGAGAAGATACCTATAAGAGGATCATTCCTTCCCCACTTATACATCTATTTATAACAAGATTACCATAGGATATTTCCACTATTTTTTATTGTAAATAAAAAAATTAGAGACAAATTTATATGGGTCACATACTTATAATTCCAAATATTCATTGAAATTTATCTATAATATGAGATAAGGTTGTCTAGGGAGAACAACCCTTTGTTAAGGTACACTTTCAATAGATGGAGTGATAGAAAAATAGATATGTCTTTTATCTCCCCCTTGAATGGTGACTTTATTCCTTTAATGTCTTGTAGATCCCCCTTGATTTCATTATCATCACTTGCTTCATATCTTTTCACTCATGAGAACAATTAGGTATTTCCTATATACTATTATTTTTCATAATTCTAATATGTCATTTAAATATTAAAATGAGGTTATTACATCTAAATAGTATCTCCTTGAGACTATAAATATTTTTCAACTATTTTCTAAGAATCATAAGAGGACTAAAACTGCACTGAGATCGTGGAGAAAATAAACATTCTCTAATATAGATTCTGAAATATCATGGGGTGAAAATAATTTTCTTTAACATCATAATAGAAACACCATATGTGAAACCCCGTCTAATGATGAGATTCAGAATTTCAATATCATAGATACTCATCTAATGAGGAAGGATATTATTTTAGAGGAGTAACTTAAACATTATTATCTAAAATAATGTGACAGAAATTATAAATTATTTCCCCGTATTTAAAGAGGGAGAATAAATTTAAAAAGGTAATTTTAATAAAGAATATTAATGGAAATATTATCATCTCTATTAATGATATCAGGGATGGTCCATTCTATTATTGTGAAAGTATTTCAAATAAGATAACAACTACTATATCAACACTCAACTACATGTTGTCATTGGTTGTTCTATGGTTGACAAGAAAAATTCTTTTATCGTAGAATATACTATTTATTTTGAGGAAAAAAATTCGATATTCTCACTTAATATAGAAAACACTTTAGCTTCTAGTGGCTTCACTAGTATGTGCTTCATGAATTTTTGGTATGTTATTCAAAAAATATTATTTAGGTTTTCCAATATGTCATAAAAAGGGGTTATCTTCAACATAGACCTAATGATCAATTTATCAGTATCATACCTAATGTAGATCAATCTACAATGGTTATGTATTTCAAACCCATAATCATTAGAAACACTCTTCAAGAAATATTTGGGAAAATTATAGCTACCAGACATCAACATATTTTTAATATATTTTTCTCAGGAAAATAGTTTGTATTTATTATGTTAAAAAAATTAAGACAATTTTTTCATTTCCCTAAAGGGTATTAACATCCTTCATATGAATTCCAAGAATAGAAATATTTCTCTAAAATGGTACTTTTCAAATTCATTTGTTACCATAAATTAGAATGTAATTTTAATGATCCTCCAGAAGTATGGTTTCTCTCATAAGATTATCTATTTTATACATTTCTTATTTAATAATTCTTGTCTATCTGTATTTCTCAATATCTCACCAAAATGATATTTCAATTGTTTCTGAGCTATACAATGATTTTATCCATTATCAGTCTTCCATTTTTCATTTTTTGATGATAAAATTATCAATTTTTTTCATCATGAAGTTGAAGGATTGCAACTCACACCCATGAAGGCTACTAAGAACCTATGGGTCACTTATCGTTTACTTTATGTTTATAACATTATTTTTTTTCAGTGATAGGAAAATTCATGTTTAGATTTTATTAAGATAATCTTAAATAATTATGAATAAGTTTATAAATATGTTCTATCTTGGAGTAAATAAATGGTTATTTTTTATTTTTATTTTTAAAATGATATGAAATGATACATCAAAAATTATTTACATGTTAAAAATTAAAATTTTCCCTTAACTAATCTATGAATACCCTGTTTCTTAGGTAGAGTTAGACCATTTAATCTGTAAGGAATTTCCATGAATATTTTCTATAAAAATGATAGCTGGAAATGGAATACACTTTTATAAGCTGTTAGGATTTTCCTTGTGAATTCTATTGTTACTTATATGATTTATATTACTTTTAGGTTTATAAATCACATAGTGAGATTAAAAATAATATTGAATCCCAAATAAATAACATTATATTATTAGGATTTACACATTAGAAAAAATATTTCATATTTAATTTGAACAAGTTTTCTTTTCCAGATAACATGGGAGGGGCAGGAATTAAAAACCATAATCTCTTTAATCAGTCCATGGTGGCCACTTATACTTGTAATATACCCAATCCCAGATAGTTTTCATCTGAATTCAATTGGACTCAAATTACTTATTAATCGGAAAAAGGTAACTGATTCATATTAAAAATTTTATCTAAGTCTATCAATGAGGATTTTTATGATGATATTATGATGAACACCCAACTGGATGGCTCTATATATTAAAAAATAAATTTCTATAACTCCTTAAGGATTATTTATCTAATTTATATTGATTTTAATCTTCCTTACATCATGAATAATAGGTCCACTTTTTTACTCTTTTTCATGTCGAATATGTTGGGAGCATCATTCCTCAGAGATCAGGAATGATGTTAACTCCTTCAATTCCAGTGAATTGAATTTGATTTTCTAGTGATCATAAGGATTAGAAATTATTATTCCAAAAATATATTACTATTTTTTTGTGGTGTGGATTAAGAGATACTATTATGGATGAAGTTTTTCAGGAATCATTTCATTCCCTCATTTATGCTTTTTTTATATTGATCTTGTGGATCAATCAAATCCCCACAGATGATAGACATCAAATGGTTAGATGGTAGTCCCCCTCTTTCCTATTTCATTGAATGGGAAGTGGTGAAATAATCCTTTTTTTTATTTTTTTAATTCCAATTTTCCAATAGAATATGGGAACATAGAGTGAAAAAAATCATGATTTGGATTTTCTTTTTAATATTTTTAATATCAATAACTCCAGTTCTCAAATGTTGAAATGAATTATTAATTCTAATTGGATTTTATGGAACCCCATATCTTATTTTATATGTAATAGGCTAGTGGAATACCCATTGTAATGGATAGACCCGCAAAGTTAACTTGGTTGGGTTACTTTTCTAGAATTCTCATTGAGGATGATCTTAGAACCAGTCAGGTTAATAAGGATTTATTTTTTACTTCTTAGAAAAGAATTAATAATTAGATCAAGTATTATAAGCCTTATTTCTTTTGTGTCTTATTCCAATATATAAGGAATACCAAATTGTTTTTATCAATTTGATTCTACATATAAATTTTTTTCCCTAAATTTTAATGATTAGAGTAATTATATAAAGAATGATATAAATGAAAACATCAAGGAATAGTTTCATTCTCATGTCCAAACTGGTGGTCAAATGGTTACTAAACTGGTTTCTCTTGGGGATATACCAACTATAGAAGTGGGGGTTATAGTGTAGAATTTAATGCATATCCAAGGGGATTTTTTTTGAAATCCCCCTTTGTTAATAAATAATGTTATCGATAAAAATTATTCATAGAAAACATTCAATAGGATGATGTTATTTATTTTTAGTAGAAGGCTGTGAACATGATAAATTAATCAGTGTCCAATACTCATATAACTCCAATTAATTAACAAACACGGATAGATCTCTCTAATATTCTTGAGTTTGGGAAAAGTAAGGGATCATAGGCATATGTTATGGATGATGGGAAAAATTCTATCATGAAATAGTTACAATTAGAGACTTTTTTTAAATGTATTGAGGGATAATCCTATGAAGATTAATATTAGGATTAGAAGATAGATTGTTTATTAAATTCATAGATGGTTATTTATTAACACCTATGGTTAGAGAAAAAACTAGTTTAATCAAATAGTCTTAAGGGTCAAATGAAGCTAGCTTCTTCTTTTATCATGAGGTCAATCCAAATAAGGGTTCTCTATTAACTACGACTAATCTGGATTTATTTGTATTGAACTTAAGTTTCATTGAAGATACTAATGAATAACTATGGTAGGGATTCAACTAAGGATTATATATTAATGGAATATTATACACTTGTTATAATGTATAGTTGATTTTATGATTTGTAAAGTGCCACTGAGGGTACCTCATCCCACTCAATGAAGGTTACAAATATCCTAAATGATTTATGACCTCACTAGGATATAGAGAAGGGTGTGGTGAGAAAGAAGATGTTATCCTCTATAAATATATTGGTTGTATATAATATCTTCAATCAATTGGGTAAAGATGATATTGTTATCACAAAATCAAAAATCTATAAATCTAGTTCATTCTAGTTTTGACAAGATAGGATCGCCTATTGCAACATCATCCTCAAACCAAAATCATATATTGATTATGAAAGGGGTGTTCCATCTATCAACCTATGATGATATAAAAGGGGATAAAGTTATCCAATCCACTAAAGAAATTCTTATCATGGGATTACCAAGGAGGATAAAGTTTAAAATCCATGTTTCCTATTATATTTTTTACTTTTCCTATTTTAATTGATGACTTTGATGATTTATCAAAGTTAATTGTTTTTGGAAAATCAACAAAATAAGGAGTGAAAATTATTATTACAACTTATTTAAAAACTATTATTCCTACTTATGATAATGATTCTATGTAAATATATACTGAATATCAAGAGAATCTATGGGGAACTTTTATGTATTGGATTAGAGGATGGGAATAATGTGGTAGATGGGTTAAGGCACCCTTCATAACATTAGAACCATATCTCAGTTTAAGTGAAATGGTTTGAATTTTTAAAAGGTGATTATGTTCACTTTTTTCATTTTTATAGACTATTTTTCATATTTATTGAGTTATAATGATTAATTGATTATTTTATCAAAAAAATTTAATTTTTTATATATATTATATTTTACTTAAGTGTTTCTTTTGAAACAGTAAATGCCCACCATGTTTTTTGGATGGTTCTAATCTCTCAAAATTTTTTTCTGAGGATTTCAATCAGTTACATGAAATTATAGTGTTCTCTTTTTTTATTTTTTTTATTTTTGTGCCAATATTCAAATTCTGGTTCACTTTTTATGGATTTTGGTTGATAGTTTGAAGTATAATTTGACTAGATAAATAAGTTTTATCTTGATGCTACAAAGATGATTAATGGCCTATTTTTTAGTTGTTACATGTTTTCAAGTAATGTGTTATAATTTGTATGTTTCATTATTCTTATAATTGTGTGGTTGATAATGGTCTTGTTAATAAACACCCATTTGAGTCTTGATTTTATTTCATTGATAAAAGAGGATGGTACTTTTGTTTTTGGGTTCCGTTCTTAAACATTATTGATTGATGTTGTTGTTGTTATTTTTTTTTGTTTTTTTCTATTTTTTTTATTGTTATTTTTATATAATGGAATGATATTTTGGACTTGGAGTCCCCATCTGGTGATATAATAAAAGTTCTATTATTTATTGAAGTTGAATTTTACAATCAATTTTTTCTTTAATCTTATGGAGGTTTTCGTTTCCCCTATTAAAAGATAAAGCATCAGTGAGAGCTAGTGATGATGTTTCTCATAGTTTAGAGACTCATGGTCCTTCAATAGATATAATGATATTATAAGGATTATATTTTAAGTGGAACAATATAGGGAGTTGGTGAATATTTGAAATGGTAAATTGTATTTGAAATAGTTTACAATAAATAATAAATCCTTATCTACTGTTAAAGAATACCAGATAGTCAACGTGGAATGGATCAGGGAATATAGATTTTATATCACTCCGCAATTGACTTTATCAGAATATTGGAATTGGAAATTTAATCGATTGAAAATAATTTGGATAAAATCATGGAATCAATTAATTTTTAAGGAAATAAATTTGTAAGGGATTATTTTAACTTATTTTTTTCTCCATAAGAAATTTTGTATCATGCTTGGGATTTTGGATTTTTATCTCTCTAGGTTAGTATTATGAAGAGTAAAGAATTGTAATTTTTCTTTAATAAATAAAAATAAAATTATTATATAACACAAATATGGGTCATAATTATTGGTTTCATATGGATTTTCAAGAGTATTTAAAATTTTATTCGTTAAATCTTCCAAAATTGGTTTACAAAAAAATTATCTTGAAACATAATGAGAAATATTATTAATTTTGAAAGAAATAATATGGAAATATATTTCTATTAAAATTTAATTGAGACTCTTCTTTTAGCTATAAAAGATAATCATTTTCATCTTACATATAAATTTTATAAGCATCCAATCTTCTTAAGGTCTTGTAAATTTATTGGTTATGGGAGTGATAAATGTAAAAGTGTAATGGTTTGTTCACTATGTAGTAAAATAGTACATGGGTTTAATAGATGTAGATTGAAGAATATTTCATCTAAGATTACTGATATTTTATATCACTTATTAATTTAAAAAATACATTTTGATGACGTGATTGTTGGTGAGACTCAAACTCTAAAAATTATCATCTAAATATTTAGATTGAGTATCTCTAATTAGATTAATTATAGTTACAATACTCTAGGTCTTGTTGATAATGTTGAGCAGAATTTTAGTAATTCAAAACACAAAGGGGAGGATCTTCCCACTTCTAATCCCATTGTCTTGGATAGTGATTTCAACTCGAATCATGAGACTGCTGGTGACTATTCTTATTTTTAATATGATCATGAATTTGTTATTATTGAGAAAACAATTTAATTTAATAATGTGTAATGGGGAGATGTGGATGATTTTGTGCATCCATATAATATAGAAATTGATATTGATGTTGGTGTAGATCTAATTGACTTCTTAAAGGATCAATACATGTTATCTAGTCTAATAAAATGTAAACAAATTATTTGTCATCATCTTAGAATAGTCTATGCATCCTAATAGTGGTGGTATATATATGTATAGATTTAAATTTATATGTCGGTTAGGAAGGGGTTATATATGAAATTACAAAGAAGAAAACTAAATATTACCACTATTAAGGGGGTGGTGGTGTTATTTGGTACTAGTAATGTATAAATCCTTCAGTCACCCTCTAATATTACTATTATTGGTTTTAAAACTCAATATATCTAGGCAAACCAAGATTTGGATTCTAGTTATATTGTAAGGTGTATAATTTAGAAAAGGAAGAATACTTCTAAGAAAGATTTTAAAACCTATAAATAGAGGTTATAGAATATATCACTAATAATGGAAATGAACCTAAGTCAACCACTAGGAAAACTCCTATGGATGACATTAGTTTAATGTTATAGGATTACCAATATTTTTTACTAAAAGATAAAAATAAAATTTCAAGGCATGAGAAATCAGTTAATGCTACTTTTTTTATCATGTTCCATCCACAATATCTCAAAATAATGTTGTTTCACTTGGTTATTCATCCCCATGATTGAAGGAGGAATATAAAAGGGATTGAAATATTGTTTATATAAAAAAAAGAAACCTAGATTTTAAAATATCTAAAATCATCATCCAAATGATGTTGGTTCACAAAATGGTTCTGGATTGAAGGGATGGGTTTCAACCCCCAATTTGTTTTCCATTCTTGACTTTATTTACTCAAATATATGTTAAATGCAACCTTAAGATGTTAGGAAAGATCAGAAGAAGGTAGGGGAAACACGTAGTTTATCTCAATTTTCTACAGATTTATGAATTCATGAAAATAAAGATGCAAGTGTAACAACCCAAAATTTTATTTTACAATAATAATAAACTCTATAGTTTTCTTAACACATAACACAAATCTTTAAGAGAATTGTGATATTTTATAAAAAAATTATTATTTCAATGAAACCAATATATCCAACCCATTAAATTGGTGGTATTAATATCAATAAACAGAGTATGAAAAATATTTATAAATGTTTTTTATAAATAAAATTTGTTAATTAATAATAAATAAAGACTTAATTTTTAGTAATGTGATTTTATTCTTCAAAAAGACATTTTCTTCAATAATGGTTGTTATTTCTTTTCGTGAGAAAATTTTATAATTAATTTATACTAATTTTTGAATTTTTTTAATCATTATTTAAATTAATATACCTTAATAGTCTTAGGGTGAAATTTCTATATTTTTCTAAAAATATTTATTTTTGACTAAATTATTAAAAATACTATTTTTTGTAAAATAGTCATTTAATTTCATTAAATCAAGAAATTTAAAATTTTATGTATTTTTTAATTATATATTAAATTAAATTAAGTCATGTATAATATAAATAATGTAATTAATTATATTTTAATAAACATTTTACTTTATTCTGGTATAAGTTCATTTTTTTCCTTAAAAACAATGTTTTTCAAAAAACCAATTTTCATTGTGGTTAAAGGATTTATAATAAAAAATATTTATGAAAATTATAGAAATTTAATCATAAAAAATAAATTCAATATTTGGAATAATGAGGTTATTGTTTTTTAAATACAAATTTTTTTTGGTCATTATGAATAGTAACCATGGTAATCATTTTTCACCACAATAAAGGGAAAATTGGGTAATTATGGTTAAAAATAATGTTATATGGCTTTCAAATCTATCCAAAACATTAACTATTTCTATAGGATTTGTTTAGTTTGACCACACCTTCCTACAATCTAAAATTTTATATTTTTTTCCACTTTTCTTTGATAAAGACCTTTATATTTTTTTACACCAATAAAAATTAAAAAATAATTTTTTCTTGATTTTATTTTTTATAATATTATTTTTCACAGATAAAAAAATTTATTTATGGTTATAACAGTTTTTTCTAATGTGAAATTTTTTGACATCATATTAATTTTTTTATCTTGTATTCAAAAGAATATTACCTAAAATTCCAACATAATGCGAACACACAGCTTGTGCAAGTAGATGAAAAAGAAAGTAAATGATTTTAAAAATAATAAAAGTAAAAATATTTGGTAAGTTTTGTTTTTTTCAGGAATTTTTTAGATTCATATATTGTATTAGTGGTGTTTTAAAAGTTTAGGTTTCAATTCCATTACTGTAATTCTACTTTTTAATGTCAAATTATGTGAATAGTCCTAAAAATCACTTTAATGGTATTTTATGTTAAATAATATGTTATTTAATGTGTTAAATTCATAAAAACGTTATTTTTGGTTAATTTAATGGAATAAATCTGATTATATGGACTATTGTTTTACTTATTATTCATTTTTTTAGTTTTGTAGGAACTTTTTTGACCACTAAAGAGTAAAACACATTGATATCATGGTAATTGTCAAATGGGTTAATGGGGGTCAAAACTAAGAAATAATGGCTAAAAATGAACTAAAATTTTCTAATTTATATTTTCTATGATTATTTTAACTTATATAAATTCTAATTTGTAAATATATCCATTTTTTCCACTTGAAAATGAAAATTAATTTTATACTTTCAATAAAATCAAGGATTCCCCAAACCGATCTTATATAAGGACCCCACCCTCCTCTAATACTCACATTTATTACGCTACTAATATCGAACAAACCCTATAACCCCTTATTAACATACTTAGATACATTTTATAGGTTCTCGTGTCTGTAAAATACCATCTATAATGTTCTTAAAGAGATATGCAAAGGATGTTCTTCAAAGATGATGTAATCATCCAAAGCGAGAATTTTCAATTTACTTTATATTATACCTCCTTCAATTATTTAATATCCATTACAATATAATCATATAATTATCCACCATATAATAACATATTTTTATGATGATAATGAAATATTTTATACTTCTCATACTCCATCAAATGTGAAATGAAATGATCGTCTATGCGTATGTTCGAACTACTACCTTGCAAATTGATGTATTTCATTTTCATGAACCCCATTAATGTATAGTTATTATAATGTATATAATATTTATATGTGTATTTATGTACTAATGATTATTTAAAAATTTAATTCATCATTTAATTTTATACCATTCCACCAGTTATAAAATAATATCATCACTCATATGTACGTGCGGACCACCAGCTCCCTGAAAGAGAGTGATCCATTTTTTATGTCCAACTTAAAATAATGATTATTAATATTTATATAATTGATATATATGTTATTTATATCGTATTATTAATCCGTGATCAATATGAATGGACCAAATCTATCAAACCAAAACGTACTTGAAAAACGAAATACTTGACACATGGAAACAACAATTTATACATAGATTTATTAATAAATGGGTGTTTAAATATTATAAGTAGATCACATATGATACTATAATGAGTTATATGATTATTTTATAGATTCCAAATAAAGAAATATAATTTTTATGGATAAAATCCCTTATGAGGAAAATATTACCTTGGGTAGGGTCTTTTCATCTCACTCATAATTCTGTGTGAAATATGTCATATTCACCACTTTTTTGTTTTTTTTAGAGTATAAATATTATCCAATTAACGTTATAAAATATATCTTAAATTATTTTTTACCCATGTTTTTATTTTTATAAAATAATTAAAATAAATATACATTTTTTTTAAAAGAGGTAATTTTTTACATGGGTGTAAAATAAATATTTGTTCTAATTCTTACTGTAAGAAAGAAATTTTCCATAATCAAGACTATTCCATGACTTTATGATCATTTTATAATTTCCATTGTGATTTTCAAATAAAATTTTTATCCTAATAATCCTAAAATTTTATTATTTTAAATAAGTGATTTAAAAAAGAAAAGAAGATTATTATCCTCAAAAAAGGCATTGGTGATATTTTAAAAGTATTTTATTCTATGTAAATATCCTCTGATGAATAATAAACTGTAATGGTGATATAATCTAATGAGACTATCCATATTATTACCTTGGTTGGTTTATGATCCTGATGATATATTATTTAATAGGGAAAAATATTTGCATTCTATATGCTAGTTTCATAATATTGATATTTATATTTTTTATCAATTAAACAAATTACTTACCTCTTTATATATGATTAATTAATTATACTAAGTAATTCAAGGGTGGGGCCTCTTATAGACTCTCAATACATTAGTAGGTCTCTTGAGACAAACTATATTCGGTAATTAGTGTTTGTCTAACCAATTATTTATGATGTCTTATTATGATTCCTTGATAGTATATTTATGATGTCACGACACAAGTCCTTGACCGTATAATTGTGATGTCTGGAATTATTAATTCTGTCACTATGAAATTATTTATTGTTACCCATGTGATCATTTATATTTTTATGTCATCCAAGGATATATTCCTCTTTTATTATGAAAACCCTTCTTTTTATTACACATCAATTCTTTATTTAAAATAATAGTATAAACTTAATACAACATAGAAGATTGATAAGTCTAGTGTATTTGGAAATTAGGCGAAGTGAATAAAAATTTAAAAGATGGGATACAACAAATTTATTGAATCTTTTCGTGACATGATCATATTTTCCATTGTACGTAAAACTTCATGGGATAACCCGGGGACATATATAAGAACAGGGTGAGCTATAAATCCTTGTAAGGAAGTAAACATGGCATAACAAGAAAAATTTAATACATGTTAGACAATAGGAATATGAATGTGGCATAAAATTATTGAGAGTCATATATATGAATAATGAGGCATTATATAGAATGATAATCATAAATTTATCATGGGAAATGGGGTATCAACTTAAAACACTACATCACAAACATAGGTCATGGCTCAATTCCAAGAATTAATGATGGATAAAGTTCCATGATAATTTTTTTTTCTCTTCCAAATACCATTAATGATGTATCATGATACTAAAACATTTCCCAATGAATTTTAGGAATATATAACTATTGGCACACCCATCACTTTCATTTCATTCTCTTGATCTAGTTTTCCACATAGATCATTTAACTTAAAATTATTTTTATCACATTTTATTCCATTATTATGGTGTGTGAAATACATACATGTAAATACATAATAAAGTAATTATATGTGAATAAATTTATAAAACCTTGATATGAAAAAGGGTATGGTTATTCACTACACATTTGTTGGGCATGTAAAATCACAATGAAATTTCGGCATCATAACAATATTACTAAAAAATTCATAAAATTGTATGATTAGATAGAAAGGGGTATCTCAGAATTTGGAAATTAAATTGACCACAATTGGTTCATGTAGAAACATATCCTAATATTATTAATTTCAAATATAACAAAAAATATAATGAAAAAACGTGAATAAAGAGGAGAAGAAGAGGATTCCTTTCCTTGGGAGGGTGATACCAAATGCTTGGGATATGATTCTTGATAGCCTAGGGCACCTTGGGAGGACTCTATAGAGGGGAGGTTAGAGTAAATATGTTCATAATGGATTTTTAGGGAATAAAAAGAGATCTTTGTTGGGTTTATATCAGAAATGTGGGGGGAATTATTTTTTATTTCTCAGACATAGGTTTTGGACTTTATATAATAAAGTAATCAAAACAAAAAACCTTAACATGGTTTTTCCCATGGTATCTTCCAAGTGTGACTGGTTTTAAAAATTTTATTAGGCAGAGGGAAGAACATATTAAAATAGCACCCTTGCTGATGTGGAATTGAGTCATGTCTTTAAAGATTTTGTTTTAAAACCATATAATGTATTATTGGTTTTGGAATATTCATAAAGTATTTAAAAAATTAATAAAATAAACATAAAAGTACATTATATAAAATGGGAAAAACATATTTGGTTATGAATACAATTTATATTATTCGTTACAACACTTTTGGGGTAATATGATGTTATAATACACACCGTATATTGATACCATATTTAATTTTTACATGAAAATTTGAGTGTATCAAAAAAATTAAATTAACTAGTGGATTATTTTTGGATTCTACGTCAAAAAATGATATTTATTTTTTCCAAGTAATTTATTAAATATGTGAATTTTCACTTTTAAAATATAATCTACATTTATTGAGATATGATGGGGTTTTTTACAATAACAAAACCCTTACAAAAATTACATTTACCTTTATAAAAATTATATATTCATTTATTTTTAATAAAAATTATTTTATAATAATATTTAAATAAAATAATATTTATTTCAAAATTCCATTGATTCATCAAAATAAATCTTTATGTGAGTTTGAATATTACCCAAAAATACTATTTTTATTTTATTATATCAAAATAAAAAACATTTATTAATTAAAAATAATAAAATGAAAATATATTAATTATTTAATAAAATATCTATATATTAATGTTACTAGTGTGTTGATACATATCCATTTAATATACTAGAAAATGCCTTAACTTTATGGTGTGTGACAGTGAGATTTTAATGAGGTGGTTTGGTGGACATGGTTTGTGTCGTGATCTTGATGATCTTGAAATTCTCTTGAAAATAGTTTTGATCATGCTTAAGTTGTGAGATCTAAATTTTTTATTGCTTAAGGAAAAATCCTAGTGATGTTTTCTCCCTCTAAAACTCTAATAAATAGGCTTTGTATAGTATTGTCCTACTGGTTAAATCCACCATGTCCTTTGTTTTTTTCAATTGGATTTGTTAAACTCTAATATTTATACTAATCATATGATCACTTTTAAATGGATATATAATCGATGGTAATGATTCATGATAAAGTTTTAAAAATTATAGGATAAAATTACATTGAAAAAGTTCATGTGTTTTCTGTATCCATAATATATAGTAATGAATTTAATTAAATCACAAGGGGAATTTTATTTATAAATGTTCAAGTCATTACAATATTCCCCCTTCATAAATTTTACCCTCAAAATTTTTATTTCAAAAACTAAAATAGGTGATGAAACATCTATTTCATCACCTCCTCTGGTTCCGGTGTCTCTTCTTCAAACATGGGGATTATCCAGAGAACATTTACTAGGTGTGTTATCTTATGTTTTAGTACATTGTATTTATGATAAATGATCTTCACCAGCTACTCTTCATAGGAAAGATCATTCTCTAATGGTACCACCTATATATTGAGTAAATGTGAGGTGTCTTGTATGGACCTCTTCAAGGGTGATATTTGGAACACATCATGTACTTTAGATATGAAATGTGGGAGTTCTAGTTAATAATCTACTACTCAGATGAAATCAATGATCTAAAAGTGTCTGATATATGTTATTCTATTTTTTCCATTCTTCCAAATCTCATGAAATTATTACATGGAGATATGTATAGGAATAACTTGTTTCTAACCTTAAACACTAGGTCTTATAGAAAATTTTCAACCTATCTATTATTTTTAATAAGGGAGCCTTGAAGTTATGTTGAATGGTCTTGACATTTTACAATATTTCCTCAACCATTTCAGGACCTAGAAGTTTTTTCCCCAAAATCAACATAGTATTTAAGTGTTACTCACATCTTCCCACAAATTTATTCATAGGGTGTCAATTTGGATTCTTGAGGGAAAGCTGTTATTGTATGAGAACACAACAAGAGGATGATTTTGAATGCATCCTCCTTTGAAGTCAATTGAGAATTCTCTTCACATGCCCTCGGGTGAATGGATAGTTGGCTTAGATTGTCCATGAATTTAAGGGTTATATTCCATGTTGAAGTTTAACTTAGTATTTATATCATGCTTCAGACACTTCCAGAACATAGAGGTAAATCTTGGGTCTCTATCAGAGACAATCGATAGTGGTGTTCAATATAGACTCACCACTTCTCTAATGTATATCCTTGTGAGTTGATCAAGTGAGAAGTCCTCTCAAATTTAAATGAAGTGATAAGCCTTTATAAGATGATCCAGCACAAACTATATAGAATTATTTCATCTTGATGTATTTATAAGAGCAGTGATAAATCAAATGGTGATATTTTTTCATTTCCGTGTAGTTATGGGTAATGGTTGCATTATCACCTTGGATTTTATCCATTATTCCTTCACTTACTGACATACAAGACATCATGATTTATATTTTTCAGTATTATTATTAATATGGTCCCACCAATACTTCATATAGAGATATCGATACATTTTTCTGCTTCCTAGATGGATAGAGAAATTCGAGCTATGTGCATCATCCAACAGCTCTTTATTTATCTCAAAATTTGATGGTACATAATTTATAGACCCAAATCTCACAACTCCTTATATATTAACATTAAACTCTAAGGATTTATCATTTTTCATAATTACACATTCTTATGAATTACCTCATCAACTCTTTGAGCATACTTTATCCTCTACATAAGGTATGGTTCAGAAATCATTAGTGAAAGCATTGATGATGACCTATCCTTTATGATTACAATTTCTATCCATTTCAAGTCTATGAAGATCATATCCTTATCAATTATCATGAATGATAAAATTTATATATCCTTTCTACTTAGATAATCTTCCAATTTATTTTTCCCTAATAATGTAGCGGATTAAGTATTCATAGTCCTTGATCAGATATAACCATATTTATTGGTGTGTATTCAACTATTTTTGGGTAAATATATACTTGAGGATTTTACGATCCATATATATTTTAAACTTTACCCCCAAAGAGAAAATGCTACCAGATTTTCAACATTAAGATCAATACAACAAACTGTAGATCATGTGTTGGTTAGTTTTCTTCATGAAAATTCAATTTCCTTAAATCATAGTATATTACATATTTATTTTTCATTAACAAACAACACAATCCATTCTTCAAATAATTATTAAATATAATGTAAAATAAACATTTATTAGTAGTGTTAGGACTAGTGTAGTGATAATCCCCTTTTTGAACTCCTTGATGCTCTGTTCACATTCATTATTCCAAGAAAACTTGATTCCATTTGATTTATCTTGGTTAGAGTATTTGATAGATGTGTTAAATTTCTCAGAAATCAATGATAGTACACAGATAATCTATGGAAACTATGGATATCTAGCATAGATGTTGGCCTCGATAATCCTTCTAGTGATTCTATTTTTGAAGGGTCCCTAGATATTCTATTTTTTTTGATGATTTTCACCAAAATGATATTCCTAGAACTAGAACTCTTTTTTTTCATAAATAATCTCCTTTCGTAAGGTATTAAGCATAGTGATCAGATTTAGCTAATGCTCCCTTATACTTTTGCAATATATTATAATATCATCTATGAAGACAACCCAAAATTTTTCTAGGTAATCTCTAAAGACTCTAGTCATCAATTCCATAAATATTTGTCATGAATGTTTGAGTCTAAATGGAATTAATATGAACTCATAGTTCTCATACCTTTTTTAGAAGGAAATCATGAAGATATACTCCTTGTTCACCCTTACTAGGTAATACCATGAAAAAAAGATCTACCTTGTAGAAGTGGTCTGCTCCTTGTATCTAATCGAACAAATCATCAATATAGGGAAGAGGATACTTTTTCTTTATCATGAACTTTCTGAGCTCATGATAATCAATGAAAAGGCACATTGATCCAAACCACTTCTTGATAAAGATGATTGGTTCACCCCATGATGAAGCACGTGGGTGGGTGAACAGTTTATCAAGATTATCCTGTCGTTTTTTCATTTTCATCTCATGTTCCACAAAATCTATTATATATGGAGTCTTAGATAATGATAACACCCCATGTATAAACACTATTAAATATTCACCCACTCATCTAAGAGAAAGAACAAGAAATTCCTTTGGAATCACATCAACATATTCCAACACAATGGATATGTATTCAAGGATGATCTATTTCTTAAACTCAATCATTTAAGCTATATATAATTTCTCATAGGGAAATAATTTCCATGATTCATATTTTTCTGCTAAATAAGATTAATAATCCCCCTTGAACATATACAGAAATAGGGAATGATTTGAGATATTGAGATTGATTACCTTTTCACAGTAGTTGATGTTAGCTATATAGAGGGAAAGTCAATCGATACCCATAATTATAAAAAACTCCATTAAAAGGAGTATAATAAGTTTATCTTGGATGTTTAACCCAAAAAGTTAAATTGGGGAGGATTAATATACATATGATGAAATAATTTCACCATTTTTCATTTTCACTCACAGCTATACTAAAATGATTTTTGGTGGTATTTAAATAGTTATTTTAAACCTACGTAATATGAAGGAATGTGTAGAAACAGAGACAAAAAGATGATTCTCTATTATTGAATAAATAACTAACATTCTAGTCACCACTTCATTGTTGGGATCCACCTTTACAATTTTTTATAGAAAAAATAACTCTATTTTTTCCATGGAGGTTTTCAGTTTACTCTAAAAACATCTTCCTTACTACACTAGTATGAAAAGATCCATGGCTATATACAGTAGAAGAAATGAACAATGCACTGAGGGTTTACCAAATAATTAATTTCCTTTATCAAATTAGTGGGGTTATCCAATTGGAATTCACTAGATATGTGTCCTTCCTTGTTGCCCCAAAGGAATTTTGTTGTCTACCTTTATCAATTTTTAGGGTGGTTCTTTCTGCACCTCTAACAAGTGGGATGTTGAAATTTCTTTTAACTTTTAGATTTCTCCAACAAAATTCTATAATTGAACTCCAATTTCCTCTTATTATCCCCCTAATACCTTTAAGATTCAATAAAATCCATTTTCACTATGACTAACATCATAAAATTTCCTCATTTCTATAAGTCTTATATCACAATGGATTTTCAAAGACATGGTTTTACCCCACAAAATAAGTGGTCACCCTTGAATTTGAGGGTAACGATAATTACATAGGCATATCATGCAAGTCTTGTGAAGTTTTAATCCTATGGACTCATATATTCATTGTCTTTTTCTTGAGTGAAAGGAAATATATTTCCATTTTTTGTTTTATAGTGCAAGGAAAATATTAATCAAAAACAATTTTTCAAAATTTATTTAACCTCATATCTTCTATCTCTTCCTCATGATTTTTACTCTTGGTCAATTTCCACCATTGATCAGCTTCTCCCACCATATGTTAAAAACCCAGTAGAACCTTATCTTTCTCAAAATATTGATGGGTGGATAAGATATTCCCAATTGATTTGATCCATTATTCCATGATTAATGGATCAGATAATCCATTGGAAGTTAGAGGACATTATTGAATTAAAGTATCAATTATAGAATGCCCTTTCTTAGGGGGATTTGGAAAATCCTCTTGATCATGGTTTTTTTTTCAGAACCTAAGTTAGCTGAGAGAGTATTGTCATAATGATCATGATTCTTTCTCCCATTAGGTTGGTCATCTCATTTGGGTTGTCATCACACTTCCCTTTACATTGGCCATTTACCTGATTGCTCATATTTTCTGACATTGGCTAGAAGAAAGATAAAATTATAGATGATTATTTTTAAACATTTCAATGCATATAAGTAAATCTATTGAAATTAAAGTGATAAATTATAAATTAAATTAATTTTCTTAAGTTATTAATTTCCAATAATCAATCTATGTTATCAATGATCTATTTCCTAACATATTCTCTTATGGGATTTTTTCCCTTAAGAATGATTCACCATTATCTTGTTAATTAACCATAGCATATCCCATAGGAGTGTCAAATCATGTGTGAAGAAAGGCTCATTTGTTTCACCAGTACCCATTCGAGTCTGGATCAACCATATTTTTTGTCCTTTTCCCATATGTACATCTATTCCAGATCCAAATACACTTTTAGTATCCAGACATGGATATATTTTTTTGATGAAAACGTACCGTATACTTTACTAAAATTTGGAGATGTTTTCTTATACTAACTATGATCCCTAAGGATTTCACTCTAGTTTTCTAATCATAATCCAAAAATTAACTAAACATTTCCTTTGATCACAACTATGACAACCCTTCTCTTTATTATAAAATAATTAATGATTAATTACATAAGAATATACTTAATATAAATCATAATATCGAGAAGACCAATGTCTTTGAAATTTAGGTATATTACATAAAAATTTGAAAATGAGAAAAAAAAAATTATTGAAAGCTTCTTCAACATATTCATATTATTCCATTAAACTTAAAAATATACGGTATAAACTGGGGACATACATAATAAAGGGTTGAGCTATAAAGCTCAGTAAGTGAGTAAACATGGCATAACATGAATAATGTAATACATGTTAGATAATAGGTTTATCAATGAGGTATAAAATGTATGGGAATCATATACATGAATAATGAGACAATATATAACATGATAATCGTAAATGCAACATGGAATATGTAAAAACTACTTAAAACACTACATCATAAACATTATCCAAGGATAGATTCCAAGAAATCGTGATGAACAAAGTCCCTTCATATATTAGTTTCACTCATAATCCCTTGCATGATGTCTCATGAGATTAAAACAATACCAAATTCATTGGAGCACTATATAATTATGGGTGAACCCATCACTATCATTTTATTCTCATGCATAAGTGTACAACATAGATCATAATACCTGGAATAAATTATCATCAAATTTTAATCCATGATAATAGAGTGTGGAATATATAAAATTTTTCACCAATAAAGGATGTATATGTTAATAAAAATGAACACCCTAGATAGGAAAATGGGTTTGAGTATTCACTATGCATTTGTTGGGCATTGAAAATTGTGGTGAAATTTCAGTACTATAACGACCTTAAAAATTTCATAAAATGGCTTGATGACAGAGAAATGGGTAAATCCTCATTTGGAAATATAATGGACAGTAATAGTGATATGGAAAAACAAATCCCAACATTAGTAATTGAATATATAAACATAAGATAGTGATGAAAATTGAATAAAGAGGATAAAGAGAGGATCCCTTACCTTCATAGAGAGATTCCAAATGCTTTGGAGGATCTTTTTAAGATCTTAGGGAACCATGGGATGAGTCTAGAGAGGGAAGGGAATAGTAAAGGTGTGTTGTAAGGTTTTTGAGTGAAGATAAATGTGATCTTTGGTGGGTTAGGTTTTGGATGCTATGTAATAATTTAATAAAAACCACAGAACTTCCCATGGTTCTTCTTGTGGTTTCTACCAAATGGGAGTGGTTTTCATTATTGTATTTGTAAGAGGGCCAAAATTATGAAAAAAATACCCTTTTGATGTGGATGTGAGTCATGTTATTAATGAACTGATTTTAAAACTATAAAATATATTAAAGGTTTTGGATGATTTGAAAATTATTTATAAAATTAATTAAATACACATAAAATTACATCATTTTAAATGTGAAATATATATTTGTTCATGGATAAAAGTTATAGTATTTATTAATTCACATTTAGGTATTATGATTTCATAGTACATACTGTATATTTATAACGTATTTAATTTTTATTGAAAATATTGAATATCTCAAAAAAAAAAAAATTATCATTGGATAATTTTGAAGCTCTAATTCACTAAAATAATATTAATTTTATCCAAATAACTTTACAAATATGTGAATTTACATTTTTAAAATAGAATTTATATTTATTGAGGAATGCTGGGTTTTTTTAATAATAATAGTTTTCAATATATTATTAAAATTACATTATAATTCATAAAAAAATATAATCATTTCTATTTAACAAAATATTTTTAATAAAAATATTTCAATAAAATATAATTTACTTAAAGAATTCATTTAGTCATCAAACTAAATTCCATAATTTAATTTTAGTATCACATAAAAATACAATTTCTGTATTATTATATCAAAATAAAAATAATTTATAAAATATAAATTATTAGAGGAAAATATATTCATTATTATATACAATATTCGAATTATTATTAATAGAGTCTTGATACATATACATTTAACAAACCATAAAATTCCCTATGTGTAAGGTGTGCGGCGACAAGACTTTCATGGTGAACTTTAGCGTATATGGTTTGGGTCATGATCTCGATGAGCTTGAACTTATCCTATAAATGGGTTTTCTATTGATTATGTTATTTGATATATGCTTTGGATTGGTCAAAAGAAAATCCCAGTGATGTTATCTCTGTTTGAGGCTCTGAAAAATGTGCTTCCTATGGTACTATCCTAATGGTTGAGGCCATCACATCATTTTTCTATGTCAATTGGATTTTTCCAAACCCAATTGTTTTACTAATCATATTATCATTTTTCAATGACTATATTATCAATGATAATTATTCTTAAGGGTATTTTAAAAGTGATAGTATATAATAAAACCAATAAATTACAAGAGTTTTCTATATCCATGATATAAAGTAATTTATTTAATTAAATCACAAGGGGATTTTTATTTATAAATGTTTCGGTCATTACATATATGATATTATATATATTAAATGTTTTACTATTATTTATCTATTTCATATTATTCATGTATTATTTATCATATAATATCTTATGTTTTACACTTTCCCTTAGATAAAATATTATCTCTCCCATTATTATGATTTTATTTAACCCGGTTACAAAGAAGGTATTTCTGAATGATTTGATGGATATAATAGATGAAATGGTAAATATATTACTATAATATTTTTTTTATATTTCATGTTTTCAAATTTAATTTGACAATCATATATGAATCTATATATTAATGCTACTAATCTATGTTATCCATCATCATGAAATCTCCTGTATTTTGTGCCAATATAGTAAAATAACTAATTCCTTCAAGTTACTTGAGTCTGGGGTGTTACAGTTTTTATTAGAGGACCTTTAGTAGGACCCTATAATACTAGATTTATGAAAACATATATTAAGAAACAAAACCATGTAATAGATTCTGAGGATATGTTTTGGAATAGG
Organism: Viscum album; assembly: GCA_963277665.1. NCBI lineage: Eukaryota > Viridiplantae > Streptophyta > Magnoliopsida > Santalales > Viscaceae > Viscum > Viscum album. The sequence continues at coordinate 1,616,575,139 of OY728136.1, read as the reverse complement.
TAAATATCATGGATTTTTGGTAAATTATAGATTGTGAAGGATTCTTAAGAAATAGATCTCTATATGGATATTAGAATATGGTTAGAGTTGTGTCGCATAGGAACCCAATGGTAACTATCATGAAATCGGTGGATTTTTTATAGACATGAAATTCACTAATGTAAGATGATTGGACATAAGATTTCACAACAAGATAGACATTCTAAGAAGACATGATTTGGGTAATTGAAATTTTATTTAAAAAACATTAATATTAATGAGAGGATATAACCTATAGTAACATATGAAATTCAATAGTAAAATGGGATTAACCTAAAGATTCTTGAGTTGATAATTCTAATGTTTATAACAATCTTGAAGGCACATATACCCCTTTAGAGGTTTAATGTGATGGTGGTTTTATCTTATTAATGAAATTTTGGGAGATATTTATAGGAATACAACCCATGGGTTTTGTTTCTATTTTAGTAAAAAGTCTATTTAAGGAATAATTATGTTAGTTTTTTTGGGAATATATTAAATGGTGTCGATTACTTTTAGGTTTAATATGTTCTTTGATGATAATATGGTTAATCAATATAAAAAAGTTATTAAATTTTATGGAAATATGTTTTATTGGATAGATAACCATGAGATTAAAATTTGATTTTGTGACGAATTGAATAATTTTATTTTTTATGATGTTCACCATATTGGAAAAATTATATGAATATAGTAAATGGAAATATTTTTTGCTATGTTGGGATTGTATTTAAAGAATAAAGGATAGGTTATTTTTTGGAATCGTATATGATTTTATTTTTTCTTCATACAGATTCAGGTTATTTAAGATAAATATTATAATATTTTTTTAAATTACATGACAAGGAATATGTATTTTGTGTGTGTGAATTTCTGAGTGATAAACTTTTTTAGTTATAAATGTTTAATTAATCTTTGAGAAATATGCAATCAAATATTTTTGATTTTTGGGTATTCAACTTGTTCAAGACTATTTTACAGTTTTCAAGCTAGTTACTCACGGAATTATTTATGTTGAACTTTGGGTGAGGCTTTATATGTTAATGTATTGATTCTTTATATGAATGTTTATTCATATTTGATCTTATCTCAACATGTGAAAACTATTTTTTCTATATATGGGAGTAATAATTTTTTATATTGTAATATATATTATAAATCACTAAATGTAAGTATTAATGATACTCGAGTGAAAAATGCATATTAAATACTCATTTCCCGGAGTAATTTTTGAGATAGAAGTGTAAATTAAATGTAACAAAACATATGATGAAATTTATATTTAAATATAATGAAATCACGTTACTATTTTTGAGTTTATGGATTTAGTTCTACAATTATGTTTTGAAAATAATATTTCACTCTTTTTATGTTTTCATATTTCTAATCATTACCATTTAAAAGTTATAATGTGTTCTGTTGGATGGTGTAACGTTTTACCAGATAGATAGAACAAGTTATATCAAACAAAGATTTATCAAGTATATCGGATTGACAAGTACAATGTAAATCATCTAAACATGTATAAAGTACAAAATATAGGAGTAAAAAAGTTCCATCGGAGAGAAGGACTATAATTTCTATAAGACAGAGTTGCACAAAGTGCATTGGGCTAACTCCATCAGAGTGTGATACAAAAAGTGTACTCAATGACCATTTACATAGCCTACCAGATAAAGACATAGAATGTTTCTAGATAAAGACAAATCAGATCCATTATATTGAATATTCAAATAATTTTAATGGTTATATAATAAATATTTATCAAATAGAGTGATGTTCTGATGAACACATCAACACAAGAGCATTTTTTCATTATGTCATTGTAATTATTCCTGATAAGTGTGAAATATAAAGGTTGGAATAATGTATTTAAATAGAACTCTAACCTTGATGGGGAATTAGATAACTCTATATAAAATAATTTTTTTTAAAGCATTGAAACATATTCTTAATAATCATCATTTATTTTTAATATTTATATAGTTTTCTTAAGTCATCATCTGTGAGGTTTTTTTGTATATTCCTTAAGTTATTCTTGAATATTCATAGTTTATATAACCTGGTGGATTAATGAATAATGGGAAAAAAGATAGAGAGCTATGATTTATCATGTGGATCTTGGGTTATAATAGATAGGAAGATAAATATTAGAATAATCATTTTGATCAAGGGAATTATAGTCTTGGAGTATAGATATTAAGATATATAAATTCATGGATACCTAATATTTGGTAAATAGACTTACATATCACTTAATTTTAAATTTAAGATCTTCATTAGGAATGATTCAGTAATTTATAAATACATTCTTTATAAAATTCATATTACTTTGTTATCCTTTTTTGTACAAATATTACTTATTTTTTTGTGCTTTTTTTGAAAATATTGTATTGTTTTATAAAAACTATTTCCTACTCTGGTTATGATGTATAAGGGTGAAACTCTTTCTCTGATATTATTTCCTAAAGGTTTTTCAAAAATTATAAGTTTAAATTTTATAAACATTAATTCACTACCTTTAGTATTTGTAATACTCTTATGATTGCACAATTGGTATCATAGATGCTCTATATATATAGATCATTACACTAACAATGTGTTTAGAGAATAGTATATATATTTTTTGATTTTATATCAATAAATTGGGACATTATAGTATCATAATCATAGAAGAGCACCAATCATTGATGGTAATGACTTTGAATATTGGAGGGATATAATTAGTAGTTTTTTATTAATACTTTTATTGATAACTTTTATATGATGATTGGAAGATATATATTTTATGATATGTCAATTATAGGTTTTGGTAGAGACGAAAATTCAAAATATTAGTATATCAATCATTTTATAAATATATTTTTTTATTCTGAAAAAATAAATCTTTACAGTAATATTTCATCTTGAAAACCCTCCAACATTATATGGAAATATTGAAAGTTACTCACTTTAGAAATTATAATGATTTGGGAACTAGGATATCCATAATTCATATATATTATCGATCTTTTTATTTCTAACTATGTGATTCCATAACTCAAATGCATCAACATTTCAAGACAAAAGTGAATAGTTTGTAGTCTCCTGGAGAAAAAACATATCAGATGAGTTGTTTATAGAAAATATTATTGATAGTATACCAAATGAATGTGGATCTATGATTATAGTGATTTATGATACTAATAATGTAACTAGGTGGTGTTTGGATAATTTTATTGAATCTATCATGTAGTATGAGGGAAAATTGAAAAAAGAAGATGAAGAGAAGGAAAAAATAATAGAATTGTTTTTTATTCAAAAAATTATATAAAAACAAATAATGATATGGTAATTGAAAATGTTTCTAAATATTCGAAATCTATGAATAAATTCATGTTTGAATAAAAAATTAGTTCATCATAAGAAAGTGAAAATGAGCTAGTTTAGTTAAAAATGAGGATGATCATGATAGTTTAAAATAATTATTTTAATTATAATTACAAAGAAAATTATAAAGATATAAGTGATAAGTAAGATAATTTGAAGAATATTTACAATGATTGTAATAAACCCATAAATATAATACCAAATTTTATAATTATGAATAATATTGAGTGAAACTTGAAAAGGATTCATAAAATAAAAGGGAAGAAGAGTCTGAAAGCTTTATATACATGGAGTGCTAGTCAAATAGATTTTTCTTAATTAAATTCCTTATAATTATAGTAGTGATAATTAGAAGTTTATGGGTTTATATGCCAGAATTTTGAAGAATAACAAATACTACATAGCAATGGTATTCTGAAAATCTATTACAAATTTAACATTAAATGATAATTATTCCAAATCTAATATGCATTATAGTTATAAATATTTCGATGAATAAAATGTTATTACGTCATAGGACAATAATAATATTCCTTGTTTTGATGAAATCAATGGATATATTAATTTTTGTTCAAAAATGAATAATAATGTTTTGAATGAGTATAATAGTACGCAAACATATCATTTTAAATAAAATTATTTCTTTTATAAACATAATTTACATATTTTTAATCATACTTCAATGTCAGATAGAAAATATAATTCTAGATCAAAAAAAGATAATAATAATGTAGTTATGAAACTAAATTATGATATATTTAGTCTGAAAACATTCATCCAATTTTACTTCTAGGAATATAATTTTGATAAACTATTGAAGAAATTGATACCCCATAGGGATGATAATATTATAATTTTTACTTCAGAAAATCCTCATTTCAAATCCAACTATTTTCTTCCACGGTGTTCATGATTTTGTAAAAATCTTCAAAGAGGTGTACATTAGAAAAATACATGTTATTTCAACAAAAATTATTTTTATTTCATAAATCATATATTTCTAATGAATTGGTGGCTATTCATACAAAAAACATTGGATAGATATGGGTTCAAAAAGTTCTATTTTTAAATAAAATTTCACCCAACTATGTATGGGTACCAAAATCATAGTTAAGTTATTTTAGGAAGAATGGTTGGGTAACAACAGTTGAACAATTTGGTATATGGATAGTGGTTGTTCTTAGTCATTTATAGGGAAAAAATATCTTCTATAATATTATTAAGATGAAAAGTCAAAAAGAAACTTTTAGATACAATGAACATGGAGAAATCTACAATATTGGTGATATTTAATTCCTTAGTAAATCCTTAATTTCTACTGTTTTGTATACTGTTGGACTAAAGCACAATCTCAACAACTCAATTCAATTATTTGAATAATTTTACCTTCTGAACTACATGAATGATAAATTTACTATTACAAGTTCAAATGGTAAATTTATTCTTTCTACCGATAGGAATTAATTTTTTTCATATTATACATAGAAGCCCATAGAAATCAATATGCAAATTTCCGAAGTGAACTGGGAGATATAATTGGTGTTCGACTATATGATTATGATTTTGTAATGAAAAAAATATTTTGAAACATTCTAATAAAGGATTGGTTGAAGATCTACTAGATATTATGTTTAATTCTTGTAATGTTTTTAACCCTTGAAAATATAAAATGAAACATTTGTCAATCATTAAATATAATATTAAGGTATCAAATGCTAAATCATTACTATTAGTGAACATGGGTTTTTTTGGTCCAACAAAAAATTGGAATTATTAGAGGAAAATAATATGTATATGCCTTAGTTTATGGCTACTATAGATATACCTAGGTCTATGTAATGTCCAAAAAATTTATTCCCTTTTTTTTAAAAAAATATTTCATCCGATGTTAGAAATGATAAAAGATTACCTTTGGTTACTATTATTAGTGTTCTTGCTGTATAATTTGAATCATTTATTTTTTTTTAAAATACTATGAAAAGAGTTACACATAACTCTTATAACTCCTTGTAAAAAAAATTAGGTGAATAAAGAAATATAATTATTCAATAGAATAAAATAACCAAGTGTATTGAATAATTTGTCATTAAACTCCACTTTATCAATGATTTTATTACTGATTACTACACTATTAATTGATTTTTACTTATACATTTTCATAATAAAACCCTTATTGAGTTGAGGATAGGAAGAAAGAAAAAACATTCTTATATCATAGTTTTTGGAATGTAAGTCATTCATTCTAAATACTAAAGACAATTTATAAAAAAATTGATCCAAAATTTTATGAGAGAATTTTTCTTCTCTACTCTCCAAAAGTTAAATTTTATCATGTTTTAAAAAAATGAAGAAAAACTGGCGAGGAAACAATGTGTGTCATGTTCAATGAAATTTATACTCCTATTATTAAACATTTAAAAATAATACCTTCTAAATGTGTTTTTAAAACTAATTTTCATCCCATGTTGAAAAATTCTTATATTAGAAGGGTATTACAAGAAAAAATTCTCAAATTCATACCTCTAAAATAAATTCATTTTGATGTGGAATAAAAATAATTTCAAAACCTAAGAAATCATTCAATCATAAGGAATCATCCCACAAATAATATCACTGTTGATGTACATCGATCAATTAAAACTCAAAATTCCTTAAGAAATTAATGTTAAAATTGATCATTTTTATCTCATTTTGAAGCTAAAAACCTTATGAGGCTTTAGGTGATAAATAATGAATAAGGAAAATGTAGTATTAACTCAATTATTTTGAGAGGAATAATTTTTGGACTTTGTAATAATGACTTAAATATCTTCCAATGATTGGAGTAAAATGAGTCTTTCATAACTAATGTGATAAAATGGAATTATTTTATGAAATAATGAAAGGCTTATTATTAAGGGCTAAAATAAAAAATATGTTATATATTATGAGGAATTTTTTTCTCCATTATATTGGTTCATATATGTAACACCCCAGGTAAATAAAGAATATGACATTTTTATATTTATCCGTATTTGTGAATAAAATATTAATATGACTTTAATGGGGACGCTATGCTCGATGGCCTACCCAACACGCAACAACGAGTTTCTTGGGAATCTTACGTTGCAATGTAATAATAAAATAATATTATTTTAAATGGTAGTTAACATGTAACTGTTGTATTGGAGGTAATGGATAGAAATAACTAAAATATGATTATATATGTTTTTAAATATTTTTACATTTATCCAATAAAAGATAAAGGCATAAAATACAGAAAGAATTCAATTTTAGGCGTATATGCCCTAGTTCTCACTAAAGGTCCACTTATCACCTTTTGATGGCGAACCGTCATTAAATATAGTTTTGTCCACTCTTATAAATTCTATTGGATCAAATAAAACTCTTCTTAATAATTGGGACATCAAAATTTACTTTGTGTAAATTTTTGGTATCTTTCTGATAAAGTTTATTTTTTTAATGAATAGTGTAAAATGTTGTGTTTTAAATTCAAAACCTCTTTTTAATATAATTTATTTATATGATTATATTATCTTTTTAATTGTTCTGAATGTGTAATATGAATATATTTTTACCATTTAATCCAATGGTGGTCATTGGAATCAATTTCACTTTGAAATTAGACTTAAACTGGTGCTAATCTTTTGATACTTATTGTTTTATAAAAACACTCTATTTGCTCTGACAGCGGGAATTAATTATTAAATTAATTAATGTGACTTATATGTTTTGAATTTTGTAAAATAGACTTCATTTTTGAATTCGGAATATCAAATATAGCTTAGGGTGATTTTTTGGTAATTTTCTGAAAAACTCCAATTTTTTATGAATAGTGAAACCACTAAGTGGTAATCAAGAAAACTGATTTTTCAGTTAAATTAAATTTTACCACTAATGTGTATTGAGTTTTTAAAATCCGACATACATGGTTGTCATTAGTATGTAAAATGTGGTTCAATGGGATGAAAATAATTTTTTGGTGAATAGTAACTTTTTTTCATTAATCGCGATTAGAGGTAATTAGTGTAATTTAAGGTAAAAATGATATTATAAAAATGTGAAAACACCATGACACTTGTCCTACCCCTATTTTATGAGTCATGGCCGACCGGGAAAACCCATGGGTCGATTTAGGGGACCCTATGGAGCCCCTTGGGTAAGATAATGACTTTAATGCCTTTTTTTTAATAATGGTGAAAATGACACTAACATAAATTGTTCTACTAAAACAATTTTTAGAAGGGGTTATAGTAATATTAATTTTGTCTATAAATACTCTTTGGAAAGATAAAAAGATTTCCTACATCAGGATAGTTTTTTTATAATTTTTAGACATTAAATAAAGTATCTTAATTATGACATCATGATGATGCAACAATGACCTCATTAATGAACAGTTTAAATAAAATGAAATGATAATATAAAATCTAAGACCTACACTTGTCCAAAAACTATTGGATGGGAATATTTCGAAGCCTTATCATCTTATATTCAAAATATATCAATGTGGGACCTTATAAATTCAAAACACTTTTGAAAATAAAATAATAGTTTCATGATTTCCAAAAGTGCCCCTCCTCTCCTCTTATAAAAGGCCCCCACCTCTACCTCATTTCACACACTCATCAAGCCTTTGGCTCGGCCATAACCTGCCCATTTACTCTCTCCACATCCCTCCCCTAATCCTAGAGGATTACCTTTGGGCATAATCTTTTCAAAGGAATCCTTTAGGCTCAAATCAAAATGAGTTACACTTTTAAAGGTAATTCATTCTCTCATGTTCATTTGTTTTATTTTGCTTCTCCAACCACCTAAACTATTTTTATTTACATCTTTTGTAACAAAAACAGTATCTTAAATATACTAGGATATTTTTATAATATCTATTCGAGCTAAACTCTCACACAACTACATAAAATGGTTGAAGAACATACGGTTTCCGTGGATTGCGAAATTCTGCCTCCCGAAACGATGATTGTTCAATACTCATTTAACACCTTCAAAGGTGGCCATTATGATGTCACTATTTTTATATATGATATAAAATATGTTTATTCTTTCCTTAAGCTTCTGTATGTTTCATTTATGGCATACCATTATTGTTTCCATTATGGGTAAACACGATATCTTCATTTTAGGAAGTGTAGACTACCGCCCCCTGAAAATGATTTGATTCGTTAATACCATATGTGGGATGTGTAAAGGATAAAGTTAATGATATTATATATTTTATTATACTGGAATTATAATATACTCTTATATCATTATGATTCCATTCCAGAAAATACGAAATAGAAATGGAAGTAGCGTTCATGCGTACGTACAGCTTACCGTCTCCATGAACGGTACATTTCATTTCTTATCTGAAAATATTATGTACTATTATAAGTACATATATATAATGGATATATATGATGTATGACACATATAAATGATTAATATAATTGTGGAATTAAAATATACATAACTCTCATATAGTTTTAATTCCATTAATACGACATAGAAATGAAAGTAGCGTTCATGCATACGTATGACTTACCGTCTCCATGAATGGTGCATTTCATTTCTTTCCTCTAAATGATTATGTTATATTATAAATACATGTATATACTAGATATATATTATTTATATGATATCCAAATTAGGAATGTCATTCTGGATATAAATAACCTTTGACCACATGAACAACATGTAATTGTAAGAAGTCCACTTTCGACTTAAGAACCAAATATCGACAAAACAATCATTATTAACTTAATGATTACATAATGTTTATAACATGGAAATAAGTGATATAAAAGGAATAATAAGCTTGAAAAAGGTTCTTAATAAAGTATAAATTAACTCAAGTTTATTATTCAGGAGATTAAATAACGATCGAGTCAAGTCGGACCCGAGGTAAGGGATCCTACTCCACTCTTTCTTTTTAAGTACACTCTTTTATGTCATTTCTTTTAAAGCTCATATTTCTTGTTATTGGGATGTTATTTTATATTAATATTACTGTAATTTTTATGTTCATGTGATGAGAGACCCTATTCTCTCTCATCAAAACCATTTTGGAAGTTTTGAGTGGCACCATTAGGCTGCCGAATTTTCGTAAGGGATCCTACACCTCTCTTTCTTTTTAAGTACACTCTTTTATGTCATTCCTTTTAAGCTCATCTTTCTTATGATTGGGAAGCTCTTTTATATTACTCCTACTGTAATTATTATGTTCATATGATGAGAGACCCTATTTCCTCTCATCAATCCATTTTGGATGTTTTGAGTGTCGTCGTTAGGCTGCCGAATTTTCATAAGGGATTTTTCATCTCACTTTTATTCCCGTGAGATTTATGCTACATTTGCCACAATTTCCTTTGAGTGGTGTATGTACTGCCAATTATTTTACTCATTGTGTAATATAATTTCTTTTATGAGTATTTTCATCAATGTTGTATTGTCCTTCTTTCACAAGGTGTATGTTTCGAAAGATACCCATGTCGGTAAGGGAACCTTTCACCATCCTCTTTTTAAAAGAATTCTTTTGTTGGGTCTTTTAATTTACATATTGTTATGTTGGGATATGTCCTCATATATCCTTATTGATGTAAATTTTATTTCCAAGTGATGAGATACACTTTTTATCTATCATCAACTCATTTTGATGTGACGCCGTTAGGCTGTCAAGGGAACTTCATAACCCAATTTCGATTTCTTTAGGTTCAACATGTAGTTATTGAATATGTCATCCTTTGAATATGTGTGAATGACTTTCGATTATTTTACACTTAATATCCACTTATATTTGGTGTATTCATTTGTCGCACATAATTATGTAATTGATTTATCCTTAAACCAAGTATACCATCTTTGTATGGGACTTCGTCTCAATCTCCATTCATTAAGGCATATTTTGTTTTATACACAACCTTCTTTTATACAGTGTATAAACCCCTTTAACCAAAATATCGCTTCAAATGTTTTAATGATTTGTTCTTATTAATATCTATGTTTTCAAAATGGTTTTAAGGATTTTTCTATATGGATATTAATGGTTTAAAATGTTAAAAGCTTCAAGGTGGTATGGGACACTTTGATTCATAAATCTCTTTATTAAATGTTTTAAATGGTTTTGAAAATGGTTTTTTAATGGATTTGTTATTTCAATATCCTAAAATGTTATATTGTGATTGAAATGTGGAAATTTTATATTTCCTTTATGCATGTTTTATTTGATACATTTATGTTATGGTTCTTGGGCATTGTTATGAAAACGGGTGGTTCCCTGATAAACTAAGGGTGGGTGAGCCCGATATATCTCTCCAATGCATTGGGTAACGCGAAGGAGTGAAACGTTGAGGTTTCTCTAAAGATATTTAGGGAATATACTGTGATGGGTATTCCAAACGTAACCAAGAGGGTTACTCCCTACGTAAGAATGTTATAAATGCCTCAAGTTACCTTTATGTCTTATGATTTTTATGATTTATTCATGGTTTGATGAGGTATGTTAAAGTGCCTATGTTTTTTGGGTAAAGTATGATTTCATTCTTATGTATATATGAACTCATGTTTCGTTTCCATATTTAAATATCCCTTACTGAGCTTTTTTATGCTCATCCCAAGTTTTTAAAATGTTTTTCACAGGTCAAGGGAAAGGTACACGATGTGATGATAGTGTCAAGGATGTGTGAAGAAAGAATACAAGTTTTATTTTAAATATGTTTCCGTTGATGGGAAGAATGAATCCTGTCTTTTATGTAACCTCTTTGTTTAAATGTGGAATGTAATGCAAGTTTTATGATCTAATTCTCTAAAAATCTAAACCTGAAAAGATCCTCAATGTGTAGTCTTGTAATAACTCAAGATTAAGTAAGGTATAAGGTTGGGGCCTTATAATATATATCTATATACTTATATCCCTTGCATTATAATTAATTATTATTCTTTATAAAATGGATGTGAAGTATTATTTTCTAAATGTATAGGTGTAGGAGGATGTTTATGTAAAAAAACCAAGTAGTTTTGCATAAATTAAATCTTAGAAACATGTTTCTAAACATACTATGATACTCTATGGAATTAAAAAAAACTCCATGATCCTAATACAATAGACTTACCATATTTATACCTCAAAAATTTATATTAAGGGAACTATTGATCCAAATATTTTTATTAAGAAATTATTTAGGGAAACTATCATTATTCAAATTAATTATGATGAAATTATCTTTCTCTCAACTAAAAATTCTATTTTTAATTCCTCTTTTGAAATTCGGAAATGTGAGTTTGAGGTTAGAGTGATTGGTCGACTTGATTTTTACCTTTGATTTAAAATTTCACAACAAATAAAATAAAATATCTTATTTAAAAAAATATAAAAAATATATACTTAATATATTTGTATTTTAAAAAAATTAAAGTTTGTGTACTCCTATTATAACCTAAAAAATTGATGTTGATGAATCTAGAAAACCAGTTGAACGAAATCATTTTAGTGGAAGGATTGGTAGTTTATTATATCTTATATCTAGTAAAATAGAATTATTGATTTATTTATGATTATGTTTTTATATTTCAATAAAATTCAAAATAATCTCATATTAAATATAAAAAAAATTGTCCATTACCTTAAAGGGGTGTTACATTTTGGTTAATTTTATTCTTCATGTAATGATTTTGAACTAAAAATTTTACATAATTTTATCTTTAGTTATGTAAAATTGATAGGAATATTGCATCTGGAACTTTTAATTTTATAGGTCAAGATTTAGTTTCCTAGTATTTTACAATGTATAACTCAATTGACCATTCCACTACTGAATTTGAATATGTAACATCTGAAGTTTTGTGTGCTCAAGTGTTGTGAGTGCAACCCACACCCACTGATTTTGGCATAATTTTTAGTGATAATATATTATTATGTGATAACACAAGTATTGTAGCATTTCCTAATAAAAAATCAGATCACTAATAAAAAAATATTATAGATATAATACACAATTTCCTTCTGGATAACACACAAATAGAAGATATTATTTTATATAATATAAAAAATCAATATCAACATTTTGAAATATTAAAAGAACCTCTTAATTATTATATATTTTAATATATTAAATATAATTATGGAATGATCAATATAAAGTGATCATTAATACACATCCCATTTTTTCAATCGTCATATAGTTTTGAACTCCTCAAAAAAGAGGGAGAAAAAATTTCCTATATTTTCATTATTTTTTTCTTAAATTATTTTAAAAAATATTCTGAATTATATTTTTTAAGAAAAATATTATTTTAAGTTAGTATGAGGTTTTCTTTAAGATTAATTAAATAGTCTATATTACTCTAAATATTTCTTATGCAGTAATGTTTTTCATATATCTGAAAAAAAATTTGTAATAAAATACTTCAATAAACTCTCTGGGAGTTAAAAATTCAATATTTTATCAAAAAAGTCAAGGATTATTTATAAATAATCATATTATAAACATTCATGTTCTATCATAATAATGATTCTCTGATAAAACATAAGAACATTCTTTAAAAATCAAAATAGAGTTCAAAACCTATAATTTCTTAAACCATTTACATCATTTTATTCCATGATCAAATATTATCCATTGGATCTAATAGATTTACAATCATCACTATCCTTGATTACATATAGTAGGAGTGGCTCAATATTTTTCCTTCAATCACTAATTCTAAGGAGAGATATTTTTAGGTTGATTTTTCTTGTCAAGTTGATTTTTTGGTTTGTATTATTCTCTTCAAGTTCGATTGATCAAATTTGATGGTGGATACTAATAATTTTTATAAAAGGGAATTTATCAAAGAAAGGTTCATAGACAAAATCTAGTTCAAGAGTTATAATTCAATTTTAAATTCAACCGTTATATTTTAAATTTGGTATTCAATTTATGTATCAAAAGATGACTTTGATTTACACTACCAATGAATTGTGTGATAATTTTATATGAGCTAATATTTTAATGAGGTTTACTGAATAAATAATGTATATTTGATACTCTTTGAACAAATGTATAGTTTGAACCCTTAGATGGTTTTTGAACTTTCTAAAATACCTTTTGAAGGTGGAGTAACTTTTGTTACAAATAATTTACCAAAAAATAATGGTTCTTTTGAAATATTCCTAGATGATAAATATAGAGATACTTTGAATGTATAAGATATATATGTTTTCAGTTTCCTTTGTAATATGAGTTAGTTAACATGGTCACACTTGTTTGTAACAATATAGAATATATTAAAATAGGTATAGTCAAGATAAATATCTTTTTCAATTCTATGTTTTTATCCAATGTTATGGTGGAGTTCATGGAAAATTGGAATTTCAAGATGAAGTAGTTCTTATTAGATAAATGGTGTCTTAATTTGGTGATGAAACTATTTCTAAGATAAAGGATATATATTTTTCGAATTGGGAAAATTTTAAATACATATAAATAAAATTTTCAACCTCTAAATATGTTTAGGATTATAAGAAAAAGTTCCTAATAAGTAGAAATATAGTGAAACCTCCCTCAAGTCTCCTGATTTTCCTAGAAAGATGATCAAAACAATTTCAAATGTATTTTTTTACAAAGTATATAAAGATGAAGACTGAGAATATGTTGGGAGATCCCATTTTCTTTCTATATTCCATTATGGATAACCCATTAAATAATAAGTTTTTTATAGGTTAAAAGACATGGAAAATGTGAATAAAGAATCTAGAAAATAAAATCAGGCTAAATTGGTTTATCATTTATTAAAGGAAATTGATATAGATCTTGAAGATGTAGATAGAAATAAGGAAGTGTTTCCTCCATACAATGATATAGATAAAGAAAAACATTATCCTTTATCCATTAATCCTTATACAATTTCTCCTCCATCCATTCCTTAGACATATACTTTGATCATTTCTATTGAGATAAATCCTAAATCCATTACAAAAGGATAAATGTAATAAAGTCATGGTAGATAATAAAGAATTTATAGATCAAGGAGTTTTTAAATATTTTAATACAGTGTTTGAAAATGAAATAAGAATTCCTAAGAATTACCTGATCCCAAAAAATTATCTTGAGTACCAAGGAAAACAAAGACTTTAATAAAGTATGAGTAAGTTGTTAAATCTATTAATATATATTTATATATTTAAGATACTTCAATTCATACTTCAACATTATTATCCTCTATATTTAAGGAAGTAGAATACCTTTGTTCTTAAGAAGAAAAAAAATCAAAATATGAAATGAATTAATTAACATAAAAAGATGTAGGATATGAACAATTCAATGAAAAAGTGGATTTTGAAAAGATTTTTCAATCTTATTTTGTTGGAATTGAAGAACATAAACTATGAAGTGTTATTTAATATATTGTACTCGAAGTTTTTATAAGTTCCACCAACTCCAAACCAAGTACAAGATCCCAAAAAACCAAAATAAAAATGAATAATATTAATGAAGTGATTAAAATAAGTAAAAGTATTTTGTAAATATTATTAGATATCCAAGAGATATGTTAGTACATTCCAGGAAAAGTTGTTTTCATTAAGGTTTTGAGCTCCCAAAAGGAAATATTTTGAAAATATCATTCAAAATTTGGTTAAAGATAATTATCTTAATGTTAAATATACAGTTTAGATAAGAAATTTTATGAGTATTATAAAATTGAAGAATCACATTGAGGAGGATATTATTTTTCTATGAGGATTCTGAATGAATCAAGAGGGAAACAAAAATAGATTCATAGTATATGGACTAAATCAATAATAAATTTAGTTATTATTTTTTAGTTTTTGGGGATATTAAATATATTTCCATCTATCATGACACATATATTTACTATTAAATTAATAGTATTGATTTGTAGTAAGAAGTTTTTGAAAATTTCTGGTTAAAAGACAAAGACTCATAAATGATTTGAAGTGATTTATGGAAGTTAGAGGCCATTATAAAGAACATATATAATAAATAAGTATTTGTATTGGACTCCTGATTCATTTTTATAAATAAATTCTTTCTTTTAAATTTTCTTACTATGTTTATATATTTTTTTTGATACATGTTATTTTTTGATAAATCTATATGTACTGCATAATATTTTTTTATAAATTCTTTTACTATGAATTGAAAGAATTTTTTACACTTATGTTAATTTTCTACTTTAATCCTCTCTGAAAACCACAATGGTTGAAAAATTTTAACACCTGCTATTTTTTAAGTTAGTATAAGTATGTTTTTAGAAGTTTTACTTAAGAATATTTCCTCCTAAGTCTTATGTATTATTATTTTCATCATGATGGATACAGCTAAGTTGAAAGATTTATTTCTACCTTTACTTTTGAAAACAGTGATTCACTGTTTATATGTTTTTATATTTCCAATATTTATATTTTCAATGTTATATAGTGTTTTCTTAGAAGGTAAAAAAATTAGAAAGGAGAAACAAGTTCTATCACACAAACAATTATCAATTATATGAGTTAAAATAGTACCAAGAAAATTGGTCAAATGTTTACAAAGGGCATTTTTTCTATGTAAAAAAGTACATCTAATGAAAATATTATAATATTCATGGGAATGAATTCTATAAAATCAATCTGATAGACTCCACCAGATGAAAACATACAAATTCTACTAGAAGAACATTTACCAAGGATACCTGATAAATATATACAATTTTATTTGTTGAATACTTATCATTTGTATGAGATATAATATTGATATCATTTTAATGGTTCAATACCAAATCACCATCAGATATATTAATGGTGTGATGACTAGATCAAGTAAATAAGAGTATGTATTAGGTTGTAGTAATTAATCATGGGAATTGTATAATACTTCCATTTTAAGAATGGCTATAAATAGGGTAGTAACCTAAACAGAGAAACATCATTTTCCTTAAAGTTACTATTTAATTATGGTAACATCTCACTACTGATCACACTTAATTATAAATAGCTGGATAGTTTCATTAATGAATTATTTTGTTATGTTTTCTTTATAAATTACTTATGCTTTGCCAACTATAGTTGTTGTTTTTATGATTTGGTGTACCGAGGGCTCTCAGGGATAGATAGATAGAGGTGTGTCTGGTCATGTTGATTATGGGCTCCCAAGGACAGGGAGATAGATATTCTCCCAATAATTCTAATAATGGGATTCCTGTACATGGAAAACACACCTTACAACTAGTAATGTCACTGTTACATAAATTCTAGTAAAGATACTTCCTTATCAATTGATGTTGAAGTGAATATCCTTCTAATGAAAGATTTGGTATGTTTTTATGAAATTGTTTATAACATATTAATTACTTAATTATCCTAATATATAAAAAAATTACATATTTCTATAGTGCATTTTTAAGAAAATGTTATATTGTTTTCTATAAATTTTTTCATGCTTTGGGTATAAAGTATATATATATATAACAATTTTTCCAATATTATTTCATAATGGGTCTAGGAAAATTATTGCTTTAAATTTTATAAACTACAATTCTCCCCCAACCCACTTGTAGTATTATTAAAGCTCTTGTGATCTCAAAATTATATTTTCTTCTGTTTTATATCTTAATTGTAAAATAATCCATCAACTATTGGAAAAGGATAATGAAATACCAAAATTACCATATTATAATAATTATTCCTGAAGTTATAGTCTTCTTTATCCACATCTAATTTATGTTTCTGTGGTTAGTAACATTATAATGACAATATTCTCCATCAATCTATATTATATTTTCAACATTACCTATCTCCTCCCAATCCATATATTCACTTCCTGGTAATGTTATTTGTATCTAAGAACCTGATTATGTGTTTTTCAGGTAGCCTTTATGTTTTACACTTTCTATTTTCAAATCATGTTTTATTGTCACTTTATACGATGTAGGTTTTGAAAAAAGCTATTTTCGAATATAGAACTATCGATTATCGAGATAAAAATTGAGAGGAATAAATTTATTTAAACGGTGTATGTAACACCCCAATAATCTAGTTTAACATAATTTTAATTTTAAATAGTTTCTTAACCTATAACACCAAGCATTAACTGAACAATGATTTACAATAAAAATTTAATATTTAAATGTGACTATTTTAAACAAACCATTAAATTAAACGTATAAATAGGAAAAATAGTTTGAAAATTATTTATAAAGGTTTTATATACTTCAAATATGTTTATCAATTGTAAATAAGAAATTTATTTATAATAAATTCATTTTATACATCAAAAATAATTTCTCTTAAAAATGGATTCTATTTATTTTTGTTAGAAAATATTATATTTAATTTCTAAAAAATGATGAAATTTTATATAATAAAAATGATATTATTTTTTTAAACGAGAATATTTACATAGGGTGAAATTTTGATATTGTTTATAAAATCATTATTTTTTACTGAATGGTTAAAATATTTTTATTTTATAAAACTATAATTAATTTTCATTCAATAAATTAATTAAAAATAATACTTATTTTTTTAATTTTATAATAATTTAACTCAATAAAAATATAATAATAAATAATCTAACTATTTTCGTAGTAATTATCATTATTATTTATTTTGTTATAAGTTCATTTTAATCATCAAAATACATTTTTTTAAAATGTTTTCATTGTGTTTTATGGATTTATATTAAAATTGATTTATTCCAATTAATATGATTTAATCTCTCAAAATTTATTCCATATTTGTAATTTTAGGTTTTCTATTTGTTAAATAATTCCATTTTATCTTATGTCAATATGAATAGTACCCATGGTAAAGATTTGTCACCATGGTAAAGGGCAAATCGAGTAATTAAGGTTAAAAATAATGTGTTAAGGATTTTAAAATAAAACCAACATTAACCTTATTTCCCTTGGATAAATTTATTTCATAAAAAACCTTCATATATTCGAAAATGTTTTATATTTCTATCATTTTTCTTTAATAAGGTCTTTTATATTATTTTACGTAATGGAAAATTCCGAAATATCTCTATCTTACTTTTAATATCTATAATATTTTGCAACACGTAAGAAAATATGTTATTAACTTTAATAAAAGTTTTATTTGAATATTTATAAATTTTATTTATGAAGTTGATTTATTATTAAATTTCATTTATTAAATAATTTTTTTAAATGCTTATGAATCACAGACATGGTTCTTGTGCAAACAATAGAAAAATCAAGCAATTTATCTTAAAAACTTTAACAAAAATATTTTTTGGGTATTTTATGGAATTATAAGAATTTTTTATATAAATAAAATATAAAATTTATGTTTTATATTTTTTAGGTTCAAATTTAATTATTTTTTTGATATTTTTTAAATTCCACCTTTTCGAATTGTCTCGAAAATGAAATTATTGATGTTTTTTAAAATAATAATTCATTAATTGATATTAAATTCATGAGAAAAGTATATATATACAAATTAATGGAATATAATCTATACTATTATCTATTTTACACTTTTTCCACTTGTACTTTTATAGTAACTTTCTTTACACCGAAATATTAAAATACATTAATATTGTGGTAATCATCAAAAGGGTTAACGGGGGATTAAAAATAATATGTATATGTTAAAAATCAACTAAAAATTTTATGATTTTATTTTTTGACAATATTGTTTCCTATATTAAATATATATTATAAATATATCAATTTTTTCCACATGAACTTGATAATTAAATTATACTAATTTAATATTTTATGTTATTCCAATGGTTCCCCTCTCCTCTCTTATATAAGGACAACACCATTCCTCTATTACTCGAAAATTTTGATCTAATTATCTTAACCAAATAATAAAAAAATTAACTTCCTTAGATTCATTCAATGGGTTTTAGTCTCCATTAAGGGACATCTCTAGGGTCCTTAAGGATAGATATAAATGAGGCTTTTCAAAGAAGAGGTAATTGTCTCAACCAAAATTATTTATTTTAATTCTTGTTATACCACCTTCTATTCTATACCAAACATTCCAATATAAATCCATAAGTACCTAATATCTAGTTATATGTTAATATTTCTATTAAAAACCCTTTATTCATCTCTTTCTCAATCAAATTTGAAAGGAAATCATCATCTGTCCGTACATGCAGACTACTGCCTCACCAAGGGATGTATTTCATTTTCATCCCCCCCATTCATGAATTATATTTATTATTGATATAATGTAAATATATTATATTTATGAAACAATTATTTTTCTATAAATATATTATATGATTTACCTTCTTACCCTTTCACATGTTAAAAAACAAAACATCGCTCGTGCGTATGGGTGGACTACCTCGACCACGAAGTGATGAAACTCATTTTTCATGTATGGATTTAAGTAATGACTATATATAAAATACATACATACTTATATATATATATATGATATTTATATCATGCTAAACATTCTGAATATTATGTAACCATGATCAATATATAAATACTGAAATTACCGAACCAAAACATACATGAGAAAAGAAATAGTTAACACATGGAGATGATGATTGTAATAAGAGATTATTTTTAAATTTGTGTTTAAATATTTTAATTGTACCATATATTAAATTATAATAATGTATATGTATTTATTATATAGTCATAATAAATTTAAATGTTTTATACGAGAGGTTAAAATCACTTTTAAGGTAATTTGAACTTGGGGTAAGGGGTTCTCTTATCACTCTTAATTATGTTAGAAATATTCCATATTCACAACTTATTTCCTTTATATGGTACATATACTTCCCATTTGATATGTTATATTAGGAATATATTTATATTCTCTGAATTTAATGTTTTACTTAACGTTATTTCTTTCATGGGTGTTATGAATCAAAAGTTACCCTGATAGTGGAGGCTTTTTTCATAATCTAATCCTTATTAGGTAATGTTTGTGTTTAAGTTTTGTTGAAGTAATTATATGTTATTTATATCTTAAACCCCTTTTTTATTATTCTATGTTTATTTTAATAAATTAAATTTTTTCCTTTCATTTTACTCTAAATAAGTACTCGAAATAATAAAATATTGTCTTTAAATAAAATAAAATTTGTTTTTCTCTTCCACCATGAATATTTTTATTACATATATACAAATATTACTTAAAATATTTTCAAATTTTTTTACAATTATAAAATTATATATTAATTTTAATTTTATCCTTGTTTGACTATTATAAAAAAAAATTATTCTTCTTGAAATTGTTCAAATATTGTACTTTTTACAAAAGTTGTAAAAGTAGTATTAGTTTTAATTCTTACCATACAAATGACTTTTCTTGATTTCATGACTATTCTTTACTTGTTAGCTCACTTTACATGCTTCCATGGTTTTTTTATAAGAAAAGTTTTTCCTTGACATTTTTGAACTTTATAGAATCTAGAATTGTGATTATAACATAAAAAGTGTAGTGACCCTGACCCCAGAAGCCCAGATTTGGTTCCTTGTATCATTACATTGGAATTATATAGAAGGAAATGCATCCCAAAAGACCAAATAGTTTATTAGTTTTAGAAGAAGAGATGAATAGAAGAGTAATATATTACATTTAATTCAAATATTACAACATAATAACATTTTTTTTCTTTTTTTATAATTACATTATTCCATCTAGAATATCCCAATGTATCAATCACAAAACACTTCTTCATACCCGGGGGAATATGAAACATAAGAAAGGGCTGACCTTAGTTTCTCAGTAAGTGTATGTATACAGAATAACCTATGAATAAATAATTCATAATCAATATGGAATGATAAATAAATGAGAAACATTCCATTTAATTAATAACTTGAGCATAATATAGAAGGAATATATGATGATCAAATAATTCTATATAAATAATCATTTTAGAGTGAAACATAACTATGAATATTTGAACTAATCAAGTAATCATATGGAATATCTAATCCTAAATTCATAACTATGGAATGAAAAATTATGCATATCAAAAACATACCATCAGGGATTCATTCCATGACATCTAATATGATCAAGAATTTATGACAGTAATCTAATAATGTAAATTCTTCATGAAAATAATATAATAAATTGGAAATACCAGGGAAAAAGTTATATATAGTTTGTCTTATGGATCCTAAATATGCCTTGAAGGACTATAGTCTACCTAGCCCATCACATATGAAATCCAATTAATTCTTTATATGAAAGGGGTGAGGCACAATTAACATAATTTTTTATCTAAACTATCATAATAATGTAAATACATTCCACAATCAAAAATACATAATAATATATAACCATAATTAAAGTGAAAGGTATCCAAACAGTATATCCCAAGTTAAATTAAACATAAAAAACAAGATAAATATTAAGGATGATATCATTTATTTAAATACCCATTGGGGTAAGGGGAAAAGCTTATTATAATTTATGAATATAAATCTTATAAAAATATCATCATAAACATTAATGAGAAAAATATCCTTCTATTTTTGAAAAACATTTTGAAAATATTTTTTAAAAAATAAATTTTAAAAAATAATTACTCAATAACATCCCAATAAACATGAAAATAATCTTCAAATAAATAAAAAACAATTAGTCAGATAATATTGTGAATGTGATAAAGAACATATATTTTTTAAGGTGAAAATGTAAGAAACTTTCTTTGTCAAAAGACTATAATATTTTATTGAAAAATTTATAAAAAATATTTATTGGTTAAAATTTTATTTTAATAAATAATTCAAAAAAATTTAATGAAAAAAAATTAAAACGTTTTTATAAAACTTGGTTTCGGAAGAAAACATATTTCTGATTAAAAATGATAATGAATTCACGTTTCCATAAAATATTTTTTGTACACAAGAGTGGAAAAATGATTTTATAACTTGAAAAAGTTAATTAATAACACAAATAGACTAAATTTAAATTTTTTATTAAATAATGTATATATAATTTCATTTTATGTAAATTAATGAATAAAGAATCTTAGTTAGAATTAGATTGTGAAATAAACACTTAGAATGGTCATAATGTTAAAGTGTAAATTAATCAATTAAATGATTATGTTTATCAAATATAAATCCATATAAAACTATAATTTTTAAATAATAGATATTAAAATTATATTATATACATAATCCTAGAATATTAATGTCAATTGTGAAGTAATATATTTCAATGAAAATAAAATGAGTTGTTAAATTTTATTAATACTTGGTAACTTTAAGCTCAAATCCCCTTAGATGAAAACAAATCTCAGTGAAACATAAAATACTAAGATTAATTAATTAGTAATTATATTAAATGTAGAATGGTAATTATATAAACCACATAAAAGTGAATTGGTTTATAATAACAAATAAGCCTCAATGGAATTTAAATTGAGTGAAAATCTCTTACCTTATGCTTCCTTTTTGGTTGAATTCTCTTTAACATATAATATAATTTATTTAATCTTGTAATTAACATAAAAAAGTAATGATATTAAAATTTATTATATCATAATATCATATATGATTCTTCTATAACATCTTATCACCATATTTGTTAATATTGTTTCATTATTTTCACAGTTTGGGCTGTTAACCTCCATGTTTTTTGGGTTTGTATTGACTAGTCATTTTTTCCCTATTAATTCATTCATGATTTCATAATATAAAATATTTAAAACATAAAAAAATATAATCTATATTCATAATATACTCATTATTAAAAATCACTAAAATTTGGTGATAGGAAATGAAATACATCGTTCATGGATATGGTAGGTCGTACCTACACATGAATGTTGCTTCCATTTTTTTATCGTATTGAAAGTATGAAAATTATAAGATGTATATATATATATATCATATTTAAAGTATAATTATTATGAAATATACATATCACATATTTCAATTAAAATAATCCTTAACATGTTCCATGTAAAGTGTGAAAAAATCACATCACTTCGCGAGGTGGTAGAATGTCATACAAATGAGTGATGTTATGTTATTCCAACAAAAATGAATGAATGAAGGTTTGTGTAATATATTAATTAAATAAACATCAAAAATAATAAATATCATATATATCGTATATAAATATTATGTAAATCATTATTCCCATCCATTATAGGTTGTAATGGAAAAATCAACGATATCAATTTGTGAGGCGATACTCTGTCACACACACTGGGGATGATTTCATAACTCATTTGATGAATGTTTTTGAATTTTTAGTTATTATAAATAGCATAAAAACATATCATCATATTTTAGATGATTATTTTATTATATAATTATTATATAAAATAGTTTATGGACGTGGATAAGTAGATAGAATAAAAATGATTTTAGAAAAGCATTACCTTTATATTGGGTATCCTCCTTAGGTTTTCACTAACTCCTTCCAAAGTATGATTTATGCCCAATATAATGACTATATCACTATATTAGTAACTATTTGGATTTATTTGGGATGTTTTGTTCTAACAATAGGGCTTGAGAGGTGCTAAGAGAGGAGGAGAGGTGGATGCCTTTAAAAGTGGGGTGACTGGAAATTATGTAAATTTTTCATAGGGAATTTCATACACATTTTCTCCATGTAAAGTGGAACCAATTATGTTAAAACATATATCATATAAATTATAAGGTTTATATGTGGATATATATTGGTTTTTGTAAATAATTATATTTCATTTGGCCACTTAAGATTAATGTTTATCCTTAGGTAAACATGTTTTTCTCTTAATCATAGTAATTAATTCTGACCTAATTTCACTAATCACTTTGGAAAAAATTAAAGATGGAATTATTATAAAATATAAATTAATCTGATTTCAAATATTTAATAAATTTTAAAAATTCAATCCACATAAGTTTAAAAATGGTAATTTAAAATTGATCTCACGGACATGATGTGAACTCCAGTTTTTAAAGTGAAAAAATGATCAAAAGTTCACTATGTTTTTATATAAAAATTCAACATAAGAAATACTAAAATAATAATAATGGGATTAATATATTTATAAATTATATAATTTTACTTTAATACCATTCTAGAATATAATTTATCAATAAAAATTATTTATATGAAAGATTTTTTTCAATTAAATTTCTAGACTTTTTCACTATTCATAAAAAATAAATCTTCTCATAAAAATAAAAAAAAAATATCCTATGAAAAGTTTTAAGTTAAACATTCAAAAAATAAATTTAGTTTTTCAAATAAAATTTCATATTTTAGTTTTAACATGTGATCTATTAAAAATCTGTAAAACTGCCAGTTGAAAAAATACAGCTTTTATGAGTAAAATTGGATTTGTTCTTATATTATACATGTCAAATCGATTGGTTTTATATAAAATAATTTAATTGAATATATAATAAATAAATTTCATTAATATCATCACATAATAGTAAATAATATATCTTAATATGATAAAATGTATTTGGAACATATTTTCTTTTAAACATTTCCTTTATATTTAATTTTGTTTTGTATAATTTTATAATAAATTTGTTACTAATTAATTCAAAAATATGTTTTAATAATTTTGTTATCCTTTTTTATAAACTCTAAATTAATAAATGTGAGATAATTTTTTTTAAAATATTAATATTAATAGTATTCGTTAAAGCTTGGTCTGGCGTGTAACATAAGCTATCGAAGAAAATCGTTGCATTTTATAAAATCTAACTCATTGTTTCTTGCATTGAAATATATATTTTTTATTGATTGAACTTAAAATATTAAATATATATTAATTTATTTGGATGTTATTTAACCTTAGACACTTTATGTTACCTGTAATACACACTATGGAATAAAATGTCATTCTTTGAGAATTTTGGGGTTTTAAATTCTCTCCATATTAAATAAATTGTGTCCTCGCAATATAAAATACTTCTTGGTAATCCAAGTTTTGATATTTTAAAATATCATTATTGAAAATAACACATCATAAAATGGTAAATAAAATATCATCTTAATAATAGATAAAGTTAGGTAAAAATGTCATTTTTAATAATCACATAACTTGGATCCCAAGGTGAAGAAAATAGGTAGTAAACGAAATCATAGATGATAAAGAGAAAACTAAAACCCAAATATTTATGGAGAGTGATAGAAAATTTTTATAACATGTATGTGTTTGATCAAGAAAATTTTAATGACCACAAAACTATAAACCAAATTTGTGAGAAATCAGTCATTGATATCATAAAATGATTATAACAGAACAACATTTTTGTTTTATAACCCTTTTTCCCAGAGTTAATGAATTATTTTACTCTCTAGGTATATAACTAAACATACATGAAATGTTTCTATATAATAATCAAAATATCATACATTGGTTGTTCCTTGAACTATTTCCACTTCATCTCTTAGAAAAGGATGCACCATATGGTGAAGTAATACATTAATATCTAAAACCTCATCAAAGAATCAACTTAAACTATTTAATAAATTGAAACCTTATGAAAATTCTATAATATTATGATCCAAAACAATGTAGAAAAGGTCACCAAGTTTAAAAAATTATCTTATCATTAATCTGTTCCAATGTAGTTAGTAGTATCCAATTTACTTTTTCCATGTTGATAATATCTTTATCCAAAAATAATTACCTCAACAATAGAAACCTATTAATGGTTATTTTTCCCACAGATATATGTCTTTACTAAATTTTAACGTAAAAATGAATCAATTTTCTCGATACCATTCATTATATTTTTGTAAAACCTTAAGAAATTTTACTACAATATAATCTATATTCATTTTTTAATAACCAGAATATCGGTGATTAATATACTCTTATAACATAATTCTTTATTAAAAATGAAAAAAAATTAATCATTCCACTTCATCAATAGTAATAAAATAATATTTATTTTGATCCATCTTCTTTTTTTAAGGTATAATCCCTTGGATATTTTGGAATTCAGTGTCATAGTTCACCAAATCCATATATTTGAAACATTGAACATTGGAAAATTATTTTATGACCTTGTAATCCCGATCATGGTGTCCTTTTCTCCACACATGAATAATACTCATTTTACATTTAATAATGTACCAAGGTGTTTCTTTCAACAATAATCACATGCTAGAATATCCTTCTTTTACTTCTTCCCTTGTCCACATTTTTCTATATTGTCCAGTTCTTCCCTTTCTTCCCTTTAAATCTATATGACATGGAAAATTATTTCTATATATTAATATCATATGATTCTATTTCTTCATATGATGATAATGTTTGGGAGACAAGTTCCCTTTGGATAATTGGATTAATATAGTAATATAAATAGTTAATCGTTCTGTTTGGATTATGTACATAGACCACAACATGCCTTGTTAGTATTTTAAAGTTGGATTCAAACTTAATATAATTTTACTATTTTTTGTATATTAGACTCAAGAACTATCATTACATATATTCTAATTTTCCCATAAGAAAATATTTTTAAAATAACATTTCCTTAAAATCCTTCAACTCCATGATTTATATTACTTCCTCATCCTTATTTTTTTGAATCAGTGACTACCGTTGATCTATATCACTTGAGAGATTATGAAATTACATGACAAATTTCTCCCTTTGACTAGTTCCCTATATGAGGAATAAATTTTATAATTGAATTTTCCATTTATTAGCTAGAATTTTTTTTAGTATCATAGAATAATGTAGGTTTCTAACATATAAAGTGTTCTAACATTGTCACACCATGTTGTGGATCAGTAGGTTGTTCCAAATAGAAAAGGTTGTTACTCATAACCTTATTCAGCTTCCCCAATATGGATATAATTTTATCAGTTCAATCTACACCTCTTGATCGAGATTAATTATCTTTTCTAGTAGGGTAATCCCTATATGGAGTACAAGTATTAATAGGCTCTCATTACTTCAGTCAGAATCCAATTCTAAAAAATGGAATGTTCTAGAATAGATCATAACATTATGAAAAATAATGTATAAACCCAATAATAGTGAACCACATAACATAGATAATCTCATAATCATAAACATGGTTTCTTTTGAAATGCCATTATTTTCAACTCTATCATAATGGTATGTAATAAAAACGTGAAATATCTTAAGAATATCCCCCCAATAGTATTATACCATTTGTGTAGTAAGGATTGTTATCATATATTGGGTTACACTCAAGTCAATCCTGACATGACCTTGTCATAGTTATTACCCTTAGGTACATCTATTCCAAAACCATGATGACTTGTAGTATCATGATAGGGTTATATTTCTATTAATACCCACATAATAATTATATCACTAAATATTTAAGATGTTACTCTAAAATTAACCTTAAATTCTACCTTAGTGTTATGTTCACTAAACTATGTCTTCCTAAATCTAGTTAAAAGGTTTGAAACTAATCTTTTTCTAACACCAACTATGGAAACCCCAACCTCCAAATCACAGAGCTGATGCCTACTATAATTACATTTGAATGAGATACAAGGAAGCTCATCCTAAAGGATAGAAGAGTTTAGTACTCTTGGAAAAATATATACATACATTAGTCTAACATAAAATTTGAATAAAAAATTACAACATAATAATTTTTTTCTTTTAGTTTTAAATAATAACATGATTTTATCAATTTTATCCGTGTATATCAATCAAAAAAATACATACTCTTATCCCATGGTAGATAAAACATAATATATGGGTGAGATAAAATTAATAGTAACTATATGTGTATAATGGAAGCTATGAATAAAAAAGTCATAATAAATATAGGAAGATAAATAACTGAAGTACATGTTATAAAATTAATAAATTGAGAATATTATGGAAGGAATAAATGATGATCAAATAATGCAATATAAATAATCATTTGGGAATGAAACTTATCCATGTATTCTCTAGCTAATTGATTGATCACATGGAATATCGATTACTAAATGCATAATGATGGAATGAACAATGATGGATATCTAAAACTTATCAACAATGATTCATTACAAGACATCTAATATTATCATGTATACAATCCATGAATCTAATATTATCAAGGCGTTATGCAAAGAATCTAATACTATCAAGGCCTCATGTGAAAATTGAATAAATGAGTAATGCCTCAGCCAAATCCAAATATAAATTTTTTCATGAATCCTAAAGTTACATAGTGTAAAGCCCCAAAATTTAATGGTATATATATTTTTAAATTTGGTTTCTTTGACATCATAGTTTTCACACAACTCCATGCTTAAGAGAATAATGATATACAAGAATATATAATTATTTCAAGACGACCTTTACATCCTAGACATTAAATTGGAAGGAATGAATAGTATAAACCAAATTATAAAATTTATATATATTATATATTAAATAATTTTTTTTTCAAATGATTTTATAGGCATAAGATAAGAATCAATCCAATTTTACACGTTAAATGGATATATTTTTCTAATAGTAGTATTACCGACTTTTAATGGCACACTATTTTTGAAATAAATTTTTTTAAACATTAATAAATTATATTGAACAAAATATACTTATTTATTATAATTGCAATGTCAAAATTATCTTAAGGTGAAATTTTGATATTTTTTTGAAAATATTTACTTTCCACTGAATAGAGAAAAATCATAATTTTTATAAAACATTAATTTTCATTATATTTAATAGAATATTTATGATTTGAATATAAATATCACATATTAATGTATAAATAAAATTTATGAATTTTATAAATGAAATATGACATAATTATATCATAGTATAAGTAAATAAATATTTTAAAAATGATAAATAATGTGTTGGTATTTTTATAGAACATAAATGTTTATTAAAAATTTTATAATTAGTATAATTTTTTAAAAGAAAAATTATTTTAGTAAAATATAATCACAAATTTATATTTTAATTTCCTATGATTATAAGATAAATTTATGAGACATTAGTATAAATGGAAATGTGTTATAAAATTAGTTATAATTTTAAAATTGGTATTTTGTGATAAATGATTATTTTAAGTAAAAGTCAAATTTCTCATATTTAGAAAATTATTTTTTAAAATTTCTATTCAATTTTTGAATTTTACATGTTGTAAAATGGTTTGAATTATTTTTTTGGGATTTTTTTATATTAGTTGAATATTTTTGAATAGTGAAATATAGTAATTTACATTATAAGTTAAATACATGAATTATTAAGTCATGTATGATGTACGGATGATGTGAGCACCATTGATTCGAACTCAAATGCATTGGTTATTTTATTTTCTCGCAATAATCATCATTGTTAGTTTTTATGAGGTAAAATAATAAAATAATTTATTGAATAATCAAAAAACACTCCTCTCTTCCACTATAAGTACAAACCCTTCTCCTACATTTATAAAGCCTTTAATATTTTTTATATTCTACCCATTTCATCTCAAAAACCTCTCACAAACATTATTTTACTGTTTGTATCACCAAAATAACATTTCAAATTCCTTTAAAGAGGTTCTCAATGAGAACAATTCAAGTGGTAAATCATTTTGTATTATCTTTCAATTTATTTGTAATTTATTTTCTTCTTATTATATCCTAACCTATTCTG
Organism: Viscum album; assembly: GCA_963277665.1. Taxonomy (NCBI): domain Eukaryota; kingdom Viridiplantae; phylum Streptophyta; class Magnoliopsida; order Santalales; family Viscaceae; genus Viscum; species Viscum album. The sequence goes on along the minus strand of OY728136.1, from coordinate 1,616,545,209 downwards.
TAAAAACAACAATGATAACTATGTTATCTTATAAATACTATAATTTTGTTATTTCAATGGAATATTCATCATAAAATCCGTTCTCCTATCCCTTTTATTCATAAAATTAAAGCATTATCTATGATGTACTGATTTACCGCTATCGTGGATGATGTGAATTCATTTTCCATTATAGCATTATAATCTGGTTATAAAAACAATATTGTGGTAAAAAATATTTTATTATATATATTATATGTTTTTAGTTTTCTAAAACCAATATATATATATATATATGATATTAACTAATAATACAAAACTAGTTCATGATGATCGAAAAACCATAAAAAATATTCTAAATGATTATCACTAATTTATTATCTAATGATTCATTCTCACCCCAAATAAATAAATGAATTATATAAATAATTAATATTATTTAAGTTAATTAATAAATAAAAGTTCAATTATTGATATTTATTTCCATTTTACCTCATCTTTAATACATGTATACAAGTGAACCAATCATGAAAACCAAGGAAATAGACCCTTTCGTATGAAAAAATTGAATAGTATAAATCATAATAAAAATAAATTAATGTTATAAAATTTGAAAAAATAAAATAAACGTATAAAAGTTTCTGAATAAATTAATTAATTAATATAATTTGACTACATGGGATGTTAAGTACAAGTTCAGACCACATTCGGACATATGGTAAGGGTTTTCTCATCTCACTTTTATTTCCAATATATTTTCCTTATTTGCTATTATTTCATAAGTGTTAGGTATTTATACTTACCATTTATGTACTTAATCATTAATATATATATTCTAATGTTATTAAATTTATTACTTTATAATCATTAATTTTATTGGGCACGTGGTTTAACTATTCGCAAAGTGGTAAGAGATTTTTTCCGAACCTCCATTTCTAATTCGGGTAACACTTTCTCTCCTTTTAAGCCAATGTAATTATTCATTATTTTTATATAATACTTATAAATTATATTTATATGTTCCAAATTCATGTATCCATATTAGTTCAGCTTTATTTTATGGGGAAATACATGTTTTATAAGGTTATCTTTTCAATTCTGCCCAATTAGGAATCCCGATTTATGGGAACTTTCTCATTTCATACCCATTTTCATGTACACTCCACAATTTTTTTATACCACTAATATTTTTATATAGTCACACTTTTTTATCATGAAAACCTATCTTTTTTATTTTTTGGTTTTTTTCAAATAATTAATCCTTTTCCCATTTTAACGATATTTTAATATTTTCCCTTAAACAACACTAAAGGGGGTCATTTATAACGTTTATTAAAAACTATATTTACATTAGATCAATTACATTATACAATATTTATTCCTCAGACATAATTTCATTTTTTATATATTTAACTTTATAGGATATTCATTTTTACAATCTAATTTTCTGAAAAATAGAAATGATTTTCCAAAAGAACTCTTATTTCCAAAGTAAAAGGGTATTTCTCTATGTAATTTATCAATAATTTTATTAGTGTATTTTCATCTATATTTATGATTCAAACAATTCAAAGTGATATGGGACACATTTATTTAACTAAATATTTTTATTAGACATGTTATGAATTTATTGGACATAGTTAGTGATGGGTGGGGCCCGTTATTGGCATTCGATGCATCGGTAGGTCTCACGAGACAAACTAGAACGTGTTTAGCCAAGGATTTTTCTTTTTATATTGATTTAAAGTATGAGGCCTTGATGGTATTTTTATGATTTAAAAAATTATGAATTCCCTCATTATGATATTATTAATTTATTAATCATGTGATTATTCGACTAGTAGAATATCCATGGTTATGTTTCATGTGATTATTTATATGGAATTATTTATTCAGATTTTATTCCATCCATATTATTCTCTAGAATATATTTTATTTTCATATGTTTCATTTCTTTACATTTCCACTTTTTGTATGTTTATGGAATATTATGTTGTATTGTTTAACATTACTAAGAATCGGAAATCACCCCTTTCTTATGTTTTATTTTCCATATAATGCAATGTAATATATTGCAAATGACTTATAGGTATAGTCTAAGATTTATGGTTGTATCCAATAGAGTTATTATGTTATTTTTCCTTTAGTTTTTTAATGTAAAACTTATATATTTTTTCTGTATTTCCAATTCTACAAAAATATTTGGTCCTTTGGGATGTGAACACAAATTCATAGTACGAATATAATTAAGTAAAGCATCATCTTCAGGCTACTAGAGTTGAGGTCTTTAAAATTTTTATTATAAAATGTTTAGTTAAAACCTTGGAAACTAGATTTAGAAAAAATTTGGTTTAGAAAAATAACCATAAGATAGAATTAGGGGATAATCTTAAAAAAATCCTTGAACTTTAGTAAGATAAATATTGTGTGGATATTCATATAAATACTCCATGTATGGATACTAAAAGTGGATATAGTTCTAGAATAGATGTACCCAGGGGTTACAAATCCAATATGGTGTGTTGGGCCTGACTCGACAAAACTAGGTACCCGAAAATGGTCATTACTTTTCTCCTGGTTTGACACTCTTGGGGGATATTCTTAGAATAATTCCCTTTTTTACAAATCATTATGAAGGATTTAAAATTAAATATGCCTCCTAACAAACCATGTTTATGATTTTGAGATTTTATTCCAATAAATTTTTAATTTTATGTTTAGTATTTCTCTAGTTTTTGGAATATAAATTATGTTTCATAATATAATGGTCTAATCTTGTGTATGTTAATGTTTAGAAATAGCTCTTAGCATAATGAATGTTAACCTCACCGATGCACGTGATCTAATGAGTAAGAATGATAATAATCTTAATGTAATATTTTGAAGGGATGTAGTCTTCAAAATATTATCATCATATAAGGAAATAATATTCTTTTCAAACAAGATAGATAATGAATTATCCAAGTATTATGGATTCAAATGGAAGTAAGAGAATAAGAGGAAATCTGGGAAAAGTATATATAAGGGTAAGAAGGTAAATAAATATTTCTCCACATGTGATAACTGTGGATGGAAAATAATGGAATATGACTAATAGAAAATGTATTTTTCTTCATGTGTGGAGAAAAAGGAAGCCAAGAACATGATTGTAAAGAAAGGAATGAATTTTCCAATGTTCAATTATTTAACTATAATGAGATAGGGAACGATGCAAATTCATATCCCAAGAATCTAGGGAATATAGCTCAGAAGAAGCAAAAGAATCATAGTCATGCTTATGTTATTACCTCAGATGGAGAGGAATTATTAATATTAATTTGTTTAGATTCAATAATTACATAATTTGAGTATTTTATAAATAATTATATGATTATAATATTCCTGAGATTTATAAGGATTGTACTGCAGTACTTCTTCTCTAAGAAATTGGAAGCATGGGTTGAATAACACCCATAATCAAGATAAGTGATTCATATGTTGGATGATATTTTTAAAAACACGTGACATGGGAATGATAACCCTATATATTTTATTTATTCTAAGATAATAAAAAATAGATGGTTTTGAGATAGTATTAGTGACCATGAAAGTGGTTAGTGATATGATGATTTATGTTAAGATGGACTTTTTAGATGTTTGGATATAAGGGATATATTCAACAACCAAATATTTTACTGTCAAAAGAATGCATTTTTCATAAAGGTTTAATAGAGATTTACCAATTAATATATATGGTATTTGAAAATAAGAGATACATTTTTTGGGTAATCTTATGTTATGTTTATATTGAAAATTTATTGAACTTCGTTATAATCTTTTGGTCATTGAATGTAGACAAGCATTTTTTAAATGATTCTTGAGATTAAATACATGTGGAATGGATCAAGTTAGAATTTGTAAATTATTTTCTATTAATAAAATATAATTACTATCATGGTTTTATTAAAAATTTAACAGTCAAATAAATCACTTAAGCACCATATGATTATTTAAAAGTGATTTAGGTGGGAAAAAATCGTCTTGAATATTTATTTATAGGTGTATGGTTTGAAATGAATGTTTTTCAAAGCACCACAAAAAGATGGGATTATGATTCTGAAATATAAATTAATTAAATAAGATTATTTTATAAGGTGCTAATATGAATATTAAAAAAATATCTCAACTCTAGGAAAATAAATTTGGAACAAAAGATTATTTGTTTACTTTTTATTCTGATATTTCAAATGTCTTTTAACCAATCGAAAATTTATGACTTTATGACGGTTAACATTATAATGACCTAATATCTATCACTATCCATCATAACAAGATATTTATAGTATTCTTACATGTACATATTTTCAATTTCTACTAATGTTATCTTATTTATATAATATGTTTTTTGGTAACCTCTGCCTTTTCTATTCCCTCTTATTAAAAATATATTTAATTAACACGTTTTTTACTGTGCTTTTCCTATAAAATAATGATTAAGTACAATCCATTAATTTTCAATGTAAAATTTAAAATTGTGATGCAAAAATTTATTAAAGTAGAGGATAATGTAACACCCCAATAATTTATTGTATATCTATTTTTGAATTTGATTTCTTCGACATCATTGTTTTCACATAATGCTAAGATTAATGGAACAATGATATAAAATTAAATATAAATATTTTTAAATGAAAATTATAACCTAGCCGTTAAATTAGTGTAAGGAATGGTATTAACCAAATTATGAAATTTATATGTCATATTTTTTTTCAAATGTTTGATCAAAATTATTTTATAGACAAAATATAAGAATGACTTCAATTTTACACATTAAAAGGCTATATTTCTCTAAAGGTAGTAGCACCAATTTTTAATGGAGAAATTTGTTTAAAACTAAATTTGAAATTTTTTTTAATTTCTATTGAAAAAAATAAACATTGTTTTTAATATCATAATTTCAAATTTATTTATTAGTGGAATTTGGTATTTTTCTAAATAAAAAATATTTTCCAGTGAATAGTGAAAATCCAAATTTTTATAAAACTCTATTGTTCATTATAATTAATATAATATCTATGATTTTAATAGAAACTTCGCATATTTAATTATAAATAATATTTATGCATATTATAAATGAAAATATGACATAATTATATCATAATATAAGTAAATAAATATTTTTAAAATAATAAATTAATTGATGGTATTTTTATAAAACATAAATTCTTATATACAATTTTATAAATAATATAATTATTTAAAATTAAATCTATTTTATTAAAATAGAATACAAAGTTAATATTTTCTTATTATTTTTATAATATAATTTTCTGAGACCTTAGTTAATTTTTCAATGTGTTATAAAATAAGTTATAATTTTAAAAAATTTACTTATCAAGTAAATAATGATTTTTATAAAAAAAATATTTTTTTCATGATTAAAAATTTACTTTTAAAAAATTTATTTCATTTTTGAAATATACATGTTGAAAAATGGTCAGGGTGAATTTTTGAGGTTTTTCTAATATAGTTGAATTTTGGGTGAAGAGTGAAATAAGGTAATGTACATTATAAGATAAGTGCATGAATTATTGAGTCATAGAGGATGTATGTATGATATAAACACCATTGTTTCAAACAGAAATAAAATAGTTATTGTATTTATTCACAATAATCATCACTATTTTTTCTTGATTCAAAATAATAAAATATTGAATTGAATAATCTAAAAACACATATATCCTCCACTATAAATACCACCCCTCACCACCCATTCTTATAGTAATTCCAAATACTTTAATATTTCTTATATTATGACAATTTAATCCCCCAAATAACTCCATAACATTATGGTCATTTTTTTCTCACCAGAATACAATTTACAAGTCCATTAAGCTGGTTCTCATAGAGAAGAATTCAAGAGGTAATTATTTTTTCACTGTTTATAAATATTTTTATTCTTATTCTTGACTTAAATATTATATAAAAAAATCATGATAACTACATTCTCTAATATATACATAAATTTTATTGTTTACATGTTTGATCCATCATAAAACTCTTTCTACTCTCCCTTTTATTCTAAAAATGAAATCATAAACCGTGATGTGTCAATTTATCGCCATTATGAATGATGTGACTTCATTTTACATTGCTTCCTTAAAGGATGGATACAAAACCATAATTATGGTTAAATATATTTTATTTTAAGTATAATATTTTATTTATTGTTTTTGAACTAATATATATATACAGAATATTGGATAATAAGACAAAAAAAATTCGTGACGATCAAAAAAATGCCCAAAATAATCTATAGAATTATAAAAAACATGTTATCTTATGATTCATCCTCACCCCAATTAACCAAATTACTTATTTAACCATTAAATATTATAAAATTTAATTAATAACATATAACGTCAATTATGGATATTTATTTCCATTTCATCTCATTTTATAAGATCTTTCAAAAATGTATACAAGTTAGACAACAGTGAAAACCAAGGAAATGAACACTTCTAAATCATGAAACTTAATCCTCTAACTCATCAAAAAGTCTATAAATGAAATTAATAAAATTATAAAAAACCCAATACATGTATAAAATTATATTATTAAATTAATTAATGGATCTAATTTTATTTTCCATGATGTTAAATAAAGTGTCGAACACATTCTTACATTTGGTAAGGGTTTTCTCGTCTCACTTTTATTTCCATGAGATATGCCTTATTCTTGACTATTTATTATGTGTTTTGTATATAAACTTATCGTTGATCTATTATATCATTAATATATTTTTTCATGGTATTTATTTTCTAATTTTATATTAATTTATTTTGTTGGGAATATGGTTTGATTTTTTTAAAAGTGGTAAGGGTTTATTACCAAACATCCATTTTTCATTTGAGTCAAAATTTCTTTCTCTTTAACCTAATATAATTATTAATTATTTTTATATATTATTTAAAACCTATGTTTATATTTTTCAAACTCTTTTATCTAGATTATCTTATCTTTCTTGGATGGTGAAAAACAAGTTGTATGAGGTTCTATTTTCAATTCCTCCCTACAAGGAATCCCAATTTATGGGAACTTTCTAATTCCATACACATTTTCATGTACATTATATATTCTATTTTAATCCACTGATATTTTTCTAAAATAATTATTTTTATCATAAAAATCTATATTAGTTCATTTAGGGTTTTATGCAAACTATTACGCCTTTGTTCATTTAAAAACCCTTTAATATTTCTCCTTAAACCAAACCAAATAAGCTCATTTCTAATGTTTTATAAAAACCCTTTTTAAAATTTTTCACCTCAATTAGTTATCATTTATTCCAAAAACCTAATTTCATTTTCCTTATATTTTGTTTTATGGGATATTCATGTTTCCAATTTGACATTCTGACAAATAAAAGAGATTTTCCAAATGAACTCTTCTTTCCATAGAAAAAGGGTTGTTCTTTCAAGAAGTTTTCAAGGATTTTTGTAGATTATTTTAATCTATGATTATGAGTCAAATATTTAAAATTGTTATGGGAATGTTTTATTTAAAAATATAATTTTATTCGATATAAAAAGAATTAATTGGACTTAGTAAGTGATGTTGGGGGAATGATATGGCCCCTCGATGCATCGGTAAGTCTTAAGAGACAAAGTAGAACGAGTTTTGGCTGAAGCTTTACCCATTTATATAAAATTATTGGTCAAGGAACTGATGGTATATTTATCTTGTCTTGGATTATTAATTCCCTCATTATGATATTTATAATTGATAAATCTTTTTATTATTAGACTAGTATAACATATATGGTTATGTTTCATGTGATTATTTATATGTAATTATTTATTAATATTTTATTCCTACCATATTATGCTCAAGATTATTTTTCAGTGGACTATGTTTTAGTTATTCACCCATCCATATTGTTTATGTTTTTGAGAATATGTATATTACGAATGACTTGTAAGAATAATATAAGAGTTATTTATGTTTTTAATGGAGTTGATATGTTGTTTTTTATTATAAAATTTTTCAATAAAACTTATATTTTTATTTGTTTTTACAAAAATACTAAACTATTTGGTCAATTAGGATGAGAACACTTGTTCATAGTACTAATGAAATTATGTAAGGCACAAGATCCAACAAACTGGGGTAGGGGTCTTTACACATTGAGGGTATATAACAGGCCCTACACTTCAGATATTAAATCTAATGAATTAATTATATGTAATGGGATAAATAGAATTAACATAATAACACATATTTAAACTATAATTTTAAATGTAAATTCTTTCATCAGTCAATAAATATAATCATAGACCATTCAGAGTGAAGTAAATGTTATCAAAATTGTACATCCCTAGTTAAGAAAATAATATACTATTTGAAGAAATAATAAGTATGATATTTTTATAGTATAAAACCATTAGGGTAATAGTAACATGTTATTTTCATTAACGAATATAAATACCAAAAAAATAGCATTAAAATCATTCTTAAGGAAAATATCCTTTCCATTTTGAAAATTAAATTAATTTTTTTTTCACTGAAAATTACTTTTTAAAAAGATTCTTTAAAAGATCCTTGTTTACTTACAAAGTAATATTCAAATAAATTATGGTCATTTTAGTGGGTAATTTCATACATTCCATAATCAACATTCCTTTTTCGTGGTAAAAATATTAGAATAGTGCCTTATTCAGAAAGTGATAAGATGATTCCATTGAAAAAAAATAAAAATACAAAATCAGTAAAATAATATTTTAATAAAGAAATTTAATGTGCATAATGAAAAAAAATGGACAACTTTTTAGAAGGAATTTAGTTTTTAAAGGTAACATATTTGTGACCGAAGAGGGAAATGAAGTCAGATTTTCATATAAAATTTTATAAAACATTTTAAATACCAAATAGTGGAAAAATGGTACTATCACTTAAAAAATGTCATGATATCTATACCTGAATAAAAATAAAGGTTTTAATAAAAAAAATTATTTAAATATAAATTTAAGAATAAATATTTTATATTAGAACGAGATTGTGAAATAAACCCTCGAAATGATCATAATGTTGACGTTTAAATTAATCAATGAATATATTATGTGTATCCAATGTAAATACACATAAAAAAATGTAAGTAAAAAAATAGATATTCTAAATTAATTATATACATAATCATATAATATTAATGATATCGACGAAGTAATATAACCTAACAAAAAGGAATAGACTAACAAAATTTATTTACTATTTGGTAACTTTAAGCTCAAATAACCTTAGATTAAATAATTCAAATTGAAACATAAAAAAATAATGATTAATGAAGTATTAATGATATTAAATTTCCAAGGGGATGTATATACACCACGTAAAAGTTAATTGGTTCATAATAACAAATAAGTCGTAATGGAATGTAAATTGAGTTGAAATCCCTTACCTTATGCTACCTTTTCGTTTAATGTTATTTATCCTCATGAATAATTGTTTTAATAATGTTATTAATATAAAAAAGAACCATATTATTATTTATAATATCATATATTATAATTTCATCTTATCATTAGATTGTTTATAATCATTCATTATTTTCATTATTTTGGGTGTTAACTGCCTTGTTTTTCAAAAATGTATTGAATTATTATTTTTTTATTCCTCTTCATTGGATTATGATTTAAAAATATACAATATTTAAACCATTATTAAATATCATATATATATTCATTATTTATTTATTTATATTAATCCATAAAATTTGGTTATAGGTTATGAAATACAGTATTGATAGTGAACATTGGTTATACGTACTCATGAATGTTTTTTCCATTTTCTTACCATATTAAAATAATGAAAAGTAATATATATAAATATATATATATTATACTTAAAATATAATTATAATGACATATTTATCACAAATTTTTATTAAAATCATCCCTAATACATTCCATGTAAAGTTTGAATCAATCACATCGATTCGTGTGGCGATATTCTATCATACACATTAGTAATTTATCATATTACTAAAAAATTGAAAACATGATGTTATGTTTGACATATTTATTAAAGAAGAATACAAAATAAAAAATATCATATATATAATATTAAAAATTGTATTTACATCATTATTCCTAACCATAATAGGTGGTAATTAAAAATAGAACGACATCAGTTCATGAGGTGGTAGTTTTCCAAACACACGAACGACGATTTCATAACCAATTTGTTTGAAGTGTGTGATTTTTTATATTGTAATAATATAATAAATTAACTAGATATATTTAATATAATGAGATTATTATATAATCATGATATAAAATATAATTTAAAGATGTGGATAATAAAATAAAATAAAAATAGTTTTAGAAAAACATTACCTTTTTATAGGTATCCTCCTTAGGTTTTAAGTAATTCCTTTATAAGATAGATTTATGACCAATATAAGCCATATAGGATTAGTTTAGGGATATTTTTCAGTTATTTGGGAAGGTATTATTTACACCAAATGGGTTTATAAGTTCATATAGAGGAGGAGAGTGGGAGGCCTTTTATATGTGGGGTGAGTTGAAAACATGTACATTTTTAGAATATGGGATTCCACCATGGTGTTTTAATTTTAAAATGAATACAATAATTCAAAAAAATTATAAGGGAAAATGTATCAATATTCCCATGAAATCAATTCTGGACAAGTTTCTTGGGCATTTGGCTGCTTAAGCTTAACGTTTAGTCCTATGGTATAATCATTTTTCACTTAATCTTTGTAATAAATGTTAACTGATTTCACTAATCAATTTGGTCAAAAATAAGTTTCTCATTATTAAAAATCATTAATTATTATAATAAAAAAATATTAAATCTATTTCCATAATTCAATCTATATAAGTGGAAGAAATATAATTTAAAATTATTCGTGTCTATGGGATGAGAATGTGGTTTTTTAAAGTTATCATGTTCAAAATTTTAATAAAATTTTATATATAAATTAAAAATTAAAATAATTACTTTGAAGAAAATTGGTTTAATTGATTTATTATTGGATTATTTTTTCTTAAAATATAATTTAACATATAAATTATTTATTATAAAATTCAATTTTCAATTAAAATTCAGTCTTCTTTATTATTCATCAAAAAAAGGAAACTTCTTGTAAAAATACATAAAAATAAATATAAGATAACATTGACATTAAACATAAAAAATTAACATTATTTTTATAAATAACATTTTATTTAGTGTCAAAATTTAGTATCAAAACAATCTTCCTATTAGAAGGTGAAAAAATATTCTTTAGAAAAATACAACATTTTTTGAATAAATTTAGATTTGTTCTTATTTTTTGAAAATAAAATCTATTGGATGAATGCAAACATATTTTATTTAATATATAATATATAAGTTTAATTAATATCCTCAAATAATATTAATTAATTTAATTTATTAATATAAAAGGAATTTGGTACATAAAAATAGTTTTTTATAAAACCATTTCCATTACATCCAATTGGTTTTTATATTCATTTCCAATTAATTAGTAACCAATGAATTAAACCATAAATTTTTATAATTCATATAATAATAATAATCATATCCACTAATCTAATGTACATGATTTGATTTTATTTGTAAATACTATTATTAATATTAATTGGTAAAACTTGGTCTTGCATGTAATATACGCCATTGAAGAATGTAATTTTTGTGTGTAACAAAAGATAACTTAGTGTTGTGTGCATTTAATGGTATATCATATATTTAATTTATTTAAAATATTAAATATATTATAAAATCTTAATATTTTATATTCCCTTAAATGCTTGGTGTTGTGTTTAATACACTCTAATAAATAAACTGTTGATATTTTATAATTCTTTGGTGCAATAAAAAACTTATTCTCCTCATGAAGTATTCTAGTGATATTTGTATTGTTTAACATTACTAAGAATCGGAAATCACCCCTTTCTTATGTTTTATTTTCCCTATAATGCAATGTAATATATTGCAAATGACTTATAGGTATAGTCTAAGATTTATGGTTGTATCCAATGGAGTTATTATGTTATTTTTCCTTTAGTTTTTTAATGTAAAACTTATATATTTTTTCTGTATTTCCAATTCTACAAAAATATTTGGTCCTTTGGGATGTGAACACAAATTCATAGTACGAATATAATTAAGTAAAGCATCATCTTCAGGCTACTAGAGTTGAGGTCTTTAAAATTTTTATTATAAAATGTTTAGTTAAAACCTTGGAAACTAGATTTAGAAAATATTTGGTTTGGAAAAATAACCATAAGATAGAATTTCGGGATAATCTTAAAAAAATCTTTGAACTTTAGTAAGATAAATATTGTGTGGATATTCATATAAATACTCCATGTATGGATACTAAAATTGGATATAGTTCTAGAATAGATGTACCCAGGGGTTACAAATCCAATAAGGTGTGTTGGGCCTGACTCGACAAAACTAGGTACCCGAAAATGGTCATTACTTTTCTCCTGGTTTGACACTCTTGGGGGATATTCTTAGAATAATTCCCTTTTTTACAAATCATTATGAAGGATTTAAAATTAAATATGCCTCCTAACAAACCATGTTTATGATTTTGAGATTTTATTCCAATAAATTTTTAATTTTATGTTTAGTATTTCTCTAGTTTTTGGAATATAAATTATGTTTCATAATATAATGGTCTAATCTTGTGTATGTTAAAGTTTAGAAATAGATCTTAGCATAATGAATGTTAACCTCACCGATGCACGTGATCTAATGAGTAAGAATGATAATAATCTTAATGTAATATTTTGAAGGGATGTAGTCTTCAAAATATTATCATCATATAAGGAAATAATATTCTTTTCAAACAAGATTGATAATGAATTATCCAAGTATTATGGATTCAAATGGAAGTAAGAGAATAAGAGGAAATCTGGGAAAAGTATATATAAGGGTAAGAAGGTAAATAAATATTTCTCCACATGTGATAACTGTGGATGGAAAATAATGGAATATGACTAATAGAAAATGTATTTTTCTTCATGTGTGGAGAAAAAGGAAGCCAAGAACATGATTGTAAAGAAAGGAATGAATTTTCCAATGTTCAATTATTTAACTATAATGAGATAGGGAACGATGCAAATTCATATCCCAAGAATCTAGGGAATATAGCTCAGAAGAAGCAAAAGAATCATAGTCATGCTTATGTTATTACCTCAGATGGAGAGGAATTATTAATATTAATTTGTTTAGATTCAATAATTACATAATTTGAGTATTTTATAAATAATTATATGATTATAATATTCCTGAGATTTATAAGGATTGTACTGCAGTACTTCTTCTTTAAGAAATTGGAAGCATGGGTTGAATAACACCCATAATCAAGATAAGTGATTCATATGTAGGATGATATTTTTAAAAACACGTGACATGGGAATGATAACCATATATATTTTATTTATTCTAAGACAATAAAAAATAGATGGTTTTGAGATAGTATTAGTGACCATGAAAGTGGTTAGTGATATGATGATTTATGTTAAGATGGACTTTTTAGATGTTTGGATATAAGGGATATATTCAACAACCAAATATTTTACTGTCAAAAGAATGCATTTTTTATAAAGGTTTAATAGAGATTTACCAATTAATATATATGGTATTTGAAAATAAGAGATACATTTTTTGGGTAATCTTATGTTATGTTTATATTGAAAATTTATTGAACTTCGTTATAATCTTTTGGTCATTGAATGTAGACAAGCATTTTTTAAATGATTCTTGAGATTAAATACATGTGGAATGGATCAAGTTAGAATTTGTAAATTATTTTCTATTAATAAAATATAATTACTATCATGGTTTTATTAAAAATTTAACAGTCAAATAAATCACTTAAGCACCATATGATTATTTAAAAGTGATTTAGGTGGGAAAAAATCGTCTTGAATATTTATTTATAGGTGTATGGTTTGAAATGAATGTTTTTCAAAGCACCACCAAAAGATGGGATTATGATTATGAAATAGAAATTAATTAAATAAGATTATTTTATAAGGTGCTAATATGAATATTAAAAAAATATCTCAACTCTAGGAAAATAAATTTGGAACAAAAGATTATTTGTTTACTTTTTATTCTGATATTTCAAATGTCTTTTAACCAATCGAAAATTTATGACTTTATGACGGTTAACATTATAATGACCTAATATCTATCACTATCCATCATAACAAGATATTTATAGTATTCTTACATGTACATATTTTCAATTTCTACTAATGTTATCTTATTTATATAATATGTTTTTTGGTAACCTCTGCCTTTTCTATTCCCTCTTATTAAAAATATATTTAATTAACATGTTTTTTACTGTGCTTTTCCTATAAAATAATGATTAAGTACAATCCATTAATTTTCAAAGTAAAATTTAAAATTGTGATGCAAAAATTTATTAAAGTAGAGGATAATGTAACACCCCAATAATTTATTGTATATCTATTTTTGAATTTGATTTCTTCGACATCATTGTTTTCACATAATGCTAAGATTAATGGAACAATGATATAAAATTAAATATAAATATTTTTAAATGAAAATTATAACCTAGCCGTTAAATTAGTGTAATGAATGGTATTAACCAAATTATGAAATTTATATGTCATATTTTTATTCAAATGTTTGATCAAAATTATTTTATAGACAAAATATAAGAATGACTTCAATTTTACACATTAAAAGGCTATATTTCTCTAAAGGTAGTAGCACCAATTTTTAATGGAGAAATTTGTTTAAAACTAAATTTGAAAATTTTTATAATTTCTATTGAAAAAAATAAACATTGTTTTTAATATCATAATTTCAAATTTATTTATTAGTAGAATTTGGTATTTTTCTAAATAAAAAATATTTTCCAGTGAATAGTGAAAATCCAAATTTTTATAAAACTCTATTGTTCATTATAATTAATATAATATCTATGATTTTAATAGAAACTTCGCATATTTAATTATAAATAATATTTATGCATATTATAAATGAAAATATGACATAATTATATCATAATATAAGTAAATAAATATTTTTAAAATAATAAATTAATTGGTGGTATTTTTATAAAACATAAATTCTTATATACAATTTTATAAATAATATAATTATTTAAAATTAAATCTATTTTATTAAAATAGAATACAAAGTTAATATTTTCTTATTATTTTTATAATATAATTTTATGAGACCTTAGTTAATTTTTCAATGTGTTATAAAATAAGTTATAATTTTAAAAAATTTACTTATCAAGTAAATAATGATTTTTATAAAAAAAATATTTTTTTCATGATTAAAAAATTACTTTTAAAAAATTTATTTCATTTTTGAAATATACATGTTGAAAAATGGTCAGGGTGAATTTTTGAGGTTTTTCTAATATAGTTGAATTTTGGGTGAAGAGTGAAATAAGGTAATGTACATTATAAGATAAGTGCATGAATTATTGAGTCATAGAGGATGTATGTATGATATAAACACCATTGTTTCAAACAGAAATAAAATAGTTATTGTATTTATTCACAATAATCATCACTATTTTTTCTTGATTCAAAATAATAAAATATTGAATTGAATAATCTAAAAACACATATATCCTCCACTATAAATACCACCCATCACCACCCATTCTTATAGTACTTCCAAATACTTTAATATTTCTTATATTATGACAATTTAATCCCCCAAATAACTCCACAACATTATGGTCATTTTTTTCTCACCAGAATACAATTTCTAAGTCCATTAAGCTGGTTCTCATAGAGAAGAATTCAAGAGGTAATTATTTTTTCACTGTTTATAAATATTTTTATTCTTATTCATGACTTAAATATTATATAAAAACAATCATGATAACTCAATTCTCTAATATATACATAAATATTATTGTTTACATGTTTGATCCATCATAAAACTCCTTCTACTCTCCCTTTTATTCTAGAAATGAAATCATAAACCGTGATGTGTCAATTTACCGCCATTATGAATGATGTGACTTCATTTTACATTTCTTCCTTAAAGGATGGATACAAAACCATAATTATGGTTAAATATATTTTATTTTAAGTATAATATTTTATTTTTTTTTTTGAACTAATATATATATACAGAATATTGGATAATAAGACAAAAAAAATTCGTGACGATCAAAAAAATGCCCAAAATAATCTATAGAATTATAAAAAACATGTTATCTTATGATTCATCCTCACCCCAATTAACCAAATTACTTATTTAACCATTAAATATTATAAAATTTAATTAATAACATATAACATCAATTATGGATAATTATTTCCATTTCATCTGATTTTATAAGATCTTTCAAAAATGTATACAAGTTAGACAACAGTGAAAACCAAGGAAATGAACACTTCCAAATCATGAAACATAATCCTCTAACTCATCAAAAAGTCTATAAATGACATTAATAAAATTATAAAAAACCCAATACATGTATAAAATTCTATTATTAAATTAATTAATGGATCTAATTTTATTTTCCATGATGTTAAATAAAGTGTCGAACACATTCTTACATTTGGTAAGGGTTTTCTCATCTCACTTTTATTTCCATGAGATATGCCTTATTCTTGACTATTTATTATGTGTTTTTTATATAAACTTATCGTTGATCTATTATATCATTAATATATTTTTTCATGGTATTTATTTTCTAATTTTATATTAATTTATTTTGTTGGGAATATGGTTTGATTTTTTTAAAAGTGGTAAGGGTTTATTACCAAACATCCATTTTTCATTTGAGTTAAAATTTCTTTCTCTTTAACCTAATATAATTATTAATTATTTTTATATATTATTTAAAACCTATGTTTATATTTTTCAAAATCTTTTATCTATATTATCTTATCTTTCTTGGACGGTGAAAAACAAGTTGTATGAGGTTCTATTTTCAATTCCTCCCTACAAGGAATCCCAATTTATGGGAACTTTACAATTCCATACACATTTTCATGTACACTATATATTCTATTTTAATCCACTGATATTTTTCTAAAATAATTATTTTTATCATAAAAATCTATCTTAGTTCATTTAGGGTTTTATGCAAACTATTACGCCTTTGTTCATTTAAAAACCCTTTAATATTTCTCCTTAAACCAAACCAAATAAGCTCATTTCTAATGTTTCATAAAAACCCTTTTTAAAATTTTTCACTTCAATTAGTTATCATTTATTCCAAAAACCTAATTTCATTTTCCTTATATTTTGTTTTATGGGATATTCATGTTTCCAATTTGACATTCTGACAAATAAAAGAGATTTTCCAAATGAACTATTCTTTCCATAGAAAAAGGGTTGTTCTTTCAAGAAGTTTTCAAGGATTTTTGTAGATTATTTGCATCTATGATTATGAGTCAAATATTTCAAATTGTTATGGGAATGTTTTATTTAAAAATATAATTTTATTCGATATAAAAAGAATTAATTGGACTTAGTAAGTGATGTTGGGGGAATGATATGGCCCCTCGATGCATCGGTAAGTCTTAAGAGACAAAGTAGAACGAGTTTTGGCTGAAGCTTTACCCATTTATATAAAATTATTGGTCAAGGAACTGATGGTATATTTATCATGTCTTGGATTATTAATTCCCTCATTATGATATTTATAATTTATAAATCTTTTTATTATTAGACTAGTATAACATATATGGTTATGTTTCATGTGATTATTTATATGTAATTATTTATTAATATTTTATTCCTACCATATTATTCTCAAGATTATTTTTCAGTGGACTATGTTTTAGTTATTCACCCATCCTTATTGTTTATGTTTTTGAGAATATGTATATTACGAATGACTTGTAAGAATAATATAAGAGTTATTTATGTTTTTAATGGAGTTGATATGTTGTTTTTTATTTTAAAATTTTTCAATAAAACTTATATTTTTATTTTTTTTTTCCAAAAATACTAAACTATTTGGTCAATTAGGATGAGAACACTTGTTCATAGTACTAATGAAATTATGTAAGGCACAAGATCCGGCAAACTGGGGTAGGGGTCTTTACACATTGAGGGTATATAACAGGCCCTACACTTCAGATATTAAATCTAATGAATTAATTATATGTAATGGGATAAACAGAATTAACATAATAACACATATTTAAACTATAATTTTAAATGTAAATTCTTTCATCAGTCAATAAATATAATCATAGACCATTCAGAGTGAAGTAAATGTTTTCAAAATTGTACATCCCTAGTTAAGAAAATAATATACTATTTGAAGAAATAATAAGTATGATATTTTTATAGTATAAAGCCATTAGGGTAATAGTAACATGTTATTTTCATTGACGAATATAAGTACCAAAAAAATATCATTAAAATCATTCTTAAGGAAAATATCCTTTCCATTTTGAAAATTAAATTAAATTTTTTTCACTGAAAATTACTTTTTAAAAATATTCTTTAAAAGATCCTTGTTTACTTACAAAGTAATATTCAAATAAATTATGGTCATTTTAGTGGGTAATTTCATACATTCCATAATCAACATTCCTTTTTCGTGGTAAAAATGTTAGAATAGTGCCTTATTCAGAAAGTGATAAGATGATTCCTTTGAAAAAAAATAAAAATTAAAAATCAGTAAAATAATATTTTAATAAAGAAATTTAATGTGCATAATGAAAAAAATTGGACAACTTTTTATAAGGAATTTAGTTTTTAAAGGTAACATATTTGTGACCGAAGAGGGAAATGAAGTCAGATTTTCATATAAAATTTTATAAAACATTTTAAATACCAAATAGTGGAAAAATGGTACTATCACTTAAAAAATGTCATGATATCTATAGGTGAATAAAAATAAAGGTTTTAATAAAAAAAATTATTTAAATATAAATTTAAGAATAAATATTTTATATTAGAACGAGATTGTGAAATAAACCCTCGAAATGATCATAATGTTGACGTTTAAATTAATCAATGAATATATTATGTGTATCCAATGTAAATACACATAAAAAACTGTAAGTAAAAAAATATATATTCTAAATTAATTATATACATAATCATATAATATTAATGATATCGACGAAGTAATATAACCTAACAAAAAGGAATAGACTAACAAAATTTATTTACTATTTGGTAACTTTAAGCTCAAATAACCTTAGATTAAATAATTCAAATTGAAACATAAAAAATAATGATTAATGAAGTATTAATGATATTAAATTTCCAAGGGGATGTATATACACCACATAAAAGTTAATTGGTTCATAATAACAAATAAGTCGTAATGGAATGTAAATTGAGTTGAAATCCCTTACCTTATGCTACCTTTTCGTTTAATGTTATTTATCCTCATGAATAATTGTTTTAATAATGTTATTAATATAAAAAAGAACCATATTATTATTTATAATATCATATATTATAATTTCCTCTTATCATTGGATTGTTTATAATCATTCATTATTTTCATTATTTTGGGTGTTAACTGCCTTGTTTTTCAAAAATGTATTGATTTATTATTTTTTTATTCCTCTTCATTGGATTATGATTTCAACATATACAATATTTAAACCATTATTAAATATCATATATATATTCATTATTTATTTATTTATATTAATCCATAAAATTTGGTTATAGGTTATGAAATACAGTATTCATAGTGAACATTGGTTATACGTACTCATGAATGTTTTTTCCATTTTCTTACCATATTAAAATAATGAAAAGTAATATATATAAATATATATATATTATACTTAAAATATAATTATAATGACATATTTATCACAAATTTTTATTAAAATCATCCCTAATACATTCCATGTAAAGTTTGAATCAATCACATCGATTCGTGTGGCGATATTCTATCATACACATTAGTAATTTATCATATTACTAAAAAATTGAAAACATGATGTTATGTTTGACGTATTAATTAAAGAAGAATAAAAAATAAAAAATATCATATATATAAAATTAAAAATTGTATTTACATCATTATTCCTAACCATAATAGGTGGTAATTAAAAATAGAACGACATCAGTTCATGAGGTGGTAGTTTTCCAAACACACGAACGACGATTTCATAACCAATTTGTTTGAAGTGTGTGATTTTTTATATTGTAATAATATAATAAATTAACTAGATATATTTAATATAATGAGATTATTATATAATCATGATATAAAATATAATTTAAAGATGTGGATAATAAAATAAAATAAAAATAGTTTTAGAAAAACATTACCTTTTTATAGGTATCCTCCTTAGGTTTTAAGTAATTCCTTTATAAGATAGATTTATGACCAATATAAGCCATATAGGATTAGTTTAGGGATATTTTTCAGTTATTTGGGAAGGTATTATTTACACCAAATGGGTTTATAAGTTCATATAGAGGAGGAGAGTGGGAGGCCTTTTATATGTGGGGTGAGTTGAAAACATGTACATTTTTAAAATATAGGATTCCACCATGGTGTTTTAATTTTAAAATGAATCCAATAATTCAAAAAAATTATAAGGGAAAATGTATCAATATTCCCATGAAATCAATTCTGGACAAGTTTCTTGGGCATTTGGCTGCTTAAGCTTAACGTTTAGTCCTATGGTATAATCATTTTTCACTTAATCTTTGTAATAAATGTTAACTGATTTCACTAATCAATTTGGTCAAAAATAAGTTTCTCATTATTAAAAATCATTAATTATTACAATAAAAAAATATTAAATCTACTTCCATAATTCAATCTATATAAGTGGAAGAAATATAATTTAAAATTATTCGTGTCTACGGGATGAGAAAGTGGTTTTTTAAAGTTATCATGTTCAAAATTTTAATAAACTTTTATATATAAATTAAAAATTAAAATAATTATTTTGAAGAAAATTGGTTTAATTGATTTATTATTGGATTATTTTTTCTTAAAATATAATTTAACATATAAATTATTTATTATAAAATTCAATTTTCAATTAAAATTCAGTCTTCTTTATTATTCATCAAAAAAAGTAAACTTCTTGTAAAAATACATAAAAATAAATATAAGATAACATTGACATTAAACATAAAAAATTAACATTATTTTTTTAAATAACATTTTATTTAGTGTCAAAATTTAGTATCAAAACAATCTTCCTATTAGAAGGTGAAAAAATATTCTTTAGAAAAATACAACATTTTTTGCATAAATTTAGATTTGTTCTTATTTTTTGAAAATAAAATCTATTGGATGAATGCAAACATATTTTATTTAATATATAATATATAAGTTTAATTAATATCCTCAAATAATATTAATTAATTTAATGTATTAATATAAAAGGAATTTGTTACATAAAAATAGTTTTTTATAAAACCATTTCCATTACATCCAATTGGTTTTTATATTCATTTCCAATTAATTAGTAACCAATGAATTAAACCATAAATTTTTATAATTAATATAATAATAATAATCATATCCACTAATCTAATATACATGATTTGATTTTATTTGTATATACTATTATTAATATTAATTGGTAAAACTTGGTCTTGCATGTAATATACGCCATTGAAGAATGTAATTTTTGTGTGTAACAAAAGATAACTTAGTGTTGTGTGCATTTAATGGTATATCATATATTTAATTTATTTAAAATATTAAATATATTATAAAATCTTAATATTTTATATTCCCTTAAATGCTTGGTGTTGTGTTTAATACACTCTAATAAATAAACTGTTGATATTTTATAATTCCTTGGTGCAATAAAATACTTATTCTCCTCATGAAGTATTCTAGTGATATTTTAATACTATTTTCATCTACGTAAACACAATTTGATGAATATTACACTATATTATGGATATAATCTAATTATATTGTCCATCATATTATTCTGTAAGGATGGTATTCTTGATGTTATATCATTGATTGGGGAAAAATATTTTCACTTCATATAGTACTTTTCCTATATAGATATTTTTTTCATTATGTATTGTATATATTATTCACCACTTTAAAAATAATTAATTTATTAGACATAATACATTATTTTTGGGGCCTCTTATATCCCCTTCATTCTTTGGTAGGATCCTTGAGAAAAACTATCCTAGGTATTTAGTGTATGTCTTCCCAGTTATTTATGATATCTTGGCAAAAGGCCTTGTAGGTATGGCTATGATGTATTAGAAAAAGAATTTGATGGTAATATTAAGATGTATAAAATTTTTTATTCAACCATTATAAAATTATTTATTTTTATTCATGTGATTATTTAGTTTTTTATTTCATCTATAGATATATTTCCCTTTTATGACATTAGATATATGTAAATTTTCAATATTTGTTATATATTTTATGTTATTCATGCTTTTCTTATCCAATGATACCTTTTGTTGTATTCTTTACCTTAATAGAAATCTGAGATCACCCTTTATTGTGGTTTCCTTTTAATTGGATCCTATTAAGGGTTTTGAATGTTTTCAGTGATATAATAGAAGAAATTATAAATTTATAATTAGATTATTAGTTAAATTTCATTTTTTCACATGTAATGTGAGAATTATGTGCGTATCATGTCTATCAAGAAGACTAAACTATTTGATCCTTCCAGACATTACCTCTTGTATCTTTGGAAAATATATTCAAATGACAACTGGATATGGGTTACTGTATTTGGCTTGTTATAATTGGTATCAAAGGAAATTTAGAATGACCATTGGGAACTATATTAAGGAAAAAATGATTATATAACCTAAACATATGATAGATTCTAGGGATAATACTTTTTGGTAAAATTACATATTGTTCAGTTTTCCTAGAAATTGCATATCTTTCTTGATACTATAACCTTGATGAAATTTTGTTATAGATGCACCTAATTACTACATTTTTGAAAGGTAAGTATTTACTCTATCATCATGGGTTCATAATGTTTTACCCATAGAA
This sequence comes from Viscum album, assembly GCA_963277665.1. Taxonomy (NCBI): domain Eukaryota; kingdom Viridiplantae; phylum Streptophyta; class Magnoliopsida; order Santalales; family Viscaceae; genus Viscum; species Viscum album. Next base: position 1,616,522,255 of record OY728136.1, on the reverse strand, counting down.
TTTTAACATAGATAGATAGTCCATGGGGATATAATTAAGTCAATTCACATTTTCCTTGTAACCATTAAGATAAATGAGAGGGTATAACCTATAGAAACCTATGATATTCCATAGTAATATGTGTTAAACCTAAGGTGTCATGAGTTGATAAGTATAAGGTTGGTCAAATGATTAAAGGTATAGATACCCTTTATATGTTTTATGTGATTAGTTTTTATGATGATTAAAGACATATTTAGAGATATTTACAGAAATACAATCCTTCCTTTTAGAATGCATTTTAGTGAAAAGGCAATTTTATAAATAATGACTTTATATTTTTTTAACATAAGTTGAAAGTAGTTGTTAATTTTTAGGTTTAATATGATATTTGAGGCCAATATAGTTAATTAGGGTAAAGGGTTATTAAATTTTGGGAACATGTTTTTTATTTCATATATTACTATGGTATTAATAAAATATAAGGAGAATAAGTGATTAATTTAATATTTTATGAAGTTCACTATATTAAGAACATTATATGATTAATGTAAATGGAAATATTATTGAATGAGTTAGGATTTTTTTTGAAGAATAAAAACTAACATATATTCTGGAATAATATATGATTTTATAATATCTATATGGTGATTTGGGTTATTTATAATAAATATTAGCATATTCTTGAGATTATATAGTGGGGAATATAGATTTTTAGTCTCTGAATTTATAATCGATTATTATCATTTGTAGAGAACCATTATATTATTCTTAGAAGAATATGTGATCACATCTTTATGATTTTTGGGTATTCAACTTAGTTAGGAATATTATAATGGTATAAGGATAGTTATGTGTGGAGTTATTTAAGTTGAACATTGGAGAGCCTTTAGAGAATAATGTAGTATTTACTCATTAGATGATTTATTCATATTGGATATTTTCTAAAATTGTGAAAACCATATTTTCTATATATAATAGGAATAAATTTTTATCTTTTAATCGATATTATAAATTATTGAAAGATTTTTTTTGTGCTTCTAGCATGAAAAATTCCTCTTGAATATTATGTTCTTAGAGTAAGAGTTGATATAGAAGTGTAAATTGATTAGAACATGACCAAAGAATAAAATTTTTCTTATAAAATATAAAAAAATAAAGTACATTATATCATTTTCTATATCTTGATCTTAAATAACTCCATCAACTCTAGTAAAAGGATCTTTAAATAAAAAAACCATATTACTTTAAATTTTAATAAATTGATGGTCTTATTTATACTGTACTGATTTATTGTTTTGTGGTCATTAACTTTCCCCTGACCATTATCTCAATTACTATCCATTATTCTTTATATATAATATTTCTTCTCCATGACAATACCTTAACTTTCTACAGATTCTGTAATCTAGAAAATGGATTATGTGTTATTTCATGTAACCTTTATGTTACCCACATTCCATAATCAAAGGAACTTTACTCATATCTTTGTACAATGAGGGTTTTCAAAAGAGGTTTTCTGAAATATTGATCCTTTTATTATGGTGATTAAAATTTCAAGTATATATTTTATTTAAGGTTGTGAGAATGTAACACCCCAAAAATTTATTTTAGTAGAATAACAATCTACATAGCTTTAATAACATGCAAAACCAAGATTTATATGAATTGTGTTAAACTATAAAAATATTATTATTTAAATGTGACCCATATAACTTATCCATTAATTTAGTGGTATAAACATTAATAAAAATAAAATTAAAAATATTTATAAAGGTTTTATATAATGAATATTATATGATTCATAAAAAAAATTACTCAATTTTTAGTAGTCATTATTTCTTCAATATAACATTTTCTTAAATAATTGTTTTTATTTATTATTGTGAGAAAATATTAGATTTATTTTATAACAATATTATGAATTTTATTTTATAATAATGGTATTTTTTCAAATCGTCTCATCGAAACTATCTTATAGTGAAATTTTTATATTTTTTTGAAAATATATTTTTGAGTGAATAGTTAAAAATACCAATTTCTATAAAACTATCATTCCTTTTATTTAAAAATATTAATTTAAAATTATCATTTTATTTCTAATTTGATATTAAAATATCATAAGTCTAAATTAATTATAAAAATATAAATAATTACATAGGAATAAACACTGTACATGATTTTGGTATAAGTTTATTTTTGGGCATAAAAACACATTTTTTCTAAAACCAATTTTTTGTTTCATTGTAAAAATTTATATTATGATTCATTTATATACTAATAAAAAATTAATCTTGAAAAATAAAATATATATTTTTAATATTTATGTTTATATTTTTTAAATATGTTCCTTTTATTTTTGGTCATTGTGAACGGTAACCATTGTAAAGATTTATCACCGCAGTAATGGGTAAATCAAGAAATTAAGGTTAAAAATAATGTGTTGATGCTTTATAAGTAAAACAAAAACATTCCTTATTTCTTTTAGATTAGTTTTTCAAAACAAATCCATTTATATATATTATAAATGATGGTATTTTTGTGCCATTTTCCTTTAAAGAAAACCACTATATTATTATCAATACATGAAAATTTTAAAATGTATTTCTTGATTTTTAATATTTTTAATATTTTCAAGACAGAGAAAAAAATAAGGTATTAATTTTTAAAAATTATATTTTAAATTTGAAGAAAAATTATTATTGTCATTTATTTTTAATTATTATTAATGAAATTAGAACCTTACATTCTTATGCAGCACTGACATAGTGCTTGTGCAAGAAGTAGAAAAACTATTTAAATGATTTTAAAAACATTAAAAGTAAACTTTCTGGGGTAATTGACATTGTTGAAAGAAATTTTTAGATAAATATTAACTATTATTTATATGTGAAACGTTTATTTTATAATTAAACTAATATCTTATAATGATTTAAAGTCAATTATTGTTAACAACCTCAAAAGTGAAATTAATGGAATTTTAAGTAAAATAATATTTTATTAAATGATTTAAAATTCATAAAAATATTAAATTTACTCAAGTGAATGGAATATATTCTATAATATCAACCATTTTATAGTTTTTTCACTCTTCTTTTCATAGTAACTTTCTAAACCCCTAAATAGTAAATGGAAATGACATCGTTGTAATCATCAAAAGAGTTAATGGGGGTTAAAACTAAGATATAAGAGTTAAAACATCACCTAAACATATCTAAATTTTATTTTGTGATACTATTTGGAAATATATTGAAACTTTATTTGAAATATATCGATTTTTATATGTTAAAATTAAAACTAATTTATATTGATTTTTAATACTTAATTAATTATAAGGGTTCACTCCCCACTCTTATATTAGGACAACACCCCTCCTATATTAATCGCACTTCTTGAGAAATATTAATCAAATAAACCCATAAAACCACTTATTAAATTCTTTAAATACCTTATATAGATGATGGTATCCCTAAAATACCATACCTAGGGTCTTGAAGGAGAGGCCTAAATGAGGTTATTCAAAGATGAAGTTTTTATATGAACTGTGTGTTTTCATTTTACTTATTATTATTGATCCATATATTCTATCCTAACCAAAAAAATATAATAAAAAACTATATTCCATATAGTGATATGTTTTCATGTAAATTGTGAGACATTTATTCTTATTTGTTCCCATATAATGTTAAATGAAAGAATCATTTGTGCAAACGTGCATACTACAGCCTTGCGATGCAATGAATTTCATTTTTTATCTCCAATGTTAACGGATGTTTATTTTGATGTATATTAGGTTTAAATATGATATTGATTACAATATTATTATTCTATAATTATTATATATCATCAACCTATATACCCATCCACCTGTTAAAAATTGATAAAATCTCACATGCGTACGTGTGGTCTACCACATCCATGAAGCAATGTGATTCATTGTTCTAGTATTAAATTCAAGAATGATTATAAATATGTGTATAATTAATACATATGGAATTTATATCATGATTAAAATTATATAGTTTATATAACCATGAAAAATATCCAAGGAATGATACTACTGAACTGAAACTGACATGAAAAATTAAACAATTAACACTTAAAAATGGTAATTTCAATAAGTTATTATTAATGAATATGTGTTGAAATTTTTTAAGTGGATGATTTATGATATTATAATTTTGTAGCTGGTAATATTATAGAATTTAAATATATTTAAATATATTAATAAAGACATTAAATATAACAAACCATCTCATAAAACCACCAAATCCCACATCCAAATCGATTCACAACTAGCCTAAAGGGAGTTCTCGATTCCCAAGAGCTAGAATAGGTTCCTGTGAATCAAGGAGAGTTCTTTTGGAATTATTTTTCATCAAAAAAATAATTAAAATAATTATTTTACACTATTTAAACAATAATAGATAACTAAAACAACACAAATGTGTCAGGTTATAAGGAGACGATACAAAGGCTACCATAAATAGAATGTATTAAAAAAATATCAAAATCCACCTCTTGGTGATCTATGACCACCCCTAATTTCCCTATTCACATTTCCTCACCTAACCAAGATCTAACACACATATTATGGTAAATATTACATGAGAACTTGTTATCAAAATATAAAGCCTTCAGACACCTAATGATATAAGAAGGGTGTGTGCCATAGATCCCAGTTGGATTCTACCAAAGATTTTATGCCATTTATCTAAAATGAAATAAAAATTTGATGTTTTCAAAAAAAATAAAAAAAAGGATTTTTCCTATTTAAGTAATTATGGTAAAATATGTAACTTTTTTAAAGGGAAAAATACATATATTCAGTTATAAAAAATAAAAATTATAAACATGTACTTCCATTTAATAAACCACTAAAGATCCTAAGGTGAAATTCATATCAAAATTAATTTTTAATAAAATAAATACCCTTTCATAAATTTAAAACACTATTAATATAATCCATTAAATGTAGTTTCATATTACAAGGATAGAAAAACAAAAGGAAGCTAAGAGGTGGAACCATGTATCGCATAATAATGAATCATACCAATGGATATAAATTGATAATAAAAACACCTCATAGAAAAAATAATAATATAAAAAAGGTATTCAAATGTTCTATATCTGATTCTAAGTAACAATTGAAATATTAGATTCATATATTATGTAGAAATGTCATGTTTCGAGTTCATATGTCATGGGAAAGTCCTAGATACATCAGTGAGTCCACCAAAGACATGAAAATGAACCATGAATAACTCTATAAAAGTGTCAAATCTATCAAAAAATACGTTAACAATTCTATTCAAACTCACATACTCCGACCACAACCCTAGTTGAATCCAAATTATTCAAGGGAGATGTTATTCAGGGTGTGATTGAATAAAAGAATATCATACATCTAGGTTCTATTATTTAAGTAACTAGGTTTCCAATTTTTAATCAATTAGGTGATTCAGATAACAAACCACATAGATCACAATGGGGATCCTCAATCGCAACAATATTCACTATAAATATTCCAACCCGTAAAATTTTCCCATCTAATCCTCAACTGAATGTTTCCTCAATGAATATAACCCCTTATTTCAACACCGTTCATCATATTCTTCATAAACCACTAGCTAAAAAGGATCATACATATTGGATTTTCAATGAATTTCCAAGACAATATAATTAAAATAAGAAAGTTAAAAATGAGACCTTAAATAAGTCCATATTTATAAACCAAACCTTTATCGATTAATCAAAACATAAATTTCAATCAACCATTCCAAATTTGCACACATCCCACTTCCTTAAAAATGGTATAAAATCCAATCAATCCCTTTATTATTCTGAAATATCACTTTACAAACCCTTTTCAAAACAAATCATCACATGTTAATATTTAATTCATTCTAAAAAATAAATTTCAATTGAAAACACCCATTTCAAAACAATTTTATAAAACCTTACAGAGTCAATATAGATAAATTAAAAGGAAACTTCACATTTTATATACCGAAATCAACATTAAAAATAAAAATAAAATTTCTTTTCAAAGCAATATATTATTTATCAATATAAAACCATTCATTCCAAAATCCATTTTCAATAAAAGGGTCAATTTATTCTTCACAATGATCTCATGCCTTAATAAGTTCAAATAGAGAAAGCATTAATTCTATAAACACGTGAATAAAAATAAAAATAAATGATATATAAACAAATACTTTTAATATATAGAATAAAATAAACATGAATATGAGATGATCCACCTTTGATAGTGATCACTATGTCATGGAATATGGGCCTCAAGAGAAATGATAAGAGAGCATAGAATCACAATTCAACAATAATCTTTCAAGATCTAAAAAAATCAGATGGATGTCACAACCCCTGGGAACAATTAATCAAGAAAAGTATAAAGATAAATGGATTAGAAGATAATTTCATATCTAAATATAATATCTACTTGTAATAACATTTTGTTCTACTAGAAGAAGATTTTTGGAGAACCAAAATCGTCCAAGGGGATCCCAATTTTCAGGTGGGATGAATTAGGTTTTTGGGAGAGAAATAAATAAAATGAGGGTTCTATGGTGTAATTACCATTATAATCTAATATTTACCCACATCTAGTTCCAATATTTGTAGGAATATTTCCCTCACATAATAACCAATGGTTATAAAAGATGAGTTTTAAACCCTATTCATCCCACAAAAAAGCATGTGTCCTTCACAGTCTATTGGGTGGGCCAAATGCAACTTTAAAAGTTGTGGGTCCATATCCACACTAGCCTGTAAGATTTGGTATTCCTATGACCCCTCAATATATATGTAAATGACACAAATAAGTGGTCTATTTATGAATTAAAATTTATTATGTTTCAATTTTCCCCACAATAGTCTTTTAAATCCAGATAAAACATCTAGTCTAGAAGGCAGAAAATGATAAGAAATAAGAGAAACTTAAATACTCAACTCATGAGGTGGATGGTCCATATAAAAGAGTAAAACTCACCCAAAATCATCCATTATTGATTAAATACAAAATATATAATAACCAAGAATATAAAAAACCATAAATTTGATCCTCATACATATCCAATCAACACACCAACAAAACTAAGATGAGAGAAAGCCAAAAAAGAATCGGATATGAAGAATTAGTCTTCCAACCATTTAAAGATTCACCAAATTCATGGAACATAAGAAATAAATTTATTAAGGACTCATCCCTACAATACATATAAGAGACAACATTTACATACTATGGTGAACCATAAAAAGTAAAAACTATATCATTAAAGGTAATGTGCACTAAAAATATCTCAAAAGTTCTAACAGTGGAAACACCCTTAAGGCCCATTAGTGATCCAACCATCCATATTAAAGGCTTATAATTGAGAATGATATCTACCATAATAAATTAATCTATGATAACCTAGAATTTATGAATATGCTTTTATATTTTTTAGTAACATATGTTGTCAATAATTTATTGCAATGTCAATGAGGAAGTTGAATAATATATTAATAAGTATATTCTAGTAGATTTGATGATGGAAGTAATTATTTAAAGAGATTTTGAGTTGTTATATAGGATTAGAAAACTTTCATGATGATAGTTAATAAGGTGTCCATATGTAGTGAAAAATTAATTTTGTTATGAATTTTTTAATAATTTTTCTAGGATAAATATTTATTATATATTTACTAAATGTTTTTTTATAAAATTTTGTAACAAAAATGATGGAAACACGTTTTTTTAAAATTGGGGAAGTTTTTTTGGAATGTTATTTTAAAAAGCATAGAGGAAATAATAAAGTATAAAAGTTATAAAATTAAATATATTTAAAATTTCATATAGTTCTATAGATATAGAAAATCAAAAAATTCTATAGATGTAGAATATTCAAATGTTTGACATATGAATATAGTCAAAAATTAGAAAAAGTTAGAATATAATATAGATGTAGAAATTTAGAAAGTTCTAGATATGAAGACATTTAGAAAATGTAAGAAGTAATAAAATTATATAGATAAAAAAAGGAAGAAAAGTTAAAATCTATAAAAGTTAATATGGTTATTGAGATGTCAAAGTTAGAAATCATGGAAGTTAAGAAATTTTTTGAGATAAATAAATATAACAATTAGAGAAGCTAATAATGTTTATGTGATAAAGAATGTTATAATTTCTATATTGTAAAAAAATTATGAGATGAAGAAAGTTATAAAGTCTGAGAGTTAATAATTTTTTTCAGATAATGAATATAATAATGCTTGGATGCTAGAAAGTTTACTTTTTTTAGAAACTTTCTTAAAAATTCATAATATTAATTGTTGATTTATAAGTTATAATTGTCACGAAAACCTCATGATAAAATAATTTGAATAAAGTAGGGTGTTGATGTTTTTTAGACAAATATATGTGGACTCAATGGTTTAGACATATCCTTCTAGATGCGGATATTTGTATAAAACTTTGGATGTAGACTTCTAGAAGTAGAATGGATGATGTAGAGCATCATATGTAGATTATCATATAGAAAAAATTCATAAAGGGTTTTTTTCAATGTTTATGTTTTAGACACACATTTCATGAAACATTTCATTAGAAAAATAATTATAAATAATTTTATATATGCATGAATGTATGAAAGATGTTTAAGTATAGTATTCAAAAACTGTGAGGAAAAGATAAAGTTTGTAATTAGACTCATTTTACTATAAAAACAAGAAAATACATATAAGATTAATAATAAAATCCATAAAAAGAACATTTTGGAAATATTTAATTTCCCATCATATATTAGTTGTAGTTATCAGAATTGTTTTGAAGTTGCAACAATATAGTCTACTATCTTTATGTAGCTTAGATGAATGATCAAAGTAATGAAATGAGTTTCCAGATAGAAAGCTTATATGAAGATTAAAGATAATTGTTTTATAACATGTCGAATAATGTTTTTATTTTTCCTTGTGGAGTTTAAAAGTTTAAGCAGGAAAACAAAGATCAGATAGAGTCAATGTTTTTTACAATTTGGGTTGAAATAAATGAAATAAAAAGTTTACATAGATATATTTCAGAATAATGATTCTAGAAAAACATTTCAATAGACACTATTTTTAATATGCTTGAAGTTTGAGTTATGTATTTTTAAAGATATGTTCCCTTAATTTTGGTCAAGAGAACTAGATAATTTCATATAAAGACTTACAAAAAGAGATTTTATAGTCTGATATTTTTCCAAAATATTGAAAAGTTATAAAGATAAGAAAATTAGACAATGTTTACATTCTTGAAAATTTCAAGAAAATTGAAGATGACTCAAAAAGAGTTAAGAATACATGAAATTCATTAAAATTAATTTCAAATATGATATAAATTCATATTCATTAATTTAGGTGAGTGTGAAAACATTTCTAGTTTCTCACCTTTAAGATTCTAAGGCACCTATAAATAAGAGTTAAAACATTCATTATACCTAACATTATTCATGTGTGTAGAAAGTTAAAGTGATGAAGGTTTTGTGTCATAATGATTTTCCAAAAAATAATGAACTGTATATGGAAGAAAGTTTTAGAAAGAATCTTTGATCAAAAGAATCAGAGAAGTTAGTTTTGATTACAACATAGAGGGCATCGACATAGTTTCTATGCCGAATGATTATGAGCTGTTGATATTTGTTAGATTATATAGAACAGAAGTTTGTATCATGTGCAGTTTTGGAAAAGTTTCATTAGATGAAGATTAAAAGATTCATGCATAGTGTATTGGGAAATCAGAAAGAGGAATCCTACAGAATTTTTGGATGGAATTTCCTAGAAAAAAATCAAAAAGTTACATTTTTATTATGTCTTGGGTTTTATATAAAAAACATGATAAACCATGGTTGTAATTTTCCTATTAGAAGACATAAAGAGTTTTTTAATATATTTCTCAATTATGGGATGTTGTATAAATACCCTCACCTATAATTTAGGAAAATGCTATTAGTGGAAGAATCCATGGATTAATGAGAGATTCCATAAAAATAGTGTAGGTTCTCACATTGAGGTTAAACCATATAAAAATACAATCATATTTTTTTATTCAAATCACATGCACAATATAATGGTACAAAAAATGAGTAATAACATTATAATGATTCATTCATCCTGATAAATAATAATGGTTTGATCAACATAACATAAGAAAAGAATGTTTTTAGTTTAATATAGTATGTAAAAATGTTCTCACCATTGGCTTACCCCCCCCCCCCCCCTTGGGTGACTACATGATCTATCATGGGAATATAAATTTTTATCAGATCAAGGTTCCATTTTTTATCTAAATTTTTTTCTTGGTTTTTTTATTTATTTTATTTTGAGTAATGCATTCCATAAGTTAAATAAAATATTTCTACAGAGGTTAAGAAATGTTATGCTAAGAAGAAAAATACTGAAGAGAACATTTATTATAGAATCAGGGAGGATTCATCCAAAACCTTGAAAAATCATTTGAAGAAATAATCTCATAAGTTGACATGGTTTCCTCCCAAAATTAATAGAAAGAGGATTCATAACCAGCTAATTAGGAAATATGTGGTAAGGATTTTTTTTAATCTAATAAAATTGATCTTCTATAATAATATTTCTCAAACTGTGATTCAATTTAATATATTGAATATTTATTTTTTGAAGTCAAACCATACATGGAAATAGTCTTAGTTAAAGTAACCTTGTTTATCCCTTCGCATATTATAGTTAAATGGGAGGAAATCTCACTACTGAAATTAGAACTTTGTAACTAATACCTTGCTTCAAGAAATTTTTTTTGTAATGTACATCTCTCATTGAACTTGTTGAAAAATGTAACCATATTTAATAATTTTTCAATAAATGTTCAACCTTATTAATAAAATTATTAGTAGAAGTTATTGTGAGAGTGTTTTTCTTATAGAAGTTCTCAAAAAATGATTCCATTTATTTGAATATTATTTTGAAAGAAAGAAATACTAATTGGAAGAAAAAACTAGTAGAGTGGGAGATCTTGGTAGATTATTATAGAAGAAGAATAATCTTTAGGAAGAAATATACATAATTTGATCCTTCACCTAGCCCATTAATTTAATTAAATGTTCCTTTTTATTCTATGAGGAAAAGTTTTTTCCATGAGGATGAATATTTATATGGATTCATTTTGAATAATATATGTTAACATAAGATGTTAAGAAAAAATTTCATGCATTAGAACATAAAAATATGGAAATTTTGGAGGTAAAAAATGATCAATATGAATTTGAGGAATGTAGATAAAAATAACTTCATTTATCATTGAAATAAGTGAGTAAGGTGTATGAATAAAGGACACAAAATTTAGAAAATTAATTTCAATAAATAATTAAAAGTATTCAAAATAAAAAAGAAAACTTTAAAATAAATTGTTTCAGGTGATGAGATTGAGAATCATGGAGTCTACTTAGTATGTATCTTCATGATAAAATGAGACTAGAATATCTACTAAAGATTCTATGGAAATTATTACATTATAAAATAATCTATCAAATGGATAGAATAATGTGAATGTATCAGAAGTATAATCTTATATTATGTTAAAGAAAAAGGTAAACCCATGTCCTGATAAATATGTTTTGAAAAACTCTCACAGTATTAGTGTAGGTTATAATTCTAACCAAAAGTGGGTAAATAAATATATAAAACCATCATACTTTAAAAACATTTATGATAGAATAAATGGAAATTGTTCCCAAAAATATTATTTTAAGAACAAAATTTACATCCATAAGAAACAAATTTCTTAATCTGTTTCTACCATGCAAAACACAACACAATGAAAGAAGCTAGGGTTCATTAGCAATTGTTGGTTCTATGAACATTTTAAGAACACGAATCTCAATTATTTGTACAAATTTACAGGGTATGAAGAATGGAGAATTATAATATTTATGGGGAGAAAAGTGGAATGAAAAATAAGCACATCTAAGTAACAAATATTGATAAAATATGAATGAATTGTTGATATCAAACATATTTAAATGTCAGAAATATTTTTGTGAAAATTGTGAAGTAAATGTAAATTATTATTAAAAGTGTTTTTCTGCAACTACCAATAACATCATCAAAAAATTAAACAAAGTCTTATTAAAAAACTAGAAATATATATTGAAAATATACTTTTTTGTGAAAATAAAGAGAAGATAAAAAAATTACATAGAAAGATTTACTCATAGAATATATCATAGCCAATTAGAGATTCCAATTATATTTAAGAAAATTTCACTTCATGGATTTTTATAAATTTTTGAATGAATGATCAAGATAACATAATGGATCAGGCCACAAACATAAACAATATGAGAAATAAATAAGGGAATTTGAATGCTAGAAGATATCTCTAATGAAGAATTTTAAGGACACCAAATATTAACTATAAATAATAACACTTCCAAAGAAAATAATTTATGTTGAAGATTCAATTTGGATGGCCAAACTCTATAAAAAAGTATGATAATGTTACCATGACATGGGATGTTTTTTTATAATAATATAAATTATTTGAAAAAAATAGATGCGTAGTAAGAAAATATCCACATAAGTAGAAAGTTTAATATATTATGAAGACTTATATTATTTTATGTGTCGAGCACCTATAATTAGTAAGGAGGTTAGAATCATAAAAGAGAGAGAAAAAATTTGTTCCTTTCATGATGAAGCTATGAAAACTCCACCACATAATATTTTAATATAAGGTGAAGAGGATAAACCCATATATCCAACAATAATCAATGTTTGGAAGTCTATGGGTTATGGAATGAAGAAAATTAAAGAGAAGATAATATATTTGTTGGGAAAATATGATCATACCTATCAAACTTTCTAAGGATTATAACAATTTTCCACCTTATTCTTATATATGCTCTAATATGTGTAATTGAAGGATATGATGTTCATGGGAATCTTGAAGTTGAAATTTTGAAGTTGGTTTCTCAAAGATATTTCAAAGTTGTTGGATAATGTCATTATAGCCATGAAAGGTATTATAACAGTGAATAATGAAGATACAGATAGAGAGAAATGTTAAAAGTTGATGTTATTATTTAGGTATGCTTTCTATACTCTAAATATCATAAAAACTATAGTAAAAATGTACAAGGGAAATGAATTTTTAATGACAGTCCTTGAATTATATTGAAAAGGGGAAGAAAACATCTTTTCTTTAATGAATGATTTTGATATTTTTTTAAGTTATATGCAGAAAACTTGTTAAATGAAAATAAGATGAAATTTTCTCTAAAATATGTTTTTGAAAATTATGGGATCACTTTATAAGATCCACATAGATCTTTAATATATGATTTTATCACTTATGTTTTTTACACTTAAAATTACTCATGTAGACTTAATGTTGGTTAATTTTAGGCTTACTAATTTAAGAAAAGTTATTCTTTTCTTCTCTTGAGATGATTAATGAAAGTACATGGTTCTATAAAAGAAATGATAGGAAGAAGAACAATTTTGGGGAATGTTACTCCCTCACCCTAAAATTATTGAATTATGTAGATTCAAAAAATCAGATTATATAGGGGGACAGAAAAATAGTTCCCTCACTTAAATCTATTAGATAAGGAGGGTTTGAATTCAATATAGATAAAGAAAAGAAAAATAAAATTAAAATTAATGAGAATATTGTATTGAAAACAATTCTAAAAGGAAATACTGATGATACACTGAGATGTTTCAATACTATAAATTGTATATATTATTAATAAATTTTTTTAATAGTGATGAGGAATTTGAAGAAGTGTTCAAGATAAATGTTACATAGGATTGAAATATTTGTAAAATATATAGAATGGAATATGAGTTTCTTTATAGTATTAGGAAATATTTCTAATGATAGTCAATAAAGATTCCATATAATGTTCCAAAGGAATTCAATTAAAAAATTATAAATTTTCATGAAGAAATTTTTTTAAAATGTTACTCGAATTTAATTTATACACATTTATTACAAATATTTTAGAATATATTTTGGTTAATATGTTTCTGGAATTTGTATAAGAAATTTTTTTATCTTACTTTTTAATGAGAAGAACATTAAAATGTCATAATCTTCTACAAATTTATAAATTCCTATATTTCTATAGATATAGAATGATATAATGTTCTATATATATAAATAGATAAATTTCAAATGATATTGAATTTTAGAAAGTTATTTAGATATATAAATTCAAAAAAATAAGAACTTTAGAATGTTCTACATATTTATAAAGTTATATATTTCTATAGATGTAGAAAGACATAAATGTTATAAGGCTAGAAAATTTTATAAATGAAGAAATATAGAAAAGTTAAAAATTTTAAAGGTCTATAATTTAAAGAAGTTTAACATTTGAATAAAATTATATATTCAACAAGTTAATAATTTTGATGAGATGAAGAATGTTAGAATGTTTGGAAGTTAATAAATTTAATGAGATAAAGAAAGTTATAAATTCTGGGTGTTAATAAATTTGTTATGATAGAGAAAGAAATAAATTTAGAAAGATATAATGTTTTAATTTTTATGAATCATTCTTAAAAATCTAGACAATTATTTGATTATATCAAAGTTCTCAACATCATGAAACCTCATGATAAAAGATTTTGAAGATAATAGGATGGTAATGTTTTTTACACCAATAGATCTGAACATGGTGGTTAGAAAAAAAATCATAAACACAGAGGTTCAAACATAACTCTGGATGTAGAACACCAGAAGTAGTACAGTACACACCATGCTTCAGAAATATATTACATAATAGAATAAATTCATATATATTTTTTCAATGTTGATGTTTCGAGAATCGTATTTCCAAACACATTTCTATAAATATTTATTTTTAAAGAAGTTTGGAGATGCACGAACTAATGGAAGATGTTGAGGTGGATAAGCAATAATATGTGATTAAAAGTAAAATTGTATAATTATATAGTGTTTAGTAATGATACAAGAACATATGTTGAATAATAGAAAGAGCCTCCAAAAAAACAAATAGTTATAAATGTTGAAGTCACAACCATATTGTAGTTATAGGTATCTAACGTCTTTAGAAGTAACAAAAATATATTGAACTATCTTCATGTTGTTTGGAGGAATAAATAGAGGAAAGAGATGAATTTCCCAACAGAAAACTTGAATAAAATTTAAATATCATTTTTTTATAATAGGATGAATAATGTTCATGTTTTTCCTTATAGAGATAAAAAATAGCTTTAAAATAAAGACAATGCATAATTACTGTTATTTTTTCTAGTTGGTCCAAAATAAAAGTAGAGAAAAATATCACACATATACATTTCTAACTAATGATTTAGGAAAAAAATTTATGGATATACTATTTTTAAGATGATTGATGTTTTAGTTGAGTCTTTGAAAAGATATGTTCACTTAAAGATGGTTAAGTGAACCGTAGAAGATCAAACAAAGACTTCGGTGTAGAAAAGTTCTAGAAAATCAATTTCCAAGAACAAAATTTTTCATGAAAATAAAATTTTTTAAAGATAAAGACAATTTTATAAATATAGTTGTTCTACATAATTAAAGAAGATTCATGAATACTCTAAAAGAGTTGAAAAGACTTTAGAAGCATTGAAATTATAGTAAAATATCCACAAAATTTGGATTCATGAATTTTCCTGAATGGGAAAACAATTCTAGATTACATTCTTTTCTATTATGGGGAACCTATAAATAGATGTGAAGATGTAAATCATAATTGAAACTATCCATGTTGGTGAAAAGATCAAGAGTTTTAAATATTTTGTTAGAGTGGGTCTCCAATTTAAGTCTATTTTCTTATTGAAGAATAGTTCCCAATATAAGGTTTTGATTAGAAGAATTGAATAGAGGTTTGTTCATATTACTAGAAGGAATGCAAGAGATATAGTTTCAGTGTAGAATGTTTGTGAGGTTTTGTGTTTTTTTAATCCTACTGACTAGAAGTTTATATCATCTCTAGTTTTAGAATACTGAATTAGATGGATATTATTATATACAGGCTCATCGGAAAAATAAATCAAACATTGGAATCAGAAAAACTTTCTTGATGAACATTTATAGGGGAAAATTCAAAAGGTTATAATTTTTTTGTGTCTCATGTTTTCTAGGAAAAAATATTGAATTGACTGCTGTTAGTATTTTTTAAATAAGGAGATAGGAATAGAGGTTCAAGAGATTTCTCAACTATAGGATGAATTATAATTCCCCTCAATTGTATTTTATTAAAATATTATTTTTAGAGTAACTCATGGACTGATGGGAGTCACTGTGGAAAGGATATAGGTTCTCATATTGAGGTCCAACCTTGTAAAACTAACCATGTGATGTTTTTTCATTTTATCATTTGCATAAAATAATTGTAAAATTAGGAAGATAAACTCCACGAAGATCCATACATCTTAAAAAATAACAAATGTTTTATTGATGTAACATTAGAATATAAATTCCCTAATATGAAAATAATCAGTAAAATGTTTTTCAAAAATGATTCACCCCCCCCCAGGGAGATGACATGATCTAACGTAGGAATCTAAATTTAAAACATAAAGCCTCACCCATTTATGGGATCAATTAATCATATACTAGCAGCTATAGGTTCCAGGTCTAACATGAATCCATAAAATCCACATTACCTGAGTAAATTCCCAATGGTTATCCATGTCCAACCAGAAAGATCTCAAATAAATTGATTCAATGCCCATTAAGTAAAAACATTATTTAAAATGTAAGATCTGCCAACATATCATTATTATGATCTAATAAAATAGAAAAAAATGAAAGGATTCCACATAACAACAACCAGTACAAATTTTATTTAACACTCACCACAAAAAGATACAAATAAAAGGAAACATGGGAAATTTTGAAACCCAACAACCAAAGACATCAAGAGTTTTTAACATAAGATTTCAAACAATCCCTAAGAACACAATAAATTATAAGGAATTAAAACCATTTAATATTAAGGTAAACTATTCAATAAATAACGTTCACAAAATAAAATATATATATCTCAAGAATACATGTCCACAATCCAAAAGAGGAAAACCATAAAGATCCTAAAACGATTGAAGAGATCGCCAGAACAAAAAGTTCAATAAGAACTAATAAACTAAAACAAGGAAAGATCAAATCGTATAAACTACACCATAAAGGTTAATAATCTATTCCATCACTGACATCCACCATAAGCAACAACTCTATTTTAAAATGATTCAATATTGGTATTATTGTTGGTGTCGTTTTTACATGAATCTTGTAGTGCACCGTAGTTAGGATTTAATGACCCACCGGATCGAGACATACCCCTTTTTGAAACCCAACATTCATAACAAATTAAGGTGACCCAAATGACCACATTGGTCACAAACTATCAGATATTTAAAACATGGCTTTATATAATTAATGGGTTCTCCAAAATAAACAACCATGAGATTCCTCTTCATTCCCTAAAATTATATGCTTACTAAAAAAATTGTGAACTTCCATATGGAATATATTCACCAATTCTAACTATAAATGAGTATTTCTCTATTTCTTCTCATTTGGCTATTTCAACCTCAACTGATAACAATTTTTCTAGAACCTTCAAATATGAGATCTATCAAGCCATTGATACAATAATCCCTAGATATGGGTGAATAGAACCTCTAAAATATGGAGTCATAAGGGAGTCATCACCAATATTATTTGGTAATAAATATACAATGATTAAAAATTAATTACCATAATCAACAAAAAATCACTCACCTCATATGATATCCATTATCTAGAAATAATTATCCTTCTTCAATTCCTTTGAAAATGAAAAATATTCAAATAAATTCATCAAAATTTTAAAAATCCTTGACCAACTCTTATAATCTATTCAATGGATTCAAAAATTTAATCCTATATTTTATTTTCAATTTTTTTCCATTTTAAATCCCTTACAAGACCAAAATTTTCTCTTGAAACATTCGTTTAACAAATTACAAAGAAGCCATTGAAAAAAACTGAAACAAAAAAATTCATAAAACAAATATTGATTGTAATTTAAATAATTTTTAAAAGGGACAAAATAAATAGAAATTATAATCAAAAATTCATTTTTTAAATGGAATTAAAATGAACACCAAAGGGATTAAACTGAAACAAATAAACAAGATAATGGAAGAAACCACACCCAATGTCTTCTATTCAAAAACATGAACCCTAAAAATTAACCTCACAAAAGTGAAGTTATATCTGAATAAAATGGAAAAGGAAACATGTTTAGGTTCAAAGTATAACTAATCATGGTTCAGTTCCATGGGATGGTAAACCATGAACCAACCATAAAACAGTTCTCTGCTTTATTTCTATGCACACTGCATAGATTACTTATAGTTTACTAGACTACGAAAGCACAATAAAGCTCTATTCACCATTATATTCCAACCAAAACTCATAAGATATTCCCAAAATGAAATATAGTCTAATTGGGAATTAAAATTTCATTAATAACAAGGAAAATAACTCAAAAGAAAGACTCAGGTCCCCACTTTCCCCAATAATTAAAATTATCATCATGAAAAGGTGGTGATAAAGCACCAATTCATGAACTATATCTAGATTTATAATATTTTCCTAGTATATTTTATAATATTAATCACCCCATATAACATAAAGGCTTTCAAATAAATTACTCTATTTTTAGAATAGGCCTCCTTTCTTATGAATTGTGATGAAATAGCCTGGAATACCATATGAATTAGAATATAAACTTATTCTACACTAGAAGAAATGGAATTCTTGATCCCCATGAATTTATAACAAGCCTTTGGGATCAATAAACATCCTTTGGGAATTATTTCTCACAAAATTTAATAAATTAATTAATTAAAGTAAAATTTAGAAACATTATCAGATAAATAAAACCAAAAAACCATACTATATTAAAAAGATACAATAAAATGGTTGATAAAAGTATAAAGTAGATACAAAACAACCATATCCTACTTCTTGGTGGTCCAAGACCACACACCGTGTCCTAATTCACATTCCATTGGCTATCCAAGCATGAACCCATAAAGGAAGATGAAGATAACATGAGTTATAGCTATCAAAACATAATGGATGAATACACCAAAAAGTATAAGCATGGTGTAAAGTAAAGATCCTAGTATATTACACCATATATAGAATGAAATTTTTCTACTAATAAATTCAGATATGGTACATTGAAAACAATATTTATAAAACAAGGTTTTCCACTATAAATTAAGATGGGAAAACATGCTCATTTTTTAAAATTAAACAAAATAACTTTTAGAACCGTTATTTTAATGATTAAAAAATCATGAGAATTATGTTAATAATAATTTTACTATTTTATGATTTCTTTTATAATATAGTGAAATTAGATAATATTTTGGCTAAGTGTTGAAAAGACCTACTGTCATACTTTACCTGCTGCAAGAGTTGAGTCACAACAATAATCGACTCACCATTGAAAATGAGTACCCATAATGAATGAATCATCACTAATAATGAATCACTATTAATGATGAATCACCTTTAAGAATTAGCAACTACCCAAATAGATTCACCGCTAAGGATGACTCACCATTGAAGATGAATAATCGCAATAAATGAGTCACTTCCAGAAAAGTGTCACTACCATGAATGACATGCTGTCATACAAGTCAACGCTGATGATGACCTACCATCAAGAATATTTCTTTTGTGTTCAAGTCACCACTAAACATGAGTCACCACGAGCCAGACCCACAGTGTTCCAAACTCACCATTGGCTCGACTCATCAAAGGACATCAGTCACCATCAGCTAGATCCATCGTCATTGTTTTTGAAAATTCAATTTAAGAGATTGCAATGGATATATTATTAAAGTTAATGGTGGTGATTATTTTATATATTATTCTTAGATATTATAGGGAAACATTAAAGTATATGTCAGATCTAAGTGTGAGGATATAGATGATCATGATGATCGTTATTCAAATAGACTCTACATCATGTAGTGATATATATTAAAATAAGTATTCCTCGTATGGGTGCATGTGATGGAAAAACTGAAAACTAGTTTCTAAATACTTGAACGATCATTTAAAAATAAATTACATAAAAATAATTACCTATATTTTAACTGTGAAATAGTGGATTACATCAAACATAAAGATCCATCCTATAGTCAGAAAAAATAAATATTTGTGGATATCTTATTTATTTTATTTTAATAGAAACATATTGACCACCTTTCCAAGTCATATATGAGGATACTCAACCATCTTATCACATTAGATTGACAAAAACTATCTTTTCCTTGTCCTATAACTTTTTCTTTATATGTGTTTCATTTATATTCAAACATTGTATAGTTTATTATATTTATCAACTGGAATTATCTCATACACTATAACTACAGAACACAAGATATTATCTTCACTCCCCTTTTACATGTATACCCATGAGGGTTTTTGAAGAGTTACTTCAGTGGATTGAGTTATTTTCTTCCAACAGTTATTTTTGGAATAGTACTATTTATAGCCTGAAAAGCATGTATGTTTTTATGTATATACCCTATACAAGTTTTGGATCATATTATATTTATATAATATTTATGGAATCCAGTTATTTCCATGTGGATGGAATTAAATCTGGTCTTGATACTTAACCACTTATGTTATTTTGTTGTGTGTTTTTTTTATTTCACTAATTTAAAAACATTTAACTGTATTTTTTTAAGATAAAAGAAACCTATTCATTAAAATTTAATGTTAACAAGTCTTTATATATGTATTTGATTGAGTAAATTGATATCAAAAGTTAATGAAATTTTCATATTATTTAGTTAATCACTAATCAGGCTGTGAATAGTATTTTAAATGGTCAAAATTATATTAGAATGGTTTTTTGAATAACTAGGTGAATTTAATTTAAATTGGGAGATTTTATTTAAACTTGTTTTTAACAAAACAAGTTACTGGGAACTCAACTCACCCCTCTAACACTTCAGTTACTCACTCAAACCAATATTTGGTATCAACGGATTTTAAATGTATTTCTAACTGTGATTTTAGTTGTGTTTTAATGATCATATATTTTTATTAGTTAAAAATTTAGTAATTTCAATGGATAATGGATAAAAGGGTTCTTATTCCAATAAACCCCATTTATTTAATGAAAATAATTATCCTCAATGTAAAATAATGATGAAAATTCACAGTGAAAGAATGGGTTTTGAAATATGGATTGCTAATGAAGATAAATATCAATGACCCAAAACTGCTAGAGAAACATGTGGTGATGCTACTAAAGCTGCCTATAATAATAATTGTAAATACATGAACTATATTTATTATGATTTAAGAGTTAATGAGTTTAATATAATATCTTCTTGTAAAAGAGAATATGAAATTGGGGACACATTAGCTATTTCTCATGAAGGAACAACTAATGTGAAAGAAATGAGATTAAATTCTTATACAACTAAATATCATACATTTAGGATGAAACATGATTAGATTATTTCTAACATGTATCTCAAGTTCAATTAGATAGTGAATATGATGAATTCATTGGGAAATTCATATTTTGACTTAGATAAAATCATGTGGTTGTTTAGATGTAATCCATATAGATGGAGTGAAACATCAGCCTTTGTTAAAAAAATATTGTGATATTTGTTAGCTACATGTTAAGGATATTAATGGTAAGTTAATGAGGTGTGAAGGATAACATAAAGAGAACTAAGAAGAAGAATATGAACCTAAATTGAATTTTTTATCAATCAAATTTATAGCTTTAAAATAGAAAAAAATTAAAGTGGAAAGTTCAAGTGATGAAGAATCATCGATTTATAGCAATGATGAAATGACCCATGTGTCTAGAAGGATTAAAAGGTTTTATAATAAGAATAAATTATTTAGGAAACCAATATAAACATGAAAATACGATAGTATGAGAAATTATATTAAGGACCTGAAGAGGGATGATACATAAAATGATATTATATTCTCTACATGTATGAGTAAAGGGCCTGTAAAAGATGATTATACCAAACTAGAATATTAAAAGCAGTATGATTATAAAGAGAGAAAGTAAAATAAATAAATAAAATAAACCTGGAAGGATTATGAAGTTAGATCTAGGAAACTAGAATCAACCCATAAGGGGAAACATGACAGGGCAAATATGTGTTTTATAACAAACACATATGAGGTATCAAATATATTTATTGCTTCTCCTGAAAATAATTATAATTATTATAAATTAGAGAGTGGTGATAAAAATATGTTTATTGATCGTATAATTATAAAAGACACTTTCATTGTGTTTAAATATAAGTACAATATTTTAAATAAACAACATTATTTATCTGTTAATATTAAATCTGATTTTCCTATAGAGAAAGAGAAAAATGTTTAATTATTGACACAAAATATAGAATTGAAATTTTACAATGAAAAAATAAATATTTACATAGATAGATTCTATAATGGTAATACATGGAAAAAAATCACCTATGTGCATCAATGGACAGGTTATCAACCTAGACATAGAAGATTAGTAAAGAGAATGTTTATTCCTAAATGAGGTTTTGGAAATTTTGATGCTAGTTATTATTAAACTTTACATATTAATTTATTTATTTCCACAAGTTTACAATATTATTATATGAAAATCATTAAGAAAAAATGGGTTCCAAAATATCTAATTACTAACATTTCTATACACAAGTAGTTTTGGTACCAAAAACATTTTTTGTATAAATAATGTTTTTTAGGAAACATTCTTGAAGAGATCTAGTAAATGTATATGTTACCTATATTGAGACAATTATATTCATATGACGAGGGATTACTAAAGATTAAAAAATTTGATAATGGTTTATGGTTTAAATTCCACCTTTTGTGAAAATGATAAAGGGAGTATAATTGGACTTGGCCAAATTGGTAACACTAACTCAGTTTAGTTTTTAAGGTATTTTTTTGATGGATTTATATAAAATCCACTTATTATATTACCGCTAGGTAATAATGGTTTTTGTGTGATATTTGAAAAAACATCTTGTAATTATTTTAATTCTAAAAATGATTCATTATTAACTTATTTATGAAATGAAAATGTTTATTTAATTAATCATGATTCTCTATTTTCTCAAAATTATTCTTTATTAACTTCATTTAATATGGAATATTGGATTTTCCATAGGAGATTAGAAAACTAAAATATTTAATATCGTAGAATGATAAATAGGAAGGGTTTTTTCAAAGATCTGCATAAACTTGAATTTTAAAATAATATAGTCTCTAAACCATGTAAAAAAATATAAAAAACATAAAATATCAATAAATAAATGAAATATGTTTCAACTTATCAACCCAGAGAATTATTTCACATGAATTTGTTTAGACCATCTAGATTTTCTAGTTTAAATTAAAAGAACTGTGTCTATCTTCTTGTATATGACTTTTCTAGGTATACTTATTTCTTGCTCACAAAATTGATTCCTTCTCTTACTTTACCAAATATTCTATATTTTTATAAATTCATAGTTGAATTAGGATTATGTATTTACGAATTGATCATGGTCATGAGATTGAAAATTGGTACTTTCAATCTTTTTGCTCAAAAAACTGATATAATAATAGTTTTTCTACTACTAGGACCCCCAAAATAATGGTGTTGTAGAAAGAATAAACATGATACATAAAGAATTTTATTGGACTATTCTTATTTAGTATGATATCCTTATTTAATTTTGGGTAGAGGCTTTGAATTCAACCTCCTGTATAATTAATAGAGTCTTAAGTATACCTCTATTAAATAAAATCCCTTGTGAACTATGGAATAATAGAAATCCTAATGTTAGTACATCAATTTTATTGGTAAAGAATTCATTATTCTTAACACTATGGATAATCTTCAAAAAAATTCTTCCAAGAGTGATGAAGGAATTTTCCATAGTTATTTAACTACTAGTAAGTCATAAAGATT
Source organism: Viscum album (assembly GCA_963277665.1). Lineage (NCBI taxonomy): Eukaryota > Viridiplantae > Streptophyta > Magnoliopsida > Santalales > Viscaceae > Viscum > Viscum album. The sequence continues at coordinate 1,616,498,253 of OY728136.1, read as the reverse complement.
GTCTAACAAAAGAACCAATATTTTGGAAGAACCTATGTATAACATGTTGGATGAAACATACCCACATGAACAAATATTATATATAAAATCTTGAGGATGATTTATAAAGTTTAGACATTAATTAAAAATCATCTGACACATCTAGAAAATCATCAGAAAATTCAACAAGTTCTGAGGAACAACCTGAACCTGAACCTCTAGATAACCATTATATGACCAGCCCTTATTTTCAAAGAGCTTTTAGGACTCATAAATATCATCCTCTAAAATCAATATTTGAATACCTAAATATAGGTACCTAGACTAGAAATTCTATTAGGAATAAGTTTTAACATCAAGCTTTCTTATTACAACATGAACCTAGGAATATCACTGATGAAATTAATAATGATAATGAATATCTAATAATATCATTATAAATTTTAAATAAATAAATTTCGTGAACTTATTGATAGACCTAAATGAACCATGATAATTAGAACTAAATTTTCATTTAGAAACAAGGTTTATGAGAGAGGTTCCATGGTAAGAAATAAGGCTAGATGGGTTACACAAATTTATAGTTACGAAGAGGCTATAGAGTATGAGGAAGCTTTTCCCATGTATCCATAAAATAATCTATAAGAATATTTCCTTCCAATGTAGCACATTTGGATTTTAAATAATATAAAATGAACGTCAAATATTCATTCTAAAATGGTTTTATAGTGGAGGTCGTTTTTGTTGAAGAAAACCCTAGTTTTCAAAAACCTTGTCTTTGAAATCAAGTTTTTAAATTAACAAAATCTATATATGGTTTAAAACAAGATCTTAGATATTTGTATGACAGGAAAAACACTTTTGTAAATTCTAATGATTTTTCAAATGGTATAGTTGATCCATCTCTTTTTATAAAAATATTTTCAAAATATTTTTTAGTTGTTCAAGTCTATATATATGATATTATATTTGAATATTCTAAAGTTTATTTGTGTGCTTATTTTTCAAATACAATGAAAAATGATTTTGAAATGAGTGTAATGGGTTAAACAAAATATGTTTTTTGTATTCAAATTCTTTGAAATGAAGATGAAAATATTTTAAATTAAAGTAATTATGCCAAGAATAGTCATAAATGATTTGGTTTAGATAGAACAAAGGGAAATGACACTCCCATGATTACGACCTATAAGTTACACCTTGATGAATTAGAGAATCTCGTGGATCAAACCAATTGTAGGGTCATGAATAGAATTATTTTATACTTAACTGCTAGTAAACCTGAAATTATTTTTAGTGTGTGTTTGTGTGAACATTTCCATGAAAAACCTAATGGGTCATAGTTAATTTTTCTAAAAATAATTTTCAATCTGTCTAATATACAACCCATTTAGATTTTTTTCTACCCTAGAAGAAAATAATTTGACTTAGTGAGTTATCTTGATGCTGATTTTCATGGTTTCAAGTTTGATAGAAAAACTACCTCTAGAACATGTCATCATTTAGGAAAGTATCTAGTATTATGGTGTAGCAAAAAGTAAAAAAATTCATTGTATACCACTAAAGCTAAATACATAAAGGTAGGTAGTTGATGTGCTCAAATTTTATAAATGAAACACACATTACTATACTGTAGAAATAGATTTATTAATGACCCTATAATTTATGATAACTCAAGTATGATTAAAATCTATAAGATTCTTATGTATCAATATATATCAAAGAACATCGATGAAAGAAATCACTTTTTGAGAGATCATTTTCAAAAGGTTGATATAACTCCTGAATTCATAATAATAGAACATTAGCTTGGTAATATTTTTACTAATCTATTGAATTTTGGGATATTGAACTACATCAGGAATAAATTATGTATGATAAGTTTTCTTAAAACTAAAATTCTGGTACCCATCACTAAAAATCTCCCATTATTTGAAATTAACTACTATTGGAAATTAACCACTAGTGGAAATTACCCACTATTTGAAATTACACACTGCTAGAAATTACCTACAATTGGATAACCCATTATTTGGAAACCCACTATTAGAAATGACCCTCCATTGTATTTAAGTCACCATTACTAATTTTATTTTATTCTTAGGATAATTATTTGTCTTTTTAATTTAAATTTATTTATTTTTATTTTTGATTTTCAAATCCGAAAATGATATAAATTGTGGTTTTTTATAATATTGACGTACTCTCTCCCTCTTGCCCTGTCTTTTTAACTTCTCTCTGTCCTTTTCTATCCCAAAAATTTTTCTTCCTTATTTACTTATGAACCTTACAACTCCATTTTAATGGTTAGAGTAAAGTGAACCAATAGGTTGACTCTTGAGGAATCACAACCATTGAAGAATCCAAGAGGAGATTTGAGCATACATATAGTCAAGCTGTGAAACCCGCTACTCATGAATCGTACAGTGGTACCTAAGAAAGTTGTAAATGATGGGTGGTTTTTTCAAGTAGATAAATGTATATACTTTAAAATTTGAAGGAAATAATTTTTTTCTTAAATACTTTGGAATTTTACGAGTCTGTGGCTTCTGACGGCACTTTATTCCGAGGCCCGGTGTGCTCGGAATCAATTTTCAAAGTTTAACTCAGGTACATTCAGTAAACGAACGAGCGAGTTTTTCTATCTTTTTAACCATTGCTCGGAATTTAAATCTGAGGGAACCGATGAATTCGCAATGCCGGTAATTACTTAAGGGGACCTTTACCTTACTTTCATTTGTGTAGGAGGAGATGTTAAAATTTGTGGATTAAATAAGAAGTGAATAAAAATGTGGAAAAATTCTTATTCTATATAGTAGTGGTTATATCCTTCATGGGGGAGTTTGGGTGGGCCCCTAACTACCCATGTGGGGATATTTATGGGGTGGGGCCCACACGAGCCCCAACCCTTCACATTCCCTAAAACCCCTAAAACCACCCATTAAACTCCTTTATTTAATGTTGACACCTCCCCTTGAATTTAATTAAGGAAATCCTTCTCTCCCCTCTCTCCCTCATTAAAACATGCCAACCTATTACTTAATTAATTAGAAAACTCATGGTTTAATTAATGATGTGAATTGTAATTTTAATTTTGTAATTTTAAGGCATGGGTTGATTTAATAAAATTAGGAGAAACCTTATATTATTTTAGTTTGTCTTGTTGTGTTGAGATTTTCAGGAGAGAGGGATCTTGAGTTTTGAAGAATGATTCATCTCCTTTATTGAAAAAAGCCATCTCTCTAATGAAGAACATCAACTTGGAGACCCCGGTTTCACCATCCTCATCTTCCTCCGTGACAAGGGATGAGACACCGATGCGGGAACTCACCAACGACGTCCTCCTTGTTTTCTTCTCTCCGTGATAAAAAGGGGAGACGCCGCTTCCGCCTCGGATGCTCTCCGTTGACGTCTATGAATCCTTACCTCACGACGCCATCAACCACGACGCTTATGTTCGTCAACTTGTGTTGAGGTAGGGGTTTACTCATGAAAGTGGATGTTTTCATACCCCGTACTCGTTGGAAATCGTTGTTTGAATATGGCTTATTGATATCTTTTTACGCGGAGGGTGCTGGCCGAACGAACATGGCCCGACAACCCTCCATTGTTCTCGTTTATTATTTTAGAATTGGAAATTGGCGGAGAAGGAAGCATGGCACCGTTTGCGCCGTGCCGGGAATGTGGTGAAGGGAATAGGCGTCGTCGTGCCTGTTGTGGGGGAAGAACCGCGGCCCGTTACACAGGCCGCTTCGGTGAAAGAACCGGCCGGCCCACCGAACGGCCGGGCGAAGAGGTTATGCGGCGCCAGGAGGGCACCGTGCTAGAGGATTGGTCGGCCCATCGTCCGATCGGGTAAAGCTAGAATGTGGTGCCAGGAGGGCGCCACACTAGAAGATCGGCAGCCCGCCCATGTGGGCCGCATGCACAGAAGACCGACCGGTCTAACCGGCCAGTTTGGGGAAGGGCGGCGCCGCTGGTACGGAAACTCGGGCCCCCCCTAGAACCCGATCGGCTTCGGCCGAGCCGCTCGGCCAGACGACCAGGTCAGCCTGGTCGCGCGCCCACCCAGGGGCGCGCCAGGCCGGGCCAAGCCTGGCTGCAGCAGGCTGGGCTGAGTCGGGCCAAGCCAGGCTGGGCCAGGTTGCACCCCGCTGGGCCAGGCCGCATCCCTTCGGGCCGAGTTATGTTTTTCTTTAGAGTGGTCCTACACCCCTGCGGGGTTGGACCCATCAAACTAGGTCAACCCGACTCGTCGGCCCACTAGGCTAAATGGGTCGGGGCCATTATTCACTTAAATGTGAATAACTTAAGGACCGCATGTCCGATCGAAGTGCCATCTACGGAACTAGGAATCTTTCGATGAGACTATCCTTTTGTGATACTCTAAGTGAGTTTTGGATGAATTTGGATATCAGCTGGGTTAGAAACGAGCGTATTTCTAACCAGGCCCCTGGGACAGAAAAGTCAATATCTCTCAGACCGGGCGTCCGATTGACGTGACGTCTGTTGCGTTGACTTCCTTTTTATTATACGGAACTTCAGGATACATCAACTCTAGAATTCGTGACAGTTGATGTATCAACCCCCTTGGCTCGTGGAGCGGACCCTCCCGGAATCGAGTGTGCTATGTGCAGGAACCCTAGAGCTGGCTGTGGTTGCGACGATGATGACGAGTGTACTTGGATCCTATGTGGGTTCGGCAGTAAGGATGAATGTACTTGGATCATCCGTGGGTCCGACAGCGATGACCACTGTACTTGGATACTATGTGGGTTCGGCAGCGATGGTTACTATACTTGGATCCTACTTGGGTTCGATAGCAACGACTTCTGTACTTGGATCGTATGTGGGTTCAGTTGGGAAGATGATTCAGAGGCTAAATCTATCATGTCCACCCCTCTTCGTGAGTAGTATACCTGTGTGAGCTTATTATTGACTTTCAATCATTATCATCGATGTGATTGACTTGATTTTCTGTGTGGACTGGGTTGTGGTTTCCTGTGTAGACTGGGTTGTACTTGGGATCGTTAGTTGGACCCGAACTAGAATTGATGACTTTTGTATATGTGTGGGCATATATCTAGGTAGAGTCGGTTGATATATCGTGTTTGTATCTTTACTTTGTGGTTTATTTATTGTGGATTATGGGAGACATTCGGGGGTCTCGGGGTCCCTATTGAGTATCGTATACTCACCCCTGCATGGGCTATGCCCGCACTACATTGTGTTGGATGCAGACGACGGACAACACTGATCGAGGTGGAGTCTAGTGGAGCGGGATGGTACTTGGAGGTGGACCACTTGGCGGGACATACACGGAGAGGACGGCCGGACCCGAGGAGCTGAGGAGACCATCTGTACCCACCCTTCAGGTGGGATATCCAGAGGAGGACTCAATGGTTGTTGGTTTACTTTACTGTAGTCGTTCTTTCTTTACTGTTGTATTGTACTTTCAGTTGTGTTTATATTCTGGCCCATTTACTTTCCAGCACCTAGTTTTGTACTCAGTTTACTTAGTGTATACTTCAGCTTGTGTACTCTGTTGTGTTTGTTTACTTATATAAAGGCAATGCCTTCCCTTTTATCGGGATTTATGCCTTTGGTACTAGTCGCTAGCCCCTGGCCTATGGAAGGTGGGCTTGGGGTAGTCACGGCACGGGCCCTGAGGATGGGTCGTGACAAATTGGTATCAAAGGAGTCGGTTCTACAGCAGAACATAGGACTCTGATAATTTCTTCCTGTGAAGCAATAGTGATAAGGGTATTGAGTGTGGTTATCAGTCCAGGAAGTCCAGTTTTGGTGCGGCGGCCGACATATCCATACAACAGGATCCTAACTTCTGATTTCTAAATCAGTGCACAAAAAAATTGATTGCATGTGTGTTTCAAAAGTTTTTGTAGTGATTACTTTGTGTCAGCTCACCAAGTATACTGCATTAACCGTGGAACACCTGTTTCTTTTCAGGATGGCCCCACGACAGCAGCCAGCTAGGGTTGCTAGTTTCATGCGAGATGAAAGCCCACTGAGCAACGAGGCCTCGGCGTAGGGCCCCATTACAGTGGAGGCACCAACGGTACCTCTACCCACTGGGCCACCGATACCACCTGCCCCAGTAGTGGAGAGTGCACATCGTCTGAGTTCACTGCATGAGTTTCAGTGACAGAGGCCGCCCAGGTTTTGTATAGAGATGGACCCTCAGGCAGCCGATGATTGGATGGAGGATGTTGTCTGAGTCTTCAGATTGGTAGGGACACTAGCTGATCTTATGTTGATCCTTACCACGAGTCTCTTGCACGCATCAACAGGTAGATGGTGGATCCTGATGCTCTAGGTGCACGAAGAGGCATCTCTACTTTGGACGGACTTTGAGAGCCTCTTCCACTCGGAGTTCGTTCCAGCCACCCTCCGTGTAGTGCGCATCAAGGAGTTACTACAGCTGTGGAAGGGCAGAATGACAGTAGCCCAGTACTCGACAAGATTTACCGACCTCTCGTGCTACTCCACAGACATGGTATGGGACCCATTCTTCAGGGACTGGACCTTCGAGCAGGGACTAAGGCATGAGATCAGGGCTTCCGTGATCTCCCTCAGCATTCCGACATAGAAAAGAGTACTAGAGCAAGCCCTTCTTATGGAGAGCTTCTAGATGAGCCTATGCCAGCAGCGAGGCCAATTGCAGGGCGACACGTAGCGGAGTCTTCTGCTGCCGATAGTAGACAGACGTCATAGTGGTCCAAGCGGACCAGGCTATCATTTGGGTAACCACAGGATACTGGTTCGGATGCGTGGGTCACACGCAGCAAAGCCATTCATACGAGATGCAGGCAGTGCTATGCATGCGGTGGGCAGGCCCGCATGGCTCGTGACTGCCCGACTCACCATGCAAAGGAGCAGTTGTAACGCCCCGACCCTAGTTGCCTAGAGTCAGTGCATTATTACATAACATTGGCATGATCACAAGAAAGATCAAATCTCGAAAGACCGATTTGTTTAGTAGCCTTGGAAACACTAGATATATTCATAGGTTTTACATTACATCATAAAATGAAAAACCACTACAACAACATAATGTTTCCACAGTCCACACTATAATCCCTTCATAATATCCCTGCAGGTCATTCATAACTTACATCTTCACTTCCTGGGAAAAATAAAACATAGAAAAGGGGTGAGCTCAAATTCCCAGTAAGGATAACAATATAGCGGAAACTTTCATCAATAAGAATAAACATTTAAGGCAAGGTATAACTAAAACAAAAGCCTTTTAAACATGAACTTTCAACCTGGTATGGCATAAATAAAATGAAATAATGCCATTTACTTATTCACATGGATATTCTAATAATCGAATAATCACATGCAAAGATCAATAACCACTTTCATAATGTTGGAATGCATAATGCCAGACTATCATAACCACATAGCCAAGGCCTCGTGCCAAGGCTACAAATAAGATTTTGTCAAGGCCTTGTGCCAAGACACTAGTTTGTCTCATGAGACCTACCGATGCATCGAGGAGCTATAGCGGGCTCCACCCGTCACTTACTAAGTCCAATGCATTCCCATATGAAAAGGTTTAAACATAACATAAACATTCGTATTAAAACTAGCATACGAAATGTCAATAATTTCACCATAAACTATGAATGGTATAAAAATAGCACATCCACAGTCAAACATATCACAAAACCTTCAATACAATATAGAAGTTTTGTATCATAATAAATCAACTTCAAATAAGCGTAAAATCCATCAAAGGATGTTGACATAGATGAAATCAAAATTCTTTTTAAAGAAATATCTCTTTTTATTTTGAAATCATTTAAGATCCATATAAAATAAAACATTTTCTTTGAAAATATTCTTATAAGCTTGTAAGGGAGGCTTTGAAGATTTTATAATGGCGGAAAATAGACGCACCCGCCGTATAAGTAAAAAAAACATTCTTACCTTAATTCTGTCGAAAAGGTTAAAAAGGACCTTGTTTTGAAAACGACCAAAAGATTCCTTTACAAACCTCTTATAAAAGTCAAAAAGGGTATAAATGACTTTAACTCATATTCTAGTAAATAGTAAACATGTTTTGAAATACATTTTTAAGAAACATGGATGTGGATGATAAAGAGATCCCAGTAGATTATTACGTACAAACAACCTTGGATAATGAAGAGGTTGTAAAGTAAACCCTTACCTTGTACTTTTCCTTGGTTGGGGTAGGTTAACCTCCTGTATAATGGTGAAATAGTTGTTATTAAATTATACAAGAATCATATATATTAATATGATATCATATATGATCTTTTAACATTGATTTGTCTTAGAATTATCGTCGTTTCGGGAGTTAACTTACTCATTTTCTTTTATATGTTTTGTTACATAAGCCATGGTTGTTGTATATTATTCATATCCAGAATGATATCCAGTCCTTAAACATTATTTTTAAATCATCAAATGATAATTATACTTGAATGGATACGATGGAGAATGAATCTCATCGCGTTCGTGGAGACGGTAGTCCGTACGTACGCACGAGCGACAATATCATTCTTTTGATATTAAAATAATATATAAATGGATGGTATATCATATATACAGAATAATTAACATGTTATATTTATTATTTACATGAGTTACACATCATTATTATACCCATCCAAATAATATTATATTGAATAACAATTACACCACGACGTGGAGACGCTAAGCCGTACGTACGCACGTATGGTGACATGTTATTCAAAGGGTGGATAGAATAATGAATATGATTGTACCATATTTATAATAACATCACAGTTTATGTGAGAAACTGGAGTTATTATTTTATAATGGTAAGAACAAAGGAAGAAGAAGTGGAAGAAGAAATGAACTTGGAGAAGGGTGGTGGAATCATTACCTCTTCTTCGGGTTCTTCCTTTTGATTTGATCAAAAGGGCTCCTTAGGTTGGCTTTCTGATCAAACTAAGGCCTCTAGGTTGTAGTGAGGGATGTTGGGAGAGTATTTGGGCAGAGTTTGGCCGAACCAAAAGGCTTTGAAGGTGTGAAGAAATGAGAAGGAGGAGTGCCCTTTTATAAGAGGGGTGAGGGGCACCTTTGGAAAAGCTAGAAATATTAATTTATAATAAATTCATATTCGGTTTCTAATGGCTCCAAAGTTGATTATTCAAAGTTTAAGGTGGGGATAAGTCGAAAACCACTCAACCAATAGAATTTAGACAGGTTTGAGTACTTATATTAACCTTATCTTTAAGTATTAACTCTAAGTTAATTAGTTTCACTTTTACAATGTCTCTTTGTATTTTTATATAATATGGTTAATAAACTTACTATATACATCCAAGATACCCCCAAGTGGCACATTAATGATGAAACTATCATGATATAAGTCTCTTGGCCGAACCGTATATTTTTAGGAATTTAATATCAATTAATAATATAATATTTATTTAAGAACTCTTTTATGTCAATTTTGACACTATTCAATAGTTGATTTTTGTGAAACTCATAACAGATTGATTACTTCGAACAAAGTCAATTAAATCAATCCTAATATATCATATTATTCTATAAAATTAGTTTAATTCATTAAAAGTTTCATATTATATTTATTTGGGTATTTATAATATCAATTATTTTAATTTTTCACTATTATAGTAATTACTGCATCATCATTGTGTCATATATAAAATAAATTATTTAATGCCTAAAAATTATAAATAAAATATCATTATGTAGGAAATCTTTTTATCTTTCTAATGAATATTTATAATCTAAAATCAAACATATATAACCCTATGTAACAATTGTTGTTCTAAAAGATATATGCTTGTGTCATTTTTGTATTCATTTTAACTAAATTAAAATAAAGTGTCATTATCACTTACAAGTGGATCCATGGGGTCCCAAAATAGACCCAAAGATTCCCATGGTCGACCATGTATCAACCAATAGGGTTAAGACACGTTTTAGGGTAATTTAGTATTATTATAATATTATTTTTTAACCCTTATTTACCGGATTTACCCTAAACCATGGTAAATAAAATATTTACCGCAGTAATTATTCAAAATGTCTAAAAATAAAAGTTACCTATTTACACAATTTAAAAATCATGATTCCAAATATGGAATCCATTTTCCTAAATTGAAAACACAGAAGTGGCAGAAATTAATTTAAAATTAATTCCCGCTGTCAAAACAAAAAGCGTGTTTTTAAGAGATAATAACTATCAAAAGATTGACACTTGTTTATGTTCGGTTTAATTGTAAAATTATGTCCAATGACCAACATTATATTAAATGGTAAAAATATATTCTAAATATACTTTAAAACCACTCAAATTCATAATTTATCACTATTAATTATTTTTATTAAAAAAGTTGTTTTTAATTAAAATTTAGTAATTTTCACTATTCATCAAAATATGAAAGTTATCCGAAATGTACCAAAATTTCACCTTAGGCTAAATTCGATATTCCGAATCCAAAAATGAAGTCCATTTTCAAATATAAAATATATATAATTTCAAAAAGTAGGTATTACTATTCATAACGGCTATTTTAATTAGTTGTGGTGTGTGTTAGAACTCGAGGTTGCGTACAACACACGCTATCGCATTATTCGAAGGGAAACGTACCGTGGAAGCCTGGGGTGTTACATTCTACCCTCCTTCAAATAATTGCGTCCTCGCAATTTCTAGGGTATTACTGCATAAAAAGACTCGGGTGGTTCTTTATCATAAGTTCCTCGGGTTCCCACGTTGCCTCTTCCATCTTATGGTTTCTCCACAAAACTTTTACCAGACGCGTCGTCCGGTTTCTCAGCACTTGTTCTCTCGTATCAAGAATCTTGACGGGCTCTTCACAATAAGACAGATCGGGTTCCAGTTCTAATTCCTCATAGGTGAGTACATGCGTTGGGTCAGGCATGTATTTTCTCAACAGAGATACGTGGAACACATCGTGAACTTTGGAGAGACTTGGCGGCATTGCCAATCGGTAAGCTACAACCCCAATTCGTTCTAGAATTTCGAAAGGTCCGATATACCTGGGACTCAATTTACCTTTCTTACCAAAACGTATGACTCCCTTCCACAGAGATACCTTCAGAAAAACATGATCACCGACTTGAAATTCCAAATCCTTCCTTCGATTATCGACATAGCTCTTCTGCCTACTTTGAGCTGCTTTGATGTGATTTTGGATTACTTTCACCTTTTCCACTGTTTCCTCCACCAGTTCTGGGCCTACAAGTTTTCTTTCACCAACGTCATCCCAACAGGTTAGTGTACGACATCTCTTTCCGTATAACGCTTCAAATGGTGCCATCTGAATACTCGAATGGAAGCTATTGTTATAGGAAAATTCTACCAGTGGTAAATATTGATCCCACATACCCTGAAAGTCAAGTGAGCAAGATCTCAACATGTCTTCTAGGGTTTGAATAGTCCGTTCAAATTGTCCATCTGTCAGAGGGTGGTAAGAAGTGCTCAAATTAAGTTCAGTATCCAGGGATTTCTGAAGACTTTTCCAAAATCTTGAAGTAAAACGGGGATCATGATCAGAAACAATCGATAGGGGTACTCCATGAAGTCTCACAACTTCATTAATATATAGTCTTGCTAGACGTTCCAGGGGTAGATCTTCTCTTATAGCAAGAAAATGTGCTGTCTTGGTAAGACGATCAACAATAACCCATATTGCATCGTTCCTTCTAGGAGTCTTTGGTATCCCCATAACAAAGTCCATCGTAACATTGTCCCATTTCCACTCCGGTATGGGAAGAGGTTGCATGACTCCTCCAGGCTGTTGCCTTCCAGCTTTCACTTGTTGTCAAACCATACATCTTGACACAAAATCAGCAATCTCCCTCTTTATGTTGTCCCACCAAAAATGTTCCTTCAAATCTCTATATATTTTGGTGCTCCCAGGGTGTATAGAGAAATTGGAACTATGAGCATCATCTAGCAATTCCCTTTTTAGATCAGGTATATTGGGAACACAAAGTCTCTTCCCGAATTTCAAAATTCCATCTTCATACACAAAGTCTCTCAATCTCCCATCATTCACATCTTTAATCTTCTTTTGGAATTCTTCATCATCGGTCTGAGAACTCTTAATCCTTTCTAGTAAAGATGGTTTGGCAACCATTTGAAAAAGAATTGATGTTTCACCTTCCCTGGTTATTCCCATGTCCATCTTCACTAGATCCATAAAAATTAGATCCCTTTCAATTCTCATATTGTTCAAAACTCCATGGTCTTTTCTACTCAAAGCATCTTCCACCTTGTTTGCCTTCCCTGGGTGGTAGTGTATCGTACAATCATAATCCTTGAGTAATTCAAGCCATCTCCTTTGCCTCATGTTGAGTTCTTTTTGTGAGAAAATATACTTCAAACTCTTGTGATCAGTATAAATCTCACATTTTTCACCATAGAGGTAGTGCCTCCATATCTTCAAAGCAAAGATTACAGCTGCTAACTCGAGATCATGAGTAGGATAGTTTTGTTCATGAATTTTCAACTGTCGTGATGCATAGGCAATAACTCTATCGTTCTGCATAAGGACACAGCCAAGTCCTTTCTTTGATGCATCACTATAAATAACGAACCCATCATTCCCCAATGGTAGAGTCAATATAGGAGCATTGACTAATCTTCTCTTCAGTTCTTCGAAACATTCTTCACACTCTTTTGTCCAAACAAATTTAACCCCTTTACGTGTGAGCTTCGTTAATGGGTTAGCCAATCGGGCAAAATTCTGGACGAAACGTCGATAATAACCTGCCAAGACAATAAAACTACGTACCTCAGTTATACTCATAGGTGCTGGCCATTCTTGGATTGCTTTGGTCTTAGAAGGATCAACAGAGATTCCATCTTTGGAGACAATATGGCCAAGAAAAGAAATATCATGAAGCCAGAATTCACACTTGCTAAACTTCCCATATAATTCATGCCTCCTCAGAGTCTTCAAGATAATGCGTAAGTGATTTTCATGATCTTCGTAGGATTTGGAGTATACCAGAATATCATCAATAAATACCACCACAAATTCATCGAGATACTCCTTGAAAACTCTATTCATCAGATCCATGAATACAGAGGGTGCATTAGTCAATCCAAACGGCATTACAGTAAACTCGTAATGCCCGTACCTGGTTCGAAATGCTGTCTTCGGAATGTCTTCCTTCTTCACACACAACTGATGGTATCCAGATCGAAGGTAAATCTTTGAAAAGTGTTGAGCTCCATGCAGTTGGTCAAATAAATCATCAATACGAGGTAGGGGATACTTGTTCTTTATCGTTATAGCATTGATCTCCCTATAGTCGATACATAACCTCATAGATCCATCTTTCTTTTTAACAAAAAGAACAGGGGTTCCCCATGGAGAAACACTAGGGGGAATAAATCCCGTATTACTCAATTCCTCTAGTTGTTTCTTTAGTTCGACTAACTCTACAGTGGCCATTCTATAAGGGGTCTTCGATATAGGCCTTGATCCAGGAATCAAATCAATGGAAAACTCAACTTCTCGTTCTGGAGGATGTCCAGGTAAATCCTCTAGAAATACATCTACAAATTCTTTCACAACAGGTACGTCCTCTATTTGAACATTTCTTTCCTCACCGACAGTTATTTCATTCTCTTCCTCCCCAATAATTGAATTTAGTTGAGCTACTGGGGGTGGATCTAAATAAGAATTAGGTGGTGACGATTCTGCTCTAAAAATAAGGTGTTCCTTATCATTATCATCAAGAATCGTAACCTCTTTCTTCTTAAAATAAATCTTCGCATCATAGTCCGAAAGCCAGTCCGTACCGAGGATTATATCAAACTCAATCATAGGTATGACGATGAGATCAGCAGATAAAGAAAATTTATGTGCTCTAATGGGGACTGATTCACAAAACTTTGTTGCAACGATACTTCCCTTAGGAGTTTTAACTGACAACTCCCTTATTAAATCAAATTGGAAATATCTAATTTTCTTAGCAAACTAGGAAGATATGAAACAATGCGATGATCCAGAATCAAATAATGCATTTGCTAAACTTGAGGAAACCATTAAATTACCTGCCACCACGTCTTTTGAAGCTTCTACCTCAGCAGTAGTGATAGCATAAGCCTGGCCTTGATCCCTTGGCCTTTTCTGAGGTAAGTTCTCCTGACGCTTAGGACATGCATTTGCATAATGCCCCATCTCCCTGCAATTGTAGCACTGAACGTTGGTAGCTTCCTTCTTCCCCTTGCAATCATGAGCTTGGTGGCCTTTTTCAACACACTTGTAACAGACTCACATTCCCTTCAAGCAAGTACCGGGGTGTTTCTTCCCACATTTACCACATGATGGATATTCAACCTTTCATTTCTTCCCCTTAATTCCATTCCCAGATTGATCAGCAGGTCTCTTCTTCTCTTGCTTTGCTTTAAAGTCATATGACTTAGAGAATTCATTTTCGGTCTTGATAGCACATGAGACAATGTCTTCGTACGATGGAAAGGATTGTGAGACTAATGCTCGACGGAGAAATGGTTTTAACCCATCAAAGAAACGATCAATCTTACTTCTTGGGTTATGAATATAATCACCAGCGTACCTCGCTAACCTTGTAAAGTTAGCCTCATACTTTGTGACATTCTCATCCTCCTTTTGTCTCAGACTCAGAAATTGCCTTTCCATATCTGCTTGATGGTCGCGAGGGAATTATTTTTCTAAAAACAGATCTTTGAACTCCCTCCATTCCATATTTGATACTTCATCATCTTCCTTCATGTTTTGAATTAATGACCACCATTGATCAGCATCTCCAGTGAGGCGGTAAACTGCCATGATAACTTTTTCCCTTTCACTGCTCCCCAAAGCATGAAATATTTTCTCTAGGGAAAATATCCATTTCTCAGCTACTAAGGGATTTTTATTCCCATTGAAAGTTGGTGGTTTTTGCCTCATGAATCGATCTAACATTGATCCTCCACGCTGCGGATCAGGGTGCTCCATACGGGTAAGGTTATTATTCATAACCTGAGTAAGTTGTCCCAGTATGGTGATTAGCTGATCGGCACCAGTTGCATCACCAGCCCCACTGTAATTATCTTGAGCAGGAGGGAAATCCCTACATGGCGTACGTGCATTGATACGGTTTCCATTTCTTCCACTAGGCGCCATTTCGAAACAATGGCATAAACTAGATCAGTTTATGAATCAAAATACATAATCCCATACTTATAAAATACTTAACATAAATTGAACTATTTATGGATATAATCCATAATCATAAAAATGTTTTTCTTTGAGGAAGTATATACTCATAAACCCTTCATAATGATTTGTAAAGAAAGTGAGAGTTATCCTAAGCATATCCCCCGGGAGTGTCGTAACCAAGAGTGCAGCAAGGCCCGTTGTCGTGCACCAGTTCCCGTTCGAGTCTAGCTCAAAGCGGTGTTTTCGGGTTTTACCCCTAGGTACATCTGTGCCAGAGCCGCCTCTACCTGCTCGTATCCAGACAGGGATGTATTGCTCGGAAAACTCACAAAACTTCTACAATACCAAAATTCTAGGAAGTTCTTCTATACTAATCCTCAACGTTCATCTTAGGTCTACGTGCTCTAATCAGAGTTTATCTAAATCTAGCTTCCAAGGTTTGTACTAAACTTCCTCTGATACCAACTGTAACGCCCCCGACCCTAGTTGCCTAGAGTCGGTGCATTATTACATAACATTGGCATGATCACAAGAAAGATCAAATCTCGAAAGACCGATTGGTTTAGTAGCCTTGGAAACACTAGATATATTCATAGGTTTTACATTACATCATAAAATGAAAAACTACTACAACAACATAATGTTTCCACAGTCCACACTACAATCCCCTCATAATATCCCTGCAGGTCATTCATAACATACATCTTCACTTCCTGGGAAAAATAAAACATAGAAAAGGGGTGAGCTCAAATGCCCAGTAAGGATAACAATATAGCGGAAACTTTCATCAATAAGAATAAACATTTAAGGCAATGTATAACTAAAACAAAAGCCTTTTAAACATGAACTTTCAACATGGTATGGCATAAATAAAATGAAATAATTCCATTTACTTATTCACATGGATATTCTAATAATCGAATAATCACATGCAAAGATCAATAACCACTTTCATAATGTTGGAATGCATAATGCCAGACTATCATAACCACATAGCCAAGGCCTCGTGCCAAGGCTACAAATAAGATTTTGTCAAGGCCTTGTGCCAAGACACTAGTTTTTCTCATGAGACCTACCGATGCATCGAGGAGCTATAGCGGGCTCCACCCGTCACTTACTAAGTCCAATGCATTCCCATATGAAAAGGTTTAAACATAACATAAACATTTGTATTAAAACTAGCATACGAAATGTCAATAATTTCACCATAAACTATGAATGGTATAAAAATAGCACATCCACAGTCAAACATATCACAAAACCTTCAATACAATATAGAAGTTTTGTATCATAATAAATCAACTTCAAATAAGCGTAAAATCCATCAAAGGATGTTGACATAGATGAAATCAAAATTCTTTTTAAAGAAATATCTCTTTTTATTTTGAAATCATTTAAGATCCATATAAAATAAAATATTTTCTTTGAAAATATTCTTATAAGCTTGTAAGGGAGGCTTTGAAGATTTTATAACGGCGGAAAATAGACGCACCCGCCGTATAAGTAAAAAAAACATTCTTACCTTAATTCTGTCGAAAAGGTTAAAAAGGACCTTGTTTTGAAAACGACCGAAAGATTCCTTTACAAACCTCTTATAAAAGTCAAAAAGGGTATAAATGACTTTAACTCATATTCTAGTAAATAGTAAAAATGTTTTGAAATACATTTTTAAGAAACATGGATGTGGATGATAAAGAGATCCCAGTAGATTATTACGTATAAACAACCTTGGATAATGAAGAGGTTGTAAAGTAAACCCTTACCTTGTACTTTTCCTTGGTTGGGGTAGGTTAACCTCCTGTATAATGGTGAAATAGTTGTTATTAAATTATACAAGAATCATATATATTAATATGATATCATATATGATCTTTTAACATTGATTTGTCTTAAAATTATCGTCGTTTCGGGAGTTAACTTACTCATTTTCTTTTATATGTTTTGTTACATAAGCCATGGTTGTTGTATCATATTCATATCCAGAATGATATCCAGTCCTTAAACATTATTTTTAAATCATCAAATGATAATTATACTTGAATGGATACGATGGAGAATGAATCTCATCGCGTTCGTGGAGACGGTAGTCCGTACGTACGCACGAGCGACAATATCATTCTTTTGATATTAAAATAATATAAAAATGGATGTTATATCATATATACAGATTCATTAACATGTTATATTTATTATTTACATGAGTTACACATCATTATTATACCCATCCAAATAATATTATATTGAATAACAATTACACCACGACGTGGAGACGGTAAGCCGTACGTACGCATGTATGGTGACATGTTATTCAATGGGTGGATAGAATAATGAATATGATTGTACCATATTTATAATAACATCACATTATATGTGAGATACTGGAATTATTATTTTAGAATGGTAAGAACAAAGGAAGAAGAAGTGGAAGAAGAAATGAACTTGGAGAAGGGTGGTGGAATCATTACCTCTTCTTCGGGTTCTTCCTTTTGATTTGATCAAAAGGGCTCCGTAGGTTGGCTTTATGATCAAACTAAGGCCTCTAGGTTGTAGTGAGGGATTTTGGGAGAGTATTTGGGCAGAGTTTGGCCGAACCAAAAGGCTTTGAAGGTGTGAAGAAATGAGAAGGAAGAGTTCCCTTTTATAAGAGGGGTGAGGGGCACCTTTGGAAAGGCTAGAAATATTAATTTATAATAAATTCATATTCGGTTTATAATGGCTCCAAAGTTGATTATTAAAAGGTTAAGGTGGGGATAGGTCGAAAACCACTCAACCAATAGAATTTAGACAGGTTTGGGTACTTATATTAACCTTATCTTTAAGTATTAACTCTAAGTTAATTAGTTTCACTTTTACAATGTCTCTTTGTATTTTTATATAATATGGTTAATAAACTTACTATATACATCCAAGCGACCCCCAAGTGGCACATTAATGATGAACCTATCATGATATAAGTCTCTTGGCCGAACCCTAGATTTTTAGGAATTTAATATCAATTAATAATATAATATTTGTTTAAGAACTCTTTTATGTCAATTTTGACACTATTCAATAGTTGATTTTTGTGAAACTCATAACAGATTTATTACTTCGAACAAAGTAAATTAAATCAATCCTAATATATCATATTATCCTATAAAATTAGTTTAATTCATTAAAAGTTTCATATTATATTTATTTGGGTATTTATAATATCAATTATTTTAATTTTTCACTATTATAGTAATTACTGCATCATCATTGTGTCATATATAAAATAAATTATTTAATGTCTAAAAATTATAAATAAAATATAATTATGTAGGAAATCTTTTTATCTTTCTAATGAATATTTATAATCTAAAATCCAACATATATAACCCTATGTAACAATTGTTGTTCTAAAAGATATATGCTTGTGTCATTTTTGTATTCATTTTAACTAAATTAAAATAAAGTGTCATTATCACTTACAAGTGGATCCATGGGGTCCCCAAATAGACCCAAAGATTCCCATGGTCGACCATGTATCAACCAATAGGGTTAAGACACGTTTTAGGGTAATTTAGTATTATTATAATATTATTTTTTAACCCTTATTTACCGGATTTACCCTAAACCATGGTAAATAAAATATTTACCGCAGTAATTATTCAAAATGTCTAAAAATAAAAGTTACCTATTTACACAATTTGAAATTCCTGATTCCAAATATGGAATCCATTTTCCTAAATTCAAAACACAGAAGTGGCAAAAATTAATTTAAAATTAATTCCCGCTGTCAAAACAAAAAGCGTGTTTTTAAGAGATAATAACTATCAAAAGATTGACACTTGTTTATGTTCGGTTTAATTGTAAAATTATGTCCAATGACCAACATTATATTAAATGGTAAAAATATATTCTAAATATACTTTAAAACCACTCAAATTCATAATTTATAACTATTAATTATTTTGATTAAAAAAGTTGTTTTTAATTAAAATTTAGTAATTTTCACTATTCATCAAAATATGAAAGTTATTCGAAATGTACCAAAATTTCACCTTAGGCTAAATTCGATATTCCGAATCCAAAAATGAAGTCCATTTTCAAATATAAAATATATATAATTTCAAAAAGTAGGTATGACTATTCATAACGGCTATTTTAATTAGTTGTGGTGTGTGTTAGAACTTGAGGTTGCGTACAACACACGCTATCGCATTATTCGAAGGGAAACGTACCGTGGAAGCTTGGGGTGTTACAGCAGTAGACAGTTGATGGACCACCTAGGCAGAGGCAGAGGTTCGACTGTGGCAGCCCATAGAGAGCAGGCGGACGAGGCAGAAGAGTTGGTCGAGCAGCAGGTGGTGGACGATGCTTCGAGGCTCTTCCACCACCACCACAAGTAGGTCCACCCCGACCACAGAGAGCTGGTGGAAAGAGGCAAGCTCATATTCAGGCAGTGGAGGCTTACGACCACGGTGCACTTGAGATGATTTGAGGTACTATCTGTGTCTAATACACCCTTGATGCAGTTTTTATAGACACATGAGGGAGTCATTCTGTTATTACCATTGCCCTTGTTCAGAACTCAGAGATTCTGACAGAGCCGTTGGATCGATCCTTACAGCTAGAGGCTTTTAGGGGATCAAACATGACGATTACACACTAATGAAGGTAGTGTGAGCTTACTCTAGAAGGTGAGATCTTCGTATGGGATCTTCTTTTAGTGGCGTCAAGGCCTTACGACGTCATCTTGGGCATGAATTCATTATCTACAGTCCATGCTCTGATCGACTCTATTAGGCGCAAAGTGCTATGTGTCCACACAGATGGGAGCAGGTTCACCATCACCGACAGGAAGGGAGCCCTTGCAGCGTAGAATGGACTTACGTAGAGGAGAGGGCAGCCAATCACACATCAGTTGGATAGTCTCATCCTCAGAGCGGTTGATGTACAGAGTCTAAGTTTTCCTATTATGGTGGATAAGTATGTGGACGTTTTTCCTGACGCTGTTCCAGGACTACCTCCTCACAGAGAGGTAGATTTCTACATTTACCTATACTCTGGGATAGCCCCTATATCTACTCCATCATATCGGATGGCTCTCGCTGAGCTTCGTGAGCTACGGGTATAGCTGGAGGACTTGCAGGGCTAGGGATTCATCCGACCCAGAGTTTCACCCTGGGCTTCTCTGATTTTATTCACCAAAAAGGCGGATGGGAGCATACGACTATGTGTCGACAATCATCGCCTAAATCAGGTGACCATAAAGAACAAGTGTCCACTCTCGAGGATTGAAGACCTCTTTGATCATCTCAAGGGAGCACGATGGCTCTCGAAGATAGACCTCAGGTCAGGCTATCATCAGCTCACAGTTTGAGATGAGGATGTTCAGAAGACGGCCTTCACGTGTCAGTATGGCCACTATGAGTTCTTAGTTATGCATTTCGGCGTAACCAATGCTCCATAAGTGTTCATGAGTCTCATGAACAGGATCTTCCAACCTTACCTCGATCGATTTATTGTAGTCTTCAACGATGACATACTGATTTACTCGACTACTGAGGAGGATCATGCCTACCACTTATGGGATGTATAGGACACACTCCGAGAGCATGATATTTACGGAAAGCTCTTGAAGTGTCAGTTCTAGATTATAGAGGTCCACTTCTTAGGGAACGTCATCTCTGAGGCGGGAGTGGCGGAGGATCCTGTGAATATCAAGGAACTACTTGGTTGGGAGCCACCCAGGAGTGTGACGGAAGTGTGGAGTTTCCTAAGTATGGCTGGGTATTACCATATATTTGTGTCAGACTTCTCCAGAGTTGCAGCACCACTTTCAACTTTGATGAAGAAGGGTAAACCCATCGTGTGGTCAGATAGATGTCAGCAGAGATTTCAGGAGCTGAGACAGAGATTTACCAGTGCACCCATCTTGTGGCTACCGAAGCAGGGCTCAGGGGAGAGCTTGGGACTCCTCTACGTTCAGGAGACCGTACGACTTCATGGTGTACCATCGACTATCATCTCTGATCGAGACACTCACTTTACTTCCCATATTTGGAAAGGGTTGGAGAGTCTTTTGGAATGCAGCTACGCCTGCTCACTGCCTTTCATCATCAGACATATGGCCAGAGGGAGGTGACCATTCAGACTCTCGAGGACATGCTCCGTGCAAGTGTTCTCGACTTTTGGTCGCAGCTTGGAGGATCACCTCCCTTTGGTGGAGTTTTCATACAACAACAGCTACCACTCCACCATCAGGATGATAGCATACGAGGCACTGTATGGCCGACCATGCAGATCACCTCTGTGTTGGATTGACCCTGGGGAGTCAACACTTTTAGGACCAGAGATGGTCCAGGCGATGACACAGAAGGTGAAAATCATCCATAAGTAGATGAGGACTGCACAGAGTAGACAGAAGTCCTATGATGATAAGTGATGGACACTACTGGAGTTAGAGGATGGCGACCACATTTTCTTATAGGTCACACCTCGACATGGATTACAGAGATTTGGTTGTGCCATCAAGTTATCCCCACTCTTCATCGGACCGTTCCAGGCCCTCAGTAGGGTAGGTGAGGTGGCTTACCGCCTGCCCTTCCACCTCGGTTGCACCGGGTGCATGACGTCTTCCACGTATCTCAGCTGAGAAGATACGTGCATGATCCGACGCATATCATTGATCACGGGGAGCGGGAAATCGATGAAGGGGCGACATTTGTGGAGGTCCCGGTGGAGATCGAGGATCGATAGGAGTGAGTCCAACATGGACGGTCGATTCCTCTGGTGCGCATTCGTTGGCAGTACGGGAACCTCCTGGAGAGCACATGGGAGTGGGAGGCTCATATGCATGCACAGTACTCTCATTTTTTCCCCTAGTTTATGATGTAATTTTACGGGGACGTAAAGCCCTGAGGTGGGAGTAATGTAAAGGCCTGGAAATTTCAATGAAATTTTTTTTCTCTTAAAATACTTTGGAATTTTACGAGTCTGTGGCTTCTAATGGCACTTGATTCTGAGGCCTGGTGTGCTCGGAATCAATTTTCCAAGTTTAGCTCGGGTACGTTCAGTAAACGAATGAGCAGGTTTTTCTATCTTTTGAACCGTTGGTCGGAATTGAAATCGGGGGGCACCGATGAATTCGAAAAGCCGGTAATTGCTTAAGGGGAACTTTACCTTAGTTGCGTTTGTGTGGGAGGAGAAGATAAAATTTGTGGATTAAATAAGAAGTGAATAAAAATGTGGAACAATTTTTATTCTATATCTGAGTGGTTATATCCTACATGGGGGATTTGGGGTGGGCCCCTAACTACCCATGTGAGGATATTTGTGAGGTGGGGCCCACACGAGCCCCAACCCTTCACATTCCCTAAAACCACTTAAACCACCCATTTAACTCCTTTGTTTAATGTTGACACCTCCCCTTGAATTTAATTGAGTAACTCCTCATCTCCCCTCTCTCCCTCATTAAAACTTGCCAACCTATAACTTAATTAATTAGACAACTCATGGTTTAATTAATTAAGTGAATTGGAATTTGAATTTTCTAATTTTAATGCATGGCATGATTTAATAAAATAAAAATAAGCCTTATTTTATTTTAGTTTGGCTTGTTGGGTTGAGATTTTGGGGAGAGAGAGCTCTTGAGTTTCAAAGAACACTCCATCTCCTTTGTTGATGAATGCCAACTCTCCAACGAAGAACACCGACTCGGTGACCCCGGTTTCACCATCTTCTTCTTCCTCCATGACAAGGGAGGAGACACAGATGCAGGAACTCGCCAACGACATCCGCCTTGTTTTCTTCTCTCCATGATAAAAGGGAGAGACATTGCTTCCTCGGATGCTCTCCATTGACATATATGAATCCTCACCTTGCAATTCTGTCAACTGTGATGCCTATGTTGGTCATATTTTGTTGAGGTAGGGGTTTACTTTTGAAAGTGGATGTTTTCGTACCCCGTACTCGTTGGAAATCGTTGTTTGAATATGGTCGATTGCTATCTCTTTACACGGAGGGTGCGGGCTGAACGAACACGACCTGACAACCCTCCATTGTTCTCGTTTATTATTTTAGAATTGGCAATTGGGGGAAAAGGAAGCATGGCATCGTTTGAGCTATGCCGAGAATGTGGTGAAAGGAACCGACACCGTCATGCTGGTTGTGCGGGAAGAACCGTAGCCTGTAACACGGGTCGCTTCGGTGAAAGAATCCGCTGGCCCGTCGGCCGGCTAGGCGAAGAGGAGCTGCGTCTCTAGGAGGGCGCCGCGCTAGAGGACCGGTCAGCCTGTCGGCTGGCCGGGTGGAGCTGGATGGCGGCACCAGGAGGGTGGCACACTAGATGAACGGCCTCCCGCCCATGCGGGCCACGTGCACAGAAGACCGGCCGGTCTATCCGGCTGGTTTGGGGAAGGGTGGCACCACCTGGCACTGTCGGTGCGGAAAACAGGGCCCCTCCCCCCGGAACCTGCTCGGCTTCGGCCGAGCTAGCCGGGCCAGGCGCCCAGCTGGGCCGCGCCAGCCCAGGCCAAATTGTGTTGCGCCAGGCCGAGCCGGGCCACACCCCACCGGGTCGGTCCACGCCCCGTCGGGCCGGGACGCATCCTTTCGGGCCATGTTATCTTTTTCTTCAGACCAGTCTGACACCCCTACGGGGTCGGACCCGTCAAACTGGGTGAACCCGACCCATCAGCCCACTAGGCTAAACGGGTTGGGCCTGTTATTCACTTAAACATGAATAACTTAAGGACCACATGTCTGATCGATGCGCCATCTATCGAACTGGGACTCTTTTGATGAGACGGTCCTTTTGCGATGCTTTAAGTGAGTTTTGGATGAATTTGGATATCAGATAGGTTAGAAACGATCGTATTTCTAACCAGACCCCTGGGATGGAAAAGGAAATATATCTCAGACCGGTCGTCCGATTGACGCGTCGTCTATTGCATTGAGTTCCTTTTTACGAGACGGAACTTCGGGATACATAATCTCTATACTTCATGACAGTTGATGTATCGACCCCCTTGGCTCATGGAGCAGACCCTCCCAGAATCGAGCGTGCTGTGTGTGGGAACCCTAGAGTTGACTTCTGCTGCAATGATGACAATGACTGTACTTGGATCCTACGTGGGTTCAGTAGCGAGGACGACTGTACTTGGATCCTCCGTGGGTTCGACAGTGATGTCGACAGTACATGGATCCTACGTGGGTTCAGCAGCGAGGACGACTGTACTTGGATCCTCCGTGGGTTCGGCAGTGACGAATTCTGTACTTGAATCCTACGTGGGTTCTAGAGGGAAGATGATTCAGAGGAAACATCTTTCATCTCCACCCCTCTTTGTGAGTAGTACACATGTGTGAGCTGAGTCTTGACATTCAATCATTATCATCGATGTGATTAACTTGCTTTCCTGTGTGGACTGGGTTGTGCATTATTGTGTGGACTGGGTTGTACTTGGGCTTGTGAGTTAGATCCGAACAAGAATTGATGACTTTGGTATATGTATGGTCATATACCTAAGTAGATTTGGTTGATACTTAGTGTTTATATCTTTCCTTTGTGGTTTTTCCTTTCTTGATTCTGGGAGACCTTCGGGGGTCTCGGGGTCCCTACTGAGTATCGTATTCTCACCCCTGCACTGGCTATGCCCGCACTACGTTGTGTTGGATGCAGATGACAGACAGCACTGATCGAGGTGGAGTCTAGTGGAGAGGGATGGTACCTGGAGGTGGACCACTTGGCGGGATGTACACGGACCGGACGGCCGGACCCGAGGAGCTGAGGAGACCATCTGTACCCACCCTTCAGGTGGGATATCTAGAGGATGACTCAGTGGTTGATGGTTTACTTTAATGCAATTGTTCTTTCTTTACTGTTGTACTGTACTTTCAGATGGGTTTGTATTCTGTCCCATTTACTTTCCAGCACCTACTTTTGTACTCAGTTTACTTAGTGTTTACTTCAGATTGCATACTCTATTGTGTTTGTTTACTTATATAAAGGCAATGCCTTCCCTTTTATCAGGATTTACACCTTTGGTGCTAGTCGCCAGCCCCTGGCCTATGGAAGGCAGGCATCGGGTAGTCACGGCATGGGCCCCGAGGATGGGTCGTGATAATAAATGTTGAATAAGGTGATTCGTGACTATGAATGGGTTGAGTGGTTGTCTAATAATGAGATATTGTTTTATCCTAGGTTTATACATCAGTTTTATCAGAATATTATGCTTATTATTGGGGAAAATAAAAATTAGATTGAAATACGGATAGACAAATAAAAGGTAGTTTCCTATTGAAATCGATGGGATCAATGTCTTAAAGTACCTCATAAAGAAGTTTGAAAAGACTATAAAGGGTCCATTCCTAGTTATAGTGATTCTTTTGTGTGTGATAATTCTTTGGAAGAGCTTAAATGAGATGTAACTATAGGAAGACATACTGAAACCAACATAGCTGGTGAGTTCCACTAGTTTTTCAAGTTTATACATCACATGTTTTATCCTAAAAAGATACTTTATTATGATGAGATACCAAGATATATATCTCATATACATTTTTGAAAAGAGGATATAAAGTCAATATTTTAATATTTTTATTGGTGAATATGATGAAAATGTGAAATTCATATTCCATGTAAATGTATCATATTTTTCCAAGTTCATTTCTTCCATGCTTGAGAAAAAGGGACCAGCTGTAGAGGACGAGGTATATGAGGAGATGTGATGAGGTTTTTGCCTTACTAAAATTATCAGTAAGAGAATGAAGATAAAATTGAACGTATGGTAGAGTAAATGGTTTAATGATTTTGATAAGTTATATAAGTATTTTAATCTTATCAATCACCATATTAGACCAAAGAACCACATTGATATTTTCTTGGACATAAAATTGGTGGTAGAGTATTCTGATGAAAAGTAAGAAGAAGTTGTTAAGGAGGAGGAATTCTCAGTTGGGGATAATAGTTCCCCTAATATACCCAATAACCCAGATATCACCTTTTATTTTAGTTAATCCTCAACTATATCTATATGTTAGAGAAACTATTACAAGTGATAAATATGGTATTGATGTAGAAACTAAGGTTTTAGAAGAATAAAGGTTCCTGAGTTTTTACTCAAAATATTCTAAAGATGTGGTCAATGCATTTGAAAATGAAAATGGTGACAAAATTATTGATGGTGAAAGTAATGGTGATAAAGAGGAATAAAATTCTAAATATAAAGGAAGTGTTGTAACATATAATGTTGAAATAAATGATTATGGAGATATTAATGATGGTGGATCTGACTATTATGGATCTGGTAATCTTGATATGACTTGGAACATGTTTATTCTCTTGGTTTTTCTATTGCTTCTATGTCTGAGGAGTGACCAAGATTTTTCTATATGTTGATGAAGTTGACATAGATGATAATATGTAAATAGTTTAGGGGGACAAAAATCCTAGTTTTGTTAGTCAATGATTTTATCTTGATGATGGTGATCATGTTGAGTATACAATGTTTTATTCAGACAGGTTGGATGCCTCTCTTTTTGATGAGTTAGAAATATTCCCATGTTATGTGAGAATTATTTTAGAGTATTATAATTTATTTGTTGATGAGATCAATCCAGTAATTCATGGTGAACCTACTACCCCATTTTGAGATGACATTTATCCAAAGGGATACATGGTTGAATAGATAGATTTTTTAGGAGATATTCAATGGTTTTAATTAGTTGTTCCAACGATACCTGAGCCAAGAGATGTTGTTGTGCCACCTTCTAAGATATGTGTTGCTCCCTTTCCTATTTATTATCAATCTATTATATTTGAAGCTATTTCCAACGAATAATATGGAATCTTTTAGAGAGATAATTATCTATACTTTTGGTAGGATTTTGAGGACTCATCCACCTCCAGTCACATAGATGAGGGAGCAACATTCTAGGAACATTTTTCATCTTGTGGGGTTTCAAATCCAGCTAAATATGATCTACCATATTTAGGAAGATCAGATATAGAACATGAAATTATCTAGTAAGATGGAGTCCTTTTGGTCCATTATAGAGGATATAATGACTTCTTTTTCTATGATTATGATTCTCTATTAGAGAAGTTGGATACTTTTTCCTCTGTCGATTCTACATATAATTATCTACCTCCCTCTTCTTATTTTGATATTGAGGTGATCAAGTCAATTGTAAGAGAAGAATATCATGTTATTTTAGGAGATTTTCATGCTATTCTCCAAAGATTTTGAGGCGCATCTGATGAAATAGTGAGCATGTGTATAGGATGGTAAGAAAATGACTTAATGATGTCAAAGGTTATTGGGAAACAATTATCACGTACATTAAGTATTATGTTTCCAAGATATACACCAAGCATGAACTGAACTCCCATTTCAAATTTATTACTAAGAATCTCTGAATTCTACTAGTTACCTGATATTTTAATGAACGGGTCAGTCCGTTGAAAGAGATAAGACATGTCATTTAGTTTTTTATAGAGTAAAAGAAATACTTCTTCTATTCTATGAGTATGGAGGTAAAACAATATGGACTTCCTTAATTATATGAAGAACTTATTAAAAGTGTCTGGTATAGCAGTATTTGTTCATGAGGGAATTCCAGTGTCTACTCATCTGACAACTATATCCACTGACCCTATATATTTTAGAGAATCTGGTACCATGAATCTGTATTCGCCTTCACCTACTCAATTTCATCCTCTCAGTTTGTCCCCCATAAAAGAAGTTTGGAATATTTTCCAGTGATTATCCCAGAGACACTCTTTATTCCTTTTTCCCTACAACCACTACCTCATCCTCATATTCTACCTTTGTGCCCCATATAAATTATAAAGGAAAATCACCTATTAATACATGTACCAAGGATGAGCATTATTGAGATAATTTTTTTTAATAGGGATTTTCTTGTACTTTTTGTTTTTAGATGTAATATGAAATCTCTTTTGATTTATTGGAATGTATATTACTACTCATATTTTGTTTTATTTCTCCTTTTATATTAACTATTTTCAGTTTTTGAAAATCATAAATGGGGGACAATACATGTGGCATTTATTTGAAAAGGATTGTTATGATCCTTTTTTCTTTTATGTTATTATTTGACACCATATCTATGATAAGATATTTATTTATTTATAAACTTTTTTAAAGATCCAATATTTATGTTTAAACCTATAAATTATCATTTTAATGTGTTGAAAAGTTCTATTTTATGCTAAAGTTCCTTCTATAAAATGTTTCTAAAATTCCATGATTTTTTATCTTTAAAAAGCGAGATTGTCGGAACCCTTGTTGTAATGATCAAAAAATTGTGAGAATTATGTTTTTAATAGTTTTACTATTTTATTATATATTGTTATAAAATAAATTAGTTTGATGATATTTTCCCTACATTTTGAAAAGTCACATCACCAAACTATACCTACCACCAGAGATAAGTCACTTACATACTCAACTCACCATTGAACATGAGTTTCCATTAAGAATGAATCACCCCTGAGAATGAATCATCATTGAAGATGAATCAATTCCAAGAATGGGTCACTGCCAAAAAGGAGTCACCACCAATAATGACTCACTGTAGAATATGAATCACTTCTAGGAATGAGTCACCGTCACAAAAAAAGTTACCTCTGGGAATGACTTTCCATCATATAGTTCGTCAAAAAAGATGACCAACAATAAAGAAAGTAACTATTGAGTATAATTCACCAATAAACATGAGTCATCCCTATCCTGACCTACTACCAACCTTACTCACTATTGGCCTGACTCACCACCAGACATGAGTCATCAAAATCTTAACCTATCGTCACTATTCTATGATATTTAAATTAAATTCATCCAAAAACTATATTATTGATGTTAATATTGAGAATTATTTTAATAATTATTCTTAACTATTGTAGGGAAAATTAAATGATTTTTCAAAGATCAGAATGAAGAAGTAGAAGATTTTCATGATTTTTCTTAGAACAGACTCTCCATCATGAAGCGATATATATTCAAATATGTCTTCCTCGTGTGGGTATGCTTTCTGGATGAAATAAAACCATATTGATGAATACAAGAAGAATAATTCTACGAGTGATTACACATAGTATTGATACCTAAATTTTTACTGTGAAATAGTGGAGTACATCAAACATCCATATAAATTAAAAGAATTATAACAAAGAGAGATTTGGGACACTCTATTTTGATGATGTTTTTAGATAAATGGATCGAGCTCATTTCCATGCCACATTCAAGGAGACTAAAGAATCCTAAGGGAATAAGACCAAGAAACACTAAATATTCTTTATGTTGTAAATTTCTCAATCAATTTGTTGCATTTATATTCAAGCAGTGTGTTGCTTATTTTGTTTATCAACATACTCTGTCTTATGCACTATAAATAGAGAATAAATGATATAATATTCACTCCATTTTTATTTATATACCCTATTGTTTTGTGTAATATGTACTTGTGTGGTCTCAGTTATTTTTATCCCATCATTTTTTAAGAATAGGTCCATATGTGTCTTGTATGGCTTATACATTGTTTTGTATATAGCTGATCAATGTTCATATCATATTATATTTATTTAATCTCTTTAAAAGTAGCTAATTTTCATGTGGATGGGATTAATTATCGGCTTTATACAAAACCCCTCATTTTATTTTTTTGTGTGATTTTGTTTTGATACATTCTTTTAAAAGAACTAAACTTATTTGTTTTCAAGATGAAAACAAAACCTATACTTTGATCGTTAATCTTTACAAGTGTTTATAAAAGTATTTGATTGATTAAATTGATCTCAAAAGTTAAAGTAATTTTAATATTATTTTTACTAAGCAGTAATCAATATTTTATGAAAATTTTAAATGGTGAAAATTATATTAAACTAATTTATTATTTTACTAGGTGAATTTAATTTAAATCGGGGGTTTATTTGAACATTTTTTTAAAAAAATTATTGGGAACCCAATTCACCACCTTTTTAGTTACTCCATCCGAAAATTAATTACCAAATCCAGTTATGATAAATACAATGATTAATATACTATGATTTTAAAATAACAATAATTTTTATAGCTTTTACAACACCCATCACCGAGCATAACTGAACCATGAAATTGTACAATTTAATTGTTATTGTTATAATTGAGATGTTAAATTGGGGGTCTGAATAGGATAAAACATATTGTAATATATATATATAGGCCTTGATCAATATAAATACAATGATTAATTTATAGGATTTAAGCACCCAATATTCAGTAAATTCAGTTTATACTTCAAAAACGTGTTTCCTCCAAAAATAATTTTTATTGATTTTTATGAGTGAATATTATAAATATATTTATAATTTATTTAAATATTATTTAAATAAATTAAATATTTTTTAAAAAAATAATTTCAAAATTAGATTTGGCTAAAATTTTTGGATTTGTCTAAAAACATGATTTTTTTAGTGAATAGTAAAAATACATGAGTTTATAAAACTGCAATTTATTTTACTAAAAAATTATTTTTATGATCTTAATTTTATATTAAATTAAAATAAGTATTATTTACTAAAAAATAATATAATTTGTTTGATATAAATCATCTATGTTGCCGATTTAAGTATATGTCTATTTTTGGGGTTAAAAACACATTTTTCTATAAATTGTTTTCCATTCTAGTTTTTTTCATAAGTTAATTTCATACACTTATTGTATTTGAATCATCATAAATGGATACCATATTTGTAATTATAAGGTTTTAATATAAAAATAATTCACTTTTATTTTTTATCATTCTAAATTGTAAAAATAGTAATTTTTTGTTACCACGGTAAAGATAAATCAGGTAAATAAGGATAAAAATATTATCATAAGGTCTCAAAATAAACCCAATATTTTACTATATTTCATAGGATGAGTATATTATTACCATAATCATAAATTATAATAAATTGGGGTTATTTTATTACTATTATCCTTTGATTGTAACTTTTATATTATTTTATATAAATATAAAGTAAAAATGTCACTCTATTTCTTTGATTATCTACAATATTTTTTGATAGGGACACCAAACATATTTTAAGTTGTAAAATTTTGTTTTAAAGATAAATGATTTTTTATCATGGTAATTTAATTTAGTTTTATTGATTAAATAATTACATTAAATATTTACGCAACACCGACATAGTGCTTATGCAAGGAGTAATAAAATCATGTAAATGATTTTAAAATCTCTAAAGTAATTTTTTTAGTGTGAGTTATAATATCACATTACATTTATATCTCATTATAAAATATTATTAGATTATTTAAATGCTTATATTATAAATAAATATTTATTTTCTTACCTTTAAAGTCAAACTAATTGAATAGTGTCAAAAATGACATTAATGTTGTTTTATGTTAAATAAAGTTTTATAAAAATTTTTAAAAATATTTAAAAACATAAAATTAGGAAAATAGGATGAATAAATTATTAAAATTTCCTACCATGTCAATTTATGTTTTAATTTTCCTCTTATAAGAAAAATTATGACACTTTAATATTTAAAATTCATTACTATGGTTAAGGTGAAAATTAGTTAACCAAGTTGTTAAAAAAATATCATTTCTAAAATAATATCTAAACCTATATAAATATTTTTATATGATAAAAATGAGACCACATAATTCTTATATTACAATCCATTTCATTTTGGAACTATTTTACATAACTCAGACACATATTATATTTTTATATTTCATGTATTCCCAAAAATGACATTAATGATATTTTGTAATACACAACATTTTATTCAAGGATTAAATTTTAAAAAATATATATTTATCTAATTTAATGGGATAGGGTTGAAATTATATACCATGGACCATTTGTTGGTTATTTTTCCTTTTATAGTAACTTTATTGACCCCCAAAGAGTTAAAAACATTGATATCACAGTAATTGTCAAAAGGGATTGGGGTTAAAATAAATAGATATGGGTGAAAACATAATTTAATTTTTAAAAAATTTAATATATGAGATTATATTGAAACATAATAATATTATCCTCTTATTATATAAATTTTGAGCCACTTGAACCTGAAAATTGAATTTTATTAATTTAATACATTAAGAAATTATAAAAATGATTCATCCCTCACTTATAAAAGATAACCTCATATCCTCTCTTCCTCAGACATTTATAGAAATATATATTAGATAATTAATACACAAATACCTTCCTAATATCCCTCCCCA
Source organism: Viscum album (assembly GCA_963277665.1). Classification (NCBI taxonomy): domain Eukaryota; kingdom Viridiplantae; phylum Streptophyta; class Magnoliopsida; order Santalales; family Viscaceae; genus Viscum; species Viscum album. The sequence continues at coordinate 1,616,465,849 of OY728136.1, read as the reverse complement.
TGTTTTAGATGTGTTATTTTGGCCATAATATAATCCTTATATGGATTAAGGTTTAATTAAAAGGTGGTACTCTGAATAAGTGGTATATCTTTTAATTGAATATTTCAGTTTTATTTCTTATTCTACCTCATTCATATATTATTAAAAAATTAATCAATAAAAAACTCGTATATTATATAAACTTATATGTTTTTAAATTAATCTCATAACCTATATGTATCTTCTTCTTCCATCAAATGTGAAATTAATCCATCATTCATGGGTACGATGAGCTACCACCTCACTAAAAGATCTAATTCCCTTTCTATAACCACCTCTCATGGATTGTTCTAATTAGTGTTTTAATGTATAAATATGATATTAATTAAATAAATTTAATTATGTAAACATAATATATCATTATGTTTCTTATTATTCCTTCCATTGTAAAATGATAACATCATTCATCTATATATTTGGATTACCACCTTCTTGAATATTTTTGATTCATTTTTCATCACAGAATCACATTGATATTATATGTAGATTTTTTAAAAATAAATAATTATATTTATGATATAATAATATTTAAATTAATATAAAATAATACATACCTTATTTCTCTCATATTCATTAAAAAATGAAAATGTTACTCATGCATACATACGATATATCATCTTCATGATTGTAACACAGTTAATTATTCATAAAAATCATTTATGGTTTGTTTTAAAATTATAATTTATGTATGAAAATTTATAATTAGGTCATTATTATTATTATATAGTTTATTAAATAATTTCCACTTTAATAATGGTCATCATACCGAAGTCATTTTCAACTATTAACAAAAAATCCTCAATATGGACTTAAACAGTAAACTAATTAAATATTTCATTGAAATAAATGAAAAAAAAAATTTCATGATATTGTAAATAAACATTAAAATGTTATTAAATAATTAAATAAAATATATAAGTTTATTATACCTGATCTAAAGGACAAACATGAAATATCTGGACTCGAGTAAGGGATTTTGTCTCAATCTCCCATTATTGAAGAATATTTTCATATTATACACCTCATTTCATTTATTTAAAGAATATACAGACAATTTTACATGTTATATCATTAATAAATCATACTTAATGTTTTTAGTTAAAATTAAAATTATTCCATCCAAGTGGATTTGACTTTAAAGATACCAAGTCTTAATAACTGTCTTAACTCAATTTCTATTCATTGGGTTATACTTGTACATCATTGACAATGTTATGACATAGTTATGTGTGAATTGATCAGCAAATTGTTATTATGGATGTAAGTTGAAAGGTAAGAGGGAATCTTTGGGATTAAAACATTATTTAATGTTGAGGGAGATGAGGTTTTTTGAGAGATAAGGTTAATTATTTATCGAATGATCTATGTTGAAACCTTTGTGTTATTGTTTAATTTTGGATATTAATGTTATATTTCTTCATAAGAAGTTATATATATTTTTGATGTTATATTACCTTATTATAACCATTTCAGTTTTGTGAAATATCTCAATAGGGGATGATTTTTTTTGTTTTAATTTTTTGGATTATGTGATCTGATGAAAGTTGATTATATTTCATTAAATATAGAACAAATTCATCTTTAATACCCATTATTTGGATAAAATGAATATATTGATGTGTAAATTGATTATAGGATGAAATTATACTTTTTAAGTAAGTATATTTCAATACTTTGTTTGTCTATATGTTAATGAAATTCCACAAGAATATGAAAATCATCATGAAACAAAAATATTATTCTATTACCTATATTTTTTATAAATCTATTTTCTATTTCATACCTCATTAGTTTCTAGTTTTGTGGTTATTTAATTTCTCGTGACTATTCACCTATTAATGATCAATATTCTCCATCACTCTCCATTATTATTTAGACATTATTTTTTCCTCAATCTCCAAATTTTAGCTTCTTCTTAATTTCATCTAATTTGGAAACCTTATTATGTGTCACTATTGATAATCTTTATACTTCCTTTTTAGTATTTTCAAGAAGAAGTTTTATTAACCCTTTTTAATGGTTGAATTTTAGATAAGGTATTTTAATATTTAAAGCACATGACTATCGATCTCAAGATCAATTTGTGAGTGAAAAATATTTTAAAGGGGGAATAATCTGATATCTTGATATTTAAAAAATCTATATATGATTTTTTAAACAAGTCGCACCACTGAACTTAAATGAACAATGAAATATTAATATTTAAATATTATAATTATAACATAGTCATTAAATTAGAATATATGAATAGTAATAACCACATTATAAAATTTATATATATTTTCTACTAAATATAAATATATTAGTTAATTACTATGAAATAATCAGTCAATTTTTTATAAAGCTATTTTTTACGTCAAAAATATATTTTCTTTAAAGATGATTTTTTTCTTTTAATGGGTGAATATTATGATTAATTTTTAAAACTTTTAAAAAAATTCTTAAAAAGTAATTATTTTTTAAAACATATTATCAAAATTATATTAGGGTAAAATTTTGGAATTTTTCTAAAAAGATAGAATATTTAGTGAATAGTGAAAATACCTATTTTTTAAAACTATCATTTATTTTATTTAAAAAGTATCAAAATTATTTGAATGTTTTATTAAATTAATATAAAAATTAGATATTAATACATAATATAATTTATTACATAGTAATAATCATTTTAATATATTTTTTTATATGTTCTATTTTTGATTTAAAAACATTTTCTCTAATAAATATTTTTTTGTGTTTTGCAATATTATCTCTAATTAATTTCTTAAAATTATAGGGTTTTAATATTTTAAAATTGATGCCGTATTTATAATAATGAGGTTAATTTTTTAAATAATTACCTTTTATTTTATTTTATTTTTAATAGTAACCCTAATAAATTTGTGTTTCCACGATAATGGTAAATTGGGTAGTTAATGTTAAAAATAATATGATATGGTCTAAAATCGATCTAAAACAAGCCTATATTTTATTTTATTAGTATATTTAGTCCATAATAACCCAAAATTTAAAAATTATTCAATGTATTTCCACTTTACTTTGATTATAACATTATATGATTTTTAGTAAGAATAAATAAGAATATATCACTCTTGATTTTAATATCTATAATTTTTTGTGATATGGATAAATAAATTAAATTAAATTATAAGTATTTGTTTGAATGATAATTTTTTTTTACTATGGTAATTTATTTATAATTTTTAGAGATTAAATAATTACCTAAAAATATTATGAACCGCCGACATTGTATTTGTACATGCAGTAAAAAACACCTAAAGGATTTTAAAAAATCTAAAAGTAATTTATTTCAATTAGTTGTTGTATCCCATGAATTTTATTGATCAATATAACATATTAAAGGATTTTTTAGTGGTTTATATTCTAAATATATTTCTATATTCTTATCCATAAAGTCAAACTAAATGAATATTGTCTACAATTATATTAATGATATTTTCTGTTAAATAATATTTTATTAAATTATTTAAAAATCGTATAAATATTTCAAGAGGGAAAATATGATTATAATTTTTTAAAAAATTTAACTCTTCTAAATTTATGATCCATTATTAAAAATATAAGTAAAATTATAACCCTTTTGTATTGAAAATTCATTACCACACGTAAGGTGAAAATTGGTTTACCAAGGGGTTAAACTAAATAATAAGGTTTAAAATAATATATACTCCTTTTTAAATTTCATTTTATGAACAAATTAATACTATTAACTCCTTATATTTGATTAAATTAAATTTTTGGAACCATTTTACTTGAGTTAGACACATATTATATGATAATATTTCATGTATTTCAAAAAATCAATAATGATATTTTATAAAAAATATTATTTTATAAAATGATTTAGAATTGATAAAAATAATATATACAAACAAGTGAATTTTATATGTTTAAAATATAAACCATGGTCAATTTATGGTTCATTTTTCCTTTTATTACAACTTTCTTTACCCCTAACGAGTAACAACATAATTATCACAGTAATTGTCAAAAGGGTTGACATAGGGTTAAAACAAAGAGTTAAGGGTGAAAACGTAATATAATATTTCCCAAATTTAATTTTATGAGATAAATTTGACTCATACTCATCCTATATTATAATTATATTGATTTTTATCTACATTTAAATGAAAATTAATATATATTAATTTAATACAATATAAAAATCCATAAATTCCACTCCTCTCACTTTTAAAAGGAAACCCGCTATCCTATATTCTTAACACATTTTCAACATTATATATCAAAAAAAATACCTTAAAAAATGAATTATTAAAATCCATCCACAAGTTATAGAGGTATTATTTTGGTCAAAATACCAACCTTATATAGATTATGGTGTAAATAAAAGAAGGTATTCTAAAAAGGAGGTATATCTTTTAACCAAATGTTTTAGTTTTATTTATCCTTCTAAATCATCCATATATTATTCAAAAATTATAAAATATTAAAGAAAGTATCATACATATAATTATATGTTTTTATTTTAATGTAATTTATTATTTCTATCTCATTCTTACATCAAATGGAAAATGAATCAATTATATGTGTGTACCGTGGAATACCACCTCACGAACCAATTTAATTCATTTTCCATCACCACCTTTCACGGCTGGTTATAATGATGGATATAATTTATATTTTATATTAATTAAATAATTATAAATTAGTAAATATAATACATCATTTTTTCCATACTATTTCATCCATTGAAAAAGATAAATTTGTTCATGCGTACGTGTGGATTACCACATCCACGAAGTGATGTGATTCATTTTTCATCACCAAATAAAATGAATGGTATGGATAAAGTATATAAATAGATAATATGATATTTATTATATAATCTTAATTCTATAAATATAAAACAATACTTACCTTCTTTCTCTCATGTTCATTGAAAAATGAATACGTTTCTCATGTGGATGTACAACCTATCATCTCCTTGATTGTAAAATATTTCATTTTTCATAACCATAATTCATGGTTGGTTTTGAAAATATAATTTATATATAAAATTTATAATTAGTTTTTTATTTTTATTCTGAAGAAGCTATAATAATTACCACTTATATTATAGTCAATATACCAATTTAGTTTTACAACTAAGAACTGAACATACTCAAAACACATGACATAGACTTAACCAATTAAGAATTTAATTATTCCATTGAAATAAATAATAAAATATTTTAATGAAAAATTAATTAACCAAAAAATGTCTTTAAATAATTAAATAATTGACATAAGTATATTATATAGTAGCTAAAGTACATACATGGAAATTCACGGTTGGAATTTTTGGATATACAAATAGTTCAGAACTATTGGTTTAGACAGAAGACCCATTGGCATAGCCTATACCAATAGTTATCCAAAATATTGGATAATTGGTTGTTGTTATATGACTATACTAGTATTTTTCAATCAACCATTGGTATGGGGCTACTGGAATTTTAATTTACCATCTATTTTTATAGAACTCTTAGTATCGGCCTATACCAATGGTTTCAAACCATTTGTGTAGACATATACAAATATATTTTTATAAACTATTATTATAAACTTCCCCTAAATCCACAAGTAATATCACCCCCAACCTAATAAAAATTCCCCCATATTCCCTCACAAATCATAGAATCACCCCCACCTTGGTAAATTACATGCAAAAAAACATCAACAACAAATATAAAATCAATCATAACACAAGAGAAAAAATAATGCATTCAACCATTGATAACAAACATTCAAAACATCACATATATCCATTCATAACTAATCATAAAATATGAAATGTCATAAATATTACTAAAAAATTGAAAGGATCAGTATTTCCCACATCACCATCACTATCACTATCATCACTGTAATCCTCACAATAATCATTATCTCTATACTCATCATCATCTTCATTGTCATCCTTGCCACAATCCTCATCACCTTTCTTTCCATCATCCCCACCATTTTCTTCTCTAGTAACATCATCATCCTAACAACCACTAGGACCATTTCCAAGTGAACTATATAATGTATCCATAACCTATATATATTTATTAAAGGCCATAATAGAATATGGGGGAAGTTAAGGACATAATACTACCATAAATTTCAAAAAATCATATATGGCCCTTTGAATCTGTTAATGATCCTATATGATATGTTTTTGGGCCTCTTCTACATCGGTATGAAATTTTGATGCATGTGCATTAGCTTTTTCTAACATGGTGTTAAAAGAACTCCATATTTATGTGGGTCAATATCAAGTTAGTAAAATACTCTTCCTTGGTCAAAAGTGTACTCTATAATGGTTCCCATCTCTCAAACACTAATATAAATGCCAATTTTTCTCAACATTTATAGCTTTTGACTCATCAAATGCCTCCAAATAACACTATTACAAATTTAAATGGGCTATTTAGTTATAAAATAGATTTAAAAATTTTAAATCAACAAACTAAAGCTTACAATCTTCTGTTTTGTTGGTTTTCCTACCACACTTCCATCTTTCTTCTTTCTACTTCATAAAAACAATTTTGGTCAAGGTACATGTACTTTAATAAAGAAACCTCCCTATATAATGGAATTTAATGTAGAAAATCATAATTGAAAATGGGTTATTTACATTGAATTTCATAACTAAAATCAAATTCATATATAGGATAATGCAATATTATTTTCTATAATTATTTATTACTTTGTGCTAGTATGATATGAGTTGGTTAGAAAAAGAAATTTTATATAATAAATTCGGAGAATTGAATATGATTAAATAATAATTTTTATGAATTAACATAAAGTGTAATTTAAGGATTATTATTTGTATATATTATTTTGATGAATATACAGGAAATGTAATTATATAATAATGGAAATGGAATGTATTCACAAAAAAACTAATCAAGATTAAATATGTGTATAATATTTTAAATTAGAGTGGTGAAATGTATTATTGATGTGTTTTTATTTGGTTTTAAAGGTTTCTATGATTTAATTTTAAAGGGGTAATAATTGGGAAAATAATAAGAAATTTTTCACTGATGGATATTGATGAAATAATGTCATCAATATTTGTTTTTGTTTTTGTTAAAAAGTCAAATGAAAGAATCAGATTTATTGTTTATTTTTTCAATGAATGTAAATTTTTACTTATCATGCTAGTATTTAAGGTCTTCTTGGTTTGGATCCTTTTTTCCTATTCATTTTTATAGGGTATACTTTTATTTAATTATTTTTTATTAAATTTAGTTATGTATGGTTCAATTATATTCAATTTCTATTAATGTCATGAAATTTCATTATTTTTGGAATATTTTTGATCTTAAATCAATATGGTTTATTCTTGATCAGATTTATTTATTTTGATTCACCTATATTTTTTATAACTTTTCATTTAAATTTGATTTATTTTTTTTATACCTCATATGATTAATTTTGGTATACCCTTATTTATATTAATTAAGTTAAGTTATCCTTCATTTGATTTATTTTAATTCAAATAACTGCAATTTTTTGTGTTAGTGTATTTTTTTTCACTTTTTTTATAATATTTAGACGAGTACAAATAGGTTTTCTATTTCTATGTTTGTTTCAAATCTTCTTGTGTTGGTTCACTTCCATCATATTTCTTTTATTTTAGTTTGGTATTATCTATTTTTCTCATTATTTATTTAGTTTTTTTGGATTGGTTAGTTTTTTGATGAATTGATTTGGGTTTTCCCTTAATTATTGGTTTCTTTAGTTTCGTATTCATCCATTTGTAGTTTACATAAGGATATTTAAGTCATTTAAATCCCATTTTTATTTATAAAACTTCTTATAGTTATGTTTTATTTTCATAGTATAAATTTGAAATTTCATGTTATGTTTAATTAAATTTAATTATTTATTGATGGATTGTATTTTTTATAAAATTTGTGTTGGGTTTTTTGGGCCTATTCAGTTTGATTCAGTACAATTAAACATTATTCTTGTTAAATTTTTTCAGTTTTTTTTATTTTGGTTTGGTTTATTTCAATTCAAATTGTTTTAACTTATTTTATCTTGGTTGGTTTCTATTTAACTCACTTTCGATTTTTCATTTTAAATTTTTTTTACTTACATTAGTTATTTTTATTTTTATTTTATTTTTTTTATATTTCATTATAATCAGATTTGGTTACATTCAATCAGGTATATTTTTTCATTTTTTACTTATGTTTGATTCAGTTTTTATAGATTCAATTTGGTTTGGTTTTATTTAGTTCGATATGGTTCATTTAATTTTCATTAAATAGGTGTTGGATTGGTATGTTAGGCTTGGGTTAGTTTCTATATTTTTTATTTTATTATCATACACTCACAAACATAACAATAATAATCCTTAAATTTTAGTATACACTAAATACATTCAATAATTAACTAAACAATACATGATCACTTATCTAGCCGAATTATAATTGAAATGAAATATGGAGGAAAAAAAAGAAATTGAAAGTACTAAATAAAAACAATGAAAATCATAAAAACTACCCCCACTCTCTTTTCCCACAGTATACTAACTAATACATATAACATCCACACATTATTGAGTGGTTATATATAATTCCACACGAAAATATTCTATGTAAAACACCATTTTACACATACCTATAATAAATTTTTCTTTATCATATCCCAAACTATCTCATTAGTCTATATTGTTTTTTGGTAAAAATTATAATGAATTTGTATAATTTTAAATTGAAGAAACCTTAATTCCATAATTTATTTAAATATAAAATTTTTAAAAGTGTGTCGTACATGCTTCCTCTCATGGCCCAACATCATAGTTCACCTCAGAGTGTGGATGTATTTCATAGAATAATTGTTTTTTATTTCTTCATAAAACATCCTAAAAAATAATTTTTAATACTAAAAAACTTTTTGGTAATGAAAATAAGGGTATTTTCATTCCAAAACCTCAAATTTTAATAATTCCTTGAACTCAGTACTCTTCTAATAAGAAATCATTTCCCACAAATATTCCACTGGACACTCATTCATAATCGGTTTAGAATCAAAATTTGTACCAACTCTAGAATTCCATCTATTATACAACTCATGCTTATACTCTCTCTATAGCTCACCTAATTCAATGACCCATGCAGTCCTCATAGCCTCATCATCATTAAAATTATAATAAATTTAGTACCAAAATATTAATTCATATAAATACAATAATAATATAACATTAAATAAAATTAATTTTCATACACATATTTATTCCCAAGAATTATCCTTTACTTTATTTGAATGTTGTCTCTAAGAGAGTGGCTAGAAGAGAATTATGTTATAGTATTTGGAAATCATCTCCATAAAAATCCAACATTCTCAGCATTTTTTCAATCTATTTATTTTCCTTATTGCACTAAACCATAAACTCTGTATATAGTTCCACACTACATGTATGTGTGTACTCCCATGCCACTTAGTGGAAGATTCATCTATGAATGAAAAAAATATCACAGCAATACATCTTATAATGAAAATTAATTATCGTCGAAAAAATTTCTAGGTATCTATATATATATCTCATGAAATATATTCAAGGGATTCAAATTTATACCTAGACTCTAATTGTAACATCCCAGGTGAATAAAGAATATGAAATTTTCATATTTATTAATATTTTTGAATAAAATATCAATATTACTTTAAAGGGTATTCTATGTTTGATGGCGTACCCAACACACAACAATGAGTTTCATTGAAATCTTATGTTGCACACTAATAATATAATAATATTATTTTAAATGGTAGTTAACACCTGGACATTGTAATGGCAGGAATGAGCATAACTAACTACAAAATGATTATATATATTTTTCAAATATTTTTACTTTTATCCAATAAATGTTAGAGGCTTAAAATGTGAATGAATCCAGTTTTAAGCGTAAATATTCTAATATTTTTTAAAAGGTCGATTAACAGCCTTTTGATGGGGAACCCCTTTTAAATCCACTTTTTGAAACTCTTATATGTTATATTTTACAAAATAAAATCCTTCTTTATAATCAGGACATCAAAATTTACTTTGTGTATGTTTTTGTTATTTTTTCGATAAAGTTCATTTTAAATGAATAAGTGAAAAATGTTGTATTTGAATTCCAATCCACTTTTTAATATAATATATTTATATGATTAGATCATATTTTGAATAGGTTTTAAAGTGAAATTAGAATATATTTTTACCATTTAACCCAATGGTGGTTATTGGAATTAATTTTACATTGAAATTGGACATAAACAATTGTCAAACTTTTGATAGAAATTGTTTCTAAAAAACCCGCTATTTGTTTTGATAACGGGAATTATTTTAAAATTTATTATTGAAATTTATGTGTTTGGACTTTGTTAAAATTGATTACATATTTGGAATCAGAAGTTCCAAATTATATAATTAAGACTCTTTTGTTTTTGGACATTATGAATAGTAACGACGGTAATTATCCTTAATTATCGTGATTAATTAGTAATCGGGTAGTTAAGGGTAATAAAATAATAACATAATAATACCAAATGACCCCAAAATGTGTCCTAATGCAACTGGTTGTGTTCTGGCCAACCATGGGATGCCTTTTTCCAAACTTTGGGACCCCATGGTATAAAATTTGGGAGACAGTGACACTTTATCATTTTATTTTTAAAGAAAGGAGAATATCACAAAAGTATGTAACACATAAGTAAAAAATATTTAATTTTGTCTACATAAATTATCTCTTGGACTATAAATATTCATTGGAAATATAACAATATTTCCTATTACATAATATTTTTTTTATAATTTTTAGACAATAAATAAATTAATTTCTTTATGACACCATGATGATGCAGTGATTACCTTATTAAAGAACGATTTAAATAAAATGAAAAGATAATGTAAAATATAACACTTACACTTGTAAAAGACCTATTTTATGAGTATATTTAGAACCCTTATCACCTTATCCTCTAAATATATCAATTTGGGACCTTTAAAATCTGAAACTAATTTTAATATAACGTTACATTTCTGGACTTTCCAAGAGTGCTCCTCCTCCCTCTTATAAAAGGCCCCCACCTATACCACCTTACCCACACCTCTCAAGCCATTTTCTCAGCAAAAATATGCTCATTTAATCTCTCCACATCTCTCTATTCATCATATATTCCTTACCTTAGGAAGAAATCTCTTCAAGAAACCCTTTTGGTTCAAACCAAGAGGAGTTGACCAATTTAAAGGTAATGTCTTCTCTTATGTTCTTTTGTTTAATTTTGCTTATCCAACCCCCTAAAATCTTTTAATTCCTTAATTTTGTAACAACACTATTATATTGAATATACTAGTATGTTATTATGATATGTATTAGAGCTACACTTACACACACCTCCGTCTAATAGTTAAAGAACATACTGTTTCTGTGGATGGCGAATTTCTACCTCACGAAATGATGATTGTTCAATATTCTTCTAACACCTTTCATTGTGGCCATTAAGATGTCACAATTTTTATATATTATATATATTATGTTTATTTTTCCAATATACTTCTGTATTTTTCATTTATGGAATACTTTTATGGTTTCCATTATGGGTAAACGCGATATCTTCAGTTTAAGAAGTGCGGACTACTGCCCCCTCAAAGTGATTTGATTCGTTACTTCCATATGTGGGAAATATAAAGGATGGGATTAATGATATTATATATATGATATTATAAAAAAATTATAATATACCTTTATATCATTATGATATCATTCCATTAAATATGATATAGAAATGAAAGTAGTGTTCATGCGTACGTACGGCTTACCGTCTCCATGAACGGTGCATTTCATTTCTTACCTCTAAATGTTATGTAATGTTATAAATTCATTTATATACTGGGTATATATGATATATATGATGTCTAAATCATGAATATATTTCTGGTTATAATAGATATTTTACAATATGAACAACTTGTAATTATAAGAAGTTTATTTTTGACTCAAGTACCCATGATCGACAAAACGAACGTTATTAACATAAATAATTATATGATGTTCATAAAATGGTAATAAATTATATAAAATTAATAATTAAAATATAAAAGGTTCTTAAGAAAGTATAAATTAACTCTAGTTTATTATTCAGGAGATTAAAGAATGATCGAGTCCAATCGGACAAGAGGTAAGGGATCCTACCTCTCTCTTGCTTTTTAAGTACTCTCTTTTATGTCATTTCTTTTAAGCTCCTCTATCATATGTTGGGGGATGTTATTTCATATTCCTATTACTGTAAATTTTATTTTAATATTATTAGATAACCCATTTTATTTCATCAATCTTTTTTTTGGAATTTTTAAGTGGCGTCGTTAGGCTGCCGAGTTTTCGTTAGGGATTTTTAATCTCACTTTTATTCTTGTGGGATTTATGCTACATTATCCACTATTTCCTTTTAGTGGTGTATTTAATTCCCATTATTCTACTCTTTGTGTAATATAATTTCTTTTATGGGTATTTACATCAATGTTTTATAGTCCTTCTTTCATGGGATGTACGTTTTGAAAGTTACCCAAATCGGTAAGGTAACCTTTCACCCTCTTATTTTTTAAAAGGATTATTTTTGTTAAGTATTTTAATTTACATATTATTATATTGGGATATGTTATTATATATCCTTATTTCTTTAAATGTTATGTCTAAGTGATGAGATACCATTTTTATCTCTCATCATCTCATTTTCTGAATTTTAAAGTGACGTCGTTAAGCTGTCGAATTTCTATAAGGGAACTTCTTAACCCAATTTCAAATGTTTTGGTTAAACCTCTACTTATTGATTTTATTAGACCAATATTGTGTTTGGAATATCTATGTTTTAACTTCCACAAACATTTGTGTGGATATACTATTTCTACACATAATCATCTCATTGATAAATTCTTACGTCATTTATACGAACATTTATGGGAAATCATAACTCAATCTCATTTTATTGTGTTAAATATCTATGCCATTGGTTTTGTTTTTCGAAGAGTATATGTGAATGAACTCTGATTGTTTTACACTTGATATACACTTATATTTGGTGTATTTATACTTTCCACACATAATTATTTCATTGATTTATCCTTGCACTAACGACATGATCTTTGAATGGGATTACATCTCAATTTCTCTTCCTTGAGACACTTCTTGATGATATGAACTTTTATTCTTTTTAAAGTGTATATACAGACCATTTTAAATTCCATATCCATATTATTTCTATACTCAAGTCATTTAAATTTTATTAAAATGGTCTACTTTCATGTGGCTTATAATTTAAATGTTCAAAATGGAAAAGCGCTCTTTTATTAAAACATTGCTTTAAATAGTTTTAAAGATTTATTCTTTTAAAAATTTATCATCTTTATCCATGTTTTAAAAATATTTTTAAGGATTTATTTATATGTACATGAATGTTTTAAAACCCTTTCATATGTTTTGAAGTGGTATGGGAAACTTTGATACTAAAATCTCTTTTAAATGTCTTATTTTAATATTTTTCAAATTATAAAGGGATAATTATCTCATAGAGTTTTAATGGTTTTATTAGATGTTTTTATTTATGATAATATCATTATGTGATCTCTTGTGATTGAAATGTGGAAATTTTATATTTCTTTTATGCATGTTTTAAGTTTTATGATTATGTTATGGTTCTTGGGCAATTTTTTTGAAATCGGGTGGTTCCGTGATAAACTAAGGGCGGGTGAACCCGAGATAGCTCCCCAATGCATTGTGTAACGCGAAGGGGTTAAAAAATATGGTTTCTCTGAATATATTTAGGGAATATACTGTGATGGGTATTCCAAACTTAACCATGAGGGTTACTCCCTACATAAGAATGTTATGAATGCCTCAAGTTACCTTTATGTCTTATGATTTCTATGAGTAATTCAAAAATATTATGATTTAATGAGGTATGTTAAATTTCTTATGTTTTTTGAGTAAATTATGATTTCATTTATTCTTATGTATTCATTGTCTAATGTTTAATTTCTGTATTGTTATAATCCTTACTGTGCTTTTTATGCTCATCCCAAGTTTTTGAAATGTTTTTCACAGGACATAAAGTGGAATAGGGTCAAGGATGGGATCAAGGAAATGTCAGGCTATCTAAAACAAGGAACTAGACATGAATCTTTTGTTCAAGAGTTTTTATTTTGTGAAAAAATGGAAACTGAGTAGATGTGTCTACTTTTTAATCTTTGAGATGTAATAGTTATGTCCTAATTCTCTAAAACTCTAAACCTGAAAAGATCCTCAATGTGAGTTATTCATTTAATTCAAGATTATGTAATGTTTTAAGGCTAGGACCTTATAGTTGGTATCAAAGGTCGGTTTAGATAACTTTAGAGGTTAGGGTGTTCTTTAAGTATAAGTGACATTACCATAATGGATAAGATTTCAGAAGAATCATAGTTTTTAGATAAAGCGAATGAGTAAGTATATCTTAGTGTTTATCTTCCTCATTAGTACAGGATGATTATGTTGATATACTCACACTGACATTTTTTGTTTTAGTAAATGGATGAATCTAGCCGGCACCAAAGTGACAATGGGTTTGAAGGAAACTGTGGTGGTTCTCTAATTAAGAGACTAGATGAAGTGGGGGATTCAATGAGGAATCTCATGGTTATTCTAAACCAACTATCAAGGAGTCATGATTAACCACTTGAACCTTGGTGAGTCCTCTGATGCATCATGTAGGAGAGAACCAAATCTATGTGGAAGTTCAGGTAATAATTATAATGCTAACCATTAGGGTTTATATGATCCTTACTTTTGAGGTAATTATGGGTTACTATATGTTATGATGGAAAATGAAAGAAACGAGATAAACTTGAGGTTAATTATATTATGGTTATTTTTCAAGATTTTATATCTTTTTGTGGAATGTTTTGTGGATTATATAGTTTTGGGAAAAGGACAACATGCAGACCATGTGACAACCCGTCGCATCGGACAAAGCTGTAGTAATTGAACCCACAACAAAGTGAAACTGGTATTTATCACCTACCACTGGATTACGTGAAGTCCCTGGTTAGTTTGACTAATTATTTTTAGTTAGACGATTTTATGAATTAAGAATAAGTTGATTTTGGTTTATCTATGAAAATGATTAACCTTTCAGGGAGGATATGTGATTAGGTTAATTACTTTTCAATATGAGACTTTAAGAGCAATTGATTTTATTTAAAGATAGATACCTTGGAAGACTATGTGATTAAATCCTTCAAAGATTTGGGTTTAAATCTTATTGTGGTTTACATTAAATAATTTTATTGACAAATTGTTTATAAAATGGTCTTCGTTGAACTTTGTGTTTTGTTGGAAAAATTTGAGAGATTAAGAATAGATTTTCTTTTTGTAAAGGATTATCCTTTTTGGGTATTATATGATCTCATTCTAACACTTTTTTTTTGTTTTGGTTTTATTATAAATACATGGAAAATATATAGTTCTCTTTTGTGGATTAGTTTATTCTCTAGAAATTGATTATAGCACTCTTAATGTGAACAAGTCATCCTAAATACTCGTCTTTTGGACAAAAAATGAGTTTGTGTAAGAAATATAGTAAGAGATGAAAGTCTACAAGACAAGTAAGTATGTTTCCTTGTGATTTAGTTAATCTCATAAATAAATTCCTCAATGACAAGTAACTTAAAACTAAAATGTTGTCTGTTAACTTTTCCTACTGGGGAATCAAATACCTTTTCACCAATAATAAGTTTGTAATTTTCTTGGTGTTAACTTTCTCCTAATCATGTTTTCTATCACTCACCATCAGAACATGACCCTTTGTTTTCTCTTCCATTTCCATGTTTTCCTACATAGAATCCTTGTATGGGTTAACTCGGGTGACCTTTTTACTTCTCTTTATTAATTTTAAAGTGATATTTTTACTGACTCTTCTTCTGATTTGGGACATTCAATGATGTTTTCGAGCCCAATATTAAAATTGCGAGGACATAATTCCAAAAAGGGGGGAAGGATGTAACATCCCAGGTAAATAAAGAATATTACATTTTCATATTTATTAATATTTGTGAATAAAATATCAATATTACTTTAAAGGGAATGCTATGTTCGATGGCGTACCCAACACACAACAAAGAGTTTCTTTGAAATCTTACGTTGTACACTAATAATATAATAATATTATTTTAAATGGTAGTTAACGCCTAGAAATTGTAATGGTGAGAATGAACATAAATAACTAAAAAATGATTATATATGTTTTTCAAATATTTTTACTTTTATCCAATAAATGTTATAGGCTTAAAATGCGAATGAATCCAATTTTAAGCGTAAATATTCTAATATTATTTAAAATGTCGATTAACAGCCTTTTGATGGAGAACCCCCTTTTAAATCCACTTTTTCACAATTTTATTTTTTATAATAAAAAAAATAAAATCCTTCTTTATAATAAAGGAATCAAAATTTACTTTGTGTGTGTTTTTGTTATTTTTTAGATAAAGTTCATGTTTAATGAATAAGTGAAAAATGTTGTATTTTATTTCAAAACCTCTTTTTATTATAATTTATTTATATGATTAGATCATCTTTCGAATTGGTTTTAAAGTGAAATTAGAATATATTTTTACCATTTAATCCAATTGTGGTCATTGGAATTAATTTCACTTTGAAATTAGACATAAACAATTGTTAAACTTTTGATAGAAATTGTTTCTAAAAACCTGCTATTTTTTGACAACGGGAATTATTTTTAAATTAATTATTGAAATTTATGTGTTCGGAATTTGTTAAAATGGATTCCATATTTGGAATCAGAAGTTCCAAATTATGTAATTAAGACTCTTTTGTTTTTTGACATTATGAATAGTAACGACGGTAATTATCTTTAATTATCGTGATTAATTAGTAATCGGGTAGTTAAGGGTAATAAAATAATATCTTAATAATAAAAAAGGAACTAACATGTGTCCTAATTCTACTGGTTGTGTCATGGCCGACCATGGGATGCCCTGTGCCAAACTTTGGGACTCCATGGAATCACTTTTGGGAGATAGTGACACTTTATCATTTTATTTTTAAAGAAAGGAGAATATCACAAAAGTATGTAACACCTAAGTAAAACAATTATAATTTTGTCTAAATAAATTATCTCTTGTACTATAAATAGTCATTGGATATCTAAAAAGATTTCCTACATCATAGTATTTGTTTTATAATTTTTAGACATTAAATAAATTAAATTCTTTATGACACCATGATGATGCGGTGATTACCTTATTAAAGAACAATTTAAATAAAATGAAAAGATAATGTAAAATATTACAATTAAACTTGTCAAAGACCTATTGGATGAGTATATTTTGAACCCTTATCACCTTTCACTAGAAATATATCAATTTGGGGCCTTTAAAATCCGAAAATCATTTTAATATAAAGTTACATTTCTTGACTTTCCAAGAGTGCCCCTCCTCCCTCTTATAAAAGGCCCCCACCTCTACCAACTTACCCACAACTCTCAAGCCATTGGATAGGCAGAACAATTCTCATTTAATCTCTAAACATCCCTCTTTTCATCATATAAGCCTTACCTTAGGCAGAAATCTCTTCAAGAAACCCTTTTGGTTCAAACCAAGAGGGGTTACCAAATTTAAAGGTAGTGTCTTCTCTTATGTTATTTTGTTTTATTTTGCTTCTCCAACCCCCTAAAATAATTTTATTACTTTATTTTGTAACAACACCAGTATATTTAATATACTATGATGTTATTATGAGAAGTATTAGAGACAAACTTACACACACCTTCCTCTAATGGTTAAAGAACATACTGTTTCTGTGGATGGCGAATTTCTGCCTCACGAAATGATGATTGTTCAATATTCTTCAAACACCTTTCATGGTGGCCATTAAGATGTCACTATTTTTATATATGATATATATTATTTTTATGTTTCTAATATTCTTCGGTATTTTTCATTTATGGCATAGCTTTATGGTTTCTATTATGGGTAAACGCGAAATCTTCATTTTAAGAAGTGCGGACTACCGCCCCCTCAAAGTGATTTGATTTGTTAATTCCATATGTGGGATGTATAAAGGATGGTATTAATGATATTATATATATGATATTATACTATAATTATATTATACATTTATATCATTATTATTTCATTCCATTAAATATGAAGTAGAAATGAATGTAGCGTTCATGCGTACGTACGTCTTACCGTCTCCATGAACGGTGCATTTCATTTCATACCTCTAAATGTTATGTAATATTATAAATGAATTTATATACTGGATATATATGATAAATATGATGTGTAAATCATGAATATATTTTTGGATATAATGGATATTTTACCACATGAACAACTTGTAATTATAAGAAGTTTATTTTTGACTCAAGTACCAATGATCGACAAAACGACCGTTATTAACTTAAATAATTACATGATGTTCATAAAATGGTAATAAATTATATAAAAGGAATAATTTACATAAAAAAGGTTCTTAATCAAGTATAAATTAACTCTATTTTTTTATTTAAGATATTAAAGAACGATCGAGTCAAGTCGGACACGAGGTAAGGGATCCTACCACTCTCTAGCTTTTTAAGTACTATGTTTTATGTAATTTCTTTTAAGCTCCTATTTATTATGTTGGGGGATGTTATTTAATATTAATATTACTGTAAATATTATGTTAATATGATGAGAGACCTCATTTTGTTTCATCAATCCTTTTTTGGATGTTTTAAGTGGCGCCGTTAGGCTGCCGAGTTTTCGTAAGGGATTTTTCATCTCACTTTTATTCCTGTGGGATTTATGCTACATTTGCCACCATTTATTTTGAGTGGTGTATGTAATTCCCATTATTCTAATCTTTGTGTAATATAATTTCTTTTATGGGTATTTACATCAATGTTGTATAGTCCTTCTTTCATGGGGTATACAATTGAAAAGTTACCCAAATCGGTAAGGGAACCTTTCACCATCTTATTTTTTAAAAAAAATTCTTTTTGTTAGGTCTTTTAATTTACATACTATAATGTCAGGATATGTTCTTATATATCCTTATTTCTGTAAATGTTATGTCCAAGTGACGAGATACCCTTTTTATCTCTCATAATCTCATTTTATGAATTTTAAAGTGACGTCGTTAGGATGTCGAATTTCTGTAAGGGAACTTCTTAACCCAATTTCAATTGTTTGGGTTAAACATCTACTTCTTGATTTTATTTGGACAAGTTTATGTGTGGAATCCCTATGTTTTAACTTCCACAAACCTTTGTGTGGATATACTATTTCTACACATAATCATCTCATTGATGAATTCTTACGTCATTTATACGAACTTTTATGGGAAATCATAACTCAATCTCATTTCATTGAGTTAAATATATATGTCATTGGTTTTGTTTTTTCAAGAGTATGTTTGAATGACCTATGATTGTTTTACACTTTATATCCACTTAGATTGGGTGTATTTAAACTTGGCACACATAATTATGTCATTGATTTATCCTTTCACTAACGATATGATCTTTGAATGGGATTACGTCTCTATTTCTCTTCCTTGAGACACTTCATCATGATATGAAATTTTATTCTTTTTAAAGTGTATATACAGACCCTTTGACATTCCATATCCATTTTATATCTATAATAAATTCATTTAAATGTTTTAAAAATGGTCTACTTTCATGTGTCTTATAATTTAAATGTTCAAAATGGAAAAGGACTCTTTTATTAGAACATTGTTTTAAATGGTTTTAAAGATTTATTCTTTTAAACATTTAACATCCATTTCCATGTTTTAAAAATATTTTTAAGTATTTATTTATATGGACATGAATTTTTTAAAACCCTTTCAAAAGTTTCGAAGTGGTATGGGAGACTTTGATTCTAAAATCTCTTTTAAATGTCTTCTTTTAATATTTTCAAAGTATAAAGGGATATTTCTCTCATAGCGTTTTAATGGTTGTATTAGATATTTTTATTTATGATAATATCATGATGTGATCTCTTGTGATTGAAATGTGGAAATTTTATGTTTCTTTTATGCATGTTTTAAGTGTTATGATTATTTTATGGTCCTTGGGAAATGTTTATGAAATCGGGTGGTTCCGTGATAAACTAAGGGTGGGTGAGCCCGAGATAGCTCTCCAATGAATTAGGTAATGCGAAGGGGTTAAACTCTAAGGTTTCTCTGAAGATATTTAGGGAATATACTGTGATGGGTATTCCAAACGTAATCATGAGGGTTACTCCCTATGTAAGAATGTTATGAATGCCTCATGTTACCTTTTTGTCTTATGATTTCTATGAGTTATTCTTAAATCTTATGATATAATGAGGTATGTTAATGTGTTTATGTTTTATGAGTAAATTATGATTCCATTGATTCTTATGTATGCATGGTCTAATGTTTTCTTTCTATATTGTTATAACCCTTACTGTGCTTTTTATGCTCATCCCAAGTTTTTGTAATGTTTTTCACAGAACATAAAGTTGAATAGGGTCAAGGATGGGATCAAGGAAATGTCAGGCTATCTAAAAAAAGAACTAGACATGACTCTTTTGTTCCAGAGTTTTTATTTTGTGAAAAAAATGGAAACTGAGTAGATGTCTCTACTTTTTAATGTTTGAGATGTAAAAGTTATGTCCTAATTTTCTAAAACTCTAAATCTGAAAAGATCATCAATGTGAATTATTCATTTAATTCAAGATTATGTAATGTTTTCAGGCTAGGACCTTATACTAATGGAATGTAAATCTATACAGAAGGAATGGGACCCAATGTCTACTTTAGAGTCTTATAATTTGTCGAAGCAAAAGTTGAAGAAGAATGAATATAGAAGCTCAGGGATAAAGAGATATAATATATGTCTGTAGAAAATAATAATATGGATGGGGAGTAATATCCATCATCAGGTAAGTGAAAGATAGATGAGGAGGATCAGATGATAGTGATGGTGAAAAAATTGGAAGCCAAAATATCTTGAGTGCATCTAATGACACTTTGGGATAAGAAGGTGTTATATATAGTATTTCATTTGAAGTGAAAAGGTGTGATTGGGTCTGATAAGTAGATGAAGTAGCTCTAGTATCCCCCCACTCTCGTTTTTTTAGTTTTAACATTGGTAAATATAGGGTCATTAGAGAATATCATTCACCAAGGTGGTGGATTCTGATTATAATTTAAAAAATTAATTACATGACACTATATGTTATTGATATATATTTGAAATAAGATAATCACAACATACACCAAAGGGCGGATTACCATATCTATCATTCGATGATTAGCGATTATAATCATTTTCCTTCATATCCCTTCAATGTTTTTCATTACATCTATTTGAATGAAAATATGGTATTAATTATAAATACATAAATAATGTGTAAACCAAACAAGAAAGAAGATGGGACATAACTTAATTAAGAATAAGAATTTTCAAACCAAATAAAGGATGCGTAATGATATAAACAAATTATATTTAATAGTAATAATGCAAAACATTAAATCCATATGATAGAAAAAATCAATACATTTAAATTATCATGTTTGGCATGGGTATGATATCATTTTATTCTATTTTTAATTTTATCAAATCAAATTTTCAATAGTTAATTTGGTTTAATTTGGTCAATTGATTAGGTAATTTTTATGTTTTCTAGGTTAGGTCATTTGGATCATATTTTATGTTTAGTAATTTTTTCATTTTTTTGGTTATGTCATTATTTTCATTGGTTTTGATTTATATTTTTATTATTTTAGTATGTTTCGATTCAATTCATCGTGTTTTTGTTCTAATTAAATTATTTTAGTTTTTTTTTTGTTTGGTAGATTGTAATAAATATAAATTGAATATTATAAAATGAAACTAAAAGAAAACTGCAACCATTATATACTAAAAATGTGCATGAATGTCGTGTTGGATACAAAATATTTGTAATTAATAGAAAATAAATTTGAATAGATCCAACTTTAAAAACCCATGTTGAGATAAACCAAAATAACTGAGAACACTTATGGATGATTCTATATATTTCCCACAAAAACATCACGTTCACAATAAAATATTACAATTGAACTATTGGATTCATCATAAGTAATAAATTGATCAGGGAAAATGGTAGAAGGGATGGTGCCAATTTCATCATCACCATCATAAAAAATATGTCAATGTATTACCTCAATAGTGAAACCAATTTCAGGTTGCAGATGATCTATCACATGTAAAATTTCTTTCACAGTTGATGCCAATATATATGGCTCATAAGTAGCAAGAGTGTGAGTCATGTCAATAACTCAAAATCCAAAATCATTAATAAAATATACATGACTCATCGTCTAATAAAACCACTTTCATTTCATCATAATTACTGAACCATGAGATTAATAATTCAATATTAGTATTTTCTCAATGATTCCATAATAAGATACATTTTCAAATAAACGTCTAATATCTGATGCACTGGAATAGAAATATATTTTTGAAGTTACCATAAAAAAATAATGTCGTGTTATCATGTTCATTAATCATTCATTGATAATAAATTTGTACCCATTGATCACATTTTAATTGAATTCACGGACCATATAATTAGAAACAAAATCCCAAGTTATTACTTCCCCATATACAAATTCGGAAGGAAAACTAAATACCGGAAATATAAAATAATATTAAAATTAACTAAATATTAATTTTATTAATTTATTATATTAATACATTACTTCAATATTAAACAGGAATAAAACTCCTTACTATGAAAATCCTCTCTCCTTACCGAATATAAAGAATACTTATGTTTATTTACCATTTTTTATGTTCCTGGATGAAAAAATTGAAATTTTTTAATAGATTTGAACAATTGAATGAGATGAGATAACATATACATATTTAATTTAGTTAATGGATATAGTTATATAAAAAATCCCAGTTAAAAATAATTGAGTAATGAGCCATATTTTTCCCTTCAGGGCATAATGTGATCAATTTATATGATATGATAATTTCCCCTGTTTAGGGAAGTGGTTGAAAAATGGGTAAAATTTTCTCAAACTGCACTTATTCATTTCTCAATTGTCTGTTCTATTTTTTTATCACATCAGACAAATACATTTAGTATAAATTCATACATTCTTGAGCCATGAAAACAATCATTATAGAATCTTCGGTATGATTCTTATTTTGGATATAATACTTCAATGTGTATATATTTCTTTCTATTGGATACATTCCAAAAATGAAACATGTATTACAAAAAGTATTTTGGTTGGATGATGGATATTAAGATGAAACATGAATGTGATAAATAATGGAGGTAATATGTTTTCTAACTCACACAAAATTAATGGTGCCTCATCCAATATATTATTCAAGAATTACTTATACAAATTCTTTTCAAAATTATTTCTATAAAAATTGAACAACTGAATAACTGCCTCTTTTATATTATAGGTTAGTAGATAAAATATTTTTATTGAAATAAACTCATGTAGAAGGATGTGAAAAAAACTAGTCTCAAAATATTTCATCTTCAACTTTCTTTTGTTGACCCATTTTGATATGTAGCTGGAATATCCATCGGGGTCATTAATAGTCTATATTACTACCCAAAATTGATTTTTTTTTCTGATGGTTTCCCCACATAATAAGAACACATAACACTCTATTTATTTTCACTGATATACATAATATTAAATTCTAATTTGATACCCACATACACTATGTCACTATGAGATTATAAATCGTCATTTATCTTTACATTGACATTTAAAAAAATTAATGCAATATTTCACATATATTTATTAATTTTTCATTATGTCTAATCAATTTTGTAAAAAATTGGTTGACCAATATGGTAACTCAGAGAAGATACTTTTCTTTTTCCAATTAAAATTGGTTTTAGAGGGAATAATCATCTTCTTTCTAGATTTTTTCTTACCCTTATCAAATGAAAAATAGGCAACTAGAAATTATTAAGCACATAGGTCCCAGAAATAAATTGAGTTGCATTATCGGTCTCCGTGGTATTCTCAAACCATTGATGATTATTCATATATGGATGATCCATTGGAAATAATCATCAATGACCCATAAAATTGAAACTATGGTGATATTTAAGTTATTTGGATTGTGTATTCTTTGTAAAAACATGACATGATAGTTTTCCCTTTTTCCCCATCCATAAATCATTAAATTATTAAGAAAATTATTTATCATCCACATAAGCACAACATGCATCTAAAATTTTTCTTTTGAACATGCATCGTATGTGCACATACCCACATTCAAATGATGTTTCAAATCTTTTATTAAATGTTTCATGTATACATCTATATCATTTCAACGATCATAAATTCCACATGTGAATATACACATGAAAGTGAAAGGTTTTTTCATACACACCCATGGATGAAGGTTATAAATGTGAATGAAAACTAACCATGTGTTGTGGGAAGTAAGAATATGCCCAAAAAGATGAAAAAAAATCTCATGATAAACCTAACCTTACATTGCACATGTCAGCTAAAAAATCATGATTTTGGACACCAAATGTCCACCAAAATAATCCATCTACAAGATGAACGAACTCATTGTTGTCCTTATTTCTCTTAGTACCATGACATTACATTTTTATTTATATTTCATCATTTAATAAATGATTCTAGAATCTATGAATCAATGGAATGTGTCACATTACTTTATTTGGAACATGGGATGGTGTTCTATTAGTATTTTTATTTCACCAGAATGTGACTTATATTATGAAATCATTTATCCCAGTATCTTCCTCAAAAAACAAGCTTCAATATTTTGGGAAATGATGAATTTTTCATTCTCAAAATCTATGTTTCTGAACTAACTTCTATTCCATATTATGGTTTGAGGGAATATCTACATCATTTTAATGTATGTTATTCAAGAATGTATGAATATAATAGATGGATATAATAGAAATTCCAAATAGGGTTTTCCCATGAAACTGTCAGATTTAAAATTTCAGATTTTTCATTTTTCCAAATTGTGGATATATTAATGTTTTAGAAGAATCATTCAATTTTTGACCTTGTCAAAATCATCATTTTCATTACATGCATCATTTGTGCTCATATCAATGTTTAATTGTTTTAGTATCCTTTCTTTATCATATTAAAAAATAAAAGGATACCATTCATAGAATAAATTCTCCAATCCATTCCTCTCATTCAGATTATGAACATTTTGAGATTTAATAATATCCCCACTTTGATACAATACATATTATTTTTATTGAAACCCATATTTGGTTATATAGTAGTTAAATTCTTCACAACTTGACTAAGGTATACCAAATGAATTATAACATAGGATATGTATATGAAAACTACTTGAGGTATTTTTAAATGAAAAATCTAAAAATCCATCCAACATTTTTTCAAAATTTCTTGATTTCCCCTCAATTTCATTCATTCAACATCTATCCATTCTATAAAAAAAGTTACAGGACTTGTCCTAAAATCAATAAAATGAGATTTATGATAAAAATATATATTTAATAAAATGATAATTTTTCACTTTATATGAAACCAAAACTAAAACCCTAGTCTATATTAGAATCATAATATAAAATTTAAAAAACTACTCTATATATAACAAAAATTAATAAATATAAAACCACTTTTTAGAATTCCATTATATAAATGAGTAATAACTATACACAATGATATAAAAAGTTATATTTATAATTTCTATTTTTATTTTTTTCCCTAATTCAATTAACCATGTACAATAGTGAGTGAAATTGAAATAGAGGTGATAAAATAGATGAGAAATATAAAACAATGGAAAATGAAATTAATATTGTGTATGAAATAAAGTATGATATGAAATGAGAAATTAAAAATTGTGGGTTTATGAGATAATGTTGTGAGAAAGTGAAGAAAGTAATAAAAACATGATTAAAATTAATAACATAATTATACAGGTTATTAATCTGAATTTCATTTCATTGAATGTTTTTTCAAACATTAGTTTTTATTATTGGATAGTAGAGCCTTTTCTAAAATTGGCAGTTTAGATATTAAGTAAGTACTATATTAAATAATATAATTTTGACATTTTATATTGTAAATTATTTTTACTAATCATAATATAGGTAGTTTGTTTTAATAGAAGATATTCTAATTAACCTTCTATCAAGGAATCATGATATGTTATCATAACAGATCCATTTATTTAGTTCTTATAAAATACAAGATGAAGAGTGGTAGAAAAATAATCCCTAATTAAATTTGATCAAATATTCATAAAAATTGTCATATTGGTTTGATCTTAAAATAGTTTGAGGGGTTGTTTTCATATTTAATAGGAGATCCCTAAGAGTGATGTTCCTCTCTCTCACCATTTAATGCAGGTTCACGTTGCACACTGGCCTGGATCATTTGGGTTAGGCGTAACGATGCTGTTTTTAACCACGTTCATAAACATCCTGAATTCTGAATTGAATGGGCTATTTAATTGATTGAGGGCTGGAAGGACCGCAAAGGACACTTTATGCCAAGTGTGACCCCCTCCTATCCCCCTCATTGGAACCCCCCAATGGAAGGGAATCTTAAGCTCAACGTGGACGCATCTCTCCCCATGTATGGGCTTGTTGCTCTCGGTATC
The DNA here is from genome assembly GCA_963277665.1 of Viscum album. Classification (NCBI taxonomy): domain Eukaryota; kingdom Viridiplantae; phylum Streptophyta; class Magnoliopsida; order Santalales; family Viscaceae; genus Viscum; species Viscum album. The sequence goes on along the minus strand of OY728136.1, from coordinate 1,616,439,125 downwards.
CTGGCCCGAAATCATCTGGGGAAAATCATTGCAGCAAAATTTGAATCACATCAAGCCTTCTGGGAACCTGTAGTTGCTAAGGCCTCTGCCATCCTTACAACCATGAAGCTCGTTGTAGAACGAGGATGGGTTGATATCATCATTGAGTCTGACTGCCTCACCGTTATTGATGCTATTAACCACCATGATTCCAGATACCAACCATTTGTCTCCATCATTAGGAGGATTCTCTCTCTTCTCTAAGGATTTTCTGATTACACCTTCTCCTTTACCCGAAGGGAAGTAAACAATGTGTCCCACCAACTGGCAGCCTCAGGACCCTTCGATGACAACCATCTCTGGATGGAAAATTTCCCTTCATGGCTATGTATTTGTACGGCTATTGATCTTCGTCATTAATGTTATTTGTTCTCCTTTTCAAAAAAAAAGTTATCCAGGATGTAAAACATAATGTTAGGTGTATGGTATTTTTGGAAAAATGAAATGAATAATTTTAATTTTTAAAATAGAAATTTGAAATTAATAATTTCATAACCATCTTATATTTTCCAAAAATAAACAAAGTACTGAAATAAATAATTACAGAGTTTCCTCATAAATATTTTACACAAAATTATTGGTTCTTATTGGATTTATATAGATATAGTGGGTAATAAAATGAAAAAAAACATCACACATAACCATATTTATTATGAAATTCAATAAAATATTTGTTGAAACCCGATTCTTATCCATAACCAATATATATTATATTCATTACTTATTCATTTCATGTTTAAGAAATTTCATTTATAGTTCATGATTTATTTAATTTTAGTTTCATGTATTATGATTTTATAATTCCCAATCACATTTTGTTTCCACCTGACATCTATAATATCAACTCTACATCTCAAAAACCACTAAATAATCAAAAACCTCATATATTATAAAAATAAAATACATAACATCCCAACAACTTCATAATAATAACCATTCAGACACATGATAATAAACAATATCCCAACTATGAAACTCATTCTAATTATATTATCCAATTAATTTATACTACCAAGGCTACAAAATTCAAATAAATAAAAGAATTCATAGCATGAAAATTTGACAAACCACATCCCACAACATCTTTTCTCATTTAAAACTTTGCATCATATTAATTCAACATCCCTATCACAAACAACCACACTTTAAATATTTATTTTACAAAAAAATTTCATTATAATATTTTGGTGAATATTATTTTTTAAAAAGTAATCCCTTCAGCTAAATCCTAGAAACTACACACACGTGTATATATATATATTTGTGTGTGGGTGGGGGTGAAAAGGATTTTCCAAAAAAAATAGTGATCATGCAACAATAACTTATGAAAGCTAACCATTGTTCAATGAATATCAAATCTAAAAAAATCTTCATTATTCATTTAGACCTAGAAAAAAATTAAAATTATTTTTAACATAGTAGATTAAGTATTTAGAACCTAAAAATTTGATATTAAAGAAGAATCCAATGAAAAACATAAGGGATGGAAGAATCATGTGGAAGGGTAATAAAATTTAATTTCCTAGGTCAGGGGTTTATAGGTACATATAAACAAAAATGATTCTTTTTAGAACATATAACCCATTTCAAAATCACCAATTTGATTTTCAAGATACCGATTGAAAACTGAGAATGATGATGGATCTCCATAACTATGGAAGAATATGGAACCACTTTTTTGTTCAAATGTGGATTAATTTTAGAAATAAGGAGGTGTTGTCTATGTTGGTATATTGTGGAACTCTATACCAACGGTTCTTTAAAGTTGTTGGGATAGTATTCAAATAAATGGCCAATATTAATAGTTTCGTTGAACCATTAGGATAGTAACCCCTATAATAACGATTTCATAAAACTGTTTTCATAAGGGTGTGGATATAGACACCATTTCCATTAGTGAGTCTGGACATGAGATAAGGGATTTAATCTCATGTTTTCTTTATTAAGGTATATTTTAATTTTATGCACCTACCTTCTTTTATATGGTGTATATACTAACCCTTTTACATGTTATATCATCAATCCTTCATAATTAATTGTACTTTATGTCAATTTTCATATTATTTCTTCCTTGGGGATTTGAATTGAAATTTTCTAGGTGGTAACAGGTTTCTTAAATCCATTTATATTCATTAGGTTATACTTCTACATCACTGAATTTTTTAGTCCATGATTATTTTTGAATTTATATATAATTATTTTTATTTTGTATTTAAAAATATTTTATGTGGATTTACATATGTTCAAATAATAACTTCATGGAAAAATTATCACTTCAAAAGTTATGCTCTTTGTAAGGGTTTTCTTTGTCTTAATCTCATTTTTCTAAGACATGGCTCATGTCATGCACCATGATTTCCTTATATGGTGTACTTATTAACTCATGATTGAATTTTTGAATATTAATTTTTGGAATTAATGGGATAAGAATGAACAATTTCATAATCATTATTTTAGTTAATTTTTATTCAAAAAGTATCAAAGTGATAGAGGATTTATTTTTCAATCTCATTTCATCTCAAGATTATTTATATTCAAGGTTCTTTTGGAATAAATAATATAATATTTTTTCATGAATGGAATTTATTTTCTTCTAATATGGTTATAAATTTGGTTTACATGTTTTTTAATCATTTCATCAATTATTGATTAATGAAACATCATAAAATTTGTTTATATGTGATATCAATCTTGAATATTTTATTAGATTGAAAATCATTCTCTTCCATATACATGTTTTCTAAAATGGTTTCATATATTTTCTTTCTCTAAATAATAATGATAAACTAAAGTTATTTTACAAGTTCTTTTAACTTTTTTTAAAAAAATAGAAATTTCTTAACATTTTCTGAATGGGCCACTTTTCACTCTCTTAACAAATTTTTTTTAAAATTTTTATATTTTAATATTTATGACATGAATAGATTGTCTCCCTATCATGATCCTAATTTTCATTGAATATACTTTTATTTGTTCCCAATTTAATTTTAGATGAAAATTATGTTTATTTTTTTTTAAAATTTTTTTTAAAGTGATTTTTTTGTTGAAAGGTTATTTTTCTCAAGAATATTTTTAATAACCTTTTAATGTATTTTATATTCATCAAGGACAAAACCCCTTTATGTTACATATGATTTTATAGGGGTATTTATTAATTTTAACATCCTAATTATATCTTTGGATATTTTATTATTGTTTCAATGTGAGTTCTAGAGAAATCATTTTTTCCCAAAGTTAATCATGTTATGAAATGTGTTTTATAATGAAATGCAATATCTCTATAATTAATCCATGTTATGGTTCTTGGAAAAAAATTTATGATTATAGATGGTTTTATTATGAACTAAGGATGGGTGGTTTTGTTATAAAACATGGATGGTTGGTTTCTTTATAACCCAAGGATGGAAATTTTTAGTGTAAACTAAGGATGTGTGGTTCTGTTATAAACTAAGGATTGTTGGGTCTATTATAGCCCTACAATGCATTAGGTAATGAGATAGAGATAACAATATGGATGTTACTCCTAAGATATGATGAAGTTTTGTTTATCTTAATAGACAAAATAGTTTAATGGTTATAGAATACACCTAAGTGATATGGAAATTATTTGGTTTGGCAATTCCATGATGAATATTTGATGTTCCAAGAAACCTAAATAGTTTCTAAATGCTTGATATGAGTTATAATGGGTCATTTTTTCAATTATTTTTTAATATGACTTACATAACACTTTTCTAATATAAAATCATTATTCCAAGTCTCGTGATTTATGATCCATGTTTGATGGTTATGAATTCTATTATATTAAGCTCATGCACTTTGATTGTTTCATTATACCCTTATACAGAAAAATTACATTCATTTTTTAATTCTTATGATTATACCTACTATGAATTTTAGCTCATTGTACTTATGTTTTCTTTTCCCCTAGTTGTGAAGAAAGGTTTTTAATTATGTTATTCCAAATAAGGTTTATAGATGTGTAGAACAAATTAGGAGATGATATATATTTTAATAAACCAATTGTTTATATGTCTAATTTTATACATAAAACTTTATCCCAGTTATATAAAACTATTAACCTAAAATGTATTTAGTTATGTAATTGATCTAATATTTTTGTTTGATTTTATATGTTTTCAAGTGATAAAATTTCATAATTTTTATTAGTATCGAAGCCAAAAATTTAAAGATGATGTTTCAATAAAAGGATTTGGGAATATGGGTCTAGCCGAGTTACAAAAATAAAAAAAATCAAATTTTAAAAATAAATTAAATATCATTAATTGGAAATCATATCAGGCACCCTTTTTAACAAAATAAATCTTCTTTCATAAAATAAAAAACCTTTTCATCAAAGCCTTTAAAAATAGTTTCACATGACAGGGTTAACAACCTGTATTTAATATATGATAGTGTTCCATGTACCAAAAAAATAATCTTACCAAGGGGTATACATGGATACATTATGTGCCCCATATCAATTAAGAAAATATAATAAATGATGTCAAATGTAGAGATTATGGTTCCATGTAATTATTGAACAATAAAAGTCATATATCAAATATCACTGTCAAGTGTTGAGGTCATATGTCATAGGAGAATCCAAGATACACCATAGAGTCCACAAAAGAAAAGAAAAACTACCATGATTGATTCCATGTAAATGTAAAATATATCATAAATACAAGCTTACCGACTCGATATACACCCACGTCCTTAGAACATGTCCCTAGTCTGAATAAAAATACTCATAAAGATATGATATTTAAGGTGTGATTCTCCAAATAATAGCATAAATCAAGTTCCTCTCATATAATTGAATAGGATTCCAATGCCTAGTTAAATAGGTGAGTGAGATAACAAGCCATGTGGATTATAATAGGGATCCTCAATGGAATCAACATAAACTAGTAACATTCCAACTACACAAGGTTCTCATATCAACCACACCCCTAAGATCCATAAAATATTACAAACCATGTTTCAAAACCCAAAATAATGTGTTTTAGGAACCATGAACCAAGGAAGAATATGTATATATTCTTATCCAATCATTCTTCAGGACTATAAAATTCAAATTAAAAAGTTACAAATGGTCCTTTATTGTAATTAAAATTGATATATTAGACATTTGTCAATTAATCAAAACATCACTTTGAATCAGCCATTCAAAAGGTAAAAACATTCTCACTTCCTTAAAAACCAATTTAAGGTTCCAAATGGGCCTTCATGTTAAAGTGATTAAAATAAAATCAATCACTTTATTGCTTTTTAAATATAATTTCTAATTCCCTTTTCAAATCAAACCATCACACATGATTATTTAAATCATTTCAATGATATATAAAAATAAATCACCCATTTCAAAGACATTGGAAAAAATATTAGAAATTACTATTATTTTTTCCCAATATGAGGCTTTAAATTTCATAAAAAAAATATCACCATAATCAATTAAAATCAAATTTATTTTCAAAACAAAGGATAATTTATTAATATGAAACCATTCATGATAAATTTTTTTTTACCAAAAATGTTCAATTTATGATTCATGATGATAAAATTAGGTTTAACCAATTTTAAATGGAAGAAATGTGAATTCATGTAATATATGAATAACAATAAAAAGAAATGGCATTGATATAGTTACTTGGAAAATATAGAATCAAACCAAAATGAATCTATTTTTAGTCATTTTTGATGGTGAAGACTAAATCAAGGAAGTGGGATCTAAAAATAAGAGATAAGAGATCATAGAATTAAAATTCCAAAATAATTATTCAATATCAAACATGCATCATGGATTAAGAATTCCCAAAGATAAAAGAATCAAGAGAAGAATAGATACTGATGAAAAAGAAGAGAACACCATTCTGGGGTAGAATAATCACTTTTAATATAACTTCGATCTAATAATATAATCGGTTTAGAGACACAAAATTATTACATCCCCAAACATTAATAAAATTTCCTTGAAAAAAATTCAATCTCTTTGATATCTTATAATTCATGAAACACCGATATAAAGATAAACATGATATTATATTAGAATATAATTTAAAAACGACCATTATAACCTAGCCTAAAAATTTTATGGTATATATAGGACTGACTAAATTATGAAAAATATATATTTTACATACATTAATTGGTTATATATTTATTTCAAATAACAATATGAATAATTTAAAACTAAAACAATTTTTTTCTGAAAAAAAAATTCTTTGAAAGAAAATAGTTTTGACGCTTCTTGTGCACTTTTGATAAATTAATTTTAAAAAAATCATAAATTTTATTTTATAAAATAAAAATTTCTTTTTAAATAAGCATATCAAAATTATATTATGGAATATTTTGTGGTTTTTTTTGAAAATTTTTATTCTTCATTGAATGGAGGAGAATACTATTTTTTTTAAGAACTACATTTTCCTTTAAATTATTTTTAAAAATAAATTATATTTTAAATTAGAATTAAAATAAAATCAGTTAAATTTTATTTTTATAAATAAAATTTAGGTTAGTTTAATCAATTTCATATTTAATTTTATATTAAAACATTCTATAATTATGATAATTTTCTCTTTGGAAACTCGCTCTTTCATAGCAACTATAGTTGAAATTTTAAGTAAATATCTGCTAATATTTTTAGTAGAATTTAGAAAAACTGATTACATATTTGGAATAAAAATTATTTATATTTTCTAATAATTTCAACTTAATTTTTTACCATTATGTACAGTAAAATCAAGAAAAAAATTAATTATCATGGTTAAGGTAAAAATTCATTTACCAAGGGTGGTTAAAATATATAGATAAAGGATAAAATGAACAAAAAAATGTTCAAAACTCATTTTATATCCATATTCTTACCTTATGTACTTTAATGTTCATCAATTTATAATTTTAGATTATTTTTTAAGATAAAAATGTGGGTGTAATTCATTCTTAAAAACTTTTATGTGTGTCCTCTCCACGTATTATAAAAGGCCACCCCTATCCTCCACTCCACATACTTAAAAAGTCATTTTTCATCCAATACCAACCCAAATTACATATTTATTATGCTCAAAACATCCTAGATCATTTTTTATCAAAAATACATCCTGGTATTGATTTTGGTGAAAACCTGATGGGGTCTTCTGAAGAAGAGGTGTCATTCTTATTGTTTTTATTTTCTTTTTATTCCACCTCATCAAAATGTTATTAAATAATTATTTGTTTGAAAAAACCATTATTTACCATATACTTAAATGTAATTATGTTATTGTAACAACATATTTCCATATCCTCCTTCACCAAATTGGAAATTAAACCATCGTTCGTGTGTACGGTGGATTACCGCGTCGTGAACAAATTTAAATTACTTTCCATCAACACCTCTCATGGTTGGATATAATGATAAAATTAATATTTATATATAATATTTATGATAAAAATATACTTCTTGAATTATAATATCACATATAACTTCTTATTTTCTTTTCTTTTTAAAATACGATGTCGTCACTCATGTGTATAGTGAACTACCACCTCACGAAGCGATGTGATTCATTTTTTTACACTTTACATGGATGGAAATAAAGATAAATTTAATTAATATATGTTATATATGTGAAAGTATATTAATTATAAAAAATTAATATATCATAATCTTCATTACCCTTTCACCTATTAAGGTAATTATATCATCGCTCATGTGTATGTATGGCATACTATTTCCACGAGGTGATGAGACTCATTTTCCCAGAAAAAATTTTATGTTTGGTTACAATAATGTATATACTGCGTAAATATGATATTTTTAACATTATTATAATTTTAAAATGATTTATTTGTATCCTATTTACAATAATTATAACATTCATGACAAAACACGCATGAGAAAACACGGCAATTAACTACTGGAACAACGAAAATATATAATATTATTAACAAAAAGGTGGTAAAATGTTATAATAGGATCATATATTACTTTATAAATATTATTATGGTTATATGATAAATTAATAACATTCCTAAAAACATTATAAAGGTTTTCAAATCAATTTAAACTAAATGAATATGTGAGGTAAGGGATTTCATCTCAATTTCATTTCATTGATAAATACATCTTAATATGCACCTATTCACTTTTATATGGTGTATATACATCCCATTTTATGTATTTGACATTAATAACTATTTTTTAATTATTATTAATGCTTCCTATAAATTTTATTCTTCTGGGGAAAAATTTTTAAAGTTACCAAAGAGGTAAAAAAATTGTACATTCTCACTTTCTTTTGTGATTGTTAACTTTATCTTCAAACAATCACTTTATTATTAGTATTTTTCATTTGGAATTAAATTTATATAATATATAAATATTATTTATATCATTGATATGATTACTTATTAAATCCCATACCATTTTTATATTCAGGGTTTACATTGAATTTTATCTGTTATACTAGGTAAATATTGATAAATATGTATTCTTGACTCAATACGGATATTGGATGATAGGATATATTGATTTAGAAATTAAATCAATTATTTGATATATGAGGAATGATTTTGAAGTGATTTTATGTGTAGGACCTAGTTATATATAGACTTTCGATGCATTTAGAGGTGTCATGAGATAAATCAATTGGCCAAATCATATGGGATTTTACAGCTAATTATAAACTGTCATGTGAAATGTATTTATAGTAGAGGTATCATGATAATTGAAATAATGATGTCCAATAATTAATAATTTCCTTAATTTTTAATTTAGTTATTATTATTATCTATGATAATTACCTAATTATATTATCTATGGATGTAATTCATTCTCAGTTTATTGATTAAATGGAATGTATGTATAGTTATTTACGTTTTCATATTGATTATAGCATATCCAATTATGATAGTCAAGTTATCGATTAAATGGAATGTGTGTTCATTTGTTTACCTTTCCATACTGAGTAGCCCTTATCTAATTATGTTATTCAAGTTATTGAAAATGAAATGTGTGTTCATATATTTACCTTTCTGCATTGAGTATGCCTTATCCAATTAAGTTAGTCAAGTTATTTGTAAATGTCATATGAGTTTAGAAATTTATATTTTCATATTCATTATGCCTTATTCAATTATGATAGTAAATTTATTGATTAAATGTAATTTTATCTTAATTATTTACCAAGAAATATTTTTTACTCCATATTAATTCATGATCTCTTCAACTGTATGTAACATTTACAGAGCGTTTGAGATCCCCCTTATTTTTTTCCTTTCCCCAGGTTGTGAAGATGAATCCTTTGAATCAGTTTCAATGATAATGAGACTTTTCTTTTTTTTTATGATTTATTTTTTTTTCCTAATGCAAAATATGTATCATGAATTTATCTATTTCTTTAATACTAATAAATTTTCCATCCCTTTTTTATTTTACCCAACATATCTATTACATTGTAAAAAAGAAGGCATCAGCTCTAGGATATTAGGGTCCAGGTCAGTACAATTTGTATCAGAAAATATTTAATAGAAACCATTTTAAATAGATAAAATTAAACACAGATTATGGAACATAAATCAATGATATAAATTAAAGATAAGTAAAAAATAGCCTCATAATTTTTTTATATATAATAGATTTTGTGGTTTTAACTATAAATACATCATTGTAAGGATACTAAAAGTGGATGTAGTTCTCACACAGATTTACCAAGAGGTAATAACTCCAAAAAGGGTGCATTAGTCTTGACATAATCATCACCTAGTGTACAATAATAGTCCTTACTACACACCTAGTTTTACACTCTTAGGAGATATTCATAGGATAATTTACATTTTCTTTAGAAACCATTATGAAGGATTTAAAAATAAATATATCCCTAAATAAATCATTGTTAGGATTTAGAGATAAACTGTAAGTAAAATTTTTAATTTATGTAAAGTGTTACACCATATTTAAAATTATCAATTATGATTTAAAATTTATAATTTTATAAACTAATCTAGTGTGTGTTATTTTTTGGAAATCAAACCTTGAAGGAAGAAGGGTAACAATTGTAATGTCTTGAATCTGGGTGTCGCCCAAAGGATCCCTGTACTCGGTTGGTCGCATGGACTCAAGTGCATTTCCTCGAATGCCAGAGGCTGCCGACTAGAAGCGAGGGACTTGGATGTGATAGTGGAGAATCTATGCACTCATAGGCAGAGTAACGTAGCCGAAACAAATAGTAAAAAGTAGCAGAAGCATTAATATTATACAAAAAAAGTAAAAAAGTTGAAGACTGGTAGTAAATAAACAAATGTAGAACATATATAAATGTTTCATAACACATATGTCATGTAAAGTAACCAGAAAATCCATAATGATGGAAAACAAAATACTAAACCAAGTACAAAAAACAGGTAAACTCCAGCAGAATCACAAGCCCCGGCTTGGTCTCATGCTCTCCATCTCCAACTGTAATCAAGTACTTGATGAAGAAGGGTGCTCTCCCTTATCTATACCTATATCTATATAATCTATTTGGGTCTAAAAGCATGACCCAAATAGGTTATGAGATGAATCCTAGTAGGTAACCACCAAAATATCTATGTCTAAGAGTAATTAAATGTATATTGGATGAAATATGCAGTAATGAAGGAATAAACAAGGAAGTACTCAAAAGTAAACAATCCTAGAGTATTAAAATAAATTTATTTTCATTTATTAATTATTCAAACCTTTGAATAATAAATCTCAGGATCTATCCTAAGATTTGTATCCCTCCATGTAATAGTTACAAGAGACATATGAGAAGACCATCTAAACAATCAAGTAAGACCGAGTCCAAGCTTGTGTCATGGCTTGACAGACTCATCATAGAAAAACAATCAATCATTCATAATATCCCCAAGGAAAATCTCTCATGGGTTAACCCCCTTGGTTTAACATAGCACTAATCAAATGAAAATGACCACCAGGTCACCTCTCACAGTAAACACCCCTAGGTCCACATAGAGTCAATAAATTATACATGACCTCCGAGTAGCACTCACGATCAATAGCCCTTGGGTAAATGTAGTATAAATAATTATAGACGACCTTATGGGTACCTCTCATAGTTAGTACCCTTGGGTAAAAGTCTACACTAAGGTTATAATGGTTCTATGTAAATAAACCTGGAAACCCCTACACCTTTCCTGGTCCAAGGCTCTCACAGACCATCGAAAGATCAGCACGCATATCATATCAAATCATCACATGTTATATATAACTAATACATAGATAAATTACACATGCATAGCACATGCAATTTATAAAATCAATCAACTCCATCCTAAGAAACTCAAGGCATGGAAACACGGTATGCCTCATAGAAAACCTAGAAAAAATGGAAAAAAATAGACAGACTGTGAAAACGCACCCATAGGGTGTCCCATAACAAGGAATAAAACCTTACACATATTATACAACTCATTTTCAAAAAATTAATCCATGGAGGGTAGATAATAAGGCTAAAATTCAAATCACACAATACCATAAATGCAGGTATTCATCCCTTCAAGAATATATAATCTAAATACTATCAAAGAAATGCATAGAACACTAAACTCGATGTTGTATGATGAACACTCTTGAAGGTAGACCCTTCAATCAGCCTATAACGACATAGATCTCTGAAATGGGTAAAAATGATTAACCCTTGATAACTCAATAGAGAGGAGAAATCAAGAATTGAGGTTCTAGGTAAAGAGATAACTCACTCTTGGGAATCCAACGCATCCAATGGCATCTCAATAGGCGATCAAATAGAGGAACATGAGGAGCTCGAAGATCTTCGGCCGCTCATTGCTCTCTAGTATGAACATGAGGGTAGGAAGAGAGTTCTAGAGATGAGATGTGACCCCTATTTAACTCATCAAATAAAAATAAAAGTATACAGTGTGTTCATTTAATGTACACTCTTTGTACAAGCCTTAATCAGCCCCTACTTTAGAAGGTCATCCAGGTCACCTACACTACCATGTACTCAAGTGTTACACTTCTAGTACATGGCTACATGCAGAAACCGAGTGCACGTCGTGTACTCAAGAGTACAAGGCATATAGCTAGAAAATTTCCAAATAATTATTTTTTCTAAATAACAACCCTAAATTAATATCCATACCTAAAAAAGAAGATCTAGGTTCTTAAAACTTCCCCCATTAAATAATATTTTCCCTAAATTGCCATTTCCATGGGTGGTAAAGAAGAAACTTCAAACAACAACGACCACATTGATAGAACATCGGCCTCCCACTCCCAAGTATCATCATGTACTCGATTGTTCTTCCATAGAACCCATACTAGAGGAATAGACTAGCCATAGAGAACCTTCATTTTGTGATCTACAATCTTTATAGGGTGCTCCAAAAAGGATGCATCCTCTTCCAACTCAACCTCCTCATGTTGAAAAATGTGTTATGGGTTTGGAAAGTAATGTTGTAGCAGAGAAACCTGAAAGACATCATGCATAACCTAGTACCTCTAAGGTAACTGCAACCAATAGGGAACCGTCCCGACTATCCCCAAAACCTCAAATGGTCAGATGTATATCGGTGGATTCTTACCAGGTCTCCTAATACTCTTGTGTCCAATCTTCGATGGTACACGTAGGAAAACCATATCTCCAACCTCTAACTCTAGAGGTTGTCTCTATCGATCAGTATAAGATTTATGCTGAGACTAAGTAGTATTCATCCTCTTCTAAATCAACTCCACCTGCTCATTAGTCTACTGGAAAAGGTGATGTCCCAGCATAGCTACATCTCTTGCCTCCATTCAACATATGGTTAATTGGCATGTCCTACTGTATAGAGCCTTATATGGTGACATTTGAATTTTTTCTGGAAAAATATTATTGTAGTAAAACTCCACTAGGGGTGTGTCTCTCCAAATAACCCTCAAAATTCCGGATGCATGCTCAAAGTATATCCTATAAAACCTGAATGGTGTGCTTAGATAGGCCATATGTCTGGAGATGGTATGTTGTACTCAGAAGTACCTGTGTACCAAAATCCCTCTGTATATCCTTCTATATAAGTGAAATAAATCAAGAATCCATGTACAAAACAATAGAGTGAAGAACCCCATGAAAAAGTACAATCACCCAGATGTACAACATTCCCAGATCATTAACACTGAAGGTTTCCTTGATCATAAAGAAATGTGAAACATTCATGTGTCTTTCAATAGCAACCCAAACCACAACATTCCTTCAAGGAAATCTCGGTAAACCCATCTTGAAATACATCATGACATCATTCATATTCTTCTCAAAAATGGGTAATTACTGCAAAATCCATGTTGGTCGCTGATACTCCTCCTTCACCTACTGACCAGTGGAACATCTCATAACAAAACCATATACATCCCTCTTCATACCTAGCCACCAATACTAACGGTGCAGATCTTGATACATCTTGGTGATACCTAGATGAACTTATGAAATATAGGAATAAAAATATCGCAGAATCTTCTCACATATGTCTGCTGACAGCCATATGTTCCCATGAAAATGCAAGATATCATACTTGTCTACGGTCCATCAGGGGGTGGGGCCCTCTCCAGATACACTCTACCTTAGGACTAGGACTTCAGAATCTGATATTTTCCTCATTCGCGGTCGATCCAAAAGAGTAGACGTAACAACTATAGAAGAAATAAATGTCTACCCCTGTATATTTTCAACCTACAAATGGATTTCAATGAATATATCAATAAGATATCACTCACTACTGGCCTCCTGAACTTCTTGTATTTGAGTCCTCCTACTCAACGCATCAGCCACTGCGATGCCTTTCCAAGGCATGTAGGCAAGATCACAGTCAAAGGACTAAAAGTACTCAACCCACCTTCATTGTCTCAAATTCTTGTCAGTGTGAGTATAGAAATACTTCAGAAATTTATTGTCAGTGTATACCGCAAAATTCTCTCCTAAAAGGTAATGTCTCTAATAGTTAATAGCATGAACAACTACATCTAACTTGAGATCATGCATCAGGTAGTTCATCTCATGTGGCCTCAACTTTTGAGACCCATACGCGATGACTCCTTCTTATTGCATAATCAATGATCCAATCCTGATACCTGATGCATCATAGTAAAGAGTGTAAATCTTTCCTGGCTCTGGAAAAATCAGTATCTGTGCTAAATTCAATCTCTTTTTCTGCTCATGAAAGGCCGAATAGCAGCAATCTTTCAATAAGTACATTACACCCTTCTTACTCAAGCCCATGAGTGGTGCTTATAAGCATTAAAAGTTTATTATAAAGTTCATGTAGTGACAAGCCATCCCCAAAAAACATTTTACCTCAAAGATGTTCCTCGGATTCTCCGAGAAAACTACTACTCTGACTTTATCTGGATCAACTGATACTCCTGTATCTGAGATAATGTCGCCCATGAAGATAATCTAATCAATCCAAAAGTAGAATTTTGAGATCCTAGAATATAACTAATGTTATCTCAGTGTACTCTAAACAATCTCAAGATGGGTGGAATGGTCATGTCGATAGTGAGATTACACAAAGATATAATCCATGAAAACAACCAAAAAATAATGCAAATAAGGATGGAACACTTGGTTCATTAATGACATGAAAAATGTTGGTGTTATCATGAGACCGAACGACCCAACCACATACTCGAATAGACCATACCTACTATGAATGGTTGTAAGAGGTATATCTGATGGTCTAGCGTGCACCTAATGATAACTGGATCTCAGTTCAATCTTTGAGAACACCTGGGATCCTTGAATTGGATCACAGTGATTATCAATCCTCGGTAAGGGATATCGGTTCTTAACCATCAATTGGTTCAACTTCTAATAATCCACATAAACTCAAAGGGTATTGTCTGCCTTCATCGCAAAAAGGACAGGCTAACCCCAAGAAGATGTACTGGGTTAGATGAAACCCTTTTCATATTACTCCTCTAATTGTTTATCGAGCTCCTGTAACCTTGGTGTAGCCATCATATAAAGAGGAATGGACACTAGTTCCACTCTTGTCACAAGCTAAATAGAGAAATATACCTCTCTCTCTCTAGAGGTAAACCTAAAAAATCATATAGAAAGACATCTCTATAATGATCCACTATTAGAGGAAATTTCGTCTATGAAGTCCCCAGTTCATCCAAATACAAACAAGAAATCTGGGTTGTAATTTCTCCCAAACCATGATGCTTGGGTCCGTCACTACACGCCTAGACATCCCATTATACATTGTGTAGAAAAGACTCGCCCTCTAGTGATGTGAAACTCACCCTGTGGTGATAGCAGCCAACAAAGGCCTGAAAAGAGACTACCAAGTCCATTCTGAGAATGAAATCATAACTTATCATATATAAGACATAGAGGTCCCATATGAAGTGACACCTACCAATCTCAAGAGGGAACTCCTTGCACTGATGTACACTAGTTTTCCAAATTCTCAATAGAGTTTCTAGTGTCATGACATCCTCATAAGTAAAGATACAGTGCACAATGCACTCCACAATAGAAATAGATATAAAACTATGGGAATAAATTGTATCAAAAAGAGCATAATATAAAAAATAAGCAACAACAATCGTACCTCCACTACAACATAAATTGACTTTAGTGGCAGTTTGGTAGAAGTGATTCATAGAACCACCGCTAAACCTTTTTGAAAAATAGTTTCGTGGAAGTTTATAATAAAACACCGTGAAACCATCAATTTTTTTACACTCCCGACCCTTCCCCCTGACCCCAACCCTAATTCTAGTCATGACCCCCCTTCTCCCGGTGACCCCCTGCGACCCCCCTTCTCCCGGCAACTCCCCTTCTCCCGGTGACACCCCTTCTCCCCCACAACCCCCTGCAACCCCGTGACCCCACGACCCCCCATGACCCTGTGACCCCACAACCCCCTTCTCCCAACGACCACGTGACCCCCCTTCTCCCGGTAAGTTTACTATGAGCATGTATTGTTTAGGAAAATTTACCATGTTTACATTGAATTCATATTTTATTGTTCTATTTTTGAATAAAACATATCTGTTCAAATTATCTGGGGTAAATATAGTTTAGTTTAGTACGATCTGGTTTTTCTTAGATCAATTTGGATTGGTCTATTATGTTTTTTTTTTCAACGAATAGTTATTCAGTAATATTTTTAGTTAAAGTAGTGTTTGGAAATATTGAATATATATGATTTGGTTCATTTCAATTCAATTTTATACATTTTTTTATTTTATTCAGTTGAATTTGGTGTAGTTAAATGAAATAAAATAAGATTTATATTATTTTCATAACTATTGTTACACTTTAATTCATTTAAGGTTTGATTTTTTTCAATTTGATTCAATTTAATTTTACAATCGATATATTGGTTCATAATTTATATGGTTTTTTGATCACTTTTTCTTGAATTTTAAAAATTTGGATACATTTTAAAGTAGTGATTGTTAATATGAATATTTATATGATATAAAATTATGGAATATAAATGTTTTATAATGGTATTTTTTTGTTTATAGGAGGGTTTATTTTTAAAAAATGGTTGATTCAAGTGTAATGATTTATATTAAACTCATCCAATGATATATTTTTTAAAATAAAATGAATTTTTAAATTTTAACTCATTAGAATAAATTTTAGCAATTAGTGTATATGAGTGGAGCTTTAATGGTCTTAAAATTAGTAGTTTTAGTAAATACCCTTTTAATTGATTGGATAGACCATGAAATGATCTTACAAGCAATGGGTTTCTAAATTTTTGATTTCAATTGGTTTGAAATAAATGTGTACATGTTATAAATAGTTTTTTTAAAAATTGTGAAATGGTTAGGGTTTCTCGGTTTTAATATTTTTAGATCAATTTATTACAAATATTTCATATTTATTTTCTATTTTTGGACATGTCATTGTATTTTAGTTTGGTAAAATATTTCTGAGGGGACTCTGAATATTGAATACATAGAATTAGATCTATTTGTTTTTCAATACATGTCATTCTAGGTTTTTGTGTATCATTTTGACTAAATTAATTTTGATTAGTTTTTGTTAGGTTCATTTTTTTATGGGTCAATTGTGTTCACTTCCGTTAAATTCAATTAAATTTTATTTTATTTTCAATTCTAATTATGTTGAATTTGGAATATTCAATATTGTTCGAGTCCTTCATTTTGAATATGTTTTTATCCAGTCTTGTATTATTTAGATATATTCAATGAGTCTTACAAGTCTTCAGTTCTATATTATTTTGTTCATTAGATTTGTTTCCTTCCAATATGGATAAATTAAAATAATTTTCAATAATTTTAAATTTAATCTATGTAGAAAACATTTTATTGTAAGAGTATATTATAGAAACAAGAGTGTGGGGGTTAATTTCTATTTAAAAAACTAAAATAACATAAAACCCAAACCAAATTTTTTAAACTAATCAGACCCAAATATTGTCTAATGATTAGAATATAGGTATCAGACTTATAAGTCATCCATTAAATCAGAGTTACAAAACATACTTACAAACAATATGATTAGAAAAATATTAAAAACTTTGAAACATAGACATTCTAATACAAATTTCACATAGGAATAAAAAACATGTTAAAACAAGTAATATGAAACCTATGCATAATGAATCTATTAATTCAAGTTGGTAATGATCAGGCTGGTTATGGAAATAATTATTTAGGGCTAGATGAGTCTATTCTTGGTTTATAAAAGATTTTATCAATTTTTTTATGGACTAAGTTTCCCCTTTGTGTTTCCGATGATAAAAATAATTTTGATTCTATATATGTGTGCTCTAGGGTGGTAGAGGCATTTTAAGATTGATTTCTGGGGTTTTGTTGAAAAAAAGTGGAGGATGGTGTTTGTTATGAGAGGGTATCTCTTTTTTCCATTTATTGTCATATGGTTAATAGGAATAGATTTCTTAGGTTGAGAGTTTTGTAATCATGTTTGTTGGGTTATTGTGTGAGGCATTTTGATGTGTTGTATATGTTTCAATTTAGATACGGGTATTCCCATCATTCTTATTCATTGTCGAATAATTTTATATATTGTTATGAAATGGATGATTGTTTTGGTTCCCAGCTACTTTGTGTAGTTTCTATATGCCCTATTGAGTGTATCACATTGTGGTAGCTTATAATTGATCATTGAATACCATGATTATGTAATTGATAATGTAATTGATATTGAAGTCATAGGATAGGTATTGATGTTGTTTTATGGGATAATGGAAACTATGGGATGATTATATTAATTCTTATAGGATTATTCGATGGAAATCTAAGAATTGTAATGTAAAATAATAAATCCAACTAGATCTAATGGACTAAATTTATTAAATGAGAATTTTTATTGATTTTAACAAATGAGTGGATAGTAATATCTTTTTACTATGTCAAAATGTTTAATGGTGATGAATCATGATACTTATGTTCATGAATTAAATCTAGTCTCTACTAGTGTAGTAAAAAATTAAATGGATACCAAGAAACCTCAATCAAAAGTGCATAGGCAACACAAAAGTACAACCACACACACCCAAGTTCATGTCAGGACTACTCTACTAGAACAAAATACACACCAATCCTTGTTTGGAAGTGCATGTCAAACATTATAGGCCCAATAATGACCTTACTATACTTAATCCCAAGAATATAAGATCTAATATAGCTCCAACATGTGTAGTTACTAGTGTGAGCACATCAAAAATAGTATGGATTTCACTACACCATAGCACATAAACTTGAGAATATTCTCCTCAAATAAGTACAATTATAATATGCATACTTTATGATCAATGGATCATCTTTATTATATTTTGTTTCTGTAATCTTACACTATCATATATATGAATCTCTTTCTCTATTTTGTAGTAACTATGTGTTTCGATTTTTTTTAATATTGTGTAGGCACATTGTGATATACATGCATAAAAGCTTCACCACATTACCGAGGAACGCACCTCAGTATGATAAGGGTTTGAAGGAGTTTTTAGATTTTTCAATATCTAATCAATCCATTGAATGGAGAATAAGATGTCCATGTCCTAAATGTAAATTTAGAAGATAGATGAAGAGAGATGAAGTTTATGAACATTTAATAACGAAGAAATTCCCTAATCAATATTTGTGTTGGATTTGGAAAGGGTAATCGAACATTACAGAAAGATTGAGCTCTTATGTTAATACAAATAATTAGGTCCCAACTTCATCGACAAAGGACAATGAAATAAAAAATCTCATAAATGATTGATTCGGCACTGTAAGACACCACTATCAACATCAAAACTTAACAAAAAAACCAGATAAGTTTTTTACAAATTGTAACGTGACATGTGATGTTTTTGAGACTGTAACACAACCAAATCAAGATTGTAACATATCATTGGATCTTCCTCTTGATTCTGTGGAGTCAAATATAAGAGATAACTTCACTAAGGAAATTGCGTTTCATGATTTAGATGATGATGGAAATCAAGAGTTATATAGTGGGTGTTTGAAATATTCAAATATTTCTTTTCTACTGAAGTTGTACCATATCAAATGTCTATGTGGAATTAAAAATAAGCCAAAGTCCATGATATTGGAATTGATTCGTGATGCATTTCCAGAAGCAAAATTCTCCAAGCATTTTTATGATATGAAAAAATGTGTACATGCTTCATCTTAATTATAAAAAAATACTTGTGTGTCCCAATGATTGTATGATTTGTTGGGGAGAGGATTCAAGTAGACCGAATTGAAAAAAAAATGTTCTTTTTCTAGATGTCCATCAAAGGGTGATGTTGGAAGTCTGAATCAACATAATTTCATGGATAAGAAGAAAAGGAACACACCTGCAAAGGTTTTGAGTTACTTTATTTTGAAGGATCAATTGCAATGATTATTCATGTCATTGAAAACTGTTGAGCACATGAAGTGGCATTCTATAGATAATAACAATGATGGGTTAATGAGACATCCATGAGATTCAAAATCGTGGAAGACAGTTCATTCATTACATCTAGATTTCTCAGCTGATCCTAGTAATGTTTGATTGGGATTGGATGTCGATGGATTCAACCCATTTGGGACTTTGAGTACCAGTTATAGCATTTGGCTTGTTGTTTTTATCCCTTACAATATGCATCCATGGATGTGTATGCAACAAACATCTTTTATCATTTCGATGATTATTCCTTTAAAACAAAATCCTATAAATGATATTGATGTATACTTGCAGCCTTTGATTGACGAATTTCATGATTTATGGAGCAACGGTGTTGAGACATTTGATGCTTCTTCTAAAAAAATGTTCAAAATTCATGTTGCTTTATAGTGGACCATTAATGACTTCCTTGGGCATGGGAATTTATCTGGTTGGAACACATACATGGGTTTTTCTTGTCCCATTTGTAACTTCGATTTTGAGCCCAAATGGCTACCTCATAGTATAAAATGGTGCTTCTTATGCCATCAAAGATTTCTCGATGCATCTCATAGATTTCGGTTGAACATATCAAAATTTAATGGTTTCATTGATCATAGACAACCTCCAAAGTTGTTAACTGGTTCTGAAATATTGAAACAACTCGAAAATGTTGAAATAGAATTTGGGAAGGTTCATTATTTGAAGGATAGTGGAAAACAACTCTGAAGTGCATCGTCAAGTGAAATTAGAATGCAACAATGAAAGAAAAAAAGTATATTCTTTAAACTTTCATATTGGGAATTTAATTTGTTGCGGCATAATCTTGATGTGATGCATATTGAGAATAATGTCTATGATAAATTGATTTTCACATTACTTAATGAGCATGGAAATTCGAAGGATCATCTCAATGCTCACAAAGAATTACTAGTAATGAACATAAAACGTGATCTCTGGCTAGATGAGAATGAAAAGTATGCTCTGGAAATTTTATCAAGGAAAAATAGGGATAACCATAGATTCCTTTAAAAATTGAAGAATGTGAAGGTATATTATGGGTATTCGAGTAACATATTGAGGTGTGTTGACTTGATGAATCGTAAGTTACATGTATTGAAGAGTCACGATTCACATATTTTGTTATAATAGTTACTACTATTGGCATTGCATACATTATTACATGAAAAACATACTACTGTTGTACTCCAATTCTGCACATTTTTTAGGCAATTATGTTAGAAATATTTATATCCATTTCACCTTGATAACCTCCATGTGAGGTTTGTATTGACCATTGTTTCATTGGATATGATCTTTCCTCCATCTTTTTTTACTGTCATGATGCAGTTAATTGTGAATTTGGTTGAGGAAGCTAAATAGGAGCCCATATTCATTATTGATGGATGTATCTAGTTGAGAGGTGTTTTATTTATATGTTTTTTATTTATGTAAACAATTTTTTTCATTTCAATAAATTCATAATTAGTATTATTTTATTTCATAGATATCTTGGGCATTTGAAAGCATGCGTGAGAAATAAAGCTCAACCATAAGGCTCTATTACTTAAGTCTATTTAGATGAGGAGTTTCTTACCTTTTGTTCCAGATACCTGGATGATATTGAGACAAGATTTAATCAAGTTGGACTTGTTGACGACACATCGAATAATTCTCAAATACATCAGAAATAAAAACTATTTCATGCTATTATCCGATCAGTTGTGAGGACCTCAAATGTGACACTAACATAATTGGAATTATTACAGACACATAGATATGTGTTGCTGAATAGTGAAATTGTATATCCATTTATTAAAGAGTTGATGATACAAACAAAGATAAAAATGAGAGGTCGAACACAAAATGAGAAATATATAATGAAAGTTGTGAATAAAGTTCTTGTAGAATAGTTTTCACAATGTGTAAGTTCATATATATTGCAATAAATATAAATATTAGTTTGACACATACATTTTGTAAATCAAATAAATTATATTTATTTTTTTAGATCATGAATACTGATGCTCGATATAATTTTTCAGAACATTTTATGTTTCATGCTAGAGGTCCTATAAAACAAGTTAGAAAGTTTGACATTTACAATGTCAATGGATTTAGATTTCGTATAGTCAACTAAGAAGTGGGTTTGGAAACACAGAATAGTGGTATATTTAAATTTTTTGAAGTGGGATACTATGGAAAGATGCTTGATATTATTAAATTAAACTACCATGGGAATTTTTCTATTGTTTTATTCAAATGCAATTGGGTCAATATTATTTGTGGTGTTAAAAGAGATTCCTTGAAATTTACTTCTGTGAACTTCTCTCGCTTGATGGATGTTGGTGATCCTGAACTGCATGATCCATATATCTTATCATCGCAATAAAAAATGGTATATTATGTGAATGATGTTTTGGATGAAGGGTGGAGTGTAGTTGCTCACGTAATACAATGATATTTGTATGATATGGGCGATGAAGTGTAAGATTTAACCTCTGAAATTGAATCTCATCAACAACAAGAAGCATAATTATTTGTCCATCATGGTAATGAAAATATTATTCTAGCAAGGATGAATGAAGTGGATGAAGTAATGGAGTAGAAAACCAACATTATTGAAGTGGAAAATGATTGTATGTACAGTTATTTATTCATTCAGCAACCACTTATTTCATTTGTGCATTCATTCATTATCATTGTTATATATATTTTGTTTGTTAGTAATTCGCATCTATTATCATTTATAAATTTTTTTTTCTGCATAATTTTTTTGAAATATATATTCTGAACTTAATTTTATTTGATTAAATGACAGGAATGCCAAGGAGGAAGCAGTACACTATTTCATCTACTATTGTGATAGATGACGATCTATTTGTCTCCCTCTCCACAGCATCTGATCCACCAGCATCCGACACCCCAGCACCATCTCCCCCTACACAATCTCTCACACCCTCGGTGGGTGTCCCATTAGAGTCTGATTCATCGACATTCCCTTAAGAAGCCTTAGTATTGGGGTGGAATCACACCCCTTCCAGTTCATCATGTGCATACTGTAGGGTCACTGTCATAGGTACAAATTTTAATATAAATAAATTTATTGCATTTTTTATACTAATTTTTTTCTCATTGAAGATGAAAAAATGAAACTGTGGAGAAAAACGTAAAAATTTCAGCTGTTTATAATATGAATGGAAAGAATATAGTCATGCCATTTGATTTATTTTGGGTCCCTACGGATGACGTCGCAGGGTTACTTGGCAAGATTCTAGGCCAACTGGCAGCGGAGCCCATTCCTCTACCTATTTCTTATGAAGATTGGAGAAATATGCCTCCAAGTTGGAAAAATGTAGTTTTTTATTCCCAAGTAAAGGTAATTTTAATAAATTATTGTTTAATTGACTATTATGTTACTAATATGTTCAAAATGAACTTATGTATACTGATGTTCTTCCACATTACATTTGCTGATGTGATAGCACAAAAGTGGACGTTGAAAAATCTTGGTAAGAAATGGAAAGACTTTAAATGGGGATTTTGGTGCTATGTCAACGATACTTCGTTGACTGTGTAACAAATGTATGAGAAGCTACCCAGTGGGGTATCGAAAGAATAGTGCAAAGTTTTTGTTGACCGACATCATGGTGAGAAGCGGTTGATATTTAAATATATATTATTATATTATCCGTATTTTAAATTTATGAATGTATATGAAGAGGAAATTACGTTGAACACATTACTATTAAATTTCATTTTATTTATTTCAGATCTCCCAAGACAGGATGCAACAAACCAGGCTAAGAAAGTCACCCCTCACACTACTGGGTCAAAAAGCTTTTCAAGAAGTTGAATGACTCTGGTAATATATTCATTAGTTTAAATATTTATAGTACAATATTATCTTTTTAATATATTAAATTTTTTGTTTATCTTTTCTTAATGCAGTCACAGAGTTTAGGGAAGGAAGTGTCCCGAACTAAAGT
This sequence comes from Viscum album, assembly GCA_963277665.1. Classification (NCBI taxonomy): domain Eukaryota; kingdom Viridiplantae; phylum Streptophyta; class Magnoliopsida; order Santalales; family Viscaceae; genus Viscum; species Viscum album. The sequence continues at coordinate 1,616,415,196 of OY728136.1, read as the reverse complement.
GTAGTTGGATGTTCACAAAAAAATTAGATGGAAGTTTTATTAATGAGCATATAAAAGAAGTTGGGGTATGAAGTCAATTTTTTATTATAATAACTTATTATCAGTTTTTACTATATTAAAATATATTGATATTTCATTTATAGGTAAAAATTAAAGAACTATGGGATGTCAATCCTTGGCAGTCCTACTCAGTCTCCCAAGATGACCTGGTCGCTAAAGTCCTTATGAATGAGCATCCTGATAGAGTGTGTGGGATGGGTTTCAAACCCATACCATCTGAGGTCTTTGGCAGGCCATCAGGGATTCCAGCTGCCTCTACTCCTGATTATAGTCAGTCCATACCCGAATATGCTCTAAGGGATATTTCTTCTCTACCAACCACAGTTCAAGACCAGGGGGCTCAGATATCTGCTTTGCAGAAAGTGATGACTGGTATATATCAGCAGATGAGCATATAATCCCCCGGTGGTAGGCCATTGACTGGTGGTAAGTAGGTAAATCACAAAAAATCAAAATCATTTATTTTTCAAACATTTATTGGTTGTACATTTAAATATAAATATGCAATAGTATTTAATTTTCCATATAATGTTCTTACAGGTGACATCTGGAAGTGGAGATGGAGGTAGAGAGGGTGTTGATACATGACCATCATCAGACCGTGAGTAGTTGTATTGTTGATGTGTTGGAAAAATATAGGAACAGTTGGTTTGTATATGTATCATGTGTGGCACATAGTTCCCACCAGACATTTTCATGACCTAACATTTTCTTGATTTCTCATGTTTCCTTTTATGCATTTTATTGATTTCTAATGTTTTCATTCATGTCACGATTTCTTGAGTCTGGTATGCACCATATATGTCGATTCATTATTGTGATGATTCATTTTTTATGGTTCATTTTTTGTGAGTTTTTTTTTCATATAATTTTATGGATGAAACATCCAAAGTTTTCATGCATTTAGAGTGTGGTTCTATGTTCGTTATGGAGTGTTTGACTCACTTTATGAACTTTTAGGTTTTGTGCATATTTTTCTTATGGATGATCAATCTAGGGTGATATGATTCACATTCGGACACAATATTTTTGTTTGATCATAGGTGAATGTATATTGGTTTTCCACCATATCAAAAATATATTAGGTTCTAATTACATAACATAACTCGAGGTACGGTTTGGGCACAAAGAAGGGTAGTTCAGTTTTTTGACCCAATTGAAAAGTGTTTGGTGGAAGGAAGTGACAATTTTTGACTTATCATTGAGGGAATAATTTCTAGAGCATTGGTGTTGGTAATTATATTTCCTCTCATTGGTGTGGGAGGCAGGGATACATGGAGAGACTGTGTGATAAAAATCAAGTTGAGTGTCGAGATTACAGTAGGATGAGCCATCTCCATGATTTTTTTAGATCTCTTCCTATAGTATAAAGTTAATGAGTGTCTAAAATAATTCCACATTTAGGAGTGGGGAAATCAGCTTCATGTTAAGAAGGGAGATATTGATTGTCCAATCGATCAGTTCGAAGTAGTGGTCATGGTCAAAGCATCCAGGCACAAGACTTACACCACTATCATAGAGTACCTGATCAAGGTATCTAGGCTCTATATTAGGACCACAGATCAGTATAATTGTATAAAGTGTGACCAATATGTGGGGAACAGAATGTTGGACCTTCTACAGTTAGAGGTACTATTTTGGTAGCTTCCAGTTTAGTATCTAATTTTTTTGATATAGGTGATTCTCATTCCATCATATTTGTGCATGTTGTGGAGATCCTTGGTCTCTACATTCAGTTTTCCAATTAAGTGATGACACTCAAAACTTTTTTGGGTATTTGATTAGATAATTATTTATATTGTATGGATTGGACCATGATATAAGTGGGTGTCACCTCGTATGGGACCTAGTTTTCCTCGAGATGATAGTTTTGACATCATTCTTAGGATGGAATAGTTGTTCCCCTACTATTCTTACATTGATTGTTATCACCAAACGGTGTCATTCACATCACTATAGGGTGGGTTTTTTCACAAGGGTGAATAGGATGTACGAGAAATATTATATGGACTTGACCATCATGGGTTGGGTGTGATGATAGACTGAATTACATGATTATATCCAGATCATAATGAAAGCATTGGAAAAATTTGCATGCCAACAAGGCTCGTAGAATCTAAACCCCATCATGGAAATCCCTATTTTAGAGTTACCAAATAGTTCATTTCCTACATTCTCATAATAGTGGTAGAGGTAAGATGATGTTGAATAATTAATGAGGATACAATCACACAAAATTAACTTCATAACATAAGTGAACACATGAGTTTATGTTTGTAGTTTTTCTTTGTGAATTTTTGATTTATATGACTAAAGGATGTGATTTATTCTTAAACATGGAATATCTTTTTATTCCCTATATATATTATTAATTTTATTTTTTCCAATATACATATTCATATATGTGCTTATTTTCTAGTATACATTACTAGTTTTCACTTATTTATAATGTAATTGTGACATGACTACTGTATGCACTGTTTTTCCAATATGCATTACTAGTACTCACTTTTATAGAATATATGTCCATTCTTGTATCCACATATTTTCAAATAATTCATTTTGGATAAAATTCAAATTATTTTTATGTGAACATGTAATTGAATGATCATGTCTTGCTAATTCATAGGTTGGGTAGTTGTTCTTTATAACCTAGTGGTTAGGGAAACAAAAGAATGTGTCAAATCAGATGTTCATTAAGGGTAAATGTGAGAGATATCAATTAATAATTATATGAAAGCATAAGATAAGAATAATGAAATGAGAGAATGACCATAAATTAATAATATCATACATAATTAATCATATATTACAAGTGGGATGTATGTTGATATGAATTGTTATGTCAGGGTTGGAACTGGTATGGATGGAATAGGTTGAACCTAGGATTGGCATTGTTTTCCGGAAATATGATAGGTATACTTGTTTATAATTTTTTTTAATGGTCTATTGGCCATGTCATATGTTTGTTTTCATTCCATGACTGAAATATTCTTTTTATTGTGCTTATTTAAGCATCTATTTTCATATTGAATAGTTTGTATTATATTTGAATATTCATATTCATGGAATGGCTTGTTTTTCAGGGCACTGGGGCAGGGGATGCAGAGCTATTATTTTTTTTCCGAGATCAGCTTTCAGTGGCAGTTAAAACTGCCTCTCAATGAGACTAGTAAAATTATAGCGGCAGTTTTAACCAACACTATATATATATATATATATTGTAGCGGTGGTTAAAACTAATGCTACAGTGTCCCACCATCCGCATGTATTCCGCGGCAGGTTGGATTATTTTAGCGGCACTTTTCCGATGAGGGTGTGTTTTTTATTCATGGTAGTAATAACCACTACTAATTAATGAGATCCACCATCCATAAAACCACCGCTAAAAAAACTAGAACTACCACGAAATGAGGAAACAATGACAATTCATTTAAACCGTTGCGAAATGAATATAACCACCGCTAATAGTTTCCCAATGCGCAATTTAGCAGCGGTTTCCTAAAACTGCCGCCAAAGCATATAGCGGCAGTTTAAACCACCACTAATAGGTAATTTTCCTATAGTGCTCTAACCATGGAGGGTCTAGGATCATGCTCCAGCTGAGTCTGTTCCACTGCAAAATTCCGACCTGTATTATGGCCTTGCAACCCTTATTGACTACCCTAAGCTAATCCACCCTACTGTCACTGGGAACCTATAGCCTGACCACCACAGCCATGACTACCTCCTTATCCCGAGTGACCTGAAAAACTATAGTTCCTGGAATGAGGATAAATTTTTTGTCTTTCTCTATAATTTGGGTTCATAGATAATCCCCTGTCACTATCTACTAGTGAGAAGAACCGAAAAAACACTGATGATAACCCATCTTGCTAAAATATCGGCACTCAACTGGGTCTCTTGGGCACTTAGGTCTCATTTTCCCACTCTTTGCACACTAGTAGCACCTCACCTAGCTACCTATAGATACATCCCTTCTATTGGAATAAACATGCGAAGGATCCCTATGGTGCTTCCTGCTAATAGTAAAAGGAGTACCTGCCTTGGATGTTAAACCAACCTGGATCACAGCTCCAAACTCTCTCAGATTGTTCTCGGTAATCAGTTCCCAGTTCCCTATATCTATCATTGAAGTCATCATAAAGAAATTCACTTTTTATCGGATGTCATTCCTAATACTATTCTCAAATCTCCTAGAAAAAGATAACTCATCACCTCCTAGAACATGTGTAAAGGGATAAAGCTCTGTAAAACTAGAATAGTAATCCATCAATGAAACAGATCCCTTCTTCAAATGCATTAACTCTCAGGATTGATCATACCTCAAATTCCCAGGGTATAAGTAATCATAGAAGGTCCTTTGGAACTCTTCCCAAGACATATCTCGTTGATTTACTGCCTGGGAGATAACATCCCACCATCTCCTTGTTAAATCACATAACATGTACGTCTCAAGCTTCACCCTACTCTCTGGATAAGTATCTAGATTCTCAAAGATAGAAATAAAATCCTCCCACCATGAATCTACAGCATACGGTCTCACATCCCCTGAAAATGTGGGAAGATGCTTCTGTTGGAACATCAGCATCAACTCTTCCATAGTCGGGGAAGGATGTGGTGATCCCTTGAAGGATGCATTATCCTTATAAATCCATCATGGAACTGTTCCTCTATACCTATGACTGGTATAACAACTAGTGCTAAGATGAGCATGACGGGAGGATCTGCTGGTAGTACCTGATCTACCATTTCTGGTGTCTGATAGTTTCCCTATATCTGGCATACAACCGGAGGATTTCTTGGTGGAAAGACTCTACAAGGTCAAGTGAACACCTCAGTTCATTATTATCAAGTACAACAACAAAGAAGTTCTAGAAAGGAAAATGAGAAGAAACATTTGAGTTTTAGAAAATAGGGTTACACGGCATGTATAACCCTTACACAGCATGGTCCCCTATTATTTTACACGGTATGTACCTCTGCCAAACCTGGTCATGTAACACCCATACATTTGGTGTGTTCATCCTCATACATGGTGTGTACTTGAATTTTCCCTCCTACCCAAGTTCTTCTACACAGCTCGAGCCACACGATTCTCTCTGGCTGCCACCTAAAGGTGCCCCATACCCAGTTCGTCACATGGCCTCAAGCACATTTCCCCGAACACCAGAAACTGCCAACTAGTAGTGAGGGCATTGGATGTGATAGTGGGGAAACTCATCCCTCATAGGTAGAGTAACATAGCGGAAACAAATATCAGACAGTAGCGGATGTAGAAATACAATACAATAATAATAAACAGTGAATGACTGATAATAAATAAAAAAATAGAGCACATATATAAATGAGACGTGTCACTTATGTCTATGAAAGCAGCCAAAAAAGTCACAATGCTATAAAATCAATAATAAATCCTGTAAAAACAAGTAAACTCTAGTAACATCTCATGCCTCATCTTGGTCCCATGCTCTCCATATCCAATAGAAATCATGTACCAGATGAAGAAGGATGATTTCCCTTATCTATAACTTCAACCATATAATCTTTTTGGGTCCAAAAGCATGACCCAAATAGGGTGTGAGATGAATCCCAATAAGAAAGCACAAAATATCTATGCCTAATAGTTAGTGAATGCATATAGTAGAAAATATGTATAAGTGAAGAAATAAAATTAGGAAGTGATCAAAAGTATAAAATCCTATAGTTTTCAATTACATTAATTTTCATTACATAATTATTCAAACCATTGAATAATGAATCCGGAGATCTAGCCTAAGCTCTATATCCCTCTGTTTATAGTAACAAAATATGCCTCATAAGACCATCTAAATAACCTAGTAAGACTGAGTCTATGATTGTGCTTTGTCTTGGCAGACTCATCACAGAAAACAATCAATCATTTATAACAACCCTCTTGGAAATCTCTCATTGTCTAACCCCATTGGTTTAACATAACACTAATCAAAAGAAAACGACCTCCTGGGTAGCTCTCAGGGTCAATAACCCAAGTTCCACATGGCATCAATAAATTTTGCATTACCTCTAGAAAGCTCTAATGGTCAATAATCCATGGGTCAATGTAGTATAAATAATCATAAACTCTTGGGTATCTCTCATAATAAATACCCCTAGGTCAATGTATACCCCAAGGCCCTTGCGGTATTATGAAAATAAACATGGAAACCCCTGTAGTTTTCATGGTCCAAGGCTCTCACGGCCCAATAGAAGATCAGCGCCCATATCATTTCAATGTAGCACATGTAATCTATAACTACTACATGGATGAAATTCACAATCATAAAAAATTTAATTCATCTAATCAAAAAACTTCATCTTAAGAAACTTAAGACATGGAAACACGGTATGCCTCACAGGCAACCTTGGACAAGTGGCCCAAAACAGTCAAACTAGGGAAACACGCCCATGGTGTGTCCCGTAACAAGTAATCAAACTTTACGCATATTCTACAACTCCTTTCAAATCAATTAAACCTTGGAAAGAATATAATAGGGATAAAATAGAAAACACCAAATACCCTAAATATGGGTATTCAACACTTTAAGCATTTATAATCCAAATACTATCAATGAATGGCACAAACCACCTACCTTGATGTTTTATGATGGACACTCTTGAACAAAATCCCAAGAATAGGCCTAGAACTATGTAGATCTATAAAAAGGGTAAAAAACTCAACCCTAGATAACTCAAGAGTGATGAGAAATCTGGAAGAGAGGCTCTATGGAAAGGGAAAACTCACCAGAGGGAATCCAACGCACCTATAAGCATCTCAATCGAAGCTAGGATGGAGGAATTGGATGATCTTGAAGATTTTCGGCTGCTCGTCACTCTCCTATTTGAACATGGGGAGAAGAAGAGTATTCTGGAGATGAGAAGTGAACCCACTCTGACTCATTAAATAAAAATAAAAGTACACATCATGTTCATTTAATGTACACGCCATGTAAAATTCTCAATTGGCACCCACATTAGGTGGTCAGCCAGGTCACCTACACGGCCATGTACTCAGTCGTTACACAACCAGTACGTGGATACACACAGCAACCGAGTACACGATGTGTAATCGAGAGTACAGGGTGGGTAATTAGAAAATTCCTAAATCACCCTTTTTTCTCAGAAACAACCCAAAATAAAGATCCATATCTAAAAAACAAGATACAGGTTCTTACATCAATACTCATAGCCAATGTAGGGGTTTCTGTAATGCAAAATCCACTATAACTAGTGTGAAACAGAGAATATCATGGCTATGTTATAGACACTTAATCTGGTTATGACATATAACCTTTACCAGATGGAGCAATATATTTTTCTAAAGTGTGATTTTCATATGTTGGATCACATCAGGAAATAGTAGCATTCATCATTTGGTGGGTGTATAAATCTAATGGTAGATGAGAAATATATTAAGTCTCTGGATAAAATATTTATAGCCATGATATGTTATGAAAAGGAAAATGTTAAACTTTTAGTGTACTATATCAATGAAAATTCGGATCAATGGTGGTTGTTATTCTGGAATAAAAGGGAGGAAGAGGAAATAAAATAAATAGAATGGTAATATTTTAAGGCTAAATTCCTCAAAAAAAATTCTTCATAAGAAAAAAATTGAAATGAAGAAAAATTTACTTTTTCTAAAGAAAAATGTAGAAGAAAGTGTTGGGGAGTAAGAGTATACATTTTCAAGGCTAACCAAGTATGCTATGGATTATATAAAAGACATAGAATATAATATTGACCATTTACATGAATGGATTAATCCAAGTCACTAAAGGGAACTTTTCTCTCAAAAAATATCAATATATTATGAAATTGTTTTATATTCCATAAAAATAGAGAATTTATTCTCTATATCTTATATTTTTAAGGGTAATCAAGAAAATAATAGGTTTAATGGGAACCAAGAAATAGTTAATGCATTAAATAACAATAACAGAATGAGAAAATTTCCATATGGGGAGAACTTTTTATGGAGTCCACATGGGAAACATTTGAAGATATTTGTATTTTTTAAAGTGTGGAGAAAAGGGACCCCGAGATAAATAATTAAAAGGTGTGAAATAAAACACTTGTATTCAGTGTTTAAACTATAGGTATATGGGGAACTATGCAAATTAATAACTCAAGAATCAAGGGAATCTACCATAGAAGAGGCTGAGGGGAAATGGTCAGGCTTATCTGATCACTGTAGTTGAGGTGGATGTACCCATTGGTGGAGTAGAAGGTGAATTAAGACAATATTCAAATTTATCTAATGATTTATTTAATTATGGATCCTTTCACTTTTTTATATCTACCATGTTTTCTAAAAAAATTATATATTTACCAAGAAATTTATTAAGGGAGTTTCAAGTCAAAACATCTAGTTGAAGTCTTATTACCATAAGTATGTTCCATGTAGTCCCTGTAATGAAACATAAACGTGATTTATTTTCTAACCATGTTATTATACCCATGGTATACTTCAATATAATCCTTTGAATGTTCTATCTTTCAAAATATGATGTTAATAATTATTTTAAGAATTAGGAAATTCTGATTCATGATGAAGATGTATAATTATTTTCCTTAAGAGTAGGGAGTTCATCAATGAGTCACACCAAGTTCCACCACTAGTATATCTTCTAAATGATGTTCATGGGTATTAATAGAAAATAAAATATGTGTATGGAGAATATAATAATTAAATTTATCATGTAATTACTGTATAGAAATAAATTGATGCATTACTTGAGAAATTATCTGGACACCCACCTGATCATGAAGTTAATGTTTCCATTTATTTTATCTCTAATGTAAACCAATATCAATGACTCCCTAGATAATGGATACTATATAATTAGTGGATTCAAAGAAACCGCTTGGGTAATTTTATGATAAGGGATTAATTCTCTCTGTTGTTTCACCTTGGGGAGCCCCAATTCTCATGATTAAGAAGAAAGATCTATGCCTGAGGTTGGTCATTAACGCTATTAAAATAAGGAAAAAGTATCCTCTTCCTTATATTGATGACTTATTAGATTAAATTCTTAGATATTAATATTTTAAAATATTAAACTTTGTTCTAGGTATCAAAAATCTAGAGTAAAGAAGGAATAAATTTTGAAGACACCTTTATGAATATGGTATAGGAATTGTGAGTTTGTAGTAATTCAGTTTTCGTTGAATAATGAACCCTCTATTTTTATGGATCTAAATAATAGAGTATTGCATAAATATATTTATGATAATTTTTTATTCATTGATGATAATTTGGTGTAATATAAAATCTATGAGGACCATGAAAATCACATGAAAATCATTTTTGAGACTCTTAGAAGGAATGGATTGTATATGAAATTTATTATTTTTTATATATAGATTCAATAAGTTTATTTTCATGTCCATATTGTCTCCAAGGATGGAATATTATTTTATTTTGAAAATAAAATAGAAATCAGACAATGTCCTACAAAAACAAATATAACTTAATTATATAGTTTCATTATTTTGTAATGTTAATATTAGTGATTCAATCATAATTTTTCCTAACATGATAACTCATTAACCAATCATTCATGTAAAGGGTTTATGTTTTTTTAGAAATAGGGATTTAAATAATGTTTTGATGAACAAAAGTGTAGGTTTGTAAATGATTCAATTTTGACCCTATAATCTAGAAATGAGGGGTTTTGTATTTATAGTGACGAGTCAGAGAAGGGAATTTGTTATTTCCTTTCGGAAAAGGATAAATTTATTGCATAGTAATAAAGGGGTTTGAAAACTCACAGACAGAACTATTCAGTTGATGATCTTAAGTTGGAATCTGTAGTCTTTTCATTGTTGATATAGAGACATTATCTCCATGGTGAAATGTCTGAGATATACATAGACCATAAGAGCCTAAAATATAAATTTTCATATAAAGAGATCAATATGATACCAAAAAGATATCATGAACTACATAACAATTATAATTTCTTGATATCCTACCACCTAAGGAATTTAAATAAGGCCTAGAATTAATTGAGCCTGAAGGATCACAGAGTTGTGTCACAAATGTAGATTTAAAGTGATCATATGTTTTTGGACATAATAAATATGATTATATGAGTTATTATGGGAGGATATACATCACCCCTTTTTCAAATGATTGTGAAACCATATTTATTATAAAAGATATAATGTTCTCAATATGATTATGAGAACATTCATAAGAAAATTAAATGTCTTAATAATGGGAAATTAGTAGACATCATTTGTGAAGATGGTGTCTTGATGATATTTATAACATGAAACTCCAAAAAAATTATTTTTTCTATTTTTTTTACCTAGTATTTTTTTGATATTATCCTTTCCATTTTTTCTTTCACTTGTATCCACATATAAATTGCTTGTTTGTATGTTTTTCTTAATAATTTTTTGGATCCATGGTTTTAGTTTTCCAAATACGTGGTTCATTTTATATTTTATTATTTTTATTATCATTATTGATATGATTAATATTTTTATTATCATAATAATCATCATCATTATTGTGATTATTTTGTTTATTATTATTATTATCATTATCATCATTATCATTATCATTAATATCTTGGAACACTGAATGGTTGGAATTCTACCTTTTAGACATATGCAGTGTTTCTAAAATGTAACCAAATTTTTTCATATTTGAGTCCATGGAAAAGGGGTATATGTTATTAGAATATATACCTATGTATACCAATATAAATTTTCATAACTTCCAATTATCTTACTCTGATCTAAATAACTGGATTCCTACCTGACTGGGACATATTAATACTAAATATTATTACATATACTAATGTAGTATTTCTAATTATATTTGAAAATGGATTAAATAATTTTCTTTGAAACACAGTCATCTTAGTCAAAGAATATATTTTTGGAAAATCAGAACCAACTAGCTTGAAACCGATGGTAGGATTTGGATTTTCGATATGCATATTACCTATAACGACCCATACGTTTCATACGTTGTTAATACATAAAAATTGAAGCATACTTATTACAACATATAACAAAACCACGAAAGGACCGTATAGGTATAGTGTCTTTAGAAACTGGGAAACATAAAAAACTGGTTCATAAAGCGTCTACACTGTCTCCCATTTATTTCATCATATCTATAGTCCCTTTTGGAATATCTTACTTAATAACCTTCTTCCTAACCTGGGGAAATAAAACATACAAAAGGGTGAGCTCAAATGCTCAGTAAGGGTAAACAAAAGAAATATCAATCACATCATATACATAAGCACATAACTTTTGTAAATCTTAACCTGAAAAAGAGATCATAATTTCATAACATGGGATAAATCATGGAAGTGAAATGTAATCACAATAATCATAACATAAAACATGAAACTTTTTGGCATACACGCATAATCATAGAGAATCATATCTTATTAGTCAAGACTCATTGCCAAGACTATCTTAGTGGACAAAGTCCATTTCTGAACCGAGTCACCCTCATTTCAATCCTGTTTCATTGAACCGGTATAACCTATCGTTCCAGCCATGTCTATCTCATGAGACATAAAATCTTTACCTAATGAATTGGAGGGAGATATAGGTCCCACCCATCTCATAATGATACCATTATTATGTGTGCCACAAAATCATAAACCATACATCATAGAATAACCCGTGTAATAAAAATGGGATTCTTAAACAACATGACATCATAAAACAATTCATATAAGATAAAGGAATTCATAAAAATAATTCCATAACAACATAATAAAATCAATGTAATAATAGGGTTAAAAACAGAACCCTATATTATCTTAGATGGAAAATAATTTTGATAAAACACTTGAACTCCATTCTTGAGGAAAATATCCTTTCTACTTCAAAAACATTTTCCTTTCTTAACATGTCATACAATTTTAAACTAAAAGAAGTTGATTAAAAATAAACTTGAAAACTTTGTAAAGGAAGCTTCTTGGAAATAATGTTTTAAAAATCCATTCATGCCGTATAAGATAAAAAAACATTCTTCTCGTACTTTTGTCGGAAAAGTCAAAAAGTACCTCGTACGAAAAACGACAAAAGATTCCTTTCATATATTTTAATAAAAACTCACCAAAGGGTAAAATTATATTTAAACAATTGTAGGTGGATGGAAATAATATTACATATTGAGGAAACATGTATGTGGATGATAAAATACACCCCAGTAAATACCAAAGTATAAACAATATTGGATAAAATGAGATTGTGATATTTTCCCTTACCTTGGGTCCATTTTGCTTCGTAAGTGTCCGAACCTCCTGTATAATGATTTAAATAATGTTATTGACTTATTCCAGATCATAATTATTTTTATGATATCATATATGGTCATTTTCTTAGCTTCTTGGTAGTAATATTTCATTGCTACTTGTTATTTGGGTGTTTATAACTTTTGTTCTTATGCGTGTTTTGTCGAATAAATTCTTATTCTTATATTTAGGTTATAGATACCTCATTTCCAGAATGGTATTAGTGTAATATATATCATATTAATTTATTCAATTCATTTATATAATTATTATGAAATGAAGATCATGTAGAACGAGTCGCATCACATCGTGGAGACGGTATTCCGTACGTACGCACGAGTGATGATATCGTTCCTATGATCGTGGAATTTTATTGGAGTGTATGTATACTATTTTAGAATAAGTATCACTTTATAATAGTCATATAAAGTCATTATTTACACCATTATACCCATCCAAGTAAGGTGGTGGTGGAAAATAGATTACACCACGGCGTGGAGACGGTATTCCGTACGTACGCACGCGCGGTGATTTCTTTTTCCGTAGGATGGATAGATGGTGAAATAGGGTTGTTTCATACATATAATAACATATCATTATATTAGAGATACTGATTTTATTACTTCACAATGAAACAACTAAAGAAGAAGAAGTGGAAGAAGAAATAAAGATGAAAGAATCAGTAACGAACATTACCTCTTCTTTGAAGTGCTTCTTTGAGACATTCTTTTAGGGCACTAAAATTGGTCTTTGAAGAACACCAGGACCTCTAGGATGTCTCTAGGGAATTGGAGAGGAGTAATTTTCAGGGGTAGGCCGAGATTTAAGGCTCAAAGTGGTGTGAGGAAGAGGGGGAGGAGGTGCCCTTTTATAAGGGAGGAGAGGGGCACCTTTGGGAAAACTAAAAATATTATTTTATTATAAAGTCAAGTTCGGTTTTAAATAGATCCAAATTGATATATTTAGAAGCTAAGGTGGGTATGGGTCGAAATAATCTCATCCAATAGAATTTAGACAAGTTTAGGTTCCTATTTTAACCATATCATTTAGATTTAACATTAAGTTAAATAAGTTTACTTTTACCGCGTCTTCTTGTGTTATTATACTATAAGGCTAATAAACTTACTATAAGCAGCCAAACGAACCCCAAGTTGTTTATTATTAATATATATAACCTTATCTAATTCATTTGGCCGAACCATAGATTTTTACGAATAAAATAACAATTACTAATATAATATTTGTTTTAAAAACTATTTTATGTCAATTTTGGCACTATTTAGTAATTGATTTTCGTGAAAATAATAACAAAATTATTAGTTCTAAAAAAGTTAATTAAATCAATACTAACATGTCATATTAACCTAGAAAATTAGTGGAATACATAAAAAGTCTCAAATTAAATTTATTTGGGTGTTTATAACATTAATTATGTCAATCTTTCATTAACAAGATAATTATTGCATCATCTTTGTGTCATAAATAAATTAAATTATTTAATATCTAAAAATTACAAATAAAATACAATTATGTAGGAAATATTTTTATCTTTCTAATGAATATTTAAAGTAGAATTTATCTTATGTATAACCCCATATTAAAAATTATTTACTTATTCAACTTTGATATTAACTATTTTAACCCTTCTTTAAATAAATTAATAATAAATGTCCTAATCTAATCCAAGTGGGCCTAAATGGTCATATTTTATTCCTAAGTTTGTTTTTGGTCGAATTACACTTATCAAATAGAATTAGGACATGTGTTAGGGTAATAATAATATCATCTTTACCCTTAATTACCCTATTTACTTTAAACCGAGGTAAAAAAAAGTAAAAAGTTACTATTCACCAAAAATTATTTTCATCTCATTGAACCACATTTTAGTCCTTGATATTAATCGTGTCTCTCGGATTTTTGAAATTCCACTCACAGAAGCGGTAAAATTATGTTTTATGAAAAATTCAGTTTTTTAACTACCACTTAGTGGTTTCACTATTCATCAAAAATTGAAAGTTTTCAGAAAAATACCAAAATTTCACCCTAGGATAATTTCGATATTCCGAATCCAAAAATGATGTCCATTTTGAAAAATAAAATTCATAAAATTTTAAAAAGTGGTTATTACTATTCATAATGGCTAGTTTTAATAATATTTTAATAGCATATCGTTGTTTAGTGAAACTCGGTATTGCGTACGACGCAAGCTATCGAGGAAGGTCGCGATTTCGTGTAAAGAAATCCAAGAATGTGTTGTGTAGAAAATGATTCCTTTGATGATTTATATAACATAAAACTCTCGGGTGTTACATTCTACCCCCCTTAAAATGAATTTCGCCCTCGAAATTCGTCACTTTGTAACAAACAGATGAGGATACCTCTCCCTCATCATATCCTCTAGATCCCATGTAGCTTCTTCTAATTGGTGGTTCCTCCATAAAACATTCACCAATCGAGTGTTCTTGTTTCGTAGGACTTTTTCGCTACGATCCAGAATCTCTATCGGTTGTTCTTCATAAGAAAGATCTTGCTCCAGTGGTACAACTTCTGAGCTGAGTACATGTGAAGGATCAGGTATGCACTTTCTCAGGAGAGATACATGGAACACATCGTGAAATTGAGAGAGATTCGGTGGAAGCACCAATCGGTAAGCTACCTTCCCAACACGATCTAGTATTTCGAAAGGACCGATATATCTAGGGCTCAACTTCCCCTTCTTTCCAAATCTCATAACCCTCTTCCAGGGAGATATTCATAAGAGCACTTTATCAACCACTTCAAACTCTAGGTCTTTTCTTCGGTTGTCGGCATAACTTTTCTGTCGACTCTGAGCTGCTCTTATGTGTTGTTGAATAAATCAGACCTTTTCTTCCATTTCATCAATGAGATTAGGTCCTAATAGATTTCTTTCCCCAACTTCATCCCAGCAAGTTGGTGTCCTTCATTTCTTTCCAGAGAGAGCTTCATAAGGAGCCATCTGAATACTGGAGTGAAAGCTATTATTATATGAAAATTCCACCAAAGGTAGGTGTTGATCCCAACCACCTTTGAAATCCATAGAGCAAGCTCTCAACATATCTTCTAGGGTTTGAATTGTTCTCTCAGACTGACCGTCTGTCTGAGGATGATAAGCAGTGCTGAAACTCAACTCTGTATCCAGAGTACGCTGAAGACTTCGCCAGAACTTCAAGGTAAATCTCGGATCCCAATCGGATAAAATAGAAAGTGGTACTCCATGCAATCTTACCACTTCCTTTACATATATCCTGGCAAGCTGATCCAGAGAGAAATCCTCTCTAATAGCAATGAAGTGTGCAGACTTTGTAAGGCGATCAACTATGACCCAGATAGCATTATTGCCTTTGGATGTTTTAGGAAGTCCTGTGACAAAGTTCACATTGATGTTTTCCCATTTCCATTTGGGTATGGGTAATGGTTGTAACATCCCCTTATATTTCTGTCTCTCGGCTTTAACTTGTTGACAAACCAAGCATCGAGAGACAAATTCAGCGACATCTCTTTTCATGCCATCCCACCAGAAGTACTCTTTCAGGTCCCTATATATCTTCGTGCTTCCAGGATGAATGGAGAATGAAGAACTATGAGCCTCATTCAGCAGCTCCTTCTTTAATTCGGGTATGGGAGGAACACAGACCAGCTTCCTGAACTTTATTATCTCATCACAATCAAGGTTGAATTCAGGAACATTTCTCACCTTCTTTTGTAACTCGACATCTTCTTTCTGTGCCTCTTTAATCTTCACATGTATAGATGGTTGAACATTCATTTGATAAAGATAAGAATTTCCCCTTCCATTATAATTCCAAGATCCATCCTTTGTAAATCCATAAATATTGGATATTTTGTGATCCTCATCATGGATAAACTAGCATGGTCTTGTCGACTTAATGCATCTGCCACCTTGTTTGCTTTCCCATAGTGGTAATGGATTGAGCTGTCGTAATCCTTAATCAGCTCCAAATATCTTCTTTGATGCTTATTCAGCTCCTTTTGTGTGAAAATATACTTTAAACTTTTATGATCAGTATAAATATGACACCTTTCACCATAAAGTTAATGCCTCCAAATCTTTAATGCAAAGATTACCGCAGCTAACTCCAAATCATGTGTTGGGTAATTTTGCTCATGTATTTTCAACTGTCGTGAGGCATAAGCTATCACCATATCATTTTTCATAATAACACACCCCAATCCCTTCTTGGATTCATCACTATAGATCACAAACCTTTCTCCACTACAAGGAAGAGTGAGCACAGGTGCACTGGATAACCTTCTTTTCAACTCCTTGAAATTCTCTTCACATTATTCTGTCCAGACAAAATTAAGTCCTTTCCTAGTCAACATGGTGAGTGGATTAGATAATCGTGAAAAATCTTTCACAAAACATCGATAATATCCAGCCAAACCAAGAAAACTTCGGATCTCAGTTACTATTGTTGGTCTCGATCATCTTTCGATAACCTCTGTTTTTGCTGGATCCATAGATATCCCCTCTTTTGAGATTATGTGACCCAAAAATGCAACTTTTTGAAACCAAAATTCACACTTGGTAAATTTGGCATAAAGATTCCCCTTTCTCAGGGTCTTCAATATAATTCTCAAGTGATCTTCATGTTCTTCCTTGCTCTTTTAATAGACAAGAATATCATCTATAAAGACTACCACAAATTGATCAGGATAGTCTCTAAAGACTCTATTCATCAGATCCATGAAGATAGAAGGGGCATTAGTAAGACCAAATGGCATCACTATAAATTCATAGTGTCCATACCTTGCACGGAAAGCCGTCTTTGGTATATCCTCCCTTTTGACCCTTAATTGATGATACCCTGAACGAAGATCAATCTTGGAAAAGTATTGAGCTCCTCGTAGTTGGTCAAATAAGTCATCAATGCGTGGGAGAGGATATTTGTTCTTGATAGTGATCTTGTTAAGTTCTCGATAATCAATGTCGAGTCTCATTGATCCATCTTTCTTCTTAACAAATACAACATGGGCTCCCCAAGGTGACGCACTAGGGCGTATGAATCCCTTATTAATATTCTCTTGGAGTTTCTTCTTCAATTCCTGCAACTCAATTGGGGCCATTCTATAAGGTGTCTTTGAAATAGGAAAAGCACCCGGTACGAGTTCTATTGAGAACTCAACTTCACGATTTGGTGTAAGTCCCGTTAATTCCTCCGGAAATACATCATCAAACTCCCGTACAATAGGCATATTCTTAATCATGAGTTTCTCACCAACCATTTGAGATAAATAACCTTCATTTAGTGGAATCAAGACCCATAAGATGGAAGAAATTTCCACTGGAAGGTTATGTTCATCCTTGCATTGATAGACGATCATAGATTGATCTGGAATATGAAATGTGACTTCCCTTCTTTGGAAATTGATATGATCTCCATATAAAGAAATCCAATCCATGCCAAGAATCACATCAAATTTCACTATAGAAGGATCACAAGATTTTTAGGAAGCACTTTCCCACAAACTTCGATCGGAGAAGAATTATAAACTTTTGATGCGATTGTTGTGCCATTAGGAGTTGTCACAGCTAACTCAACATCTAATTGTTGAGGTAATACGGTGATACCCTTAGAAAATTCATAATAAATAAAATAGTGGGTGGATCCAGAATCAAATAAAACATTTTCTACTTTAGAGTGGATGGTAAGTGTACCTTTCACCACATCGTTATCGTACTCCACATCGCTGATAGAAATTGCATGTGACTTTCCTTTTTCTTTAGCCTTAAGAGTTTGTTGACGTCGACCATCATCATCAACCCTTGGATTATGGAATTTATTGGAATAATGTCCCATCTCCTTGCACTTGAAACATTGAAGTGTAGTAGGTTCATTCTGTGTATCCCTTACTTTGTTTGTATCATTAGACATCTTCTTCCCATAATCGCGGCATTCAAATGCCCGATGACCTTCCTTTCCACATTTGAAACATTTACTTGTCCCTTTAAGACATCTCCCTCTATGTTTCTTTCCACACTTTGAGCATAAGGGAATGCTCATCTTCTTTTCAGTATGCTCTTTATATTTTCCTTTAAATTCCATTTTCCTCTTCTTATCAAACTCATATGACTGATGGGTTACTCCAATCTCCATCTCGACATTGAGAGCACATAAAACGATTTCCTTGTATCTATTTAAGTCCCTTATGGCTAACGCCCTTCGAAGACTTGGTTTTAAGCCACTAAAGAATCAATCGATCTTACTCTCAGGTTGGATAATAATACCAGAAGCGTACCTTGCAAGTCTTGTAAAATTTTCTTCATAGGTACCAACTAATTCATCATCCTTTTGCTTCAGTTCAAGAAAATCTTTCTCCATCTTTGTTCGGAGAATACGAGGGAAGTACTTATTGAAAAATAAGTTCTTGAACTCGTCCCATTCCATGGACTCAATTTCATCCCTTTTCCTCGTATTCTTAATAAGATTCTACCATTGATCAGAATCTCCTTCCAAACGATACACTGCTAGAATGACTTTATCATGTTCAGAACATTGAAGAACTGAAAATATCTTTTCAGTAGTACTAATCCATTGTTCAGCAACTAATGGATCAGTAGACCCGCTGAAAGAAGGAGGACGCTGCCTCATGAAGGATTCAACAGAATGTTTCTCCATCCTTTGCTTGTTTGGAAGTCCTGCATGATTCATAGCTTGAGAAAGTTGTATGAGCATGGCTACAAGATTTTTCATTCCAGCTCCCATAACGTTTGGTTGCTCAGGGGGACAATCATGGTATTGCCCGTCGCATTCCGCATTAACACGGTTCCTTCGGGTTCCAGCCATTGACTAAAACCAAGAAGAATAGTGTGAGAAACACTAATTATAATAGGAAAACCACATAATCAAGAATAAAATTTCACACTTAAGGTCTTATCCTTGGTTATTCATGGACATTTCTAAACCACTAACATTGTGATCAATGCTTAGACTTATCCTTAGGGTTCTTACTAAGGCTTTCACATCCTAGTTTCCAAAGGTTGACTATACATTTCTCTGATACCACCTATAACGACCCATACTTTACATACATTGTTAATACTTAAAAATTGAATCATACTTATTACAACATATAACAAAACCACGAAAGGACCGTATAGGTATAGTGTCTTTAGAAACTGGGAAACATAAAAAACTGGTTCATAAAGCGTCTACACTGTCTCCCATTTATTTCATCATATCTATAGTCACTTTTGGAATATCTTACTTAATAACCTTCTTCCTGACCTGGGGAAAGAAAACATACAAAAGGGTGAGCTCAAATGCTCAGTAAGGGTAAACAAAAGAAATATCGATCACATCATATACATAAGAACATAACTTTTGTAAATCTTAACCTGAAAAAGAGATCATAATTTCATAACATGGGATAAATCATGGAAGTGAAATGTAATCACAATAATCATAAATTAAAACATGAAACTTTTTGTCATACACATATAATCATAGAGAATCATATCTTATTAGTCAAGACTCATTGCCAAGACTATCTTAGTGGAAAAAGTCCATTTCTGAACCGAGTCACCCTCGTTTCAGTCCTGTTTCATTGAACCGGTATAACCTATCGTTCCAGCCATGTCTATCTCATGAGACATAAAATCTTTACCTAATGAATTGGAGGGAGATATAGGTCCCACCCATCTCATAAGGATACCATTATTATGTGTGCCACAAAATCATAAACCATACATCATAGAATAACCCGTGTAATAAAAATGGGATTCTTAAACAACATGACATCATAAAACAATTCATATAAGATAAAGGAATTCATAAAAATAATTCCATAACAACATAATAAAATCAATGTAATAATAGGGTTAAAAACAGAACCCTATATTATCTTAGATGGAAAATAATTTTGATAAAACACTTGAACTCCATTCTTGAGGAAAATATCCTTTCTACTTCAAAAACATTTTCCTTTCTTAACATGTCATACAATTTTAAACAAAAAAAAGTTTATTAAAAATAAACATGAAAACTTTGTAAAGTAATCTTCTTGGAAATAATGTTTTAAAAATCCATTCATGCCGTACAAGTTAAAAAAACATTCTTCTTGTACTTTTGTCGGAAAAGTCAAAAAGTACCTCGTACGAAAAACGACAAAATATTCCTTTCATATATTTTACTAAAAACTCACTGAAGGGTAAAATTATATTTAAACAATTATAGGTGGATGGAAATAATATTACATATTTAGGAAACATGGATGTGGATGATAAAATACACCCCAGTAAATACCAAAGTATAAACAATCTCGGATAAAATGAGATTGTGATATTTTCCCTTACCTTAGGTCCGTTTTGCTTTGTAAGTGTCTGAACCTCCTGTATAATGATTTAAATAATGTTATTGACTTATTCCAGAATCATAATTATTTTATTGATATCATATATGGTCATTTTCTTAGCTTCTTAGTAGTAATATTTCATTGCTACTTGTTATTCGGGTGTTTATAACTTTTGTTCTTATGCGTGTTTTATTGAATAAATTCTTATTCTTATATTTTGGTTATAGATACCAACTTTACAGAATTGTATTAGTGTAATATATATCATATTAATTTATTCAATTCATTTATATAATCATTAGGAAATAAAGATCATGTAGAATGAGTCGCATCACATCGTGGAGATGGTATTCCGTACATACGCCCGAGTGATGATATCGTTCCTATGATCGTGGAATTGTATTGGAGTGTATGTATACTATTTCAGAATCAGTATCACTTTATAATAGTCATATAAAGTCATTATTTACACCATTATACCCATCCAAGTAAGGTGGTGGTGGAAAATAGATTACACCACGACGTGGAGACGGTATTCCGTACGTACGCACGCGCGGTGATTTCTTTTTCCGTATGATAAATAGATGGTGAAATAGGGTTGTTTCATACTTATAATAACATATTAGTATATGATTGATACTGATGTTATTACTTCATAATGAAACAACTAAATAAGAATAAGTGGAAGAAGAAATAAAGATAAAGGAATCTGTAACGAACATTACCTCTTATTTGAAGTGCTTCTTTGAGACCTTCATTTAGGGCACTAAAATTGGTCTTTGAAGAATACCAGGACCTCTATAATATCTCTATGGAAGTGGAGAGGAGTAATTGGAATGGGTGGCTGAGCTTGAAGGCTCAAAGTGGTGTGAGGAAGAGGGAGAGGAGGTGCCCTTTTATAAGGAAGGAGAGGGGCACCTTTGGGAAAACTAAAAATATTATTTTATTATAAAGTCATGTTCGGTTTTAAATAGCTCCAAATTGATATATTTCGAATATAAGGTGGGGATGGGTCGAAATCCTCTCATAAAATATAATTTAGACAAGTTTAGGTTCCTATTTTAACCTTATCATTTAGATTTAACATTAAGTTAAATAAGTTTACTTTTACCGTGTCTTCTTGTGTTCTTATACTATAAGGTTAATAAACTTACTATAATCAGCCAAATGAACCACGAGTTGTTTATTATTAATATATAAAACCTTATCTACGTCATTTGGCCGAACCTTAGATTTTTAAGAATAAAATAACAATTACTAATATAATATTTGTTTTAAAAACTATTTTATGTCAATTTTGACCCTATTTAGTAATTGATTTTTGTAAAACTCATAAAGGAATTATTAGTTCGAAAAAAGTTAATTAAATCAATACTAACATGTAATATTAACCTATAAAATTAGTGGAATTCATAAAAAGTCTCAAATTACATTTATTTTGGTGTTTATAACATTAATTATGTCAATATTTCATTAATAAGATAATTACTGCATCATCATTGTGTCATTAATAAATTAAATTATTTAATGTCTAAAAATTACAAATAAAATACCATTATGTAGGAAATCGTTTTAGCTTTCTAATGAATATTTATTGTCGAATTTATATTATGTATAACCCAATATTAAAAATTATTTTCTTATTCAACTTTGATTTTAACTATTTTAACCCTTCTTTAAATAAATTAATAATAAATGTCCTAATCTAATCTAAGTGGGCCTAAATGGTCATATTTTATTACTAAGTTTGGTTTTAGTCGAATTTCACTTATCCAATAGAATTAGGACATGTTTTAGGGTAATAATAATATCATCTTTACCCTTAATTACCCTATTTACTTTTAACCGTGGTAAAAAAAAGTAAAAAGTTACTATTCACCAAAAATTATTTTCATCTCAATGAACAAAATTTTAGTCCTTGATATTAACTGTGTCTCTCGGATTTTCTAAATTCCACTCATAGAAGCGGTAAAATTAAGTTTTATGAAAAATTCAGTTTTTTAACTACCACTTAGTGGTTTCACTATTCATCAAAAATTAAAAGTTTTCAGAAAAATACCAAAATTTCACCCTAGGCTAATTTCAATATTCCGAATCCAAAAATGAAGTCCATTTTGAAAAATAAAATTTATAAAAATTCAAAAAGTGGTTATTACTATTCCTAACGGCAAGTTTTGATAATATTTTAATAGCATATCGTTGTTTAGTGAAACTCGGTATTGCGTAAGACGCAAGCTATCGAGGAAGGTCACGATTTCATGTAAATCAAGCCAAGAAAGTGTTGTGTAGAAAAAGATTCATTTGATGATTTATATAACATAAAAGTCTCGGGTGTTACATTACCTCTGTCTCTTCATACTATAGGTCTAACGTGTAATGTAGATACCTTATTTTCCTATAAATGCCCATTTATTTTAATATCTAAAATCATATTTTTTATTTTTCTGATGGTATATTCCTATGATATTTGGTCTGAAATCCTTCATGTACTTTTTTGGAACTTATAAGTTGAGTAGTAAATATCAAATGTACTATTTACAGCCATTGAACCACATTTTTTAAATATTTTTACTAAAATAATCTATATAAAATATTATGGTAAAGTTACACCTACCATGGTAATAAATATTTCTTTCATTATGAGTCTATATGTTTCCAATAGGGTTAAATATATTCCGTATATAATTTTATATCAGATTTCACTATTACTAAAACCATCAGGGTTAATCATTTACCTAGTAATCCCTTGATATAAGATTATGTTAAATAGATTAAACCAAAGACTAATTATATTTTTTTTCAACATTTTTGGGTATAAATGGAAGAACCTCACCCTGTAAGATGTGGTATAATATTTACAACTCTTTATGGCTTCATAAAAAGAATTTTTATCTATATTTCATAAGATCATTATTTCTTATTAAGAGGTTTTTCTTGACATTAAACATGTAATTTTTTATTCCTTCAAATATAACTTTAATTATAATTTGATATAAATTTATTACAATGTTGTGATACAAGAATTTTAAGTCCACATTCTTATAGTTTCATTTCCAATTCCTAAGGACTAGATCATTTTCCTTAGATGACTAGTGAGGATGATATTAAATTTACTCAAATCTATATATAAGGCAATATGGTAGTTGATTTTATATAAAATAAGACCATTTAATAAATAATCTCATATTGGTCCTTCACTAATTGAAATTTTTTTTCTTATTTCGGTTGATTTTAAAATAGAATTATCATTTAACTTATGAAATTAATTTCTCTTTGTAAGGTCTGTAGTTGTATTGGGAACTCAATTGATGGGTGTCAAAAGAATTTTTTTTGTTTAAATGGAAATAATCATTATAATTTAATTAATTAATGTAAAATTAAAACTCGAATTTTTAAGGCCTATACAAGGGTGAATGGTTCTCATGGTGATATGGGAAGCGGTTTTGAGTTGTATAAAAGGGGTGAATTATCACATAACTATAATAACCCTAAATCTAGTAACCAAGATATGGTGTTTATTAGAATACATTGGTACAACATCTGAGAGATCACATGACACAAGATATATTATTTTAGTAGTCATATGATATTATATATATTCATAATTCTCATATTACAATCAAACTGTAAAATAATGATTATAAAATTCATGAAATATTTCTAAGACATCATTGCAAACATTAAAAGATATACTTTGTTTACCTTCGATAAAGGACTAAATGGGTGGGCTCAAATGCCTATAAAGGGGTTATGTACAGTGGAATATTTCATTAAAACATAATGAATAAGAAATATGTTATATTCAATAATTAATAATTGTTTCATATATTCAATAAATTGATAATAAAATATTTTAATGGATAATAAAAATATAGTAATCACATGAAAAATAATAGATAATTTATTAAATATGGATGGTAAAATTTTAGAAATATTAATCTTATCATCACGCCCTTGGCCAAGACACATTCAATAAAAAGGCAGACATGCAAAAAAATGAAAAAATAATAAGTTATACATGCTAACTTATTTGTCTCATGATACCAACACAATGTGTGAAGGAGATATATTATTTTATGGCACACCGATCACCAAAAATTTCTAATGAATTCCACTTATATTTAATTAACAATAGAATAAAAAATCAATAATCTTTCGTAATCAATAAATATCTTTGTTGAATCAAGTATATGGAATTCCAATATTTCCCAATCACAAAAATAAATTTTTTGGTGGGATTATTTCAGGTTAAAATATTTATG
Organism: Viscum album; assembly: GCA_963277665.1. NCBI lineage: Eukaryota > Viridiplantae > Streptophyta > Magnoliopsida > Santalales > Viscaceae > Viscum > Viscum album. Next base: position 1,616,390,244 of record OY728136.1, on the reverse strand, counting down.
GAAATTGGTAACTGGTTAAGGAAACAAAGGGATGATATTTAATATATTCATACTACTTGAAAATATTTTCATGATGGAGAAAAATAATGTCAAAATAAAAATGGAGAGTGATAGAGAACATAAATTCAATAAATTAGGTGAAATAAAAACCAAACTTGTGAACAAAATAAGTTATAAAACATAAATTAGTAATGTCTAAAAGGAGAACATAAATTAAACATAAATGAATGTTTCATAGTAAATTAAATTCATTTAAAAAATATAGAGGTTAATAAAAGTGAAACCATAAAAATAATTTTCATTATTTTTTTTGTGAATTTATAGCAAAATTTGTGTTAAAAGTCAATTCCAAAACACTTTTCATGATATTTCAAGGAGACTATTAAAAATACTTGGTAAAATTATTTATAATAATGGAATAAATAAAAAGAAATTATTCTAAAGTAAACAAATATCGAGTGGAGGGTAAAAATATACATAATTGAAATGAAATCCCTTTTAAGTATCTTATGAAGATAATATCCTTTTATTTTGGTATAAAAATAAAAAATAAAAAAATATTGGATTATATATTACATTGTAAACCCATAAAATGTTAATGAAATATAAAATTGAACAAAAGAATTAAAATTTATATTAATCAATTGTCTTGAACGGAAATAAATAAATAGATATATTTTATACTTTTTGAAGTAATGTAAACTATATTAAAAGTGTGCTTAATTAATAATTTAAATATATAAAATAACATTCTTGGTCACAAATAAAGAACATGGATATGAAAAATAATCATTCCAGACCAAAAATAAAGACATATGGTAAGTTTTTCTTATAAGCATCCCTTCAGTTGTTTAGAGAAAAAAAGATAAGGGAAATTGAAATAAATCTTGAAAACAACAAAAAATTTCCAAATTATAATAAAATATATGGGATTTTGGGAAACAAATAACTTAAAATTCTCTTAAAGGAAATCAAAACATAAAAAATTCAAATAAATAGTCAGATTGTAAAATAATCCCTTATCTCAGATTCCTACTTGATCTAACATACTCTAACATCCTACATAATCAATTTATATTTGTTATTAATATATATAATTACCATATTTATATTTATATTACTATATACCATTCACTTATAATTTATCATTACTAATTTATTAAAAATTCATTATTAATAGTCAGTATTTTTGGGTTAACTATTATTTTATCCACATTTTTTAGTTTTTTGGTTACTGTATTTTCACCTTGGTCAAGATTTCAACATATCAATAATTTTAATGGATTTTTATAGTATGTGATTAATATAATTTTGGAGTAACATGGTCATTTTATGTAACTTATGATAATAATTTTAATATAAGGATTAAAAATATATTTTTTAGAAATTTTGATTTTAAAAAAATAATTTAATTTATTGATGAATATATACTGATATATTACCATTAGAAATTTAAAGAGGAATCTTAAATTCATCATTTTTATAATAGATTATTATTATTTAACATTTTTAATCATTAATTATAGAAATATTATATCATCATTCATGGGGATTTCAAAACTGACCCAACCAAGATTGTGTTATAATAATGGAATGAGTAACAAAGAGAAATTTTATAATAATAATGTAAATTTTAAAAAAAATTAATGACTAAAATTTTTATAAAATTGAAAGAAAAAAATTTTAGAATATTTATATTATGAAGATAAATTAAATTGAATGGAAATAAGTTTTTAAATACAAAGTGTCTCAGTATTCTCGTTTTAGGTGTTTAAATTTTTTCATGGACATTTAATATTAATATCTTTAATATAATGTTCAAATTATATTTATATTCCCTTAATAATTTTATTAATATCACATTTATTCATTAAATTCATTTTTATAACCATCCATGTAAGGCGGTGATGAAAACTGAAATTCATCATCCATGTAGGCGGTATTGTATAGGTAACATGGGTGAAATTTTCATTTTTCTAATGGATGGAAGGGAATTTAGATAATGATTATTACAATAAAATAATAACATATCAATATACTATTTATTCTTCTGTCATTAAATTATTATGGGTATAACATATTTGGACTATTTGTAAGAAGAAAGAAACTTGAAAGAACTCGGTAAAAAATCACCTCTTCCATGGAACTCTTCTTATGCATTATTATATTGGTATTTTAGTGAGGCCAAAACATATAAATCAAGGTAAATATATTTGGGGGGTTATTTATTTTTGGGTTTTTTCTAGATATGGTTCTGATGTTTTGTGGAGAAATTATGTAGTGAAGGTCTCCTATTATAAGTGAGAGGGTTCAAATTCTTGAAAATACATGTTTTCTTAATATATTATAAATTTCATACTGATTTCATGTGGCACAAAATTAGTCCAATTTTTAAGACATGATAATTTAGGTCAATAATCCACTTAAAAATTACTTAGGTATAGGTTTTTGTGATATCTGAATTCTTATCCTTTAGTTTAACCCCCTCTTTAACCCATTTAGCATTTACTATGTTGATAAAATTTTACCATTTTAACCTTTTTTATAACAAAAAATGAAATTTAAATTATTACCAAATTTTAATCTACTATTTATAAATATTAAAAAAATCATCAAATAAAATTTATAAACATGGTATAAATTAAATCTACTCTCTACACACAAAACACATAATGACATTATTTATAAAAAATGCACCCTCGAAGCATACATTGACTTTATTATCATTAAATTCTACACATTCTTCATTAAGTGAATGTTAATTTAGTTTAACCTCTATATTATCAATATATTTCAACAAAATAATTCACTATTAGTGATTAATTTAATTTATAAAAGATAAAAATACATTATATATATAAAACTACTTTTCTAAACAATATCTATTTTACTATCAAATGATTTTACCCTCATTTCTAACCAATTGATAATATATGTTTTAATTATTATAAATTTTTTTACAAGTATACAACATAATTTTCCATAAATTTAATACTCTAAATATGATAAATATATCTTTTAATTAAGATATAAAATATATAATAAAAAATAATATTTATAAAAAAAATTATGTCTGTCCAGAAATTATTATATTATTATTTATTATAATTACTCTATCGTTTTATGTATGTTAATAATATATTTTGCTAATAATTGATATACTTTTATCAATACATTTTGTTGATATCATTCCCTCAAAAGTATTAAAATTTACAAAAATATATAATTTATCAAAACAATTTCCTTAGAAATAATGTCATTTTCATAATAAAAATATAACACTTTTAATTTTACCCTATAATTTTTTTAAAATTGTGTTTCACTTAAATTTTTTATAATTTATTTCCTTTTAAATTTTAATTAAACATTATTCACTTATCTTGGTGTTGTGTGTATCATAAGATATCATACATATTGGTTTCATTTAAAATAGTATATACACCAAAATATAAGGGTGTTATATTCCCCCTCCCATAAAAAATTATGACCTCATAATATTAATTTCTTTTACCAAAAAAAATGCATATTTATATAGGATTAATATTAGAAGTTGATTCTCTCATGATAATTAATATCCAAGTTACTACTAGGAAGCATAGTATTTATTAATTAAATATTTATAAAACCATATATACACTGTTATAAGACTCATACATGTAATTTTTTTTCTTAAAGAATTCCTAGATAATAGAGTGATTTTATTTCCAAAATAAGTCTCGATCTATTTGTTTTCCTCTTTCTTTACATTGAGGAATTGATTTAGCATTGAGATAGAGAGTATGATAAAATATAATTACTTGATTTCCTTCAATCCTATAAGTATAATTTATCTCCAGGTTATTTTTTATTAGTACTTCACCTATTATTTATCTCATATTCTAAATGATAAATAGTCATGATGTATTATTCATTCCTGCAGCACGATAACTAAATTTTAATGGAATATAATATTCATAAATTTGAAAATTTATTCCTCCTATCACCATCCATTTAGTAAAAAAATTGTTTGAAAAGGATAATATAGTACCCTATATGAATAAACCATTATTTGAAGATGTAAAGCATCAACAATGACACCAAAAGATCAATTTAAATCATTCTACAAATCTCTAAACCCTAAAATTATTCAAAATAGAAATTAAAAATTTTGAAATTGAAAAATTAGAAAGATTTTATCGTATTTTATAGAAAAACAAAATATAAATTCATAAAAAAATATTGAACCACAATAATCAATAATATTATTCCTTAATATTCTTAAACTTACAAATCAAGATTATTTCAAATTAAAAAATAGGTATAATAACCATGTTTTCAATTATTAAATATTGTTTCATCATAACCAAGACAACATGATATATTCTCCTTATAACTAGATTCCTACTATGTGTATTGATAGATAAATCCTTTCTCATAATGTTAGGGGTTTATTCAAAATCCTCAGAAATCATATAATATATAAAAGATTGTGTAGATTTGGAATCAAATAAAGAATATGCAAACATTTAGCATAAGATCAAAGTGCCTACTGTGACATATTTAGTTACTTCAACTTTATCTATAGTAATAGAAAAATCATAGCCATTCTACCTTGGCATATTTTGAGGAAAATTCCTTTAATACTTGGGTAATTATTTTTAATATTTCCCCATGTCATTATATTTAATGCTTTGGATATATTTGGATTATTTCTTTCACTACCACAAATTATCCTTATAACCTTTATCTGCATACTTGGAAAAAAATTAGACTCCCTTCCAAAAAATCCCATGTTATTTATTTCCAAAATTATTACATGTTAAAAATTATAACTTTTTTACATTTCCACATTTCTTTATACATAGTGATCAATAGTTCTCTTCTTTTCCTACTTTCCATTGAAAATAAAAGACTTGGATAATTCTATCTCCTCTTTTATGGAACTTGATACTATATTTTTATATATTATAAACCTTTGATAGAATAACACCCTTTAATGTCTTGGTATTATAAAATCATATAAATAATTAATATTTTATTTTGTATTACATATGAAGTATGTGAAATTTCATCCAAACATTTTAATTTTAACCTTATAGATATCAATATTTTAGTCTTCTATTTGTCTAAAATTTACAAAATTCTTTTCTGAAAAAATAATTACTTGTGGGGAAATAATATTTCAAATTATACCACCTTAAAAGTATCTAATTCCATACCCTTTATCTCCTCTACCTCCTTACTATTTTAAATCAATAACCAAAAATTTTCGTCATATAACTTTAAATAATCAAATACTAGAATAACAATCTCCCTTTAATTACTCTCAATGAAATAAATTTCATTTTGAGGGACTTGAAATATTGTTCATCTACCAACTTATTTGTAGTTATATTAAAATATTGTGGTTTCTACATCTTATAGAAGTCCAACATAGTTGCATCATGCTATGAAGAAATAGATTTATTTATATAGACAACGTTATCTTACATAACATCCTAAAATATATTTATAATCATATCATCTCTAGTACCAGCCTTATTGACTTGGTTAGGAGTGAAAACCCTACATAGATTATGAGTTTCGATACAATTTCCATTTATTCTAATAGTTTCCATTTAAAAATAATTTAATTAACTTAATTATCTTATAACATTGTGAATATGAATCCTTAGAAAAAATTATATGTAGGTAAAAGTTCTTCAAAATTCTATGATTTAATCATAATGTTTGTTCTAGTTGTTTTCTTATAATGTATAGTTCACAATGTTCCTTGTAAACTTTATAAAAAACCAACTTTAAGAAACCCAAATACAATAACCTAAATATGGTAGCTATTATAATACATTTTTTTAGGATATAAGAGTTTAAATCTTCTGGGATTGATCAGTTTAGTCATTTTAAGAGACTAGATAGATGATTTATTTTCTTTTTTCATTGGAAACATTAAATTATACTTATAAACTTCATGAAAACCTTAATATTAATCATTTAAAACATTCAAATATCCCTTCATGGTACCCCTGGGAAATGAAAATAAAATAAAGTTTCAGATAAAATAACCAGTAAAGGGTTATATATAATGGGATCTATCATAATAATATAAGTCATATACAATATAGAAAAGTAAATAATTAATAATTATTCCATATAATCAATAACATGAGCTTAAATTATATCCATGGATAATAATAATATATTTATCACATGGTTAGTAAAAATTTATTTCCTGAAGATGGAATGCGTAATACAATCCTTCTTAATCTTACCTTCATAGCATCAACTAGGACACTAACAATTAATTGGAAGGAATACACCAAATACATAAATAACAAGTAAGTCGTGTTAAATTATTTGTCTTATGAGAGAGAACAGATTCATCAAGGGGATATAAACTTCAATGACCCACCCATTACTGATCATGCTCAATTCATTCCTTATATAATTCATGAAAAAGTTAATACATAATCAATATTCCTTATTAATTAAAAAATATCTTTATGGAATCAAGTATATATAATGTTAGTATTACCAATTCAATAGAAATAGTTTCATTTTATGATTCCCACTACTAAAATCGTATATAAAAATGGGTATATGATTAATAAATTATAGATAGGAAATTTAATATAGTCATGGTAATAGAGAACATTGATAAGAAATTGTAAAATAATGTTAAAGGACTGTGAAGAGTGATAGAGAACATAACCTCAAGGAAGTTAATAAATTGAAAAAAATAGTGTGGAAAATAAGGTATAAACTGTAATTTTTTAAAGGGTAAAATGAGATCATAAATTCCTTAAAAATTACGGTTTTATATTAATTAAATTTATATTAAAAATATAGAGTAAAATTAATGTAAAAAGATGAAATTAATTTTTCCATAAATATTTCATAACTTTAATGTAAAAATGAAGTTAAAGGGAACTTCTAAAACACTTTTCATTAGATTCAACAAATAATTTTAAAAAATTATTTTAAATTAATTTAAAATATCTAGAAATTAAAAAAACTATGTTTACGTAATAAAATGTTCAGTGAAGGATAAAAATTTATATAAGTGAAATAAGATCCCTTTTTTAAATAGTAAAGAAAATAATAAAGTTTTTATTTTGTATCAAAAAATAATATAGAGAGTAATGGGAATATATATTAATTTTTAAGACATAAAAACATGTAAAATAATAAAAATAATGAATAATTGTCATGATATCAGGAAAAAATATTCATGTAGAAAATGGTAAAAATGATAATTTATACAATTTTATAAAGATAGTCAAAAATTAATTATATGGAAATTTTATAATATTAATTTAAAAAAAATTAAAAGAAATTTTAATTCTAAAAAATTTAAATTCTAAAATCTATAAAGTACAAAAAATAACCTTATTGACATAAAATAAACAATATGGGTATGGAAGATAAATATTCCTAAAAAATGAGAAATAATTTCATTGTTACTTGTAAAAAAAATTGATTGATTCAAGTAAAAAATAAAATAATAAAATGGAATAATACATTAAAACACAAAAAAAATCATATGATAAGAAAATATATATGTTGTATGAGAGATATAACATATAATTCTATAAATGTAAATAGAATCATAAACAATCCTGAGAAAAATGACATTGTAAAATAAACACTTTACTTTGATTCTCACTTGGTAAAACATGCTCTAAAATACTACATAATATTTTTATATTCATTATTAACATACATAATAACAATATTTATCTTTATACTCATAGATACCATTCACTTATAATTTATCATTACCCATTCATTAATAATTCCGTGTCAAAAATGTATATTTTCGTGACAAGTGTTTCATTTTCCACATCAGTTTTTGTTTAACTGTTCTGATACATGAACCACGGTCAGGGTATCATAATCTAAAAAAACTTAATGAATATTTATAATACATTTATAATATATTTTTTGAGTCACTTGTTCATTTCAATGAAATTATGGTATCAATTGTCATGAAATACTTAAAAATATCTTTTTTATTAATTTCAATTCCAAAAAATGAATTGATTTTATTAAAAAAATATACATAGATATATTAAAATTATATAATCACAAAACATGTTAAATTAATCATTATAGCATGATATTATTTTTATTTAACATTTCTTAATCATTCATGACATAAATACTATATAACCATACATATAGTTGGTAAAACCAACCCAAACGAGAGTGTGTTATAATGACTGAATGAGTATTAACATGCTACTTTATAATAATAATATCAATTTCATAAAAAATTAATTATCCAAAAAAATTTATAAATTTATAAATTATTTTTAATAATAGAAATTTGAAGAAGATAAATTAATGTGAATGGTATGAAGTTATTACATAAAAAGTGTCTTAGTATGCTTGTTTTTTGTGTTTAAATTTAACGATGAACATTTGTTGTTAATATCATTAATTGAATAGAAAATTATTGTTAAAAAACCTTATTCATGTTATAAATATCATATTTATTCATTATATTGGTTTTTGAACTAGAAATGTAATGTGGTTATGATAAATGAAATATATAGTTCATGGAAACAGTGGTCTAGACATAATACAAGCGATGTTTTCATTTTTGTAATGGATTGATGATAAGGTAGATAGTAGATCTTCCATAAATATAATTATATATTATTATAATAATTATACTTCTTTATTTATCATTATATAGTTATAATTTATTCACATTATGATTAATAATAAATAAACTTGAAATAACTCAGTTCAAATAACCACCTAATCCTTGTATATCTTATTAAGCCTTCTTATATTTCTATTTTTGTGTGACCAAAACCTACCAAATGTTTTAAATAGATATTGGGATAGATTTTATATTGTAATTTTTTGACCTAATTTACTCATGTAGTTTGGATATGTGACATAGTGGAGGGATCCTTTTATAAGAAAATAGAGTGGCATTATTGTAAATGCTTGTCTTATTAATATATAATAAATATCATACTAAAGTAAAGTGGAAAAAAATTAACCTTTACTATGGTGACAAACTTCTACCATAGTAACTTGCTTTTATGACCAACAAATAAATTTAACTTACTAAAAAATTTGAATATTATGATTCCAAGTATGAAATTAATTTCATCAAATAAAATTTCTAAATATAGCATAAATTAAATCTAATATTTCTGCACAAAACATATACTATAATTTTTAGAAAAAATAATGTTTTTTGAAGAATAAAATGAATTTATTCTCATTATTGACATCTAATAATAATTAAATGAGTGTTAATTTATTTTATGGTGTATATTTTCACTAAATTTCACTAAAATAAGTCACTATTAGTGAAAAATTAAATTCATTAAATATAATAATAAATTACAAACAAAAAATAATTTTCTAAAAAAATATCTATTTTTAACATCATATAATTTTCTCATCATTTATAACCAATTTATAATCAATGTATGAATGATTAATCACTTTTATACATGTAAAAAATTATTTTTAATAAATTTAATAATCCAAATAATAGAAATTTGTATTTGAAATAAAATGTATAATATATAATAAAAGTAATTTTTATAAATAAAACAATTCTATTTAGACATGTATTATTAGATTAATATTCCTTATCATTACACAATAATTGTACAGATTATATTAATTTATTTTAAAAATAATTTCTATGAATTTATCAATAAATATTATTAATATCATTTACCAAAAAAATATTAAATTTATTAAAAATAAATAATAAATAAAAATGGTTTCTCTAGAATTAGTGGTATTTTCATAAGTAAAATAGAAGCATTTTAATTTTTCCAGAAAATATTTTTTTTATAAAATGTCTTTTATTTAAAAGTATTATATTGACATTAAAATATTATTTTCTATATTTATTATTCAATTCATTTTGATTTTTTATCATAATTTATCCAACATACAAGTTTTTTTTAAAGATTAATACATTTTAAAATATGGATGTGTTATATTGAAACTAAAGGAGAGGTATCCTATAACAGTATTGTTTAGTATAACATTGAAAATTCCTTTAAAGTGGTTTTTGATGATTTTATTTAAATATATTTAGGTAGTATTATGGAAGCAAGAAATATTCTGAGGAAACATAGTGGATCTGATCACAAGAGCAATATCCTCCTAAGACTAGAAGTACAAACCTTTTATATTGATTTATTTGTTTTTAATTTAACCAAAGATGAAAAGGTTTTGAAAATTGGGGTCTCTCTTCTAAAATAAGTTCATTTTATAACTTAATATCTAATCATTTAGGATGAAAAGGTTATGTATGTCGGGCTATCTTTAAAAATTGAAGTTGAGTTAGACTCAACTAGTCTTTAAAAATAAATATTCATGAATTCTAGTCATGGTAGAAAAAAGAATATCTTGTGGGGTGAGATATCTTATTAAACAAAATAATTCAAATATTTTTAAAGAAAATTTTAATTTAATAATAGAAAAAATCTATAAATAATGATGTATTAGCATCTCATATATACAGAGACAATATTTCAGGGTGTGATTCAAACTGATGGCTATTGAACAAATTAGGTTTTAGTTGAGAAAATCCCTTCTAATGATAGAGAAATGAACATAGATCAGTATTTGGGGGGTCGGTACCATATTGGTTTTTAATTATATTCAAAACAATATTTTATTAGATATAAAAATATCATTAGGTGGTAAATCCAATGGAGAATGATGGTGTTATTCCCATAAGATTTAGGGAAATAGTGAATCCAAACTGAGCTTCTGAAATCGCTAAATCCTCCAAGTATAAATTGATAATGTTACAACTTGAATATGGTGTAATTAATACATATGGGGATAATCACCTGATTTAATATGATTATACCACTAAAATTAGACCAATAAATTCATCTATTGGGCAAGATCAATCTGTGAACTTTTATGGGACCATTAACATCACTATAATGATCTTGAAGGTAGTGGAATTTTATTATTATTATAACAAGACTATCAAAAATTCAAATGTGTTATAGTTTAATTATCAAACTGTATATAATAATTTTATAAAGAAGTTTTATTGGTATATGATTTCTCTCTATAAGGATACTCTCTTAGTGGCCACCGTGATTAAGGTTGGGAATGAAAATGGGTCTGACCTTTAAACAATAGAGAACATGATGAAAAGAAATAAAGTTTTATTAATGACTTAATCACATAATGATTATATTTTTATGATATTTATTTATTGAGTATCAATATGTAATATGATATAGTTGATAAATATTTCAAATTGAGGACGGCTACCCCAATTCTGACTTTATGAATTTATACATGGGTACTCAATCAAGAAGTTACGAAAACAATTATAGCTGGAAACTATAGGATTATTGTACCGTTATTAAAGGTTAAACTCAATGTAAAATAGGTCACCTCCATTCCTATAGAATATAAAATTTCAATATTTGAATCAAATAATAAAGATAAACTATCACCAACTTATAAGGGTGATAACGAGGAACCTTTTCAAGACACACTGGTCGCACCCCTTAATAAGATGGACAAAAAAACATAGTGTGCATTGGAAGCTATATTCTCAAAATAGGTTGGGGATGTCAAGGATAAGACTTCTGGTCTTTTCATGTAGCATATACATATTTCCTTTAATGAAAAGGATCCAAATATATTGGTTATAAAAGAACAAAATAACATAAGTATTAATCCTAAATAAAAAATAGGTTAACACAATTAGGGTAGGGGTACACCCCAAAATGTCGTAATTAGGACTAAATAAAATTTCTTAAATATTTTGATGTTTTATAGTTTTTTTATAGTTTTATTATTTTGGAATCTTTTCTTGATTCCCATGTGACCTTAGTCCATGATTTATAGATTCTGATGATGGATAGAATTATTTATTTGAAGTAGGTTTATGTTTTTTAGAGGTGTGTCATGATTTACTTTTTCCACACTGATTTGGTCTTCTTGACATTTATTTGTATATTACAATTTGGTGGTGATTTTTTTCCACATTGCATGAACTTTAAAACCCCATGTAGTCTTGTGTGTGTGAACTTTTAAAAAAATGGTACCATGGGTCTGGGATTCCAAATCCATAGAAGATGTTTTTTTATTATAATAATAATACTATTATTATCATCATCATTATCATTATAATTATCATCATTGTTTTTATTGTTATTATTATAATTTTAATTGTTATTTCTTTTATTATTGTTATTTTTGTTGTTGTTGTTTTTTATTTTATTGTTATTACTGTTCTTATATTTATTTATTTTTGTTATTAATACTGTTACATTTTATAGTTTTTATTATTATTATTGATATTGTTTTTATTATTTTTATTTTTATTTTTATTCTTATTATCATTCATATTATAGTTTTTATTTTTTTTGTAATTGTTAATTATTATTTTATGGGTGGATGGGGTTTATGAGGTCTAGATGTCAAGGATATCTTAGGGAATATTAGAATCCATCTAGGGAGATGGCTTTACCACAAGACATTAAACTTTATTTTTCATCTCATGGAACCCTTACTAGTTTGTTTTATGTTTCTAGATCTTTGGTTAAGGGTATTATGCATTCTTTATCCTTTATTAGAGGTTTGTCTTTAGAATATTTTTTGTATCAATATAAAATTTCCTCACTGAAATAAAGTACTCTATATAGAATAATTAATTTTAGTAATTTGGAGCACATTTTCGAAAATCAATAAGAGTTTATTGATAATTTTAAGATTTAAAAAAATCATCATATCATGTTTGGTTTTACATTCAAGTAGTAAACAGATAAAGGTGGATCATTTCAAATATATAAGGGTGACAACATGTACCCTCTTCAAAAAATAGAAGCCAAAACTCTTAAGAAAATGGATAATACTAAAATTTAGTGTGGGTAGGAAGCTACTTACTCAAAATAGTTTGAGGATTTCAAGGATGAGCCTTCTTCTCTTTCCATGAAAGGATAAATATATCCTATAATAAAGAGGATCATAATAGATTTAATATTAAAGACCAAAATAATATATGGATGACTCCTAGATAGAAAATAGTTTAAGACCCTTTAGGTAGGGGTACCCCCTAGAATATGGTAATTATGTCTAAAAATTATTATTTCTCAACATTTATTGGGTTTTATACATTGTTTCATACAAGTTGAAAATTTATAAACCTTCACTTGAAGAAAAATTTATCTCATTACCAATAATTCAATAATTAATAAAATTATTTCTATTATTTTAATATATAACATGGAACTACAGACTAACTAGGAAGTCAATGATTCACTAATTCCTTCTTCAAGAGAGTTTGATATTGAAACTAGATATATTAAGGTGGTTATTATAGGTTCATTTGAGGAATATAATTATACGGAAGTTAATGTATGTAGGTCAATAAGTCTTTATTTTCTATAGTGTTGTCAACTATTTTTGGGTGAGATGATTGGAGCACACATAGTGGTAGGTACTCCCCTCTGGATTTGTTAATTAGAGGGTGTGGGTCCCTCCTATTATTTATAGAGTTTTGTAATACTTCTCATATTTGGGTGAAGGTTCTTCAGACCGGGTGGTGGTTAGTAACTCCATGTCCTTAAAAAATGTGTTGTTTTCCCACATAACTAATATAGTTTAGTACTCCCAAGAATACTCAGATCATGGGTTATCTATCCCTGGAGTTAGGTACACCCTCATCTGAAATGTGTTGATAGAAAAGGAAAGGGTTCTCCATTAGGTTTTAGAACTCAGAGAAATGAAACATATACTCTTGGATGGAATGGGTACCCATTACATTCTATGATATATGGTTTGGGATTCTAAGTTTGATATTTTAGATTCTTTGGTTTTTTCTGGGGTTAATATTTCTATATATGAGTTTTCCAGAGTAAGAATTTCCTCTATCATAGGTTCTCAATCTTTAAAACATATCCAAAAATTCCTTTTCTCTTTAATATTTTTATTCTTGAGCTGACTAGTCTTCATCATTTATCGTTTTTGGTTTTTGGGGTGTCTTACTAGGTATTCATATACTCACCCCTATATGGAAGTTTCACCCACACATGTCGTATCTTATAAATATGATGGATACTTAAATAGTGAATTTATTAGAAACAATATCAATATATGGGGAGATTATTTTTTCCCATAGATGACAAGAGCATGTGGAGTTTGTAACAATATTCATGTTTCAATGTGTCCTCACATCCATCATAGTTGTTTTAGGTTTGTTCTAATCTTTCATTCTGGGCCTTCTTATACCCTTTTATTTTATTTCCTTTTACTTTATATACTCAATCATTTGTTAGTATGTGTCACATGAATTTGATGTATATTTTAGGCAATAATTTTTTTAGTCTTCATGCTTTTTTCTAATGTGAATATATGTGATATTGTATAGATATGTACTTGGTGCGGGTTAATAGCCAATGTCATATTAGAGGCTGGATTGGGGTGGCACACTCATATTGTTTTCAATACTAGTGGGGTCTCTATGGGTTAGGTCATGTCAAGGTGTTATTAAGATAGTTCTATCTTAGAGAAATAGTTTGGAGTTCAGTTTTTGGTGACGATTGGTTTGGGAATTTAGCGTAACGGTGTTACGGGGTATAAATTTTGGATTTCAAGGAAATGAAACCAACATTGGTGTAGACAATTATGTATCCATTTAGCAGAACTATAATAACACACTTATCATTTCAAATCTCTAAGAATTTGATTGAATGGACATTGTAAATATTATATACATCAAATAGGAAAGGTTCAAAAAAATTATCCCACTTGAGTCAACTCCCCTTCTATATATTAATAACCATGGTTCATATTATCAATAATAGGATAATGCCTTGTAGAAAACCATCCAAGATCCTGAGGTATGTCTTCATATTCTTAAACTAGTGATTGAGCCTCTTGTCATCAAATACTTGATAGATGATGATTTTATAAATGGATAAGATTTTATAATTTCCCAATTGAGTGAGTGAGGAGTACTTCCACCACATATTGTGTTATCATCAGAGCCAACACCCATAGTCTAGGTACAAATTCACCCACCTACTATGAAAAATATCGTTATGGTTGAACATGATGGGGATATGAATAGGTTGAGTGAACTTCTTGATTTTTAGTAATAGTTCCCCTCGAGGCTACAAGTTCAACCAAATCCTCAAGTAGTAGAGGATTGGATTGAGGTAGTGATCTAGCTGTTTTTTACTAGTTATGATGCTTACCAATTAGATTCTAGTGATAACATACAACCTTTTCAGTGGAATAAGGATTTTTTGGTGGACTTTGATCATTTATCCTCACAAGGAGTTTACTCTCCCCTAGAAATAGTTTGATCACCAAATTTGAGAGCAATATTACCCAACTATATTGATATATATACATATCCAAGAGCTTCTAGAGTTATATTATGGTATCATGTCTACTTCTAAGCATCCATAAAGGCTGACTAACCTCACAAAGTAGTCTGTCATCATGATTCATGATGTATTCCTTCTACCATTTTACCTTGATCATGGCATTCATAGAGATATACGGGTCAATTTTATTTCCTTCTACATCCCCACCTATTATGGGGTTTTGGAGAGGGCCCAATTTATTAAAATATTTATCTCAAAAGAGAAGTAGGTAGATGGATTTGGTATTCGTTATCTAGGAGTAGAGGATTAGGTTATCATCTTTCATTGATAAGAATTAGAGTAATGAGTTTAAAAACATGTGCACAATAATAGTCTTAAGGATCATATGCCTGGGGGGAATGTAAAGGATCTAGCTAGCCAGTAGACAAGATTTGTGTGAATTTAGAGGATGGGGTCATATAACTGAGGTTTCCCAACATGAACTAATGAAAATAGAATTCATGTGGTTGATGGGGCTCAACATCATAGAAAATGATGTGATTTCGGACCATCCTGAGGATGGTTTGGGGGACCCAAAGGAAAAATATAATGAAAATAAATTAGTAGTGTAGCAGGGGGTGAGCCAAAGGTAGACAATGCTATGATCCACTTCCAACACCACTATCACCAGGTGATACACACTTGGATCAGAAAGTTGGAGACCAGGGACATATAAAGATTTAATAAATAGAGGATTACAAATAGGTAGCAATTCACAAGATTTGAGGTAAGATATATGTATTCTTTACACTGATTCCCACACTCATAGATTCCAACATATTATATTACTTTACTATTTCATCACTAGTATGAGATATATAAATCCTAGTGGATCCCCTAACATGAATTATGCAGCTATAGAATCCCACTAGAAGTAACCACATGATCACCCTCAAATCATAATGATAAGATATTATTATTAGTGGATAGTGGTTATTGTGGGACATAATTGTGGTTAGGATAAATCCCTAAGGAATCATTCATGGTTTATATTGGTTATTACTGCCCCTAAAGAATATTTAATTCCTAGAAGTATAGGTTATATCAGGATATGGCAGTTTAAAGATATTCCATGTCTGATATTGTTCTAACATGAGATAAAACATTATTCTCTCTTTATCATGTAGCAATGTAGGATGTAAATTAAATCATACAAGACACAAATACTTTACTTAGTTTATGCACATTGGGATATGTCCTAAGACCATAGAATGGTTATGTGATGTTGTACCAAATCCAATAAAGTGCATAACTATTTACAATGTTTAGAGTGGACTCACAGTCCCCCGTGGTTTATAATCACTCATTATTTGAAAAATAATCATTCTTTCAAGTAACATATACCAAATACTACATCGGAATATTCCTCATATATAAAAAAAATTAACTCTATTTACATAACAACTGGTGTTTCATAAAGCTATTATTTCCTATATATATTGAATTCCACATTACTAATAATGTTCTTAGAAATTTTCTTAAGGTTCAGATAAACCCATTTTAGGTATAACATGTGTTCACAAGAAACATGTTCCCACTAACACTGATTCAGGTAAAATCCTTTATGTTCATAACTATTGGATGGGTGAATTTTTTTACATAAAAAATAAGTATGTGAATGTATTACCTAGAAATATAGAAAATATTTATGATGATCTTCATTTAAGTCTTTTTTACTAACTAATGATGAGATTAGATGCTTATTTATAAGAAAAATATAAATATGTCCTTGATTGTTGTGATTTTCATAAAACTATTAACTTTTTAGTTCTGCATATTCACCAATATTAATTTCTTACTCACTCTCATGTAACTTCATCTTCCACATTCTAACATAATTATAATTCTCAAAAATCTTTTTTACACTCAAAACTCAATCAAACAACTCATGTTTGTGTTAAAATCTAGTTCTTATAGCTTAATTTTGTAAAACAAAACACTCATCTAACTCCAAATTTTAATGAAAACCAGAAAAAAAAACTCCAAAAACAACCACAAACCATATATTTATGAATATAACAATTATTGGCCACTTTAAACAACTAGAAACATAATTTTTCAGTAAAAACAATTTGATAACTTGAAAAAAATTACCAAAGGGATTTTTTATAACAATATATCCCCTTGGGTTTGTTGGAAACACTTAAAGCACTTTACCCATCATATAGAACACCCATTTTTACTTTCTGATTCAACAATCATTAATTCTCTACAACTCTAAATAGAGATAAAAGACTCCCTTAACATGTACTCTAAGACCACTTGAGTCATACATAACATGAGAGATAAGATTAACATGAAAATATCATTGATTAATCATTTTATTAATCACAATATCCACTTAGTGCTTGAAATCATCAATTACCACAACTTTACTACTCCCTGACATGTTTTCACATTCTGATTTAATATTGTAGTACTCTCACCATTTTTCAACTTCCCTCATTCTTAATCAATATCTCAACCTTTTATAATAAACTCAAGGGTTATACCTTTATGGATAAAGGAGGAAGGAAAATATCTAACACATAAGGGAATATGTTACATGCCTTATGGAGTGGTGGTCCCAAATCCACACTTACATAAATATGAGGAGTCAAATAGACTCCAAGATCCATTTGATGACTCTTAAACATATCCTCATGTATATTACTTATAGTGATATCTACAACTCTATGTTTTATAGGAACATAATCCAATTACACAAACCTGTGCTCAAAATTATTCTTGGTTATGGGATGATTGATTTCAATGTACTTCATCCTTGAGTGACGTATGGGGATTTTACTAAGCCTTATGACACTTGAATTGTCATATTTTATTCTAACATGATAAATCACTTTCAACTCCTATATAATTAAGTTTATTTCTTCATCTATGATAATTGTGTGCAAGCTTGAGTGGACATAATATATTTATTATTTTTATTTCTTAATTAAATATAATCATGTTTCATTCTAAGATTATATACTCACAAGACATAAAGATAGAATGCACCACCAGATTTTTATTTTCTAACATCCTTTAAACTAGCCCAATCTAAATATTCATATCCCAATAACTCACTCTAAGATTATTTTCTCTAAATAAAACTAAAACACACCATGTCATTTATATATCATGTCATTTTCTTCACTAGTAGGATGTTTATTCCCTTGGAATTACCTTGGTAACTTATATATTGAAATTTGTAAAATAAAATTTCATGTTGTATCATTGTTAACAAATGTAAGATCAATATGATCTCCATATACTCTATTATATTAATCTATTTATCATCGTTATCCATTGAAAAATTCCACAATGTAGAAATTAGTGTTGTCATTTCCTTCAAATCCTACATTCCAAATCTTTTCCAAACCTATTTAGAAAATTATTATTTTGATATGAAGGTCCCATGCCTTCCTTTTATCACCTTAAAGCTAAGTAAAATTTTCGATTATCTAATTATCGATATTTTTAACTCACACATAACGAGTTTTGAAAAATACATGAATTTCACTTTATTCAATGCCAAAAATATTGTGTAATATATATATATATATATATATGAGAACCATCATCCTTTTATCACTCTACATTATATATAAATATCATAATTAACCCCATCAGATAGAAAAATCATTTTTATCAAAAATTGATCAATTCCAGAATATCTTAATCTTAATGATTGATTTATTCAATAATGTTCATTAATCAATCGATAAATTTCATTCTCATATTCATGAATGTGTAAAACATTTAGTTTCTCAATGTACACATATTCTTCAAGAAATATATTTATGAATGTTGATTTGATATACCTCTAGAAAACCTTGAATATCCTTTTCATATCTATTTCCAAGAATATTTGAAATACTTCTAACTTATCCTTGGGTGAAAATTATTAATCTATGTAAATACCTTCAATCCAGACATATCCCAAACAAAAATTTCATTATGATTTTATTGAATCACTTTTCAATACTCATTTAAATTATTATAAAAGATCCATTTGGCCCTGATTATGTTCTTATCATATATCACTGATGCAATATCCCAGGTCTAATTTTTTTCAATTTATTCAAGATTTTCCTGCAACACTTGGACCAAATACTATTCTTAGCAGCCTCTTCAATGTTATTTGGATATTCTTTTTACTAGAGTCATAAATGATTTGGATATTTTATTCTCCTTGTCTGTACTAAATTTTTCCTATCACCAATGATATTCTACTCATTTATCTTAATCATACATCTCAAGTTATGTGTTGATGTTCTAACTTCATCCTTATTGGAATTGATTCCTTATTCATGATCGTAAACAATCCCTTATTCCCTCTCTAATATTCTCAATTTCTTGTCACATTACTCTATATTTTTATCACATTTTTATTGAATATTTTTCTCATTTCCACCATATTGAAATATTTTATTTCAGTAATATTCTAAATTCATTTGTTGAAACACTTTCACACCATTCTCTTGGATGTGTATCCAAGTAAAATTAATTCATCTTCAAAAGACGTAAAATTATTATATTTATTACTATGGAGAATAAATAAATTATTTTTGAATACTAAAAATTATTTCAAATTTAACTTATTACCATACCATTTCTCATATTGGTTCTTTTTTTCTCCCAAATAAAATAATTATCTATTAAAAATATAAATTTATATTAAGACTGCATCCTTCCAAAACATATGTTGTAGTTATTTCTCAAGAAGCATTATTATAGACATGTTATTTATGATATGGTTTCTCCTCTCAAATACATAATTTTTTTAAGTAATTATTACTATTGAGACTTAGTTATTTACCCTATTGTTCTCAATATAATTATATACTTGGATGTTGGTGAAATCTATGCCATTATCAGTTCTAAATTTTCAAATCTTGTTCCCAAGAATCTTTTCATCCCTTCTCTAATACTGTGTAAGGAAAATAAATTCATATAACTTTTTAGTGATTACCATAAACCATTTTATCCAACCATAATCAGTAATGAATAGAACATTTTATCACTTTTTATAAATGTATGTTGGTGATATCAATCCACACACTTTAACATTCACCAATTCAAGAAACCTTGTCAAATTTCTATCTTTTCGCTTTATTTCTTCTAGATAATCTTCTACTTTTGACATAAATGACATGTCTCTTCCTGGACATGTGATATAATAACAATATAACAAGCACTAACATTCATTAGTCGACCTTTAAAGAACCATTGGCTTTAGTAACTCATCCTTTTATTCCATAATATATTTTCAACTTACATGGATATAAATCCCATATATGATTATCTATTGATGAGTTATAGATTACCCTTTTAATGATTACCATTAATAATAACTATACCTTTATCCCCATTAATGATAATAAATTTCATATTGAAATTAATTGCATGTCTCGAGTCACACAGTTGACTTATACTTCGAAAATTTTGACAAATAACTTTAATAACCATGAAATCCACACGTCTCATTTATTTCTCATAATTTTGGATTTTTTTAATATAATAATATTTGACCCATAGTCATATAAAAATCAAATGATACCATATTTTTAATACTTGATGCATCTGACTAGATTATTTTTTCCATTATATGGGGAGTATATCTACTATCTGGATTCTAAATACCATCAAATTCTAATGATTTCAAGAAAATATTCATAACCACTACCTTCTAAAATATTTTATTTTTTTATAAAATTATTTTACTTCATACCCAATGATGATTGGTTTGTTTTTACATCCTATGAATATGGTGGACTAACTTTTTATTCCAAAGCTAAAAATTAATTTTGTTTCATTTTTAGTCTTCTTAAGGATTCCTTGATCTACTTTGTATGACCACTTATAGTCTCTGTAACAAAATTAATCTATGGAATAAATGATAAATACATGTCCATATATCTATATCCACCACACCTGAAGAGGTATACATCTAAATCACACCTAGAATATTATAATTTTCTGAGTCACCTAGGGGAATCTTATAGCTTACAGTACCTATTAGCAATATATCACATATTATGAGAATTTATTATATTTACACAACAATAACATCATTTTTTGTGTAATTATATATGTATTCATTATAATACCAATGATATTTTGGTCTATTTGAGTTTTATAATTATGAGTCATATCCAAATCAATCTTCAACATTAGAGAGGGTGAAAATGGATTGGAATGAACCAACATTGCCTTATGATTTTGATCATGCCCCATAACTACATTGTCATTTTGATGTTTTTTGGTTTTTTTATAATTCTAGAATATTCTTATGGATATCCATTCTTATCCATATCTTTTTCTATAGTATGTTCATTATTATTTTCTAAAGGAATGAATAAATTTAATGAGTAAATCCTAATATTTGATTTTTCACCATTGACGAATTATTTCTCCATCAAGATATTCATTTTATTTTATTTTATATTTCACTATGTTAATAAAACCATCTAAATCCCTTATTTCTCATTGATATTTATCTTATACTCAATAGCCTTTTATGGGATATTTGAATTTTTCATATTTGAGATTTTCATTTTCCACCTCCATCGTAACATTCTCTTTTTCTTTTTCATACATGTATAGTTTAGAGTCATGTACCACTCCATTATATTTTACACTCTAAAAATTTATCATATCAATTGAAACCAATATCTATCCTTTATGGTAAAATCACTTTTATAATTTGGCTTTATCATTTTCATTTTCATTCCTCATTTATAAATCGTATAAAATAGCAACAATCAAATAATATTTGGGGAAAATATAGACCTAAATTTATTTTTATTATATTACTTTTGAGAGATTATATTCTTTTGAATGTAGTTTTTTTATTCTTAAGGAATATTCTATTAGTACTCCCTCTTCTAGTAACAATATTTTATGATTTATTCACAGTAATTTCAGTATTTTTATCTCTATCTTAAAACCATGGGACACGTTTGAGTAATATTCTAAAATTTCCACACTAAAATCATGTTATTAGATATTTCTGTTTGAATCTTTCTTTTCCCAATGTCTAATTTAAGGAATGTAATGACATAAGTGCATAAAACTCAATTTCTTAAGGATAAAATTATATTGATATCTTATATATTTCATTAAATAACACTTCCAACAATTTATATTTTTAAATAACATCATTATAATTATTATTAATTTTATACGAAACAAGTGTGTTATGAAGAATATCTAATATTGTCCGATTTTGATATTTATCCTTTAGAATAAACACCAATGTATTGAACCAAGGTGGAAATATTCTTATGAAATGTTACATAATATTTACAGCATCGATAGTCTCTCAGAGTCCATGCTTTTCCTCCACAACCACATTTACCCATTCAAATAATGCATCAACGGATTCATTCCGTTCCATATTCAAGTACTCTTATTGTTCTATAGAGCCTATAATTTATATTTTCATACCTTTGAGACACCTTCATAGATATTTTGTAGTTTTCCACACATTGTGTGTGAGGATTTACATGAAATAACCTTTGTGTAGATTATGTTGGCTAAAACTCCTCTTAACGCATTGATTCCTTTATTGTCGATATTCAATTCCCTATAATCTCTCTCTGATAAAGTCTCTCTATAAATAATGAATAATATTGAATGAATATAATCTATGTTTAAATCTATGTCCGGATATTTGAAATATTTTTTTTCTGATTCTTCCAAAAGTGATGTTTATTTTCATCAATGATCATAATATCTTTTTAATTTACTTATCTCATGAATTCCACTTAAATAATAATTCCTTTTACTTAAAACCCTAAATAGGATACATTATATTATCAAAAAAAAATTAATTCCCTAAGAAAGTGGTAAATTGTGGTATAGAGGATTAAATCTATCAAAATTCTAATATTATTCCATATTAAGACAAAACATTCTTCTCTTTTTGTCTCATAATAGTAGATAGTGTAAATGAAATAATAAATACATATAAAAATTTGACCTAGTTAATCCATACTAGGAAAGAAATAAGTAGCATAAAACGGTAAATTTGCAATGTAAAAAATCCAATAAATCATACTATTATTTATAATGATTGAAACAAACTCGTTATCCCCCTATTTTACAACCACCAATGACTTGGAAACTCACTGTTCTCTCAACTAATATGTAATCACTATTTTTGAAGAATCTTATTATTGAAATATATTTACAGTAAATAGAGAGTTCCATGATTATCTTATTTTATAAAAAATATTAATTCCAAATTAACATAGAACTTCTAGGAAATTTAAATTAGGTTTACAAAAACTCATTTTGTTCATAATTGATGTCAATGTAAAACATGGTAATGAAAAAAATTCTTCAGATAAAATTCTATCAGAGAACATTATTTCACAAAAATTAATTCTCACAAGAAATGTGTTTGTGTAGGTTCAACATTAAAATGAAGATATTATCTCTGTTTATCATCCTCTAAGTCTTTATCACTAGCTAAGGACAATATGATGGGCCTATTTAAAAAAAATCTCCTTGTATTACTCAATTCACATAACTTTCTTGATTCTAATGTACCATAGATTCACCAATGTCGATTATTTTTCAATTCTCAACAATTATTATCTTACATTCATTCATGCAAGTAAAATTCTCACAAATCTTATTTATACTAAAGAATATTTCACAAAATCCCATTTGTGCTCAACACTAGTTCACCAACTGAAATTTAAAAAAGAATACAACTCTCCTTTAACTCTAATTTTTCATTAAAACTAATAAAAAAACTTCATAAACCTCTACAAACAATATATTTATGAATTCATGAAATATTCACTTCTTAATAACTCTTTCAACATGATTTTTTAATAAACACAACACAAAAACATAAAAATGAACTTTATGGGTTTTTTAACGGTTATCCTCAGTCCATGTTCAAATAAATTACTACAACCAAATATTGATGATATTATGAGATAGTATATCAATTTTTCCGTTTCTATAGGAGTGGGAACATTATTTTAGATAAGTAAGGCCAATTTATAGGTGATGTGATCCTTAATTTAAAATATATATATATTATTCATTTTAATCACCCTATTAATAAAAAAACCCATGTAAATCATTCATTTTTTGACATTTTATAATTTCTGACATAATTGTAAAATGTCTTAAATTATTTTTTTTAAATATTTAATCATATTTTAAAATTAATTTTGAAGACAAACATTAATTTTGAAATGTGATGTTTACTTTTTTATTTAATTTTAATTTTGTCCAAGAATTAATTTTTAAATGAATCAAATTTATGAATTTTATTAGTTTTATTCATTCTTTTGTATTAACTAATATAAAAAATTTAATTAGAAGTAAACTCAAATAGTTATTATGAATGATATATTTTACTTTAAAATGTGTATCTTGATATTCAAATTAATCAATATATTTTAAATGGTTGCAATTTCAATTTGTGATGAACTGAAGATAGAATGAATTGAGAATTGAAAAAACATGAATTGATTATAATTTTTGAAATAAAATTAAAATAAAATTTATGAAATTTTATTTGATGTTGAAATTTTATGTTTCATTAATTATATATATTTTTTTTCACTGAAATTTGAAAAAAATTTAAAGGCATTAAGTGACCCGGTATTGAAATTTCAAGTGAACATGCCCTTTAATTAACCATATGTCCAATTTCCAACCTACTGTGCATGGAATAATTTGTAAAGGAACACACTGTCTATATAAAGGAAATTCAATTGACTGCATGTTCAAAGTGATGAATTTATGGTTATAGACTAACCATTATAAAAATTTGGTAAAGGTTCACACCATCTACACTGCATCTCCACGATTTTTACAATGACCACAAGGCCACACATCAATATACCATGGTCATCTTACCCCAATGAATTGTTCCCCATTCCCATGTGACTCCATGTTTTCACAAATATACCCTGACACTACTCCACTTGTATACCCAAATGACAACATCTCAAAATATACCACACGAGTCTCCACAATTGATCAGGGATTTCTCATCAAACAACTACAATAAAAAATTCATGTTTGACCACAAGACTCTACCTCCTCTAAATTTTTTATTCTTAATCCTACCACAATCATCCAATTCCAGATAATGTGTCTTACCTAAGAAATTAACTACATGATCTAATCACCAACCAACCATTCCACCTTCTTCACTTGATTGAGCAACCACAAGGCCCCAACTAAATCAATTATACCTTCTCACAAAGCCATAATGATAACCAAAATGATAGTAAAAGATAATTTGAATATGGGTTCCCATTTGAGACCAACTGAGATTCAATAATTGGTCAAGACAAAGTTAGAGAACTCTAAGAGAACCCATAATAATGAAGAATGGGATTATAGCTCACCTCAAAGAGAAACTAACATGAGTCTAATATTAGAGAGAGAATTAATAAAATCCTAACAGATGAGTGAAGAATCTAATTGAAAACTGAACAATTTAAACATCTTACTGATGTTGGGTGAATACACCAAGTATGATCAATCGAATAAAAAAATCTCAATTTATGGATACCTGATTTTCTCCCTAACATAGTAGAAGTTGGAGGAGACCTTGGTATAATCCCAATTCATTGTTCCCATCTCTAAGGAACACTATACACCAAGTGTTTGATAAAATTCATGCATGACCAAATCCCAAGAAGGCTCCATGACCAAACCCAATGAACCTCTAGAATAGATCAAATAAAAATATGTCACGATCTATGATTTTGGTGATGAAAATATTTTATTGTGGAACAACGGAGATATTGAGACATTTTTGGATGAATAGGACACTTTATCTTGTGTTTCCATGT
Organism: Viscum album; assembly: GCA_963277665.1. Taxonomy (NCBI): domain Eukaryota; kingdom Viridiplantae; phylum Streptophyta; class Magnoliopsida; order Santalales; family Viscaceae; genus Viscum; species Viscum album. The sequence goes on along the minus strand of OY728136.1, from coordinate 1,616,364,056 downwards.
TTTTGGTAGTATCCCACATTTAAAGGTCCATTTATAAATAAGGATACCCGGTATCAATATTCCCCAATGAAATAGTCATGATGTTTTAGAGCCTAGAAGAATATATTTAAGATGTTTCTATTATTAAAATCTTATTTTTAAGATGACTATAGAAAATGAAGTTGTGAGATTAGTCTTGCCTGAGGATGGTTGATATCCACTGATAAAATTATATGATGAAAAATGAGTGAAGATTAATTACCTGAAATTGATCGAGACACATTACTAGACTATTTCCACAAGGTACAATTAGGCCATTACTTTCATTATTGATTCCCAAATTCATCGTTGATTAGGAAAAAATATATTAAAATAGTCTCTTCATTGTTTAAATGATCACAATCCTAGAATGTTTATTGTCTTCTTCGTTCAGGTAGACTTTAATGCTCAATGAAACCTAAAAAAAGAAAGTCATTTTTATATGATTCTTTATAATTGATTATGAAGCTCAAATATGGTAGTATAATATTTTAAATAAAAATAAATAATTGGTGATAATATAGATAAATCACGAGTGTCAAACTGTATACATGGAAAAAAATCTAAAGAGAGGGGATTTGTCTTGGAATTTGGGGAATAATTTAGAAATAATGGGATCATGTTGGAGTAATATCATGCTACTCACATGGAATGGATTGTGAATCACCTAAAGGAAATACAATCATTCTATAAATAAGTAATTGTTCACTATTATTGGACAGTGTTTACCCAATCAAGTTGGGATACTACTTCAATTGTTTTATTTTGTTTCTATTTTTTTATGATTCTCCTATGACATAACACTATTATGTAGACCTAAGATAAACATACATAAATATAAAATTTATTCCATGGTTTAGTTAATATATCTCACAAATAGTATCACATCCCAAGAACCTAATTTTTTTTAGTTCAAGAAAGACTATCTATATAAATATCATATTCTACAACACTTATAAAAATTTATTTATAATTATGATCCTCCATACACTCTTCTAGAAATATAATATGATATAATCATCTTCAAAACATTGATAATGGAAATATAAGAAGGAGATGAGATTAAATTATCAATAAGAGAAACTTACCAACTAGTCATAACTATTAGACGATAAATATGATGTAAGACATGATTAATGGAAGAATATCAAATAAATTGATTATGGGATCACAATTTTCAATCATAAAACATAATTGGTGATTAAGGATCGCCATATATAAACATAAAAACCAATAAATTCCATCAAAACATTTCATATAAATACAAAATTGAAATAAAAAAACATCAAATTAGTACATAAGAAAGTATAATATATTTAAAACATGGAATATCACATACTTTTGGAATATCTAGAAAAGAAATCACAACATAGTAAAAAAAAGTTGCTCAAACATAATCATAGGTAATAATATCATAAGTTAGTAGGAATAACCACCATAATTCCTTAGTGGATAAATCATTCATTTCTTGATGACCAAAATGTATTGAGTATTCCTTACGCAATTCCCATAGTGGAGTGGGTATTCCTTACTCAATTCCCACAAATAACTCATGATATATAAAACCTTAACGAATACATTAGAGGGAGATATACGACCCTAACCATAATTATCCATATATGTGAGTGAAGTTTAAAATCAAATCATTGATTCTATCACTAATAATCCATAAAAAATGGGTTTCATAATTTTTCAAATTGGTATCACATAAAATGAATTTTCAAAGAAAACAATTAATTTTCTACCAAAAATATGATCACAACGAATAAATATTTAAAAATCCTATATAGGGTTATTTTTTAATCATTAATCTATTTTAGACTAATCCTTTTAAAAATGAATATGGGAAAGAAAAAATTATCATAAAACCTTTCGTAACATCATCTTAAAAAAATCATGATTTTCGAGTCACATTCAAAAATCATTTTTTTAGGAAAAAATAAAATATCAATAACAAATTCATAAAAAATTATAGTAACTAGAACATAAAAAAGGAATAATTTATTTTTCAAAATGTGAATTATCAAGAGAATAATTTAATATCATGTAATGGGAATGACTTTTAAATATTTTCAAATCCCCTTCATCGAAAATTCTCATCATTAAAAAAAATATTTAAACCCTTATTTTAAAATGAATAAAAATTAATAAATATATTATAGTTGATAAACTAATTTTTATTAACAATAGGGAAATTAGGAAATTTTATGAATTAAATAATCATGGACATGGATAAAAAATCATTAAAAGATATAATTAATATTCTTAACAAAATTACAATTTTTTGTGACAAAATAGCTTCATCAAGGAAGAAGAATACAATGTGAAACATTATATAACTAAAATACAGCATAACATCATCATAGTGTATAATGATTCAATCATCAAATATTATAATCTATGTTGAGTGATTATGACTCTAGAAATATATTTGAGTCAATACAACCCTTTACCTATTTTCCCGCTTCATCGAAAGCGATCAAAACTCCTACAAAAAATAAATAAATATCTTAAAAATATATTTTATAACCTTATTCTTATACATTATCCTTTTATATACTTAATTTATGATCATTTATTACAAATATATTTTTTTGTTTCATATATTTACCATAATTTGTAAATAACATTCATTATATTGTGGATGCTTTATGATGTCAATTTTGGTACCCATTATTTGATACCATTTTTTTCATTACTAGTTAATATAAGTTACTTTAATTGATGTTTTATAATGACCTATAATGTTATATTCCCATTATATTAGTGTTTTTTCATAATTCATGAAAATGAAATCGGTGATGAATTAGTTTTCAGGTTATTCATTGATATTGATGGATTGTCGAATAATGGTCATTAGTTTTACATTATCCATAAAGAATCATAGTTATTATATTTATTTAATATATATATAATATAATCCCATCAATAATAATTTATAACTATCTCTGAAGGTGGTAGTAAAAAATGGAATATATTGTTCCATAGAGGCGTTAATATGTACGTATGTGAGGATGGTGATTTTGTTTACCATAGAATGGGAGAAAGAAGAAATATAGTTTATTATTTTCAGAACCTAAAAAAAATATAGATATAATAAATATAAATTAAATTCCTTATTATGAAGATCATTGAAATACAGTTAAGTAAAATGAAACATATTAAATCGTGGAGGCGGAAGCCAGTATATACGCACGATTAACATTTTCACTTATATTAATGGGAAGGGGAGAGGTGGTCAGTTTTTATTACTAAAAATAAAACAATAATAATTATAATTTAAATACTAAATTAATAATATAATATTTAGAAAAATAAATTTTAAATCAAAAGATAAAAGTAAATGAAGTTAGGGAAAAAGATTGAATTTTGATTCAGAGTTTTTTGTTTCTCTTGGTGGATTCCTTGAAAAATAAAGGATTATGATAACCTATTGTTACCAAAATATTATGAGAAATAAATATGATGATAGGTTAGTTAAATAGAATATTGTTTTGGGATGAAACGTTTTTAAGAGTGATATTGAAGGGGTGGAGAGAGGCCTCTTTTTTAAGTGATGAGAATGGAAATTTTGAAAATATTTCCAATTAATATAAAGGGTGAACATGTTAAACATGTCATGAATCTACAAAAATATAAAAAAATTGGGTAGATGGGGAGATATTGTATATTATAACTCGTAAAATCAATTATAAACATCATTTTAACATGTTTCAAGCCCTTTTTCTCTTGAATTGTTACTTTTTCATTTAAGATTTTACCGCGGTAACTAGTTTTTACCTAAGTTAACGTAATTTTTATACCTAAAAATGAATTTTAAAAATTATATAATTTAAAAAATGATTATAAATTTAAATCCATTTCTTCTTATTCAATTTCTAAAACTGTTAGAAATTAATTTTAATATATTAAATGTATAGTGTATTAAAACACTTTTTGAGAAAAATATTACATGAGTTTTAAAATATAAAATATTTATTTTTAAACTATAATAAAAATAATTTAAATTATAATTGACATATTTTTTCTATAAAAATATTTCTGAAATTTATATTCATACTTATATATTAATAACGACATAAAAGGTGTAACCTTGGTATATTTCACATTTCACCAAAATATAAACATTTATATAAAAATGTATAAAATTCATGATAAGATAATTTTGAAATTATGAAACTAAAAATGAATTTATTTTTATCTAATTCAGATTCAAAAATCTAAAAATTTAGTTTTTAATTGAAAACATAAAATATAATGAAAAACTACTTTTATTGAAAAATGATATTTTTAAAATCAAGTGTTCTTAATATTATTTTATTTAAATTTCTGATTTAAAAGATGTTAATATATTAGTTTATATACTATAATGTCTAAAAAGTGTTCAATTTAATCTACGAGGATAAAATATATAATATATAACAAAACAATTCATATTGAAAAATAATTTTTTTCAATAAAATGTTCTTAATATTATTTAATTTAAATTTCTAATTTAAAAGATGTTAATATATTATTTTTTATATAATACTAACTAAAACGTGTTAAATTTAATAAATGATGATAAATTATATAATACTTAACAAAACGGTTCTTGGAAAAAAATATTACTTTTATAATAAATACACTTTAAAAAATACAGCTAAAAATAATTATTTACATTCTAAAATTAAATTTTACTAATCCATTGATATTAAATTATTTATTTTAATTATATATAGATATATATATATATCATATCATATTTTAGTTATAATATTAATATTTATAAAAAATGTGTGTGTGTGTATATAATTTTAAAATTGTTTTTGTGTTTCATTGTGAGTTATATAATTTAATATTTACTACTTAATAATACACGATTTTAGTATACTTATTTGATATATATGACTGGTGAACATATCGGAATCTAAAATATTTAAAACGGCCATATTTTCAATGACCATATTTTCATCCATCATATTTGAAATGGCCAGATTTCATTCTTATAGATATAACGTTATTAAACTTATTCCATTCACACTTCCCATTTTCATTATTTCCATTTTAGATATCACAACATGATTTATTATTTCATGGTATTAATTCAACTTTAAGGTCTTATAATACTAATGGTGATTCATAAAGTAAATGGTGGTCAATGGAAGATACAAGTTCTAATGATATTATTCTTTTTGATTTATTGTACCCTTGTAATTATTGTATCTTTAATGGATGTGATCATCCATTGTGTGTTAGAATCCATTATATGTGAATCCTGGTTTCACATAACTTCATTGTAATGTTCCATTATAATTGAATAATGTGTCATTATCTATTTTCATATATTGTATGGACCAATATCTAATCAAGTATTTATTCTTTTTAAACAATAGAGAAACATTATTTATAATTATAGGAAATAAAATTAATGGATCCTAAAACATGGGGAGTTGCATTCGGCTCCACTAAAATAAATTTCATCCTCTCAATTGTAATTATTTTTTAATAATCAGGTTAGCGTTTTTTCTATAATATGACTGTAAATTTTTAATTTCATAATGAGGAATCAATAATATCTATTTACTTAAAATAAGAATAATCTATATATTTCATTTATTCATAACCATTATAGATAAATACCACACATAGTTTGGGGTTAAGACCTATTTTAATTTTATGTGAGTTCATAATTCAGACGTGTAGTTACATAGTATCATAAATTTTTTTAAGTTATGAGAATTGATTCCTTATTTTTATAATTGTTACACCATGAACACCAATCTCTCATCCCATGTTGTTCATCAACATGGTTATTCCAGAAAAAAAATTGGTCTAATGATTTAGTTGATGAAGAATATTACTTCCACTCATATTTATTATTGAGATCCACATTCAGACCCCTCTCAAACCTTTTTAGACTATCCTCCTCCACCACACCATCTTGCAAACTCTCTATTTTATCCCTCACCTTAATTTCCGGCTTTAACAGATAACCCCACACCTTATCGCCTATTGTTTGTAACAATACTTTCACTAATTGATCTGTGAAACCTTTATAGCTAAATTTTGGTGGGGGAGGAAGCCTTATAAAGTCTACTTCAGGTGTCTATGCATGTTCCCTAATCAGTCCTTCCGAAAACCCAAATTATTTCCTTCACATGCTACATAGGCCCATGTTCTTTGAGGCATTGAACCTCATTCCTAAACTATTCCTAGATCCTAGGTCACTAGGAGGCCTCCTCCTTTTTCACCTAACCATTATTCATTGTTTAATTAGAGGTGGTTTGGGGGGGGTTTATTCAATATCCACCATTTGTCATGGTGGTTTCAACATCTCTAGAAACATCATGTATTATACATTTGGGTGGTTCATTGATCAATGATAATAAAGAAGTTTGGTTTTTTCCTTTTGATATTTCAATGAAATTAAGATATCAATATAGTGGATTTTAGTTGTTGGATCCACCCCCATTCATCTTTTCAATTGTGAGGATGTTGTCGGAAATATTACCACAATCAGTTAATATGTATTATGTGGTGAAATTGGTAATCCATTAATAAAATTACAGAAAATCCTTCTAAAGGACCCAAACTAAAATTTATATTCTCATATCTTCATTTATGAAATATAACCAATATAAAACTAAATATTTTATTTGATAAAAAAATTATGGTGGTAAAATTTAATAATAATATAGAAAATTTTGAGTATCTAGAGTAGAGATCCCATATTCACAATTCTAAAGCATAGGATTTGGTGATAACCATCCATCTCAACGATAGTCACTTAATAGGATTCATATTGTTCCTTTGGTAATGGTGGGTTTTCATTCTTATCACTCATATCATAGCTTTTACTATGAATATAACTTGGATAATGTAAATGTTTTCTAAACAAAAGGCATTGAACCCTTACTAGTTTTTTTAATTCATGTTTTCTATTCCCATCATTCTAACCAGCCTCTTAATTGTCCTAAGAATGTTTGATGCTTGATGACCCCCACTTCCTTTAGTAAATCATTTTCCCATTCCCTTGAGTTAAAACCCTTAGTACTTCATTACATGTTTTTTAGATATAAAAAATTTAACATTATTTCCATTGTCATCTATTTCATTTGATCCATAATAAGACTTCATATTTATCTCCTTGATGTGTTTACAAATTTGAATATGTTCATACTATTAATCATATTTCATGATAGCTAGATTGGAATAATCATAAGGATTCTCACTCTAGGTCCCTTTCTTATGGGTTTTTCATTGAGGAAATTTTTGCATTGTCCCTCACACATAGCGTTCAATCTTGTTCTAGACATTTATAAAACAAAATAGAATGACATGAGTGTCGAAACATTAAAAATATGAAGATATTATCATAATAATAAAAGTAATTCAACCTTATAATTCATTATTCAATTATATTGTCATTTTTTCTTATAGTTCTTTAATTCCAACCTATATTGATCATAGTTTAACCTATATTACATTAATTTTGGTTATCTTATACTTCTAAAGATAATCCTTCAAAGTAACCAGAAATTAAATCTTCTATAGTAGTTCATAAAGAGTATGTGATCAACCAAATCATATGTCATTAGAGTTTCTAGATAGGTATGAATTCTTAGGCCCACTCAACATGCATAATGATAACGGTCAAGTTGATGATCAACCATCACTTTTTTGGGTTATTACCCTTAGGTTCTTTTCTTTTATAGCTTCATCCACTTCACAGTGTCTAGACAGGGATATTTTTCAATGAAAACCACCTACTCAAGATGTTACAATTATTTCTAGATAACATATTATACATAGAATCATTTATAGGGTTTTCACTATGGTTATCTAAAAAATCATCAAAATAACTAAAACCCACTTTGATACCAACTATGAAGATCCAAGATAATCATACATTAATATTACATTAATTTTATGGTTAAATTAATACAACTCAAAAATATTAGCACAACCGAAGGACTTAAAGATTTAATGTCTTAAATTCTAACTAAAAAATATCATATTTTAAAGCACTTATAAAAAATTATCCATAACCATGCTCCTCTAAACCCTATTTTAGACATATCATGTGAAATAATTGTCTTCATAAATTGGGGAATGGAAACATAATAAAGGGTTGAACAAAAGTGATTAGTAAGGGAAACTTATCAACTATTCATAACAATTAGATCATAAAAATGATGGAAAACAAGAGCAATATAGAAATTTCTGATAAAAAAATTGTGGATCATCTGCCCAAGTCTAGGGGATACCAAATATTTTTTTGAAGAGTATCCATATCTGTTAGAGGTATATACCAATGGGGAACATACTTTCATATGATAGATATTCTATTATAAAAGTGTGCCAATCATGAAAAAATCATAGGTGATAAGGTAACAATGAGTCATGCGTAAGACTTTACCTTAACGGAAAGAATATAGTTGTGCCTTAAAGAAAAAAACATATATTTTCCTTAAAATTGTTTGTGGTTACATAGAATGATCTAATTCATTCAACTAATTATATATTATATTCTTCCATTATGGATCTGAAGTAATTACAGTAGGTGAACATGAAAGGTTATTTATCCCATGATGATTTGGTATATGTTTTTTTTGGTTTTTTTGGGTTTGAATTTATTTTTTACCATGCCTTACACTTATATATAAATGTAAAATTATGTTAAAGATTAACTGGTGGTTCCATGTAAGGTTTATACTCACATCCTCTAAAGGTATCTTGGTGTGCATGCATAATTCATTACCAATGATATATGGAATGGAAAGGGAAATGCAAAAGGTTTTTGAGGATCTTGGAGTTGGGAGATTGATATGGTATTGGGATAGACTCTATATTGATATCATAATAAATTTATTTTTATATATATTTATTCTAATTTTACCTATTGACATTTTATAATAGATGTATGTTTAATTATACTACTGTGACTTTTCATGACATCTTATATAGCACTTATTTTAATTATCTTGTACCATGTTTCATATTTGTATTATATTTATGTTGTATAGTATTAAAATAATTTTTTTTTCTAATGTTATATAATATCCACATTTTTTTATACCCTCACTATTATACGATATCCTTTCACATATGGGGAGTTGTGCATGAGGTAATATGGCCCTCTGGACCCAATACGGTGATTCGTGTTGGGGTATTACAAAAATCATGTTATCATAAGTTATTATAAAAAATGATTGATAATTAAGGATCATGGAAAAAACATTATACCACAAAAAATTATTCAAAACATGGTTTATAAACACCTAATGGAAATCAGAAAAAACATGAAATCATAAAAAAATAAATAGAAATATCTCTAGAACATTGAATGTCAAAATAATTTTTAATAGCTTAGAAATAAACCATATCATTGGAAAAATAAGTGTCACAAACATATGCACAGATAATAATATAATAGTAGATCATGTATCACCACCTAATTCCTAGAGGGGATAGATTATTCCTCACTAGACTCTCATAGTTGAGGGAGTATTCCTTACTCAATTCCCATAGTGGATTGAGCATTCCTTACTTGATTCCCATAGTTATATCATGAGATATAAAAACTTAACAAATCCATTAGAGAGATATATAAGACCCCACCTTTTATCATCCATACATGAGAGAGATAATTAAAATAAAATAATTCATCTTATCAAATATAACCCATAAAAATAATGTTGGTTTCAAAACATTTACAAATTATATCCCATATAATGACTTTTCAAAGAAAATTTGATCATATGATGCAAGAATCATGTTCACCCGAAGTATTTTTTAATAAAAACTTATATAGAGTTATTAATGATTAAATAATTCAGTAGAGATAAATCCTTTGAAAACAAAATAGAAAAAACAAAAAACAATTTTTCTTGCAAAAATTTTCTTAACATCATCACAAAAACATGATTTTTATGTCAGATTCCAAAAAACAATATACTGAAGTGAAAGATTAGTAAAACATTAATTCAAAACATATTTAAATAAAGATACTATCAAAATAAATAAGTCCCACTTAAAAACTTAAAGTATCAATGGATTAATATAAGATCATAGGAAGAAAAAACATTTTAAATATTTTAAAAATACCTTTATTAAAATCCCAAATCATTAAAATGACATTGAAACCCTTATATTAAAATTAATAATGGGGAATGAAATGATCATAGAATATTAACCCAATTTTAATTTTATTATGGGAAACGATAATATTGTTGGAATGTTAACAAATAGAGATATGCAAGAAAATCCATTAAAATATATGGGAATTATTCGTAACAAAATTACATTTTTATGAAAAAATATATTCATAAAGGAAGAATACAAAGATGTGAAGTAATATTTCCCTATAAAAGAAGATATAAATAAAATATCACATAATCATATGGTATAATAATTTAGTCTTGATAGATTATAATTGAAGTGGAGTTATTGTGAATCAAAAAAATGATTTGAGACAAGATATCTCCCTGCCTTAATTCCTACATCATTTAAAGTTCTCTAACAACATGAAAAAAAAACTATATTTTAAAACCTTATAGAAATAAATTAAAATTTTATATACTTTACATAAATCCCAGAGTTTTTTTATCCTATGAAATCCATGGGAAATTATAATTTCTAGTTTTGTATGCTCATGGGGGTTAAAATAGACATTTTATCCTATAATATTACTTAGAATAATTTATATGGCCACTATGTTGGTCTCTAAATACGTTTTTGACCATAGTATAGGAGATTTTTGGAAATCAAATCCTTTTGAATTTTCATAGATAACAAAACATTTAATTAATTAAATATTAATTATTCAGGAACATTTGTTCAATTATATTTTATAAATAGAGCATTAGATTAAGATTTTAACTATATGGTTGAGTCTAAAATGGGAGTTTTTTCTTATATCAGGTGTAAACTAGTATCCGGGTTTGGGAAATGGAGTAGGTATTTAAATTGGTGTTTTAATAAAATAAAATTAATAAAAATTAATTTAATTTTTAATTAAACTAATATCCTCATTTCCTACCTACGCACGATGGAAGGGAGGGAGTTTTATCCCTCAAGAAATGGTCAAACCAAGAAGTAGGGGGGTTGAAGGAACCTTTGTAAATCATCCTTTGAATTGACTGAGATCATATCAATGTTAAATATCTATTAGGTGTGGATTTAGACATGAATCTTTAACATATTCACCAAGAGATAAGATGTTTATTTTTTCTTTTTTAAAATATTTGTATAGTCAAAGTTTTAATTATTAAAGCCATGATTTTATTATTATGATCCCCTAGAGGGCCTATATAAAGTTATTTAAGGTGAAATGAGGGTCTCAGTATATTTATGGGGGTTTCCATTCATTAAATTCCAATCACAAGTAATGTAGGTTATGAACACAAGTCTTATATTCTTTTATTATGATGGGATTATGGGGAGGGTTACACGAAAAGTGTGTCTACAAAACCCAGTGTAAAGGTTAATTAGAAATTTTCCAAGTACTCAAAAAAATAACCAATGTTTGGGGAACATGGTCATGTAGGACAAGCAACAAGACCCTTTGTGAGTTACATGACCACTTTATATGTACAATAGTTGGTTGGACCCCATGTTGGGCACATCATCAGTTGTTCTGTAGAAACACACATGGGGTACAAACTTTTTTTTTCAATGCATATCATGTAAAAAAGGAAAAATTTTCACCGAGTGGGATGTCACACATGTCCTGGGAGCCCTATTGAAGGTATATGTTGTGTACATGGGGTATGTACCATGTGATCCCTCTCAAGAGGTGATGTTTTTTCACCTTGTATTTTGAATTAGACTTGAGAGTAGTCCATTATAATAATTTTTCATCATAGAACATGATGGTGGAAGCCCTGGGTGTTTTCAAGACTACTAATAATGGATTCAAGGAGATAGAGATATGATGTTGGGGTCCTTTATATAGTAAGTTAATCTAGAGATATGCTGAGAGATACATGGAATGGGACCCATATATGGGAATGATAATGATTTTTGGGTGTTTCATATGATCACTAAAGTCATCAATTTGTGGGACCATGGGACCGTTCTTGGTTATCAGGCCTGATTTTTATTTGAATAGGTTGATAATTTAGATTTTCAAGATAACCGAGAGGTCTTATAATGGGATAAACAAGGATTCATATCTCTTGTGAGATGTGTCTCCCTAGGTAATTATAACTTGGGTGTGGTGGATGGGTTGGGTGAGAAGTCAAAACCAGAAAACATTGGACATGATATGGTCCATGGGATAATTCTTAGATTGTATCCTCTAAGTCATACCCATGATTCCCATGAGGTCATGTTGTGCTATGACATTATTGATGGGAGTGACATTACCCATGAGTTTGGTTATGAACCAAGAGACATAGGATAGTATTGGTGACCCTAGTGGGTGCCTCCATCTATGTTTTGACCTAGGGTATCATATTAGGTACCCCAATTAAAGGTCTACACTAATCAGACATGGTGGGATATCCATAGCAACGGTAGGTTTGGGTGTCTTTCCAATCCTCTCATTTCCTTATTTATGTTTGTCTTTGTATACTCCCTCTCGAGATATTTAACATGTTTAAGAAATCCATGTACTTAGATAATGATTCATAGATGGGATACTTAGGTGTTAGAGTTTGGTTTACGGTTATAGATGTTATAGGTATGGAGTTTGATTTGGGGGTAAAATGGATTTTCAGCATAGATGTTTGGAATTTTATGGGTTTCTTCCCTAGAGTAATGGGTTTAATATTAGAGCTTCCATGGATTTGGAACATGAATTTTCAAACTATAATTGGTTACAAACTCTAATTCATGAGGATATGGTTGGATCTTCCATGGATTTGGAGAATAGATGTTAGGATTTTCATATGATATGTCCCAAGAGTCATGAGTATATAGTTGGGGTTGCTATGTATTTGGAGACCGTATTTTACTGGGAAGGCACAGTAATTATGACATGATTAGAGACACTTTGTAACTAGCCATAGTATGTATAATCGATCAAGTTCAAGGACCCAAGGATCAAAAAATGTTTTTAGGATTGGATCGGATAATACATAAACACCCTTGGGGCAGTTTTGATACTTTTGATGGCGTGATTCACATGATATGATAAAATAAATTCTTTAGAGGATTAATAATTTATTTTCAATTGTTTTATTATTTATTTTATTTCATTTTTTTCTTTTAGGATGGTAATTCTTCCTAAGTATACACTTATTATAAAAGGTTCTAGATTCATCATTGGGGTGGCCTACTAAGATTCATTTCTCACCCAAAATACATTCACCTAGGAATGTGTGTTGACCTGATGTCTGCTTTCTGGTTGATTATAGTGCATGGAGGATAGGTAGGTGTCCTAGGATTTCATGATTGAGTAGAGATTCTAATGTAGAGTCATAGTATCATGCTAGTACAACGCAATATTTGATGACATTGAGTATGTATCATGACATGGAGTTGGTAGAAATTCTTGATGTATTTTTTTTAATCTCATTATTTTCAATCTAGGATCAGCCCAATGGGCAATCAGTTATTGTGTGTATTAAGATACTTAGAGTCTCTTTCATTTTCTTAAATATTTAATTTATTATATGGTGCATCCATTTTTTTTATGTGTGCTCTAAAGGATTTTTTTTCTCACCACTTCATGGTGGGTCAGTTTCCAGTGTGTTTTATTTGTAAAATAGGAAATGCCCAAGAAAACTCATATCCATGATGGATCATGGACCTTATTTCCAACGGAATTTGTTAAATGGGTAACTTAACCAATTATGATTAAGAAATCACATTTATCTATAGTATGGGAGGTCAGATTCATCGTATATATAACCATACATTTCGAAATAAATATATTACATCTAAATAGATGAATATTCATTACAAAACATTCTAATCCATACTGAAAATATTTTAGGTATATTATATTTGGAATCATAAAAAATGATCAACTAGTTCATGAAATATATATATATTATATCCCACATATTTTTTCATAAATATCACCCTATATAGACATATCATACTTTAACACCATTCTTCATAACATGGGTAAAGGAAACATAATAAATAGGTGATCTCAGATGATCAGTAAGGGTAAACTAGGGATATATCAACAATAACATAAGCATAACATGAGAATAATGGTATAAGAACGTGATATTAATGTTTTAAAACCATACCCTATATATAAAATATCAAATTATTAATTCATAGATTTGATCATGGTAGTTCATAAGACATGAATCAAAATGGAATCAAATAACATGATCCATGAAAACTTAACATGGGCATAAGACATAGGATTATGTGATACACATATTCATAGAAAAAATTTATTTAGTATTCAACGGTCATTTAAATGGTTGTAATAATTGAATAGGTTTTCTCCCCAAACCATAAGAGTATTCATAGTCCACTCACAATACATTTAGAGTAGACAAATTCCATTACTGAACTGGGTTTACTCCCTATTCTTATCCAGTTTATCTCATTAGATATCAATTATTAAATAATGTATTTGAGGGAGATATAGGTCTCACCTATCACATAATGAAAATCATAAATATGTGTGCCATGTGCTCATATAACATTCATCATTTCATAACCCATGAAAGGAAATTGGATTCATAAACATTACATCATAACATAACCCATGAAAATGAAATGGGTTTCATGAAAATTTTATATTTTCATCATTAAACTAATCCATAGAAAGAAATAATAAGGATGGTATCATTGGAAAATATCTTATTAAATCATAATTTACATAAAATTATTTCATCTTAAATGGAAAATTAATTTGAAAAGTCACTTGGAATAATTCAATGTGAAATTAACCTTTCCATTTTAAAATAATTTAATCTTAACAACCTATGAAATTATAGAGGAAAAACATTTTATATGAAAATAACATTTTAAATATATAATGGAAACTTAAAATAAAATATTATTTATGTATGTGGGAAGTTCCTTTCTTGACTTAATGTTTTTAAAACATTCCATCCATAACTTTTGTCTAAAAATTCACAAAGTACATGTTTCGAAAAGGACAAGTTCATTCCTTTCAATCCATTTTAAAAAGTTTAAAATTTGTAAAAATGACAATAAAAATAAAAGTATAATTATTAAAATAAATTAAAACTTTTTTTGAATGTATTGATGTTGAAAAATATATTCCCTATTGAAGTGTTATACATAAAAAATCATGATTATTGATGAGATTGTGAATTAAAATGCTTACCTTAAGTTATCCTTACTTAAATAGAACTATAAGTTCCTCTATAAAAAAATTGTGTTTATTATAATTATGTAATAGTGTCATTTTCATATATATAGTATCATATAGGATCTTATTTTAACATTTAAATAGTATCTTTTATCAATAATTCTTTATTAGCATCATCGTTTCTGAGTGTTAATTTTTTCATTTATCATAAGTATCTCATATCATTAGTACTATTCCTTGTTCATTTATCTTTATTAAATAATATAATAAATATTAACAGTGATATAAATATAATATATATTAATTATATAAATATTATATTCATCCACAGAATTTATATATTGAAAAATGAAATACATCATTCAGGGAGACGGTAGGTTGTACGCATGTATGAATGTTGTTTGAATTTTTCGATTGATGTCATAAAATAAAGAGAAATATTAATTCAAATTTAATGTTTCATTATTATATAATATTTATTCATTAAATTTTTCCTAACTAGTATAGAAGTAAAATATAAATTAAAAACAAATCACATCACACTGCGAAGTTTTTAGTCCACACGTATGCACGAACGACGATATAATTTCACAAAGTAATGGATGAAAAGAAGGTGCACGTGATATAATAATTAAATCATTATATTTTTTTCATAAATATAATATATAAATATTAAACCCATCATAATACACATCCACAAATCATGGTGATGAAAAATGAATTTTATCGCTACGTAGAGACAGTAAGTCATACTTATGCACCAACGATACCTTCACTTATCGTATGTCAGGAGAGAGGGTGTACAATGGTGTTTTCTTAATACTAATATAATTATTGAATAATTAGGATAATTAATTAATTATGTTTTTATAAATAACATAGATTTATTATAGATAAAGAATAGTAGGAAATATTGTGACTGGTTTAGGTGATTACCTCTTCTTTGAAACAAATCCTTTAGATCTCGTCTAAAGGGCTATAGGGTTGGTATTTTTTGATATAAAGAACCTACATTATGGATTTATGGAAGTTGAAAATGAAAATTTATAGATTTTTGTTGAGTTATAAGGAACAGAGTGGTGTGAATATGTTAGGGGGAGGTTCTGTTTTATAATTGAGGTGGGTGAACCTTGGGAATTTCTCAACAGATTAAATTATAATAAGTCATTCTCAATTGATATGCCCCCAAAGTTACATTTATTATAAGATATGGTGATATAGGGTTTTAATAATATCAAACATTAGAATTTAGACAACATTGGGTGTAATTGTAGTACCTTTAATTTTTATGAACCAATCATTAACCAATTTTAGAAATAACTATAGTAACAAATCTTTCAATAATAAAGGGTTTTAATCTTTAATTATAAGGTGAACACTAACCCATAAATCGAAAATTTCTGAAATTTTAGAAAATATCTGTAACACCACGATATTTTGTGAGAAATATTATTTTTAATTTCTTTGATGTCTTGTGTTGTAAACTACACCAAGATTATCTTGTACTATACACAACACTGTATTAGCTTGCATTATACGCAACACAATTCTTGGATCGTGTTACACACAATTTCAAGTTTGTTTTGTGGGAATTATTCTATGAAACATTAAGTATAGATGTTTTTTTAGTGTATAAATGAAAAAAAAATTATTATGATATAGGCAACACCAAAGGGATCTTGCACAACACGCAGCCTTTACTTGGCTTGCATTACACGCAATCACGAGCTTCCTCGATAGCGTGTGTATTGCACAATACCGGGTTTCACTAAACAATGATATGTTTTTAAAATATTATATAAACAAGCCATTATGAATATTGATACCCACTTTTTGAAATTTTATAAATATTATCTTTCAAAATGGACTTCATTTTTGGATTCGTAATATCGAAATTAGCCTACGGTGAATTGTTTTGTATTTTTCTGAAAACTTTTTATTTTTGATCTATAGTGAAAAACACTGAGTTATAGTTTACGACCGAATATTTATTTAAATAATTATTTATTTTATTTTAGGTCAAAATTGATACATAATACCTATATAAGTTCAATGTAATTCATTGGATTCATTTTATAATAGTTTTAGATATATAAAAATTTATTGAACTTTTTACCGTCTTTTACCCATCTCCTAGTAGAATTTGAAAATTTATATAAAACATAATTTTACTTATTTTTTTATTGGAATTCCAAAAATCTGAGAGACACAGTTAATATCCAGCAATAATATTTGATTCAACAAGATAAAAATAATTTTTGGTCAATAGTAACTTTTTACTTTTATTTACCACGGTTAAAAGTAAATAGGGTAATTTAGGGTAAAAATGATATTATTATTACCCTAACACATGTCATAATTCTATTGGATTAGTTAAATTCAACCAAAAACAACCTTAGGAATATAATATTACCATTTAGGTCCACTTTTATTAGATTAGGACATTTATTATTATTTAATCCAAAGAAGAGTTGAAAGAGTTAAAATCAAAGTTTAATAACTAAAACATTTTTAATATAGGGTTATACATAATATAAATTTGACTATAAATATTCATTATAACTATAAGAATATTTCCTTCCTAATGATATTTTATTTATATTTTTTAGACATTAAATAATTTAATTTATTTATGACACAATGATGATGCAGTAATTACCTTATTAATGAAATATTAACACAATAGATATTATAAAAGCCCAAATAAATTTAATTTGAGACTTTTTATGAATTACACTGATTTTATAGGTTAATATAACATATTAGGGTTCTTTATATGGATTTTTTAGAATTAATAATTCTTTTATGAATTTAACAAAAACAAAATACCAAATAGTGTCAAAATTGACATAAAAGTGTTTTTGAAACAAAAATTATATTATTAATTTATATTCTATTCCTAAAAATATAAGGTTCGGCCAAACGACTTATATAATAATATATATTACATTATTGAACCAATTGGGGTTTGATTGGTAGTTTATAGAAATTTTATTAACCATGTAGTGTAAGAATTCAAGAACACATGGCAAAAGTTAAATTATTTAACTTAGAGATAAATCTAAATGATGAGGTTAAAATGAAAACCTAAACTTGTCTAAAAACTATTGGATGAGATTATTTCGACCCATAACTACCCTATCCTCAAAATAAGTCACTATGGAGCCATTATAAACCTAATATGAATTTATTATAAAATTATATTTTATGTTTTTCCTAAGGTGCCCCTCACCCCTCTTATAATTGGGCACCTCCTCCCTCTCCTCTTCACAGCAACCTGAGCCTTGAAGCTCGGCCAAACCCTTCCCATTTCTCTTCTCCACTTCCCTATAAACATTCTGGATGTTTTGGTCTTCTCAAAATACCAACTCTAGTCCCTTAAGTGGAAGCTTAAAGGAGGTGCGTCGAAGAAGAGGTAATCTCTTCTACCGATTCTTTCAAATTTATTTTTTATTAAATTCCTCTTCTTTAGTTTTTTCATTGTAATGTAATACAGTAAGTATCACTAATATACTGATATGATATTATAAATATGAAACAACCCCATTTCACCTTCTATCCATCCTGAAGTGCCCAGATCAGTGTGAATCACTGAGAGGGGGAGGGGGTGAATCAGTGATCCCTTAAAACTTTTTACTAATTGATTCTTATCAATTAAACCTCTATGGCTGGTTAAAGCCTCGATCCACTCTTCTTGTATCTCTCAACCTTTCCCGAATGATGCAGTAATGAAAAGGCACAGGACACAAGGATTTACAAGGTTCGGCACCAAAGGCCTACATCCTTGCCATGCTCTCCCATCATGGATTCTCCCATTATAATCGGTTAGTATTACAATGGTCGATACAGCTTCCCACCGTATCTCTCCTGAGTCCCACAGGAGGGTCTTTATACTGCTTCACACAGTGTTACCAGAGTCCCACTGGCCTGCTCCAGAATCCCACTGAAGACTTCTTCTCCCTGAGTCCCACAGGGTCTTCTCCTGGCTCCTCGAGTCACACGAGTAGCTCTTCTTCACTTTAAGTTCTTCAAGTATCCTCAGCAGTCTGGGATAAAGACTGCTGGCCTTGCTCTGTACCTCTGATCACTTGAGTTGATCAGGTCTTCTCGTCTTGCTCAGGCTTTATCTCCTTCTTCTGAGGATGACCTGGCTTCTCTCCAACTACTGAATACTCAGACAAATAATATCTTTAACTTCAGTCTGGTCCAGTCTCACATCAGAACAACTTCATGCACTGAGTGCATGGCATCTCTGCATCCTCATGCACTGATTGCATGGCTTCTCAAAACTCTTCAAGAACTCCTGGTCTTGGACTCCTCAAATGCACACAAGCTGGTTTGGCTTTATTCACGTGTGCATGTGCATGAATGCATGCATGAACTTCCCTGTTCTTCTTTTAGGTGCAGTAAACCCACAAATGGTGTAATCAATTATAGCACACACCTTCTCCACAATCTTTACACACTATATTTAAATTGTTCACACACTTAGAAGTGTGTTTTACTTTAGTGTGGAACTTCTTCTTCTTCTTCTAATGTGTATACACTTTTAGTGCACACACTAGGTTCGACCTTGTTGATTTTGTTTGCACCCACTTTGTTCACTTTGCAAACGCAAGGTGCAAGCCTTGCCTTCCACTTCTTGCACACACTTAGCTACGGCCTCCCACTTTGTTTGTTAAGAACACACACAACTTAAGTGTGGTCTTTACTTGGTGCACACACAACACCCGTAGGTTCTTCTTCTTCACTTTGCACTCAAAGGGTGCAAGGGCTCGGGTCTTCTTGTTTAGCACATAAGCACTAAGGCCCTCGGGTTCTTCTCCACTTGACACATCTACTGCCCGAGGTGCTCTTCCTTCACTTGGCACACAAGAAAAAGGGTCTCGGCCTCCACTTGTCTTCAACAGCCACACAAGGCTTGGGTGCACAAGGTAAGAGCCGCGCAAGGTGAATGAGCATCGCAGGCGCACAAGGCTTGGCACGGCCTCTCTTCCTCAACACTGCCGCGCAAGGCTCAAGCCACAAGGGCCGCGCAAGCCACGGGTGCAAGGCACCGCGGGCACGCAAGTGCAAACCGCGCAAGGGGGCGCGGTGCACAGAGGGGGGCGCGCAAGGTCGCGTTGCCCTTCCTCCTTCTTCTTCTGCACAAGAAGTGCGCAAAAGGATCTCAAGGAGCCTCTGATGGCTCCGGGCTTCACTGCCGCGCAGGGGGCGCGCAGAGTGTTCTTCGTGAGGCTTGAAGCACTCACGGGACTTCGGATATTCAACAATGAATCAGCAAACAATACCGAGAGCATGGGCTCTCCTTTTATAGGCAGAGAATCCTCACGACTTCCGCGTGGGATATCTTTTAATCTCCCAAAGATTTCGGGATTTCATGATTTCCTTAAATCTTGTTTTCTTCTCTCTGTTCACGCGGGTTCCATTTATGCCCTTTCTTCACGTTCTTGTTCATGAAAACACATGCATGGCCTTTATCCATGCAAAGCATCAATCAATCATGGCCTCGCACCTTCAGTTGCTTCGGCCTCGACCGAATTCTCTCATTGAATGCATGCACGACTCTTTTTGTGCATGGTACTGTTCGTTATGGCCAGACGAGCACGAGGGTGGCTTTAGCTTGATCGGAGGTGGTCGGGAGCTCGAATGCCGTCGTCGGGATGCCTCTGGTTCAGCGGCGGCTCGCGGGAAGGCTTTGCATGGCCGAAGGTGGGAGACGATGCCGGGGCCGTCGGATCAGATCTTCAACGGCCTGGATTAGATCGCGGCGCCGCGGATGGATCGTGCGGCGCAGATCAAGCGCGAGATCGCTCGGACGGCCTGGATTCACTCCGGGTGAATTTTGCGCATCCCACATCGAAACCTCTCGCGGTTTTCACGCGGCTTATCAATATGCCGCTCCCCCAGCACCCTCAATTGAATTCTCTCCCTCCACGGTGCCGCCCCGCACCGTGTTCTCCCTGCGGGCGCGCTCTGCGCCCACTCTGCTCCCTGCGGGCGCGCTCCTAGCGCCCACTATGCACACACGGGCGCGCTATGCACCCACAATGCGCTCTTCTGGGCATGCCCCAGCACCTCTGCGGTGTCTTGGGTGCGTCCTGCCGCCCTGGGCTCGCCCCACGGGTTCCCCCTTGGGCGTGGTGCCTTAGGCCCACATGTGCCTTGGGGTTGAACCCTCAAGGTGTCCACGGGCTGGCCATATTTTTTGGCAAAGTATGGAAATAAGACTTTGTTAAAAACAAAGTTCCTCATAACTTTAAGCCATATCAAATGCCAAATCCACTTTAAGCCTTCTTCTTCCCATCTCTATTCTTCTTCATAAGAATTCTTCCAATCTCCTCAACATATATTCATTACTTAGGAGGGGAATTCTTGAAGGTTCTTCTTCTTCAACCGAACTCCTGAATCACTTAAATTCTTCAAAGTGCTTCATTGATCTAATCAGAGATCAAGTTGGATCACTTCCAATTCACATGCACTAAGAGTTAGTACATGGACTTCTTCAGCTCACTTCATCCACTTAGTACTTGTGGATGGATCTTCTTCAACTCCTCATGCATTGTCACTACAATGCATGGTCTTCAAACATTGTTGTGACTTTGTATCATCAGGATACAAGTTATTTGAACTTAAAGAGCAGCTCAGCAATCGTCAGATTTCACTAGAGAATGTTTCAACCACATCTCCTATGCTACTTAGTGAATCTCCTAAGTGACATGTCTCTAAGTACCATGGCCATTCTCCTTCATCACCAACACCATCACAACCTTTGTCATTCACATCTTGACATTCCTTGACTTCCATTCATTCCAAGACAACTTCATGCCTCATTGACAACAAATGCAACACAATGCACTTCAATATCCCCCTTTGTATTTGTTGTCAATACACTTCTTCACCACATATGAATGGGTCAATATGTGTGCCAATATTTCTCCCCCTTATTGGCAATCAAATGAAAAGGTGTGGTGTGGTTCTCTTCAAAAATCTCTTCCTCCCTTATAAAAGCATTTTCTTCAAAATCACAAGAGAGGGATGATGTCACATGTTCACTTGAGCAATGAACCTTTAGTAAATCAGCTCTAAGTCTACTTGGGCTAACCCGGTGTAGAAAACAAGAGTGATGTAACCAAGGTACTCAATGTTTTCCAACATTCACTATACATGTGAGATCATGCTTCAGGGGTTTGAATTTTTTTCAGATATTCAATGAATTTCTGAATCCTGCACATACTTCACAAAACACATTAGAAAGTTCAGTGCAAAGATAATGGTCCCCCTTTCATCTACTTTCTCAAGATGATATTAATTTCAAAACATCATCTTCTTCAGATTGGCTCCCCCTCAAGGGGTGCACTCCATTCAATCCAAACCATCCTCCAGCTGAGAATGATCATCATCTTCAATTCCCTGCAATGTCAGCACATGTAAATACAAGTGTATAAGGGAATAAGATGGAACCTCCTTGGTTCATCAATGTGAACAACAAGGTTGAGAAGATTCTCTCAATCGAGATGTCCCATTTTCACCATTCTTCACACTTGCACATTTGATCTTCAATGATGATTGTGCTGGTGTGGATCTCAACACATCTTCATGTGAAATCTTCTTCTTCCCTTTTGCCTTAGCAATTGCCAGAACTTCATCTTCAGCTCTCTGGAGATCTTTGGCAAGTTGCAACTGATTTGGCCATATGACTAACGAGTCATTTGGAAGTGTGGCCTCAGTTCTGGAAGTTTCACATGGTTCTTTTGATGCTGTCAAGCTACCTCTCTTAGGCAACTTGTTTTCAATCAATCCCTTCTGCTTCTTTTGGATTGATTGTCTGTTTGAGTTTAGTTGGCTTCTATTGATTTCCATGGCTTGTTTGCAAAGATCCATGGTATGACCTTTCTTTCCACAGTAGAAGCATGTCTTCTTGGTGGTCCTACTGAATGACTCACCCTTCTTGGATTTAGACTCCAAGGTCTTCTCTTCCTTTTTCATAATCTTCTTGGGAGCATCTTCCACTTTCTTCCTGCTTCCCAAGGATTCTGTCTGAGCCAGGTTCTGTGATCTTTTCTTCTTTTGAGCTCTGGATACAGTTGGAGACTGACATGTATCTTTTGGACCACTTTTGCAACCATCCCAGATGATGTCAAGTAATCCAAATCTATTTGCAGTAAACAAATGTCTCTGGACCTGTGGATGTTGCTTCTTTTCTTCTGGCTTCCTCCCCCTAGGCATGGGCTTCCTTTGTGCTTTGACATTGAGTGGATTGTACCAACAATCCTTTGAACAATGCCCATACTTGTTACAACACCAACATTGACCCACAAATCTTGACCTCTTGTGTACTTATGATTGCTGGGTACTTTTCTTGACAAGTTGTGTTGTTTCAGGAGAGCCCTGCTTCATCACCTTCCTCATCCAGATGGATGGAACCTTCTTCTTAGAAGATGTTGCACTTTCACTAGAGGATGCCCTTATTTTAGAATCATCCTTCTCATTGCTCACTTGAGTGGCAACATTTCTTCTACCAGCTGACTGGGAGGTTTTGGCTTTGGGTGATTGCTGATTTTTCAATATCACCTCCAGTTCTAAGCACATCATGTTGAGGGAGTTCTTCTCATCCTCAACGAATCTTAGCCTAGCTTCCCAATTCTGTTTCAGCTGTTCCATCTGGTCATCATGCACCTTCTTTATTTCATGCAATGTGTTGTCAAGCTCCTTCACCCTTTTGACTTTTTCTTCAAGTTGAGCATCTCTGACAATCATTGACACTCTATGCAGCTTCTCCAGTGCATGGAACACTTATTTGACCATTATCTTAAAGAATTCATTCTCAGAAAGGCTTCTTTGCAATTCTTCAGCAGTGTCTTCATATCTTTCATTGCAAAGAGATACTGTTTCATCTTTGGCATTTACCAGCTTTCTGAGAGTGTTGGTTATGCCAACCCTTTTAGCCAATTGGACTTCCAGAGAATTGGCTTCATCTTCTAGCTGTGATTTTTCTTCATGAAGATCATGGATGCCTGTAGCTATACACTTTGCCACTTCCATGGGAACTGTCTTCTGAAGATATTTGAGTGCACTCTGAAGATCATTCATTGTTTCAACTTCATCACAGCTAGGACAGGCTTTCTTCATCTTCTTGGCCTGTTTCTTCTTTCTATTTCTCTGAGTCTTGGCAGATATCTCCATTTGAGGCTGGTTGCTCATTTCCTCAAATCTGCACTTCATGTAGACTCCCTTGGATCTTTTAGAGGTAACCTTCGCTCTGATACCAATTGAAGTGCCCAGATCAGTGTGAATCACTGAGAGGGGGAGGGGGTGAATCAGTGATCCCTTAAAACTTTTTACTAATTGATTCTTATCAATTAAACCTCTATGGCTGGTTAAAGCCTCGATCCACTCTTCTTGTATCTCTCAACCTTTCCTGAATGATGCAGTAATGAAAAGGCACAGGACACAAGGATTTACAAGGTTCGGCACCAAAGGCCTACATCCTTGCCATGCTCTCCCAACATGGATTCTCCCATTATAATCGGTTAGTATTACAATGGTCGATACAGCTTCCCACCGTATCTCTCCTGAGTCCCACAGGAGGGTCTTTATACTGCTTCACACAGTGTTACCAGAGTCCCACTGGCCTGCTCCAGAATCCCACTGAAGACTTCTTCACCCTGAGTCCCACAGGGTCTTCTCCTGGCTCCTCGAGTCACACGAGTAGCTCTTCTTCACTTTAAGTTCTTCAAGTATCCTCAGCAGTCTGGGATAAAGACTGCTGGCCTTGCTTTGTACCTATGATCACTTGAGTTGATCAGGTCTTCTCGTCTTGCTCAGGCTTTATCTCCTTCTTCTGAGGATGACCTGGCTTCTCTCCAACTACTGAATACTCAGACAAATAATATCTTTAACTTCAGTCTGGTCCAGTCTCACATCAGAACAACTTCATGCACTGAGTGCATGGCATCTCTGCATCCTCGTGCACTGATTGCAAGGATTCTCAAAACTCTTCAAGAACTCCTGGTCTTGGACTCCTCAAATGCACACAAGCTGGTTTGGCTTTATTCACGTGTGCATGTGCATGCATGCATGCATGCACTTCCCTATTCTTCTTCTAGGTGCAGTAAACCCACAAAGGGTGTAATCAATTATAGCACACACCTTCTCCACAATCTTCACACACTATATTTAAATTGTTCACACACTTAGAAGTGTGTTTTACTTTAGTGTTGAACTTCTTCTTCTTCTTCTAATGTGTATACACTTTTAGTGCACACACTAGGTTCGACCTTGTTGATTTTGTTTGCACCCACTTTGTTCACTTTGCAAACGCAAGGTGCAAGCCTTGCCTTCCACTTCTTGCACACACTTAGCTACGGCCTCCCACTTTGTTTGTTAAGCACACACACAACTTAAGTGTGGTCTTTACTTGGTGCACACACAACACCCGTAGGTTCTTCTTCTTCACTTTGCACTCAAAGGGTGCAAGGGCTCGGGTCTTCTTGTTTAGCACATAAGCACTAAGGCCCTCGGGTTCTTCTCCACTTGACACATCTACTGCCCGAGGTTCTCTTCCTTCACTTGGCACACAAGAAAAAGGGTCTCGGCCTCCACTTGTCTTCAACAGCCACACAAGGCTTGGGTGCACAAGGTAAGAGCCGCGCAAGGTGCATGATCATCGCAGGCGCACAAGGCTTGGCACGGCCTCTCTTCCTCAACACTGCCGCGCAAGGCTCAAGCCACAAGGGCCGCGCAAGCCACGGGTGCAAGGCACCGTGGGCACGCAAGTGAAAACCGCGCAAGGGGCGCGGTGCACAGAGGGGGGCGCGCAAGGTCGCGTTGCCCTTCATCCTTCTTCTTTTGCACAAGAAGTGCGCAAAAGGATCTCACGGAGCCTCTGATGGCTCCGGGCTTCACTGCCGCGCAGGGGGCGCGCAGAGTGTTCTTCGTGAGGCTTGAAGCACTCACGGGACTTCGGATATTCAACAAAGAATCAGCAAACAATACCGAGAGCATGGGCTCTACTTTTATAGGCAGAGAATCCTCAAGAATTCCGCGTGGGATATCTTTTAATCTCCTGAAGATTTTGGGATTTCAAGATTTCCTTAAATCTTGTTTTCTTCTCTCTGTTCACGCGGGTTCCATTTATGCCCTTTCTTCACGTTCTTGTTCATGAAAACACATGCATGGCCTTTATCCATGCAAAGCATCAATCAATCATGGCCTCGCACCTTCGGTTGCTTTGGCCTCGACCGAATTCTCTCATTGAATTCATGCACGACTCTTTTTGTGCATGGTACTGTTCGTTATGGCCAGACGAGCACGAGGGTGGCTTTAGCTTGATCGGAGGTGGCCGGGAGCTCGAATGCCGTCGTCGGGATGCCTCTGGTTCAGCGGCGGCTCGCGGGAAGGCTCTGCATGGCCGAAGGTGGGAGACGATGCCGGGGCCGTCGGATCAGATCTTTAATGGCCTGGATTAGATCGCGGTGCCGCGGATGGATCATGCGGCGCAGATCAAGCGCGAGATCGCTCAGACGGCCTGGATTCACTCTGGGTGAATTTTGCACGTCCCACATCGAAACCTCTCGCGGTTTTCACGCGGCTTATCAATATGCCGCTCCCCCAGCACCCTCAATTGAATTCTCTCCCTCCACGGTGCCGCCCCGCACCGTGTTCTCCCTGCGGGCGCGCTTTGCGCCCACTCTGCTCCCTGTGGGCGCGCTCCTAGCGCCCACTATGCACACATGGGCGCGCTATGCGCCCACAATGCGCTCCTCCGGGCGTGCCCCAGCACCTCTGCGGTGTCTTGGGTGCGTCCTGCCGCCCTGGGCTCGCCCCACGGGTTCCCCCTTGGGCGTGGCGCCTTAGGCCCACATGTGCCTTGGGGTTGAACCCTCAAGGTGTCCACGGGCTGGCCATATTTTTTGGCAAATTATGGAAATAAGACTTTGTTAAAAACAAAGTTCCTCATAGCTTTAAGCCATATCAAATGCCAAATCCACTTTAAGCCTTCTTCTTCCCATCTCTATTCTTCTTCATAAGAATTCTTCCAATCTCTTCAACATATATTCATTACTTAGGAGGGGAATTCTTGAAGGTTCTTCTTCTTCAACCGAACTCCTGAATCACTTAAATTCTTCAAAGTGCTTCATTGATCTAATCAGAGATCAAGTTGGATCACTTCCAATTCACATGCACTAAGAGTTAGTACATGGACTTCTTCAGCTCACTTCATCCACTTAGTACTTGTGGATGGATCTTCTTCAACTCCTCATGCATTGTCACTACAATGCATGGTCTTCAAACATTGTTGTGACTTTGTATCATCAGGATACAAGTTCTTTGAACTTAAAGAGCAGCTCAGCAATCATTAGATTTCACTAGAGAATGTTTCAACCACATCTCCTATGCTACTTAGTGAATCTCCTAAGTGACATGTCTCTAAGTACCATGTCCATTCTCCTTCATCACCAACACCATCACAACCTTTGTCATTCACATCTTTACATTCCTTGACTTCCATTCATTCCAAGACAACTTCATGCCTCATTGACAACAAATGCAACACAATGCACTTCACATCCTACAGAAAACGAAATCACCACGCGTGCGTACGTACGGAATACCATCTCCACACCGTGGTGTAATTAGTTTTTCCACCACCACCTTACTTGGATGGGTATAATGGTGTAAAAAATAACTATATATGGTTATTATAACATCATACTGATTATCCAATATTATATCATTCACTCTAATTATATTCAATAATTATGGGAACGATATCATCGCTCGTGCGT
Organism: Viscum album; assembly: GCA_963277665.1. Lineage (NCBI taxonomy): Eukaryota > Viridiplantae > Streptophyta > Magnoliopsida > Santalales > Viscaceae > Viscum > Viscum album. The sequence goes on along the minus strand of OY728136.1, from coordinate 1,616,336,012 downwards.
ACGTACGGACTACCGTCTCCACGAACGCGATGAGATTCATTTTCGATGATTAACCATTAAAGTTTGATTATAAAGTATATATATAATAAATAATCATGAAATATATTACATAATAATTATACTGGATTTATGTACATATATTTTTCATTTACTTAATTCCATTCAATTCAATAAGGTAACGAAAACAGCGTTCATGCGTACGTACGGCCCACCGTCTCCATTAACGGTGTATTTCATTCCATTTATCAATCTATCATATGTATTTATATACTAAATATATATTATATATAAATCACGTTTTACATTCTAAAATTAATTAAATTGGGATATGAGTAATAATATCAAGAACAACAAATCGAAACATGTATGATAAATGAAATGATTTTACCCAAAACGCTGTTTTAACATGGAATTTACAAAATAACGGGTAATATAAAGTCATAAGTGAACCATATATGATATCATAACTATGATTATGATTCTTTAATAATTCAATGACATTATTTAAATCATTATATAGGAGGTTCGAATACCAACAAATCGTAGTAGACATAAGGTAAGGGATAATTTTGCAATCTCATTTTTATCCGAGATTGCTTATACATATGTATTTACTGGGTTTATATTTTTCATCCATGTCCATAAAAATCTTTTTCATAAAGTGTTTAATATTCTTCCATTTATTATTAAAGTCATGTTTACCCCTTTTTGACATTTACTTTGTGTTATGGACGGAATCTTTCTTTTGGTTACCAAACATGGTACTCTTTGACTTTTCCGTTAGAAGTACGAGGACAATGTTTTTTTAACTTATATGGAATGAATGGATTTTTATGGTTTCATAGCACCTAATTTTTATGAAGCTTCCTCTACAATATTTCATTATTATTTTCAAATAAATACTTTTCTTTTAAAATTTAATTGAATTTTGTGATAAGAAAATGATTTTAAAGAAGAAAGGATATTTTCCTCAAGAATTCATTTCAAGGGTTTTGTCAAAACTATTTCCCATCTAAGATGGAATTATTTTGAATGATTATTTTTAAAGTATAATTTATATATTATTTAAATGGTTTTATTCTTTTTATGATGAAATGATATCCATTTCTTTTATATGGATTACGTTATGATGAGATGATGTTTATGAAACCCATTTTATTCTTTGGGTTATGATAAATGATTTATGTTTATTTTGTGTCACAAGTAAGAATGATTTAATTATGAGATAGGTAAGACTGATATCTCCCTCCAATGAATTGGGTAAAGATTTATATCTCATGAGATAAACATGTCTGGAATGGTAAGTTATTCCGGTTCAGTGATAAAGGACTGGAATGAGGAGTGACTCAATTCAGTAAGGGACTTTTTCCACTAAGATGGTCTTAGAAGCAATGCCTTGGCTACTATGGAAATAATATAAAAGTGCTTAATGGTTTTCCACAGTTAAATGATTTATTCCCAAGATATTTTAACATGATTGATGTTCCATTATTATCTATGACTTATGTACTTCCATGTTTTATTTCATTGCTCAAGATTTTCATGTTTAAACATTATGTTCATGTTTTTAAGTTCAATTGTATATTGTTTTTTTATATTCTCCATGCTTACCCTTACTGAGCATTTGAGCTCACCCTTTATATGTTTTCTTTTCCCTAGGATAAAAAAGAAAGGTTTTAGGTAAGAAAATGAAAGGAGAAGATCTTTATTGGAGATGTTGAAGATCTTTCATCATGATTAGAAGATTATATTCTGAGTTTCCAAAGACACTAAACTATTTCAGTCCTTGAGTGTTGGCTTTTTTTATGTTTTAATTATTCTTAAAAAGTAATGTAATGTCCATGTACATCAATTTTGGGGTCTCTATAGTTGGTATCAAAGGAAAGGTTTTGTTAACCTTTGGAAACTAGGATGTGAAAACTTTACTGAGATCCCTAGAAGATATTTCTATGGTATGTCTAGGGATGTCCCTAAGGTTACGTAAAAGTATAGGTTATAGTCATAGAATTATGGTAACGATATTAGAATTAAACCAAAGATGTTAGTTATTGAATTTACTCCCCCTTTATTATGTTGTTTTCCCTAGACTGATTTTTTCCTCTCACACTATTCTTTTTGGGTTTTAGAAAATGGATGGAAACAGAAAGATTCACGATAATGGAGGATATGATGGACAATGGAATGATATTCTTCATGAGCAACCAAATGAAATTGGATCTTTAAGTCCATATATCATTATTATTCCTAATCATCAATCTCATAATATGATCAATAATCTCAACTTTGGTAAGTTTCCCGACTCATCTAATAAGACAAAGATGGATTTTCATGATGATCATAGAGGGAAGAAAGTTCAATTTCCCTCATGTAAATCATGTGGGAAGAGAAATCAAGGAGAATGTTTCAAAGGAACTGAAATATTCTTTGGGTGTGGAAAAGAAGGACACAAATCCAGTAATTGTAAAGGAAAAGGTTCAGTTAAAACCATGGACAAGGATAATGGTATTGCTAAGACATCAACAATGGTTAAATGTTTTAAATGTGGAATATACGGGCATTATTCAAACCAATTCCCTAAGGAAAAGTCTCATGAAGAGAATAATCATGGTCATATGGGTAGTATTTATATTGATTATGATTAAGAGACTACAAATGGTATATGAGATGAAAGAATTGTTGAAGCTCGGTCAATGGTTTAAGAAGGTAGTCAAATGATTTATGTTTATCAAGAGTTATGTTGTATAGGTAATGGTACTATGGAATAAATACACAAATAAGGATTGTTACACTATTTTTTTCTAATTCATTTGAAAGTATATGTGGAATGCTACTGGTAACCGTGAAAGGTTATTCAGATATTTTTGGAAAGTAAATGATATGCGCATAATGAAGGGATAAGGAGATAATGAGATGTTTTGTAGTATTAATGAGCTCCTGACTGATATAAGGACAAAGTGATATCATGGTTTGAGTATATAGAAATTATGGGATCATTCATGTTTTCACAAAGATTATATGGTTATAAATGATTCGAGAGAACGCATGATTAAGGTATTCACATGTTTTAAATGTGATCAAAAATATATATCTTATGATATATGGGGGATAAATGGTGGTATTCACGTGCTTGTTATGTGACCTTTCAAGTATTCATTTTCATTATACTTTGATCTTGGATAGAATTATTTTTGATAAGATTAAAGATTGGAATGGATTATGTTGGACATAAGTTAGTATTGTTTAAGGATATAACTTTTTCAATATTATTGATGGGATTTTATAATAATACTGTTTTATAAAAAGGTACAACCTACCAGACGGGTGACAACCTGTCGCGTCAGACAATGTTGCGAGAATCGAACCCACAATCGAAGTGCGAAAGGACTTTATCGCCTACCACTGGCCTACAGGAGGTCCCTAGTTAGTAGAAACTAGTTTTATTAAGAGGTATGATAGATAAAGAATAAGTCCATTTTAGGATCCATATATGATTAATCTCACCATAGATGGACTTATGGATATATCTTTTGCTAACCTTATGTTTGAGATAGATGGAATGACCAATCATTGTATCGCATGATCTTCTAACACTTCATGGAAGATAAATTCAACTTCATTCTTTTAAAAGATGAAGTGGAAATTGTTCAAGGCACAAACAAAAGTGAGATTGTACAAAAATCAAGTAAGTATTTATTTTAATTCAAAAACTCTTCAACATTAGGGAAATGATCTTGAAAACCAAAATATTTGTCCCCGTACTCTCATATCTGATGAATCAGATGGTACCTTAGATCATCACAAATTTATGGATTTGTGATTTTTGGCCTTTTAATAGCCATGTTCTCTACAACTCTCTATCTGAACATGATGGTAAGATTTCTCTTCTATATCCATATTTTTCACCTATGTTCTTATATGTGGAAACCCAGTGATTAGTTAATTTGGATAAACTTTACATTTCATAATTTGGTTTTTAAAGTTATGTTTTGGAATCCCCATTTATGATGTGGGATTCTATTAAAGAAACTTTCTAGTAGTAAACAGTTTATAACCCCGACGAATTTCGAGGTCGAAATTCATTTTAAGGGGTGTAGAATGTAACACCCAGAGATTTTATGAGAAATATTATTTTTAATTTATTTTATGTCTTGTGTTGTACACTACACCAATATTATCTTGTACTATATGCAACACAATATTATCTTGCATTATACGCAACACTATTCTTGGCTCGTGTTACACACAATTTCAAGTTCGTTTTGTGGGAATTATTTTGCACAACATTAAGTATAGATTTTGTTTAATGTATAAATGAAATAAGTTTTGATTATGATATACGGAACACCAAAGGGATCTTTCACTACACATAGACCTGACTTGGCTTGCATTTCACAGAATCACGACCTTCCTCGATAGCGTGTGTAGTACATAATACCGGCTTTCACTAAATAATGATATGTTATTAAAATATTCTATAAACTAGCTATTATGAATAGTGATACGCACTTTTTAAAATTTTATAAATTTTACCTTTCAAAATGGAGTTTATTTTTGGATTCGGAATATCGAAATTAACCTAGGGTGAAGTTTTGGTATTTTTCTGAAAACATTCAATTTTTGATGAATAGTGAAAAACGCTGAGTTATAGTTTAAAACTGAATTTTTATTTAAATAATTATTTATTTTATTATAGGTCAAAATAGATACATAATATCTATATAAGTTCAATTTAATTCATTGGAGTCATTTTATGATTTTTTTAGATATATAAAAATTTTGTTGAACTTTTTACCGTCTTTTACCCATCTCCTAGGAGAATTTAAAAATTTACATAAAACATAATTTTACTGCTTCTGTGAGTGGAATTTCTAAAATTTTAGAGACATGATTAATATCAAGGAGTAAAATGTGGTTCAATAAGATAAAAATAATTTTTTGTGAATAGTAAATTTTTACTTTTATTTACCACGGTTAAAAGTAAATAGGGTAATTAAGTGTAAAAATGATATTATTATTACCCTAACACATGTTCTAATTATATTGGATAGGTTTAATTCGACGAAAAACAACCTTAGGAATATATTATGACCATTTAGGTCTACTTGGATTAGTTTAGGACATTTGTTATTATTTAATCCAAAGAAGAGTTAAAAGAGTTAAAATCAAAGTTTAATAACTAAAACATTTTTAATATAGGGTTATACATAAGATAAATTCTACTATAAATATTAATTAGAAATATAAAAGTATTTTCTACATAATTATATTTTATTTAAAATTTTTAGTCATTAAATAATTTAATTTATTTATGACACAATCATGATACAGTAATTACCTTATTAATGAAATATTAATATAATTGATATTATAAATACCCTAATAATTGTAATTTGAGACCTTTTCTGAATTACACTAATTTTATAGGTTAATATTACATATTAGGGTTATTTATATGAATTTTATTCTAAGTAATAATTCTGTTATAAATTTAACAAAAACAAAATACCAAATAGTGTCAAAATTGACATAAAAGAGTTTTTCAAACAAATATTATATTATTAATTTATATTATATTCCTAAAAATATAAGGTTTAGAAAAAAGACATATATAATAATATATATGACATTAATGAACCAATTGGGTTTCTATTGGCAGTTTATAGTATGTTTATTAACCATATAATGTAAGAATACAAGAAAACACGGTAAAAGTTAAATTATTTAACTTAGAGATAAATCTAAATGAAAAGGTTAAAATGGAAAACTAAACTTTTCTAAAAACTATTGGTTGAGTGGATTTATACCCATCCCCACCCTAGCCTCAAAATAAGTCACTTTGGAGCCATTATAAACAGAATATGAATTTATTATAAAATAATATTTCAAGTTTTTTCTATGGTTCCCCTCACCCCTCTTATAAAAGGGCACCTCCTCCCTCTCATCTTCACAAAAACATGAGCTTTTAATATCTTCCAAACCATGACCATTTCTCTTATCCACTTCCCTAGAAACATTTTGTAGGTTCTTATCTTCTCAAAATACCAACTCTAGTCCGTTAAGTGGATGCTTAAAGAAGGTGCGTCGAAGAAGAGGTAATCTCTTCTACTGATTTTTTCATGTTTCTTTCTTCTTCAACATACTCTTATTTAGTTATTTCATTGTAAAGTAATACAATAAGTTTCAATAATATACTTATATGATATTATAAATATAGAACAACCCCATTTCACCTTTTATCCATCCTATGGAAAATAAAATCATCACGCGTGTATACGTACAGAATATTGTCTCTACGCCGTGGTGTAATTAGTTTTTCCACCACCACCTTACTTGGATGGGTATAATGGTGTAAATAATTACTATATATTTTTATTATAACATCATACTGACTTTTAGATATTATATCATTCACTCCAATTCTATTCAATAATTATGGGAATGATATCATCGCTCGTGTGTACGTACGGACTACCGTCTACACGAACACGATGAGATTCATTTTCCATGATTAACCATTCAAGTATAATTATAAAGTATATATATAATAAATGATCATGAAATATATTAAATAAAATTATACTGGATTTATTTACATATATTTTTCATTTACTTAATTCCATTCAATTCAATAAGGAAACAAAAAAAGCCTTTATGCATACGTACGGCCTACCGTCTCCATGAACGGTGTATTTCATTCCATTTATCGATCTATCATATATATTTATATACGGAATATATATTATATATAAATAATTTTTTAAATTCTGGAATTAATTAAATCGGTATATGATTAATAATATCAAGAACCACAAGTCGAAACACGTACGATAAATGAAACGATTTTACCCAAAACGCTGCTTTAACATGGAATTTACAAAAGAACTGGTAATATAAAGTCATAACTGAACCATATATGATATCATAACAATGAATATGGTTATGAAATAATTCAACGACATTATTTAAATCATTATACCGGAGGTTTGGATACATACGAAGCATATCGGACATAAGGTAAGGGATAATTTTGCAATCTCATTTTTATTCGAGATTTCTTATATGTAAGTATTTACTGGGGTTATATTTTTCATCCACATCCATAAAAAAATTTTATAAAGTGTTTAATATTTTTCCATTTATGTTTAAAGTCATTTTTAACCCTTTTTGACTTTTACTTTGTGTTATGGAAGGAATCTTTCTTTTTTTTACCATACGTGGTACTTTTTGACTTTTCCGTTAAAAGTATGAGGCGAATTTTTTTTAACTTATACGGTGTGAATGGATTTTTACGGTTTAATAACGCCTAATTTTCATAAAGCTTACTCTAATATTTCATGATTATTTTCAACAAAATCCTTTTCTTTTAAAATTGAATGGAATTTTTTTATAAGAAAATGATTTTAAAGAAGAAAGGATATTTTACTCAATAATTCATTTCAAGGGTTTTGTCAGAACTATTTTCCATATAAGATGACATTATTTAGTATGATTATGTTTCAAGTATAACAAATATATTATTTACAAGGTTTTATTATTTTTATGATGAAATGATATCCATTTGTTTTATATGGATTATGTTATGATGAGATTATGTTTATGAAACCCATTTCATTCTTTGGGTTATGATGAATGATTTATGTTTATTTTGTAGAAGAAGTAATAATGATTTCATTATGAGATGGGTGGGACATATATCCCCCTTCAATTCATTGGGTAAATATTATTATCTCATGATATAGACATTGCTGGAACGGAAAGTTAATCTGGTTCAGTGATAAAGGACTGGAACGAGGAGTGAACTCAATTCAGTAAGGGACTATGTCCACTAAGATGGTCTTGGAAGCAATGTTTTGGCTACTATGGAAATCATATCAAGTGGTTAATGGTTTCCCATAGTTACATGCTTTATTAACATGCTATTTTATCATTATTTATGTTCCTTTATGATCTATTCCTTACGTACTACCATATTTTATATCATTGCTCAAGATTTTGATGTTTAAACATTATGTTCATGTTTTTAAGATCAATTGTATATGATTTGTTTTATTTTCTCCATGCTTAACCTTACTAATCATTTGAGTTCACCATTTATATGTTTTATTTTTCCCAGGAAATAAAGAATGGTTTTAGGTAAGAAAACAAAAGGGGAAGATCTTTATGGGAGATGTTGAAGATCTTTCACCGTGATTAGAAGATTATGTTCCGATTTTCCAAAGACACTAAAATATTACGATCCTTGAGTGTTCGTTTTTGTTATGTATTAATTATTCCACACAAAAATGTAATGTCCATGTACTTAAAGATTGGGGTCTCTACAATATCATATCCAACTTGTATTATTTCAGGATTTTTATGATTTGAAAATTATTTAATTATATTTTATTTTGATAAAATATCATTATTTTTACTTTTGACACTATTCAATTAATTTAAATTTCAATACATCAAGAAAAAGGTGTAATTAAAATATAATTATTTTAAACCTCACTAATAAATTATATAGATATATAAAATTATTGGGTTACATTAACTCATTTAAATTACATCACATTTAATATTTTTAAATAAATTTATTATATATTTTTATTAAATGGAGAAATATCATATCCCTGTTTAATAAGAAATTAAGGCCATTATATAATTAATAAAAATTAAAAATACTTTATATTATGAAAATATATTTATTGAGATTAAAATAATTAGTTATATTAATTCAAAACTTAATTTTTTCCACAATTGGACACATAAGACATACTAAAAACAGGGATAGTTTCATTTTTTCACTTTCACTAATTTAAATTATATATAATAAATTTTCATGGATAAGTGTCCATTAAAAAATAAAATTTATAACCTAATGTTATTAGTGTCAAATTAACTTCACCCTAAAATAATTAAGATGAACAATTATGGCCTTATCTATTATTTTTTTCCAAATTAACCTGATTTACCCTTTATAGAAGTGATAAATTTTACCATGGTTACTGATCATATTGACCTAAAATAAAAGGTACCTAAATAAAAAATTTGAACCAAATTGTTATAAATATTTAATTCTTTTTATATAATTCAATACCCATAAATTAAAGAAACTAATTTTAAATTAAATTTACAAAATTTAATAAAACTCCTTTTACAAAAATACATTTTTAAACCTAAAACTGAATTTATTCTTATCATTTCCTTATAAAAATATTGGATGATTTTACAAAAAAATATATCAATTAAATAATATATATTTTATTAAATTCATTTACCAATAGTGATAAATTTATTTTATTAATAAAAATATAATATGTGTATAAAATCAATTTTCATAAAATATTCACTTTCATTTTCAAATAATAATTTTTTTAATTATAATCATTTGATAACTAATGAATTAATTTTATAAGTTTTTAGAAAATATATTTTCCATATTTTAGATATGAATAATAATACCCATAAACCCAATGGATTTGTGATAAAAGACACATAGTATTTAAATAATGTTACATTATTAATCTAAACTTTTTTCATGTGTAACAAAAGATATTGAAAAAATAAATTATATAAAGAGAGATATTTCATAAAAATATAAGGGTCACATATTATACCATAATTAAAATTAAATTTGGCCTAAAAATTCATCACTCTAAATGTAACGACCCAATCTTTTTGAGTATTATATTAACTTACTCTTAATGATTTAATAAGATGTTAATGGTTAATGCAGAAAGAGGAGTCGATGGCTTCATCCAGTAGACTCGACCCTTATGAAGCCCACTTATCAGAGCTTGGGAAGGAGGTAGCATTTGTGGGATTTGCTTTGGACCAAGCCCAAGCCGAACTCCAGCATGTCAAGCTTGAACGGAAATGCCTACGGGATAAGTTCAAGTTAGTAGAGATTACTACTAGGGAAATGTTATCTGAGCCTCCCTCAGATTCTATCACCATAGCACCCCTTACACTTAGGTCTTATACAGGTGTTATAAGGGGCTATGTGACGAGACCCTAGCTTCCTTGTGTAATCCTTTTGGGTGAATAAATTGAGATCTCTTCCTTTAGTGATGTTTGTGGAATTTCTTTTGTCCGGATAATTTTAGGATATATTTTATTGATGAAATTTTGAAAAAGGGATATTTTAAAACATTAATGTAAACCCTAAATAATTAATGATGTGTAATGATTTTCAAAAAATAGTCTTCTACAAAAGTGTTCAGTAAGGAATTTGGAGTCTAATAAGATCAACTTAATTTTTCATGAATAGTAAATTATGAATAGTGTTTTTTCTCTTAGGATTAGTAATGTGACCAAATGGATTAGTAATTTCACTCAAAGAAAGTTTTAATATAATTTAGACACCTTGATTAAGTAATGTGATTCAATAAAATGGGTAAATAACGGTTTCATAAATTATTAGTCAGGTATTAGTTTTTTCAGGTGAATAGTGTTTTTTAATTAAAAATTTAATTAAAAATAATTAGAAAATTATTTTTATAAAAAGGACTTTATTTTTGAACTCAGAGCATCGATATTATGTTAAGGTAATTTTTTGGGATTTTTCTGAAAAAAATGAATTTTCGATGAACAGTGTTTTATTTAAAAGTTAAATAAAAAATATTTAGAAAATTATTTTTATAAAATGGATTTAATTTTTGAAATCACATCATTGATATTTGGTTAAGGTGAAATTTTGGGATTATTCTGAGAAAGTTGAATTTTCGAGGAATAGTGAATATATAGTTTTTAAGTTACGGGTGTTTAATGACATCATTAAATGATGTATTAAGTATATATTCAATATGGTCGAATTATGAATAGTAAGATAAGGTATGAGGTGTCCCAAGTGGCCAATACCATGGGCAAATACCATGGGCAAGCCCATGGTTTTGCCAAAACCACTAATGAGGTGTCCCATGGCCATTAATGCCTTGTCCCCTCACTTTCCCTATAAATACCCACCATTTACTCCTTTACTTTTCACTCCCAACTCTCCCCCAACGAAGTTCTGGTCTCCTTACCTCCCAAGGAGTCCTCCCAAGGTGACCCCAATCCCTCAAGGTCCAAAACGTTGAGTTTCAAGAGTCTCGTTTTAAGGTAAGGGATCCGACCTCTTTCCTTCTTTTCATGTAATCTGTTTTATGTCATTCCTTTTATGCTCCATGTTATTATGTGAGAGGATGTTATTTTATATTCCTCTTACTGCCCTTTCATTTTTATATGATCACAGATCACCTCTTACTCTCATCATTTCGTTTTATGAAAGTTTAAGTGACGCCGTTAGGCTGCCGAATTTTTAAGTGATTCTTTCACCAGTCCCATTTTTCAAGTTCGATTTTCATGTCAAATCTTTCAAGTTACTTTTTATTATGTTGGGATATGATCTCCATATCTATCATACTGATCTCTTATGATCATATGATGAGAAACCCTATTTTATCTTGTCAAATATTTTTTTATTGAAGTTAAGTGACGCAGTTAGGCTGCCGAATTTTCATAAGAGAAATCTTGTTTTGTCTCACTTCCATGTTTTTCATTTCATATGGTATATCTTTCAAATTTCATTACAATGTTCTTAAATCCCTTATATTATGTCCCCCTACTGTTTTATGGGTCATTTATGAGTTGGTGACCCATTTCCCCTCTCTTTTCAATGTTTTCTAAAACCATGTAACATAGCCGTTATGCTGCAGAATTTTCGTCTCAAAACGCCTCTCTCTTTTCTCAAAATTATTTTATGTTATAAAGTGAATACTCAAAGATCTTATTTATACAAGGGTATTCACATATATATCAAAATGTTCCATTTTAAATTCTGGGATTTACATACATGAGACCCGCTTTCCCTTTCTGTGGGTTTAAAGTGACGTAAAGATCGTGTCTTTAAAGCAGTTTTTAAAATGTTAGGATTATGAAATGAAACCCATTTATTTTATGCTATATGGGTTATTTATGAAATGTTTGATGATGATATATGTGGCTCACATGATAATAAATTCAAATTTAAGGGTGCTCCCTGATAGCGCTCCAATGCATTGGGTAATGATGTAACCACTAGAGATTACAATTTTCACGATACCTTGGTGAATAACCTTGGTAATTTTCAAATGACACCTTGGGGATGGACCGTGGTGATATGTTCATGATTGTATATGCTAAATTATGTAGCCACATTTTCAAGTTATGAAAAATGTTATTTTTATTATGAAATGACTCATGATTTCTTTCTCATGCCTTAAAGTTCTTTTCATGTCCTTATTGAAGTATATCAAGTTCACATGTAAAATGTTCCTCTTGTAACCCTTACTGGGCCTTCTGCTCACCCTTTCTTGTGATGTATGTCCCCAGGTTATGAGATGCGGTAATGAACCTAGGATGAACTTAAGGAGAAGACTTTCAAGTGTTTAAGAAGAATGCTTTATGTTGTTTTCATGTATTATGTTCCCGGTTTCCAAGACACTAGACCTTAAAGATCCTCAGTTATGTGTAATGTAATGAAAGTTTATGTTATAAAAAGGCAGGATGCTATAGTTGGTATCAAAGGATGGTTTAGTTATTTGTGGAAATTAGGATATAAAAACTTTAGGAAGAACCCTATAGAAAAGTTTAAATATAGGAAAACTTCCTTGTATTTTGGTAAGTATTGAGTAAGTGGTTTATCAAACAAATACATCCCTGTCTGGATACGAGTAGGTAGAGGCGGCTCTGGCACAGATGTACATAGGGGTAAAACCCGAAAACACCGCTTTGAGATAGACTCGAACGGGAACTAGTGCACGATAACGGGCCTTGCTGCACTCTTGGTTATGACACTCCCGGAGGATATGTTTGGTTAATCACGAGCTTTTTATGAATCATTATGAAGGAATTATAGAAAAGTTTAATTTTCTAAGCATGAAGTCTTAGTTAAAAGATTCATAAATGAAATAAGTTTCTCACTAAGGTTTTATTCTTTTAGAAAATGGCGGGCAATAGGAGAAACTGTGCCGATGGTGACCGCAAGGCACCATGTGCTGACGGCCCTCCGATGGAAGCCGGAATGGAAACATTCATGCGAATGATGAACCAACTGACTCAAGTTATGAGTAATAACATGAATCAAGCTAAGAGGCCGATCTCACCACGAAGGGAAAAACTTTCGGTTGAGTCCTTCATGCACCAACGACCACCAACATTCAGTGGATCTACTAACCCTTTGGTTGAGGAACAATGGATAAGATCCATTGAAAAGATCTTTTCTGTACTTCATTATTCGGAACAAGAAAAAGTCACCCTTGCTGTTTACCGCCTAGACGGAGAATCTGATCAGTGGTGGTCACTGATCAAAAACACGAAGCCATGAGGAGAGATGGAAGCTATGGAGTGGGAAGAGTTCCAGGGAATTTTCTTTAATAAGTATTTCCCTCGTTCGATGAGAACGAGAATGGAGAAAGAATTTCTCAAGCTGAAGCAAAATGAGAATGAATCAGTTGGAACCTACGAGATGAACTTCACAAGGCTTTCCCGTTATACCTCAAGCTTCGTCATGGCCCCTAATGGGAAGGTTGATAGATTCTTTGGTGGACTACGACCTCATCTACGGAAGAATCTAGCCAACAGGGACTATGATAGCTATGAAGAAATTGTTCGAAGTGCTATGAAAGTTGAACTAGAGTTTGGGGAGACACAGTGGTCTCACAAATCTAATGAGAAGAAGAGAACTCTAGAACCAAGCCTAGGAAGAAGTTTTGATCAGGAAATAGGTGGAAAGCATATGCAACATTCCACATGCAATAAATATGGGAAGAAGCATTCGGGGAACTGCTTGATCGGAAGTGGTAAGTGCTATAGGTGTGGAAAAGAAGGCCATATTTCTCGGAATTGTCGTAGTGATGTGAAGCCTCAACTTCCCAACACTAACGACAGAGGAAAGATGGTTCTGGCCCTACCCGAAGTCACATGCTTCAAGTGTGGACAGCTTGGGCAATTTGCTAATCAATGTCCAAATCTGAGGGCGGTGGAGGGGAATCACCATCAACCTCAGCAGAGGCCAAGGGAGCAAGGTCGTGCTTTCGCTATCACAACAACTGAAGTTGAAGTTCCGAACAATGTGGTAGCAAGTACTCTTGTCATCCTCTCAAAACTAGAAAGTAATTTATTTGATTCAGGTTCTACGCATTCCTTTATTTCTTCCAAGTTTGCAAAGAATATATAATCAATCCCCGAATTGCTTGAGGTAGAGTTTTCAGTCAAGACTCCAAGTGGGATTATCCATGCATCAATAGTGTTTAGAGACTCTAGTGTTCACTTTAGTGAGAACAATCATATCGCAAATCTAGTTGTCATTCCCATGTTGGAATTCGATGTTATAATAGGGATGGACTGGCTCTCAAAGTATAATTCTAAGATCAAATGTAGAAGTAAGGAAATCTCAGAAGTCTTGAAAGAACAACCTACAGTTATCTCATGAGGAGAGATATCCCGAACTAATCCCTATCTAGAAGCACCTCCTATAGCTTTCTTTATGGAGTTAATTGGTGATGATGAAGAAGGAAAAGGGAGCATACAAATAGAAGATGTTCCGATTGTTCAAGAATACATGGACGTATTTCCTGAGGAGTTACTTGGACCTCCCCCAGAAAGAGAGGTAGAGTTCTCCATTGAACTCGTACCTGGGTCTCAACCAATATCAAAGACTCCATATAGAATGGAAAATGTGGAGCTAGAAGAGTTATAGAGAAAACTCCAAGACTTGTTGGAGAAGGGGTCTATCCGACCGAGTGTGTCTCCTTGGAGAGCACCAGTTCTCTTTGTGAAGAAGAAGGATGGATCAATGCGGCTATGCATTGATTATAGAAAACTGAACGGGATCACAGTAAAGAACAGATATCCTCTTCCAAGAATTGATGATTTATTTGACCAACTTCGCGGGGCTCAATTCTTCTCTAAGATTGACCTTTGATCTGGTTATCATCAACTGAGGGTGAAGAAGGAAGATATTCCAAAGACTGCCTTCTGATCAAGATATGGGCATTCTGAGTTTACTGTTATGCCTTTCGTCTTGACTAATGCTCCTGCTATTTTCATGGATTTGATGAATAGAGTATTTAAGGACTACCTTGATAACTTTGTGGTAGTTTTTATTGATGATATTTTGATATATTCAAAAAGTCGTGAGGAGCATGAATATCATCTGAGGGTTATTTTGAAAAATCTACGGAAGGAGTGGCTCTTTGGAAGTTCAGAAAGTGTGAGTTTTGGTTACAACAAGTGGCTTTCTTGGGGCACATCGTAACCAATGAAGGAATCTCGGTTAACCCTGCATAGACAATGGTTGTGGAGGAGTGGCCTCAACCCACAACAGTAACTGAGATTCATAGTTTCCTTGGTTTAGTGGGATATTATAGGAGGTTTGTGAAAAACTTTTCACGGATTTCTAATCCACTAACCAAGTTGACTCGAAAAGGGGTTAAGTTCATCTAGACAAAAGAATGTGAGGAAAGTTTCCAAGAGCTGAAGAAGATATTGGTTACTGCACCTATGTTAATACTACCCTCTATCAGAGAAGGATTCGTTATTTTTAGCGATGCATCTCTGAAAGGTCGTGGGTGCATCCTCATGCAAAATGACAAGGTAATTGCTTATGCATCTCGACAGTTGAAGATTCATGAGAAAAATTATCCTACGCATGATCTAGAGCTGGTGGCAGTTGTTTTTGCTCTAAAGATATGGAGGCACTATCTTTATGGGGATAAATGTGATATATACACTGACCACCAAAGTCTAAAGTATATTTTCACACAGAAAGAATTGAACAGGAGACAAAGGAGATGGTTGGAGCTTATTAAAGACTATGATTGTTCAATTCATTATCACCCTGGAAGAGCAAACAAAGTCCTGGATGCATTAAGCAGGAAATATCCTGTTGTTCTGGCAACAATGAGGATCCTAGGGGATCCCTTGATTAAAGATCTAGTAAAATTGGACATGGTAATTATAAGGAAAGGGACATCATCAACCCTATCCCAAATGATTTCTCAACCTTCATTAATAGAGAAGATCAAGAAGGCTCAAAAAGAATATCCTTTGCTGCAGGAGAAGTTGGAGGCTGTAAAATATGGGAAGTTCCCTGATTTCAATATTGATCAAGAAGGTGTATTGAAATTTAGTACAAGACTATGTGTTCCATCTATTCCGGAGATAAAGAAATAACTGATGGATGAATCTCATAGATCTACTTTCTCTATACATCCGGGAAGCACTAATATGTATAGAGACCTTCGTGATCATTATTGGTTGGATAACATGAAGTGGGAGATTGCTGATTTCACTACAAGGTGCCTGGTGTGTCAGCAAGTAAAGGCAGAACGACAACTTCCTAAGGGGGTATTACAACCGCTACCCAGACCAGTATGGAAGTGGGATAATATCACTATGGACTTTGTAACTGGTCTCCCGAAAACATCCAAAGGAAACAATGCGATATGGGTTATTGTGGACCTTCTCACCAAGACAGCCCATTTTATCTCTATTCGGGAAGATTTCTCTCTGGATCAGCTTGCCAAGATATACGTGAAGGAAGTGGTAAGGCTGCATGGTGTACCACTATCCATCATATCTGATCATGGCCCAAGATTCACATCAAAATTCTGGAGAAGTCTTCAACATGCTCTGAATACTGAATTGAATTTTAGTACGGCATATCATCATCAAACTGATGGCCAATCTGAAAGGACTATTCAGACACTCGAAGACATGTTGAGATTATGCTCAATTGAATTTAAAGGTGGATGGGATCAACACCTCCCATTAGTGGAGTTCTCCTATAACAACAGCTTCCATTCGTGTATTCAGATGGCACCCTATGAAGCTCTGTATGGAAATCGGTGTAGAACTCCTACTTGTTGGGATGAAACTGGTGAGAGAAAGCTTCTTGGGCCTGATCTTGTGCAAGAGATGACAGAACAGGTTCATGCCATCCAACAACACATAAAGGCTGCTCAGAGTCGGCAGAAGAGCTATGCTGACAATCGTCGAAGGGACTTGGAGTTTGGTGTTGGCGACAAAGACTTCCTTCGAATTTCTCCATGGAAGAGAGTCATGCGGTTTGGGAAGAAGGGGAAGCTCAGCCCTAGGTACATTGACCCCTATGAAATCCTTGATCTCATATGAGCAGTGGCCTATCGTCTAGCACTTCTCCCGAACCTAGCTCAAGTTCACGATGTCTTCCATGTATCTCTCTTGAGGAAGTACATACCCGACCCTTCGCATGTACTGAACCCAGAGGTGGTACAACTGGAACATGACCTCTCTTATGAGGAGCAGCCAGTGGAGATCTTGGACCGTGGAGACAAGGTTATACGAAACAAGACTACCCACCTTGTGAAAGTGTTGTGGAGGAATCATAAATATGAAGAAGCGACTTGGGTGCCTGAGGAAACAATGAAGCAAAAGTACCCTCACCTTTTCGACTAGGCCTCAAGTATAAATTTCGGGGATGAAATTTCTTAAGGGGGGAAGAATGTAACGACCCAATCTTTTTGAGTAGTATATTAACTTACTCTTAATGATTTAATAAGATGTTAATGGTTAATGTAGAAAGAGGAGTCGATGGCTTCATCCAGTAGACTCGACCCTTATGAAGCCCACTTATCAGAGCTTGGGAAGGAGGTAGCATTTGTGGGCTTCGCTTTGGACCAAGCCCAAGCTGAACTCCATCATTTCAAGCTTGAATGGAAACGCTTATGGGAGAAGTTCAAGTTAGTAGAGATTACTACTAGGGCAATTTTATCTGAGCCTCCCTCAGATTCTCTCACCATAGCACACCTTACACTTAGGTCTTATGCCGGTGTTATAAGGGGCTATGTGATGAGACCCTAGCTTCCTTGTGTAATCCTTTCAGGTGAATAAATTGAGATCTCTTCCTTTAGTGATGTTTGTGGAATTTCTTTTGTCCAGATAATTTTAGGATATATTTTATTGATGAATTTTTGAAAAAGGGAAATTTTAAAACATTTATGTAAACCCTAAATAATTAATAATGTGTAATGATTTTCAAAAAATAGTCTTCTACAAAAGTGTTCAGTAAGGAATTTGGAGTCTAATAAGTCCAACATAATTTTTCATGAATAGTAAATTATGAATAGTGTTTTTAGCTTAGGATTAGTAATGTGACCAAATGGATTAGTAATTTCACTCAAAGAAAGTTTTAATATAATTTAGACACCTAGATTAAGTAATGTGATTCAATAAAACGGGTAAATAACGGTTTCTTAAATTATTAGTCAGGTATTAGTTTTTTCAGGTGAATAGTGTTTTTTAATTAAAAATTTAATTAAAAATAATTAGAAAATTATTTTTATAAAAAGGACTTTATTTTTGAACTCAGAGCATCGATATTATGTTAAGGTAATTTTTGGGGATTTTTCTGAAAAAAAATGAATTTTCGATGAACAGTGTTTTTATTTAAAAATTAAGTAAATATTATTTAGAAAATTATTTTTATAAAATGGATTTCATTTTTGAAATCAGAGCATTGATATTTGGTTAAGGTGAAATTTTGGGATTATTCTGAGAAAGTTGAATTTTCGATGAATAGTGAATATATAGTTTTTAAGTTACAGGTGTTTAATGACATCATTAAATGATGTATTAAGTATATATTAAATATGGTCGAATTATGAATAGTAAGATAAGGTATGAGGTGTCCCATGTGGCCAATACCATGGGAAAATACCATGGGCAAGCCCATGGTTTTGCCAAAACCACTAATGAGGTGTCCCTTGGCCATTAATGCCTTGTCCCCTCACTTTCCCTATAAATACCCACCATTTACTCCTTTAATTTTCTCTCCCAACTCTCCCCCAACGAAGTTCTGGTCTCATTACCTCCCAAGGAGTCCTCCCAAGGTGCCCCCAAGCCCTCAAGGTCCAAAACATTGAGTTTCAAGAGTCACGTTTTAAGGTAAGGGATCCGACCTCTTTCCTTCTTTTCATGTAATCTGTTTTATGTCATTCCTTTTATGCTCATGTTATTATGTGAGAGGATGTTCTTTTATATTACAATTACTGCCCTTTCATTTTTTATATTATGAGAGATCCCCTCTTACTCTCATCATTTAGTTTTATGAAAGTTTAAGTGACGCCGTTAGGCTGCCGAATTTTTAAGTGATTCTTTCACCCTTCTCATTTTTCAAGTTCGATTTTCATGTCAAATCTTTCAAGTTACTTTTTATTATGTTGGGGTATGATCTCCATATCTATCATACTGATATTTTATTATCATATTATGAGAGACCCTATTTGATCTTGTCAAATCATTTTTTATTTAAGTGAAGTGACGCCGTTAGGCTGTCGAATTTTCATAAGAGAAATCTTATTTTGTCTCACTTCCATGTTTTTCATTTCATATGGTATATCTTTAAAATTTCATTACCATTTTCTTAAATATCTTATATTCTGTCCCCCTACTTTTTTATGGA
The DNA here is from genome assembly GCA_963277665.1 of Viscum album. NCBI lineage: Eukaryota > Viridiplantae > Streptophyta > Magnoliopsida > Santalales > Viscaceae > Viscum > Viscum album. The sequence goes on along the minus strand of OY728136.1, from coordinate 1,616,316,568 downwards.
TCATTTATGAGTTGTTGACCCATGTCCCCTCTCTTTTCAATGTTTTCTAAAACCTTGTAACATAGCCGTTATGCTGCAGAATTTTCGTCTCAAAACGCCTCTCTCTTTTCTCAAAATTATTTTATGTTATAAAGTGAATACTCAAAGATCTTATTTATACAAGGGTATTCACATATATATCAAAATGTTCCATTTTAAATTCTGGGATTTACATACATGAGACCCGCTTTCCCTTTCTGTGGGTTTAAAGTGACGTAAAGATCGTGTCTTTAAAGCAGTTTTTAAAATGTTAGGATTATGAAATGAAACCCATTTATTTTATGCTATATGGGTTATTTATGAAATGTTTGATGATGATATATGTGGCTCACATGATAATAAATTCAAATTTAAGGGTGCTCCCTGATAGCGCTCCAATGCATTGGGTAATGATGTAACCACTAGAGATTACAATTTTCACGATACCTTGGTGAATAACCTTGGTAATTTTCAAATGACACCTTGGGGATGGAGCTTGGTGATATGTTCATGATTGTCTATGTTAAAAGATGTAGCCACATTTTCAAGTTATGAAAAATGTTATTTTTATTATGAAATGACTCATGATTTCTTTCTCATGCCTTAAAGTTCTTTTCATGTCCTTATTGAAGTATATCATGTTCACATGTAAAATGTTCCTCTTGTTTCCCTTACTGGGCCTTCTGCTCACCCTTTCTTGTGATGTATGTCCCCAGGTTATGAGATGCGGTAATGAACCTAGGATGAACTTAAGGAGAAGACTTTATAGTGTTTAAGAAGAATGCTTTATGTTGTTTTCATGTATTATGTTCCTGGTTTCCAAGACACTAGACCTTAAAGATCCTCATTTATGTGTAATGTAATGAAAGTTTATGTTATAAAAAGGCGGGATGCTATACTGATAGATAAATATGAGGATACTTCTACCTCATCACATCCTACGGTTCCAAGGTAGCCTCTTTAAATTGGTGATTTCACCACAAAACATTAACCATGTGAGTGGCCTTATTTCATAGCACTTTCTCTATATGATCCAGAGTCTCTACCATTATTTATTCATTATAAATATCATTCTACAGTGGTACAATCTCTCATTTTAGTACATGTGTAGCATCATGTATTTACATTCTTAATAGAGATTCATGTAATACATCATAAACTCGATAGAGATTCAGTGGAAGCATTGATTGATAATATATCGTCCCGATATAATCAATAATTTCAAATAGTAAAATATAACTATGGATTATAATTCACTTGTTTTCTAATATCATCACCCTCTTATAGGGACACATCCATATAATAAATTTTGACCGACTCTAAACTCTAGATCTTTCCGACAATTGTCAGGATAACTCTTTTCTAACTCAAGTATACTCTTAGGTGTTTTTGAATGGATATAAAATTTTCATCCATCTCCTTATCTAGATCAGTTCCCAAAATTTTTCTTTAACCATACTCATTTTAGCATGTTGGAGTTCTCTATTTTCTACTATAGAGGGATTCATAAGGATCTATTTGAATACTGGATTGAAATCTATCATTATAAGAAAATTACACTGAAGGAAAGTTTTGACCCCAACCACCATTGAAATCCATGTATAAAGCACTCAACATGTCTTATTTATTTTTAATGGTGCACTAAAAATTACCATCTGTTTAAGGATGACGAGAAGATATGAAACATAACTTTGTAATTAGATCCTATTACAGAATTGTCCAAAACATATAAGTAAACCTTAGATCCTAATGATATGCAGTTGATTGTAGTACATCATGAAATAATACCAATTATTTAATATATAACTGAGTGATTTGATAAAGAGAGAAATATTTTATAATAGAAATAAAGTGTGTTGACTTTGTAAGATGACTGAATACAACCCATATATCATTATTCCCCATACATTTTTTCTGGAGTCGGATGAAAAAATACATGGTTATGTTTTCCATTTCCATTCTAGTATGGGTAATGGTTCTATAATCCCCTTATAATTTTGTGTCTCTTCCTTAACTTTCTAATATACCAAGCACCAAGAGACAGACTCTACAACATCTCACTTCATTTCACCCCACCAAGAATAATCTTTCATATATCAATACATCTTCATACTTCCTGGATGAATATAGGATAAATAAATGTGAGATTCATCCATTAGCTTCTTCTTCAAATTAGGTATCAAAGGGACACATAAATGGTTCTTGAACCTTATTATTCCATCATAATCAAGGATGAACCCAAGAAAATTTCTCCCCTTATTTTATGGAACTACAAATTCAAACTCCACCTATTTAATCTTCACATTAATAGATGGTTGGATACTAATTTGAGATAGACAATATTCCTTCTATACTATTAATATTTATATCTCTATCCTTTAAAAATCCATAAATATTAGATCTTTTGTTATCATCATCATTGATAAACTAGTATTATCCCTTTAACATAAGGAATCTTCCACCTTGTTCACTTTCCTAGGGTAGTAATATATTTAGAATTCATAATAATTAATCATCTTATACAATATACTTTGGCACATGTTCAAATTTTTTAGTGTGAAGATATATCTCAAAATTTTATGATCTTTATATATGTTACACTTTTCACTATAAAGATAATTCCTTCATATCTTTAATGAAACAATTATCATAGATAACTTCAAATCATGAGTTGTCTAATTTCTCTCATGAGCCATAAATTTCTATGAGGCATAATCTATAATTATATCATTATATATGAGGACACATCCCAGACCCTTCTCTAATGAATTACTATAGGTTACAAACCCTTCTCAACTAATTGATGGCGTAAGCATAAGTGTTCTAACTATACTTATTTTTAGTTCCTTAAAATATTCTTCGCATTCATCCATCCAAAGGAACTTGGATCCCTTTTGAGTTAACTTAGTGAGTGGATTTGATAAATATTAAAAATTACCCAAAATTCACAAATAATCTTTATCCAAACTAAGAAAATTATGGATTATAAAAATTATGGTTGGTTTGGTCCAATTCTTTATAACTTTTTTCTTTGAAGTGTTTACTGATATACCCTTACATGAGATTTTATGGCCCAATAATGGAACATTATAAATCTAAAATTCACTCTTAGTAAATTTTTAATAATGAATATCATTTTATAGGTTATTCATAACAATTCTAAAATGAATTTAATTTTCTTCTTTACTCATTGGATAAATATGAATATCAACTATAATTACTAACTCAAACTGAAGAATGTAATATCTAAAAATATATTCATTAAATCCATGAAAATATTAGGGGTATTAACACCAAATTGAATCACAATAAATTCATAGTGACCATACCATGTATGGAATTATTTTATAGGTATATCCTCCTTATTGAGCATCAATTGATGATATACAGAATGAATTTCAGTATTTTAAAAATTTTAAACCTTAAAAAGTTGATCAAACATGTCATCAATATGGGGTATAGGAAACCAATTCTTGATAGTGATCTTGTTGAGTCCTCAATAATCAGTACAGAGTTACAATCAATCATATATCTTCTTAAAAACAATACAGGTTCACCCAAATGGTAATTCACTTGGCCTAATAAATCCCTTTTCAATATTATCCTATAGTTTCTTCTTCAATTCATGAAACTCAATTTAGCCCATTCTATATAGATTCTTAGAAATTGCGTTATCACTAGGTATGATTTCTATTGAAATTTAACATCATAATTAGATGGTATATTGAGTAATTATTCGATAATTACATCAATAAAATCTCGTATAATAGGAATATTTTCAATATTTTGTTTATCCCCATCCTTCGGAGATAAATTACCCATTTGAATAGGAATCATGAAAAATGTAATGGATATAATTTCCATAAGCAGTTCATTTTTATCATCACACTGATAAGCTATCTAATTTTGGCTCAAAATATCAAATGAAACTTCCCTTACATAGAAATTAATGGTGTATTTATGTAAATATATCCAATACATAAAAAAGAACATTTAATTCAAAAACTGGAAGAATAAAAATATATTTAAAAATTCATTCAAATAAACTTAAACTGTGGAAGAATCATAGACTTGGGATGTCATCATCATATCATTATAAGTTTTAATGTCAAATATATATTTAATTTTTGAGGTGTTATTGTGATACCCATATAAAAGAATTTAGATATAAAATAATTGGTTGACCTAAAATCAAACAATACATTATCAGTTCTTGAGTGGATAGTAAGTTTACATTTCACCACGTCGTTCTCATACCCCCCCTCAGAAATAGTGATCGCCTGATATTTCTCTTTGTCATTGGGCTTAATAGGATGTTGATGTTGATAATTTTCATTAACCTTCATATTTGGACACTGGTTGGCATAATTATTGTAGTCCTTGTGTTTAAAACATTAGAGTGTAGGTGGTGTATTATGTAGATATTTGTCTCTATTAGCATTATTAGCTAACTACTTATCATCACTTCAACATTATATTTACTAATGACATTCTTTCCACACATGAAACATTTTCCCATTCCCATAAGACAATTTTCCCCATGTTTCATTCCACACAGTAAGCATAAAGGAAGGATTATCTTCTTCTCTTAATAGTTTTTGTAATTTATTTTTAATTCCATTTTATTTTATTATCAAAACCATGAGATTTATGGGTAACTCATATCTCTATATCTTACTTCAAGTCCCATATTTATAACTCCCCATGAATAATTTGTTTTAATCCACTAAATAATCGATCAATCTTACCTTCTGTTCAGACGATAATATGAGAATTAAACTAGAAAATCAATGTAAAAAGGGACTCATATGTACTAACATATTCATCATATTTATATTTCAAATCAAAGAATTAATTATCTATTTTTATATGATGAATATTCGGAATGTACTTATTAAAAATAATATTTTAAATCAAAACCACTCTATTGTTTCAATTTATTCTTGTTATCTCTTATTATTCAAACAGCCCACCATGGATCAACTTCTCCTTCCAAATGATAAATAGATAAAATAACTTTTTTATGCTTTAAAAACCAGAGAAGATAAAATGTATTTTAAGTTTTACTAATCCATTATTCATCAACTAGTGGATCACAAGACCCACTAAAATAAAGTGCAAGTTTTCCCATGAAGGTATCAATAAAAAAATGATCGCTAATTTTCTAATTGGGAAGAACATCATGATTCATAGATTGAAGATTTGGTGTTATAATAAAAATGATATTTTTCATTCCCACTCCCAAAAAATTTCATTGATCTATAGGAAAATCATTGCATCACCCTTAAAATTCAGAATTAACATGATTTCTTCGGGCTCCATTCATTGAATAAAATCAAATCAAAGCCTGAGGTACAATATTCACTATGGGAAACCATATAATCATGAAATATCATTTATTAGATTTCTAAATCATGAAACCTTCTTCTATATCAACTTATATTTATCCTCGTTCCTTCATTACTAAAACATTATGATTCTTCTTATACTTAGACTTATCCCAGGGGTTTCTACTAATGTGTTCTCATCCTAGTTTCTAAGGGTTTTCTAAACCATTATATGATACCAAAAATAGTCATCCATACTTTTATTACATATATATTATATCTAAATAGATGAATATTCATTACATACCATTTCAATCAATGCTGGAATTGTTTAGGTATAGCATCTTTGGAGATGCGAAAACATTAAAAAATAGATTTTGAATTATCTACAATATCTCCCACATATTCCTTCATAACTATCACCCTTCTTTGTCATATCATAATTAATACCTTTCTTCATAACCTTGGTAAAGGAAGTATAAGAAATTATTTATCCTGGATTCTCATTAAGGGTAAACAAGAGATGTATCAATAATCACATAAGCATAACCATAGAATAAGGGTATAAGAACATGATCTTAATGTTAAGAAAATAAAACATGTATATGAAATATTATAACATCAATTCATAGAATAAATCATGCGTGTTCATAAAACAAGAATCCTAATGGAATTAAAGAATTTAAACCATTAAAGTATAAGATACGCATAATACATAGAATTTTGGCATACAAAAAAGAGTAGAAAATAATTTCATTAGTAGTCAAGGATCATTTCCAAGGCTATCATAGTGTAATGGGTTCAATACCCAAACAATAATATTATTCAAGGTTCACTCCAAACACTATCATATTGGAGAAATTCCTTTACTAAATCGAGTTAACTCTTTAATCCATTCATATTTTTCTCATGAGATATCAATCTTAACCCAATTTATTGGAAGGAGATATAGGTCTAAAACATAACATAATGAAAATAATACATATGATTTTAATAAGATATTAAAACTTTCATTATATAACAAGCCACAAAAATAAATGGGTTTTATAAACATTTCACCACAGCATAACCCATGAAAAATAAATGTGTTTAATGAATATTTCATATCTTCTTCACAAACAAAAACCATACAGAGAAAATAATAAAGATGGTATCCTTGGATAATATTCCATTAAATAATAAGTTACATAAATTTAATTCATCTTATATAGAAATTCAATTTTAAATATCACTTGGAATAATTATTTATGAAAATAACATTTCCATTTTGAGAAAACAAAATCCTTTTAAAAATATGTAAAATTATAAAGGAAAAATTTTATTTGAAAAAAACATGGTAAAATTGTAAAGTATTCTTAAAATAAAAAATTATTTATGATGGTGGTAAAATTATTTCATTTTATATAATCGTAAAAAAAACTTCCAAAATTTTGTTGGAAAATTCACAAAGGGACACATTTGGAAATTAATAAAAATATTTCATCCAAACTATATTATAAAAATTTAAAAATTTGGTAAATATGACTTTATGAAATAATAAAATAATTCTAAAAACCTTATTTAAAATATTTTTAGATAATATTTATGTGGAAAAAACTTCCCCAATAGAGACTTAAACATAAAAAATCATGGATATTGATGAGATTGTGAATTAAAACCCTTACCACGAGTTCACCTTGCCTAAAAATCACTCGAACCTCATGTATATTAACATTAGATTTATTATAATTATATAAAATAGTAATGTTAATACTTATAGTATCATATATTATTCTTTTATAAAATTTCGACACCCCCTTTTATCAATAATTCCTTATTAATATTTTCATTTTTGGGTGTTAATGGTTTCATTCAACATGAGCATTTCAGCTCATTAGTTATAGTCCTTGTAAATTTATCTTGGTTCCATAATCTCCATAATATTATTTATGATATAAATATAATATATATTCATTATATAAATATTATATTCATCCATAAAAATTTTAGGTATAAAAATTAATTACACCATTCATGGAGATAGTTGGTCATACATACGCATGGGCATCGTTTTCTTTTTTTCAACAGACTGAAAAAAAAAGAAAGGGAAATATTAATTCACCTTTTCAAGATAATTATTATATCATATATATCAAATATATTTAAAATTAATTCCTCATTTATATCCAATTAACATATAAATGAAAAATGAATCATGTTTCTTCGAAAAGGTGGCAGACCACATATACGCACGAACGCCATTATCATTTCCCAACAGATTGGATGGTAATAAGTTTGAAATTATATTATCATTACATAAGTATAATTTGGTCATAAATATTATATATAAATTTTAAACCCATAATAATACAAACCAATAAAATGTGGCGAATAAAATTGATGTGTATCCCTACGTGGAGAAGGTAAGTTGTGTGTACGCCTGAAAAATACTTTCACTTATCATGTGATATGAAGGAGGGTTAATAATGACTTGTTTTCATAATAATAATAAAATGTATAAATTTTTAGGATAATTAATTAATTATGTTATGAAAAATACCATATATTTATATGATGTATTTATGTGTATAAAAGAAAATTATTGGTTAAAGTGATTACTTATTCTTTGAAAGGACTCCTTTAGATCTCCCATAAAGGGATATGGGGTTGTATTTTAAGAATTAAAAAACATATAATATGTGTCTAGGTAATTTTAGAGGATAATATATATATTTTTCCCTAGATAAAGGGCTCAATTTGGTGTGAAGATGTGAGGGAAGAGGTTCTCTTTAATAATTGAGGTGAGGAGCACTTTTAGAATTTCTCAAAAAATTAAATTATAAAAAAATAATTCTCATGAAATATTCCTCCAAATGGAAATTTATTTGAATATATGGTAATATAGGGTTTTAATCCCATCAAAAAATATAATTTATATAAGTTATGGTTTAATTTTAAAAATTATCATTTTCATTAAGTATTCGTTAACCAATTTTAATTTTTAACTATGGTAACAAATATTTCAATATTAAAGGGTTGTAATTTTTACTTATAAGGTCAAAATTGACCCATAAATGGAATTTTTATGAAATTTTAGACCAAATAATGTCAAAATTTTCATATTTAATTATTTTTTATGATTTTTAAATAAAATAATAATATATTATTTTGATAAAAGATAATTATTGTCAATTTTGACACTATTCATTTAATTTAACATTAAATATATCAAGACAAAGAGAGAATTAAAATATAATTCATTAAAAACTATATAATAAGACCATTAGTTATAAAAATGGTGTTTCACTTTAACTTATTAGAATTATATCACTTTTAAAAAATTTAAAATCATTTATTATATATTTTTATCAATTAAATAAATAATGTATCAGTTTTTACATAAGATATTTAGGTAATTATATAATTAATAAAAATTTAAAATAATTTTATATCATGAAAATAATTTTATTATGATCAAAATAAACACTTATATTCATTCATAACTTACTTTTCCCTATGTGGACACATAAAACATATTCAAAATAATGAGAGTGACATTTGGTAACATTCATTGATTTAAAAAATATATAAGTCATTTTCCTGAAAACTATCCATTAAAAAAAATTTAAACTAAGGAGTTAAGAAAATTACCTCTATAAAATAACAATTTTGATTAAAAATTATATCTTTAACACTTATTTTTAATCTAGATAATCTGTATTTACCCTTTATAGAGGTGTTAAATTTTATAATGATAACTATACATATTAACCAAAAATTAAAGGGTACAAATTAAAAAATTTGAAAATTTTGATTGCAAATATGTAATAATATTTATCTAATTCAATACCTATAAATGAAAAAAAATAAATTTTAAATTAATTATGAAAAATGTGATAAATTTTTTAAAAAAATACATTTTCAGCATAAAATTATATTTATTCTCATCCAATTACTAGAAAAATATATTATATATTTTAAAAACATTTATAAATTGAATAAAATATATTTAATTAAAATTATTCCCCAAAAATTTTTAATTTAATTTATTAATAAAATAAGTTTCACATATGAAAACGATTTTCTAAAACAAATATCACGTTTAGTTTCAAATAGTTTTTTTAATTATAATCATTTTAAAACTAATGACTTTATTTTATAAATTTTTAGACCATATATTTTTTATAATTTACTTATTATTATACATACTCACAAATATAATGTCTAGAAAATTACATAAATATAAAATTTAAATAAAGTTACGTGGTTCTTCTAAACTTGTTCTAGTGTGTAATTCATGATATCGAAGAAATTAAAATATTTAAAGAGAAAAATTTCATAAAATTACGATTGTGTTACACATAAAATTATTTTAGGGGAATTTATTTCTTACATTGGGATTCTCTTATAGATTTAATATGTATAGTTAAATCCATTTTAAATTACAAATATGGAATCAGTCACCCCTATGTGTCAACTATCAATTATAGACATGTGTGATGGAATCTCATCTATATGTATCTAAGGTTATCCATTAATGGAACTATATATTTTTATTGCAAGTTCTCTATCTTTGTTATAATTGTTGTTTAGTGATGTTGGTTTCAAGTCACACGATGAGGTTCTCTAAAATTTATCATCATTCAATGATATGTGAGTTTTTTAAATGTTGGTATCAGGACCATGATAGGGCCTTACTAAATATCCTCATGAGATAACTATGAACCCACATAATTCAATGCCAGTTAACGATACACATCATATCTTTTAGGGTAATTTGATGAGGACCAGTCCTTGCAGTTTAATGTTTTATGGTAGGATGCCTAGGTGAGAGGTTCCTAATCAATGATGGGGTGGGAATTTGGTCTAAATAGAACTTTGTGGTCGATCTGGTGTGCAAGATGGTTTGTGATAAGATTACCTTCAATAGGAATCTAGGCCAATGAGGATTATATAAAAATGACCTAGAAGAGAAATATCCTCCTAGGTGGGGGATTGATCTTACTTGGGATATGTCCTTATAACGATATTTATGGGGGCCTAGAAAGAATATTGACCCTTATGGGATATGTACCATCTTGTAATATGGATCATAAAACATTAGGATGATTTTGGTGTGCTAGGTTAGAACCTTAGGGATGATTCATGTGAATCTCATTTGGACTGGAATCAAAGACCATTTAGTTCAAATAAATTTGAAGTTATACCTCTGAAGAAGGCCTATTTTATGAAATTTGATCAGGCTAGTAACATGATCACCACTAACCCCTAATCCCATGTTATTTATACTTAGTGTGAGAAACAAATGATATAGAATATCTGGAATTTTGCACAATATTCTTTATATGATGGAGGATGGTGACAATAGCGTAAAAGGAGAGAGATTTAAAAAATGAATGAATAGGGACTTACTCAAAGAAGGATTACTATATGCTTTTCCTTTCGATGGTTGGAATAGTTGATCAGGGTGAGGTGATGGATGATAAAAAGGTATTTCAATCTGATTCCATTCACATTTCAAGTATCATTTGTAATCACTCTACCTTAGAACACATATTCCACCACCCTTAAGGTTGGAATCATCATTACTATGAGAATGTATGGTTGTGAACACTCTAAGGATTTTACATATTGGGGAGGTTAAATGTGGTACATCCATTACCATTGAAATTTATGATTAAGAGAGCATGTTGGTATTCACTATGTTTTGATCATGCATGTCTAGAGGCTTTGGAGGAGTTCTTAGCTTGGACCCCCTCATATGGGGAACTGAGGTGAAGTGGTTCTCTATAATTTAACATGTGAAAAGTGGGATCATATGGTGATTCAACCAGGTTATACCTAAAAAAGGAAGGATTTATTTTCACCCCAGGTGACTCTTGGGTAAGCTAGGTTTGGATTTTCCCAGCTGATACTTGGGTGAGTTGGCTTTGGTTTCACCCAGGTGATACCTCGTTGAGATTGGAGGATTCATCACCCAGTTATTACTTGGGTAGATTGGGATATACCTTATTAATGTATTACTTTGGTGAAATTGGATGAATACAACCTAGTCAACAAAACTTAGGTGAGACCTTAATCAACCCTCTAAGGGTTTCATCAGTTTCTCCATGAAGGGTCTCATGCAATTCAGGACCATGTAAAGGAGGATTTTATCTAGTAATTTTATACTAGGTTAAAGTGTCTCCCTAAATATTTCTTTAGTGTTTTTATACCTTTCAAGAAATATAACCTTGTACTCTCCTTAATTCCCTCTTCTTTTGAATATTAGAGATATTCCTAGAGGGTTTTGAGTACTTGGTAGAAGGACTTGGGTAATAAAAGATTCTAGTGGATTCCTTAGACTTCCATTCATGTAAAATGGGGAGCTCAATGGTAGTATTTATATGAAAAACTAGGATCTTGAGTGATGCATGAAGTCCACACAACTCATTCCCGCAAGTTTCTTGCATAGGTGGGACCTGTGCAAGGATATGTCTATGCACATTAGGCTACACAAGTTGGTCTTGTTGAGATCCACTTAGGAGAACCTATGTGATTTTAGAGAAATGGTTTTTTATTAACCATTTGTTCCCTTTCTATAATCCAAATACATGAGATACTTTTCTTTAAATATTTTCATATTACCTTAAAAATGGAGTGTCAACAAATTCACCCATTATGATTGATCTGGTTGGAAGAAGAGAATCTAATCCTGAGTTTGAGAGAAACATGGATGTTGTTGAAACCATTATTCATAAGCCTCTACATTTTTGTGTACATTCATGCTTGGGTTTTTTGAACATTATATATTATGTATTGAATAAGGGAGAAGTTATTTAGTGGGCTACATAGGTTCATTACAATGGATAACCAAGAAGGTTGGTCTCCCAGTTTGACTACATAGGCTAACCACCCTGGTTTACTATGGTGGTACCTGTTAATCTATAAATATCATTTTTTACTAAGTGGTCACCCATCACACTCATTGTTTGGTATCATATATGATCTAACTACTCTATTAAATAGTTTAATCCTTCTTCACATATTCTTCTTGTGTACTCGTGGAATGCCTTTACTTGTTGAGAATTACATAAAATGTAGCCTTAGTGAGATTCCCTTGCCTAGTAATCCAGTCAACTAACCTATGAGAGGTCAGTTAGGTGAAGTGACCCACTCAAGTTCACTTTGGAGAAGTTACCTATATGAGGTCCTTGGGTGAATGGAGCTTCATGAGCTCACTTGGGTGAATTGAACAGTGCAAGGTATTTCTTTTTTAGAATTTTTTTCAAGTAATATTACAAACTAAAACCTTAAATCTAATGAAATATTTTATTATCTTTATGGATTTTTAATGGATGATTTGGTAGTTTTAATATATAATACCCAAGTTTATGTACACAAAAAAATGATTTTGGATAACATAGCTCAACCATATAAAACATTATATAACCCCATTCTAATGAACCTCATAAAACATTTGAAAATTCATCAAAATGAATATACTAATAGTGCCCAACTTTTTTTGTTTAATTATGTCCATATGGGGGATGTGTTCATTCTGAGGCTTACATATTAAATAAAAAAATACATTTTCATGTAATATAATTACATTAAAATTTAAGAAATTTTCACCACGGTAGTGTACATAAATGAGTGAATAAATTCATTAGTGTGTCTGATGCACCATAATTCGAGTACTCAAAATATGGAGCCTCCTACTCCTAAGCCAAATCCCCACAATTATGCATCCATTTTTTCAGTCACTTACAAATTGATCAGGATCCTAGAAAGAGGACTATGACTTCCCTATTGGAGGATGGGTAAATCATGAATGGATGTGGTCTTATGGGGTGTGGAAGACTATCACTGATTTTGAAATAGAGTTGAAAGATGTCAATATTTAAAAATCCATTTGGGTGGTATAAAAAAATGTATAAAAACCTTTATATATCTTTTTAGAGTTTATAATCCATTATATCCTATATAAAAACACATTCCACCTTACTCATAGAGAGATTGGTTTCAGTTTTTGGGATTTTTACAAGATTTTGGTAGTTCCAATCCTTGTATAAATTTATGATGAATTCATTCCACAAAGGTGACATGGAATGGCCTTGAAATAACACCCACACTAGCCCATGAATTATTCAAAATATCTTTGGAGGATATATATGAATACCCACACCCTATGGGTGAAGTTCATCCGGAGGAATAAATGGATGTATTAATGGATCCCAAGGGGTAAGGGTCCCATGTGTAATCATCCAATATGATGTCCATTAATGAGAAATGAGGCATCTCGGGAAAGTATTAGCTCATTTTACAGAAATTACAATACACCACATGGGGGTATTCCATCAAGTATAATTTTTTTTTCTAAATCCCAAATATCTAGGTTTCTTGTTATGTGGTTCAATCCTTATATATTATCAGTGTGTGATTTTAAAGGTGGGGTAAATACATGAACATTTTTCAGAGTAGTCAAGCTAGTGGAAGGGGAGCTTGAAGGGTTTATTGCTCTTACTTTGGAAATGATCCACTAAATATTGTTGAATTTGTATATAGGGAATTCCCCCATTAGTATTTCAGGGTCATTCCAAGTATTATAAAGGAAAATCATAAAACATTTCATCTATTATGTGGTGTTGAGTGGGGTTACCAATCCTGGGTGTTATTTATAACCCATAATCCATGTTTTATTTGGAATTATTCCATTGAACTTGAAATATGGAATATCTTAGAAACTAATGAGAATACATAATTATTTTAATTTTATTATGTAAATTAATCCACCAACCAATATAATCACTGATTATGGAAATAATAGTTATGAGAACAGATCATACATGATGGAATTTGGATATTGTGCAATGGTGAAAATGATTTACAGTGAAATTTTATATAAATTATATATTCCCTACAGACTTTCACACCAATTAAAATGTATATAGAAACCTACCATATCCCCCCATGGATTTTGTTAGAAAAACATATAATGGTTTCTAGGAAGCTCTAGGTTATCATTTCCCCATAAGCATCTCAGGATGTAATAAATATTTCCTCACAAAAAATCTCATTGGGTTGACTCATATGTATAATAGTTTTGGATTTAATTATATCCCCAAGGCATGTTGTATAGGGACATCCCTCAAGTTGAAGAAACTATTTCCAAATGTTGTCAATATAGTATAAGAGCACATTCTGAGAGTGACAGTGATGAAGTTCCTCCATGATCTTAATCATGAGATTCTCATCAAGATAGAACTAAAAATGATTCCCCTATAGCTAAGCCATGGGGATCCATCCATCATCACTAAGAGGGGACTTGGTCTCCAGTTTTTTAGCCTCCCAATAAATATGAGAATCATAGAAAACCTATGAAATTGATCGATGTTTGGACCACTTTACAGAGTGTCAGGGGAACCTCGGATTATGTATGGATTGAGGCAGGTCACTTTTGGGAGGAGAATCATTCTTAGACAAAGTGTTTTTGTCATTTATTCATGATGTTGTCAGTCAAATTCCACTGACTGGGGACATTCGAGCACCTCTTATCCATCACTATGATTCAAGGACTACCCAGGTGGGGTATTTTATTTAAAAGTTAGAGATTCTTATATGATATTAATGATTGGATTCCTTCTATCATGTGAGAAAATGATATGAGGGATCAAGGTCTCCTGAAGGGGTGGATGGCCAATCCATATATGAATGGGATTAATTTTTCAATGTTGGTGATGTATGATCTATTCTTTTCTCTTCTGTATTTTCATCCACATTTTTTTATTTCAAAACATGTAACTTTTCCAGAATAAGTAAAAACATTGTTTCATATAAGGGGATAAATATGAACCAGTGGTGGAGTCCCCATGATATAGTCCAAGGGATACCCCTATCAGGGTTTAAGGATCCACCCATGAGTTAGAGAAACTATCCCCAAGCCAAAGACACATGTATAAGGAGATGTCGGTGGAAATATATTTAATCCTCCTCTATTATCATTATTTTTGTGAGAAATTACTAATCATTCATGGTCCAAGAAAAAGGGATGATAGAGACTAAAGACATTTTCCATGTGAATATCTATATGTGGTGATCTTTCACGTTATTATTTACTATAATTCTTTCTATAATATGCATATTCACCTTATTTTTTATTGTATAATATAATACCCTCTACTATTTTAAGGGGCTTAGAGATGACCCTCTGAGAAATGAGGAGGAAAACCTAGATGAGATGTAGATCCTTTCCAACGAGTTAGTCCTCTGGTGGAAGAAGTGATATGGGATGATACCAAATCTATTCCAGCTACTTCAGAGAGAGATAATAATCCTAGTAATGTCAAATTTTTTTTATAATGCAATATTTAGGAATTATTGACTCGTTATCCTTATGATATTTTATATACACCCCATTTACTTTAAAATACTATGTCAACTACCACTGGTCTTATTTATCTTGTAAAAAGAAAATATCATGGTCTTAATATATCAGATAAAGGTATCAATGCTAATTATAATTTAGAAGTGCTAAAAAAAATTGTTCTTTATGAGAATCTAATATATGGAATTCGCAGTGGATCAAATTTAGGTCTTGATCAATACATATTGGATACCCCTTCTAGTGATTATTTAATGAGATGTGAGGCCTTATAAAATAAACTATTGTAATTTTAAGATGTTTTCAAAAACATTAATATTCCATCCTCACTATATGTGTTTAGGGAATTTAATAGAAAATTATATAGATGTGGGTTTTTCATTTTTATTTTTTATCAAATAGAGGAACTCTATATTTGTGATGTATTGAATCAAATATATTAACATACATAGTGTCTATATAAATCATTTCCAAGGTGATCCCTGGTAAGGGAACCAAGGTCCCTTCTACTCCCAATACTGAGGGAACATCAACTCAATCTTCCAAAGATGGAGATTCTCATGACCCTTATATATCGTGTCCCAATTAAACATAGGAATATTCACGTCGTTAATATATTCCATTTAAAATTAAAAAGGTTGAGAATTCAATTGATGAATCAATCTATGTGGATGATCCTTTAATACCTAAAGTAGAAGCCTCCTCCCTAACTCAACTAATGGTGCAAAGAAGGGGTGATGTTACTCAACATGGAACATCACAAGCTGCTTATTTGGGAAAATTTATATCATAGAATATGTCTACTATTGATACTAGCTCTTCCGTAAACCAGGAGTCTCAGGATTCCCTTTGGGAATGTCAATAGTTCGTATAGAAATATATCCAGGTGTATTCTCGTAGTCACATATAGAATATCAACCATCACTAATTAATTGACTCTATATCTTGTTCAACATGTGGTGGTAGATTGGATTCGACTAGTCAATGATCCACTATACTATGAAAGATATTTTTCTCTAACGGGGGAGAGAATATGGGTGACTGCAACACCTTATTAATGCAATAATTCTCACAACAACTGATGATCTATGAGCTTTACTATCTCAGGAGGAACTTAATTAGGATATGAAATTGGAGGAGTGCAAGAAATGTATTGAAGAAAAATCTATTCAAATACTATGTCACTAATTTGATGTGGATACCACCAAAGGGGAAATCATAAAACTTAACTATTCACTAGAAGAGGGTCGGGGTGAGGGAAACAATTCAATTTCAGCCACGGTGGAGGATATTTGCCTCGTTAAAGAGGATGAGGCTTGAAGTTCCATCTAATAATTAAAATTTTATGTTTCTGGTCTCTTTTAATGTATGATGTAGATACTCTAACTTTGGGATATTCATCTGAAATTTTCTCTATGATTGAAAAGAATTTAGTTCTCAATTATATCTCTCTTTATCCTTATATTCCATACCATTATAATATAACTTTAAATCTATATAATTTGACTGAAATCCCTTTTGTCAATTATTTTTAATTATATTTATAAGAAGAGGAATAAACTATATGTTTGACCAAGGTATTGGGACCTATATAGCATTGTTTGACTATTTCTAGATCATCATGTAAGACCCTTCATAATTTATATCTTTTTCATCATTGCCCTAATTTTTACATAATTTAGATATAATGATGACATAGTGAGTGAGACTCATCTTTTTATTATGCTTCCCAGTATAGGTTTTTGACTTGACAAGTTTTGTACCTTTTCAATTTCAATTGCCCTATTTTTCTTAAATCATGTGGAGTGTATGTCTAGTGAGTTGAAACTCAACTCTTTCCCAAGGTTTCCTTTGATGGATTTCATCCTAGAAATCATTGTATCTCAATAATTATAAATTTAAGGTCTTATATGTTGGGCCAATACCACTGATGTTTTAGGTTAAATAACATTCACCATGAGTTTGGGGAATAATAACCCAAGTATAACCTAAAGGCCAAGAATTATCCAAAACATTTCATTTATGAGGTAAATTATTAAGACTTGATCTGGGAATTTTTAGATCCAAATATATGACATTGGATAATTATGCATGGAATAATTACATACCATGTCCAAAAAGTGACTTCCATTATGATGTTGTCAGGGCATATATAGATGAGAGGATTTTCTCCCGGGACGAAGCATCCATTGATTGACATAGCATATACGGATGTTCATTATGAAAATTCATGTTTGATGTGTATCATTCATTGTCAAAACAAAGACTTTCATGGGAGTTGGATGCTCTTAATACCAATCTCCATGGGATGTTTTTGATGATCTAATTTTACTTAAACCATGAAGTGTGGATTTCATAAGGAATTTTTCCAAGGAGAAAAGAAACATTCATATTTGAATTTTATATGAAAGAGGTAGGGACATTTTACACTAATCATTATTTTGTAAATTAAACAAATTTCACTAGAATTTCCAGCACATATTAGAAGTATGTGTAGAAGAAAAGGGGTGGAATTTTTTTATAATATAATTTGGGGATTGAATGGTAGATTTGGGTGTCACTTCATATATCATTATAATGATAATAGATCCATGCGCATTTCTAACATAAAAGTTTAATAAATTACTAAAACCACAAATGATGGACCTCTCATGAAATGGACACAATAATGTGTAGTTTTACATCATACAATGACGGTGTTTCACTATATTCTAATATCATATAATAAAGATACATGGTGTACTTTCTAAGGTATTTCATATAGGACCAACCATTTCATGATGATTCAGAAAAGAATTCTTTGTCATTCTATGGGAGTGAAGGGGGAGGTTGTATGATATCACCTTGGGGTACTATGATATGATGGGGTGGGATGTGGTTGGAATGTAAGGGATAACTATGGACCATGTTCAAAAATAGGTTTTCATTATTATGTCATTAAATCTTACATATATTAGAGGATTTTGTCATAGGGATAAAAAATTCATTAATTGACTGGCCACATTTGGAAACGTATTATGAAAGGATGTGTTTGTGGCATATTATGTATAGTAATGATGATGGTGCCCTTCAAAGTTGAATTCTCTTAATACAAGTATCCAAGTTAAAGCTTATGGTGAACCAAATTTTCCAATGAATGAAGTGTGGTTTGGAAAAGGAATGTACCTAAGTATGAATGGTGTGTTTAGGCTAGAATATACTAGGAATGGGTAGAGTTTTCATTATATAGGTTATACTCATATGTAATGAAGGGAATATTTTATATTGTATCCTAGATTTGAGATTTGGGAATCACTATATATCTTAGAGTATTTGGAATCATGCCACACATAGTTATAGAGAAAATATTCCTTGCACTAATCGAGTTCTTCTGCGGGGATGGGGAATTATGTCATATTGAAGTTAGGAAAGTATGTAGAATCTAGGATTCATTATGTACCTCATTAGGATGAGAATCATTCCACATGTAGTTCTATGATATAGGTGTGGTAGGGGGCCGACACTGGTAATGGTGGTTCTCTTAGGAAAAGACCACAATAATGGAAAATATAACAAGGTATTAAAGGGACATCAACCATGCAGTTTAACATATTTCAATAATGATGTAGGTTACCCAACATGGAGAGGAGTTATGATGTCTTTCATTATACAAATTCCTCTAAAATTAAGTACACACAATTTAAGGTTTTGGTCCATAAACCTCTTTGTGACATAACCATTCTAGGATCCCCTTACCAATATTCCTAATCCCATGTGAGGTATTCATGGTGTGAGAAACAAAAAATATTGGGGGTTTCCCATATCACATGGGGGAGATTCAAAAAAATCTTGTGAAATGACTTATTAACAACAATGGATATGGAGTGTCCTTGTTAGATGATGGGGAGGAATCTAACGTGAATGTTTGACATCGATTCAAATGCTAACGAACAAAATCATACTTGAGTTTGAAATTTGTGGATGGGCCTGAGACAGATGGTATAGGCGTCACTACATATCCTATGGAAATAATAATCAATCCATATATATTTCTAGGTGAAGATTTGATGCACTGATATGACACATATGAAGGTAATAGGGTACCATTTATTTTCTTTTTTGATTGAGACTAGGTTAGAGAATTCATGGGTCACTAAATATCTCATCAAAGTGATAATCAAGACACTCATAATTCTTAGAATTGGAATTACATAAAAACCATTATCCTATATTTTTAATGATGGGTGTCCAAGAAAATTCCTTTACCTTTTATGGTCATGTACTCGTGACTATTACATGTTTCTAAATTCATATGGTATGGAAGCATTTACCATGGAAGGAGTGAAAATAAGGGATGTGGGGATTATGTATCAAAATCTACCCAAAAATTTGGTAAATCATATCATAATAAGGGTTTCCAAGGAATTGAAGAAATAATCTTATAAGAAGAATTACCCAGTAATCTAATAAATCCATTAATAAGAAGAATCTATTATGTGTTTCGGAAATCATCCCATAAGATGATTTTCCTAGGTATTCGGTAAATCATCTCAAGAGAGGCATCTGAAGCTCATCACATGAGTCTTCCTAGTTTTTTTTTTCAGGGCATTCTATGCTTGGTGCATAGGTTAAGACTGAATTATAATGTCATGTGATAAATTTGTTATTATAAAATTTAATATCTTTTGACTATGATAGAATGGTTCAATCATTTTAGGGTCATGAAACGGGCGCTATTTTGTGTAGTTTAACATCATATGGTATCTAGGAATGGTGACTTGTAGTTTTAGGTCATACAATTAGGACCAATTTTTATTAGTCACATAAAATATTTCATAGTATATTTTTTTTTGGTAGGGGGAGTAGTATTTTATCCATCCATGGTGATCAAAAAATAAACATCATTGTAATATATCTTGTGGATAGAAGAAGGCCCTTACCATTTTGGTTCAGGCTTCAGTTGTTTCTTCCTTTGTATCATGAGGGTCCTGAAGCCCAAGACTAGTTCCCCTTATAGGAATGAAGGAAGGTGAAATTTCTTATTTAAATATTTATCTATTCGGTTTTGGTAGACCACAAAATGATTCATAGTATGTTGTATTTTCTCATCCGTCCATTCTAATTCATCAAAATACTTATAATACTTATTATCCATAGACAATTTATTGAAAATGGAAAAACATAGTGAAGAAAACTAGATTTCAATGGGGAAAAATACTTTTTTACAATATACCAGTGAATATGGGGTCACTTATACAGCAGTATGGGTTGTGGTGTAGAAGTCTAATAAGGTACGTAGAATCTTTTCTTTCTATGCCTTCTTATGCTTGTCTAAAATTTTCTATAGTATATTCGATAGTGTTTTGTTGAAATCCTATATCTATCCATTTGTTTTTTCATAACAGTAGGATGAATGGTTGGACATAGTTTTTTATTTCATGAATAGACTCTTGAATTCATAATAATCAAATTTTGTTCCATTTTCCATCAATATTGTATAAGGTACACCAAACTTGGTGATTATGTTGGACCTTATGAAATTGATAATTATTTTTATCTTGAATTCTTGAGGGGTATTTCTTCAACCCACTTGAAGAAGACGTTATTAGAAGCGAGGATATATTTAAAATGCTTTGATATAGTATGATGGAATGGTCTCACAACATCAATTCTCCACAAAGAAAAAAATCCAAAAATATGATTTAAACAAATTCGGGGGTTGATGTATAAAATTGGCATGCACTTGACTTAGATTCCACTTATTGGTGAATTGTGTACAATCCTACATCATTGAAGGCCATAAATATGCAATCCATCAGATTTGGTGAGAAATCATTGTTCTTTACTGATGGGTTCTATTGGTACTAGTTTGAAATTCTTGTATAAGTTTCATAATATTCTATCCGTCAATACATCTGAGTAGGATTTCATCAAATTTTTATTTTTAAAGGGCCTTCTAGTGACTTGGGTTGTCATAGATGATGATGTTGACTACATGTCTATGGATTTTATCTTTCCTAGATCTTGCCAATGAAATAATCCCACTTTGGATGTAATCCAAGATAGTTATCATCCAACCATTCCTATTATTATCTAGTTCAAGGGTATAATTGACCTCATTGTTGTCATACATGTTAATTTGAAAAAAAGTGATACCATTTTGTGATGTGAAATGTTGAGGAGTGTTTTTTCACTATCTAGCTATATTAAATTTACATCAGCATTTTTGAGTGTATCATCCAAATAATTATATGAGCTCTGGATATGAGTCAATGTTGGCTCTGATGGGAATTTTTTCATAAATCCTCAGTCATAATCCAGAATACAGATATGTTCTTATTTACTGATAGTGTAATAATCATTGACCTACTAGATTACAATTTTTGAGTCACATTTAACATTCATATGAATCACTGATATTTTTAGGTGGGTACTAAGACTGCAATGAGGGCCAATTATTCTTCCTCGTTATTGGTGGAAACTTCTAAAAATAGAAAAAGATAGGGAAAACTACCTTTTCTAGAGATATAAGGATGACTCTAGGTCTAAATTTATTGATCTTGGTGTCTTCCATCATTTTCAAATTGGTCTTCTGGACATGCTATCAAAATACATATCCCAAATCCAGAGTAGTCTTGGATATAGAATATTTCTTCATCTAGCAGTTCAATACTCATAGAAATTTAGTTTTAAAAAATATGCTCTATGAGAAAATTTTCCAAATAATTCCCCTTCATTTCCTTATACGGTATGAAATAAATTTCAAACTATTGTAAGGTGACCACCCACTATATTACCCATCTGTTCGACATAGGTTAGTTGAGGATGTACTTGATTGGGTAATTTATAGAGTCCAAATAAATCTAGTGATGTTGTAATCAATGCCTTAATATTTTGACCACAAAGACTAATTCCAAACAATTCTTTTATATTTCTGAATAATTAATCTTAGCATCAATCATGGTTTGGCTAAGATAATAGAGATTTTTTTTGTTTCCAAAATCACTCTTTTATTAGAAGAAAGAGACTAGTGATCTCCATAAGGCTACCACACATAATATGAGATGCTTGCATTAGTTAGGTGGCATCAAAACTGGTGGAATCCAAAAATACCTCATGATAGTACTAAAAACTTATTTATAGATTTCAGTCTACTGGTATACAGCTTGTTTATTCACTAAATTTGTGAAGTTAAATCACATTCCATTAATATTTTCTATAAATCATTGAATGTAGGAAGGGAATCCTTTTAGTCCCCTTAATTATTTGGGGTTTCAAGGAGGAAACATGTTAAGGAATTTCTTTTATTCTCATGATAATATTTGATGACACTATATCATACATTGAAGCTCAGAAAATTTATCAATGTTACACCATAAGAACATTTAGAGGGGGTTCATTTTTAGGATATGTTTTCATTGATGGTTGAAAATAGCTCAAGGCTAGAGAGATGATAAGAAATTTTCAAAGATTTTACCACCAGATCATCAACCTAACACTTGACAAACTTTCTATAAAAAGGTTTGAAGATACTATTTGTGGCATGTTGGTATGTAGAGCCAACATTATTTATGAAAAATGGAATAACATTATAGAAATATACTCCTTGGGGTGCCCTTACGGGAGTGGATTCTCAATATTTATGGACAATTTGGATTTGGATATATCCTGAGTAGCTATTCCTAAAGGATAAGTCTTGGCATCTAGTAGTTGCATCAATCATAAGTTATGTAATTGGTGTGAGGATGTCATTTTTGGTTAGTTCCATTTAAGATCTATGAAGTTGATGCACACTCTGATTTTAACAGTTTTATTATTGACTAGGACTATATTGGAGAGTCATTTGGGATATTGAAATTCTTTCAAAAATTTGAATCAGATGATCCTGTTAACTTTGGATTTTACTTGGGTAGAATGGACAAGATTTTTTCTCCTAGATGCCTATTTTTAGCCATTATGACCATTTGGTAGACCAATGTGGTGGGAAGCCACATCAAGATTGAGACCTATAATTTGTTTTGTAATTACAAGTGAATAAATATTAAATATTATTTTGAAAATATTTATATACCTCTTGTTATTTAATGGGAATCACCATATTGATTAGAATAGATCTTATATCTTTTTATATTCCCATATTTATCTATCAGAGTTCATTAACAGTGGTAGAGACACCTTCCTCAAATACTAGATAAGAATCTTTGAGTCCATCCCCCTCATTCTCTTCCTATTACTCTTCTTATTCCTGTTCATATTCATCTTCCTCTTACCCTTATTATTTAATTACCGTGTTTGGATGGATGAGTGACAATGGGGAATCTTTAAAGTTAATGGGAAAATTGAAATTATGAGATTCAGAGGTTATTATATCTTCATTCCCAAGTCTTGATATAAAAATTCTTATGGATTCAGATGATGAAATTGGGGTATGTTGAATTCATGGGGATAGAGTGAGGGAATATTCACCAAAATATTCTCCATTGGTAGAAGGGTCATAAGCGTTTTTAGTATGACCAAGTTGAACTGACATGACTGATATCATAACGGATAATGAGTACATTCTCAAATCTAAAATCACATTATTGATTAAACTGATTGGAATCACATTAATATCACTAAGATCCTTGAATTTTATGATTGCAATCATTTACAAACCATTTGGGGTGGTAACCTGGGAAACATCATCAGCCATGGGTGTTTTCCATTCTCTCCAATAAAAACCACCATCAATGTATTGAGCCTCACACAATTCAATTGGAAATTTATCACTGTATAAAATATCACATTTTCCAATGATGTAGTACTTGATAAATTTGAGATATGATATAGGTATTTCCACATGTTGGTGAAATAAATTCCTTCTTAGTAGGACATTGATGGTTTCATCTTGCTAGACATCAAGAAATCTGAATCAGACATTAATTCCTCATATTGAATTTTGAGTTTGTTCTGGCCATGGTTCCTTTGTTCACTTTTATCATACCCATGAAGTGTTATAGGAGAATAATAAATATCAACTTCACTATATCTCAACCATGGAAGTGTTTATATTAGAATGATATTGAATCCTGAGGTATTATCAATGAAATCGCAAAGAATGTCAATGTCATCTAGCCTTCTAGACACATATTGAGGTAAAAGGTGTCCTTTTATCACAGAATCCTTATCCTATTCTATAAAAGATATAACCACAAGAAATTATATAAGGTCTATATCGAAATAGTACCTCAAGATTAGTGACTTCATCTTAAAACTCTTAGGGATTTAATAAGTCCTTCACAAGCACATCTGAGAGATCCATTGACCAGTTATGATAATCCTTTATTGAAATTTTTTATGGATACATGGCCAACAATTTTAGGTGGTTTGAATTTTCAGTCAAAGGTATATGTATTTCTATAAGGATTAATTCCACAATATTAACATTAAATGTTGATGTTATTGGTGTAGAGAAATCGTGCGGTTGAGTAGATGTTAATGTTGATTTTTTTCTATTGGATTAAACCGGCTTCCCCGCCTACCATCATGGGATGATGATACTTTTTCACCCTTACAATCAATATTACAAAATGATCAGGTCCATAAAATTCATAAATAATATGGGTGTTCTTTCATTATATTTTTTTCTCACTATAGGGCCCTTCCATGAGTCACGGTATCATAAATAGATCATGTGAGGATGTGGCTAGAATATTGGTTTTGGCCACAACTATGTCTCCCCCTTCCACCTTAGTTCATGTAGCCTCGACTAGAGGTTATCTGATCTAGAATAAGAGAATTTGGTTCATAAGATTAATAACAATGGGATAAGGGATCCATTAAGTAAAATAAATTAATCAAACCTAATATTAACGCATTTTATAATGCAGATTCTTCTTCGAGGGACAATTTTTATGGTACTATTTGGTAGGGCAATCCTCGTTCTCCTAAGGTTGGAAGCATAAAATATGAGAGAGTAAAGTATAGCTTTGTAATATATATTGTATTATCATCATATACCTAGTTTTTGTTCATTTAGCCTTTTTTTTCCTAAAATATTATATTTTGGAGGACTGTGATATCAAAAAAGTTGGTTGTATTGTGGTAGAGTAAACTGAGGGTGTAGTTGTTTGATTTAAATATTCCCTGAGTATTGTTTGAGTTTGGGGGAATTTTTTTCTATTAATTCAATAATTTAACTGTTTTTACATTGATTCTTGTAACTTATTTATATTTTACTTATTATTTAAGAATGGAGGTAGAAACACATGAAAATTATACTGGTGGTATACCCAACTTCACTTTCCCAGTTTAAACCATCGTTATCAAGATTTTTTTAAAATAAAAAATATATCATATGTTATGAAAAAAAATTTGGATAAAGTGGAAACAATTTTTGGAATCACCAAGACCAACATGATAAGGGCTCTTAGGATCTATCAATTTGAGTAGGTTATTGTCCATAGCTGCTATAAAATAATTTGGAACTTTATCATCTTGGGAGTAATAGAATTTATTCATTATTTCCTCAAATTGATATAATTTAGGTTCTATTTTCTCATAATAATGGGGTTATTTTTTATGAAATTTTAATTAAGTGGGTGGTGTCATGCAAGTTGATGTGAGATTTAGACAGAAATTTGATGTAGACACTGATTTTATAGTATTGGTTGTAGTCTACACTCTACCCTTTCTCTTTCCCTAATAAACTAGCATTGGTTTGGATTTGGATTTGGTTCAAAAAATAGAATCCACATATAGTGACATCGTCTTGAACTATATTAACATTACATATTTTTTTTGGAATTCATAAAACATTACATAAATAGATTCTTGAATACTCTACTAGTCTAGTGCCTTTGGAAACATGGAAACATAAACACTATTACAAAAATTAGCTACATTATCTCCCACTAGGTTCTTCTTGACTAGAACCATTCATAGACAGATCAAACATAATACATATCTTCATAACCTAAGGAAGGAAACATAAAAATGGGTGAGCTCAAATACTCAGTAAGGGTAAACAAGGGAGACATGTAATTATGATTAGGAGTATAAGGGTAAAAGAACATGATAATGAAAAGAGAATACCATACCCTGCATATCAAAGATCATATACATGAAACATGGAATAAATCATGGAAATTCAAAATACATGAATAATAAGGATATAGATAACATAATACATGAAAGAATAACATAGTAATTAAATATAAAATTATGTAAGACACATAAGCATATAATATAATTTCTATAGTAGCCAAGGAAAAGCTACCAAGACCATCTTAGTGGCATGGGTTTACTCCCCATACCCTATTGGTAGTCATGGATCACTCCCATGGCCATCATGGTAGCATGATTTCACTCCTTATACAATTGGTATTTAGGGTTCACTCTCATTTGCATCATAGTTGTCAAGGATCATTCCCAATACCGTCTTAGTCTATCTCATGAGATATAAATATTTACCCAATGCATTAGTGGGAGATATAGGTCCCACCCGTCTAATAATGAAATAATACATACATGTGCCAAAAGAATATAAATAATAATATCATTATCAATGAAATGAAATTGGTATTATAAACATGTAATATAAGTCCCCAGCCTTAAACCTTACTTAATATTGAATTAAATGAATAATTCACATTGAGGATCTTTTCAGGTTTAGAGTTTTAGAGAATTAGATCATAAATCATGAATTACATTCCACATTTAAACAAAGTGGTTACATAAAAGATAGTACTCATTTTTCCCCATCAACGGAAAAATATTTAAAATAAAACATGGATTCTGTCTTGACACTTCCTTGACACTATCATCATATCATGTATCATTCCCTTGACCTCTGAAAAACATTTCAAAAACTTGGGATGAGCATAAAAAGCTCAGTAAGGGATATAAAAATATGGAAAGGAAACATGAGTACATGTATACATAAGAATGAAATCATACTTTACCCATAAAACATAAGCACTTTAACATACCCCATAAAATCATGAATAAATCCTAGAAATAATAAGACATAAATTAACTATATTATTTATTAATGAAAATTATATGTTTTTAATTTGTTAAAATGGATATAATTTTTTAATATGGAATATCATATATCGCTTAGGGTGAATTTTTGGTTTTTTTCTGATAATGTTCATTTTTTAATGAATAGTGAAAAATATAACATTTTAATTCAAAATTTCATTTTCATCCAATTTATTTATATAGTTAGATTTTCATTTTAATTGGTTTTAAGGTGTAATTTAATTATTTTTTTATCATTTTATACAATTTTTGTCATTTGATGTAATTTCACAGTTAAATTGGATGTAAAAACAAATCAATCTTTTGATAGATTTTACATCTTAAAAACCCATCTTTAGTTTTAACAACGGGAATTATTTATATATTAATTACTGAAATTTCTGTGTTTTAAATTTGGTAAAATGGATTCCATATTTGGAATAATAAGTCCCAAATTATTAATTAATAATCTTTTGTTTTTGGACATTATGAATAGTAACGGCGACAATTATCATTAATTATCGTGATTAATTAGTAATCGAGTAGTTAAGGGTAATAAAATAATTTCATAATAAAATAAAATAAACCAAACATGTGTGAAAATCCTCTTTTTTGAGTCATTCCCGACCATGGGAATATTTTTACCTAAATTTAGGTCCCATAGAGTCACAAGGGTGTGATAGTGACATTTATGAAATTATTTTTAAAAAGAAGCGAAATTTAACAAAGGTTTGTATATCCAAGGTAAAACATTTTTAATTTTGTTTAAATAAATTATCTCTTACAATATAAATATTAATTTTAAATCTAAAAATATTTCCTACATCATGGTATTTTTTTATAATTTTTATTTATTAAATAAATAAATGTATTTATAACACCATGATGATGCAGTGATTACCTCATTAATGAATGATTTAAATAGAATGAAAAGATAAGGTAAAATATAAGACATACACTTTTTAAAAACCTATTTTATGGGTTTATTTCGAACCCTTATCACCTTATCTTCAAAATATATCATTATGGGACCTTTAAAATCAAAAAATATTTTTATAATAAAGTAACATTTCTAGACTTTCCAAAAGTGCCCATCTTCCCTCTTATAAAAGGACCCCACCTCTACCCCCTTAACCACACATCTCAAGCCCTTGGATCATCCAAAATCTGCTCATATTATCTCACCACATCCCTCTATCACTCCTAGAAGTCTCACTTTGGGCAAAAGTCTTTCCAAGGAAGCCTTTGGCTCAAATCAAAATGAGTTACCCGATTTTGAGGTAATGTCTTCTCTCGCATTTCTTTCTTTTATTTTCCTTATTCACTCACCAATATCTTCTTATTATTTAATCCCATAATAACACCAGTATACTAAATATATGAGGATTTTTTTAATAAGGATTCTACCTACACTTACACACACCTCCGTCTAATGGTTAAAGAACATACTGTTTCTGTGGGTGGTGAATTACTACCTCACGAAACGATGATTGTTCAATCTTATTTTAACACCTCTAATGGTGTACATTATGATGGAAATATATTTATATATGATATATATTATATTTATTTCCTCTCTATGATTCTGTATTTTATATTTAAAATATACCATTATTCTTTTCATGTTGTGCAAATGCGATAATTTCATATGA
Organism: Viscum album; assembly: GCA_963277665.1. Classification (NCBI taxonomy): domain Eukaryota; kingdom Viridiplantae; phylum Streptophyta; class Magnoliopsida; order Santalales; family Viscaceae; genus Viscum; species Viscum album. Next base: position 1,616,287,247 of record OY728136.1, on the reverse strand, counting down.
GGAAGTGGGGACAACTGCCCCCTCAAGTGATATGACTCATTCATGCCGAACAAGGAATTTATAAAGAATGTAATTAATGAACTTATTTTACCTATATAAAATATATATTATACTGTAATTATAATATATCTATGTCTCATTTAGTTTTAAAGTCCATTAATATGACAAAAAATGAAAGTAGCGTTCATGCGTACATACGGCCTACCGTCTCCATGAATGGTACATTTCATTTCTCATCTCCAAATGTTATGAAATATTATTAAATACAAATATAATGGATATATATGATATTTAAATCATTAACTCCATTCTGTAGAAGATTTACTTATAACTACATGGGAAATTATATTCAAAAAGTTCATTTTTGACTCATGTACCGAACATCAACAAAACGTATGATAGAAACTCACATAATTAACTAATTATTATAACATGATAATATGTGATATGAATTGAATAATAAACTTTAAATTAATTCCTTAAGAAATTATAAATTGACCTATGTTTATTATTCAGGAATATAAAGAACGAACAAGAACAAGTAAAACATGAGGTAAGGGATCATACCTCTCTCTTTCTTTTCAAGTACTCTTTTGTATGTCAATTCATTTAAGACCCACATTCTTATATTGGGGGATGTTATTTTATATTCCTATTAATGCAAATTTCATGATCATATGATGATAGATCCCATATTACTCTCATCATTTCATTTTATTAATGTTTAGGCGGCGTCATTAGGTTGTTGAATTTTTGTAAGGGGATTTCTTATCTCACTTTTAATTCTATGAGATTTCCATTGTTCGCAACTTATTTGTTTCATGTGGTGTATTTTGTACTGCCATTTCATATATATTATCATGATTCTATTTATATTCAGGGTATTATGTGATTCATTTGGTGTTTATTATCTTTTGGTCATACGACTCGATTGATTACAACGAGGTAAGGGGTTTTTGTCTCACTTTTTATTCTCATGAGATTCATGATACATTTCCACTATTTCCTTTTGTGTGGTGTATTTACTGACCATGATTGTATTATTTGTGTAATATACTTTAATTTATGGGTATTTAAATCTTCATTTTATGACCCTTTTTTCATGGGGTGTACGTTTCGAAAGTTACCCAAATCGGTAAGGCAATCATTCACCCTCCTCTTTTTAAAGGACTTCTTTTTGTTAGGTCTTTTAATTTACATATTCTTATGTTGGGATATGATCTTATATATCTATATTACTATAAATTTTATGTCCAAGTGATGAGATACTCTTTTTATCTCTCATCAACTCATTTTCTGAATTTTAAAGTGACGTCGTTAGGCTATCGAATTTCTTTAAGGGAACTTCTTAACCCAATTTCAATTCTTTGGGTTAAACCTCTACTTCTTGATTATGTCATGATATGAATATGTGTGGATGAACTATTATTGTTTTACACTTAATATCCACTTATATTGAGTGTATTTATATTTGTCACACATAATTATGTTATTGATTTATCCTTAATCTAAGGATACCATCTTTGTACGGGACTTCGTCTCAATCTCCTTTCATTGGGGCATCTTTTGATTTCTACACGACTTTATTTTATACGGTATATAAAACCCTTTTGACATTTAATTTCATTAAAAAGGAATCTTTTTACAAAAAGCAATTTACTAAACAACAAAAAGGAATGTTTTTGTCTTACGTATGTGGCGACAACGACTTCTCTGCCGCCGTCACCATTATTTGAGTTTCAGCTTCCTCTACAAGCCATAACTTTTTTAAATGAAAAATAAATACCATGTTTTAATTTTATTTTATTTTGGTATTGAAAATGGTTCTGATAATTTTTTGATTATATCAATGTGTTGTATTAATATATTGTAATTGCAATGTGGAAATGTTATCTTTACCTTATGATTATGTTATGTGTTATGATTATGTTATGGTTCTTGGGAATTGTTTATGTATATGGGTGGTTCAATGATAAACCTAGGGCAGGTGAGCTCGAGATAGCTCTCTAATGCATTGGGTAACGTGACGGAGGTAAACGTTAATGTTTCTCCTAAGAGATTTATGGAATATATTGTGATGGGTATTCCAAATGTGACTCCCTATGTAGTTGTGATAGCTACAATGTAAGTCTGTTATGTATGCCTTAAGTTACATTTATGATTTGTTATTACTATGTATTATTCATAAATATTATGATTTTATAAGGTATAATTGAAAATTATGGTTTCATTGATTTTTATTTATTGATGGGTTAATGTTTCCTTTCATTATGTTATAACCCTTACTAAGATTTTTATGCTAATACCAAGTTTTGGAAATGTTTTCCATAGGACTTAAAGACGAATAGGGTCACAGATGGGATCAAGGAAATAAATTCTATCTAAAACATGGAACTAGTCATGTTCTTTTTTATTATTTTTTATTTTATGAAAAAAAATGGAAACTGAGTAGAAGTGTCTACTTTATAATCTTTTGAGATGTAATAGTTATGTCCTAATTCTCTAAAACTCCAAACCTGAAATGATCCTCAATGTGAATTATTCATTTAATTCAATATTAAGTAATGTTAAGGACAGTTCCTTGTATGCACTGACTAACCTTCCCTTTAGTTCCTTGAAATTCTCCTCATATTTATCAGTTTAGAAGGACTTGACACATTTCTGAGTGAACTTGGTCAAAGGATTAGATAGTCATGAGAAATTCTCCACAAACCATCAATAATATATAGCTAAACTAAGAAATATATGGAACTTAGTCACTGTGGTTGGTCTAGTCCAGCATTCAATATCTTTCATCTCTGATGGATCTGCTACTATACCATCTCTTGAGATTATGTGACCCAAAAATGAAACCTTTTTCTGCCAAAATTCATAATATTTAAATTTTTCATATAGATTCTCCTTCCTTATGTACTTTAGTATAATTCTCAATTGGCCTTCCTGTTATTCCTTTCTCTTTGAATAAATATTAATATCATCTACAAAGACTGCCACAAACATATCCAGGTAATCTCTAAAGAATATATTCATTAAATTCATGAATATAGAAGGGACAATAGTAAAATCCAAGGGCATCACTATATATTCATAGTGTCAATATCTTATACGGAATGTCATCTTGGGTATACCCACTTTATTTACCCTCAATTGACAATATCCAGAATGAAGTTCAATCATGGAAAAGTATTGAGTTTCACATAGTTGATCAAAAAATTTATTAATACGAGGAATAGGACACTTGTTCTTCATTGTGATCTTATTCATCTCCTGATAATCAATGAATAGTTCAATTGATCCAAATTTCTTTTTAAAAAAAATAACTAGTGCACCCCATGGTGACACACTTGGCCAATTGAATCCCTTATCATGGTTTTCTTGGAGATGCTTCTTCAATTCCTACAACTCAATTGGGGTCATTCTACAAGGAATATTTGAAATTGGTGTGAAATCATGTATGAGTTATATTGATAAATCAACAACATGTTTTGGTGGAAGACTAGAAAAATCTTCTGGGAAGACATCCACAAAATCCTGAACAATTGTAATATCATCAATGTCAATTATCACCCCACTCAATGGAGATAAACAACCCTTTTGAATGTGAATTAATACCCAAACTTGATTTAATATCCATAAAAAGTCCATAACTATCATCACATGGATGTATGGTCATAGAAGGGTTTGAAATATCAAACGTAATTTAAATTCCTTGAAAATTGATGTGGGATTTATGCAAATAAATCCAATCCATGCCTAATATGACATTAAATTCAACCAAATTAAGAATGACATGATTTCTAGTAATCACATTCCCACAAACTTCAAACAGAGAGTAATAATATACTTGAGATTAAATCATCATACAATTATGTTTTTGCACTACTAACTCCTTATCTAATTATTTTAGAGGAATACTACCACCCTTATAAAATTCTTTACATATCAAAGAGTGGATAGATCCAAAATAAACTATGAAATTAGTAGTTATAAATTGGACGATAGTTGTACCTTTCATCGCGTCATTATCACACCCCTCATCAGAAATAGAGTTTCCATTATATTTTCCCTTGAACCTCAGATTAAGAGGTTTCTTACATAGATAATCATCGCCAACCCTTGGGTTTGGGTAGTGGTTAGAATAATTCCAATTATCCTTATACTTTTAGCACTAAATCATGGGAGGTTCATTATATACCACTTTTTCCGCATTCCCAATGTTAGCTAACTTCTTCCCATAACATTGAAAATAAAATTATTTATGGCCTTCCCTTCCATACATAAACTTATTTTTAGCCCCTTACGGTAATTTATTCCATGATTCTTCCCACAATAAGAGCATAAAGGAAAGATCATCTTCTATTATTTATGGTATTTATATTTTCATTTAAACTTCATCTTCCTCTTCTTGTCAAAACCATGAGATTGATATTTGAATAAAACCTTCATTTAAACCTTGATTTCACATTGCACAATCTCTTCGTAGCTAATAAAGTCACTTATCTCCAATTAACTTCTGATACTTGGCTTTTTGGTATTGATGAACCTATCAACTTTTTTGGGTTGGATGACAATTCTTGAATTATACCTCACAAGTCTCATGAAATTAGACTCATACGTACCAACAGATTCTTCATCCATTTTCTCAAACCAAAGAAAAAATTTCTCTATATTTGTATAAAGAATATTAGGAATGTAATTGCTGAAAAATAATCAATTGAACTTATCCTAAGAAATGGATTCAATGTCATCTTGTTGCCTTATATTCTTGGTTAGAGTCCACCACTGGTCTTCCTCACCTTCTAACTGATAGACAGCCAGAACGACTTTCTTATGCTCTAAACACTAGAGAATGGAGAATATATTTTTAGTGCTACTAATCCATTTTTCAACAATAGGTGGATTATAATACCCTATGAAATAATTTGTATTTTTCCTCATAAAATACTAAATATAATGTTGTTACAACTTTTTCTCATTTTGGGTCCACCATGATTTATAGATTAAGAAACCTGTGTGATCATATCAAGGAGGTTTTCCATTCCAACTCCCATAGCATTCAGTTTCATAGGAGGAAAATCATTTTCTTAACTTTCACAATAACCATTCACATGGTTTCTTTAGATTCCATCCATTTAATAAAACCAAAATCTTAAGTTAATAAATAGTTATCATAATGAGGAACTAAAAAATCGTGAAAAATCTCTTATAGGATTTCTAAATTATGAAACCTTCCTTAATTTATGACACCATAGATTTATCTTATGTTATTCGTAACAAAATTATTTTTAAATTGTTTGTAATGGTTTGTGAAGATATTATGAATTAACAAAGAATATCCATCGGTTCTGTCAAACCATGTGTTTAGCAAGGCCCAATATCGTGTACCAAATTACCTCAAGTTAGGCCCAGAACATCTTGTTAGAGTTTTTACACCTAGGTACATCTATACTAGATCCACATACACTTGTAGTATCTAAACATGGATGTATTTCCAGGAAACCACTCATTATAATCCTTACCAAAATTATAGGACATTTTCTTAAATGTTGACTCATCATTATACTTATCCTTAAACATGTCCTTAGGGTTCTCACTGTGGTTTTCTCATCCTAGTGACCAATGGTAAATGAATCATTTCATTAGATACCAACTACAATGACCTAGTCTTGACATAAATTAACATTACATAACTTTTGTGGGATACATGAAACATTACACAAATAAATTCATAAAAATCATACTAGTCCAGTGCCTTTGGAAATATGGAAACATAAACACTGGTACATAAATGGGCTACATTATCTCCCACTAGGTTCTTCTTGACTAGCAATCTTATTAAACAAATAAAACATAATACATATCTTCATAACCTGGGTAAGAAAACATAAAAAGGGGTAATCTAAAATTCTCAGTAAGGGTAAACAAGGGTGCATGTAAGAATAATCATGAGCGTAAGGGTACGACAACATGATCATGAAGAAAGAATATCATACCCTGCATATCAAATATCATTTACATGAATCATGACATAAATTTTGGTAGTTCATAAGACATGAATAATAATCAAATCGAGAAGATAATCCATGAAATCATAACATTGGAATGAAACATGGAATTTTGGCATACACATAAGTATATAATAATATTTCCATAGTATCCAAGGAATCACTGCCAATACCATCTTGGTAGTATAGGTTTACACTCCATACTATCTTGGTAGTCATGGTTCACTCCTATAGCCATATTTGTTTCATGAGTTCACTCCCCATACCATCTGTGTAGTCATGGTTGATTCCCATGTCTATATTAATAATTGAGGTTCATTACCAAGACCATCTTAGTCTACCTTTTGAGATATAAATCTTTACCCAATGAATTGAAAGGAGATATAGGTCCCACCCATCTCATAATGAAATCATACATACATGTGAAATGAGATCATACATAATCATATCATAACCCATTAAATTAAATTTTTATTATAAACATGTAATAGTATCATAACCTATGGAAAGAGATGGTTTTAATAAGCATTTCATCATAAACATATCATGTGGAAAGAAGTGGGTTTCAAAAGCATATAACCAGTGAAAGATAAACTGGTTTCATAAACATCATTCCATTAAAACATAATCTATTTAAGGAAATAATATAAATAGAAAAATTGAATATTTTCCCCCATAAAGGCATGATTAATACCAATGGATGTTATCATATATGGGATATAAGTTTTAAAGGTCTTTTAAAAACATTTCTTAAGAGAAATATCATTTATTCTTTGAAATAATTATTTTTATTACATAAAACATTTTGAAAAAAAATGTGTTCAAAAATAGCTTAGAAAACATATGAAAAAAGATTTGAAAACAATGAAACATTTTTAAATTTTTTTACTTGAAAATTATCTTCAGGGATATTTTTAAAACATTTTTGAAAACATTTTCAAAAACATGGTTTTTGAATACAATTGATTTCAAACTAAAGAGAGAGATTGTTTGATTTTTATAAAAACTATTAACTTAACTACCAATGAGTATAAAAATAGTACTAAAACATGAGGACATATAGAATAAATATAGGATAATGAAACTCGTGAGTGTTCTTGTGAGTTGGATCATAATATTTCATCAAAGATGAAAAGTCATTAATAATCTCGAAAAGTGATGAGATCGTTTCAATAAACTCTTACCACATGGTTACTTGGGGCACACTGTTCATGTTGTGAAAGGAAATTACATGAAGCTTAAAATATCATGTAAATAAGGATATTCATAATAAAACATGTTATTATATACACCTCTAAAAATATTTTATGTTAATAACAATACATGACTCTCAAAGAATGCAATTTGACAAAAAACCTTTTTTTATCGATTTGGTAACTTTTGAAACTTAATCCCCATAAATTAAAGTTAATAAAATGGATATGTTAATACCCATATATTTATTTAAAATATACATAAAATAAAATCATGCTCATTAAATATACCATAGAAAAGGAAGAGTTCCGAATATAGTATGTACCTCACAAAAATAAAAAGCGAGAAGAAATCCCTTTTCTTGTGTCTTGAATCTCGTCGTACTCACTCAAAACAAAAATATAATAAATATAAATTTATTATAAATCTATTAAATAACCATATAATTATATATAATACCATTTATTTTTTTATTATTACCTTATATTACCCTCTTGTAAATGATCCAAGGTTAAGGTTTCACTTCGGGTAATATTCTCTTTGTTCTTCGCATGTGTCTTAATTTGTTATATCGTTGGTCCTTATACATATATCATGAATCTAGAAAATAAACCATGATATAAATATCATTTTTATACAATATATTTTTATTTTGATATTCTATATAATATAAGGGTATGAAACAGAAAACACCATTCAGGGAGACGGTAGACCATACATATTCATGAACGTTATTTCCATTTAATTGTTGTGTGGAGAGAAATAAAGTAAAAGAGATATATATATGTGTGTGTGTGTGTGTGTGTGTGTAATTATTATATTAGATTTATTATATCTTATATATCATCTATATTCTATAAAACCATCTTTAATAAAATATATGTACTGTATGAACGAATCATATCGCTTTGATGGGAAGGTAGTCCACACTTCCTCAAAAAAAAATATCATACTTGTATAACATTGAAAGCATTGCGTTATGTTATAAATAAAAATTAAATAATTATAAATAAATTATAAATATCATATATATCATATATAAACATATTTTCCATCATAATGGCTACCATGATAGGTAGTAAGGAAAATTGAACAATCACCGTTTAGTGAGGCGGTAGTTTGTCATACACATAAATAGTATGTTCATTATACATTCGATGGATGTGTGTGTAAGTCTAGGTTTAATACATATAACAAAAAAAATACTATTATATTGATGATTCTAGTATTTTTATAAAATCATGGGAAAAATTAAGTGGAGGGTGTGGAGAAAGAACATAAAATAAAGGACTTGAGAGAAGATGTTACCTCTTGATCGAGTAACACCTTTTCATTTGTGCCAAAAGGATTCCTTGGATTGACTTCTTCCCAAGGGAATAATTATAGGAGGAATATAGGGATATTATTAAGTGTATTTTTAAATTGTTGAAATAACTTAATAGGTTTTATAGGTGTGAGGAAGTGGGAGAGGTGGTGGCTTTTATAGGGAAGGAAAAGGACTCACATGATATTTTTAGAAACAAGTTATGTATACATATGTTATTACCTAAAAAAGTCACAAAAAACCAAAAAATTAAATAATATAAGGTTTATAGAAAATATATGAACAAAATATGGGTTTTGGACAAGTGGATAGGTCATTTGGGCCCTTAATTTTAAGATTTAGCCCCTAATTAAGCTCAATTGGGCCTTGATCATTGTGATTAATTATAATCACTTTTACTAATACTTTTGGTAAAAAATTAACTTGGTATTATTATAATATAAATATTATACTGAATAAAATGGTTTATATTATTTTTTTAAATTTAAAATTACAAAATTACCAAAATTAATATTAATTCTAATCCTAAAGACCTGACGAATAATGGGTTTTTAAATTTTAAAAATGTTCAAATGTTTATTAATATTTTATATTCAATTTCAAAGTAAAATTGATTATATTTAATTAAATTTTATTAATATATATAATATTTATTAAATGTGACCTTAAAATTTATAATATAATTTAACATTAATAATTAATTAAAAAATACAGTTTTTAACAAAAAAAGTTGTATTTTTCACTATTCATCGAAAAATGACATTTCTCAGGAAAAAAAACCAAAAAATCACCGTAATAAAATTTAGAAAATATGAATTAAAAAATGATTTTTATCTTATCAAAAGAAATTCCTAAATTATTCTAACATTAACTATATTATTAAAAGTATTTTATTCAAGAAAATGCAATTTTAAACCATAAAAGGACTTTACCAAAAATCATATTTTCATTATAAATTTTTATTATTTATACATATATTTTTTGAAAAGTAGTTATTTCTATTCATATTACTAATTTGAATGTATATGTTATAATTATCTCATTTAAATAATTGTATCATTAAAATGGTGTTTCATAGAAACTCTGTGTTATGTGTGATGTAAGCTAAGTCGATGTTGTCTATATCATACGCCAAGTCAGTGTAGTGTGTAATGTATGAAAAGTTGTTGTTTCTTATAAAATATGCTGATTTGGTGTCATGTGAAAGGAATTTTTGATTTAATTCATTTGAAGACAAAAATTATTATTTAATTTATTCAAAAAAATGGTCCATAAAAACATTAACCTATGTGAAACCACTATATGGTCCCTGAACCCACCCATTTATTTGACTAGGATAAGTGGTTTTTATGGCTCATCATAAATGTTATCAATGAAATGACTGAACAATTCATTTTGAATAAGTTTTAGGTATGAGGAGTAATTCAAACCATTTAACCTAGCAATTAAATCTAAGCCCCTCTCCTTATATCACTACATGAAACTTGAGAGGTTGAGGACTGTCATATTCTGAAGTGTTGAGCTCAGTTAATGTAGGAAATTTTGTTGAAGATATTACCACCCATTGATCTATCATTTTGGTAAGCTAGTGTACCATATAAAGGTTGGTACCTCTAAGAAATACACAAAAACCCTAATCTTGGATGACTCTTTCAAATTGATGGTTCCCATTATGTGACCACACCAAAAAAAGTGAATAGATATTGTCCTAGATCCCTTGATCCATTTAATTTTGGGAATATAGGATTACCATAGTTTTTTGGGGGAATATCCCCGTCTTCCCATTCAAGGTATGGCTTCCTTTCTTATTTTACTAGTTCATGTCGTCCTTCTATAGATTCCAATCAAGCCTTCAGTGACTCAATAGTGTGGATGATCTTGGGAGGAATATCCAACTGGGTAGGATCCTGAATAATGGAAACAATAATTTAAGTGAGCTATGACAGTTCTACCAATACCCATGGTGGGTTACTATAGGGGCTTCCTAATGAGGATGTGTCTAAATTGTATGTAGTTGGATATCCAATGGAGTTAACTTCTAATATCTCATCATTGTGGGGTCTAATAAATTTTTTTGTAGGCATCATATATTGATTAGATATTAAAAATCTACTTCAATTGTTATGATGAATCCTTTTTGTCATGGTATGTCAGTTATTAGGGTGAGATAAGGCTATGTTTGAAGAATAAATCTAGAAAGGACGTTTACTTGGAGTAGTTTTAAATTGATCTTTCTAAACTCCTTCATCTCTTCCTCCAATTGATAGAATAATTCCCCAAGTGTGATTGTATCAACCTATTTAGGTGGAAAGTAAAATAAAGATGCACTTTTACCCTTTTCCATGGTAGATACTCATCAGAGAGGTGTTAGTGTAGAATTTGAGAGAGTCCCCAAATTTTTAGGGAGCCTCTGGTTACTATTATGCACACATTCTTTAGTCATTTCTATATTAACTTTATTTTATATTGAAACATCCTCCTTCTTTTCCCCTATATTTAGTTCATGTTTTTTAGCATCCATAGTGGTGGTTCTAATTATTTTCCCCGATGCATAATAAGTTATAGGTGTCACATAGTCATTGGAATGAAAGGATGGTTGAATTTTCTAAGAATGTATTCTAAAATAATTGTGACCATCTGAAGAAGTTATAATCTTGATATATCACTCTGATTTGTGTACTTTACAGGGCCTCATCTTCTATTTCAATGATCCCCATATAGTCATCTTGGGATGGGTGACCCAAAGGGAATCTTCCAATAATTTCATCATGCGTCTTCTGATCAAGTGAGTCAGGTCATGAAATGGAAAAAACATGGAGGGTTATCCTTTTAGAACTCATTTGGATCATTAAATTATTAACCTTTGTTATCGAATAGAATGAGGTAAAAATGAACCTATCCCTAAAGTATAGGTTTTCCCCCATTCCACTACTGTATCATTTCAGATCGGATTTTTCTTCTTTATGGGGATGGATTGGATTAAAAATTATCCCAACCGTGCGGGTTGGGGATTCTCTAATATCATTGTGTCTATATTTTCCAAAGATACTATCTTGATCTTGTAGATATTTATTCAAGCCTGATCTGGTTTCATAATTTGATCTGAAGATGAGCTACTTGGTTTTTAATTCATTATTGTTGTTTGACTATTAACCTTCCTTGAAAAAGAAGAATGTTTAGCCTTCTTGGATGCTTCATGAAAGGTTCATTCAATGGATAGATCTTATCAGGCCTGATTCTTATAAGATATGTTCAGGCCTGATTCCTAGCGGTCATTTCATCTATCATGGGAATATTTTTCATCTGAGAGATGAATAGAATCAATTATGTAACATGAAATCACATCCTTTGGGATCTTTTGATCATTGAGTAGGGTAAAATGAAATGCCCATAGCTCACCCCATCCCCGGATTCAAACATAGACTATGGAATTGTAGATCAACTAGTGTATATTTATAATCATTTTAATATGTATGTGTTGGATTCCTTCCCATTGTATCCCCAATTTATTTCATTCCATAGATGTAAGTGCATCTAAGTCAAATTGACTACATAGTCCTTAGATTACCTTAACATGATCTTCATATTTATCATTGGGAAAGAATTTATCCCTCAGGTGATAAATATCCATCCATATATTTAGGATAATTTCATACAAAAATTCATTTGAAAATGTTTCTAGAAATCCATTTTAATGTTTGGATAAGGTACAAACAATATCAATGTATTGTCTTTATCCAATTGTTTCCTCATAACAAATTCATCTTCTTCATCTTCTATAGGAGATTCCTCCATCAAGTCTGACTAGAGAGGATGTTTCCCATATCCCTTAGTGTAAAAAGTGGGATTTTAGGGAATATCTTTTTCTTTGTTGGAAGTTAGATGATCCAAGGGTGTTTTGAAGGAACACTATTAACTTGGCATGTCTTTTGGTTGAGAAAGGATATAACATGTCAATGACAAGGCATTAGGCATGACTTGCCCCGTATTTTTAAGTGCCTCACAATAGGAGGTCTTTATCATGATTGATTCAATAGGGTGAGGACTTTCATTTCAAAATTATATATCACTGCTAGGATGACCTTCAAAAAGAATTCCATCATGGGTATTACTATCACTATGGACCGACATTTGGCTATAGAGAGAAATACTATTGTATATACCCTAGAGAAGACTTTTAAGGTAGACTATGGAAAAGGGAGGACCTTATTTCCATTTGATCTTCTGATCATAAAGAGATTTTATATAGTACTCATCAAGAGAATCGTTCTCATGATTGGTCATTTAAACACCATAAAAGAAGCCTTTATTGTATATATTCTAGGGAGGACCTCAAAAATTACAGATAGAAATGTTGAATGGAGGACCTCAGTAACTGTAACTTCTTCTTATATAATTTTTAAATGATTTATTAGGATCTTGGGATACGATTAATAGATGTTTGATGGGATCAGGAAAACCTTCATTGAGAAGAGAACGGTTGTGGGTCTTCTCTTGTGTCTTTATCACCTTGGGTGAGATTTATTTTTATAAGCTCTCTATTGGGTTCTCAGAGTCGCATGTTATAGATAGTGATTTCCCTATGTGGTAGATTACCTGATTGACTCTCATGTTTCTACCAGAATATGCTAATAATATTTTGGAGTTTTTGTGGGAATATATACCCACCCTGGACTGGGCGTTGAAGGAGGATTGTTGTGTCCAATTAGAATGGGTGTGTGTTCCTAGTCTTTTTATCCATTTATCCTAGGATTTTTCCAATTACCCTCATATAATGTTGTAGGAAAATGAATCTAATCCTTAATGAACACTTTATCATGTTGACATGTCACTTACAGTAGTGCAAAAAACTATTTAACATTGATTTTTTTTTTTAATTTTAACATCAGTTTTTAACTGACGTCTATGAAGGTGAAATAAATAATAAGGTTTTTAGTGTCATTTTTTAAAAAATTGATGATGAAAATTGAATGGGATTTTCTTTCGGAGTCAATTTATCTAAGAAACCAACACTAAAAACTACTCTGGTTCACATTTTCAGCATCATTTTCTTATATCAACTAATGCGGAAAACCAATCGAATTTTTTTAAATGACTTGGTGTTGGTTTTTTGGAAAAACAATATTGAAAGTTAAAGAAAATAGAATATTATAAATAATACACCCCATAAAAAAAACATGAAATAAAAATACATTATACAGCCATAAAATAGAATTTATCATTAATTAAAAATCATTAAAACATACATACTTTTAACAAGTTAATCAAAAAATTGTCTATGACTTTTTATTATAAAGTAGAATTAAAAAAACATACCTTAAATTTATAACATGATCATTGTTGGTTATTTTTGAATCTTTTGTTTTATTTCATTATGTTCAAACACCTATTATAAAAAATGAATTCTTTTGTGAATAATTGTTATTGGAAAAATGTAATTATAATCAGAATCATTTGAATATACATACCTTAAATCATAATCACACTTTGAAAATAGTTATCAAACAAATACCAAATATGGTCAATTTCATATTTTGTGTACGAATCGATATCATTGAAAGTCAACAATAGTTTTGAATGATCTAAGATAAAAAATAGAATACTATGATATAAAATATAAAATAATTAATATGAATGACCTGATCAAAATCAGTCATTTCCCCAATTATGATTATCTCATACAAGAATCGTAAAACATAATAACCACATTTTTTATGTCCTTGTTGACGATGACACTCTAGTTAATAAAACATTAAATTGATAATGAAAAACAATATATATATATATATCAAAAAATCAACATAATATATAATACAAAAAATAATTACATTCACATTAACATAGTTGATTGTATTTGGATTCGCAATTAATAAGTCATCTTTGTTAAAAAAATCGATGGCTGACATTTTCATATATATCAACTAATAAGTCCTGTATAAACAATAATAATAAAACATAATGATATTATAAAAAAATAAACTAACTTGTCTAATATAGTGGAAAATTTTCTACGAACACAACCTAATAAAGAGAAAAGGTAATATAATGTGTTCTCACTTGGGTAGAATATGCCTAACATCTAATTCCCCATACAAAACAAAAAGTTTAGATTTAATGAAATTTTGATGAAAAGTAGTGCATAATTATGTTTCTATTCTTACCCATCAAGAAATGGAAGAAACCAACACCCAATATTTTCATTAATAACGTCTCACATATATATGCCTCTCTATTTTTAATTGACACATATAACATAGTCGTTTAAAATAATTCTGGATCTATAAAACAATAAATTATTGTGCTATCATTTTGAACAACAAACCTGTGTAGATACCTAATTAAAAAATTACTATAATTAGTCAAGTCAACCCATATTTATTTAATAAAATAAAAACTAAAACACCAACTAACTTACATGGAAAACAACATCAACATAGTCATGTTGAGCACATTAAAATTAATTAGATCCATGATATCTTATCTGAATATTCAAAATGGATAGTCTCTTCCACATATGTCAGATGACATCCGAAACTCATAGATATTTTCCAAGGAAGAAGAAACCTGAGATAATATTTATATCCCATCAGAAATATCAGAAGTATCTATAGTTGTTTGTTTCTAAACCTTTTATTTTCATTGTGCCATTTTTTGGATTTAAGATACTCTTATATAAGTTAAATGTCAAAAAAATTACAAGTATTTTTCAATCTGATGTAATTAATATTTAAAAAACTCATACCTCATAAGAAATATGATAAAAAAGGCTAGATGGCCAAAGTAAAAAAAATAACCCACAAAATCCCCAATTCTGATATCCTCTATGGTAGGTAATGGTAGTAGAGTAGTATGATCAATAATATCATGTACCGAAAAAACTTACCTAACCCGTCTAAATAGACTACTGATGTACTGAATTCCCCAAAAATGCATGACTATGAATTATACAATATATACATCATGATATTCTATATAAAACTCATAGTATAAGGTTGGTTCTGAGCAAGGAGGTGTAGAATCTAAATGGGCAGGCTGGGTAGTTTCTGAAGACTTTTACTATCTCATCAATTGTTCTAACATATCCTGCAACACAGCTACATAAATTTGATTTCCCATAGACTGTTTCATATCATTCATCCGAGATTCTAAGTATTTGATTTCTTGGTCTCTCAATTGTTTACTTTTATAACCAAAAACATTCCAAATACTAACACCCACCTTGTATCCTCTTATACGGACTGGGTGTTCTGGCTTTCCTAAATTATTGGGAAGGATGTTCATCCTACCGTCAGGAATAAAAGTTCCCTATGTTTATTACACCTTAGTTTTATCCTGAAATGAAAAATGTGAATGTTAAATTAGTGTTATTGATTTTTAAATTAATAAAATTCATGAAAAATAATAATCATTTACTTAAAATTATTTTAACTACTTCCTTCACTTTCTCTATAAGATAATTTTAATTTTTTCTTCTTCTGACTCTTCCATTTCTCATGGTGGGTGGGTGGAGATGGAGGACCGAATTGGACCTCATCGGAACCACTAGTGGAGTGATCTCTTAGTTTTTCAAAATTTTCCTCAATCATTTTGTTCTCTAATAAATGATACAATCTATGTGATAAAGTATGAGGGTATACATTTTTCAATTGGATGTCTTGATGGGATTTTATCAAGTCCTGTTATATAATAAGTAAACTAAAAAGTAATTGGAAACATATATAATAACTTTTAAAATATAATATAATATAATTATCATACATTAAATTTTTCATCATGTCATGTGGAAGAACATTTCATCTATGTATCTTCATTTAAAAACGGATACTTGAGGTAATGGGTTTTCATTTTTTCTCTTTCCAAACACATAATGTTTTGTCATTTTTTTTAATCCATCCACAAAACCACTACTACATTAAGACATATTTTATTAACTAATTTTATTTCTTCAAAAATTAATGTCATATATAATTTAATAACATAAATATCAGTCATTTAAATTATATCATATTTTAAAAATGAGATAAAATAAATCAATTTAGATATTTTAACTTTGATGCTTCCCAAACTGATTTATCACCACCTTGTTGAGAGATATCCAATTAGGATATAAAATACTAATTTTGAAATGGATATTCATACCAATATAGCTAATAAAATGTGTTGCATTTGGGATAGTTGTGTTATTAGTATCATCAAAACTAATATGTAATCACTTGTCTCCATGAGAAGGTGACGGTTTTAGTAAATGTGTAATTCCTTAATTACCAAATCAAGAATTCCATTTTTGAATACTAAAATTAGAATACTCCCCCATTGAAGTCTCATCATTAGTACTACATTGATTTATTGTAAATTAAAAAATTTCTTTTATCAAATAATTCTTTTACTGGATATTTAATAATATGAATAAATACAAATACTTTGGTAGACGTTCTTCTATCTCTATATATGTATCTATCATTATAAAAAGAAAATGTAATGAAACTA
This sequence comes from Viscum album, assembly GCA_963277665.1. Classification (NCBI taxonomy): domain Eukaryota; kingdom Viridiplantae; phylum Streptophyta; class Magnoliopsida; order Santalales; family Viscaceae; genus Viscum; species Viscum album. The sequence goes on along the minus strand of OY728136.1, from coordinate 1,616,270,237 downwards.
TTATGTATCTAAATATAATTAGACAATTTAATAATTAGAAAATAGGAAAACAAAAATATATAATTAAAAAATTGGATCACATGTGTATGTTTAAAAAAATAATGCGTTTTTTAATCTTAACCAACAAAAATATGCAAGGTGAACTATTCAATATAAAAATTACTACTATATATACATAAACATTTAAAAATTTAAATATCAATATTTGAAAATGTTTTATCATATGCTTAAAGTAAACCAAAATATAATAATGTATGTCGGGTATTTCAATTAAAAAAATTACCATAACTGTATAATATCGAAATTTACCAGATTAAAACATATAAATAATAAAATAAATATAATTAAATATCAAACAGATATTTAATAATATAGTTTTAACACTTTTAATTTTCAAAATATATATATATAATGTAAATAATAACTAGATTGATTAGATGATTAATTTAGTGTTTTCTCATATCCTTTAGTGTGATCATTTCATACTTCGTTCACTATGTCTTTTTATAGTCATTTTTATCTGGAAATAAATTAATAGAGAAAGAATTATCATATAAATCAATAATTACATCATCATACTCATCACCCAAATTGATTCTTTTCCCTTGAAAAATGACATACCACTGATCATTCGATGGATCAATGACATAAAATACTTTCTTTTCTTGTGTGTCCATGATAAATGGTTCTTCATTTCAATTAAATCTTTCCAAATAATCGATTTTAAACCCATATTCATCATGTTTAACACTACTATTACTTTCAACCCAACAACACTTAAACATGGTGACTCAAAATTTAATATAACCAATTTCCCATTTTTCTTCAAGAACTCCAAAATATTGTGTTAATGTAGAAATTGTGTTTTTATATTTTTCACTCGAAAAATGAAGTGCTTCAGCAATGACCATTACACCACTATTTTGAATGGTACTCTTGTCATCTATCATTTTTGTCTAAAATGTGTACCCATTTATAAAAGAACTAGACCATGTGATCCCATTAAGATATTTTCCCCCTACCAACCATTTCAATGTTTTTTTATGCAAATAAATATTTTTTGACATTCTCTATAAAACATGAAACAAATGTATTTTTATGATCAATCATCATACATATTTTATTTTTTTTGGATATCCTAACTTTAATTAAATGATATGTGATGATATATATAATTGATCCTACTCTGTGTTGTTCAAAATGAATAAATGTTCATGAATTACTTCATCATGTGGAATGAACATTACCTTTTTGCCTTGAATCCCCCTGCCTTCACTATAAACTATCCTATGTCGATATATAGGGAGACATGTATGCTCCAATTCATATAAATAATCAGTAAAAGACTCAATCACCTCTTTTGATACATATTTTGGAACAATAGAGGCCTATGGTCAATAAGGATTTTTAACATATCCCTCCTAAAAAATTATATATCTTTTAAAAATATACAACCATCGTAAATATATAGGCCCACATATTTTTTCTTCATGAACCAAATGAATCACCAGATGGACCATTATATCAAAAATATTTGGTGGGAAAAACATTTCTAATTGATAAATAATAAGATAAGCTTCATTCTCCAATAAATCTAACAAATTTGGATCAACGACTTTACTACAAATGTATTTGAAAAAATTACATAACTTGGTGATAGTATTTTTTATAGTTTTCAGCAATATACCACACAGTGTGAATGGTAGAATTTGTTGCATCAATACATGAAAATAATTATATTTCATACCTATTAATTTACAATCCTTCAATGAAACTAAATTATTCACATTTTAATAATAACCACTGGGTACTTTAATACAATGAAGACACTGAAAAAATCATTTTCTCAATCATTATTAATTTTTAAAAAGATAGAGGTAAATATGTTATGTTATCTTTCATATTGGCTGATAACTCCAAAGGTATTCATAATGATATCAAGTCCAATCTACCATGTAATCTTTTTTTTATTTTCTTTTATGTCTAACATATTTCCAATCATTTTGTCATATATGTTCTTCTCAACATTCATAACATCGGTTTTAATCATTATCTCTAAAAATATCTAATAAGGTAGTTAGAAAAGGATAGACTCTTTCTTCAATATATTTTTTTGAATACCATAACTTATTTTCATTACAAATTTCAAATCAATATTTTTCACCCTATCGTAATATTGTTTAACTGACTATGGTCATGGGAGATGATTGTATTTCTATAAACTGTTAAATGATATTTTTACTTAATGATAAGGATGATCAATTCACAAAAATCATTGATGTCCTATTTACATTGTCTTTCTTCTATTCTGAAATTGATCATATGAAGTCTCTTCATCACAAGTTGATCATGCTTTATGTCCCTTAACACTGTATCTAGATAACTTTTCATATTTAGTAAATTTTATTATAGTGAACATTAACATAGAATTAAAAATAAAAGACTCTTTTATGCATTGATACTTTATCATATGTATCTTGTTTCAATTTTAAATCATCAATCAGTGGTGAAAGATACATGTCAATATCATTTCCAGGCTATTTTGGACCAAAAATCAACAATCTCATTATAACATATTTTTTCTTCATAGATATATGTGAAGAAAAGTTGTAAAATTCCAACAAAATATGCCATGAACTATGTTTTCTATGTAGGCTTCTATATGGATTCATTCCATCATTACACAATCCCAATCTAAAATTTCTAGCTTCACATCCAAAATCATAAAATTGTTTATAAAATATATTCCATTATGGTGAATCAGTTGGGTAACATAAGTTATAATTAGAGATGTGCTCATATGAATTTCATCTTAAATTTTTTCTTTAAATAAATTTGAAAATAGACACTTCAAATAATAAATTATTCAGAGGTATCAAATTGATTTAGTAGGAGCATTGATTATGGTACCTAAGAATCAATAGAAGTTCAATTATTAGAATTTTATGAAATAATTATTGGATGATATCATGAGAAAGTACAAAATTGATTTTTCATGAGGTTAGATATCTGTACATGAGAATGAATCTAAGTTTAATTTTTTATCCGTCTTACATTGTGATGTCCCACATGTAGGAAAAATAGATAAATATTCATATTCTTTCCTATACAACACAGGATCATTGGGGAAAGCATGTCTCTTTTAATAACCCAATACCATTGGGAATACTATTTTATTTTCCACATAATTGGAATCTGGAAGCTTGTTTCCTTCAAGAAGTATCTCTTTTAAAAGCTCATGTAGGTTGCACAAACTTTAATCACTCCACCCATTTCTTTCTTTCAAGATAAATAATATCAAAACTGTTGATAACATAGTATATTTACAACAAGTTGGAAATAATGGTTTTCTATAATCTCTATATAATTGTTAAAAAGTTATTGTTCTCTCAATGGTTTCAATACCTAAATCCGGAATTAATTCTTCAGTATGATCCTTTACCTCATTATGAATAATGTCGTCAACATTAGATGTTAAATTCTTAATTTATTCAGAATTCCATATCCAACATGTATAATTAAGGCTAAAACGATTCCAAATGACATCAACAAACCTCATAGGTAGGTTTTAATGTGTTAAATACATCCCTTACTCATTATTAATGTTCATCATGATTCAAAAGTTGTGAATTGCTTGCTAACACTCTAACGCGGATGGTGCATGCCAAATGAACATGGCCCGACCTCTCCACAACCTCTTATGGTTTTAGATGAAATCTTTATGATGGAAGAAGATGGAAACCGAGCCAACTTCCGGATAAGTCACGACACACGACTGTGCCATGTAGAGAGGATGGTTTCCCATCCAGCTGGCCACGGAAAACCGCTGCAATCAGCCGCCCCGCCGCACCTCGGCCAACACGCCGCACCGCGGTGCCCCGCTGCCCTACTGCCCTACAGCACCGCGGCCGCCCCGTCGGGCCGCCCAACATGGGTCGGACCATCTAGAATGGGCCAGGCCACCCATCGGGCCAAGCCAGACCCAACGGGTCATGCCAGGTCGACCAAAACCGGGTCTGCCCCGACCGGGTTGGACCAGACCCGGATCAGTTTCGACCCTATACGTTCTTCTGGCCGTAACTTTGGCACCGGGTGTCCATTTGATGAACCATATATGATGTCAGAAACCTTGGAGAGAGACATAACTTTTGGTATACCCTACTCAATATTTGGATAAATTTGGGTTACGGTCAGGTTAGATCGAGCACGAATCCAATCTGGCCCTTGGGACTGAAAGGATAATAACTTACAGACTGGGCGTCCATTTCACGCATTGTCTGTTGCGTTAGACTATTATGACATGGTGGAACTTTTAAATAATTCTATGTGGGACATCGTGTTACTTGGATTATCTACTAGTAGCTTGAGTAACAAACTCTCCCAGAGACAAGCGAGCTTAGAGCGAGAATGCTGTAGCTGGCTATGACGATGTACAAGGATCTTGTGTGGGTCTGACGATGTACTAACGATGTAATAGGATCTTGTGTGGGTCTGATGATGTACTGACGATTTACTAGGATCATGTGTGGGTATTATGACATATTGACGATGTACTATGATCATTTGTGGGTCTGATGATGTACTGATTAATTACTAGGATCATGTGTGGGTCTGACGATGTACTGACGATGTACGAGGATCTTGTGTGGGTTTGACGGTGTACTGACGATATACTAGGATCCTCTGTGGGTCTGACGGCATACTAACGATGTATTGGGATCCTGTGTGGGTTTAACGATGTACAGAAGATGTACTAAGATCATGTGTGGGTCTGACGATGTACTGACGGTGTACTAGGATCTTGTGTGGGTCTGACGATGTACTAGGATCCAATGTGGGTATGACAATGTTCTAATGATGTACTAGGATCATGTGTGGGTCTAACGATATACTAGGATCATGTGAGGGTATGTAAATTGGGATCTTTCATGGGTCTGCCTCTTAAAAGAGTAAGATTAATTAGTAATTACATCTAATCATCTCTTCTATTGTACCTAAGTTATACCTAGTGTGATCTAAGTCTATACCTATGTGGTAAATTCCTTCATGGTAATACCTTTGTGGTATTATTCAGTGTGGAATACATGTGTGGTACTTACCTTCATGGTACTCCTTCCTTTGTGGAATAGTTGAGCATTAGGCTTTTGAGTGGGACTTTGTGTTTCCTCATGATTGAGATGGGTTTACTTGATAACTTAGGTATATGTATGGGCATATACCTAAGTAGGGTTGTTAGTTGATTTCAAGTTGGGTGGATATACTCGGTAGATTTTTGTGAGACCTTGAGGGTCTTTGGATCCCTACTGAGTATTGTTATACTCACCCCTGCATGGGATATTCCCACATCTTGTTGTGTTTGGTGCTGACGACGGACAGCACAGACTGAGGATGAGAGTACTAGGACTGGACAGTTGTAAATCCCCAACCACAATTACCCAGATTTGGTGCATTATTTTAATACATTGGAATGATCACAAGGAAATCATGTTCTGAAAGACCGACCAGTTTAGTAATATTAGAAACAATATTCATACATAAGTTCAACTTTACAACTTGAAAAGAAATACAACACTAATTTATTCCATTAGAAAACATCCAAGCCTCCTAGGTTATGCCTGCAAGTCACTCATAACTAACTCCTTCATATCCTAGGAAAATGAAACATAAGAAAGGGGTGAGCTCAAATGCCCAGTAAGGGTAAGAAATACAGTGAAATATAACGTAAATTTTAAGCATGGTGAATAATTAAACATACATGTCTTTAAAAATAATAAACATGAACAATTTTATGGTAGGAATATGAGCTAAGTAAATAATGCCATAGTAAAACAAAATCATAGATATTATACTAGTTGAATGACCACATGAACAATAAATGTTATTTTCATAATGAGGGAATGTATAATGCCATACATTCTGACATATTTTGTCAACGCCTCAGCCAAGATGTCTAAAAATGATTTAGGCCTCATCCAAAACCATATATCAAATTGGGAAAGGCCTCTCCCAATTCCACATATAGTTTTATAGTGATACCTACTGATGCACCGAGGAGCTATAGCGGGCTCCACCAATCACTTACTAAGTCCAATGCATTCCTCATATGAAAGGGTTGAAATATAACATAAACATTCCTATTAAAAATAGCATACGAAATGCCAATACATTAACTATAAATGGTATAAAAATAACACATCCACAGTCAAACATAATACAATATGGAAATGTTTTATCATAATAGATCAACTTCAAAAATCCATCAAAGGATGTAGACATAGATGAAAGGAACATTATTTAATAGAAATATATCTTTCTATTTTGAAATCATTTAAAAGTCATGTAATTATAAAACAAAACATTTATTTTAAAAATATTCTTATAATCTTGTAAGGGAATATTCGATGATGTTATAACGGTGGAGAATAATTTCACCCATCATATAAGTTAAAAAAACATTCTTACCATAATTTTGTCAAAAAGGTCGTAAAGTACCATGTTTGGAAAAAGACAGAAAGATTCCTTCCAAAACATATAAGGTAAAATAAGGGTATAAATGAATTTAAACCATTGTCTAGTAAATAGTAAAAAAATTAAATAAATTTCAAAAATTATGGATGTGGATGATAAAGAGTTCCCAGTAGATACTTACGTAAAAACAACCTCGGATGATAAAGAGATTGTGAAATTAACCCTTACCTTATACTTTTCCTTGGTCGAGGGTAGGTTAACATATTTTATAATGGTGAAATAATTATTATTAAATTATAAATGAACCATATACATTAATATGATATCATATATGATCTTATAATATTTCTTTGTTAATGATATTTCAGTAGTATCATCGTTTCGGGTGTCAACTGATTCATTTTCCTTTATATGCTTTGTTACGTAAGTAATGTTTGTTATGGATAGGATATATATTATTCATATTCATAATTATATTAAGTCTTTAAACATTATTTGTAATCATCAAATTAAAATTAATCTTGAATTGATACGATGGGGAATGAATCTCATCGCGTTCATGGAGACGGTAATCTGAACATACGAATGAGCGACAATATCATTCTTTTGATATTAAAATCATATATAATTGTATGGTATATCATATAAACAGAATCATTATCATGTTATATTTATTATTTACATCATTTATACTCATTATTATACTCATTATTATACCCATTCAAATGATGAAGTATTTGAATAAAAAACTACACCACGACGTGGAGACGGTAATCCGTACGTACGCACGTATGGTGACATTGTCATTTATAGGATGGATAGAATAATGAATATGGTTGTACCATTTATATAATAACATCACAATATATAGAAGATACTGGAGTTATTATTTTATAATAGAAACAATAAAGAAAGAGGATGTGAAAGAATAAAATAACTTGAAAGAGGTGATGAAATATTTACCTCTTCTTCGGGTTCTTCGTTTTGATTTGATAAAAAGGGATCCATAGGTTAGATTTATGAATAAAGGAAGGCCTCTAAGATGAAGGTATGATAGTTTTAAGTATATTCAAGTAGTGTTTTTCCGATCCAATGGCTTTGAAGATATGAATTTGAGAGAAGGAAAAGTGTCGTTTTATAAGAGGGGAGAGGGTCACCTTGGGAAAATATTGAAATAATATTTTATAATAAAATATTTTTTGGTTTCTAATGGCTCAAAAATAAATTATTTAAAGGATAAGGTTGGTATGGGTCTAAAAATACTCAACCAATATGTTTTAGACAGGTTCGGGTCACTATATTAACCTTATTTTTAAAATTTAACTCTTAGTTAAATAGTTTGGCATTTACCATGTCTCTTTGTATTTTTATATTATTTGGTTAATAAACGTACTATAAACTTCCAAGAGAACCCCGAGTGGTTCACTAATGACATATATAATATTATTTAAGCATTTTGGCCGAACATTAGATTTTTAGGAATAGAATACCAATAAATAATATAATATTTGTTTTAAAAACTCTTTTATGTCAATTTTGACACTATTTAGTATTTTGTTTTTTTCTAAATTTATAATAGCATTATTACTTCAAAGAAAATTCATTTAATCAACCCTATAATGTCATATTAACCAAAAAAATTAGTGTAATTCATAAAAAGACTCAAATTACAATTATTTAGGTATTTATAATATCAATTATTTTAATATTTCATTAATAATGTAATTATTGCATCATAATTTTGTCATAAGTAAACTTAACTATTTAATGAATAAAAATTATAAATAAAATACAATTATGTATTAAATATTTTTACCTTTATAATGAATATTTGTAGTCTAATTTATCTTTTTTGTATCCCTATATTAATAATGGTTTAGTTATTAAACATTGAATTTATCACTTTTAACTCTTCTTTAAATTAAATAATAATAAATGTCCTAATCTAATCCAAGTTGACCTGAAGGATCATATTTTATTCAAAAGGTTATTTTTGGTTGAATTAAACTTATCCAATAGAATTAGGACATGTTTTAGGGTAATAAATATATCATTATTACCTTTAATTACCCTATTTACTTTTAACCGTGGTAAATAAAAGTCAAAAGTTACTATTCACCAAAAATTGTTTTTATCTTATTGAATAACATTTTACTTACAGATATCAACTGTGACTCACGGATTTTTGATATTTAATTCACACAAGCTGTAAAATTATGTTTTATTCAAATTTGCAAATGCTCCAAGGAGGTGGGTAAAAGACGGTAAATAGTTCGATAAAATTTTATATAATTAAACTTATTATAAAATGACGCCAATGAATTAAGTTGAACATATATATTTAATATGTATCTATTTTGACAAAAACAATTAAAATAAAATAACTAATTATTTAAATAAAAAGTCATTTTTAAACAATAACTAAGTGTTTTTCACTATTCATCAAAAATTGAAGGTTTTTAGAAAAATACCAAAAAAATCACCCTAAGATAATTTCAATATTCCAAATCCAAAAATGAATTCTATTTTACAAAATTCAAAATATAAAAATAGAATTTATTAATTTAAAATTAATTCTCGTTGTCAAAACCAAAAAGCGTATTTTTAAGAAATAATAACTACCTAAAGATTGACACTTGTTTATGTCCAATTTCAAAGTGAAATTACTTCCAATGACGAACATTGGATTAAATGGTAAAAATATAATCTAATTAGACTTTCAAACCATTCAAATGTATAGTTTAACACTATAAATTATTTTTTATTAAAAAAGTTGTTTTCAGTTAAAATTTAGTATTTTTCACTATTCACCCAAATATGAAAGTTCTCAGAAAAACACCAAAAATTTATCAAAACAAAAATTTTATGTCTCGATTATAAAGAAGAAGTTTATTTTGTCAAATTTAATATATAATAGTTTCAAATATTGGATTTAAAAAGGGTTCTCAATTAAAAGGCGGTAAAATTGCATTTTAAAAAAATATTTATTTTATCTGAAAAATGAATTTGTTCTTATATTATGTCCAAGAAATTAAAAATATGGATTCTAAAATTATAAGGATTAAATAAAATTCAAAATTCAGTTAATACGATTCATAACTGCTTTTCAACATCAAGTTTGGTAAGTCATGGTGTGCTTGAACTTAGTGTTGCGTGTAGTGTAAGTTGTTGAATTACATTGAATAAATAATGTACTGTGAAATCATGGGGAGTTAAAGTGGTGCCCGGAGGTGCACTATATAGTGTGTTAGTATGCAGAGGAGACGGGCGGACATGGAGTGCTGAGGAGGTGATCTGTACTTACCCTTCAGATAGGAACCTCAGAGGATGACCCAATAGTTGTCTTTCTCTTTCTTCTGTTGTATAGTAATTTAGTTGTACTTACAACTTTATTGTGGGGATTTTATTTTGACCCCTCTTACCTTCAGAACTCTTTTTTGTATACATTTTACTTGTGTTAATATCTTGTCGTGTGCTTGGTTTGGTGTGTTTACAAGAAATAAAGGCAATGCCTTCCTAGTTTTAGGAAATATGAATTTCGGTGCTAGTTGCCAACCCTTAACCTATGAAAGTTGGGCTTGGGGTAGTCACAGCATGGGCCCTGGGGGATGGGTTAAGACAAATTGGTATCAGAGGGAGGTTTTACCATAGAACATTGGACTCTGATCTTTTTAACAAAAATAGTGTTTAGTGTAGTGAGTGTGGTTATCAGTTTTGGGAATCCAGTGTTGGTGCATGCGGCCGACGTATCCATACACCAGAACCCTGACTTCTGATTTCCGACTTAGTACACGAAAATACTGATTGTGTGTGTGTTTCAAGGGTTTTATTTGTGATCTCTTTGAGTCAACTCACTAGGCACAACTTATTGACTGTGGCGCACCTGTTTCTTTTCAGGATTCCTCCACGCAGACAGCCAGCTAGGGTTCCGGTTATAGTATACCCTGATATCCCACCAAGTGATGAGGCCTCGGTGTAGGGATCTCTTCCATTAGAGGCTCTAGCGGAGGCACAAATGGTACCATTACCCATTGGGCCACTGATGCCACCAGCCCCAGTAGTAGAGGGTTCACGCCACTTGAGTGCATTGCATGAGTTACAGCGCCAGAGGCCACCTAGGTTCAAGGGTGATATGGATCCACAGGCAGTTGAGGATTGGATAGAGGTTGTGGTGAGAGTCTTTAGACTGGTAGGGACACCAGCTGATCTCATGGTGATCCTTGTCGCCAGTCTTCTAAAGGCAACAGTAGGCAGATGGTGGAGTTTGATTCTCTAGGTTCATGATGAGGTAACTCTTCTCTAGGCAGACATTGAGAGCCTGTTTCGGGCAGAGTTTGTTCTAGAGACTCTTCGCGCAGTGTGCATACAGGAGCTTCTTCATCTGCAGTAGGGAAGAATGACTGTGGCTCAGTACTCAGTGAGGTTCACTGAACTCTCATGCTACTCCACTAATATGTTACGGGACCCATTCTTCAGGGTCTGGACCTTCGAATAGGGAATCAGGCGGGAGATCAGGGCTTTGATGATTTCTCTCAGCATCCCAATGTAGGCGGGGGGTGTTAGAGTGAGCCCGATTAGTGGTGAGTTTTCTTGCTGAGCAGTCAATAGCAGCATGACCCACCATCAGATGTCACGTAGAGGAGTCTTCTGCATCTGGCAGCAGGAAAATGTCACAAAGGTCCAAGAGTACTAGACCTACAGGTGGACGACTGCATGACTCAGGATTGGTTTTGTGGGGGTACCGGAGACAAAGCCAGTCATGCGAGGAACATGTAGTGTTTCACATGCGGCGGGCTGGGTCACATGGCTCGTGACTGTTCAACCCGCCATACGGATGATCAGTAGACGGTCGAGGGACCGCCTAGGCTGAGACAGACATTCGACTGAGGGTGTCTTCAGGGAGTAGGCAGACGTGGTAGAAGATCTGGTTGTGCAGCTGGCGGTGGGCAATGATTCGATATGTTTCTACCACCACCATCAGGTGGTCCACCCTAACCACAGGGTGTAAAAGGACATGGGAAAGCATAGCTCAAAGTGGCTGAGGCTTATTACCGTGGAACTCTGGAGATGATACGAGCTATGATCTATGACTACTCCACCTTAGCTGCAGTACTTATAGACACAGGTTCCAGTCATAATTTTATTTCCACTTCCCTCGTTCGAAGATCAAAGATTCGGATGGATCCATTAGCTCGATTCTTACGGCAAGAGACTCTTACAGGAGCATATTCGACTATTACACACTGGTTCCGGAAGTGTTATCTTACTCTAGGAGGTGAGAGATTTGGTAGGGATCTCCTAGTAGCGGCGTTGAGGCCTTACGACGTCATCTTGGTTATGGACTAGTTATCTACAGTCCATGCTCAGATAGACTATATTAGGCACAAAGTGTGGTGTGTCCACATAGATGGGACCTCGTTTACCTTTACCGGCGAGAAGAGAGCATTTGCATCATAGGATGGACTTACCCGGAGGAGATTGCAGCCGATCACTCATCATTTGGCTAGCCTTACCCTCGGAGTGGTTGATGTGGAGAGTCTGAGTTATTTTGTAGTGGTGGACCAGTATGTGGATGTCTTCCCTGATGATGTTATGGGTCTACCTACTCATAGAGAGGTGGAATTTTACATTGACTTGTACCCTGGGATGGCACCGATATATACACCAGCATATCGGATGGCTCTCACGGAGCTTCGTGAGTTGCGGGTATAGCTAGAGGAATTACAATGGAAGGGATTCATTCAGCCTAGTGTTTCTCCTTGGGAAACCACGATTTTGTTCTCCAAGATGGTGGATGGGAGCTTGAGGCTTTGTGTTGAATATCAGCGCCTGAATCAGGTGACCGTGAAGAATAAGTACCCATCCTGAGGATTGATGACCCCTTTGATCAGATGAAGATACCACAATGGTTCTCGAAGATAGACCTCAGATCAGGTTATCACTAGCTTGCAGTACGAGACGAGGATGTGTAGAATATGGATTTTAGATGTCGGTAAGACTACTATGAGTTTTTGGTTATGCCTTTTGGCATGACCAATACCACAGATGTGTTCATGGGACTCATGAACAGGATCATTCAGCCATACCTTGATCACTTTGTGGTAGAATTCATCGATGAAATTCTGATCTACTTAGCTTCTGAGGAAACTCATGCCTATCATTTACAGATAGTTTTGGATAAACTCCAAGATCACCAGAGTTATGTTAAGCTCTCAAAGTGAAAGTTCTAGATCCGATAGGTGCACTTTCTGGGACACGTCATCTCAGAGGTTGTAGTTGCGGTGGATCCAGCGAATATTGAGGCGGTACTTTCTTGGGAGCCACCTAGGAGTGTGACGGAGGTATGGAATTTACTGGGTTTGGCTGGATACTACCAGAGGTCTGTATCAGATTTATCCAGAGTTACAGCACCTTTATCAGCATTCACAAATAAGGGGAAACCCTTCGTGTGGATGGAGAGATTCCAGTGTAGTTTTCAGGAGATGAGAAAGAGGCTGTCTAGAGCCCCATCTTGAGGCTTCTAGAGGAGGCACTACTAGAAATTCAGGCTATAGCCACAGTTTTAAACTGTGGTTATAGGTCTTCAAACCGTGGCTATAGGTAATAGCCACGGTTTGAGGAACTGTGGCTTTGTTTTTCATGGCTATAGGCCTAGAATTATAACCACAGTTTTGAACCGTGGCTATAAGTCTAGAGCTAGGGTTCAAACCGTGGTTATAGGTATACAGTCACAGTTTTAACTGTGGTAATATCTTCATAGCCACGATTTTAAATTGTGGTTATACTATTGGAGAGAAAAATGTATTTCCACGGTTAGAAATCATGGCATTAGACCTATAGCCACGGTTTTTGACAGTGGAAATAGACCTATAGCCACAGTTAGAAACTGTGGCTATATGCTCTGAAAAAACATAAAAAATCCAGGGGGTGTCCAGGATAGACCCTAGACACCCCCCCCCCCCCCCCAGACAGACCCTAGAAACCCCCCAATAATTCCCTGGACAACCCCCAGGACAAACCCTGAACACCCCCAGGCAGACCCTGGACACCCCTCAGATAGACCCTGGACACCCCCCAGACAGACCCTGGACACCCCCCCCCCCCCACCGGATAGCCCCAGGACACCCCCCCCCCCCAGACCCTGGACATATCCCCATGGACCCCCCCCCCCCCCCCCAAATAGACCTTGGACACACCCCGGACAGACCTTGGACACCCCCCGAACAGACCCTGGACACCCCCCGGACATCCCCTGGACACCCCCTGGACACCCCCCCCCCCCAGACCATGGACATATAACCATTGATAGCCCATACCTCCACTCCCCTGGACAGCCACCCCCCCCCCCCCCCCCCCCCAGAACCTGTACACCACCCCATACCCCCCGGATAAACCCCGGACACCCCACAGACAGACCCTGGACACCCCCCGGACAGACCATGGACACCCCTCAGAGAGACACTGGACACCCCCCCCTGGACAGAGGATTAAATAAGCTGATGCATGAATGATCTTGCTCATCTGTGTATTTATAAGAGAATTAGAGCTAGTTTTAATGATCATACCCCATCCCATCTTCTCTATGCTGATAACATTGTATTGCTGGGGCTGGCTTCAAAGAGACCCATATCCTATATAAAGGCTCTTTTCACTCACTATGAGGATGTGGCTGGACAGGCCATAAGCTGGGACAAATCTTCAATTTTTTTTTGGAAATGGAATTCCTATTGGAAAAAAGAACAGGATCACTTGATACCTTGGGGTGAAGACGGGATCCTTTCCCTTTCAATATCTTGGGGTGAAGAGGGGATCCTTTCCCTTTCACTTGATACAAATGGTCGCGATGGCTTATTAAGGAACATCAAAGCCTTGTAAGAAACTTTATATGGATAGGATGAATCTTTGAAAGGATGTTGGTCACAGTGAAGTGGAAGGAATGCATAAAACCAGTGGAAATGGGAGGATTAGGGGTCATGGATCTTCATACCATTAATGACGGTCTGATTGGAAAATTCACTTGGAGTCTGATCTCAAATGATGTTGATGATGAGTTTCTATCAATAAGGTTCACAAAATGGCTATATAATGGATATAAATACTACCTTGAATCCTAGGTATGGTCTTCCCTTAAGCGGTCCTATGCAATGATAATGCAGGATACTAAATGGTTGGTCAGTAGAGACTCCACTCATAGTTGCTAGAACACCTTCTAGTAGGATCAACCCTTGCATTCTATGAATGTCCCATCTGAACTTGCTTCATTTTTCATCTTGGGTTTTCTCTCATATCAAATTTCACATGATTTGAATATTTCTGACTATGTGTCGTCTCAAGTCAATAATTATGCATTTCTGGATTGTGAAAAACTGATCTGGCTTCAAAGAAGGATTGGGATTTTTGACCATAAAGAGTTTTATATTATTGCATGTGGCGTTACTGACCATGCCCGAACCTGGCTTATGAAGTTCAGGGCTCCATTCATTCGGCCATCCCGGTTTCTCCTTCTTTGAAGAATCTGGAAAAAGAGACTTCCTACCTCTGAAAATTTCAAGTGAGTTGGATTTCAGATGGCCTCCAGCTGTGCCTAATGTAGGGCTGCAAAATACACCACACAGCATGTGTTTATGGAGTGCGGCCAGGCCCGGCAACTCTAGAGTTATCTGGGAATGCTGTTTGGGCTTGCGGTGGACTCTAACATTCTACTTATGGATCTAATGTCTGGTCTACTGCATATGCGCTATAGTGAGCAATTGGGAAACCTCCTCACTGCTACTATTGTGGCCGTTATTGTTTCCTTGTGGGATTCGAGGATCATGGCTCTATTTGATTGCGCGCATGATGTTGTCCGGAAGGGAATGAGCCTTTTCCAAGGACTGTATATTAGGGCCAGGACCCTACACTATGGAGTGCATTTATTAAGGATCTGATAATAGGTAAAGCCTTATCATGATTGAAAATTAAATTTTTATTATTAAAAACTTTTTAAAGAAAAAGTAAGAAACCATTTTTTTCAACCACAAAAAGAAATAATAGAGCCATTGAAGTTCAATTTAATACTAACAGATTTAATATTACTAAACAATTTCTAAGAGATATTGGTTACTTGAGTTTCTGGTTCATCCATTAGTATATCATCAAACATAAAGGCCCAATTGTCCCAGGACTAGATGTAGTCCTTAAGGCTGATCTTCCCATAATTGAATCCCCCGACAAGAATCAGCTCCTACTTTTCCATACAGGTATATATATCCTCATTGAGTGCGACCCTTAATGAAATTGTCATAATTTTTTAGCTTCCTCTTTAGTTGAATTTAGTGATATAACTTGTTCCACCACTTCTCATTACAATATTATAAGAAATTCCAAATATTTCTCAATCACATCACCAGACATCCTACTTTTCCATACAGGTGCACTCTGGAATTCTACTTACATATATGATGCCTGGTATACTGCATATGCACTGCAGTGAGCAGTTGGGAAACCTCCTCACTACTGCTATTATGGCGGTCATTATGTCCTTGTGGAATTAGAGGATCATGGCTCTATTTGATGGCGTGCATGATGCTGTCCGAAAGGGAATGATCTCCATACATAGGGACGTGTGTGCTGTGTCAGTGGTCCAGTATGGTGGGACATCTAACACCATTTCTAGCCTACAAACTCTTAGGTTTCTTGGAGTTTCGGGCTGACCACGCAGACCTCGGATGCTTAAGTATATCAGATGGACACCACCGATTACACTATGCCTCAATGTGAATGTTGATGGAGCTGCGTCAGGTACGTCGGGTCCAGCTGGATGCAGAGGAGTTTTCCGCACTTTTCAGTGGGTTGAATGCCTCATCCAAACCAATAAAATACATATTGTTGTTTCTCATGTGTATCGGGAGGCCAATCAGGTTGCTAATACACGGGAAAAAAAAGGCCATACTTGATCTTGATATGATGTGGTCTTTCACAGCCCCTGATTATTTCGCTCCAATGGTGGATGCAGATAGATGTGGTGTGTTGCACACTCACTTATGTAATAACCCCTTGTATGCCTGACTCCTTTTTATTTTAAAACTAACTATTGTAGTTAAAAATCAAAATGGAAATAATATATATACATAGAAAGTAATGAATAAAATTTTTATTACATGTTTTTCATTGTGTATTTGAGGTTTTCATAGACTATATAACCCTCCAAAACATAAATTATCATATTTGGTTTCACTTGAAGAAACATTTACCTCCAAATAGTAAATACTTTTGAGTATTTATAATAATTTCACCCCTCCTCAACTATAAATGGGAACTCAATCACCACACTAATTTACACCTTTAAAACCATTTGGATTAAAGAATTTCTACACAAATCACCTACCAAATCACAGAATTACCACGGGATGATTCAAAGGTGGCAGGGGGGCTGTTGCGAGCTGGAATGCTGGTGGCAGCGGGATGAAATAAAGGTGGAAGGGGGATAGTGTGGGCTGGATGTGGATCGAGCAGTGCCAAATCACGGCATTACTGCAGCGTGATCGCGGCGTGACCACGGCGTGTTGGCCCGGTCCAGCGACATCCACGGGGCAGCATCTTCTGGCCAGGAGCGAAGAGAGCAGGGGGAGGCAGGGAAACATTATGGCCATCACCTCGCCGGCAGAAATTGTGATTAGTCAGTCTCAACATTGATCACAAGACTCATGGAATATTATCACTATGAACCACCGCGGGATGTCGTCCTAGAGCAGGGCCAAATCACGGCATTACCACGGCGTGACCGTGGCGTGACCATGGCCTGACCGCGGCGTGACCGTGGCGTGACCGCGGAGTGACTGTTGCGTGTTGGCCCGGTCCAGCGACATCTATGAGGCAGCATCTTCCATCCAGGAGCAATGGGAGCGGGAGGAGGCGGGGAAAAATTTCGGTCCTCGCCCAGCTGGCAGAAATTATGATTAGTCAGTATCAACATTGATCACAAGACTCATGGAATATTATCACTGCGAAATATCGTGGGGTGTCGTCCTGGAGCAGGGCCAAATCACGGCGTGACCGCATCGGGACTGCGGTGTGACCGCGGCCTGACCACGGTGTGACCGCAGCGAGTTGGCCCGGTCCAGCAACATCCGCTGGGCATCATCTTCCAGCCATGAGCGAAGGGAGCGAGAGGAGGCGGGGCAACATTCCGGTCGTCGCCCCACCAGTAGAAATTGTGATTAGTCAGTCACAACATTGATCACAAGACTCATGGAATACTATCACTGTGAACCCCTGTAGGATGTTGTCCTGGAGAATGGCTAAATCACAGAGTGACCGCGGCGTGACCACGGCATGACTGCGGCGTGACCGCGGCATGACCACAGCGTGGCTGCAACGTGTTGGCCCGGTCCAGTGACATCCTCGGGGCAGCATCTTCCACTTAGTTTCAAATAGGATGATATGGATGGTATGAGAGGATGTTTTCTCAGAAGATTTAAAGAAACGAATGCTAATCTGTAATGACTAGAGGATTGGATGACCTTTGATATACCAAATTCGGTGAGGTTTTGGAGATCTAGCAATGTGTAAGAATACCTAGAGGAATACCCCATGGGATCAGAAAAATCACAGGTTACATAACATGTAATCTGACATTACTGGTACTGTGGGACCCCTGGGCTGTGGAATTGGGATTTTGGTTGGATTTAAATATCATATTCCATGTGACTTGGTCACACAACATGGGACCCATATTAAAAGTCTAAAAACACTTAAAGAGTGTCTTGGTTAAAATAACCATTTTAATAAAAAGAGGGAAACCACCTACAGGGATATAAAAAGGGTCAAGTACGATGTGTGCTTTATGACTAACAATGACATCAAGTATAAGGAAAACCTCAATGCAATAATGTTAAGCAATGTATACCACTATGAGTTTTCGAAGACAGTGCACCTCCGTTGGATGGGTTTTATTACAAAACCATGAATTATTTATCAAATGAAATAATTATCTTAAATAACACTTATTCAAGAATTGCAATTTAATATAAACATTCAAAATTAAGAAGGAAACTAAATGCAATTTAAAATATTCTTGAATTAAATAGGCTAGGAGAGGGACCCTACCTCAACCTCAAGGCGTGTTTTCTTTTGACAACGATAACTCGAATCTTCCTTTTTTTCTGCTTGCACGCATATGAAAATTAACATATATATAAGGACACCTAGCCCCTATGTACATATTTTCATGGCCATATATGAACAAGGGGGTCCTTAAATATATGTTTATACTTGCATATACCCCTTTACACTTATAGGAATATGCATTTTTCATATCTATATATAAGCACACCTAGCCCCAATATATATATTCATACTGCCATGAGTGAATATATATAAAGGGAGAACTTATATATGCATATTCCTACCTATGAATACACATGTAAGCCTTTGTCAACGGTGACTCGAATCAACCTCAACGAAATCCAAAACACACAACAAAAATATAAGGAACCCAAAAATCAAAAAAGGACCTAATTAAAATTGCGCCAAAGAATAAAAACGGAATAAACCTTACCCAAATCTTGAACTCATTGTCTTCGATGGTGGTGGATAGAACCGATCTTATCATAAGAAACATCCTATAAGAAAATAGTGGGAAAAGAAATGAGATATAAAAACTTCTTATATATATGTGATCAGTGTGTCACCTGTACATGATAAATGATACATGAATCCATAACCAAAAATGATCAAATAATATTCAAATTGATATGTACATCCTAATACTAAATAACATGATCATTAATAAATCTCTTTATTTTTCAAACATCACCTTCAATTTCTTATTAAAAAATCAAAAATCGCCCAAATATGAGAATAAAGTAAACCTCCAACATCACTTAAAAGTGAGAAATAGGGATTAGACATTGTTCTTAACCTAGAGAATCATTTCCTTGAATGTATAAAATACCTAAAACTCTTCATGCCTATATCGTTCTTAATTTTCTAGATTGAAACCTCATTTTTTAGCATGTTCTTCTTCTAGAATTCACCTTTATTATTAGTTTATATAGGTTTATCAATTTTATAAAGTAGATAATTTTCCTTCTTTTATTCTTACTCAATCCTCTTGGATTTTTCAAACTAATTTTCTAATAATATTAGACAATATTTTGGTGCATGATCTTCCTTCTTCTTGATTGTATATTCCTTCTTTATAGAAACTATTTTCGAACATGCGATAATTGGTTCCTTCCTTTTATCTTTCAAAAATTATTATTATTATGGAATCTATGTCATAAATTCTTAACAATTTGGACTACTTGATTTCCCTTCCACACACACATTCAACAGCCTTTAGAGTACCCTTTTTAGGCTCCCTTTCAAACTCCACAGTCAAGAACTAGACCACTACAATATCAAATATTGATACTTAAACCAACACATTGCTCTGAATGACATCTTAGAAATATAGAAGCTCTAAATAGCATATTTACCAATATAAACTTCTTATAATTAACTGAACACACGGACTATACCACCCACTATAGGTAAATCATTAATTTTGGTGTGGTCTTGGAACCAAATATGGTTCATCCAACATCCATCTCCAGACACCAAATTCATCCATTTACTGTCTAAGTTCATACATTTCACAACCTTGATAATGATCACCATCCCTTGATATGGATTTCACTCAAAAAGGACAAGTATGAATCTCCCCACTATAGTATTATCGATACCATCATTAATCCTATATACACATGTCTAGTGCCTCATATCAAATTATGATCACTATAGAAGATCCTAGCCCAATAATCTCAACAAAATTTCTTCATTTAAAAACTATAATCATTCAAACACACATAATATCCAACAAAAATAATACATTAAAAGATATTAAATAGAGAAATCCAAATTATAGAAAATAATAATAACTTTTGGAATACCTCATTAAGTATGACACTAAAAGTCACTTCACCTAGGATGGCTTATCCCAATAAAATAATATAGAAACCCACATCTCAACACATACAGGAAACCTATTTTTCCCATCCCAATACTAAGGGAATGCACGCACATTCTTGATACATGAGAAATACACCACAGTTCATTTATTTTTCTAATATTGAGCAGAGATATTACTCATTCAATTTACTCTATCACCCTCATACTAAGGCTCACCAACCAACATTCATTCCTACCTGGTTTCCATCCTTCTCTGTGCACCTTCCTATGCAATGGATGTATCTACATAGATAGCTCAGTCTTTCTTGAATATCTCCTAGTAGGTGTCCAGATAAAAGGAAGCTACTGATGCCCATAATGAGTACATAAGACCATTTAAAAACTAGAATTACTTTATGAATAAATTTCATTTGAAGGATGGCATGAAATGTATAAACCTTTAAAATTTAGTGGCATAATCCATTACTAATTCCCATAATGATATAGCTCCATGAATCCCCAAAACATGCTCTTATTCTGTAAATCTACCATAGCCTCTCATAGAAGATGAAATAAAACATGATCCATAAAACCTCCTCATTTCTTATTTTATGATCAAATGTATTTATCCATTCTGATTCATCTCCTTTGAATTTAGAAACTTCTCGTTTCACCCATATATCCTCTAGAGTTCCAATCCTTTCAAATAGGACTTAAACTTTCTTCAACATATTCTAAACATCCTACGATCCCATGTCACTATTGAAAATTAGATACTACTACTCCTAGAACTCATGGATAACTTAAGAAACCATTGATTTTCATTTTCAAAGGCCTTGGTCAATGGATCAATGTAGATGTAACACAATATGAGGGAAACAACCACTTGAGAATATTTACCATGAGAACACAATGTCATCCTAATTAGATGCTTTATTGATGAATTTTGACTCAACATCATCTCGTAATAACATTACTAATTAGAAACCCATCACGCCACAATCCTAAGCATGCATTATTACCAAAAAATCATGAAACTACCTTTAATCCTTACTTCATTAAAAAATATCATTTCCAAAATACCAAACCCTAAGGTTTATCATAATAATCTAAGGGTTGGTCTCCTACACACCAAGCATAACAACCAAACCCCACACATTCACCCTTGATAATAAGAAACCCTCCACCCCCTTAACTGATCTAACAAGAAACTTCCTAATAAAAATACACAATCAAATCACCCAGAAATCACCAAAATTCCCTATATCAATAGTTTTACATCAAAACATTAAGAAACCCCCATCAAGAACCACCAACTTGAGGGATTACCACCAACCCAAACCCCCAAAGACAAATCCAAACCATACCCAATACATAGACATCATACCCTAAATTCCACCCTAACACCCTAACTCAATTTCATGAAGAGCGATATGCTTCTACCTGCAAATGGTGATACCACTGAGTAGAGGTCTTCGGGGAGGAGGGCGCCACTGTGAGAGAGGGTTTCACGGTGAGATCATCGGGGAGATCATCAGGAGGAGGATACGTCGTTGGTGAGGAGGGTTGCGTGGTGATAGGGCTACGAACCAGCGGAGGAGGAGGAGGGCTTCGGGGAGGAGGAGACGCCATGGGGGAGGAGGGTTGCGCGGTGATAGGGTTGCGAATCGGGGGAGGAGAGGAGGGTTGCGGGGAGGAGGAGACGTCGTCGGGGAGGAGGGATGTGTGGTGATAGGGGTGCGAATCGGGGGAGGAGGAGGGCTGTGGATCGGGGGAGGAGGAGGAGCCTAATTTAGCTTGAAAAAATAACGATGCTCGCGTGTATTATTGATTTAACCACGGAGATGGAATTTAACCGCAGCAATAAAAAATCTATAGCCACGGACCTATAAAACCATGGATATAGGTCTTTGGCTATAGCCCAAATTTTTAGTAGTGCCTACCTATAAGGGAGTTAGATCTCCTTGAAATTAAAGGAGGAAAAAATTCAAAACCTCGCATTAAATGGTGAATCCAACAAATACCAATTCAGATTAAAATAGGGAAATGAAAAAAAAACCTTCAAAATGAACTTGAATATTTTTTAGGATTGATTCTTCCTATAAATATAACCTACATGTTTCTGACGGACATAACCTAGAACCTAAGAGGAAGGATATTCAAACTGAGACTGGATCCTAGAATCTGAGAGTGGTTCTAATATCATAGAGTACTTATTAGGTATTTTTTTTCTTTTTTATCATTATCAGGGAGGAAAATACCAAACATAATCTATAAATTTGATCATCATTCAATATTTCATTTCACATTTTCCAAACAATAATATGAGTATATCAATAAGGTTCTATGTTTTCACTAGGGATAACTATGATACACAATGTATGTTCAACAATGTTCATGCATTTGAGGAGGGCGTGACACATCAACACTAGTAGATCATTTAATCAAATAATCTTCATTTCACTACAAGTCTCCTAGATCTTCCACACCACAACCTATCTTTTCTAACATCCTCCACTATGTGCAGGAAAATACCTGAAGAGTGATAGTGGAATTTTTCTTCAAAACTACTATTGTTAGTTCTCATCAAAATGACCAAAGAAATCTATGTCTCTAGAAATTAATCAAACATTAAATCCAAGAAAACAAAACTAATCAATATCATTCAATATATATGTTTTCCCATCATGTTCTTGGTGTTGTAGGATTAATTTCTTCACAATATAATCATGTAGATGTTATTTGTAAAATAATTCGGAATGATCTGAATTTATACACAAATTTATAATAAATAACATCAAAACATATCTCAAGGAAGACCAGTGCACACAAAAAAAGTTCTAGGAAACCAAAAATAACAAAAATCCTAATTAAAATTGGCTAAATGAAACAGGAAGATGAAAATCAACCTCAAAATGGTGGTGGGCAATCCAAAAAAATTTTATTTACTTCAAATTCGGTGGAAAATTCTGAAACACGGCCCAAGCCGACCCGAGAGACTCATTGATCACCCTAACAAAGAAACAAATCAAAAGAATCTGGTTAACCCATGAACTAGGGTTTGGCTGACCAAAATAGGGCGACAGGGAGAATAGAAATCAGCCAAAAGAGGAAGAAGAATGGAAGAGGATAGCTTACCTTGAGACGCCGACCAAAAAACCAGAATAAATCCTATGAAATCACAGGAAGAAGAGGACTCGGAAGTGGGACAGTGGCGCGCGTGGCTAGAGAGGAGAGGGGAGAGATGGTTGTGCGTGACAGGAACCAGAGATTCAGTGGGGAGGAGGTGATGGGAACTGGAAATTCAGAGGGAGGAGGAGAAGGCAACCAGAGAGGGTGGAGGGCTTGATCTTGATCTGGAGGGGATAGAATTTGGGAGGAGAGCGAGAGTAGAGAATTGGGGACCCTGATATCAAATTTGAAAACACACTGTATAGCCACGGTTATTAAATTAAACCATGGAAATTAGGAAGATATAGCCACAGACCAATAAAATCGTGGCTATAGGTCTGTGGATATAGCATTCATTTGTAGTAGTGAGGGCATTGGGTATGTAGTCTACTGCGATGCATCAGAGACCGGTCTTTGATTTGTCCTGATATAGGAGAAAGCAGTGATCGCATATGGTTCTTGACAGCTGAGAAAACATGAACAAAACTACGCTACCCATGACCTGGAGTTATCAGCAGTGGTCATCGCCTTGAATATGTGGCAACATTACTTGATGGGCAAGCGTTTTAAAGTCTACTTGGATCACAAGAGTCTCAGGTATATCTTCTCTCAAAAGGACCTGAACCTTAGATAGTGGTGTTGGCTTGAGTTCCTCCAGGAATATAACTTTGAGATAGTCTATACTTCTAGGAAGGGAATGTTGTAGTCGATGCACTCAGCAAGAGATCTGGAATACAGCTGCTAGGTGAGGCGGTGGAGCAGCTGGACGCTTTGAAAAAATCCTTTATAGATCAAGATGGAGAAGCTTTTCTTCAGTCTCTTACAGTCACTCCCCCACTTTTTCAGCAAGTCAGGGAGGCGCAGTGTGGGGATACTGACTACGAGGCTCAATGTGCTCAGATATCCACATGACATGCATCTGGTGGATTTTTTTAAGGTGGGGAGCACGTCATTCTCTTCAGAGGACGTACCATGGTACCAGTGTCACCTAGAGAGGAAGTGTTGAGGGACTTCCACACATCCCCTCTAACGGTACATCCAGAAGTGGATAATATGTATCGGGATCTCCGATGACAGCACCGGTTTCTAGGAATGGAGAGAGTTGTAGCAGAGTTTGTCTCTCGGTGCCCCACTTGTTAGCATGTGAAGGCGGATCATTAGGTACCAACAGTATTAGTTCATCCTTTAGAGGTCCTAGAGTATAATTGCGATGGGATATCCATGTAATTCATGGTGGAACATCCACATACGTCCATGGGTCATGATTCTATCTGGGTGATCGTTGACCGACTCACCAAGTCGGCCCACTTCCTCCTAATTAAAGAGCATGGATTAGTAAAGAGCTTGGGAGGCCTCTATTTGCAGAATACTATGCAGCTCCATGGAGTAACCTCGATGATTGTATCCGATCGTGATACACGATTCACTTCCCAGCTATAGAAGTGGTTGTAAGAGGCTTTCAGGACGTAGCTTATTTTGAGCACCTCCTTCCATCCTCAGACGAATAGCCAGACTGAGCGGACCATTCAGACCCTCGAGGACATGCTACATGCTTTCCTCCTAGACTTCGGTCATAGTTGGGAGGATCAATTTCCTTTGGTGGAGTTTTCATACTACAAAAGTTATCACTCCACCATTGAGATGACACCTTTCTAGGCTTTGTACGTCCAACCTTGACGGTCACCTTTGAGCTGGACTGACCCAGGGGAGTCAGCACTCATGGGACCAGAGATGGTATGGGCTACCAAAGAGAATGTGAAGATCATCTAGAAGTGGATGGAGACTACATAGAGCAGGCATAAGTCTTATGATGATAGGATACGGAGACCTCTCAAGTTCAAGGATGGTGACTATGTCTTTCTACGGGTCTCACCTCGATGAGGTTTGCGGAGATTTGGCCGTGGTGGCAAGTTATCTAAGAGTTTAATCATACCCTTCCAGGTCCTCAACTGAGTTGGTGAGGTGGATCTCCGCCTAGCTCTTCCAACTCAGTTGCACCGGGTGCATGAAGTTTTCCACATATCCCAGATGAGGAGATACGTGCACGACCCATCCCACGTCATCGACCACGGCGAGATGGATATTGACGATGGGGTAACGTTTACAGAGGATTCGGTGGAGATTGAGGATCGGTAGGAAGGGGTCCTTCATGGGTGGTCGATACCTTTAGTGCATATTTGCTTGCAGCACGGGAACCTCCAGTAGAGCACAAGGGAGCGGGAGGCTCAGATACGTGCTCAGTACTCACACTTTTTCCCTTAGTTTTAGTTGTGGATTATGAGGAAATAAATACTTGAGTTGGGTAGAATTTAAAGACCCCGAAATTCCATGTATATATTTTTTAATTATTTGGGAATTTTACGAGTCTGCAAAAATTGACGGCGCGTGATTCTGATGCCCGGTGTACCTGAAATGAATTTCCAAACTTTTTTCGAGTACGTTCTGTAAACATGCGAGCGGGTTTTTGTAACTTTTAAATCGGTGCTCGGAATTGAAATTCGATGGCACCATTGAACTCGCAGCACTGGTATTCACTTAAGGAGACCTTTACCTCGACCGCAGTGGGTCGAGGGTGAAAGATAGTTTTTCACTTTTTCGTGGAAATAAAAATAAAATAAAATAAACTTCTATTTTATTTTTGTTGAAACCTCCCATGTGAATGTTATGTAGGTGGGGACCACTGAGCCTAAAACCCCCAAATTTTTAATTTAATGGAGGGGACCACATGAACCTTCTTAATTGGGTAGAAACCTCTCAACTCCCCATTAATTCATTCCTCCCATTAAATTGAGACAATTAATTATGCCAATGTGGTACAATTAATTGTGCCAACAATTAAATTGATAGAGTTAATTTAAATTTTATTGAACCCTCATTTATTTTAAATAATTTGTTGGGAAACGTGGTTGGAAGAATTTGTGGAAGATCTTCTCCAATGAAGAACACACAATTCGTCTCCAATGAAGAACTTCTCCTCCAAAAGAATAACGCCATCTCCATCAAAGAACGTTATTCTGAGCCAAGAAAGACGGCGATGCATGATCTTGACTTGGGAAGCATGTTTCGGAGGCGACGATCGTTGGCACCATCTTCACATTCACTATTTTTCATCTCACGACACATCAACGAACCAACGTCTGTCTTTCCCTCATCATCAACATCAACAATCCTCTAAAGTAGGGTTTGATATTTTAAATACCTCCCTTACCCGTTCTTGGTGTTCTTCATGATTCAAAAGTTGTGAACCGCTTGCTACCACTCTAATGTGTAGGGTGCAGGCCAAACAAACATGGCCCGACCTCTCCGCAATCCCTTGGGGTTTTTGATGAAATCATTGCGATGGAGGAAGATGACAACTGAGCCAGCCACCGGTGATGGTGCGGTGCGCGACCACACCACGTGAAGAGGATGGTTGGCCATCTGGCTCGCCGTGCCGGACCACCGTCCCGCCACACCATAGTTGCCCCACCGCCCCATGGTGCCCCACCCCGCCAAGGCCGCTGCGCAGCGCCGCGGCCGCCCCGCCGCCCCACGACCGCCCCGCCGCCCCGTCGGGCTACCCAGCACGGGCTGACCCATACCCAGTGAGTTGGGATGGGTCGACCCAAATTGGGTCGGCCTAGGAGGGGTCTGGATAAGTCAGTTTCACCGGGTCAGACCAGACCCGGACTAGTTTCAACCCTATACGTTCTTCTAGCAATAACTTTGGCACTGGGCGTTCGTTTGATGAATCGTCCGCGGAATCAGAAACCATGGAGACAGACGGACCTTTTGGTATACCCCAATCATGTTTTGGATAACGTTGGGGTATGTTCAGGTTGGATCGAGCATGAATCCAACCGGGCCCTCGGGACTAAAAGGCTAATAACTTACAGACCAGGCGTCCGTTTGACGCAGCGTCTGTTGCATTGATACCCCTATAATGTGGCGGATCATTGAGATACTTTTTTTGTGGGACATTGTGGTAGTTGGAGTATCAACCAGTAGCTTGAGGAATGGACTCTCCCATAGAAAAGTGAGCATAGTGCGGGAACCCTGTAGCTGGCTGTGACGATGTACTAGGATCTTGTGTGGGCCTGATGAGGTACTGATGATGTACTAGGATCCTATGTGGGTATAACGATGTACTGACGATGTACTAGGATCATGTGTGGGACTGAAAACGTACTGAACATGTACTTGGATCATGTGTGGGTGTGACGACATACTGACGATGTACTAGGATCATGTGTGGGTCTGATGATGTGATCGGATCCTGTGTGGGTCTGACGACATACAGACGATGTACTAGGATCATGTGTGGGTCTGACGATGTACTAACGATGTACTGGGATGTTTTGTGGGTATGAGGACATACTAATGATGTCTTGGGATCCTGTTTGGGTCTAACTATGTACTGAAGGTGTACTAGGATCATGTGTGGGTCCGAAGATGTACTAACGATGTACTAGGATCCTGTGTGGGTCTGACGATGTACTGACAATGTACTAGGATCATGTGTGGGTCTGACGATGTACTAGAATTTTGTGTGGGTCTGTAAATTGGGATCCTTTGTTGGTCTGCTCCTTAACAAAGTAATATGAATTAGTAATTATATTTAATCGTCTCTACTATTTTACCTAAGTTATACCTGGTGTGAGTTGAGTCCATACCTATGTGGTACTTTCTTTCATGGTAATATCTCAGTGGTATTCTTCAGTGTGGCATACTTATGTGGTACTTACCTTCATGGTA
This sequence comes from Viscum album, assembly GCA_963277665.1. Classification (NCBI taxonomy): domain Eukaryota; kingdom Viridiplantae; phylum Streptophyta; class Magnoliopsida; order Santalales; family Viscaceae; genus Viscum; species Viscum album. The sequence continues at coordinate 1,616,241,953 of OY728136.1, read as the reverse complement.
TTATCTCCTTTCTGGAATAGTTGAGCTTTTTTATTTTGAGTTGGACCTTGTGTTTTCTCATGATTGAGATGGGTTTACTTGATAACTTAGGTATATGTATGGGAATATACCTAAGTAGGGTTGTCAGTTGATTTCATGTTGTGTGAATATCCTTGGTGGATTTTTGTGAGACCTTGAGGGCCTCGAGGTCCCTACTGAGTATCGTTATACTCACCCCTACATAGGTTATTCCCACACCTTGTTTTTTTGGTGCATATGACATAAAACACTGACTAAGGATGAGTGTACCAGGACTAGACGGTGCCTGGAGGTGGACCATACGGCGTGTTGGTACGCAGAGGAGACGGGTAGACGTAGAGTGCTGAGCAGGCGATCTGTACCTACCATTCAGGTTGGAACCTTGGAGGATGACCCAGTAGTTGTCTTTCTCTTTCTTCAGTTGTATTCTATTTCAGTTGTACTTGTACCTTTATTGTTGGTCTTGAATTCCGGCCCCTCTTTCTTTCATCACTCTTTTTGCTATACAGTTTACTTGTGTTCGTATCTTTCTGTGTGCTTGGTTGCGTATGTTTATAGGATATAAAGGAAATGCCTTCTCAGTTTTAGGGAATTTTATTTTCGGTGCTAGTCACTAGCCCCTGGCCTATGGAAGGCGGGCTTGGGGTAGTCACGACATGAGCCCCAGGGGACGGGTCGTGACAATTTTTGTTTGGCAGTTCCTTTCATTTTACTTTGATCATGGATCCATCATCTATAAAATGTTAATAATCATATAAATATAAATATATATTCATTATATATATTTATTTATTTATGTATTTATTTATTTATAGTCTTTTATAAAAGTTAAAGATCAAAAAAATGGATTATGTTTTTCCTAGAGATGGTAGGTTGTACGTACATTTGAAGGTTGATTTCAATTTTTGTTAGATAGAATGATTGAAAATTAAATAATAATTATTAATTTTAGAATTATTATTATATCACATATCTAATACATATTCTTTAAGTGTATCTTATTACCATCCATTTAAAGTGGAATTGATAAATGGATCGCATCGCTTCGTGGAGGTGGTAGTCCACATGTATGTGTGAGAGAAGTTATTATTTTCTAGCAGAATAGAAGGTCAGAAGGTAGATATGATATTATAATTATAAAAGAATAATAATTTAATAAATATAATGTATAAAATTAATCCCAAAATAATAACTATCCTGGAAATATGGTTATGGAAAATGAATTATATAACAATGTGGAGGTGGTAGTCCACATATACCCACAAGCAATACATTCACTTCCCATTTGATGGAATCAAGTGTGGATATTGATGGTTACACAATAATAATAACATTATAGTATATTTAGAAAACCATAGCTATTATTTTATGATTAATAAAATGGATTTATAGGATGTATAATAATAAATAAATTGAAATAGTACATATAAGTTTATTACCTCTTCTTCGAGAGGCCACATTTTGATCCTTTCTTAAGAACCCTTTGAATGGTCATTTAAGAATACATCACACCTAATTCATGGATATAGAATTTTATAAGATAATTTTCAAGGGTTTTTTTATATACATCATTATATGTGGTGTAGATAAGAGGAATGATGGGTATACTTTTATAAGTGGGGGTGAGGACACTCGTGGAATTTCTTAAAAGATTAAAATACGACAAAGCATTCTCCTGAAAAATGATTCTAATTTGCCATAAATTTAAAATTAGGGATGTTATGTGGTATAAATATGATAATAAAATAGTATTTGTATAGTTTTAATTGGAAAACATATCCTTATCACTGATTTTACCCCTCAGTAAACCTATTTTAACATTAACTAGGGTGATAATGTTTTTCTATTTTTTATTCTTCATTATGAAAAAAAATGATAGTGGACTGATTAAAAAATAAAAGAATGCTGATTTAAAATATGGAATTCATTTGATAAAATTAAATTAATATTAGTATAAGAATTTAATTTAATATTAATCCCACAAACATGATAAAAAGTTGTTTTCCATAAAAATGATTTATTATGTATAAAAATATTTATGGAAAAATCCAATATAAAATTATATAAAATGAAGATAATTGGATTAATAATATTATAAATAAACTTATTTTAAATTTTAAAATCATTTAAAATAAAATTATACTTTTCAAATGTTTTAAAAAAATATAGTTTTCAATAAAAATTATTATGTTCATTATTCAATGAAAATTTAATCTTTTAACAGAATTATCAAAATTTATCTCTAAGATAATTTTGAAATGAATATTTTAAAAATTAAGTCAATTTTTTAAAATAATTTTCAATAATTGTAGAAAATTAATTTTATTATTTTTCACATAAAAAAATTATAAACACTTTTAAAGAAAAATGTTTTTTTGAAGCGTATAAAAAGTTTACTAAAAATTGAGTACTTATTTTTCAATATATTTTTTATTAAAAACAATTATACATAGTTTTAAAATTTTAATTATTCATATTCATTCTACCAATTTAATCACCAAGTTATAAATATATACTATAATATGGTTTATTTATAATTGAATTTTCATGTATCGCAAGATATTAAGGGAAAAACATTTATTTGAAGAGAAAACATTATAAAATCTCAAGGAGTTAAATTATACCCCCCTTAAAATGTTTTTTTCCATCAAAATTACATAACTATGCTACAAAAAATGACAATCTATCTATATCATCACATCCATAGGATCCCAAGTAGAATCTATAAACAAAATATTCCTCTTGAGAACTTTAACCAGGTGTGTAGTCTTATTACAAAGTATTATATCTCTATGATCCAAGATTTATACTAGTTTTTCTTCAAATAAAACACCATGATCCAATGCTAAAACCTATTAGTTTATTACATGTGAAGGATCAAGTATGTACTTATTAAGGATAAATACATGGAATAAATCATGAACTCGATTGAGACTCGGTGGAAGCATCAATAGATAAGCAACCATCCCAAACTGATCAATAATATTAAAGGGACCAATATAACTAGGGCCTAGATACTCATTATTTATAAATCTAATAACCTTATTATAGGGATAAATTCATAGGAATAAATTCGTAAAAACTTAAAATTCTATACTTTATCAAAAAAATTCCTTATAATTGTTCAATCAACTCTAAGCTTCCTTAATTAGATACTGAATAGATCTAAATTTCCCTACCACATCCTCAGCTAGCTCAGGACACAATTGATTTATTCTTCAAAAATTGTGATAACTTGTTATATTTATACACTTATTTAAATACAGGGATTCATAATGAGACATATAAATGGTATAGTGAAATCTATTACTATAAGAAAACTAATCTATAGGAAGTTATTGATCCCAACCACCATTGAAATCCATAGAATAAGTTCTCGGTATATCCTCCAGTGTATGAATGATTCTATCAGACTAACCATTTGTCTAAGGATAATAATAAGTACTAAAAACAATGAATCCTGATTTTATTGAAAACTTCACTAGAGCATCGAGGTAAACCTCAAATCATGATCAGATACAGTAGAATGTAGTATTCCTTGCAATCATACCACTTTCTAAATGTGTATTTTCAAAACCTTGTAGAGAGAGAAATATTCTCTTATGGAAATGAAGTCTGTCGTTTTCATAAGGTGTTTGACTAAAACCCAAATTTCATTATTTCATTTTGATGTTGTGGGAGTCCAATTGAAAAATATATGGTGATGTTTCCCCATTTCCATTATAGTATGGGTAATTATTGTAAGATCCTATTCGACTTCTATCTCATAGAATAAACATAATGTCATACAAAGCACTAAGAAACATACTCTGTAATATCTCTCTTCATGTTATCCCACCAGAAATAATCTTTTAGATCTCTATACATCTTAAAAATTCAAGGATAAATTAAGAATGATGAATAATGATCTTTAATCAATATCTCCTTCTTCAAGTTTGGAATGGATGGTACACATACAAGGTTTCTGAACCTTATCATTCCATCCTAATCAAGGTTGAACTTGGTACCATTTATTACCTTCTTTTGTAACTCTAAATCTTCCATATATACCTCTTTAATCATTACCTGAATAAATGGCCAAAAACACAGTTGAGAAATATAATATTTTCCTCCTTCCTTCAATATTTCCAAGAACAATCCTTTGAAAATTCTAAAATATTGTATCTTTTTTTATCCTCATTATATATAAGATAGGACGATCTGTTCAACTCAAATAATCTCCCACCTTTTTTACCATCCCATGTTGATAATTTATTGAGAATTCATAATATTTAATAAACACTAACCATTTTCTCTGGTTTATATTTAGAAATTTTCAAGGTAATATATAATTTAATCTTTTATTATTTGTACATATCTCACAAATTTCTTTGTAAATATAATGCCTCCATATATTTAAGGAAAACCTTATTATAGCTAACTCCAAATCATGAGTTTTGTAATTTTTTTATAAACCTTTAATTTTCATGTATTATAAGCAATGACCATTATAAGAACCCAGGTTTTTAGAATAGGTCAAAATCCCGACCCTGTATGAATTTTGACATGTTTCTGTGAAAACTGGGAAAATCTGGGAAGTTATGAATATTTCTAGACTACACGCCATATACTCTAAAGTACACATCATGTATGGGTTAGTCACGTAATGGCCATGTGCTCGCTGAGTACATGCCATGTGGTGACCATGTAGGAATTTCCTACTGGACGGCGTGTAGTGTTGCTCAAAACGTCGTGTACCCTTAGCCGTGTGGTGGCCATCCATAGCATGTAGGACTGTGGACTGGGTAAAATGTTTTCATAAAGGTCATATCATGTACTATTTGTACACGCCGTGTAGAGGGGACGTGTATGGGGATATACATGGCGTGTTGGGGATGTCGATCAGGTTGAGTAGTACACGTCGTGTACACCTAGGTATACTTCGTGTAGTCAGTCGGAAAATCCTTGGTGAAATATTAGCCATTATATTAACAGTAAAATTATACACACTGTGTAGTATAAGTACATGCCATGTATTTTGTTTTTTTCACTAAAATGGGCAGTATCCTTGTTTGAGGTAGAAACCCAAACCCTCGACAGGTTTGAGCAGGGAGAGCCAGTCGAAGCTCATTTTTGCTCTCGATCGTCCATCCAAACTCCATTTAGATCATAATCAGATGTGTTAGAACCCCCTCAGTAAGGCCTTGATTCAACTTGAGTCATTATTCTTGATTTCTTTTCTAAGACAAGGTATAGGGGTTTGACCAGTTTTGGTTCTTTTGTAGATCTACTGCGTTTTAGAACCGATTGAAGGTTGTTATCAAAGGAGTGGCATCATATTGGTACTAGTTAGGTGGTGTGTACCTTGTTTTTTGTTTTCGTGGATTGTTGGGTGGTGTGGCCTTTGGCGCGTCATTGGGTATTTTGAGCATGACCCTATTTTACCTACTATTTCTTGTTTAATTGTTTATTTGAACTATGGGATGCCATTGGGTATGCCCTGTTACCATTTTACTTGAGCGAGGATGAGTGAGGGGCCATTGGTCATCAGGGAATTTGGCCGGGGGATGCCAAAATTGTTATAATTGAATTGTATTATTTTAGACTGTTGAGTTTTGTTTATTAAACCTTGATATAAATTGTTAGAGGATTTAAAGACCTCTGTGTTGGTATGAGACACCACTTGGTTAGTGAATTTCAACAGTGTAGTTTTTTTTCCTGTATAGAAGTGATTCTTTTTATTATAAATGTAATTGATGAATAGAATATATAGCGTCCCACCTTTTATCACATAAAATTTCATTACATTTTACAAAACTGAGGATCTTTAAGGTTTAGTGTCTTGGAAACCAGGAACATAAAACATGAAAACATAAAACATTCTTCTTAAACACTTGAAAAGCTTCTCCTTATGTTCTTCCTAGGTTCATTACTGCATCTCATAACCTAGGGACATATATTAAAAGAAAGGGTGAGCAGAAGCCCCGGCAAGGGAGACAAGGGGAAACATTTAACATGTGAACTTGAGATACATCAACAATGTCATGAAAAAGATCTTTAAGGCATGAGAAAAAAATCATGAGGAATATCATAATACAAATAATGTATTTCATAACATGAAGATTTGTATAAAACATTTAACACAGACAATCATTTCCATTTCACCAAGGTCCATCCCCAAGGTGTCATTAAAAATTACCAAGGTTATTCACCAAGGCATCGTTAAAAATGGTCATCTCTAGAGATTAAGTCTTTATCTAATGCATTGGAGCGTTATCAGGTCACACCCTTAAATGTGTCTTTATTATCTTGTGAGCCACATATATCATCATCAAACATTTCATAAACAACCCATATAGCATAAAAGAAATGGGTTTCATTTCATAGTCATCAAATTTTAAAAAAAAAACTGCTTTAAAGACGTGATCCTTATGTCACTTTAAACCCACGGAAAAAGGAAAGTGGGTCTCATGTATGTAAATCCCAGAATTAAAATAGAAAATTTTGATATATATGTGAATACCCCTGTAGAATAAAGATCTTTAATTATTCACTTAATAAAATAAAATAATTTGAAAAAAAGAGAAAGACATTTTGAGACGAAAATTCTGGAGCATAACGGCTATGATACATGGTTTTAGAAAACATTGAAAAGAGAGGGGACATGGTTCACCCGCTCATAAATGATGTATAAAACTGTAGGGGAACAGAATATAGAGTATTTAAGAACATGGTAATGAAATTTTAATGATATACTATATGAAACTAAGAACTTGAAAGGAAGAAAAAAATAATAATATTTCTCTTATGCGAATTTGGCAGCCTAACGGCGTCACTTAAAACTTCCAAAAATGGATTGACAAGAACAAATAGGCTCTCTCATCATATAAACATAAATGATCAGTATGATAGATATAGAGATAATACCCCAACATAATAAAAAGGAACTTGAAAGACTTGACCAGAAAATAGAACTTGAAAATGAGAAGGGTGAATGAATCCCTTAAAAATTCGGCAGCCTAACGGCGTCACTTAAACTTCAAAAAAATGAATTGACGACATAAAATAGGGTCTCTCATAATATGAATATAAACGATCAGTATGATAGATATAGAGATCATACCCCATCATAATAAAAAGGAACTTGAAAGACTTGACATGAAAATAGATCTTGAAAACAAGAAGGTGAAAGAACCACTTAAAAATTCGTCAGCCTAACAGTGTCACTTAAACTTCAAAAAAATCAATTGAAGAGATCAAATAGGGTCTCTCATAATATGAACATAAAAGATCAGTATGATATATATATAGATAATACCCCAATATAATAAAAAGTAACTTGAAAGACTTGACATGAAAATAGATCTTGAAAACAAGAAGGGTGAAAGAACCACTTAAAAATTCGATAGCCTAACGGCGTCAGTTAAACTTAAAAAAAATAAATTGAAGAGTTCAAATAGGGTCTCTCATCATATGAACATAAAATATCAGTATGATAGATATAGAGGGCATACCCCAACATAGAAAAAGAACTTGAAAGTCTTGACAAGAAAATAGAACTTGAAAATGAGAAGGGTGAAAGAATCCGTTACAAAAATTTCGGCAGCATAACGGCGCCACTTAAACATTAATAAAACGAAATGATGAGAGTAAGAGGGGATATATCATCATATGAACATGAAAATTAAATTAATACTAATATAAAAGAACATCCTCCAACATAAGAACATGGAGCATAAAGGAAATGACTTAAAAGAGAGTATTTGAAAAGAAAGAGAGAGTTTGGATCCCTTACCTTAAAACGTAACTCTTAAAACTCAATGGTTGGGACCTTGAGGTCTTGGGGCACCTTGGGAGGACTCCTTGGGAGGTAATGAGACCAGAGCTTCGTTGGGGGAGAGTTAGTAGTCTAATGTATGAGAGTATGGCTTGGTATTTATAGGGAAAGTGAGGGGACAAGGCATTAATGGCCAAGGGACACCTCATTGGTGGTTTTGGAAAAACCATGGGCTTGACCATGGTATTTTCCCATGGTATTGTCCACTTGGGACACCTAATACCTTATCTTACTATTCATAAGTCGACCATATTGATTACATACTTAATACATCATTTAATGATGTCATTAAACACCTGTAACTTAAAAACTGTATTTTCACTATTCATCGAAAATTCAACTTTCTCAAAAAAATCCCAAAATTTCACCTTAACCAAATATCGATGATCTAATTTCAAAAATGAACTCAATTTTATTAAAATAAATTTCTAAATATTTTTAATTTAATTTTTAAATAAATACACTATTCACCGAAAATTCATTTTTTTCAGAAAAATCCCCAAAAATTACCTTAACATAATATCGATGCTCTAAGTTCAAAAATGAAATCCATTTTATAAAAATAATATTCTAAATATTTTTAATTTAATTTCTAATTAAAAACACTATTCACCCGAAAAAAACTAATACTTGACTAATAATTTATGAAACCATTATTTAACCATTTTATTGAATCACATTACTTAATCAAGGTGTCTATATTATATTAATACTTTCTTTAAGTGAGATTACTAATACATTTGGTCACATTACTAATCCTAAGCATAAAATCACTATTCATAATTTACTATTCATCAAAAATTAAGTTGATCTTATTAGACTCTAAATTTCGTACTGAACATAATTGTAGAAGACCATTTTTTGAAAATCATTACATTATTTTAATTATTTAAGGTTTACATAAACATTTTTTAAAATATCCTTTCTCTAAGATTCACCAAAAATATGCATACTATATTTATCCAGACATTTGAAAATTCAAAAACTTTATCATAAGAAGAAATAAAATTTTTTATTTAAAACAAAGGATTACACAAGGCAGTTACGGTCTCCTTACATATCCCCTGATCACACCAGCATAAGACCTAAGTGTAAGGCGTGCTAAGGTGAGAGAATCTGAGGGAGGCTCGGCCAACATCGCATGAGTAGTAATTTCTATCAGTTTGAACTTCTCATGAAGGAGATTCCATTCTAGCTTTACATGATGAAGTTTGGCTTCGGTTTGGTCCAAAGAAAATCACAGTGGTGCTACCTCCTTCCCATGTTTTTTTAGATGAGCTTCGATCGGTCCGAGACTACTGGGTGAGGCCATCAAATCTTCTTTCTATATTAATTAACCAAGATCACTTGTATTTAGAGACAAATATTGAAATTTTTAGTTTCCAATGGTCATATTGACCATTGGTCATATAACATTCAAAACCCAGCAGTCTCATTTTAATTATACTCACGTTATCCAATGAAACAGTTTTGTGGAGTATAAAAAATAAAACAACACACAAAATTAGAAAACATGATTTATTCAAAATTTCGGGTCGTTACAGCATTTGCTCGAAAGATTATGATTGTGTTGGGTGTAGCCCAGATATTCTTGTGTGATGCTGATCACAAGTTGGCCTTGGCCCGGGAAACATTGGGTGGTTCTGACCATGGGATTGGGCGTTATGGATGCTGGCTTGAGGCAGGGTGACTATCAGGTTGGGCATAGCCTGGGTTACTTGGATGGCTAGGCCATCCGAATTGAGCAGCATGGTCGTAGGGACATGAGGTGTCAGAGATGTTGTAGCTTGGTACCTATTTTGGTGATTACTGCTCACCTGAGACTTTGAGTAGTGTGCACAAAGAGAGACTCCGTGATGTGGTGGTTTTCAGCACTCGTGTGGAGAGATACTCCCGTTAGTTTTTATGTAGGTACTATAGGTTAGAGTTTCTTGCCTTATGAATCCATGTGGAAGGTGGGGAGCCTTCAAGGGATAGCTTTGAGACTATCGGGTTGGGGGCAGAGGCTCGTTGTGATTTGAGGGCAGACAACTTTGTCCCTCCGGTTACTGGATTTGAGGGCAGACAATGATATTCTTACGATTACTTGATTTTCGGGTAGACATCATTGTACCCCCGGTTACTTATTAAGGGAATATATCACTGTTACTTAGGGTTACTACTGTTTGGGTGTACCTTCGAGACGTTGGTACTTAAGACATGAAGTGTCAGGTGGCACATGGTGTCTTGTTACATGACAGAGATTCTAGCATTGGACTAAGTAGATGACACTGCATGGTGGCTATTGAGCACTAGTGGTGTTTATGTTTATTTGGGAATAGTAATGTTTAATTTTTTCCTTATAAATGCATGTCATCTTAAACACTTATATTAGGGATGCACTGTTGGGTGGTATCCTACTGAGATTCGTCTCACACCCTGCACGGGCCCTTTGGGATGCATGCATACTTTATGGATTTACATTCCAGAAAGAGGTTGGCTTCAGAAGCTAGACTTCATTATTTATTACCTGGAGATGGTATGGACCTTGAGGTCTTGACTAGATGGAGTTTATTTTGTTTTGCTTTCTTTCCTGTATCATCATGCTTACTGGTCTTGTTGATGCAGCTGGTTGGCCATTTTTGAATTTACATATATATATGTATGACCTGCTTTGGATGTATGTCTGTTGTTTATTTGTAGTTACAAGTAATCATCATGTTTTTGGGATTACTTTCCATAGTTGTTGTTTATATCTTAATTCTTCTGTTTATTGATATTGGATATGCTTCTGCTCTGCGGGTCTGGTTTGAGTCTGCTGAGTTGTTTACTTCTGATGCATGTAATCTATCATTGTTCGGAAAAGTACCACCATTTCCTTATTCCTCTAAGAGGTTATAGCCTCCCCACTATACCTATCAAACCCTCGCTTCTAGTCGGAAGCCTTTAGCATTCAGGGTAGGTGTGTGTAAGGTAAAAACACCCGACCCGTTTAGCACTGTTCGGGTGGAAATTCAGGTTCGGGGCGTTAAAAAGTGGAATTAGAGGAGTTATTGATAGGGATTTAGTAGCAGCATTTTGCTGGCTACTAATGCTATTGAGGCTTCTCTTTTTATTTCTTCTGGTTTTACTATTTGGTATATGGTAGACTGGATATAGGTTGTGACTAGAACTGGGTTTCAAGCTTGTGTTTGGGGGCCTGTACCCCCAGGTTAGAGGGATGGACCAAGTTTCCATGGGTGGGAAATGTTGTTTTCTTTTTTCCTCAGATTATAGCTTATATGATTTCCACCTCGGTTGATTACTTGGTGTGTAATGTTATTTATTTTGATATGTGACCCTTGACCCGGTGTGGTAAGGGAAATTTTGGCCTTGCCCTGGTATGGAAAGGCTGTTTTTTTTGGATTTTGATAGGCACATTGTTAGGGTATTTCAATTTTATAACTTCATGTATTCTTTGTGAAGTGATAATTCCATGTGAATAATATCAGATTTCCATGATTTTTATGCTTTGAAATGGGAATAGGTGAAATTCCTGGTAGAATTTCTTATTGATTGCAATGTATTATGCAATGATTTATATATTTGTAGAATTGCATATGGAAAGGTATTTTGTTCTGACTCTTGAAAGAGAAGGAAAGTGCTATGTTTGAGGTGATTTTGATCACCAGGATTGGGTGACTCAATCATCGGTTTGAGATAATGTTAGTTGCCAGGATGAGCAAGGCTCGAGATACTTTTGATACTTGGCTCAGTTGAGGGAAGTTAAGGAGGCCACGAGGTTGGGATGCCATGGACATGGGTTGCAATAGGGGAGAGTAAGGGTAGTTATTTTATGCTTCCTATTTACAACTTTTTGTATCTATGTTGAATATATATTTTTATATATATATATGGGTTTTCTGACTATTTATGGTATTCAGTGGGTTCCTTTTAGTAGACTCAGATGGAGCGTCACGCGTGAGATGGTATAGTGCCGCAGGAGCAGGGTCGGGTTCAGGACCCGGTGTAGGCAAAGCATGAGCCGTAGGTAGAGGCTCAGGGACAGGAACAGGTCCTAGATCCAATGCATGTTAAACAACAGCAGGGATTGGCAGCATTCAAACCATGGATTAACGAGCAGCTCTGAGCTAGCCTGGTATGTGTCTTGCAAGGGATTGATAGAGGTGCGCAAGGTACAGAGCCATCTATGGCATATCTAACACGGGAGTTCCAGCCGTAGAACTCGCTACATTTTCAGGGTGAGGGTGGTCCACAGGTGGCTGAGAACTAGATAGAGAGCATGCAGATGATCTTTGAGCAGCTCAAGATCCCTCAAGGGTTGAGGGTCGATCTGGCAACGTACATGCTGAGAGTACCAACAAATGTTGGTGGGATGTGCATTTTTAGGCTCACAGGAACAAAGGGCTAGCATGTAAGGACTTCAAGGACTGGTTCTTTGAGAACTTTTACCCAGAGAAACTGAGGGAATAGAGGGCTTGGGAGTTATTGAGCCTTCAGTAGGGAGACATTTATTTCAGGGACTACGTAGCTACTTTCACTGAGTTATCTCACTTTGCACCTGGTATGGTAAGAAATGAATAGTCAAGGGTGAGGAACTTTATGGATGGCTTACGACATGCCTTTCAGATCCAGGTAAATATCTTTAGGTTTGGTTTGTTCTCATAGGTGGTAAATCAGGCGCCCATAGAAGAGGTAAACTAGAGGGATAGGCCCCAGGTTGGCCAGATGGCAGCTTCAGGTGATGGTTCAGATAGCAGGAAGCGAGGACAGGATGAGTTCTAGTTGGGAAGTCAGGCCAAGGACTTAGCTAAAACACCTCGTATCATTTAATCAGTGGTTTTATTTCAGTGTGTAAATCCAATACATGTTTGGACTCAACGTGATAGGCCTCTAAAGGAGTCTCAAGCATGTGGACAGGTCAGGCATCTAGAGAGGTTCTGCTAGCATCCTAATCAGATAGCCGGCAGGCATGGACCAAAACAGACAGTGGCATCTAGATTTGGTTCAGGTTTGGTACCATGAGAGGGTAGCCGAGTTTCAAATACACACAGAGGACGTGAAAAAGACTGTGGGACCCAGCTAAGGGGTTGTTGGCCGGTGACTGGAGTAGCACTGCAGGTAGGTCAGGCATCGGCCAGCAGTACTTCAGGCTAGGTGCACGTTGTGGATATTCCAAGGGCTGAGCAAGTTGGTGATCCAATGATGGTTAGAGGTACACCACGAGTGTGGTCATGACATTTTCGTTTTCTTTTGGCATGACCTATTGATTCATGTACATTTTGTGTGAACGAGGTGAAAAAGATTCATGTGGACTGACTAGATGTTGGTGAGTGGGATTGGAGACTTATCAAGTCTGGGATATATATATATATATATATATATATATATATATATATATATATATGAGATGTGTGGCAACGAGGCATCGAGGATGTGGGTTACTTGAGGTGTCGTGGGCATCAGGGCATCGAGGATGCAGGTTACTTGAGGTTCTAGGCTGCAGATTCATTTTGATCATCTATATGATGCAAGACCTTGTGGATGTAGATATCGATGCGGTTCGGGATATGTTGGGTGTCAGAAATGACTGGGAGCACCAATGAGGCGTAGGAGTGATGATGTTCCATGAGAGGACCATGAGTCTTGAAATAGGTTAGTAAACCCTTTCTTTGTTATTTTCTTGTTTGTTTGAGACAGAGTTGGGGAATTCTTAAGGTGGGGATCCCCTTGAGGAATTTAGCCAGAACCTTCGAAATCGAGAGAGTCCGGGTTACTTTGATCAGGGTGGCATGTTCGGTGCCATCTCTGGGTTTTGTTTCATAGCTCGGGGATGAGCTATGTTAAGGTGGGGAGATTGTAAGAAACCAGGTTTTTAGAATCGGTCAAAATCCCGACCCTATATGAATTTTTACTTGTTTCTTTGAAAACTGAGAAAATCTGGGATGTTCTGAAAATTTATAGACTACACTCCATCTACTCTAAAGTACACATCGTGTATGGGTTAGGCATGTACCAGTCGTGTGCTCACCGAGTATATTTCGCGTGATGGCCGTGTAGGAATTTACTATTACACGGCGTGTAGTGTTTCTCAACAAGTCGTGTACCCTTGACCGTGTGGAGTCCATACATGGCGTGTAGGCCCATGGGCTGGGTATAATGTTTTCAGAAAGTGCACGTCGAGTACTATTTGTACACGTCGTGTAGAGGGGATTTGTATGGGAATATACATGCTGTTTTGGGTATGTCGGTCGGGTAGAGTAGTACACACTGTGTACACCTAGGTACATGCTGTGTAGTCAGTCATTAAGTCCTCAGAGAAATATCAACCGTTATATGAATAGTAAAATGATACATTCCATGTAGTTTAAGTACATGTTTTGTATTTTCTTTTTTTCTCTAAAATGGGCAGTAACCTCGTTTTGAGGCAGAAACCCAAACCCTCGATGGGTTTGAGCTGGGAGAGCCGGTTGAAGCTCGTTTTTTCTCTCGATCGTCCGTCTGAACTCCATTTTGATTGTTGTAGGATGCGTTAAAACCCCCTCGGTAAGGCCTTGATTCCTCTTGAGTTTTTCTTATTGATTTATGTTCTAAGACAAATTATAGGGGTTTGAGCGGTTTTGGTTCTTTTGTAGATATAGTGCATTTTACACCTGATTGGAGGCTGTTATCGTAGGAGTGTCATCATAGTAGTATGAGGTAGGTGTTGCATACCTTGTTTTGTGTTTTTGTGGATGTTTGGGTGACGTGGCCTTTGGCACGTCTTCTGTTATTTTTGAGCGTGACCCTGTTTTTCCTGATATTTCCTATTTTATTGTTTATTTGACCTATGAGATGCCTTTGGGTATGCCCTGTTACTGTTTTACTTGAGCGAGGCTAGTCTAGGGGTTGTTTCTCGTCAGGGGATTTTGGTCGGGGGATTCCAAAAAGGTTATAATTGAATTGTATTGTTTTAGACTTTTATGTTTAGTTTATTAAACCTTGATATGAATTGTTAGAGGCTTTAAAGACCTTTGTGATGGTATGAGACAACACTTGGTTAGTGCATTTCAACTGTTTAGTTTGTTTTCCCTGTATAAAATTGATTCTTTTGATTATATATGTAATTATTGAATAGTATATACTGGAACCCTTGATGTTTTGTTGGGCATGGCCCAGATATTCTTGTGTGATTATAATCACAGGTTGGGTTAGCCCTATGTTACATTGTGTGCTTATGACCGTAGGATCGGGCATTATGGACATCGAATTGAGGTAGGGTGACTGTCAGGTTGGGCATGGCATGGGTTACTTGGATGGAAAGGCCATCATACTTGAGTGACATGGTTGTAGGGACACAAGGTGTTAGAGACGTTGTGTCTTGAGTTCTATTTTGGTGATTATCACTCACCCAGGACATTAAGTAGTGTGCACACAGAGAGATCCCGTGATGAGGTGGTTTTGACCACTCATGTGGGTAGAGGCCCCTGTTAGTTGTGGTTTAGGTGCTATTGGTTGGGGTGCTTTCCATAGGAAGCCACATGGAAGGTGAGGAGCCTTAAAGTGATAGCGTTGAGACTATCAGGTTGGGGGAAGAAACTCGCCATGATTTGAGGGAAGACATCGATGTTACTCTGATTATTTGATTTGAGGAAAGACAACAACGTTCCTCTTGTTACTTGATTTAAGGGCAGGCATCATTGTCCCCCAAGGTACTTATTGAGGGCAGATATCATTCTTCCTTCGGGTTACTACTACTTGGGTGTTTCTTCGGGACATTGGTACTTGAGACACGTGGTGTGAGGTGGCACATGGCACTAGGTTACACAAGAGGGATTCTGTCGTTGGCCGAAGTAGGTGAAACTTTATGGTGGCTCCTAAGCACTAATGGATTTTATGTTTATTTGTGCATCGCACTATTTCTTTCTTTCTTTATAATTGAATTCCTACTTAAACACTTGTATTAGGTATCCAATGTTGGGTGGTATACTACTAAGATTCAACTCACACCCTTCATGGAACCTTCGGGACGCATGCAGAATTTATGGGATTACGGGCAGGAAATAGGCCAGCATCAAGAGTTGGACTGCATTAGCTATTACATGGAGATGGTATGGACCTTGAGGTCTTTCCTAGTTGGAGTTTATTTTGTTTTTCTTTCTTTATTGTATCATCATGCTTACTTATCTTGTAGCTACAGTTAGTTAGCCATTAGCGCCTTTACGTATGTATATGTATGACCTACTTTGGATGTATGTTTTTCATTTAGTAGTAGTTACAAGTTATCACCATGTTGTTGTGATTACTTTCTGTGGTTGTTGTTTATATATTGCTTCCACTGTTTATTGATATTGGATATGCTTCCACTCTACGGGTCTGGTTCAAGTATGTTGAGTTGTTTACTTCTGATGCATGTCATTTATCATTGCTCAGACCAATACCACCATTTACTTCTTCCTCCGAGAGGGTATAGTCTCCCCACTATACCAATCAGGCCCTATCTGTTAGTCGGCATCCTTTGGCGTTCATGGAGGTGCACCTAAGGTAGTAACACCTAACCCGTTTAGCACATTTCGGGTGGCTATTTGGGTCTAGGTCATTAAAACCATATAGTTCTACAAAAAAATGTATCCAAATCCCTTCATCAATGCGTCACTATAAATCACAAAATCTTTTCCACTTCAGGGTAGTCTAATAATAGGTGTTCTTACTAGCCTTTTGTTTAATACCTTCATATTTTCTTCACATCCATCTATCCAAATGAACATGGCTCCCTTCTAAGTGAACTTGGTGAGTGGATTTTTTTGTTCATGAGTTATTCACTAAAATGTTTTGATAATATCCTATATAAATAAGAAAACTATATATCTCATTCATAGTGGTTTGTCTGAGACAATTTTTTATAAAATTCATCTTTTATGGGTCAACCAATATTTTGTCGCTTGATATTGTACAACCAAAAAATAAACCTTTTTATAGCCATTATTTATACTTGGAAAATTTTTAATACAGTTTATCCTTCCTTAGGTTCTTCAGTATAATCCTAAATTTATCTTCCTGTTCTTTATTACTCTTGAAAGATATAATAATATCATCTATATATACTACCAAAAAATGATTAGTGTAATATATAAAGACTATATTCTTAAAATCCATGAAGATAATAGGGAAATTAGTGAGACTAAATGGTATCACTATAAATTCATATTGTACATACATTGTATTGAATGTTTTCGTGGGAATATACTCCTTCTATAACCTCAATTGACGATATCTAGAATGAATTTCAATCTTGGAAAAGTAATAATATCCAGGCAGTTGAGAAAACAGGTTATCAATATGGTGTAAAGGATACTTGTTTTTGATATTGATATTATTAATCTCCCAATAAGTTATGCATAGTCGAATTGATACGTCTTTATTATTAACAAACAAATAGGTTCACCCCATTTTTACACACTTTTCCAGATCAACCCCATGTTAATATTATCCTGGAGTTTCTTATTCAATTCCTACAACTCAATCAAGTCCACTCAATATAGAGTCTTAGAATTAGGTGTAGCACCAGGTAAGAGTTATATTGAAACTGTAACTTTAAAATTTGGAGGAACACTAGGAAATTCTTCTATTGAAACATATACCAAATCCCATACAATATAAATATATTCATTTTTGAGTTTCTCTCAAACCATATGAGATAAACCCCCTTTTTAATAGGAATCAAGACCCATATAATGGATGAAATTTCCATCATAAGTTCATATTTATCATCCCACTCATATAAAATCATAGGTTGGTTCTAAATATAAAATGGTGATGTCCTTCCTATCTAATTTATGTCATATTTATATAAATAAATCCAATTCTGGCAAAAGATAATATCATGCTCAACTAGAGGGAGAATAATAAAACTTGTAGGAAAAACATTCACATAGAATTCAATCATAGATGAATCGTTGATTTGATATGAGATGGTCATACAATTAATATTTTTCCATACTAATTCAACATCAAATTATTTAGATTGAATTTCTATACCCTTCGTAAATTATACTAATACAAAGGAGTGGGTATATCTCGAATCAAATAAGACATTAGTAGTTCTATAGTGAATGGTTAGTGTACCTTTCATCACATTATTATCATAATCTTCATTAGAATTAGTGAACATGTGAGATTTTTAATTGTATCTAGGTTTAGATGTTTATGAGGTTGATCATCACCATTGAACTTTGTGTTAGATCACTTGTTACCATAATTAACATAATGATTGCATTTGAAACACTGGATTGTTGGTGGTGCATTCTATGGTGATTTCTATCCAACATCAATTATCTTCTTCATTCCATACCATTAAAATTCAATTTTATATTGACCTTACTTTCCACACTTAAAAATTTTACCAGTACCCTTAAGATAATTTCCTCATTGTTTCATTGCATTCCTATAGTATAAAGGAAAACTCATCTTCTTATCCCTATATTTATTAGAATTCCTTTTTAATTCAATATTTCTCTTCTTATCTCAACCATAAGATTTATGGGTAATACCAATCAAAATTTCCATCTTGATGTCAAATTAGAAAATATTTTTATTACTAATAAATTCATGTACTTACAAGTTGTGTGATAATACTATAATCATACCTTGCAAGTCTTGTAAAATTTTCTTCATAGGTACTAATGGATTCATCGACCTTCGAATTTATCTCAATGAAATACATTTCCATTTTAAAAAGAATAATATATGGAAAGTAATTATTTAAAAATAAGATCTTCAAATCATGCCACCCCATGGGGTTAATTTATTCTTGTTTCCTTTTGTTCTAGATAAGATTCCACCATTGATCTAATTTTTCATACAAATGATAAAAATCTAAAAAAAATAATGTTATGAACATTGGGGAATGAAAAATATATTTTTAGTGTTACCAATCCATTTCTAAGTAACTTGTGGATAAATATAACCACTAAAATTAGTTAGATGTTTCCTCATTAAAGAATCAATGGAACATTGTTCCCCCATTTTCCTTTTAGGATTCTCGATGTGATTCAAATCATGAGAAAGTTGTGTAAGTATAAAAATGTGATTTTTTATTCCATATCCCATCACATTTATTTACTCAAAAGGAAAATCATTTCATCTTCAATCACATTCAACATTAACATGGCTCATTTAGGTTCATACTATTAACTAAAAGTGAAAATTATAATGTCATCACCAATAATCATAGTGGTAAACCATATAATCATGAGAAATAATTTATAGGATGTCTAAATCATGACACCTTATTTTCAATCTATGACACCTTAAGTTTATCTAAGGTCATTCATGGTCTTCATATATTCAAATCCTTTATAATATTTCAAAAATAAAATGTGAATTTACCCAAAAATATCCCCTAGGAGTTTCAAAATAAGTGTATGGTAAGTGTGCACTCACCATGAATTAGAATGTTTATTGAGATATATTTGACCAACTTTTTATGGTTTATTACCCTTATATGATTTTTTTACAAAACCACATCCACTTATAGTATCAAAACAAGGATGTTTTTCTAGGAAAACAACACAAATTAATTTACCATAACTTAGGACATTTTCCAATACATAATATTATCCTAAGGGTTCTCCCTAATATTTTATCATCCTGGTTATTGAAGGTAACTAAACCTTTATATGATAAAAATTATAGTGATCTATACATTTCATACATTAATATTACATCTTATTAGTTTAATATTTAATACTTAGCATTTTTATAAACACTAAAATCATATAGGTTTAGTGAATTTAGAAATTTAGATTCCTAAATAACTGGTTCATAAGAGATATACATCAACTCTTTCTGAGTTATTAAAAATTAGAACCCTTATTAGACATATGATACTTAAAACCTTTATTTATAACCTGGGGAAATGAAACATAATAAATAATGAGCTCATATGTTCAATAATGGTAAACAAAAGAGACATCAATTATCACATAAACATAAAATGAGCATAAGGGTTTTAGAATATGATCTTAACATTTGAAAAACATAACTTATAAATATTAGATAATAATATTGAGTAATGGAATAAATATTGGCAGTTTATAAGACCTTAATCATAAATTAATCAAATAACATGATCTATGAGACAACAACATTGTAATAATACATAAGTTTGCGGCATAAAAATAAGCATATAAAATCATTTTCTTAGTCAAGGGACACTGTCAAGACTATGATAGTGAATATGGTTCACTCTCCATTGCATCATATCCTTATACAAGCTTCACTCTAAAGACTATCCTAGTGGAAAAAATCCTTTATTAAAATTGGTTCACACCCCATTTCTGTTATTATTATCTCATGAGATACCAATCATTACCCAATTCATTGGAAGGATATATAATTTTAGGCCCACCTTTTAAATAAAATAATCATACATATGTGTACCACTTGATCATAAAACATTCAATATATCATAAACCATGAAAAATTATCATGTTTCACAAATATTTCTTCATTTCATCATTTCATAACCTCTGTAAAACAAATGGGTTTCATAAAAGTTTCATCATAATATAATTAACCCATGGGAATGAAATGGGTTTCATAAAATAATTATTAAATCATAATCATCATAAGTTATCCCAATAATGAAATTTTATGGTAACATTAGATCATAAAGTAGGTAAAAAATTTGTAACATCAAAGGATGCCATCATGGATGAAAAATGATTCAATTGGAAAATACCCTTTTCACTTGGAAATAACTTATTTAAAATAAACAAATCTCAAATATTAAGGAAAATATTTTATTTTTCAAAAAAAAAGTGAAAATTGAAAAGGAATCTTCAAATAATTTGGTGACCATGATGGAAAGAAATGTTTTTCATGTCTTTTATATTAAAAAATTATTCTTTTCACATTTTTTATAAAAACTAAAAAGTACCACATTCGGAAAATGAAATAAAGATTTATTTTAAAAGCATTTTGTAAAAATTAAAACATGGGTAAAAATGAATTTAAATAGTTACAGGAGAACGGTAAAAATATTCTTGAAATTTTTTTAGAAAACATGGATATAGAATAAAAGTGATTTTTGATCAAATAGTAAAATAAAGTTCATTTTATATAAAAAAAATCTTTTAGTATCATGAGTTATTAAATAGATAAAATTTAATTGAAAATATGTAATATCCATAAATAAATAGAGGATAATAAAATTCATTAGATTCCTCAGAGGTATACCATGAAATTTCATCATTGGAAACTTAATTTTAAACAATCTCGGTAAACAATGAGATTGTAATATAAATACATTACCACATGTTTGACGTGGTTTAAAAGTGATATAAACTATTTTATAATAAATTTAATTTTATCATAATTCTATACATGAATAATTTAAATATTTATAATATCATATATGATCCACTTATAAAATTTATTTCCCACGAATTAGTAATTACTTATTAAATTCATCATTTCTGAGTGTTTATTGTTTCACTTTTCATGAGGATTTTGCTTCAGTAGTTCTGGTCCATGTACATTGATCATGGTTACATCATATAAATACTGTTAATAATGAAATAAATATCATATATACTCATTATATATATATATATATTCATCAATAAAAGGTAAATATAGAAAAATTAACTTCATTATTCATAGAGATAGTTAGTCATACGTACGCATGAATGTTGTGTTCACTTTTTGAAATATATAATGAAAGAATGGTAAATAATAATTCACCATTACATAATCATAATTATATCATATATATAATATATTTTCTTTAGATTTATCATTATTACCATCCATGTAAATCGTAATCTCAAAATGAAATGCATCGGTTCATGGAGGTGGTAGTCTACATGTACATATGAGTAACATTATTATTTTCCAATGGATTTCAATGTGAGAAGGTATATATGATATTATAATTATAGAATAATAATTGTTTCCTAAATATCATGTATAACATTAAACCCATAATATTAAATAACAATGTTATATAGTTATGGAATATGAGTTATATTGCTACATGGAGGCAATAGTCCATATATACGCATGAGCGATACTTTCACTTCTCATTCAATGGAATATAGGGTGGATATTGGTTGTTATATAATAATAATAATAATAAAATTTAATTATATTTAGTATAATTAATTTATTATTTTATGATTAATAGCAAATATTTATAGGAGGAATAAGAATAAATAAATTTAAAGAGGTTGGGTAAGATGATTATCTCTTATTCGATATGACTCATTTAGATCCTTTAACAAGGACCCCTTGAATAATCTTTTAAGAGGACCAACACCCTAGATTCATGTCTAGGAATGTTTAGAAGGTAATTGGGTAGTTTTTGGTCAATATAGTTGGCTAAAATTGGTGTAAATAATAAAAAAGACGGGTCTCCTTTTATTACATGGGGAGAGGACACACTTGGAATTTCTTAAAAGATTGAAATATCCTAAAATAATTCTTCATACAAGTGATTCTAAATGGTTATAAATTTAAAATTTGGGATAGGATAAGGTTAAAATATTCACATTAAATATTATTTAAAAAATATTAACTGGAAAACTAACCCATATATATAGTTTTAACCCCCACACCCACCCACCCTCTTAGTAAACTCATTTTAACCTTATCTATGAGAAAACATTTTATGTTTTTAAAATTTTTTATGATAGAAAATGAAATTATCCCCATTATAAATTTAATATTTTTATTATAAATATATAATACACTTAATAAAATTAAATTCACATAATTTCTAGAAATTTATTTAAAATTAAACCCATAAATGTGATGAAAAGAGGTTTTCTATAACAAAATAATAATAAAAAAATTATACCAAAATCCGACATAAAATTAATTCATATAATTTTAATTTAATTAATAATATATAAATTAACTAATTTTACTTTTTAATTCATTTAATAAGATAAATGTTTTTAAATGTTTTAAATGAAATTATAGTTTTCGATAAATATCATTATTTTTCAGTATACAGTGAAAAATAAATATTTTTAGAAAATTTTAAAAAATTCACACTAAGATCGGTTTGACATGTTGATTTCAAAAATTAAGATAATTTTTTAAATTAAATTTTAAAAAAGTGTCAAAAATTAATTATATATTTTCTTTACAAAAATAAATAAAAAAATTATTAAGAAAATGTATTTTTGAAGCATATAAATAATTTACTAAAAATTGAGTACTTATTTAGAAATATATTTTTTATCTAAAAAAATTATATATAATTGAAAAAATTTGTTTTCTAATTTCAATTACTCCAATTTAAAGGCCATGTTATAATGGTATACTATATTATGGTTCATTTAGACTTATGGTTCTGTGTATCGAAAGCTATCGGGGAAATTACAATTATTTGAAAAGAAATATATCATAAAATATCAGGTTGTTACAAAAATTCTGGTGGGATAACATGAAGAGGTTTATTGATTAATTCTCATCGTGATGCTTGGTATGCCAACAAGTCAAGGTTGGATGATATATTTCTAAGGGTATTATGTAACCATTACCTATACAAGTATAGAAATGGGAAAAACTAAAAATAAATTTTAATGTAGGACTCTCTAAGATATCTAAAGGCTATAAATCCTTTTAGGTAGTAGTTAATCACCTTAAAAAATCAAATCATTTCATTACTATCAACAAATATTTCTCTCTTGACCAACTTTTTATAATATATATGAGGGAAATATTAAGATTTTATGAATTTAAACTCTTCTTTATATCTAATCAAGATCTAAGGTTTAACTTACAGTTATAAAGAAGGATTAAGCAAGCATTGGATATAGATCTTGGTTTTAGTACTATTTATCACCCTCAAGGAGATAGTCAATCATAGAGAACCATTAAAACTCTATAATATATACTAAGATCATGTTCAATGGATTTAAAAGGATTTTGGGATCAGTACCTTCCCTCAATGGACTCTCATATAACAATAATTTTCATTTGATAATAAAAATGAAAATTATGAGGCTCTTTATGGGAAGATGTGTCAGAATCCAACATTTCAGGATAAAGTTGGAGAGTGGAATCAGATAGGACCTGATCTTATCCAATAGATAACAAATAACGTTCAAAATAATTTTTATCATTTTAAATCTACACAAATAAAATAGAAAATCTACGTGGGAAATCATCAACCTGACCTATAGTTTGAGGTCAAAGATAATGTGTTCCTTTGTATATCACCATGTACTAAATTCATGAGGTTTGAGAATAAATGATATAATAGTCCTATATACATCGTCCCCTTTGAGATCGTTGTCATATTAGAGTTGTATCCTGTCAACTAGCACTCCCACATAACATATCTCAAGTACATGATGTGTTTCATGTATCCCTCTTAGGTAAGTACATACCAGACCCCTCACATGTATTGAATCTAGATGTTATACCTTTGGAGAAAAATATTTCATATGAGGATTAGTCGGTGAAGATATTAGATTTTAGTGACAAAGTTATATGAAACAAGGAAACTCACTAGTTCAAAGAACTATGGTAGAACCACATGTTTGAAGCAACCACATGGGAACTAGAAGAGGTAATGAAATAGAAGTACCCTCATCTATTTCTGTTTATGAAATGGAATTTCAAGGGTCAGATTTATAAAGGGTGGAAGAATGTAACGAACAAAGTTTTTTAAAATAAAATCCCCTTGTGAAGGAATAAATTTCTTATTAAGAACTATAGTTATAGAAAACACATTACCTCTATTTAATTTTGGACATTTTAGACTATTATTAAATTTGGACATAGTTTTTTTGTTAGACATAAAATACTATTAAGTATCATTAACATTGATAATATATCCATTCTATAGTGACCATTAATATTAGTATATATTAAGGGTCAATATAAATTCAAATTTATCCAAATAAAATAATCAATAGCATCAACTAGTTGGATCATACCATATGAATCCCACTTATTGGAGCTTCTGAGAGATATAGAATCACCAAGCCTTTCCTTTGACCAATACCAACCCTATATTAACAACTCAAACATTATTAAAACCATTTAGAGTAGTATTTCAAGTTTATCAAGATCATATCCCAAACCATGTTTTCTCAACCACCCCAAAAAATTACAGCTATTGCACACAATACCATTACTGTGTATGATGGTGTAATAAGGGGTTATGTATCTTGATGATATTAGTATAAATTTTTATATTTTATTTTTAATAAAATAATGATCATATATATCTTTTTCTATTATTACTTCATTTGTATATATGATTATATAATGATTTTGATAAAAATAGATTTTGATATGAAGAAACTAAAATTTTATTTTTAGAAAATATAAATTTTCAATTAAAAAACTATTTTTGATAAATTGAATAATTTTTTAAATAATATTTTCATTAAATATTATTAATAGATAATATTTATTTAAATATAAATTATAATATAATTTAATGAATTTGATGTGATTTTTATAAGGGTCAGATAGTTATTAGTGTTTTAAAACTAGTAATTTCCTATAAATAAGGATTTTTATCTAAAAATTTAAATTCTCATATTTGTAAAAGTATTTGGTAAAATATATATTTTTTATTAAATCCTAATTTCAAAATTATCAAATGCTTAATTTTTCACAATTTTCTGAGACAATTTAATTTTTGGGTAAAAATTAAATAGAGTACAAATATATTGTATGTATTATGACATTATAATATCCCAAAAGTGATGTAATAAATACGATAAAAGGAATACATGATGAAAAATATATTTTCCCTTCAAAATATTTTAATTTTTAAGTAATTTTGTTCATTTTAAAAACCATTAATCATTCCTCCAAAATCTGTATTATATTTTATGGTTTCAGAAGAACAAAACTTTACGAACATGACTCACTTCTACATCAAAAATAATATTATTTTAATGAGAAAGGTATTTTCCTAATAAAAAATTTAAAACCACTCTTATTTCTTATTAAACATGGGTGAAAAAATATTTTTTTTGGGATTATGTTATTAGATAGAGTCCAAAACCAATGTTTAGAAATTAATAAATAATTTCCCTCAATTTTTCTATAAATACCTACCCAACCTACCATTCCTCTTCACAAAAAACCCATTGAGTATTAATTTAATCTCCCTATCCTTCTCTAAATCCCTCCCAATTTTTTCAAACTCTTAAGAAGCTCGTTTCCAGCTTCTATAATCACCCCCCCCCCCCATGCTAAGGGATTCTCTTCTTCATCTTTTTTTAAGTAATTTCTTTGTATTATGCCTTTTTATTTCAAATTGTTCTTGTTTACATATGTTTTTAAAAATACATTTATTTTACTTATTATTACCATGTAATTAGATACCACCTTTCACCCTCATTAAACTCTTTCATTAATCTTTATATGCCCATGTTTTACCGCTGAAATTATCCAATGATTTTTCGTTCCAAAAAAATCATTCTGAATACAAATCCCCACTTCCACTCAAGTATATTCACCTAGATGTAAATATTATTCATTTATTTGGGACTTCAATTTATGTAACCCACTCTATTTAATCATATTATTAAAATTTATGATTAATTTATTTTTTAGTATGATCTATGTAGCACACAAATGAATGTACATGATGAGCGGTTTATAGTCAAGGAGAAGAAGTATTTCCCTCATAAATACTATTAATCACTACCTAAGTATGTATATTTTAAATAAACAAGAAACAATTCAAGTTCGTTGACTATTATAGTCTAAATTGATAGGGAAAATGAATTATTTAATTGTGGAGTGGATTTAGTTGTTGGAAAAAAGAATAATGGAGTTGGCTCTTTGGTTTGAGAGTTTGAATTTATTGAGATAGATGGGTGGGCCTAATAATATATAGCCCTACAATATATTTAGTAATGTAATTATCTTATGAGAAACCATATATGGTTCATAAGAAGTTATCCTAAGAACACTATATTATGATTTCTCTGTGGTTAGCCTTGACTTGTTCTTATGATGACATGTTTTATATTGTTTCTATATTCCTATGATGCCTTGATGTTATCATTTTGTATGATACTTCAATGCTCATTATTGTGAATCTCACCTTTTTATGTCACAATGTTATTACATTGACTCACATTTACTTATTTACCTCATTCTATGCTTTGATTATCCACTTACTGGGCTTTATTGTTCACCCATTTCTTATTTACATCCTCATGTTATCCATGGACTTTAAGATAATCAATGGATTTTAAGAGCATGTATTTTAGTTTTCAAAAAAATTAACGGTATCCCTATTTTAAGTTATTATGATATGTATATAATTACGCAAAGGTACTATGACTATCAATATGTTGATATACTATTGTATATGTCTTTATTTTAAAATTCATGAAATAATGTATATAAAAGATACGGGTTGTTATAGTCCTTTGATGCCAAAGAAATATATTATACAAAAACAGAGAAGGTGTTTTTTCTATTATTATTTCTTTAGATAAATTTCAATCTTACTTTATAGGAATAAAACTATTTATTCTAATCATGTTCCCTTAGGTAATTAATCAATAAAGTAAAAAAAATAAAAGGATAGTGAGATAGATGTACAACTATAAGAATTTAAATTGGAGATAAAAGAAAAAAGTGTACTGAAAATATTTTTGTGGAATAAACGTGCATATTTCCTCAAACATTCAAGATAAATTCACCTACAAAAGAAATTTTATATGATTAATTCCTTTTTTGACTGTAGTGTGAAGCTACTCAAGCACCCTGGTTTGCTAATTTAGTTAATTTCCTAGTCACATAAAAGGTACCTTCCTTATTTACCTATCATCAAACTTTTAAATTAAAATATAATTTCAAATATAATTTATGTTAAGATCCATATTTATAGAATATATTTAGTGATCGATTAATAATAATATTTATGCCTGAAGAAAAAGTTTATTATGTTCTTCAATTTTGTCATACACTTTCATGTAACGTACATTTTGGACCTCAAATAATAGCCATGAATGTTTTAGATGCTAGTTTATTTTGGACCTCAATTTTAAATGCCCCAAATGTTTTTTGAATTTTTTTTACAAATGGTCAGTTTACTAGTGTACTTTTCCAAATCTATCAGACACCCCAAAAACTACTAATTTTGTAACAGCCCAAGATTTTATGAAAAATATTCTTTTTAATTTCACTAATGTCTTGTGTTTTACGCTACACCAAAAGGAGCTTGCACAACACGCATCCTTGACTTGCCTGGCATTACACGCAATCGCAACCTTCCTCGATAGCGTGTGTAGTACGCAATACTGCGTTTCATGAAACAACGATATGCTATTAAAATATTATTAAAACTAGCCGTTATGAATAGTAATAACCACTTTTTGAAATTTTGTAAATTTTATTTTTCAAAATGGAATTCATTTTTGGATTCGGAGTATCGAATTTAGCCTAAGGTGAAATTTTGGTACTTTTCGGATAACTTTCATATTCTGATGAATAGTGAAAATTACTAAATTATAATTAAAAACAACTTTTTTAATCAAAATAATTAATAGTGATAAATCATCAATTTGAGTGGTTTTAAAGTATATTTAGAATATATTTTTACAATTTAATATGATGTTGGTCATTGGATTTAATTTCACATTTAAACCAGACATACTCAAGTGTCAATCTTTTGATAGATATTGTTTCTTAAAAACACGCTATTTGTTTTAACAGCGGGATTTAATTATAAAATTAATTAATGAAATTTCTATGTTATGAATTTGGTAAAATAGACTTCATTTTTGAATTCGGAATATGAAATATAGCTTAGGACGAAATTTTGGCATTGTTCTGAAAAACATCAATTTTTGATGAATAGTGAAACTACTAAGTGGTAGTTAAAAAACTGAATTTTTCATAAAACTTAATTTTACCGCTTCTGTGAAAGGAATTTCAAAAATCCGAGAGACACGGTTGATGTCAGTAAGTAAAATGTGGTTCAATGGGATGAAAATAATTTTTGGTGAATAGTAACTTTTTACTTTTATTTACCACGGTTAATAGTAAATAGGGTAATTAAGGGTAACAATGATATTAATATTATCCTAACACATGTTCTAATCCTATTGGACAAGTGTATCTCGACCAAAAACAACCTTAAGTGTAAAATATTATCATTTAGGCCCACTTAGATTAGATTAGGACATTTATTATTATTTAATTCAAAGAAGAGTTAAAAGAGTTAAAATCAAAGTTTATTTACTAAAAAAATTTTAATATAGGGTTATACATAAGATAAATTCGATTTTAAATATTCATTAGAAATATAAAAAGATTTCCTACATAATGGAATTTTATTTGTAATTTTTAGACATCAAATAAGTTAATTTATATATGACACAAAGATGATGCAGTAATTATCTTATTAATGAAATATTGACATAATTGATATTATAAGTACCAAAATAAATGTAA
This sequence comes from Viscum album, assembly GCA_963277665.1. Lineage (NCBI taxonomy): Eukaryota > Viridiplantae > Streptophyta > Magnoliopsida > Santalales > Viscaceae > Viscum > Viscum album. The sequence goes on along the minus strand of OY728136.1, from coordinate 1,616,212,708 downwards.
TTTAAGACTTTTTATGAATTCCACTAATTTTCTAGGTTACTATGATATATTATTGTTGATTTAATAAACTTGGTTAGAACATATAATTCTGTTATGACTTTCACAAAAATCATATATCAAATAGTGTCAAAATTGACACAAAATAGTTTTTAAATCAAATATTATATTATTAATTGTTATTTTATTCCTAAAAATCTAAGGTTCGGAAAAATGACTTAGATACGGATATATGTATTATTAATAAACAATTTGGGGTTCGTTTGGCATGTTATAGTAAGTGTATTAACCATATAGTGAAAGAAAACAAAAAGACACGGTAAAAGTTAAATTATTTAACTTAGAGTTAAATCTAATTGATAAGGTTAAAATAATATCCTAAACTTGTCTAAATCCTATTGGTTGATAGGATTTCGACCCTTCCCCACTTTAGCTTCGAAATAAGACCCTTTGGAACCATTATAAACCGATTTTGACATTAATATAAAATAATATTTTGAGGTATTCCTAAGGTGCCCCTCTCCTCCCTTATAAAAGGACACCTCCTCCCCCTCCTCCTCACACCAATTTGAGCACTCAAGCTCGGCCAAACCCTGCCAAAATCTCTTCTCCACTTCCCTAGAAACATCCTAGAGGTTCTGGTCTTCCTCAAAGACCAATTTTAGTGCCCTAAGAGGAGGTCTCAAAGAGGCACTTCAAAGAAGAGGTAATTACTGTTACCAATTCTTTCATCTTTATTTCTTCTTCCACTTCTTCTTCTTAGGTTGTTTCATTATGAAGTAATAACATCAGTATCACTCATATACTGATATGTTATTATAAGTATTAAACAACCCTATTTCACCATCTATTCATCCTACGGAAAAAGAAATCACCGCGCGTGCGTACGTACGGAATACCGTCTCCACGCCGTGGTGTAATCTATTTTCCACCACCACCTTACATGGATGGGTATAATGGTGTAAAGAATAACTATACATAGTTATTACAACATCATATTGATTCCGATATATTGTATAATCCACTCCAATTCAATTCAATATTTATGGAAATGATATCATCGCTCGTGCGTACGTACGGACTACCGTCTCCAAGACGCGATGAGATTCATTCTCCATGTTAACCATTTAAGAATGATTATAAAATATATATAAGAAATAATAATGAAATATATGAAATTATAAATCTACTAGATTTATGTATATATATATATGTATGTCATCTACTTACTTCCATTCAAGACAATAAGGAAAGGAAAACAACGTTCATGCGTACGTACGGACTACCGTCTCCATGAACGGTGTTTTTCATTTCATTTATCTATCTATTATATATATATATATACTGAATATATATGATATATGAATCATATGTTATATTCTGGAAGTAAGTAAATCATGATATAAGTAATAATAATGTCAAGAACAACAAGTCAAAACACCTACGATAAATGAAACGATTTTACCCAAAACGCTTCTTTAACATGGAATTTACAAAAGAACGGGTAATATAATGTCATAAGTGAACCATATATGATATAATAACAATGAATATGATTCTGTAATAAGTCAATGACATTATTTAAATCATTATACAGGAGCTTCAGACACGTACAAAGCAAATCGGACCTAAGGTAAGGGAAATATAACAATCTCATTTTTATCCGAGATTGTTTATTCGTAAGTATTTACTGGGTGTATTTTATCATCCACATCCATGTTCCCTCAATATGTAATATTGTTTCCATCCACTTACAATCGTTTAAATCAAATTTTACCCTTTGGTGAGTTTTTAGTAAAGAATATGAAAGGAATCTTTTGTCATTTTTTTCATACGAGGTACTTTTTGACTTTTTTGACAAAAGTACGAAGAATGTTTTTTTTAACTTATACGGCATGAATGGATTTTTTAAAACATTATTTCCAAGAAGCTTCCTTTACAAGTTTTCAAGTTTATTTTTAATCAACTTCTTTTATTTTAAAGTCGTATGACATGTTATGAAAGGAAAAATGTTTTTGAAGTAGAAATGATATTTTCCTCAAGAATGGAGTTCAAGTATTTTATCAAAATTATTTTCCATCTAAGATAATAAAAGGGTTCTGTTTTTATCCCTATTATTACATGGATTTGATTATGTTGTGATGGAAATATTTTTATGAATTCCTTTATCTTATATGAATTGTTTTATGATGTCATGTTGTTTAAGAATTCCATTTTTATTACATGGGTTACGCTATGATGTATGGTTTATGATTATGTGGCACACATAAGAAAGGATTCATTATAAGATGGGTGGGACCTATATCTCCCTACAATGCATTGGGTAAAGATTTTATATCTCATGAGATAGACATGGCTGGAATGGTAGGTTATACCGGTTCAGTGAAACAGGACTGAAACGAGGGTGACTCGGTTCAGAAAGGGACTTTGTCCACTAAGATAGTCTTGACAATGAGTCTTGACTAACAAGAAATGATTCTCTATGATTATGTGTGTATGCCACAAAGTTTCATGTTTTAAGTTATGCTTATTGGGATTTCATTTCACTGCTATGATTTATCCCATGTTATGAAATTATGCTCTCTTTTGCAGGTTAAGATTTCCAAAAGTTATGTTCTTATGAATATGATGTGATTGATTTTCTTTTGTTTACCCTTACTGAGCATTTGAGCTCACCCTTTTATGTTTTCTTTTCCCCAGGATATAAAGAATGGTTTTAGGTAAAAAAAAAGAAGGGAAGATCTTTATGGGAGATATTGAGGATCTTTCACCACGATTAGAAGATTATGTTCTGAGTTTCCAAAGACACTAAACTATTACGGTCCTTGTGTGTGTGTTTTTGTTATGTACTAAGTATTCCGCAAAAGTAATGTAATGTCCATGTACGATAAGCTTCGGGTCTCTACAAATTTTCTATGATGTATTTTATGAATGGGGATTAGATTTCATAATACCATTTCATATATAGTCTAGATTTTCCTATATCTTATTAGTAGATGATTATGCTTCTAAGTAGATTGAATAAAAAATACTAAAACAGATAATTCCAATATTGAAATTTAATTTATAAAATAAAATATTTTTTATAAGTTTGGAATCCCTTGATAAATAACCATTGAACAATATACAAATTTCTATAAAAATTATATGGAATACATAGTGAATAAGTATATATTATATCATAAAACTTTAATTTCATAAAACCCCCAAAAAAATAGGATAGTAATGGTTTCTAACAAGATAAAAAGTATTTCTTAGATGACAGTGCAACCCAATTGGAAAGACTGAAGTAGAAAACCATTCAGATGCATTTTGGTCTTATATAAATTACTACAAAACCCCCTTATGTATGTCCCTTTTTATAATAGTCTATGGAAAACACTATAACAGGCCTATTGATTATCATAACAAATCCTATTGGGTTGTTAAAAGAGTTAACCTGGAGTTTGAAAAGTATAGAGAGAAGAAGAAGCTATAGATGATATAACATGAATAACTGAGAAGATAAGCCTATAATGATTTTATATTGTATAAGGAGAAATACTAATATATCCTTGAAGTACTCTTCTAGAAAAAAAATAATTTCAAATTAGAGATAATGTGACTATGTTCTCTTCAAGGATTAAACTCATTCTAGTTGAGATAACGAGAGAAGAATCACAGAACCCCTTCAAAGTTAATGTACAAGAAGTGAAGAATTAATATGAATATTTCTAGAAAGAAAAAATAGAGGAGTCTAAACTCCTCCTTGCTACCATTAAATAAAGAAATATCTGGTTCAATCCTTCCTTCACACTAGTTTAGTTTTTTTTATTTTTTTATCTATGTTTAATGATAAATTCATGTTTTCATTAATGTTAAGTGACAAAGACTTGGGGAGAGAAAGGGACCGAGTATCTTAGTATGTAAATACTTTTTCTATTTTATTCTTTATATTTTATTTTTTTTATTTAAATCAAAAAATATAAAAAAAATCTATTTATAAGTGTTATACATATCTTTTTTTATTTTATTATTTTCCTTCTTCAAAATTTTATTGATATTAATAATTTCTTCCTAGGATAAATACCTTAATAAAGTGAGAGGATTTCATATATTCTTAAATTATTTTAATTCAATGATTTTTAGTTAATTTTATATTACATTCATGAAGATTATATTTTAGAACTAGGAAAATGAGTTTGAGTACAAATATACTTGAGGACTCATAATTATAACATTAGTTCTCGATATTTTTAAACTCAATAAAAGGTAACTAAGCCTCTGTAAAAAAACACGTTATGGGGGAAAATCAAAAGAAAATTTATATAAGTACCTTGAAACTAGAGTAAAATATTAAATAGGGATCATATAATTAATCTTTGAGACATTAGGACCTATTTTTGAACATAAATTAAATCCATTTTTTAATATTCAATAAGTTCCTTTGCACATTTCTTTTCACATACATGAATAGAAAAAAAGGGAATTTTTTAATAGTGTCTAATAGTCAAAAATAAATCCATTTAAGTGAGGGTAATATTAAACCTAGATGAAGAAAGGGGAATTTATTTATAAAAAACTCATTTCAATTGAATCAATGAAGGGTAAATTTTAACTTTTGTTAAAGTAACTAGAGAAAAAAGGATAAATGTATTAATATCTTGTTAAAATTTTAATTTCACTTAAATCTAATTTGTTCCACTCCTAAACATAAAACTTTTCTTGAATTAAATTTTTTTAGAGAGTTAAAACCATATTTGAGTCATGGTAATTTAAATAATAGAGGTATATATAATATTTATATTATATTTATTGTATATTTTTTATAGGTTGGAAATTTTTTGGAACAATGAAATTTGTCGTATTTCATGAGAGTTAAATAAATTAAGTGTGGGGGAGTGATGTGGGTTAAAATTTTCACAAAAAATAATTGTTTTTATGGTAAATCAACCCATTAATAAAAAAACCGAATTAAATAATTTATTTTTTCATATTGGATAATTTTGGACTTTATGTAAAAATGGATTAAAATGTTGATGTTTAATGATTTATTCTTTTTTGAAATAAAATTTGAATCCATACATTGATTTTAAACTTTTAAGTGTAACTTTTCTATTAAATTTTGATTTTGACATGGAGTTAATTTTTTAAATATATTTAATTGTGAATTTTAAGGGACTTATTCATTCTTTGGAATCAAATAAAATCCATACATTAATTGGAAGTAAAATAAAATACTAATTTTTAATGATAAATGATATTTTAAATTGAATATATTGAAATTATTATTAAACTATTTAATTAAAATGGTAGTAATATTAATTCGTGATTAAATGAATATTTAATTAATAATGAATTAGATAATCAGGAATTTAATAATAATTTTAAAATAAAATTTAATTTAAAGTTATTAATTTTATTTTAAGTTAAAATTTAAATGTGAATTAATTATTTTAATATTGAGTGTTAAAATTTGGAAACTTTTCAAAGGCATCCAGTGACCACACATTGAAATTTTCATGTGACAGTAGCCACCAACTAGACACATGGATAATTTCCAACCTACCTTGCATGGAAATTTTTTCAAAGGATAGTACTAATCACATTAAGTAACTTCAATTAAACACATGTTCAAAGTGATTATGTGACCATTCTCAACTAACTAGGTTCCAAATTTAAAAAAGGGTCGAACCAACAGCACTACATCTCAATGGTTTTTATACTAACTGTGAGGATGCACTTAAACCTACCATGCATGTCTTCCCAAAACTAATCATGCCCCTTCACAAGTGACCAAGTTTTATTACCAAATTACTACACCCATAATCCACCTACATACCCAACTAGCCACACCTCCCAACTTACGGAATGAATCTCCATGGTCATCAGTGGCATTACCATCAAAGAATTACAAGAAACAAATTCATAGTAGACCACAAGCCTCTAAATTCTATCGACACTATATTCTTGAAACCTACCATAAGCATCCCCAATAAACTATATTGTTGTCCCATATACTATAATTATCAAGCTCCAATCACCAACCAGAAACCCTTCCCTCTTCACTTAATTTACCATCTGTAAAGATCCAACTGAATCGATCGTGCATTCTCACCAAGACATAAGGAAAAAAATAATGTTGAATAAATTTTCAAGATGATATCATATTTTATAGAAAATGATATTTTAATATCAATTGAGCCAAATATGAATAAATCCCTGACAACCTAGATGAATTAAGAATGAGATTCAATCTCAACTCAGAGAAAAACTGGCATCTGTTCAAGGAAAAAATAGATTTGGAAACATAGATTTCTTGATAATCTGGTAAAGAAGCTGATTGAAAACTGAATAATCCTGGCATCTGGAAAATGTTTGGATAATACACTGAGTATTATCAATATAATTTAATAACACCTATTTTTGGCCATTATGTTTTCTCACTGTATAGTATGAAAAACGAGGAATCCCCAACTCACACCCAATTCACTGGACCCAACCTTGAATAACCCCACACACCAGGTGTTCAGTGAAATTACTACATAACCATATCTCTAGTAACTATCATTAACGAATCTAAATAACCTATAAAAATTAAAAAAAAATGATGCCACTAAATATTATTTTGGAGAATATGATCTTTTTGGGAGGAAAAAAAGAGATATATATTCAATTTTAGATAAATAGGATCCTTGCAATTGAATTTCTGTGTTGCTGGTTGTCATCCCTATTTATAGGTCTTTTGATGAAGAAGGATACTGGGCTATAACATTCCCCAACGAAATGTTAATGAGTCTTTAGATCCATCCATACCTAATGTTTTATTTTTTTTCCAATGAGAATTTTATTTTAATACATATAGAGATAACTATATTTTGAGATAAGAAAATTAAGATCACGGTTGTGTACCACAAGGAAAAATCGATGATGAAAATATAAGTTGAAGCAATTACCTCGAACCAATCAATCTACATTACAAGAAAGTTTCACTAAGGCCCAATTTATGATATTCCAACCATTATTGATCCCCAAATTCAGAAATTACTAGGACCAAATCTATTCATATATGACCTTTCTTCTCAAATGAGCATAATCCCTATACATGCATCATATTCTTCCATCAACGAGACTTTAGATTCTAGTGAATCCATGGAGATGAAAATATTTTTTTTCTTTGATCCTTTATAAAGTTGTATAGATCTCAATTATTAGAGTAGTATTTTATAACAAAAAATATTCAACTGATGTTAACATAGATAAATATTAACTATCGTGTTGTGCATGTGGAAGTTATCTTAACATAAGGAATTGTTCTTGGAATTCGAGGAATGGTTAAAAAATATTGGGATCATGGGAGAATAATCGCATGCCACTTGTATGGAGGGGATTCTAAATCACATAAAGGACCTCAAATAATTCTATAAATAAGGAATTATTCACCACTATTAGCGTGCTCGATCACTCAATTGATCTGTGATACTACTTTTCTTATTTTTTTCATTTTAATTTATCTTAATTATCAGGTGATGGAACACTAATAATTTAGTGGTTGAGTTGAGGATATTAACCTTACCCCATGTAAATTAAATTTCATCATTGATGATCTATATATTTTTAAATAACTTTGAATTCATTCAAATTATTTTGATATGACGATATTCACTTAATTAAATTCATTTTAAATTTACATTCGCACTTTTACTGGATTTCACACCCAGTATGCTTTGATTCAAGACACATATTGTGATAATAAATAGTGGGTTAATTTAAGGATGAATAGAGATATCTGTTCATTAGGTTATATTATATTAGAGGTTTTATTTATTAGTATATCCCTCTAATTAATCCAAAAACAACAAGTTAGGGGTGATCAGGGGGTTTCATCTCATCTGAGACAGAACAACATAATTTAATAGAAATATTTATTTTATAGGGAAGATTAGAGGATATCCTAGGCGATGACACATACTATAAATACATTCTTAAAAAATATAATCAACCAAATTCATCCACTTTCTTCATAAATATAAATTATTTAACAAAATAAAAATATATCTGTAACTCTATCCTCTCCAAGAGACAACCCGAGTCCACTACTTCAACATTTTTTTTCTTTAAGATTTATTTGTTGGTGGTCCTTTGACAGGATGCACATCAATAGAAAATTGTAGATGATCACCCATATATTGGAGAGTCCAACTCTATTTGTAGTGTACACTTTAGATGATTTCCATTTTATATTTGTGAAGGATTACATGGATATATTTCTAAATGATATGTGTACATTTACCCCTCATTGAGAGATCATATTATATATTGATATACACCCTAATAGAACTATAGTATCATCTATAGCTTATCGGATAGCCTAGATTGAGCATATATATCTAAATTTTTAGTTTTAAGACCTTGTAGAGAAAGGTATCAAGAGACCCAACATGTACATTTAGGTAGTTCTAGTATTTTTCAATAATAAGGAATATGGGAACTTGAGGATTTGTAATTAATATCACTTCCTGAATTTGGTGACAGTCAGGAACAAACACCCTATGCTAAGAATTAATGACCTCTTAATCCAACTAAATAGACAAAATTAGTTCATAAAATTTAATATTGGGATCGACTATCACCAATTTAGGGTTTTGAGGAGGATATCCCAAAAATGGTATTTTTATGCTTCTATATCAATTATAAACTTATGGATATGCCCTTTGGAATTATGAATTCACCAAACATGTTTATGTGAATCATGAACTAGATATTTCAGCCTCTCGTGGACTATTAAATGGTTGTATTCATCGATAATACCCTTATTCATTTAGTATTTGAGTAGGATCATGTAAATAATTTAAGGATTTTATTGGAGTAGATTCATGAGCACCAACTATATGAAAATATACTGAAGTGTTATTTTTGGATACATGGGGTCTATTTCCTTATGAATATTATCTCATAGGGAGGAATATCCTAGACATGGTAAATATCAAGTAATTTATTTCTTAGAAGCCACTCAAGGGCATGTGTGATATGTAGAACGTCCTTATATTGGTTGGATACTACCAGAGATTCATAGTGTAATTTTCTAAGATTTAGACTCTCATGATTACCCTAAAATAAAATTGAAATATTTTTATTTATTCAAATAAGTTTCAATGATATTTCAAGGATATGAAGCAAAGATTGATGAGAACTTATACTTTGAGGTTATTAGAGGAAGAAATTGAGTATGTGGTATTCTATGATTTCGTTGGATATGGTCTTGATTATGTGATGATGTATATTCAAGTGGTGATTTATTATGGATATAGATAGTTGAGACCCAACAATAATAACTATTTAACAATTATTTGGAGCTTGAAATAGTAGTGTTTACCTTGAATACATAGAGTAATTACCTTCTTAGTGAGGGGTACACAGTCTAAACAAACTAGAATATCCTCTAATATATCTTCACCCAGAGAGATATTAACCTTGGGAAGAGTTTTTGTAAAGAGTTCCTCTTGGACTATGAATCCAAGATTATCTACACTCTAAGAAATTTCAGCATGGTGGCTGATTCACTAGGAACTAAATCCAAAGTCAAGTTGATGTTGGAGGCATCTAGGAAGTTGGTGGTGATGCAGTTTTCCTTGATGGATGAGGGAGAAGTGTAATATCTTTTAATGATATTCATGGACCCTGTTATTCTTCAATGCATGAAGGAGGACTATTTTATATTAATCAGTTTTGAGGTATTTCCTAGATAGATATCCTCAGATAATGCGCTATATGGATTTTCTAAATGTGATGAGTATGTTATTCACTTTTATGGACGGAAAGTGGTTCAAGTAATGTTGCTTGAGGAGGCGATAATGGGGGGTTCTAAATTTCACACTTAGTGGTTCATATAGGAGAGAAAAAGATGTACCAAGACATTATACATTAGTTTTGTTAGTTTAGTATAAATTCAATTGTTATCAATTTTATCTCACAATGTATCCTCTACCAACTAGCGAAGGTAGAGCACCATGTCCCTAAAAGTTTGGACCATGCCATTAAGATCCTAGAGTGGAAGTTGGATGAGATGTCTATGGACTTAGTGATGGGACTACTACATTTAATGAAATTTTATAACACTATCTGAGATACCATCGACTAAATAAACAATTCATCCCACATATTTCCTATTTGAGACAAGAGATTGATGTATAGATTGAGATACTTGTACATGTATGAGATCATCTATCCTCATGGGATACCTTTGATAACTATTTATAACCAAAATTATTGATTCTTGTCCTAGTTATGGTGGAGATTACATGAGGAATTCAAGACTTAATTTTGGATGAGTACAATGTTCCACCTTAAGAAATATGTCCATATTGAGTGAACTATTTAGGTTCTCAAGGATATGTTATGTTCTTATAAGTTATATTTCTAATGAAGTTGGGAGGACTGTTTAACTTTAATTGAGTATGAAAATAAAAATTTATGCCCCTATAATGTTGGAATGGAACCATTTAATTCCTTTGATAGTAGAATTTACAAGTCATAACTATACTAGAGAGAGATTAGTGAGTTTCCACCAATGGGGCTAAATATGGTATAGTTGATGATTGAGAAATTTCAGGTGATCTAGGAGTGGATGAGAACAGATTAGATCTGTCATAATTCCTATGTGGAAACATGATGGAGACATTTGGAGTTCAATTATGGATATCATGTATTCCTAAATGCCACACCACAACTAGTTTTTTGGATTTTTGGATAGTAAAGAAAGAAATCACTAAGATTCATCAAGTCGTTCTAGATTCTTCACAAGGTGGATTACATTGTTTACTACTTCGAATTGACCCAAGTTGGACTGTGTACATAAAAAATTCTATGTGGCATAGTTATGTAGATGCATTAATGACCCCTCACATGTCATTGAATTGGGTGATCTAGATATCGAGAACAATGATACCTTCTCAAAGTACTTGTTGGTGATCAAATATTGGTAGTAAGGACCCTTTGGGGTCATAAAATATAACTAGTGTGCATTTTTTAGCAGAATAGGAATATTTATAAGAGATAGAAGTGATGTAAGAGTAATATGTTGGTTCAATAACCTCACCCTTTCAAGTAGGATATGATTTTTAAATCAAATGGCCTTGTAGGTGTAGAGGATATAGTGAGAAAATAATGTTAAGTTATACTTTTTGAATATTTATATAATATATATTTTTTAGGCTAGATACTGATTCATTTATATAATTTTATCATCATGAAATTTTGATACTAAAATAATGTTTTTACTCCATGCACATGTGTTATAGAATTATTTCTATTTCCTCCTAATTGGATCCTCGAATAATATAAATTTCATCGTAGTTTCATATGGAATATGAGGTTTACCCTTGAGATAATACAAAATTAGTTCACACCTAGGCCCCTAAACTAGGTTTTTTTTGGGAATGATTAATTAATCACTCAGATAAAAACCCTAAATATCCCATATTTAATCATCTCTTAACTCTTTAATTGGGTATTTAGATGCATTTTCCCAATCCATGTTGGAATCATATCTTGCATTGTTGGATTTATTATCTATCACTTTATTTGGAAGTTAAATAAATTAGATATCTATCTTGGGGGAGTTTTGGAATAAATTTTATTTTTTATGGTTTTGAAGGATTTATGGGGTTTTTAAAATTAATGGAATTCATCCAAAATGTGTAAGTTTATTTTTACAGTAAATACATGGAATTCACCCTGAGAGAATAAGCATAGTTTTGCAGCAAAGTTCTAGAAGTCTCCTTGAAATAATAAGTTCAATTTTGTAAAAAAGTAATTTATATACTTCCTTGAATTAATAAGGTTAAAATATGATGTCATAAGGTTAATGCATTATTTCTTAATGTATATCCTAGATTTTTTAATATTCATATAAACTCTATAATGTTTATCAAAAGGTACATCTGAACATTTTAAGGTTCACTTTCGAACTACATAATTTTCATCTATTAACTTCGTAAATATCATTTGTGGACTTCAAAAGGGTCATCTGTGAACTTTATAAGGATGATATATTATCTTTTTAAGTTTTATTCTTATTTTTGTAAGGTTTGTATCATTTTATCCCAAATTTATGGGATATTACTGTGTTTTTCTACAATGTAAGGTTCTAAATATCCATTTCAGCATTCATGAAAACTAGTTACAATAATCCATGTGGATTCTAATGAACATTATCATCTATAATTTATGATTTATAATTTAGTCCCAAGTAATTGTGGTATTATTCCATTAGGTAGAATATTATGATGGGATTAAAAGTGGAATATGTTGTCATATTTTTTTGACTGCATGTATGGATATTTATAGAGAGTTACATGTCAATAGAATTTGATATTAAAGTGTCGTGTTCTTTAGGAAGTAAATTAGGAGAAATAAATGGAAAATATTGACTCATATTTTAAATAGGAATACTCCCAGAGATTAATGATGTTTATATATAATAATATGGTAAATATTTAAGGTCATTATTTGAATAAGAAAATAGAATGGATTTAAATTGAAAACCGGACATTTAAATAAAGAGAATGTGGAGTTGCTGCTGCATTACAACTAAAAATCTAGAATCAGAGAAGGAAATGAATAATAATAGATTCACCCTATCTATTTTTGGTTTTAAATAAAACTTTCTAAGTGACATGTGTGTCACCATTGTCTCTTTAATCCTTTGATTAAAGTGGTTTGTGGGAATACATGAGGAGAAACTATTCCTAGGATCGACATTTCACTTTTCCAAAACATCTATAACACGTATATTAAAGAGTGACACATCCCAATACACTGGAACACTATCGATTTATAATCCTTGGATTGTCCCTTAGTAGTGAACCAAGTTAAATTATATAATGACCTGTAATTTTAACATCTTATAAAAATTAGCTTAACAAAAATTATTCAAAATTTTTATATTTTCATGATATTTTATGTTTATAGTATTAGAGAATTAGAAAAAACATTACATAACAAGTCTTACACTTGCACACAATGTACATTATTCCCATAAAAATAAAGATTTAATATTATACACCTATTTCATTCAATATATTTTGGTTTCTTTTAATATGAGTTACCATAGTGGAAATATTTACCATATTTTTATTTATTTTTTGGATAATACCCCTATCAAGGGTTGAAGGGGAACCCTTACATTAACCATAGGACTATATCACAAGGCCCATACATGATCCAATACATGGAAATAAAGTCATAATAACTGAAACACTTACAACAACCCCTCCCCTGCATCTACATCTAGAAGGTTCCTAACTCCCCACCCCACATGGCTAATCGGCTTGCATTTCTCCCTGTAGAGCTTCAATATGCCTTATCCCAATGGTTATTTCCATACCCTCTCATTATTATAATCTATTTAGCTCTGCTATAATGGTTGTTATCCTTTGCTATAAATCTTTGTATAGGCCTACTCCTGTGTGGTTTTCCCAATTCTTGGCCTTTTGTGGCCCTAAACCCCTATGGCCTGAAGGCCATTAGTGGCCCGAAGGTCCTTACAACCCAAAGACCCAATATTCTTAAGGCCTTTGGTGTCCTGAAGTCCCTAAGCCATGTAGGCTCAAATAAGTGGCCCGAAGGCCCAAATCAAATGAATAGTTCCATGTGCTACTGTTTCGAACAATGTCTTCTATAATGCTACTATATTAACTACTATAGCACTGCTACAAATCCTATTAAAGACATTTCAAAATGTGATATTAGAAAAATAATGTTTGGTAAGGGATATAAAAATAAATTATAACCCATTAGTCCAAAAAATTTTGAGAACCCATGAAGATGTGAAATTTTTTTATAATAAAACATTGATCACATAAATAAAACTTTTCCACATGTGAAAATCAATATTTTCTAAAATAAAATCATTAAAACCCATTATAAATTATAGGAAATACCATGTAGTCATTATGAGGAACATGGAAACTTAGGAAAACTTTTTTTTCAAAAACAAAACTTTCACCACTTAATGTTCATAAACATTCCTTGACACATAAAATCAATTTTTTTTGATAAAAATAATTTTTTGTAGGAATAATATAGTAATCTTATATAATCATATTGATAATATGTTTTACTCGTCTTTTACCCATATTAGAATAACTTAATTCTACTTAATCCCATAGGAGTGACGAACTTAGTTATGTCCCTTATTTTTCACCTTCAAATACTAAATCATTATCCAATACATTAGAGAGATATATTTGAATCACTCAAATTCATGAGAAATATTGGGCTCACCCATCATCATCTATAATGTTCATGTATCATATATTGTGCAAAAAAAATAGTTATATTTTTCCTTTTTACCATAAACCCTTGAAAAAATCATTTGAACTAATAAAAAAACACATTCAATTTCCACATAATCATAAGGATAAATATTCTTTTTCTTTGAAAACCCTTAAATATGATAATTTTATATAATATTTGTAATATATTCTAAGTTGAAAAATAAATTAACTTGTAGAGTAATTTTGGTAATTAATAACAACTATGATGGTGAAAAAAATCAATCAAGTCGAATACATAAAAAAATCTCTTTGCACTTTGGTGCAGAAAGTTATGAAAAAACATGTATGAAAGAAATTAAAAATAGTCCTTTTTAAAACATTGTAAATAAATTCAAATATATTTTAAAATGGAATTTAAAAACCTTTTAATCAAAAATTTTAACACTCTTTTAACATTTTACACAACATGGACATAGAGGAGAAAGAGTTTAAAACATTTAAAATAATATTTTAAATGAAAATCCCTTGCCTTAAGTATCATCTAGCATCGCACATTCTCCAAATACTGAATAATAAAATAATAATAGTTTTTTTCTTTATTGATAACCTTTTTATTTTTCATTTTTTACTGTTATTCCATTTATTCCATTTATTACCATGACTTATTTGGTTACTAAAATGGTTATTCTTGCATTGGACATTTTGTGGTCATTCGGTTTATAACCTAAAAAACCACATCCGCGTATTGAAAATGGTTAAAGGGGTTATGGTTTAATTAACTATATATTTTTATGCACGTAATAGTTATAATAATTATACATTAAATACAGTTTTAAAACAAATAATATTAGGTGATCTTAAAAAATGTATCATATCATTTCATGGAGATGGAAGTCCGTACATGTGTATAAATTCTATTTCCATTTTCTACTAGGAGGAAACAAATATTTAGATAATATTTTACATATATATAATCATAAATATGTAATTAATTTTATATTTGTTCATTATTTCAACCCTTATAACCAACCATGTGTGGTGGTAATGAAAAATGAATCACACCTCTTTGTAGAGGAGATATTCTATGCTTATGCATGAGCGACATTATCTACTTCCAAGATATGGAAATGTTAAGAAGTTATGTATTATTTTATATTTATATAATAATAATTATTTCATAAATATCATATGTATTAATTTGATCTATCATTTCAATCATTCATATAATTAGGTGATAAAAAAATATTTTTTGTGGAGGTGGTAGTCCACAGGTATGCACGAGCGATGCTATCATTTTCCAAAAATTTGAAAAGGAGATGAAAATGGTTTTACCAAAATCATAATATCATTTTAGTTTATATAATATATTTATTTTATTATTTCATCATGGTTAAATAATAAGAAGAAATGAACATGAAACACTATGTTAATAATTATACCTCTTCTTTGGAAAACCACCCTTAGATTAAACATTCAGACTTCATAGGTTAGTATTTTGGTAATAAAAGGACCTATAGAAAGTGGGTTATAGAGATTTTAATTGATTTTTGTAGGTTTTAAATGATACAAAAGGCCCAAAGAATGTGAATAAATGGGGAATGTATGTTCCCTTTTATAAGTGATGGGAATAGTGGGCATGTAATTAATCGATGTTCTAAAATAATATATATAATTATTCATGAAAAAGTGTATTAAAACCCATAAAATTTATAATTTAAGGTGATAAGAGTAAAAAATACTATAACCTTATAAGAATTCAGATAAGATTTTGTGGCCCTATCACTTAGTTTTTACCTTAATTAACATGTTTTATCCTTTACAATGGTAAATTTTTAAGTTGATATTATTAAAAAAATGATCCTCTTGATTAAAATTATGAATTTTTAAAATATTAAATTTATAGAAGTGGTATAAAGTAATTATAATATAAATATTCAAACCATAATAAAATTAGTTTTTAGAAAAACTCCCTTTAGAATAAAAATGATGTTATACCAAAATCAAGTATAATGTTGATTACTATGGAATTAGTTAGATTATATTTATTAAAAGGGGAATAATTTATGTTTAAATTCAATACAACATAGCATGGAAATTTTATGTACTTTAAAGGAAACGATAGTTTTAATAAAAAATGATATTTTTTACTATGCACCCAAAAATCAATATTTTTAGAAAAAAACAAAAAAATCTCCCTAAGATAAATCTGATATAATGATATCAAAAAATAAGTCCATTTACTAAAATAAACCTATAAAATTAATAAATTTAACATTTTAAAAAAAATATGTAATATATGGAAAAAATAGCCAAATAAAACTATTCCTTTTTCAATTGAAAAATTCTATAAATTCATTTATAAAACTTTGATGAATATGAATCTATAAAATGAAAAATTATAAATCATAAGATTGATTTATTTATTATATTGAATGGATTTTAAAATTCTTCCCCATTGAAAAAATTATGACCTCATAATTTTATTCAATACAAAAATAAGTGAGGGTAATTTTCCATTATTACATTTTTTATTCCCTTATTTCTTCCTCAATCAAGTAATTCCTCTATAGATCCTTTACCTGGTGAATCAACTAATTTTATAGTACCCTATCTCTTTAATCCAAAATATAATAAATATTCTCTTTATAAGAAATATAATTTTACCTTGAATGGCCTGAAGTCCTTCATTTTTATTGATTTTTTGATAACCCCCCTTTCAAAGGATGAGGGGGAACCCTTACAAGGCCCATAGGATTAGAGATTACATGGCTCGTAGGCTTAGGAGATTACATAACCCAAAGGTCTTAGGGAATTCAACCAAACTATCAACAAGGAACTACCCCTCCCCAGCATCTGCATCGTGATAGTAGCTCTCCACCTTCACATGGTCATTTGGTTATGCTTCTCGTGCAAGCACAGGCTGGTCCCGATGGCATAGCCATACCCTCTCATTCTGAAAAATCCATTCAACTCTACTCTGGTGAGTTCACCTGCTCTGAATCCTCTTCTGGGGTTGCTTTTTTTTGTAGAGTCAATCTGGTCAAACTGCATGTGACCTAAAGGCCTTGAGGTGGCCCAAAGGCCTTAAAGGTGGCCTGAAAGCCCTACTAACTTGAAGGCCTGGGTGGTCTGAAACCCTTAAGGATTCTAACCCCAAACTGGTGGCCCAAGGTGAATAGTTCTAACTACTACAATACCAAACAATAGCTACAACAGTGCCTACTACAGTGCCTACAGAGTGTACTGTTCTGCACAGTGCCTGCTACAGTGTACTGTCTACTGGAGTACATGCACAGTGTATAGTTCTGATACAATGCCTGCTACAGTGCCTGCTACATTGTTGCTATAGTAACCCAGAAATGTTCCTCTACCTAGTTTTGAACCTAGGTCTCATGGATGCACTTCAGGATACCTCACCAACTGTGTTGAGGCTCAGGTACTTGGAAATATTCTCATACAACTATACCACCTCAGGCCACAAAACAAGAGATGCATCATGTATATATTTTCTTAGAAACAAAACATGAAATAGTCATATGCGTTAGATAAACTCATTCTTAAGACAAATTGGTAAGAAATTAATCCCAATTTTTCATGAATCTTTTTTCCCAACAAACTATGGACTTAACATTCCCTTTTTACTAAAATTTATAACATCTTTTCCAAGGAGATACTTAAACCAAAACAAGATCACCTACCTAAAATGGAAGGCCATTCCTCTATTATCTACAAAACTCTTTTTCCTACTCTAAGATTACCTCATATTGTGTTGAATCATCTATACCTTCTCGATAATATCCTCTACCAATTCTGATACCAATAACTTGCTTCACCGACTTCATCCCAACATAATGGAGTTCAACACTACTTTCCATGTAATTCTTTAAAAGGTGTAATCATAAATTTGTATGAAAACTGTTATTAAAAGAAAATTCCTCTAATTAAATATATTGATATCAATATCCCTAACAATCTAATGAGAAAACAAGAATAATATCTTCCAAATATTTTATTTTTCACTCTGAATATCCATCATATTGATAATGAAATGTTTTAGTGAAATTTAGGACAATACCCATTGACTTATGAATTTCTTTATGATAATTAAATATAAATACTGGATCATAATCAAATAAAATGGAGGTAGGGACTCCATGTAATATAATTATCCCTTTAAGATAGATTATAATAATTTTATTCAAAGGCATATTATAATGAATATGATTAAAAGGAATAGATTTACTAAAATGATCAATAATAACCCAAAACACATTATTACCTTGAGATGTATTTGGTTTTCCAGCCTTGAAATCCATGGATATATTCTATGATCTCCATTTAGACACTGGAAAAGGTTGATGAATCCCCTTCAATAGTTGTCTTTCAACTTTAACCTATTGATAATTCAGATAATTCAAAGTAAAATACGAAATATATTTCTTTATTCTGCCCCTCCAATAATATTAGAAATGTTCTATATACATCTTAGTGTTTCAAGTATGGACCAAAAATGAAGATCTATGAGATTCATTCAATAATTCATTCTTCAACTGGAAAATAATTGGCACAAAAAAACCTCTTTCTAAATCTCATAAAACCTTGATTTATAGTGTTAAATTTAAGAAACTTACCCTTCTTAACCAAATCCACCATTTCATAAAAAGAAATATCGCTATTTTGATAATTCTTAATTTTGTCTGATGAAGATGACTATATTAAAACCTAAACCAAAAGAGAGTAATTTCCTGCATTCAAAATTTCTAGGATAATATTTATCTAATAATAACCAAAAGATCGTGTTCCAAATTTAATATAGTTAATGATACATTGTATTTGGAATTAAAGACTTGGTTGTCTTATTTTATTTTTATAGATGACGGTGAATCATGAAATTATAATCCATTATCAGTTCCAACCATCTTACCCATCTCATGTTAAGCTCTTTTTAATTGGATATATAGTTTAAAATTTTATGGTGAGTGTATATTTAACATTTTACCCCATATAAAATATTCCTCAATGTTTTTAAAGAAAAAACTACCATAGAAAACTCAATATCATGTATAGGGTATCATGGATTTTTAGTTGAAATGAAGTGTACCCAATTAACTAGCCATCCTACATCAATAAACTACCAAGACCCTTCAAATAAGTATCACTATAAAGAATAAATTCACCATTTCTTGGGGAAGTGGAAAAAACAATAGTATTGACCAATATTATTTTCAATACCTAGAATCATACATAATATTTGTTTTTCCATATTAATTTAAATAATTTTCAAGTTAACTTACTTAGTGGGAGAGATAATTAAAAAAACTTTTCAATACACCGTTGATAGTAACCTACTAATCAAAGAAAAATATAAATCTAAATGAAAATTGTATGACTTTTCCACTCTTGCAAAACTTTTATTTGAGGTAGATCAATATTTGTGAAATATTTATAAAAAATATAGACAAGGTATGAAATATATTATAACCAAAATTCAAATTTACTAAATTTTACATAAAACATCATTTATTTTAAAGTCTTTAGAAGAATCCTTATATTTTTATCATGTTCCACATAACTTTTATATTAGACTATATTATCATTAAACAAATCCACTAATATTTATCCAAATACTCCTCGAAAACTCTATTCATAAGATCCAAAAATATAGAGGGTTTTATTTACTCAACCTGAAATGAATAATCAAGAACTCATATTAAACATACCTATTATGAAATGTCATACTTATAATGTCTTCCTCCTTTACCTTCAGATGGTGATACCTTGACCTAAGATTAATTTTTTAAAATAATGAAATCCCTAGAACTAATAAAACAAGTTATTGATATGTGGGAAGTGATAATTTTTCTTAAATGTGATGTTATTGAGTGCTCTATAATAAATGAAAAGTCACACGGGACCATCCTTAATTTCCAAAAATAGAAGAAGAGAACCCGAAGGTAAATTTCATGTGTGGATAAAACCCTTATCTATGAACTCTTGTAAATTATTATTAAATTCTAAAAGATCTATCATAGTCTTAGCATTAACCACTTATTCAATCATAAATTCAACCTCAAAATAAAGAATAACACCATAAAAAACATCATTAAATACATCTAGATATTCATTTACTAAGGGAACATCACTAATTTAAATAGTTCCTTTTATTTTAACAATATGTTTAGGATAAATTTTACTTCCACCTTTTATCATTATTCAGATTCTTGATATGTTATCAAGGTGATGAATTCATTATTATATATAAACTAAATGTCAATAGGAAAAATAAGTTATTTAGCTTTGTAATATACCCTAACATGATAATTTATAATTAAATCCATACACAAAATAACATCAAACTCTATAATGGTAAATAAAATATGGCTTGTAGGAAAACCCATTCCCTAGATGATAATAAGAATATTTATAGAATTTTTTTTCCTTTATACTACCCTTATGAGTAGTTAACAAAATTTATGGATTCATTTGTTGAGACTATAATTCCATTTTACTTAAAAATTTCCGAAATTTTAAATAGTTTTTGGATCTTGAATTAAACAATAAATTGGAATAATATGAATAAACAATTATTGTACCTATAACCACTTCATTTTAGGGTCTTTCATCTATAGTAGTAGTAGAAAAATACTTTCTTTCACCATTTTATTTCTGATCATTATGATTCCCACCATGAGTAACTAAATTATGACATGTTTTAGCTTAATATCCCAAATCATTATAATAAAAATAGATTACTAATAGTTAATTTTCTACATTCTCATTACTTTTTAGATCAGAACTCTTTTCCTTGCAATCATGAGCCAAATGACCAAGATTACCACATCTATAAGACTTCCCTAATTCAATTAAACATTATTTGAAATGAATTTTACCATATTTATAAAATTTGGGAGCTTACCTCTAGATTTATTGGTTGACTGTTTCACTATTTATTTCCACCTTAAAAGCATTTTAACCTTGTTTTTATCAAGTACATAAGTGTAAGAAAAGTGCATCTAATTTTTCTCAGCACATCTGACAACCTCCGCATAACTTTTAAATTAATGAAATGAAAACCATAATCTTAAACATAGTTTTAGACCTATTTAAAATATATAAATTTTATTTTCATGGTCTATAAGGAAATTTCGTATATACCTGGCCAATCTAGTAAAATTTTCATTCATAAGAATCCATTGAGTTATCATTCTTTTTCTTCAATTTAAGAAATTTCCTCTCCATTTTATGTTTAATAACTTTAGGAAAATACATCTTAAGGAAAATATATTTGAATATCATCCACCCCATGGAATCAATCTCATATTTTTCATTAGTATTCTTAATCATACATCACTATAGATTTAATTCACCTTAAAATGAGAAATATTAAGATTTACCTTTTGATGTTCCATGTATCCCAAAATATTTAATATCCTCCCCAATTCCTTTATCAATCCTTCGGCTTTAACCGTATATGAAGATCCACTGAAAGTTAGAAGGTTTTTTTTAATAAGTACTCCACTATATACATATTCCTTTGTGGAAAATATTGTTATTCCCTTTCATGGGTTCCACCATTAATAGCCTGTGTAAACTGTGTTAACACTACCACAAGCTATTCTATTCCAATCATTCTGGGTTTCTAATTTAGAATTTTATGATACTCTTGATACCATCCTAATTCAGCAATAATGTTTTGTCTACAAAAAAACTATTCTGAATAGATATATATTAAATGAAACAATATTTAAATATTCAAAAGTTGTCTCATAATAATATATCCATAAATTAGAGTCCCTTTAAAGTGTCTTTTATTATTCAACTAACCTCTAAAGGTATCTAAACCAAGATCTGATAATAACTATAATGACTCGTT
This sequence comes from Viscum album, assembly GCA_963277665.1. Taxonomy (NCBI): domain Eukaryota; kingdom Viridiplantae; phylum Streptophyta; class Magnoliopsida; order Santalales; family Viscaceae; genus Viscum; species Viscum album. Next base: position 1,616,190,580 of record OY728136.1, on the reverse strand, counting down.
ACTTTACAAAACCCATAAATATTAGTTAATTATCCAATATTTTTACAATACCATGATCTTTTAGGATTATATATTATTATTATTATTAGAAAAAATATACAAAAAAAATTAGAAACTTCCATATAGGGTAAATTATTTCCACAAAAATAAGGCTTTGTATTTACACCCTTGTTTTATTCGAGATACGTTATATTTGTTTAAGTTGAGTACCATATAAGAAATCACAACCTTTATAAAATTTATACTCGTCCTTCGATATTATGAAAATAATTATAAATTGGTAGATGAGAATAAAAAATCATAGTAAAGGATATAAAAATTAAGGAATCTTGTTAGACTAGTGAAAAACATAAAAACCCGTAAAGAGTCCTGCCTTTTTAATAGTAAAACACTGAACACATAAATATAAAGTTTCCACATGTGAAAATAAATATTTCCTCAAATAATACCATGATAAAACATTATAATTTATAGAAAAAACCATGAATTTATCATGAGGCACATGGGAACTCATAAAAAATTATTTGAATAACAAATCTTTCTCATTTAAAAAATCATAAACTTTCCTTATCTCGTGAAATCAACAAAAAATCATAAAAATAATTATAGAAAGAAAAATATAGGTATCATGGAGCATTGTATTCATAACCCATTATTTTAACATCCCAAGTAATTAATGAATAATATATATTTTTATCTATGTCTATTAATGATTAAGACAGTGTTTTAGAGGCTTAAAATGAAAATAAATACAATCTTATGCATTGAATACACTAAAATTCTTAAAAGATTGTTTTACTGCCTTTTGATGGAAAACCCTTTTTAAATCTATCTTTTGAAAATTTTATAAGCTATTTTTGTTAAAATAAACTTATTATTTATTATTGGGACATCAAAATTTACTTTGTGGGAATTTTTGGTATTTTTCCGATAAAGTTAATTTTTAATGAATAGTGAAAAATGTTGTATTTTAATTCAAAACCTCTTTTTAATATAATTTATTTATATAATTAGATTATCTTTTTAATTGGTTTTGAAGTGAAATTAGAATATATTTTTTCCCATTTTATCCAATGGTGGTCATTGGAATCAATTTCACTTTGAAATTGGACTTAAACTAGTGTCAATCTTTTGATACTTATTGTTTCATAAAAACACGCTATTTGTCATGACAGCGAGAATTAATTATTAAATTAATTAATGTGACTTATATGTTTTGAATTTTTTAAAATAGACTTCGTTTTTGAATTCGGAGTATCAAATATAGCTTAGGCTGAATTTTTGGTAATTTTCTGAAAAACTTCAATTTTTGATGAATAGTGAAACCACTAAGTGGAACTTATAAAAACTGATTTTTCGTTTAAATGAAATTTTGCCATCTTTGTGTTTTGAATTTCAAAAATCCGACATACATGGTTGTCATTAATATGTAAAATTTGGTTCAATGAGATTAAAATATTTTTTTGGTGAATAGTAACTCTTAAGTTCTTAATCGCGATTAGAGGTAATTAATGTAGTTTAAGGTAAGAATAATGTTTTAATAAAATGAAATAACCTAGAAACATGTCCTACCCTTATTGGATGTGTCATGGCCGACCAAGAAAAGCCATGGGTAAACTTGGGGACCCCATGGAACTACTTTGGTTGGGAAATGACATAAATAACTTTTTATTAAATGTTAAAGTAAAAATGACACACACATGAGGTGTTTTACTAAAACTATTTTTACATGGGGTTATACAAGTAATATTTTTGACTGTAAATATTCATTAGAAAGATAAAAATAATTCCTACATCATAGTAGTTTTTTTATAATTTTTAGACATTAAATAAATTAAATTATTTATGACATCATGATGATGCAGCGATGACCTCATTATTTAACGATTTAAATAAAATGGAAAGATAATGTAAAATATAAAACCTACACATGGCCAAAACCAATTGGATGAGTGTATTTCGAACCCTTATAACCTTATCCTCGAATTATATCAATGTGGGACCTTTTTAATCCGAAACTCATTTTAAAATAATGTAACTTATCTTTACTTTCCAAGAGTGCCCCTCCTCTCCTCTTATAAAAGGCCCCCACCTCTACCTCCTTACCCACACTTCCAAAGCCTTTGGCTCGGCCAACCCCTACCCATTTTGTCTCTCCACACCCCTCTATTACTCCTTTAAGCCTCACTTTGGGCAGAAGTCTTCCCAAGGAAACCTTTGAGCTCAAACCAAAGGGAGTTACCCGATTTTAAGGTAATGTCTTCTTTTGAGTCCTTTTGTTTTATTTTGCATCTCCAACCCCCTAACCTCTTTTTATTATTTTCTTTTGTAACAACTCCAGTATCCTAAATATACTAGGATGTTGTTATAATAATTATTCGAGCTACACTTACACACACCTACATCTAATGGTTAACGAACATACTGTTTCCATGGATGGTGAATTTATGCCTCCCGAAACGATGATTGTTCAAAATTATTTTAAAACCTTCAAAGGTGGCCATTAAGATGTCACTATATTTATATATGATATATAATATTTTTATATTTTCCTTAATCTTCTGTTTTTTTCTTTTTGGTCATACCTTTATGGTTTCCATTATGGGTAAACATGATATCTTCATTTAAGGAAGTGCGGACTACCGCCCCCTCAAAGTGATTTGATTCGTTAAATACCATATGTGGGATGTATAAAGGATGGAACTATGATATTATATATGATATTATACTGGAATTATAATATACCTTTATATCATTATGATTCCATTCTATAAAATACGAAATATAAATCAAAGTAGCATTCATGCGTACGTACGGCTTACCGTCTCCATGAACGGTGCATTTCATTTCTTACCTCTAAATGATTATGTAATATTATAAATGCATGAATGTACTGGATATATATGACATATATCATATATACATCATGAATACCATTCTGGATATAATGGATACATGAAAAACTTGTAATTATAAAGGGTTTATTTTTTACTCAAGTACCAGTGATCGTTAAAATGACCGTTATTAACTTAAATAATTACATAGTGTTCATGACATGGTAATAAGTGATATAAAAGGAATAATGAACTTGAAAAAGGATCTTAAGCAAGTAGAAATTAACTCAAGTTTATTATTCAGGACATTAAAGAACGATCGAGTCAAGTCGGACCCAAGGTATGGGACTTCGTCTCAATCTCCTTTCATTGAGGCATATTTTGTTTTATACACAACCTTCTTTTATACAGCGTATAAACCCCTTTTACTTTTACGTTTATCCAAAAGGAATCTTTTTTATATGAATAGTTTTACTAAACGACAAAAGGGATTGTTTTTGTCGTACGTATGCGGCGACAACGACTTCTCCGCCGCCGTGACCGTTATTTGAGTTTCGGCTTCCTCTATAAGCCATACCTTCTTTTTAAAAGAAAAATAAATTCCATGTTTTAATTTTGGTATTGAAAATGGTTTTCATAATGTTTTTATATCAATGTGTTGTATTGATATCTTGTGATTGAAAGGTGGAAATGTTATGTTTCCTTTATGCATGTTTTATGTGATACGATTATGTTGAGGTTCTGGGGCATTATTATAAAGATGGGTGGTTCCGTGATAAACTAATGGCAGGTGAGCCTGATATAGCTCTCCAATGCATTGGGTAATGTGAAGGAGTGAAATGTTAATGGTTATCCGAAGAGATTTAGGTAATATACTGTGATGGGTATTCCAAACGTAACCAAGAGGGTTACTCCCTACGTAAGGATGTTATGAATGCCTCAAGTTACCTTTATGTCTTATGATTTCTATGATTTATTCATGATTTGATGAGGTATGTTAAAGTGATTATGTTTTATGGGTAAAGTATGATCTCATTCTTATGTATATATGTACCCATGTTTCCTTTCCATATTTTTATATCCCTTTCTGAGCTTTTTATGCTCATCCCAAGTTTTTTTTAAATGTTTTTCGCAGGTCAAGGGAAAGGTACATGATATGGTGATAGTGTCAAGGAAGTGTCAAGAAATAATCCATGTTTTATTTTAAATGTGTTTCCATTGATGGGAATGAAGAATACTATCTTTATGTAACCACTTTTTTTATATGTGGAATGTAATGCAAGTTTTATGATCTAATTCTCTAAAACTCTAAACTCGAAAAGATCTTCAATGTGTAATCTTATAATAACTCAAGATTAAGTAAGGTTTAAGGTTGGGGCCTTATAGTTGGTATTGGAGGTCGGTTTAGAAAACTTTAGGAGTTAGAATTCTATTAAATTATTATCCAAAAATATTTTTTTTGAAATGATATAGCATTTGAATATTACCATGTTGCTTCATCTAAGACATGTTTGTTCAGAATAGTTTTCCGTAGAGGAAACAGGGAAGCAGTGCTAGGAAGGCATACAAGAGGAAATAACCATCCGAATCAGCATCCTGAGATGGTCAGAATTGGAACTGAACAGTTTTTTGCAGTAATGGTGCAGTTGACTCAAGCGATAAATGGTGGTGGTATCCATGCACGAGACCAGCCAGATCAACCGCAGAGGAACATGTCAGTGGTGGAACATTTCATGAGGCAACATCCACCATCATTCAGGGGATCATCTGACCCTGTGCTAGCTAAAGGGTGGATTAGAGCACTGGAGAAGATTTTTTATGTCATGGGGTGTTCAGACAATCAAAAGGTTAGTCTTGCTAGTTACCGTTTGGAGGGTGAAGCAGATCAGTGGTGGTCGATGGTTAAAAATATCAGGGACGCTGATGAGATTGATGCTCTCGACTGGGATGAATTCAAAGGTATGTTTCTTGAGAAGTATTTTCCAAAGGCTGTTCAACTTAGGATGGAAAATCAATTCTTGGAATTGAGGTAAGAGGAAGACTCAGTGGACGCCTATGAAGAAAGGTTCACTCGATTGGAAAGGTATGCTCCAAATTTTATCCGAGACCTTGATAGTAAAATCAATAATTTTTACTCAGGATTAAAGCCAAAATATCGAAGGTCATTAGCTTCTCGTGAGTTTAAAAGTTATGAAAATCTTTTAGATGTGCTGAGAAGGTGGAAATAGAGTTTGCCGATGATCAAGTGTTCTATAACAACCAACAGAAGAAGAGACTGAGGTGGCAAGAGAAAGGTAAGAATTCTTCAAAAAAGTCTGATTGTAAGAAAACTAAGTTTCCAATTTGTGATAAATGTGGAAAAAGGCATGCTGGGGAATGTCTTCTGAATTCTGGAAAGTGTTACCGATGTGGTAAGATGGGACATAATGCTCGTGATTTCACTGAAAAGGATCAAGGTGAAGGTAAGACCAAATTTGATTTATAGTTAGTGAAATGTTTTAAGTGAAATGAGATGGGTCACTATGAAAATGAGTGTCCGACAAAGATCTTGAGTGATGGCAAGCAGTTAGACTACAAGCAGAAAGGGGTAGTGAAATCCTTTGCAACTACTTCAGCAGATGTCGGGCCATCAAATGAAGTTGTATCAGGTACTTTGTTTGTTTTTTCAGATTATGCCAGTGTGTTGTTTGATTTGGGGTCTACACATTCTTTCATCTCTGAAACCTTTTCTAGTAAAATGTGAATACCATTTCAAGAAATGACTCCTGAACTTTTGGTAAAAACACCTGGGGGGAATGTTGAGGAAAAAAGAATTTATAAGAATCTTCTTATCCTTATCTGTGGAAAGAACCTACTTGAAAACCTTATTGTTCTACATCTAGTAGATTTTGATGTTATCCTGGGTATGGATTGGATCTCTATTTACCATGCTAAGATTGATTGTAGAGCTAAAGAAGTTTCTATTTAGAAAGACATTCAGTTTGTGTACAAGAATGAACCCTTACTGTTGATAACTTATCAAGAGGCCGAGAAACTTGTAAAAGATGGAAATGAATGTTACCTTGCACACATCGTTGAAAATAAAGGAACTGTTCAGATTAATGATGTGCCAGTGGTAAATGAGTATCCTGATGTTTTTCTTGATGAGTTGCCTGGAATAATACCAGATCGAGAAGTTGAATTTACTGTTGACTTAGTTCCTGATGCTAAGCCAATTTCAAAACCCCCTTATCGAATGGCTCAAATTGAACTTTTAGAGTTGAAGGAGCAATTGCAAGATTTATTAGAGAAAGGTTTCATTCGACCTAGCACATCACTATGGAGTTCTCCTGTTTTATTTGTTAAAAAGAAAGATGGTTTAATGAGACTTTGCATTGATTATAGAGCCTTGAATAATATCACTATTAAGAATAAATATCCTTTGCCTCATATCGATGATTTGTTTGATCAGCTCCAGGGAGCTCAGTATTTTTCAAAGATTGACTTGAGATCGGGGTACCATCAGCTGAAGGTAAAGGAAGCAGATGTTCCGAAGACCGCGTTCCGTACAAGATATGGCCAATATGAATTTGTAGTAATGCCTTTTGGGCTAAACAATTCACCTGTTGTATTCATGGACTTAATGAATAGAATTTTCCATGAGTTCTTGGATAAGTTTGTGGTGGTTTTTATTGATGATATTTTGGTGTTTTCTAAAAGTAAAGAAGACCATTAAAGACATTTTAGGGTCATTTGGAAAACCTTAAAAGAAAAGAACTCTATGGAAAATTCATCAAGTGTGAGTTTTGGTTGCAACAAATTTCTTTCCTTGGTCACATTGTTTCTAAAGATGGGATAACTGTTGATCCTGCAAAAACAAAAGTTGTGGAAGACTGGCCAAGACCCACAAATGTAACAGAGATTCGTAGTTTCCTTGGTTTGGTAGGCTATTACTGAAGGTTTGTTAGATATTTTTCACGGTTATCTAGTCCAATGACTAAGCTAACTCGGAAGGGTGTTAAGTTTATCTGGACAAAAGAATGTGATGATTTTTTTCAGGAGTTGAAAAAAAGATTGGTGAATGCTACAGTTTTGGCACTTTCTTCTAGGAATGGTGAGTTTGTTATATACAGTGATGCTTCATTGAAAGGAATTGGTTGTGTCCTAATGCAGAATGATCAGGTAATTGCTTATGCTTCACGACAGTTGAAAACTCATGAGGTAAATTACCCTACACATGATTTGGAATTACCTGCTGTTGTTTTTGCTTTAAAAATTTGGAGGCATCATTTGTATGGAGTAAAGTGTGAAATATATACCGATCACAAAAGTTTAATGTATATATTCACTCAGAAAGAGTTAAACATGAGACAGAGAAGATGGCTGGAATTAATTAAGGATTATGATTGTACAATTCATTACCATCCGGGAAAAGAAAATAAAGTAGCTGATGCTTTGAGTTGAAAATGTAATTATTCATTAGAAATGTTGCATTTGGAACATGATCCTTTGGTTAAGGATTTGATGAAATTTGGCATAGAAGTTATTGGTGCAGGAAGTTCTTCTTTTTTGTTTTAGGTATCAGTGAGATCATCTCTATCAGATAGAATCAAGCAAGCACAGAAGCAAGACAGTGAGTTGCAGAAAAAGGTAGAGCTGGTTCAGAAAGGTAAGTTTCCTGAATTCAACATTGATAATGATTGCGTTTTGAGATTTGGGAAGAAATTGTGTGTCCCTTGTGATTCACAGTTGAAGAGAGAGTTGTTATGTGAAGCTCATAGTTCTCCATTTTCAGTTCATCCTGGAAGTACTAAGATGTACAGAGATCTGCGGGAGTATTACTGGTGGGATGGAATGAAAAGAGAGATTGCTGATTTTACTGTGAAGTGTATGACATGTCAACAGGTTAAAGTAGAGCGGCAGTTACCGAAAGGGATGCTTCAGCCTTTACCAGTGCCGGAGTGGAAATGGGAGAATATATCCATGGACTTTTTTGTGGTATTACCGAAGACATCTCGAGGTAATAATGCAATCTGGGTTATTGTTGATCGCTTGACTAAATCTGCTCATTTCCTTGCTATAAGAGATACTTTTTACCAAGATCAACTTTCCCATTTGTATCTTAAAGAGATAGTCAGGTTACATGGAGTTCCCCTCTCCATTGTATCTGATCGTGATCCCAGGTTCACTTCTAACTTTTGGAAAGGCCTTCAGAAGTCGTTGGGTACTGAATTAAATTTTAGTACCGCATTTCATCCTCAATCAGATGGGCAGTCAGAATGAACAATTCATACATTGGAGGATATGCTACGTTCTTTCTCTATGGATTATCAGGGAAGTTAGGACCAACATCTTTCTTTAGTTGAATTTACATATAATAACATTTTTCATTCCAGTATACAGATGGCACCATTTCAGGCATTATATGGGAAGCGGTGTCGAACTCCAGCTTTCTGGGATGAAGTGGGTGAAAGGAAGTTGATGGGACCAGAAATGGTAGAAGAGATGGCAAAAAAAGTTCGGCTGATTCAGAAACACATGAGAACAGCTCAGAGCAGGCAGAAGAGTTATGCGGATAACCGGAGGAAGGATCTGTCTTTCGAGGTAGGTGATCATGTTTTTCTCAAGGTTTCTCCTTGGAAAAGAGTGATGAGATTTGGTAAGAAAGGAAAGATGAGTCCAAGGTTTATTGGACCATAAGAAATTCTAGATAAAGTTGGATCAGTTGCTTACTGAGTGTCTTTACCTCTGAGTTTATCTCAGGTACACAATGTTTTTCACGTTTCGATGTTGAGAAAGTATATTCTAGATCCATCTCATGTTTTGAGTCCAGAGGTAGTTCAGCTGGAAGAGAACCTATCTTATGAGGAACAACCGGTCCAGATTCTTGACCACATGGAGCATGTGTTACGAAATAAGGTGATTAATCAGGTAAAGGTTTTGTGGAAAAACCACATGATGGAAGAGGCAATATGGGAATCTGAAAATGCAATGAGGGATAAGTACTCTCATTTATTCGATAAGTAAATAAATTGCGGGGACGCAATTTTCTAAAGGGGGGAAGGATGTAACATCCAAATTAAGTAATGAATAATAGATATTTTTATCTATGTCTATTAATGATTAAGATAGTGTTTTAGAGGCTTAAAATGAAAATAAATACAATCTTATGCATGGAATACACTAATATTCTTATAAGATTGTTTTACTGCCTTTTGATGGAAAAGCCTTTTTAAATCAATATTTTGACAATTTTATAAGCTATGTTTGTCAAAATAAACTTATTATTTATTATTGATACATCAAAATTTACTTTGTGTGAATTTTTGGTATTTTTTCGATAAAGTTCATTTTTTAATGAATAGTGAAAAATGTTGTATTTTAATTCAAAAACTCTTTTTAATCTAATTTATTTATATGATTATATTATCTTTTGAATTGGTTTTGAAGTTAAATTATAATATATTTTTACCATTTTATCCAATGGTGGTCATTGGAATCAATTTCACTTTGAAATTGGACTTAAACTAGTGTCAATCTTTTGATACTTATTGTTTCATAAAAACACGCTATTTGTCAGGACAGCGAGAATTAATTATTAAATTAATTAATGTGACTTATATGTTTTTAATTTTGTAAAATAGACTTCATTTTTGAATTCAGAGTATCAAATATAGCTTAGGGTGAATTTTTGGTAATTTTCTGAAAAACTTCAATTTTTGATGAATAGTGAAACCACTAAGTGGTACTTATAAAAACTGATTTTTCGTTTAAATGAAAATTTTCCATCTTTGTGTTTTGAATTTAAAAAATCTGACATAAATGGTTTTCATTAAGAAGTAAAATGTGGTTCAATGAGATTAAAATATTTTTTTGGTGAATAGTAACTCTTAAGTTCTTAATCGCGATTAGAGGTAATTAGTGTAGTTTAAGGTAAGAATAATGTTTTAATAAACTGAAATGACCTAGACACATGTCCTACCCTTATTGGATGTGTCATGGCCGACCAATAACAGCCATGGGTCAACTTGGGGACCCCACGGAGCCACTTTGGTTGGGAAATGACATAAATAACTTTTTATTAAATGTTAAAGGAAAAATGACACACACATGAGGTGTTTTACTAAAACAATTTTTAAATGGGGTTATACAAGTCATATTTTTGACTATAAATATTAATTAGAAATATAAAAAGATTTCCTACGTCATAGTATTTTTTTTATAATTTTTATACATTAAATAAATTAAATTATTTATGACATCATGATGATGCAGTGATGACCTCATTTTTTTACGATTTAAATAAAATGGAAAGATAATGTAAAATCTAAACCCTACACATGGCCAAAACCAATTGGATGAGTGTATTTCGAACCCTTATCACCTTATCCTCGAATTATATCAATGTGGGACCTTTTGAATCAGAAACTCATTTTAAAATAAAGTAACTTATCTTTACTTTCCAAGAGTGCCCCTCCTCTCCTCTTATAAAAGGCTCCCACCTCTACCTCCTTACCCACACTTCCAAAGCCATTGGCTCTGCCAACACCTGCCCATTTTGACTCTCCACACCCCTATCTGACTCCTTGAAGCCTAACTTTGGGCATAAGTCTTCCCAAGGAAGCCTTTGAGCTCAAACCAAAGGGAGTTACCCGATTTTAAGGTAATGTCTTCTTTTGAGTCCTTTTGTTTTATTTTGCTTCTCCAACCCCAAAAAATCTTTTTATTATTTTATTTTGTAAAAACTCCAGTATCCTCAATATACTAGGATGTTTTTATAATAAGTATTTGAGCTACAATTACACAAACCTACATCTAATGGTTAACAAACATACTGTTTCCGTGGATGGTGAATTTATGCCTCCCGAAACGATGATTCTTCAACATTCTTTTAACACCTTCAAAGGTGGCCATTAAGCTGTCACTATATTTATATATGATATATAATATGTTTATGTTTTCCTTAAGCTTCTGTTTTTTTCTTTTTGGTCATACCTTTATGGTTTCCATTATGGGTAAACGCGATATCTTCATTTAAGGAAGTGCGGACTACCGCCCCCTCAAAGTGATTTGATTCGTTAAATACCATATGTGGGATTTATAAAGGATGGAACTATGATATTATATATGATATTATACTGGAATTATAATATACCTTTATATAATTATGATTCCATTCTATAAAATACGAAATAGAAATGAAAGTAGTGTTCATGCGTACGTACGGCTTACCGTCTCCATGAACGGTGCATTTCATTTCTTACCTCTAAATAATTATGAAATATTATAAATGCATGCATGTACTGGATATATATGACATATATCATATCTACATCATGAATACCATTATGGATATAATGGATATACGAAAAACTTGTAATTATAAAGGGTTTATTTTTGACTCAAGTACCAATGATCGTTAAAATGGCCGTTATTAACTTAAATAATTACATAGTGTTCATGACATGGTAATAAGTGATATAAAAGGAATAATGAACTTTAAAAAGGTTCTTAAGCAAGTAGAAATTAACTCAAGTTTATTATTCAGGACATTAAATAACGATCGAGTCAAGTCGGACCCGAGGTATAGGACTTCGTCTCAATCTCCTTTCATTGAGGCATATTTTGTTTTATACACAACCTTCTTTTATACGGCGTATAAACCCCTTTTACTTTTATGTTTATCCAAAAGGAATATTTTTTATACGAAGCGTTTTACTAAATGAAAAAAGGGAATGTTTTTGTCGTACGTATGCGGCGACAACGACTTCTCCGCTGCCGTGACCGTTATTTGAGTTTCGGCTTCCTCTACAAGCTATACCTTCTTTTTAAAAGAAAAATAAATACCATGTTTTCATTTTGGTATTGAAAATGGTTTTCATAATGTTTTTATATCAATGTTTTGTATTGATATCTTGTTATTGAAAGGTGTAATTGTTATGTTTCCTTTATGCATGTTTTATGTGATATGATTATGTTAAGGTTGTTGGTCATTATTATGAAGACGGGTGGTTCCGTGATAAACTAAGGGCGGGTGAGCCCGATATAGCTCTCCAATGCATTGGGTAACGCGAAGGAGTGAAACGTTAAGGTTTCTCCGAAGAGATTTAGGTAATATACTGTGATGGATATTCCAAACGTAACCAAGAGGGTTACTCCCTACGTAAGGATGTTATGAATGCCTCAAGTTACCTTTATGTCTTATGATTTCTATGATTTATTCAGGATTAGATGAGGTATGTTAAAGTGATTATGTTTTATGGGTAAAGTATGATCTCATTCTTATGTATATATGTACCCATGTTTCCTTTCCATATTTTTATATCCCTTACTGAGCTTTTTATGCTCATCCCAAGTTTTTTTGAAATGTTTTTCACAGGTCAAGGGAAAGGTACATGATATGGTGATAGTGTCAAGGAAGTGTCAAGAAATAATCCATGTTTTATTTTAAATGTGTTTACATTGATGGGAATGAAGAATACTATCTTTATGTAACCACTTTGTTTATATGTGGAATGTAATGCATGTTTTATGATCTAATTCTCTAAAAATCTAAACTCGAAAAGATCCTCAATGTGTAATCTTGTAATAACTCAAGATTAAGTAAGGTTTAAGGCTGGGGCCTTATAATTCTCACTAATATTTAAATTATTTCAGAATAACTAAATCCAAGTCAATTCCATTGGAGTAACAAACCTGATTATCTTCCTCATGTTTTTCCGTCAAATACTAAATCATTACCCAATGCATTGGAGAGCTATATCAGACTCACCCATCATTATGAGCTATATCAGGCTCAAGTATTATTATATATAATTCTAAACAATCATATCATGAATAAATAATTATTAATATTGAAAATTTTCATCATAAAACCCTAGAAAATATAATTTGAACCCATGATCAGAACACTTTCCATTTTCAAAGAATAATAAGAAGAATGCCCTTTTTCTTTGAAAACACATAAGAATGAAAATTTTAAAGAATAGAAGTAATATGATCTAAATTAAAATAAAACCATGTTAACATGTAGATGAATCATGATAATTAATAATAGCATTGATGGTGTAAAAAAAATTCAAGCTATATACATTGAAAAAACATTATTTGTACGCTTTGGTAAAGAAGTATAAAAACAGAAAATATAGAAAACATTGAAAATATTAATTTTTTAACTTTTTAAATAAAGTAAAATATATTATAACAGGAATTTTATCATCAATTTAATCCTAATTAAGAAAAATTTTGAAACTTTTAAAATAACATGAATATGGAGGAGAAAGAGTTTAAAATATTTAAATCAAGGTTGTTAAATAAAGTCTCTTACCTAAAGTCTCATCTAGAATAATATGTTCTATAAATCATAAATAATAAAGTTATACTAACTTTAAAATTTATTAATAACCTTTTTTATATTAATTTAATCATTATTATTCTTTTTATTTCAATTATTACCATGACTTATTTAGTTACTAAATTGGTTAAGTTCAAGTTTGATGTTTTGGGTTCATTCAGTTTATAACTTCAAACCCACATCAGTGAGTTGACCATGGTCCAAGGGTTTATAGTTAAATTACCAAAATAATATTAAAAAAATTTATAATTATCATATTTATTCATTAAATTAACTTCTAAAACCAACCATGTGAGGTAGTCTTGAAAAATTAACCAAGTCATTTCATGGAAATCGTAGGCCGTGTGTATTCATGAACGATTTTTCCATTTTTTGAATGGCTGGAAAAGTAATGAATTAAAAAATATTTTAATTTTACAAAATTATAAATATTTTATAAATTTAACATTTATTCATTAGTTCTATCCTTATGAAAAACCATGTGAGGTGGTATTGGAAAATGAAACAAATTACTTTGTGGATGTGGTATTTCACATGTACACACAAACGACATTATCAATTTCTAATGGATAGTAATGATAAGAAATTAAGTAATAAATTATATTTATTTGATACATAATTTCAACCATCCATATAACCTTGTGATGAAAAATTAAATACATCACTCTGTGGAGGTGGTAGTTCCCATGTACACACGAGTGAGGTTATCATTTTTTAATGGGTGTAAAATGATATAAAAAAGGGGTTTTAATAACAATAAAAATAAAATATAATTATATTTAATATACTTATGTTATTATTTAATTGTGTTTAAATAATTTTATCTATAGGTAGAATATGAAGTAAAATTGAAATAATCAGCTGAGAAATATACATCTTCATTTGAAACGTCCCTTGGCTTACACCTTAAGCCTTAATAGGTTGGTATTTTGGGGATATCAGGACTTATAAGACATGGTAAGATATTTATAAGGTATTTATTTTTGTATTGGTTTATATAAATGGATCGCAGTGTGTGAAAAAATGAATAGAGGTGGTTCCCTTTTATAAGTGAGGGGAGTGGAAAAATTATGATTATAAAATGTTTTAAAATAATATAAAGTATTAATCATGGTAAATTGTCTCAAAAAATATCAAATTTATATTATAATATGATAAGGGTTGAAATAATATCATTAAATAAAAATTAATATAGTATTTTATGGATTTAACACATAGATTTTACCTTAATTAACTTTTTTTACCCATTATTGTGGTAACCAATTTTTACCGTACTAAATATTCATAATAGACAAAAATGAAATTGTAATTATTAAAATATTTAAACCTAATAATTCCAAATATTAAATAAATTTTTTAATATTCAATTTTTTGAATGGCAATAAGATAATTTTAATAAAAATACACAAACAACAACGAAAATAGTTTTTAGAAAACATTTCTTCTTAAAGAATAAATCTGATTTTATACCAAAATAAACTATAATGATGATAAATATTAAATTAATTGGATTATTAATATTATATTTTTACTAATTTAACATTAAAACCATTCAAATATATAATGGTACTTTTTAAATATTGGTAAAGAAATGACAGTTTAAATAAAACCCAGTATTTCTCACAATTCACCAAAAAATAAAAGTTTTGAGAAAAATCCCAAAACATCACCCTAAGATAAATTTTATATGATGATATAAAAAATGGATCCATTTTTATACAATTTAATGTATAAAATCCTAAAATTTAACTTTTATAAAGTCCATGTAATACATGGAAAAACAATTCAGTTAAATAAAACTATTCTTTTTTGATTGAAAATTTATATAAAGTCATTTATAAAACTTTTGTGAGTATTAATCCATAAAATTAATACTTTTAAATCCTAATATTTTTTTCTATGATTAATTGAATTTTTACTATTTATGTTCCCTCATAATTACTTTCTGGTATTTCAATATTGTGTGGTTATGTAAAGAACTATCAAATTCGTATCGATATTTCTAACATGGGAGAAATATCCAAAACTAGAGGAAGATATTCACACCCTAAGGGTATTTTGGGATGTATTTAAAACATTTGGAATCAAATACAAAGTTCTAAGAAAATAATATTTTATCAAAAATCCAATATATATGGAGAATATAATGCATGCCAAAGGAGCTTCTTTATTCATTGGGTCAAAATAAATTCTGGAAAAATAAAATGAGATATCACCTATGATATATTGAACTTGAATTATTCTTTTTAATAGTCCATGGATTATACATAAGTTTTGATTTTGAATTATCCATGGCAGAATCAGATCGAAATCTTCTTGATGTTGATGTCAGTTCCTAGAATGCTTTAACTAGATCTATATCCAATCATATCTATATGAAGGTGGTGATTTTTAATGTAGAAAAGACGATGTGGTATAGGTTTAATAATAAATATATATATATATATATGAAGGTAATGGAAGTTTTAAAGAAACAAATATCTAGGTTTTACACAATAATTTTGATGATCTTAAAATTAATCAATATAAAAATATTGAAGGGTTCTTCAATCATATAATTTTGATGTTTTGATTAATACGAGGAATTGGTGAAGAAATTAAGGATATAAATATTTTTAAGAATATATTGATAACTTTTAAACCACTTTAGAACATCCCAAAATTATCTATACTTAATAATAAAATCAAGTTGTGTTATTATTGGATGATGGGAACAGTTGTTTGATGGTTTATGAAGTTCATGTCAATCCAGACGGATAAACAAATCGAAATAACAATTAAATGGAATTCAATCCATTAAGAAGATTAGAATTAATAAATATTGGTATGAAGAAGAAGATTTCTATTGTGAATCCCTATCTCTTATGGAAATAAATTTCAAAATAAATAAGGGATGTTTTGAATTCAAGCTACCATTTCCTTATTTCCAGTGTTCCCAATATGGGTACATTATAGTAAGGTGTGTAAAGAGATTTTATGGTGATGAAATTGAGTTGGAATCCATAAAAAATCCATAAATAAATATTCCCCCTAAAAGTGACTATAAATCAAGAAGTTCTTCAATTAAGTGTAAAATTAAAGGCCTTATTATTGAAACGTCTTGGCCCGAGTTCCACTAAACTGGCACCCTGAGCTGATGCAGCACATGACCCTAGGTGCAGCTCCTCATACGCTAGAGGCTTCTGACTAGAAGTGAGAGTATAATGATGTTTGTGGGGATACTATACCATCTTTAACAGAGTAATAGAATAATTAAAATCAATATAAAAAACAACCAAAATGATAATAATCATAAACCATGCATCATATAATTATTTCCCCAAAATAAGGTACATTCCCATAACCATACAAATAACAATGTCATACCATTATAGTGAAAATTGTCACATAAAATTACAAAATAAAGACACCCTAAAAATATAAAAAATAGGTCTCGACATCCGGTCTAGTTTCCTCATCCATGTTATATCCCAAAACCCAACTCAACCATCTCCGATTGGGCCATTTCCCTTGTCCAAACTTGTAACCATGAAGTCTTATTGGGTACCCAATGGTTTCTTGAGTAGGGTGTGAGTGAAAATATGTTGTAAACAACCAACTGTGTCTAAATCAATATTTATTGTGATAAGAGTGTATATAAAATTAAATATAAAAAATTAACAAGTAGGAAAATAGAACAAGTTTCATCATTTAATAGTCATCAATTAGCCCAAAGGGATCTTGGGTTCTACAATAGTACCAACACACCAAACCTGCTTTATCCCATGATATAAGTTTGAACCATATACCCTGTATAGTTAACCACTTTGAGTCATAATGTCATTCTTTAATTATTTCCATATAATTCATCAAACATTGGATCACCAATCTAGGTACCTAAATAATGTTGTGGATCTCCATGATAAACACCCATTCCTTGATGTGGACCTCCATGAACAACATCATTTCAATAGTGTGGAACCCCATAACCAACACCCATTCATCCATGGGAACCACCATGACCAACATCATTTTCATGGTGTGGAAATTCATTAAAAACACCATTACCATGGGGTAGAATTCCATAAAAACACCCATTAAAATTTTATCAACATTTACATTTCAAGATGTAGAATGCATAATTTATTGAAAATTATCAACAATAATGGTTCACCTTTCTCAATTATCATCATTTACATGGTTCATTCCATTTATCATATTTCACTTAATTCCATAACTATCCCATTTTACCATTTATTCATAACCACTATACCATTAAATGTTATTTCAATAATTTAACAACATGGACAGACCCCTTTATCCATTTAACACATTTTCCCTTAATCATCGCACAACCCATTTAACATTTCCACTACTCATTTGATTATTCTCAAGGGATTAGCACACCCCATGGGTGACCTTGTACCGGGTCTAAAAATCATCAATGGACCAAACAGGTGTCCATTAAGGGTTTCACGATCCAATTAGAGTCTCAATTTACTTCTCTTAGTCAAGGAACCAAAAGTGACACCAATTAGTGTGATTTGAGAATCAAAATGCATGTAGAATTCATCAAGACTATGGGATAAGGATTATAGACCTCTGACCTCAACATAATGGATAAAATATCACTTAAACATAGTCCTTTATTTATGGAAAAATGGCCCTTAACTCCCAATATAATAATCTATTATAAAACAAGGGTTTAGGTATTAAGAAGAATAGAAAACACTCAAACATGGTTCTTCCAAAAAATTGAATAAAATGGATTGGTGGACTCATTTTTAGATTTGATTTGCAACCAGCAATGATTCAAATGACCCAATGTTGAAGGATAATGGCCCTTAGAGAGATTAAGAGCTCTTGGTTCTAACCACTAGATACTGGAAGAGAAATGTGGAAAAAATTTAGGGAAGACCTCCTGATGATCAAGAGATCGAGAGGGAAAAATGGTAAAATCCTCATATTTTTATGATGCATGGTTTGGCCCCACAGTTTTCCAAGCCTTACACCAATCGTGAAGCACCATTTTTTCTAAAAGGGGCCAAGCCACACGGTTTGGATGGGCCACCTACACTATTTGAAAAATCACGTCATGGTCATCCACCTACCTCTGTCCTAGGGTATTGGGCTGCATGATCTCATGTGACTTACAGTATGGTTAGTACTACTCATGCATCAACAATGATCATAAATAATAATGGCCTCTTTTCCCTATTTTCTTTTTTCTGGACCAATGGGACACCCCTAAGACATGTCATAGACCTAGTAATCATTCCATTAAAAAATTTAAAATTTATTCAACAAAAACCTAAAATAAAAATTTACCACATCAAATTCTAAGATCTTACAACCTCCGCACCTTATATCATATCATCCTGGAGTTACTCTTCGAAGCCTTGATAAGATTTCATGTTAAAAAATATCAGGTCAATGGTCCTAATTATCCTATTGAACATGGCCATTCTACCACAACACTTAGACCAATGGAATAGTCTTCACCCCCAAAACTTTCTCATTGTGATTCACAATAAGAATTGAATCCTCCTGAAAAGACACATCTTCATCAAGATCAACATCATCAACATCAATCACACAATAATGTTTAGGGTTATATTGTAAAATTTTTTATATTTTAAAACATCTTGAATTTCATTTTACTACCATGGAAGATCCAATCAATATTCCATAGATCTGATCCTTTACCTAATCTCAAATAACCCTATATATCTAGGCACTAACATTCCATGCATCCAAATCCAACGGTGAACCAATATTAGTGACACATGAAGGAGCACTCATTCACCTAATGTAAACTCTAGAGGTCAAATTAGTCAATTAGTATATGAATTATATGAACTCTAGATCGTATCCATATGGTTTTGAATCAACTGAACCTTCTTTGACGTCTCCAACACAAGACTCAACCACCCATAATATTTGTGAATATAACAACACATCTTGGTCAATCTAGGGTGAAACACCCACTTTGAGTCATGAAACTCACATATCACCACTTTCCAAATATAATTACGAACAACAACATGAACTTATATAATCTCATCTTCATCAATAGTCCAATCGAAAGGTGGGTCCCCACATTTAAAACAATCCCTCAAATCCAATCATTTTTAATCCTCATTTAACATGGTTTATAATAGAGGGATCAATAGATAAGGAAATGGGTGTCATTATATCATGCTTCACTTGAATTTCTATATGTATCTCAGTGAAATAATCAATCATCTTACACTTGAATCCAGAATCTTGAACCACCTGATTTTGTGCCTTTCAACTCAACACATCTACAACATTGTTTCCCATCCTTGGTATATAATATATCTCAAAATAAAAGTACTACATGTACTCAACTCATATCCATTGTCATAGGTTTAAATCATACATGGAAAATATATATTTAAGGATCTTATGGTTGGTATAAACAACAAAATTTTCACCCAAAAGGTAATGTCGTCGTCATTTCAATTCATAAACCATTATGGCCAATCCAAGTTCATGTATAAGATAATTATGACCATGAATCCATAATTTCTGGGGTTTGTACACCACACATCGATTTACCTATATAAAAATATCCCTAATCTTGATGCCAGATGCATAAAAAAATAGAGTATACTCCTTACCCAATTTGGGTAAGATCAAGATTGGTCGAGTAGACAAATATCTATTATGATCTTGGAAATAAATATTTTATGTTTCATACCATTAAAATTGTATACCTTTCTTGGTTAAGCCTAAAATCAGTTCTACCATGTGGGAAAATCTTTGATGAATATTCTATAATAACCCACCGAACCTAAAAATCATCAGATAGCAATAATGTTTCGTGTGCTTTTCCTAAGAAAAAACTACTTTATCCTTCTCTGGGTTTACTAACACCCCATCCTATAATATTATATGACACAAAAAAATGTACCTTATGAATCCATAAATCACACATAGATAGATTTTCATAAATATTATGATTGCTCAATGTACTCAAGATGATGTCATGATGTTTGCTATGATCATCACAGGTTGGGAGTATAATAAGATGTCATCCATGAAGACAACCAAAAATTGATCTAGGTAAATTTGAAAGATTTAGTTCATCAAATTCATAAACATAGAAGAAGTTTTTGTTAGCCCAAATGGTATCATAATGATCTCATAAAAAACATACAAACTACTAAAATTCATATTTGGTATATAAGAAGGTCTCATAGTAAATTTATGATACCTAGATCTCAAATAAATTTAGGAGAAAACATAAGAACCCTTTCGTAGATCAAAGAGATCATCAATTTGAATAAGATTTTATCGGTTCTGAACCATTATTCAATTCAACTTCTGATCATTAACACACAACCCCAATGTTCCATTATCCTTATTATCAAACAAAATTGGAGAACCCCAAGGTGTTGTACTTGTATGGATAAACCCTTAATCATCTAACTCCTCCAATGGAGTTTTATGTTTATGAATTTATATTAGTGAAATTATTTAAGGAGGAATAGAAATTTTCTTGTCTATAAGAATTAGTTCACTGGTGAAATCAACTTATCTCTTTGGTAGAAACTCTAAGTATTATTTAGAAAATACATCCTAGAAAATATCTACCAATATAGGAAATTCATCACGCTAAACTCCCTCATCATCAAGAAAAAGGCCCGAAACCTGGGTTGAGAGCTCAACTATTTGTGGAAGAACTAGACCTGTACAACCTAAGAAAAAAGATATCACATTCCCTATGAAGAATATAATTGTCACACTCAACAAATCTGAATCAAACTATCCAATGGTAATAATAAATGTTATATAGGTATATAACCAACTATTCCATTACCAGTATTAGGTCAAAATGCATAATTTCAAGAACACTAAAGTCCCAAAAAATATGGTACCCACCAACCTCAAGGGAACACTCCTTGCATCAATGGATACCCTTCGATCACACCCCAATGGTGTTTTTATCGGCATGATTCCACACAAATTCTCGGCCACCAAATTCCAACCACTTGAAATTTAATAAGATATAAAATAAATTAAGGTCCATGTATCAAATAAATTACTATAAATCAAATAAGATATAAGAATGATACATTGTATAATTGATGGCTTGGCCCCACCACTAACGGGTGCAGGCTGAAGTACATGAAATTGGCATGTCCCTCAATCCTATGCTCCTGTCTGAATCCCCTAGGTTGTAGTTCCCTACTAATATGGATGCTCTTATCCTAATGAACCATATCCACCACCCCAAATGGTATAGTAGGTGGAACTAAAACGTCTTAATTGATATGGGTTAAATGATCTTCTTCCAATTATTTATACTATTCTTGAACCTCCCTCATTTTCCATCTACCGAGTGTTCCTAGAGAACCTCTATATATGTCCCATCCTTCAAAATACTCATCACTCCACTTGTGATCAAACACATTGACCATAAATGTGACTAGGCCTGCCTCACTGATAATTGGTTATTGAACTGACTATCTAAGAGGATGATCCTATCCCCTAAACACTCTATCTACCACTTCCCTATTTGAAGTTCTCATAACAACACTTCATACTATGTAAATACATACCACCATGTTTACTGACTGAAACTATCTACCCACCACTAGAAGCCTCCTTTAGTTTTCTCTTGAATTGAGTGCATAATCCACTACCTTAGTAAAACTCTTCAAATAAAAGTTATTTACCTAGGACCTGGCCTGACATATAATCCCATGATTAACACATTTAACCATAACTTCCTCATCAACTATCAACATTGAAGAAAAATTCACCATGTCTATTAACCAATCAACATAATCCATCACTGATATACTACTTTGGGTTAATTACATAAACTATTCAAATGTCCTTTTCCCTAGGGTATCTAGGTAAATGTTTTCTCAAAAAATTTCCCAGAATTTTTTCCATGTCCTTCCCTATAATTTCTCATTTGGATCATGAATATCCCATCGTCACTTCATTATTACCTATAAAATATTATCTTCTATCTCAACTCTCTTATGAAGAAGGGTCTCTAAAGGATCTATAATTTTCTTAATAGACACAATCCCAAACTTGGCTACCTTGGTTACACCCTATTTAGAAAATGTTATAGGTTCCTTTAGTTTAAACTCTCTATTTGGATCAAATATGCTTAGTGTATAATGAAATGGGTCTCTCTCTATAAACTTTATAAAATGGGTTGAGTTATCATGGAACTACTCTTCCACCTATTAACTGGAATCTAGGGGGTTCTTTTCCCACTACTATAGGAACATTATTGCAATGTCCTCCTATCACCCAACTATTGAACATAGAAATAGTGGCATCTACCTAAAATTCCAAACACATTTTTTAGGGTAAATAACATATAGTTTCCAAAAATTGAAAAAGGGAAATATCCCAACCATTTGTAACTAAACCACTCTGCATAAACTATCCCAATGGTTAAAATCACTACCCCATAACTTCCCTAAACCATACCTATCTTGGTTAATGGATGAATTGGGGAAAACCAATATACATAGTCACAAGCCTTTCATTACACACAATTTTAACCATTTCACATTCATAAATCATAAATATTTCTCATTTAGGCACAATTTTAATCATTTCAATTTAGTACTTCATAATTAAAACCCTATTTCAAAATTTATAATGAAATATTTTCTCTAAAGCCATTAGAAAACCAAGAATTAGTTTCATTTCCCATAGCCCAACCATAACCTAATTTTCTGTGTGTTCTTAATTTGATGGATGTCACATATATCCCTGAGTTCCTAAAATGTTTCATTCATATATAAACTTCATACCATTCCATCCCAAGAATAAAATCATAATAAAAAAATAACATCATAGAACATGTGTATCATCCAATGGTGTAATTTAATAAAACTGTAATAGGATAAAATGATTAATATAAATCCCACCCTAGGAACTTGGGTTTTCTTCTACACACGGGTTAGCTACTCCCATGAAAGAGCTCATTTCCAAGGTTCGAAACATCCAATCCTCATTTAAACCTTTTCTCAATAGTAAATCAACAAATAAAACCCCTATGATACCACTTTGTAATGTCTGAACATGGGTTCTACAAAACTGGTTCCCTATGCAGGAGTGCCACATGAACTTAAGAAATCCTTCCCATACACCAAAGGCTTACACCATGAAGTGAGGGTCTAATGAGGTACAGGGGGAGTATATACCATTTTTACTAGAGTAATAAAACATCATAAATAAATATATAAATAAAAAAATCAATAAAAATGAATCATATAATCAATT
Source organism: Viscum album (assembly GCA_963277665.1). Taxonomy (NCBI): domain Eukaryota; kingdom Viridiplantae; phylum Streptophyta; class Magnoliopsida; order Santalales; family Viscaceae; genus Viscum; species Viscum album. The sequence continues at coordinate 1,616,167,150 of OY728136.1, read as the reverse complement.
CCCCAAACATAGTACATGACCAAAACCATAAAAATAACCATGTCATGCCATGATAGTGTGATGTTTCATACAAAATACTAAAATAATGACACACTGTAAATCCCCAAGATATGTCTCAACATAAGGTATGGTCCCATAATCCATGATCCATCCAAAAAACCCTACTCAATCATCTATAATAGGACTTTTATACTTGTCCTTACCAACAACAATGAAGTATTCTCTGGTACCTAACGATGTCTTGATTAGGGTGTAATTTAAAATCAATAACCCACAACCAATAGTTTTTGAAGAAATATCATGTCCAATAACAGTGTATGAATAAGTATATATAAACATTTTATAAGAATTAAAATAAAATAGGTTTTATCATTTAATAGTTTCAATTATCCCCAAAGGATTCCAGGTTCCACAATAGTACCAAAAAATCAAACTTACTTCAACCAATGCCAGAAGTCTAAAAAATATACCATGAGGGGTTAACCACATTGAGTCACAAGGGTATTCATTAATTATTTTTATATAATTCATTATACCTTGGAGAATCAGACCAGGTATCCAAACCATGGAGTGGACCACCATGACCAGCACCCATTTCTTGATGTCGACCACCATGACCAATATCATTTCTATGGTGCCGAATTCCATGACCAACACCCATTCCTCTATGTGGATCACGATGACCAGTATCACTTCTATGGTGTGGAACTCCATAACCAACCCCCATTCCAAAATGTGTACCATTATGAATAAAATTATTTCCATGGTGTGGAACTCCATGAACAATACTATTTACATGGGGTGAAATTAAATTATCAACACCCATTACCATTTCATCAAAATTAACCTTTTAGGATTTAGATTATTAACTTATTTAACATAATCAAAAACATAGGTTCATCTTTCTCAATCATAATTATTTCCATGGTTTATTCCATTTAACATTTTTATCTCAATTTCATAACTATTCCATTTATTATTAACCAATATACATTTACATGCTCTTTAAATCATTTATCATCATGGTCATTCCCCTTTAACCATTTAACACATTTTCCCTTAATCACTACAAATCCCATTTTACCTTTCCACAACTAATTTCATTAATCTCAAGGGAGTGGCACACCTCATAGGTTACCATAACCATAGTATCATAATCATCAATGGACCCAATAGGGGTCTATGGAGGGGTTCACAATTCAATTGGAGGCTCAATTTTTATCTCTTAGTAAATAAATCAAAACCACAACTAGGTAGTGTGTTGGAAAAACCACATACACATGAAATAGATCAATATTATGGGATAAGGCTTTTATACCACTAAACTCAAGCTCATATATGGAAAATAACTCAAACATGGCCCTTGATTCAATCTTAAACATCCCCCAATGAACCATATATTAATCTATTAGAAAAATATATTAGTTTTTTTAAGGAAAAAAAACTCAACTATGTTTCTTGCAAATTATAGAAGAAATATGAGTTATAGACTCACCCAAATTTTTTATTTTCAAACAATAGTGCTTCACATAACCCATGATTGAAGGGTAATCACCCTTTCAGATCTTGGGAGATCCTAGTTTGGACCCCAATATTCTAGAGGATGAATGGGGAATAAAATAAAGTAAGAATACCCATAATAATAAGGTGTGAAATCGTAAAATATCCCTATTTTAAGTAGCCCGTCGATTGGATGCATGGTTTGAAAACCATGCACCAACCTTGTGGAACCCTCTATCTGACATGGGTTAGGCCACATAGTTTGTCTAGGCCAGCCGTAAATTTTGAAAAATTGTTTGGAGGTTACGTTTCAACCTCTATCCAAGAGGGTTAGGCCGCAAAGTCACATGGGCCTTGACATGCAGTTATTACTAACCATGAACAAACTGTTATCTCAGCATAGAAGGCACTATTTTTTCTATTTTCTTCCATTTCCCCCAGACAACCCCATGACCCATCATACACTCAATAAACATTCCATTAAATTTTGTAAAGGTATTACACCAAAAAATAAAATGAAACCAAACCTTATAGCTGTCTGAGATCTTACAATGAGTGAGGAAAAGGTAGCTGGTAAATACTACTAAAAGAAAGAAGAATCCAAATTTAAAAATTATTTAAAGGATTCCATTAGGTTTAAAATTTATTAATAATATCCTAAAGAATAATATAATGAAATCACTAAGGTAATTATTGTCTTAAAACTTGATCTGAAGGGATCTATTGAAGAGTTTGATATTCAAAGGAATAAAAATAGATAGATTAATGAATTGTTAAAATAATAATCATAATATGTGGATCAAATTAAATTTGAGATAGACTTATTATATATGTATTTATAGAATCAATCTTCATCTTAATAGATCACAAGGGGAGTAGTAGATTCCAAAAAAATTAAAAAAAATAAGGAAATTAATTATCTAAATGATTTTTTGGAGGAAAGTTACAAGAGGATTTAATCCCTTGAAGAATAAGTTTTTATCCTAAAAAAACTTTAATCAAGAAAAAATACTGAAGTTTTGATAAATAAATTACAATTTATAAATTTATCACATAAAGAACTATTGGAGGGACCCAAACATGGCTTAGAAATTATTGAGAAGATCTTAAATCAACAATTACTTAGGAACATTGAAAATAGTAGACTTTGTAATTATTTAGGGATGTCACAAGTAGAATTAGTCACTTATCATACGAAATGAAAATTTATGGTTGGGGGAAATACTCATTCTTAAAAGGTTAATCATTGAATTAATAATTACTCAAAGTTAGTAGATATGTGGGTAAGTGGAAGTAAAAATAAATTTCCCTTAATGAAATTTCTATTTTTTATCCATATTAGCCACATGATGTCCAACTTCTTAGAAGTATAATTCTACTAAATGGGTGAAGCACCTAGATGTTATAAATGAATGATAAAAATATATCCTTTAGGAAAAAAATAAACTCTCTTTATGAATAATATTTCCATTATTCTAACATCATCCCTAAATTCATTAACTACAAATAAAGAAGAATATGGAGTTATACAAAGGGTATTCAAAGATAATTGGATGTAAGAAACCCCAATTTTATTCCTCTAAAAATAGATACTCTCTATTATAGTGAGAAGTTGGGTGTCAAAATTCTATCTACATTGAAGAAAGAAAAGAGATTTTATCTTACACCATAACTCAACTGGGTATCTCTTAGAAAGAAAATAATATTAGATATAAGGTAAACCAGAACTAAGTCGCACTCAAATATATAATGAATAATAAGACATGTATTCCTGATAATGGGTGTTCATATCACTTTACCAGCAATGTAAATCTCTTAAATAACATGAAGAATATAGTTGATGGTATAGTTCTGTATGGAAATTTTGGAGATTTAAAAATAATATAATGTGGTAAGAAATGACTAGAAATAGATGAATTTAGGATAACATAATTACTTATTATGAATGAATTGATGCTCAATATCCTATGAATGAGTCAAATTTGTGAAGCTAAGATCAAGGATATATTCAATTATAAATGAAACATGATTAAAATTAATGTGTGGGATTCTTTATTGAAAAACTATAGTTCAAGTAGTAATCTTTATCAATTGTAAATCTAGGAGAACATGTGTTTTGTTACAGAGGAATAATAAAATAGTTTTTGGCACAAGATTCCATGACATATTCCCAAAGTATAAAAAATATATCCAAGATGAATTTAGTAATACATATTCCTAACTTGAAGCTTGGATGAGAGCGGTTGTGTGATTCATGCATGCAGGGGAAGATGGTATGTAACCCTTATCAGTAATACATAAAGAGGTTGTCTAATTTACTTAATCTGGTGCATAATGACATTTTTACCTGAATAATCTATTTAAAATAAGATTAAAATGGTAATTAATTTTTTTTATGATTATAGTATATGGGATTTTGACAGGTTTATAAAGAGAAGGAAGGAAGTAGTCGAGTGTACGAAGAGGTACCAGAGGTGAGTAGGAAATGAAATCAGTCATGCTATCTAAATTTTGTGATCAAATAATGGTATTACAAATCCATTGAAGTTGATAATTAATTTTAGAAGCATGATATTAAACATGAATCATTATTTATGATAACACCTCAATAAAATAGAGTTATTGAACATCAAAACTAGATGGTGAATAATATGTCTAAGACTCTACTTATCAAAAATTTTGTTTCATGGCACTATGAGAAAGAGATAGTTTAAGATGTTGTATACACTAAAAATTGGGTTTTGTTAATCCTTGGATAATAATGGACTAAAAATAATGTGGCATATGGAATAAATCCATCACTGAATCACTTCTATGTTTTTGTAAGTAGATTCTACATTTGAAATAAAGAAGGCAGCCAAGAAATATGTGGTGATGCAGTAGAGGTAATATTTTTAAGTTTCTCAATGAAGAGTGAATCCAAAAAAACAAATACTCCAAAAAGGTATGAAAAATTATTTAAAATAGTGATGTTAAGGTTATTGATGAAATAGATAGGAATAGTTATGGAATATCATTCTTATATGAGTTATGTGAAGAACATAATTATGAAACTGGTGAAAATCACTAGATCATGAAGATTTAATTAAATGATGGAGATTCTAAATCTACATCAAGGGAGGAAACAACTCCTAAAGATAGCTAGCTTACTCCTCTAGGAATAAATAGAATGACAATGGTTTATCTATTTAATATAATTGGTAACAAGGATGCACTAACTCAAACATAAAGGATGAGGATAGTAGAATAGTCTACCCTACTATCAACCATGAATTTAAAATCATTTTAAGAGGATTTTTAGGATGAATCATGCATAAGATCTATGAACAATGATCTAGAATAAATTGATTAAATCTAGGCATGTGAACTTTTGGAAAGACCCAATCATCACAATGTTACTAAAAAAAATTTATACACGAAAAAATTTGATAAACATTTTAATGTGGTTAGTAATAAGGCTCGATTTTTGTGTATAAGATATTCCTTAATTAAAGTCATGGATGTTAAGGAGGCCATTGTGATAAATTCCTAAAATGATTCAATTAGGATATTTGTGGAACTGGTGATTCAATATGGTTTATAAAATTTCTAGATGGATGTGAGAACAACATTATTGAATGTAGTTCATAAGGTGGAAGTTCAAATTAAACATCATGTGGGTTTATTTATTGATAGTGATGAAAAAAGTGTTCAAATTGAACAATACATTATATACCTAAAACAAGGAACCATGCACATGGTATTCTCTGATTTACTCATATCTAAAGAAACTAGAATTTAAAATATTAAGTTTTTACCATAATATTTATATGAATACACTCAAGGAATAACAGTTTATTGTGATTTTTGATATAGATGATATTATTTTGGAGGGAAGTAAATAGAATTCAGTGGAAGAGTTTTCTAATATGGTGAGTTTATAATTTTAAATCCCAATAATTCATGAGGTATATTATTTTATTAGTATTCAGATGGTTTAGAGATAAGAATACACCTTTTTCTCATATTATAAGTATGAAAATGAGTTTCTAAGGAAGTTTAGCATGAATTATTAAAAACTATTATCAACTCCCATTGTGATTGGATCCAACCAGAGGAAACATAAAAATGGGAATCTAGTTGAAAATACTTTATATAATAATATTATTAGTATTCTACTATACTTGAAAAAAAACCTATCCAATCATAAATTATGCTACTAGTTTGGCATCTTGGTTTTAAATAAATTCTAAGGAAAATTATCTTGTGGAAATGAAGAGAATAATGGGGTACATTTTAGGTAATATCAATTATATTTTACTCTTTAATACATAAAAGCATCATGATCTATCAGTATTTTATGATATGCATTGTGATATTGGTGTGGTATATTAAATTTCCAAATGTGGAGGTGTATTCTATATTGTCACCAAGTATATAGGTATCATGTTCAAGAAGAAATAGAACACATATCTAATCACAACTAAGGTAAACTAAATTTCAGTAACCAAGGAATGCACATAGATTTAGTGGAATAAACAATAGTGGGAAGATATAGTTGAATAGGTTCATCAACTAATGGTTATATTTTATGAAAATAATATTTCAATTGAACTAATAAATAATACATTTTATCACTCCCAAACCATACATGTTAAGATTAAAAATAAAATCATTGAATAAAAAGTAGTTTAAGGACATTTCTAGAAGGGGTATTGTTTCCTTCAGAATTTAGGGATGACCGCCTTTGATGGGAGGTTCAAACGTTCTGATCGGTTTCTAACGGGTTTGTTCATAGAACCGAAAACATCCAATGATTCCACATCCATTCGGACCTACTTTCCAAAGGTAGGTGCTCATTAGTTGTGGACTGATGAGGCTTAAGAATTTGAATGGTTGAGAGGATGGGAGGTCGGACTCATCACACCTTTTTGAGGGGAATTATTGACAATTCCAAGACTCTCTTTATAGATTTAAGTTATGTTCGTGAATCCTTATTACATTACCAAGTATAAAATGAGCTTTCCTTTAGATCTGACAATCAATGATAAAATATATACGAAATTTAGAGAATCATTTATATGTATTCGAGGTTCTTCATCGATAGAGAATCATCTGTATTTATTAAAGATTCTTGGTCAATGGTATCCTTCGACATATTTATACAAAAGTGTCTTGGTCATTATGATGACCATGCTGGTTTCAAATCCACTCAATGGGGCACTTGAAGTTTATTGTCATTCAGAAGGACATGGATTATTTCAGAGTTGGGATTGAACCCACAGATGGCCTACCTACGTATCCTTTGTTTTGGAAAAGGAATCAGAACCCACGTAGTTCGAGTAAGGGAGTATGATGTTTATGATTGATAGCTCAAAGAAGGATGTCATAATTACTTTTACCTTCTAAGCACATGTGAGTCATGCTCGGTGTGAGAAACAAGAGGTATTGGTAAAAATTAGACAATTGGGCCATGAAAGATGCAATCATAAGAAATGATGTAGGACTTATGTGTGTATGACTGCCCAAAATAGATGAATATTAGGATTAACTTCAGAGAAGAAATCCAGGAATAGGGTCTATAAAGTTATATGTGCTTCATGGAGATTTGAATACTCTAACTTGGGACTTAATCCAGTGAAGGAGGCCCAGAATTAGGAGAGGATTGATGATTAGGTTTTACTCCTGAGAAGGACTCCCAAATTAAGGGTAAATTAGGATTTATTAAGAGAAATTAAGAATGGGGCTTACTCCTGAAAAGGAGGCCCAGGTTAAAGGAATTATGAATGGGACTTACTCCTGAAAAGGAGGCCTAGGTTAAAGGAATTATGACTGCGACTTACTCTTGAAAAGGAGGCCCAGGTTAAATGAATTGTGACTGGGACTTACTCCTGAAAAGGAGGCCCAGAATTAGGATAGGATTGATGATTAGGTTTTACTCCGGAGAATGAATCCCAAATCAAGGGTAAATAAGTATTGATTAAGAGAAAATAAGACTGGGGATTACTCCTGAAAAGGAGGCCCAGGTTAAAGGAATTATGACTGGGAATTACTACTGAAAAGGAGGCCGAGGTTAAAGGAATTATGACTGGGACTTACTCCTGAAAAGGAGGCCCAGGTTAAGGGAATTAAGGACTATGGCTTACTCCTAAAGAGGATGCCCAGGTTAAGAATTATGACTGGGACTTACTCCTGAAAAGGAGGCCCAGGTTTAGTTGAGTTCTCTCATCTTAAAGGATGAGGTTGAATGAATGAAATCTCAATATTTAGTGACATAAATATGTGTAAATCACTATGTTTTGAGAGATATTCCACTAAATTCCTTTCAGATAAGGAATTAAAATCAATAAATCATGCCATCAATGGATTTGAAAAGTGTCTTGAAGACTAAATATTGAATAAGTGAGGTGGAATGGCTTAATAGGGGTAAAATGGGCAAGAAGGGCACCAAAAAAGGCAGGGGCGCGCAAGTCTTGGCAGGCGTGCAGGTACTGCGTGGGCGCGCAAGTCTTGGTCGCGCAGGTATACCTGCGCGACATGTTTGGTACTTGCGCGGTGTTCAACCAGAAGGGTAATACTTGAGTGACTTTTGTTTAAGGCCTTTAGAATCCTCTTGAGGTTATTCCCGCAGAGGGGCGCGTAGGTTCTATTGAAGGAGTAATGCGGTGCGCAAGTGTGGCCATTTCCCTTAAGGTATGGCCACCTAGGCGTGCAAGTGTTGACGAGTTTCAATACTTAGGCCTTCCTCCCCCTCTTTAGATCTTTTGTTCTAGGTAAGAAATTACCTTAGAAGTGTTCTGGAAGCTTTGAGAAGAGACTAGGGTGCCGGGAGATCAAATCTAAGTTTATGGAAAAATCCTCTTCAAATGGGGGACCCGCAGGGTCTATTTTTAGGCAAGAGAAGACCCCGGGTGGTTATCACTTAGGTCGCGCAAGTCACTTGCACGACCATAATGCGTCGGGCAAGTGGACCTCCGCGACTATGAGGCAACTTGCGTGACTTATGGGCAATATTCTCCTTGTTCATCCCTTTGCCGATTTTTGATATTTTCTTCAAATGATTAATCAATTTGAGCTAAGATATTCCTATTTTCCTATCTTTAGACTCTGTAAAGATAAAGGAGCATCAACAAATGTCCCCCCTCAGAGTTGGATCTGAAAGAAATGAGGATTTGACTCTGAGGAAATTGAAGACATCCAAAGGAATGGTGGCGCACAAGTGTTCAGTGCGCAACACTTGGCATGCAGGTTCGAGTCGTGAAAGTCTTGAGCGCACTGGGTGTAGGTGCGCAGATTGGCCTCCTGGCCTATAAATATAGGATCCTTGTCCGCGCATAGCATTTGCTTCTGAATTCTCGAGCTCTCGTCGCACAAGTTATCTTCTCCGTGAAAGTCTCTTATTTCCGTTGTTTCCTTGCCACCGCGCTGCTGTCTAGGTATCTGTACTTGCACGGTTTGGACTCACGCGGTAAAAACTAGCACGGCACAAGAACACTTGCGCGCCAAGTTTAGACTTGCGTGCCTTAGTGCCTTTTCCATTTTTTTGGATTTCTTCACAAATTTTATGAAAAATCAATCCATTTAAGAATTTAATTTATACAAATTTTGTGCAGAATCAATGGTTCTTAGACCCAGAATAGTTGATGAACTGGCTAGAAAGAGGATAGATGATATGATGAACATCATTGTCCATGATTATTATACTGTCAAATATAGCACTCTTCCGAATTTGGGTATGTATCTGAAGAAATATCATCGCGAATTCCCACAGAGAACTTATCTGCCTTTGTATGGCTATGGTCATTTGCAAGAAGTCACCATTCTAGAAGCAAAGAACTATCTTCCATTTTCATGGTTTCATAATTACACCAACTTTTCTTCAGCAAATATCTCAGGTGGAGGAGTATTTCTAAATGCTGGAATAGTAGAGAAGGCCTACATGATGCATCATAGCCCTTGCACACCAGATATGAAAAATCATACACCTGAGCTGCAACCACATTGTCATCCTTCATTCTTCCAAAATGCTCAGATGGATCAATCGAAAGGCTGGAAGAAAAGTTGGGACTTCCATCCTGGGGGAGGCGTGAAGCCAACTTGGATGTGAGCATACTGGGTGCGACAAACCTGTGTAGAGTTTGTCAAGGATTTGAAGAGAGATGCAATATACGAAGCTGTCTGGGTTGGCCAAACATATGTTTATAGACATGATAACTTCGTGCCAGAGATACTCAGCCACTGGAACCCAGCAACTTATTCTTTCCATCTGACTCATGGAGAAGTAGGTATCAGTTTGTGGGATGTCCACAAGATTTCAGGGGCTCCAATTTTGGGCGATATGTAAGATGAAGTCATTCCTCCCAAGGTGACTTGGAATGATTCAGAGAAGACTCCTACTTTAGCTTGGGAATTATTTAAGATCTTCCACAGGCTCAAGAGTTCAGAGACCTCATTAACTCATTCTAGAAAGAATATTCATCCGGAGGAATGGATGAATGTATTTCTTGTTGAGAAGAAAGAGAGGGAGCCAAAGGAGAAGGAGCTGAAAGAAAAAAGATCCAAGATAAAGAAATCCAAGGATAAGAGGCCCAAATGTCCTACCACCTGCCCAAAACCTGAGAAGAGGGGTGCTCCTGGAACATTCTGGCCAACTCTAGAAGCAGGAGAGTTCGAGAAGTGGGGATATGAAGTGAATCAAAGAATACCAAAGAAGACTCATCTGGCGGGCTTCTTGGCAATGTGGCTCAGTGTTTATCTCTTGTCGGTCAGGGATTCGAAGGGAGGCGTCAGGCCAGGGACCTTCGTTATTGCGGCAAATTTGGTTGAGGGAAAAATGGTTGGGTTGGCTACCCCCATTTTAGCAAAGATTCATAGGAGTTTACTTCATGTCTTCATACGTAAATCTCCTTTAAGAATAGTGGGACCGTTCCAAGTTTTGTGGAGATGGATCTCTACTCACTTCAAGACTTACAATGTACAGAATGGATTACAAATTCCTGGAAGTTCTTTCAGGCCGTCAGTGCAAGCATTCACTGGAGTTGACCCATTAGATGTTAATGCTTATGACATGAAAGTGAGGCTGAGCATGTTTAAGGAATTCAACTTCTTTCCCTATGTAAGTCCGCCAACTGGGCTGTTTATTGATGATGGGACAGCCCATTTGGATTTGAGGGCATACATGCTAGCTTGCAGGGATGGTGTACTAGTTGCCAAGATTGATGGAGAAATCATATGCGAGGCCTATGCTCCATATAGATTTGCACGTCAATTAAAATTTCTGCAACAGATTGTTGTATCTCCTTGAGTACATGTCAGGTTAGAGCAACATCTGATGGTTTCTTGGTAACTATGGCTGTTGACGTCAAGGGAGAAGACTGGGGAAGTATTTGACCTACCAGTTGAAAAAGTGTCACATAATTTGACTACATATTATGCCGAACACTGGATAGCATCATACCCCAAAGGGATATTGAATCACCCAGTTTATCAGGTGGGGAAAAGGAAGAGGACTGTAGAGAAAGAAACCCTTCCTCATGAAGGTGGTGCTTCCCCACCTGAAGTTGATTCGACGGACTCCTCCTCTATAACTGATTCACTGGATTCCCATGATGGGGATGATGAGGCACAACCAGCGGCAAAGCAGTTTTGTGCCCGATATAATCCTCCGGTCAGAATTAAAAGACCCACTCCATCAACTCCTGGGGAGTTACTTCATTGTAGTAATTTAATCACTGCTACTTTGTAAAGCAATAAGTCTTACTTTCTTATTCTCTATCTGTAGTTGCAGGAGATGAGATGAAATTGAAGTCAAAAAATGTAGGACCTTCCTCACAGCCTTTATATCTAAGACCAGAGGTTTTCCAGCTATGGCAGAGTTTATATTGTGGTACTGAGACTGCCTGGCTGGATTTGTGTGAGGGACTACAACTCCCTAGAATAGGGAATCTTATGGCTTCTACAAATCTTCAATACGAGGACAACCCCAATGAAGTGCGGGCTTACATCAGAGAGATGGAAATGCTCATATATGCCACTAATGAGTCTGTTCCTGTCACCAGGCGGGTGAAGGAAATGATCGATCGTGGCGCCACTGAGGGGGCTGGTGGTTCTTGAGATGAGTAGTGGCATGAGTATGTGGCTCCTGAAGATGTAAGTTTTCTTTCCTTATTTTCTTTGCAACTTGATTTCAGTCTAAGCTTTATTACTTAAGGAAGTTATTTTCTTCATCTTGCAGCTTGCAAAGAAAGGAAATGGGGTTCCTTCACCACAGTATAGCGCTGGTGGTACTACCATCAGGGCTGCTGCTGATTCTCCTCGCAAACCAGGTGAGATATCTCCAGGCCAGCAGGCCATGAATGAGGTGCTGGAAATATCCTTCCATTCTCCAATACAAGTGCCAATATGGGAGACTACCGATACTCCCAAAAAACCAAAGAAGCAAAGGCAATGAAGGAGGAAGTCCAAAGCTAAATGTTTCATTAGCAGCGGTAAGTCCTTCAAGTAATCATGAGTTTATACTCATGACCACATGGTTACTCATATTTCTGGGGACTGTAGGGGCTTCTTCAATTTCCCCCCTGAGGGAAAGGACTGATCCTCCTTCAAAGACCACGGAGGGTGCTGTGGAACAATCACAGATCCAAGCTGACTTGGCAGCTCTTGGAGAAGAGATAGCATATATTCCCAGTATCCCTCCTGATGTTTTTCCAAGAAGAGAAGAACCTGTTTCTGGTAATTCAACAATGATTCATAAAAATGTTGAATGAAACAATGACTGACTTCCATTCTGTGATACTTCGGGTTCAACTCCTACATTAGAGCTTCTGGCGACTATTGCAACTGATGTTGTGATTATATCTGAAGATGTTGTCCTGGGTCAGGGGTTGCAGGACGTAAGTCATCAAGAAGATGCAACAAACACTCCCACTGGTGATACTAACCAGGATTCTGAAATATCATTGGATGAAATGATGAATCATGGCATGACTTTAGAAGAATTTTATGATCATGCTAAGTTGTCATGTGATTTAGAAGACCTTGGGCGTGAGTGTTATCATTCGCCCAATAATTTTTTTTTAATTTACACTTCTAATTATGACCGAAAATAATATGCAGTTTCATCCATAGAAGCTGCTGAACTTCCAATGCCTGAAGAGGGTGTGGACATTGATGTCAACCCTACCATTGCAGAAACATTAGCTCAAGTAGAGATAAACCCAGTAAACCCTCTTGAGACCCATATTGAAGATCCTGTTGAAACTATGAAAGATGGGGAGGAGTCTTCTCAGGTTGCTGACCCACCGTCGGGTAAGGGATAAAAAAATTTGTGATTGTACTTAATTTTCAAGACAATCGATTCTTTTGTTATCCTTTGAAGCTAACCAACGCTTTCAATTAATCATGCAGAGCCGTCAACTGTAGTGGCTAGGTATGGATGTGAGGCCTCAGCCTCTGCCCCCACGGGAATTGAAAGAGAAGAAGTACAAGTCAGGGGGAAAGAGCAGAACAGGGCACTTCCTTAAGTGCATTAATCCCATATTACCTGCCCCCCTGTGATGATGATGTTGAATCAGACCCAAAGATGCTTAAAGCGTTCAGCTTTTCATGACGCAAGGCATGGAACAACATATGGAAAATCATATCTGAGGTGCCTTTAGAAGAGCTATCATAAAAAATTCCTCGATTATCATCCCAATTTTTCATACTAGGACTTGGCGGTTTTGGATATGAAAAGATCCATACTGCGGTGAAACCGATCATTTTCAGGAGGGAGCAGGAACAAAAGTGATGCAAAGATCTGACCAGGGTGAAATTTTCAGTTAATATCGGCGAATTTGAGGTTGCAATATCCTAAGCTCAGGTTGATTATGCTACCAAGATGAAGGAGTTGAAGCATAAAATCAAAGAAAAATTCATCCAGTAGATGCACCTTCAGCAACAGTTGGATTTTGTTACTGGGGAACTTGACCAACTCAATAATTCACTGGAGGGAGTTCAAATAAATGGTATGAAGACCATTGCGGATGCCAAGAAAGCACTCCATCAGGCTGAAAAGAGTGAAGTTGGTCGAGTTCATGAGCTTCAATTAGCTGCTGATGAAGCTCGGGATGTGGTTCATAAATTGAAGACTTATGTTGAAAGCCTCTTGTAATTCTTGAAAAAGAGAAGAGACTCCAATCTGTGGATGTCCTTATAACTCTTATGTATCAATGAAAAACACTTTCACCTTCACTCATTTGTACCTGCATTCTCTTTTGCTACATTCTTTAGATTTTACCTAAGCCAATGAGCCTAGTAAGCATAGTTTGACTTTTACTAGGATTAATGTAAATAAACCTACAAACTTCAAACCTTTTAATTGCTCAATTTTTCCTAAATCATACTAAATGTATGTTTAGTGAGCTGAACTTGACTTTTATTCAGAGTTCTTTTGTCTTTTGTGGGCAGTATAAAGTCATGCACATCGGACATAAAAAGGCTAATGTTTAAGGTCGAAATAGCTTTGACCGAAATGGATTAGAATTGACTCAATTCCTTTAAAATTCATCTGAAAACATATTACCATACTCAAGTATGAGGGAAAAAATGTAAACTATGGCTTAAGAATATTTGAATCTGAGGAATGATATAAAAAAGAGCTAAAAGGCATTATAAGAAGTAGTTTCTAAGAATAAAGTTACTATTATTTAACAAACCCGTTCGGGGGTTGAATTATGCAGGGCCACCTAAGGGCATTGGATGCATAGTCAAATAAAATAGTATCTTTTGGAAAACAAGTCTGTTATGTAGACTGTTTATGCAAGGCCGCCTATGGGCACGTACTGCATAGTCTGGCAAAAGAACTCTCAGAAATTTACTTTCCTAGTGCTAAAAGCCAGTGAATGTTTATGGAGATTCAAATATTTCTAAGTATAGAGTTTTCTATATGGAAAGAGGTACTTGAATATGAAGAAGATATTTCCAAACAATATTATCGAAGAACTGGATGAGTATGAATCCTACGAAGGTCTAACCCAAACGTATGGAAGGATAATATAAACCATAGACTTGAATACTTTCAGATCATGAAAAAGTATATGGGACAAATATGTTAAGGATGGCTATTTTTTCGGATCCCTACATACTGTTGTTTAAGAAAAATAAGGACAAAAGAGGCATTCTTCCCAAGAATGAAGTTACCACTATCCGAAAAACCTGTTATGGGGTTGAATTATGCAGGTCCACCTAAGGGCATTGGTTGCATAGTCAAATAATAGTATCTTTTGGCTAACAAGTCTGTTATGTAGACTGTTTATGCAAGGCTGCCTATGGGCACGTGCTGCATAGTCAGACAAAATAACTCTCAGAATTTTGACATTTTTGTGACTAGAAGTCATGAAAAGGGTTATGAAGATCCTAATCATGTTGTGGCTGGGTCCTGAATTGAAATGTTGGACTTCACTACGTATCCCATAAGGATGAGAATCAAGCCATACGTAGTTCTTAAACTATAGTTTAACGTCGTGTGGGACAAAAGGATTAGAGATCTTAGTTTAGGATCATAGATCTTGGATCATTGTAAGAAATACATAGTGTGTGTTTTCATGGGGACTTTTCAGCCAAGGGACTGAAAATGGAATTTAGGGGTTAGGCCCAAAGACTTGGGGATGGATTCGAGGGACACATGAACGTTCCTACGTATCCCATAAGGATGGGAATCAGGCCCACGTAGTTCTAGAAATACCCTCTGTACAAATTTGGTCCGTACATGTGAAGGGTGAAAGGGGACTTTAGTGAAATAATGGTTTAACCCAAGATAAAAGGTTTGGGCATTGCCATGTATGCACGTAGTCTTTTAAATGAAACATGATTGAATAATAAATGAAAATAATGGTTCTCTCTCAAGTGAGGGTATCAAAGAAATTTGTAGTTTATTGTCATACTGGATAAAAGTGTTGTATAGTTTAACGTCGTATAACAAGGACGAGAGTGAACCAATGTAAAGATATTTATTATAGGGGCAGTTTCTCGAATCAACATCGTATGAGATGGAGGTGAACCGATGTGAGGAGATTGGTTTTGGTCTTGAACCTTGGGAGGTTGCCTACATACCCAGCCTAGAAGGCAAGGATCAAAGTCTGTGTAGTTCAATTAAAGAATGAATTAATGATCAAGTTGTTCTTGGGGAAAATGACCTAAAAAATAATGTTGGGACTTACACATGGTTAGTATCCCAGAGAGAGTGTTATGGTTGAGGTTTTCTCTAAGCTCACGTGAGTCATACTCAGTGTGAGAAACAAGAGGTATCAACAACCTTAACAATACATAGTTTAATGTCATGTAGGATGTATGAAGGGACTATGCAGTTTAAAGTCTTGTAGTTAGGACTATTGGTGATGCACAGTTTAGTGTCATGTAGTAGGGACAAAAGTACAGTTTAATGTCATGTAGGACGTATCACATACTTTCTGTACAGGTTAACATCATGTAGTTAGGACGATGGGGACAATAGAGTTTAACGTCATGTTGGACAAAAGGGGGAATGTGCATTTTAATGTCATGCAGTGAGGACAAAAAAGTACACCATTTAACGTCATGTTGGACGCATTGGGGATTTTTTTCCCAGTTTAGCGTCATGTTGGATGAAAGTGAGAATAGTTTAAGGTCATATGCATGGACCGTGGATGGTGCAGTTTAATGTCATGCTAGACAAAAGTGTAGTTTAAGGTCATACAATACCTTTGATGCTTATGTAGTTTAACGTCTTTCTGGCCGTAAGGGACTTCTATACAGTTTAGTGTCATGTAGTTAGGACATTACAGTTTAACGTCTTGCTGGACGTAAGGGACTCGCAAATAGTTTAGGGTCATATGCATGGACCGTTGATGATGCAGTTTATGGTCATACAGGACCTACACTACTGGAAATTCGGGCTATAGCCACGGTTCTAAACCGTGGCTATAGGCCCTCAAACCGTGGCTATAGGTAATAGCCACGGTTTGAGGAACCGTGGCTAAGTTTGGCGTGGCTATAGGTCTAGACCTAAAGCCACGGTTTGGAACTGTGGCTTTAACTCTATAGCCACGGTCCAAACCGTGGCTATAGGTTTATAGCCACGGTTTGGACCGTGGCTGTATACCTAATGCCACGGTTTCAACCGTGGCTATACTAAAGGCCGGACAAAATCTATAGCCACGGTTTTAAACCGTGGCATTATGTCTATAGCCACGGTTTAAAACCGTGGCAATAAATCAATAGCCACGGTTTAAAACCGTGGCTATAGGGTGTCCAAATCCATAAAAAAAATACCCCCTGGACACACCCTGGACACCCCCCTGCCACCCCCGGCCAGTCCCCCCCTGCCAGTACCCCCTGCCAGTCCCCCCTGCCAGTCCCCTCTGCCACCCTCCTGCTAGTCCCCCCCCCTGCCAGCCCCCCCCTGCCCACTGCTTGTCCCCCTGCCAGCCCCCCCCTGCTTGTCCCCCTGACAGCCCCCCCTGCCCCCTGCTTGGCCCCCTGCCAGCTCCCCCCCTGCCACCTGCTAGTCCCCCCCGCCAGCCCCCCCCCCTGCCCCCTGCCTGGACACCCCTCCCCCCCTGCTTGTCCCCCTTACCACCCCCCTGCCAGTCCCCCTGCCCCCTGACACCCCCCCTGCTAGTCCCCCACTGCCCCCTGCTAGTCCCCCCCCAGCCACCCCCCCCCCCCCACTGCTTGTCCCCCTGCCAGCCCCCCTGCCACCCCCTGCTTGTCCCCCTGCCACCCCCCTGCTTGTCCCCCTGCCAGCCAGCCCCCCCTGCCCCTGCCAGCCCCCCCCCCCCCTGCCCCCTTCTTGTCCCCTGCTTGTCCCCCTGCCAGCCCCCCTGCCCCTGCCAGCCCCCCTGCCCCTGCCAGCCCCCCCTGCCCCCTGCCAGCCCCCCCCCCCCCCTTCCCCTTGCTTGTCCTCCTGCCAGCCCCCCCTGCCCCCTGCTTGCCCCCCTGCCAGCCCCCCCCCCTTCCCCCTGCTTGTCCCCCTGCCAGCTCCCCCCCTGCCCCCTGCTTGCCCCCTGCCACCCCCCCCCCCCTTCCCCCTGCCAGCCCCCCTGCTTGTCCCCCTGCCAGCCCCCCCCCCCCCTTGCCCCCTGCTTGCCCCCCTGCCAGCCCCCCCCCCCCCCCCGCCCCCTGCTTGCCCCCCTGCCAGCCCCCCCCCCCCCCTGCCCCCAGCTTGCCCCCCTGCTAGCCCCCCCCCCCCTTCCCCCTGCCAGCCTCCCCCTGCCCCTGCCAGCCTCCCCCCCCCCTGCCCCCTGCTTGCCCCCCTGCCCCCTGCTAGTCCCCCCCTGCCATCTCCCCCCCTGCTTGCCCCCCTGCCAGCCCCCCCCCCCCCTTCCCCCTGCCAGCCTCCCCCTGCCCCTGCCAGCCCTTCCCTCCCTGCCCCCTGCTTGCCCCCCTGCCAGCCCCCCCTGCTTGCCCCCCTGCCACCCCCCCTGCCCCCTGCTTGCCCCCCTGCCACCCCCCCCTGCCCCTGCCAGCCCCCCCCCCCCCCTTCCCCCTGCTTTCCCCCCTGCCCCTGCTAGTCCCCCCCTGCCAGCTCCCCCCTGCTTTCCCCCCTGCCAGCCCCCCCCCCCCTTCCCCCTGCCAGCCTCCCCCTGCCCCTGTCAGCCCCCCCCCCCCCTGCCCCCTGCTTGCCCCCCTGCCAGCCCCCCCTGCTTGTCCCCCTGCCAGCCCCCCCTACCCCCTGCTTGCCCCCTGCCACCCCCCCCCCCCCTTCCCCCTGCCAGCCCCCCTGCCCCTGCCAGCCCCCACCCCCAGCCCCCCCCCCCCCCTGCCCCCTGCCAGCCCCCCCCCCCCCCCTGCCCCCTGCTTGTCCCCCTGCCAGCCCCCACCCCCAGCCCCCTGCTAGGCCCCCTGTCAGTCCCCTGCTAGTCCCCTTGCCCCCTGATCTGATAACCAAGTTTATCTGATCTGATAACCACAACATCTTCAGCACTGCCAGATTCAGGTTTAACAGGTACCAATTCACCAATTCTGACATGTTTAGCAGCATGAGATAAGACAGGAACAGACTGAACTACATCAGATTTACAGACCATGTTTAGCACCCCTCCCCCCTGCTGGACACCCCCCTGCTGAACACCCCCTCCCTCTGCTGGACAACCCCCCCTGCTGGACACCCCCCCTGTCGGTCATCATTGCTACAGTAGTCATCATTGCTACAGTTGCGGGCCACAAGCATTCGGCCCAACCAGATCGGGCAACACCAATCCAACAAAATCCTCATCCGCGACAGTTGCAGGCTACAAGCATTCAGTAGGGATTAATGGAAGAAATCAACATGAATACAACGACAAATATGTTCCTTTGAGGAACAAATTTCATGGGCTACATGTAGAAAACTCCTATGCTGAGAGTAATGTAGAAAAAAACTCCAAGACTAGTTCTAAAGCACAAACTTCTTGGAAAGACACAAAAAGGGCTTGGAAGCATGAGAAGAACTCACATGATTCTAAAACTAGAAGGATTCATGTGAAAGGGGTGCCCCAAGGCAAGGTATGTACTGAAAATGCTTGCAGGGACAGTCCAAGAAGCAAGGTGATTTGGAGAAAGAAAAATCAACCTATAGTGAAAAGAAAAATCCTTGGTGGTAAAGCTGTCCAAGGAAAAACAGGTTGTGTTTTGGGTTGTGAAGAAGAGAACAAACCTAAAGAAGGGGAGACACAATCCATGGTGTAAGTGTGCTCACAAAGCATATATTTTAGAGCTGAAAACAGATCTGGTTTAGAGATGGAAGTTGCATGCAGCAATGGTATCAATTCATGCTAAAAGTGGTATGTCACACACCCTTTGTGCTTTACAGTTTATATACTAACAATTTGGTGTGAGTTTGGTTTAGATCACAAGATTGTTGAGAAAAAGGAAAGGTGAAGCGGCCTTGGAGAGCCCTCTTGCACCCCCACTGGACCCCCATGCCCCCCCTGGACAGCCCTCTTGCACCCCCTTGCAACCCCCTGGACAACCCCCTGGACAACCCCCTTGAACAGACCCATTGAACACCCCCCCCCCCCGCACCCCCATGCCCCCCCTGCACCCCACTGGACAGCCCCCATGCCCCAACTGGACAGCCCCACTGGACACCCCCTGGACACCCCTCCCCCCTGCTGGACACCCCCCCCCCCCTGCCGGACACCCCTCCCCCTGCCGGACACCCCTCCCCCTGCCGGACACCCCTCCCCCCTGCCTGGACAGCCCCTCCCCCTGCTGGACACCCCTCCCCTACCCCCTGGACACCCCTCCCCCTGCTAGACAACCCCCCTGCCGGACACCCCTCCCCCTGCTGGACACCCCTCCCCCCTTCCTGGACACCCCTCCCCCGTGCCTGGACCCCCTGGACAAACCTAGACCCCCTAGACATCCCTTGCACCCCCTACACACCCATGTGCCCTTGCACCACCCCTGCTGGACAAAACCCCCCACCCCTGGACAAACACCCCCTTAGAAAGCATCCCTACTAAGACTCACATGTAGTGACCCCACTAAGACTGGACAGCCCCTCCCCCTGCTGGACCCCCTAGACACCCCATGGACAGACCCCCCCCCCCCCAACCCAAACCCACTCCCCACCCTTGACACCCCCCTGCACCCCCAGTACCACCTGCACCCAGCCCCCCCCCCCCCCAGGATATTATTTGACATTACATCTACAATTGGCATTCCCATCAAAATGGATAGAGCAACTGAGGAGGCACATTATGGGTATTTTGCTAGAATAATGTGCATTTTGCTAGAGTTCTTCTAGAAGTGGACCTTAATTCCACCCTCATTGATCGGGTTGTGTTATCCACAAATGAAGATGACTTGTTTTTGAAAATTGAGTATGAACAACTACCTGCATTTTGTTCCAAGTGTCTGTCTATAGGGCAATCTAAAGAGAGATGCAGAATGAAACTTGTCTGCTCTTTTTTCTCGCAGAAGGGACATGATTTTCAGACTTTCCGTAAGAAGAGAAAGAATGGTCCTGGAGCTGGGAATGGCTCTGGTCAGGCTGTTGCAGGAAATGGAAGTGTGGAACTTGGGCAGGGTCTTGCAGGAACAGGTTGTGATCAACCAGGGACTGGAGTCAGCAATTTGAAGGGGAATACTTCTGATATTTCAGGTGAAGGTTTTCGAGAGGAGGTGAATTTTGATGATCCAGATTTGCAACCTGGACTGGGGCTGGTGAGGTTCAGGGGCAGGGAAAACTAACTGTAGCAGGGGCTGTTAGTGGCCGGATTGAGGATGAAAATCAGAGGCCAGGAGCAGATAAGTCAAGGTCAGAGTTTGATGCTGCCTCTCAGCAGCGGGGTCAAGGTCTGATCTCATCAGGTGTACAGGTGCAAGTAAATTTTGATGATCCAGGCTTGGAGCAACCTGGAATTGGGTCTGGAGAGGTTAAATTTGTTCAAGGGCAGAAGAAACTCTCAGTAGCATGGGCTGATTGTGTCCAGTTTGTAGATGAAAATCAACGGCCTGTTGACTTCCAGTCGCAAGGACCTGCAGGAGAAGGAACAGGAGATCCAGGCCCTGGGCCTAGGAGCCAGTAACCTGGGTCAGAAGCTGGGTGCTTCACTGGGGCAGCCTCAGTATGGGTCTCAGCAGCATGAACCAATGGTTCAACCTTCTCAGATCCAGGAAGAGATCAATCGGCAAATGGAGCTTAATAATATAGGGGGAAGTTGGGCCGGAATAGAAAATGATGATTATGCCCATAGAAGTGATCCATGTAAGGATATTTTAAGCAAGGGAAAGTTTCCTTCAGTTGATAAAGAGGGATTTCAAATTGTCTATTCAAGGAAATCAAGGAAGAAGAAAGACTGCTCTCAGTGGAGAACAACGATGGTGACTAGGTCTCATAGCTCATCTACCTACAACTTGGAATGGGATGATGATGTCGGGGAGGGGGTTATGAAAACGAAATGCTTTATTATGAAGGCAGTTTTATCAATGTCTAGCCCCATCTCCTCTCTTATGTCATCTTTTGTTTTTAATAAAATGGCTTTAGAGCCTTTCGGCTCGAAGCTTCTTTCTGTTTCGATGGATTTGGGGAGTTTGAACATCTCACATAATCGTTTAATTTAAATGTTAAACGATTACTAATGGGATTGAGCCGTACGCTTCAAATGAGCTGAAACATTTGGGACATTTGTGTAATGTACCATGAATAGGCTGAACATTTTGAGGTTCTCGAAGGCCTATATGAATTGGTTCAATTCCTATGCAAGTGGTTGCACTTGATGGATGAGATCATGTGATCGTTAGAACTCCTCAAAGCCGATTCTCTCTAGCTCTTGTTTCTCTCCCACCTTTAAACAAGGTTCTAACAGACTGTGGTGTTGAGAGAGACCCTACCTAAGCATCGGGTGATTCCCATGAACCTTGGATACCTCAGAAGGAGTCTTTCGGTGACTTCTTGGAGATCTCGATCAAATGCTTGTGAAAACTTCGACAAGCAGGAAGGACTGGTATTGAGAGAGGTCCTACTAAGTGTCGGGTGATTCCCATGATTTGTGGATACCTCTGAAGGAGTCTTTTAGCGACTTCTAAGTGATCACAATCAAACACTTGTGAAAATCTCCGAAAGACTGGATCGAATGGTGTAAGGTACACCATTCTTATTCTTTGTTTAGATTGATTACAAACATATAGATATATTTCGGCGTGACTGCGGCGTGACCGCGGACACCCCTCCCCCCCGCTGGACACCCATCCCCCCTGCTGGATGTGGCTGGAGCAGGGCCACATCACGGCGTGACCGCGGCGTGACCGTGGCGTGACCGCGGCGTGACCGCGGCGTGACCACAACGTGTTGGCCCGGTTCAGCGACATCCGTGGGGCAACATCTTCCACTTAGTTTCAAATAGGATGATATGGATGGCATGAGAGGATGTTTTCTCAGAAGATTTAAAGAAATGAATGCTAATCTGTGATGACTAGAGGATTGGATGACCCCTGATATACCTAATTCGGTGAGGTTTGGAGATCTAGAAATGTGTAGGAATACCTAGAGGAATAAAATATGTCAGACAATTCCAAACCAATGTTTTCAGTTGAATTGAGCCTTTGTACCACCTGCTATGCACGTTTTGTGGAAAGATGGATGAGAGGCAGCGCTGAGAGGAGATATAGTTTAGGAATGAGGAAATACGAAAAATTATAGAGCTAACCATTCAATGTTTCTCTAAGGAGGAGTAACCGCCACAGGGTGTCGTCCTGGAGCAGGGCCAAATCACGGCGTGACCGCGGCGTGACCGCGGCGTGACCGCAGCGTGACCGCGGCATGACCGCGGCGTGACCGCGGCATGACCGCGGCGTGACCGCGGCGTGACCGCAACGTGTTGGCCCGGTCCAGCGACATCCGCGGGGCAACATCTTCCACTTAGTTTCAAATAGGATGATATGGATGGCATGAGAGGATGTTTTCTCAGAAGATTTAAAGAAATGAATGCTAATCTGTGATGAATAGAGGATTGGATGACCCCTGATATACCTAATTCAGTGAGGTTTGGAGATCTAGAAATGTGTAGGAATACCTAGAGGAATAAAATATGCCAGAAAATTCCAAACCAATGTTTTCAGTTGAATTGAGCCTTTGTACCACCTGCTATGCACGTTTTGTGGAAATATGGATGAGAGGCAGCGCTGAGAGGAGATATAGTTTAGGAATGAGGAAATACTAAAAATTATAGAGCTAACTATTCAATGTTTCTCTAAGGAGGAGTAACCGCCGCAGGGTGTCGTCCTGGAGCAGGGCCAAATCACGGCGTGACCGCGGCGTGACCGCGGCGTGACCGCGGCGTGACCGTGGCGTGACCGCGGCGTGACCGCGGCGTGACCGCGGCGTGACCGCAGCGTGACCGCAACGTGTTGGCCCGGTCCAGCGACATCCGCGGGGCAACATCTTCCACTTAGTTTCAAATAGGATGATATGGATGGCATGAGAGGATGTTTTCTCAGAAGATTTAAAGAAATGAATACTAATCTGTGATGAATAGAGGATTGGATGACCCCTGATATACCTAATTCGGTGAGGTTTGGAGATCTAGAAATGTGTAGGAATACCTAGAGGAATAAAATATGCCAGACAATTCCAAACCAATGTTTTCAGTTGAATTGAGCCTTTGTACCACCTGCTATGCACGTTTTGTGGAAAGATGGATGAGAGGCAGCGCTGAGAGGAGATATAGTTTAGGAAAGAGGAAATACGAAAAATTATAGAGCTAACCATTCAATTTTTCTATAAGGAGGAGTAACCGCCGCAGGGTGTCGTCCTGGAGCAGGGCCAAATCACGGTGTGACCGTGGCGTGCCCGCGGCGTGACCGCGGCGTGACCGCGGCGTGACCGCGGCGTGACCGCGGCGTGACCGCGGCGTGACCGCGGCGTGACCGCGGCGTGACCGCAGCGTGACCGCAGCGTGACCGCAACGTGTTGGCCCGGTCCAGCGACATCCTCGGGGCAACATCTTCCACTTAGTTTCAAATAGGATGATATGGATGGCATGAGAGGATGTTTTCTCAGAAGATTTAAAGAAATGAATTCTAATCTGTGATGAATAGAGGATTGGATGACCCCTGATATACCTAATTCGGTGAGGTTTGGAGATCTAGAAATGTGTAGGAATACCTAGAGGAATAAAATATTCCAGACAATTCCAAACCAATGTTTTCAGTTGAATTGAGCTTTTGTACCACCTGCTATGCACGTTTTGTGGAAATATGGATGAGAGGCAGCGCTGAGAGGAGATATAGTTTAGGAATGAGGAAATACGAAAAATTATAGAGCTAACCATTCAATGTTTCTCTTAGGAGGAGTAACCGCCGGAGGGTGTCGTCCTGGAGCAGGGCCAAATCACGGCGTGACTGCGGCGTGACCGCGGCGTGACCGCGGCGTGACCGCGGCGTGACCGCGGCGTGTTGGCCCGGTCCAGCGACATCCGCGGGGAAACATCTTCCACTTAGTTTCAAATAGGATGATATGAATGGCATGAGAGGATGTTTTCTCAGAAGATTTAAAGAAATGAATGCTAATCTGTGAATTATATGTGGACATGTATATAATGAATGTGGACATGTATATAATGATTCTAGAAGAAGTAGTCTTAACTAACTAGATGAATGTATAGACTTTCTGATCCCATACGAAAGGAAACCATAGTTCTACATGAATTATATGTTTTTTCCATCATTCTCCATAATGTAATAGGGACAAGGAGTGTTCTTTTTACAATATGAAGGGGAATGATGTCTCTAACTATGAATGTTGGAACGGTAAGATGAATATTCCAATCTATGACTTGGAGAGAAAATACACTACTGTCCCTTATAATGTGGATAAGATAGGGGTTATATCAGTGTAGAAGGATACTGGGAAAACTACAGACTTAATCACTTCAACATCACCTTAGGATGGTCCTTCTAATGAAAAAAACATGGATTATTCTCAGTGTGTTGTATTTACTCTAGAGGGCCCACCCCCGGGAAAATCCTTGAATGAGGACAATGTACCCCTTCCTGATAGAGAGATAAACATTGGATAGAACATCCAGTTCGAGGGGCATGTATTTTGGGGGCACCTTTCCCTGATTAAATTTTTATTTTATGTTTGTAAAACTACATGGGAACAAAATAATATGTTAATATCACTCTAATAAAAACCAATAACTGAGAAGTGAAGTTCACATAGATGCCCATTACCAAGAATGGATGTTCCCTCTTGCTTGTCGGTTTCATGCCAACGTGCCCGCATTTGAACCAACACCAACAACCTCGTCCTATGGTAGAAATGATTAATTAGATATATGCATCAATTTGTAACAATAAAGAATTTTTTTATCTAATTACAAACAAAGCATATAACTACTATATTAAAAACAAAAGAAATGAAGAACATAGAGTTCAAACAATCACACAAAATGCATGAATGATACCCACTAGTTACTATATTAACAACTTCAACACATATTCATGGATTTTAATGTAGATGCATGTTAACATTTGAAGTTCAAAAATGATTTTTAGTAAAACATTAAAATAAGCATACACACCAGAATTTCAATACAAAAAGGTAGTAAAAAAGGAAGCAACAACCAACAGATTTAACAAGATGATTTCAGCATACAAAATTTATTAAAAGGCAACTTCCAACCATTTATTTCAACTAAAAAAAAGAAGTGAATTTTCAAGTTTAAGTAGAAAAATCACAGAATTTAAACTATTACTCCCATGGTGTAGATGCTCTATTCATTTGAGATCATTGGAAAAAATTTCCCTTCTTTTCTTGTTGAATAAATACCTTTGGTTTCCAAAATTTCATCTCCTATAAGTGTAAACATATACATTAATTTATAAAATTTAAAGTTCAAAACAGAACAAAACTAGAGTAAAAACTAAGGTAGATTGGTTCAAAGTTACTATGAAATATAACTTCTCTAGATCTATAAAAATCGTTGAATCTATACTTCAATAGGATGTGAAATTATGCTCACAGCTGCACCCCTCCACCCTCCCCCCTGCCCCCTCCCCCCTGCCCCCTGCCCCCCTCCAACCTACCCCCCTACCCCCCTGCCCCCCTCCAACCTACCCCCCTGCCCCCCTGCAACGTGCCCCCTGCCCCCCTGCAACCTGCCCCCTGCCCCCTGCCCCCTGCCCCCCTCCAACCTTCCCCCCTGCCCCTGCCCCCTGCCCCCTGCCCCCCTCCAACCTGCCCCCCTGCCCCCCTGCAACCTGCCCCCCTACCCCCCTCCAACCTGCCCCCTGCCCCCCTGCAACGTGCCCCCTGCCCCCTGCAACCTGCCCCCCTGCCCCCTGCCCCCTTCCCCCTGCCCCCCTCCAACCTGCCCCCCTGCAACCTGCCCCCCTGCCCCCCTCCAACCTTCCCCCTGCCCCCCTGCCCCCTTCCCCCCTCCAACCTGCCCCCCTGCCCCCCTGAAACTTTCCCCCTCCCCCCCTGCCCCCTACAACCTGCCTCCTGCCCCCCTGTAACCTACCCCCCTGCCCCCTGCCCCCTGCCCCCCTCCAACCTACCCCCTGCCCCCCTCCAACCTGCCCCCCTTCCCCCTGCAACCTGCCCCCCTGAAACTACTTATTTTGTTATGCGAGGACATCTAAGGCATGGACGCACCATGCTGAAATTTTTATGGAATTCTGCTACTTGTTGAATAATATTTATCTAGGAAAATTATTCTCATAGAGCATAATTTGATGTCTCAACAATTGTTGTTAGCTCGAAGGGATTGAGAATGACCCTCAAGCCTTTCCACAGGCCGACTTGGGTGCTCGGATCAGGGGTAATCCAATTTAGTTTTTGGAAAATGGTGTTTATAAATTATGTTTGGTAAAATTAAAACTTCGAGGGTGGAATGGATTTTCAAGTTTTAAAAGTTCCAAAATACCCTCCTCTTCTTCCTCAACCCCCACATCTTCTTCTTACCCAACCCCATGTCCCAAAGCTTGACAGCACCCCTCACCATAGATGAACCAGTTTCTAATCCTAGTTCTATGAGCATACCGTAATTTGAGACCCTGGTGAGCTTCATTGCAAGGATGGCGATGGCCTAAAAAACACATCCTGTATAAAATTGATCTCCATCCTTCATCACTTTGGAGCAACCTGAACATTAACACTCTCAATTAGTTATCAAGAACAAATCATTAGAACATTGTTGCTCAAAAATATGAGGTGCATTGAAGGATGTTAAATTACCAATGGTTTAATTATTACCAACTGAAAAAATCAGGAAACAATATAAATTCATCACCCACATCTAATAATTTTATTATTAAATGAATTTAGTTGTGGTACTCTACCTCAATAACATGCACTACTATGATATCTCTAACCTATGGATTGTACCTATAACCAGTTTATTCACCTATATAAACTGATTTAATGTGAATCTAGTTGGATAGTGTAAGATCCTATAGTGTCCAATGAATAAAGTACCTATTAAAAAATTGGATGAGGAGTTCCATATCGATTATTGATAACATTAAGCATTATCTTTTACAACTGTCAGTTTTGATTTCTTCCATTTTAGGAAAGACAGTGTTCATTTATGGGACTTCCTTGGAATGATCCCTTGTAACCCATCTAACCCAAAAAAACAGAGGTAATAGAAAATTGTTTATAATATCATAGTCGGATGCTCCTCGATATATAGAATAGATACTACCCTATAGATAAGAGTTTCCTCGCAATAGTTTTTACAGTGTAGAAGTTGTGATATTATATATAGAATCATGATACTCCCCTGAATGTTGATTTCCCAAATGAGGCTACCCTCTTAGTGGATCATGTCAAAGAGTATTAGAAAACATATTTTGATGGTGATTTTCAAAGATCGACTGAAATAATGCTTAATAATTCGAATCTTAATTGAGTAGGCCAGGTGGTTGTCTTTATCACACCAACACAAGACATCCAATCAAACTTTTTCTTATTTTTATAAGGTTTCACTGATGATGAGGCAAATTATTAGGCTCTCATTACTGGTCATAAGTTATCAGATGATATTTATTTCTTCCAAATGGATATGAAGGGAGAATCAAAGTTAGCCCTCAAATATATTAATGGTGACCGCGGCGTGACCGCGGCGTGACAGCCCCCCCCCAAACCCCGGACACCCCTGCCAGTCCCCCCCCCAGACCCTGGACACCCCTCCCCCCTGGCTGGACAGCCCCTCCCCCTGTTGGACACCCCTCCCCCTGCTGGACACCCCTCCCCCTGCTGGACACCCCTGCCCCCTGCCCCCTGCCCCCTGCCCCCTGCCCCCTGCCCCCTGTCTGGTTTAAGGAATCCACTATGAGAGAACCTCAAGGAGATCACAAATGAATTCCTTCAAAATTAATGGAACTAACAGATGGGGGAGGGGTCTCTCATAGTGGATTCCTTAAACCAAACAGGTTCTAAGAGATCATAAATCAATTCTTTGAAAATTGATGGAACTGATTGAGAGAGAGGGAGCGATTCTCTCATAGTGGATTCCTTGAACCAAAGAGGGTCTAGATATCACAAATGATTTTCTTGGAAATTAATGGAACTGGAAGGGGGGGAGAGAGTTACCAAAACACCGGGTAAATGAGAGGTCTTTTCACGTATCTTCGCACTTATTTCTTGAAGGTCGAAAAGAGTCCTCCCACAAGACGGGCACGAAACATACTCCTGCCACAGTAGTAAAATTCCACACATCAAAATTATCAAAACTACATGATCAACCCAATCATCTTATTATCTAAAACCACATCACGTACCGTCTTTGTATTTCACATCCTGCAACCGTGCAGTAAGTTGAATGATGTATCCCTCAGGAAATCAATGTCCTGATCCAGCGCTTCAATTAGAATCCCGTCCCCGAGCCCATACACAAGAAGTGCACCGGCATTAGTACCAGCTTCGATCACCAACTCATCCCTGAAACCAAGCTACTTGACTCACACCCAATTGAAGAAACCCAGATGAGTTGCAGGTTATGGTATTGTTCTGTAATTACCTATGGATCCTGTTGGGGAATTGAAGATGATGGATTGCAGCGAAGTTCAGAGCATTGCCTTCCAAAAATTCAAAAACACCAGCATGAAAAGAGGGTATACGGTTATTGAAAACCAACTCATTCCTTGATTTCCAAATAAATGATAACAAGCTAACAGAAGCAGACATCATAAGGGCACGAACCTGTTCACTGCACTGGAATCGGCAAATGGAGAGAAGCAGTGCCTCAATTCCCTACAGGTCCAGACAGCAGCAGAAAACCATCTGTACATACTCCCATAGTCTGATTATGAAGGTGCAATGCATGAAAAGATGAGATAGGGATTCATCCGCATGAAGGCAGAAAAAGAAAAATGGAGGAATGGAACGTGATAATAAAATTAGAGAAGATGCTTTACCTCAAATGGGTAGATTTGAATCTTCCCCCTATAAACATTAGGAACCCAACATTTCAATTTGTAATGTCATAGGAAAACTGTAGAAACATTTGATTCATTTCGTCTCTAATTATGACACCAAGATGGGGAAACCTAAAAAATAGGTTGCAGTGAAACTGAAGTGATAAAAAATGGAATGATAAAGATACCGGCAATGAGGTTGTCGGGAGGAGGAGAGTTCATCAGAGGAGGAGATTCCGTCGGGAGTAGGGGAGTTGCGGTCGTCCGGAGGAGGGGAGTCCGTCGGGGGAGGAGGGGAGTCCGTCGGGGGAGGTGCGGTCATCCGGGGAGGAGAGGTCGTCGAGAGGAGGGGAGTGCGTCGGGGGAGGAGGAGAGTCCATCGGCGTCGGGGGAGGCACTGTCGTCCGGGGAGGGGGGAGGCGCGGTCGTCCGGGGAGGGGAGTGCGTCGGGGGAGGGGAGTGAGTCGGGGAGGGTTCCGTAGGAGTGAGTCCGGGGAGGGGGAGGCGCGGCGAGGAGGGCGCGGCGGGGAGGAGGGCGCGGCGTGGAGGAGGTGTCGGCCTGGAGGCGTCGGGGAGGGGGAGGGCGCGGTGAGGAATCGCGAGGGGGAGGAGAAGAGCCCGATGGGTTTAGGAAAAAAAACGGAGCAGCTCGATATAGCCACGGATAGAATATTAACCGTGGCAGTATAAAAGATATAGCCACGGACCAATAAAACCGTGGCTATAGGTCCGTGGCTATAGCTCAGATTTGTAGTAGTGCTAGTTGCAGTTTAAGGTCATACTGGACCATTTAGGGAACTCTTTTCACAGTTTAATGTCGTGTGGGATGAAGTTGTAGTTTAAGGTCATACTGGACCATTGCTGTATAGTTTAATGTCATATAGCAAGGACGAACTGGTGCTGCACAGTTTAGTGTCATGTTGCAGGGACATTAAAGGTACTTTCCAGTTTATACAAAATACTTCTTCAAAAATCTGGCATTGGTTGGAGTAGTGATGATTTCTCCATCCATCGAGATTAATGAATAAGCTCCATTAGAGTAGACCCTATGTATTGAATAAGGTCCTTCCCATTTTGGCTCAAGCTTGGGAGGTTTCTTTCCTGGTATCATTGGAGTTCTGAGAACTAATACCAATTCTCCCTGAGTGAATGAATGAAGATGAACTTTTTTGTTAAAAGCTCATGCTATTCGATTCTGATAGATTTCCAAGTGGTGAAAAGTGCACAATATTTTCTCATCTAACCATTCCAATTCATTCAGTCGCTTTCGAGATTGCTCATCTGTAGATGACTGATCGCAAATGGCCACTCTTAGCGAGGGTAATTGAACTTCAATGGTCAAGACGACTTCCGTTCCATATACCAATGAATATGGAGTTGACCGAGTTGTAGTGAAGGTGGTAGTCTGATAAGCCCATAAAGCATGAAAGAGTTTATCAGGCCATGACCTCTTATCTTTATCCACCATCTTTTGCAGTATATTTGAAAGGGTCTTGTTAAAGGCTTCTATCTGTCCATTGGCCTCTGCATGATACCGAGATGAATGGTTGGATTTGATGTTGTATTCTTGATACAACTTCTTCACCTCGGATGAACAGAAGTTGGTGCCATTGTCCGTTAATATGGTATGATGGGCACCAAATCTGGTAATGATGTAAGACTTGATGAAGCTAACAACACATTTGGAACTGACTTCCTTGAGAGGTATTGCCTCTGCCCATTTGGAAAAGAAGTCAGTAGCAGTAAGAATGTACTTAAACTGCATGGCTGTAGCCGAAGGGTAAATTCTCACCACATCCATCCCCCATGTGGAAAATGGCCACAAGTATTTAGCTGTATGAAACAACTCTGGAGGTTGATGAATGAAGTTGGCATGTACTTGGCATGAATGACACTTCTTTGTGAAATCAACACAATCTCGTATCATTGAAGACCAAAAGTATCCAAGCCTTCGAATTTGATCAGAAAATCTATGTCCAGACTGGTGGGCACCACAGACTCTTGCATGCACTTCTTTCATGACAGCCATTGTCTCTTCACCATCAATGCATCTGAATAGAACTCCATCAAAACCACGTTTGTAGAGAATTTTTTCTAGGTGATCTGGGCTATCATAAAGAGTAAAATTAACCACACATCACCGGATCGGTTCTTTCTCATCTCTATCAGGTGGAAGTGTTCCATTTTGAAGGTATTCCCTGATAGGTGACATCCATCCTGTAGTATGACCATACGGTTTGGGAATGGGACTAATTTCATTAATTTTCTCTATTCTGATTCGAACATAAGGTGAAATTGCATGACGGTGGGCAATACTGATGGTTGTCTCGTCCCGATTTGGATCTGCCAGAGCTGTGGCTATATTAGCCAGCGCATCATCTTGAGCATTTTTTGATCTTGGGACATAATAAAATGTCGGTTCTGAAGGGAATTCTGCCATTAACTCTCTGACATAATCATACAAAGGGATTAGTTCTTCTTTTCTGATGGCATAATCCCTATTGACTTGTTTGATTACCATGACTGAATCACCCTTCACCTTTAAGTGATTCACTTGTTCTTGAGGCGCTAATTCCAAGCCTTTGATAAGAGCTTGGTATTCATCTTCATTATTGGTACCACCTTCCCACAATAAGAAGGAATAAGGTAACACTGCCTTTTCTGGAGAAATGAGCACAATTCCTAAGACAACTTTTTTGAATTTAGGATTTTCCATTTTCTTCCCTGTTGGACTTCTGGAAGCACCATCAAAATACATTTCTCATGCTTGAGGAATTTCTTGAATAGAGAAGACTTCCTCATCAGGGAGTTCAATATCTAAAGACGTGTCTTCCACTAAAGGGTGTTCAGCCAGGAAATCAGCCAGATCTTGGCCCTTTATCACCTTTTGAGACACATACTGAATGTCGAATTGCTGCAAAATAACTTCCCACCTTGCTAGACGTCTTGTAAGCATTGGACGACTAAGGATGAATTTGAGTGGGTTATTTCGAGATACCAATTGGACCTCGAGATGTTGCAGGTAGTGTCTCAACTTCTGAACAGCAAATATTAATGCCAGGCAGCATTTCACAATACTTGAATACCGGGTTTCTGCTTCAATCATAGTTCGACTGAGATAGTAGAGGTTGTTTTCATTCCCAGCATCATTCTTTTGAGCAATAAAGGCACCCAATGATCGCTCTAGAGCTGTTACGTAGAGGATAAGTGGTCTTCCTTCAACAGGTGGCATAAGTATCAATGGACTCAAGAGGTATTTCTTGAGAATATCGCATGCTTTTTGACATTCTTCAGTCTACCGGTAAGTTACTCCCTTCTTCATCAATTTGGTAAAGGGTAAACTTTTGCCTGCCAAATTGGTGATGAAACGCCGACTATAGGCTAAGTGTCCTTGATGTCCTCTTAATTCTTTCAAATTTTGAGGAGGTGACATACCAAGGATTGACTTGGTCTTTTCAGGATTGACTTCAATACCATGATGGCATACAACAAAGCCGATAAATTTTCCTGAGGTTACCCCAAAAGCACATTTTAAGGGGTTCATCTTCAAATTATGTTGTCGAAGCTTGCAGAATATAAATTCCAAATCAGCCAGGTGATTAGAACGTTGTTTGAATTTAACCACCAAATCATCTACATATCATTCAATAAACTTCCCTAAGAAGGGTTTGAAGATAAGATGCATGGTGCGCTGATATGTTGCACCTACATTCTTTAAGCCAAAGGGCATTACCCGATAGCAAAACACACCCTGAGGGGCTCTGAAGGCTGTAGATTCCTCATCTTATGGGGCCATTCGGATCTGATTATATCCATAATATCCATCCATGAAGGAAAGTGCTTCATAGCAAGTTGTTGTATCAATTAGAAGTTCTGTAATTGGAACTGGGAAATCATCCTTAGGATAATGCCGATTAAGATCTCTGAAATCGATGCAAACTCTAATTTGTCCGTTCTTTTTCTTTACAAGGACAATATTAGCCCACCATTTGGGATATTGAACTTCTCTGATGAAGTTAGCTTTGATAAGCTTATCCACTTCAACTTCAATTTTGGAAGCATAAGATGGGTGTGTTCTTCTCGCGGCTTGCTTAAATCCTCGATGTTCTTCTGGTAAACCCAAATGATGAGTAGCAAAATCAGGATCAAGCCTGGGAATTTCTGTATAGTTCCAAGCAAAAATATCTTTATTTCGCTTTATAAAAGAAATATACATCTCTTTCTCTTCAAGATTCATGGCCGCACTGATTAAAGTGGGGCATGGATCTTCCTTTGTTCCCAGATTTATTTCTCTGAGTTCATCCACAATGGTAGAGATATCCTCTTCAAATGCTGGAGGAGAATCTATGAGATCTTCCTCTTCTTCTTATTCATGTGTTATTTCTTCCATTTCTACTTGCAAATTAGATGACAAAGCATAATTTTCATGATCAGAAGAGATGTCAAAATTTGCACATTTTGAAGACGAAGCTTCCATTTTTGACCCTTTTAATGATGAAGAGTTTTCTTTGGGTAATAAAGAGGAAATGATGGATTAAGAATCAACATAATTGTTCACCTCCGATGTTGCTATAACTTCTTCTGGCCTAATTGGAGAAGCATAGACTTGTTGTATTTCAGCAGATGAAATGAAGACGTCACCATTTGTGCTTTCATTACTGCTTGGTGGGTTACCAATTTCTCCCATATTGTCTGGCTCGATTGCCGTAATTGACATTACGGATCTTTCCATAAGAGTATTTTGATTTGATTATACCTTGTCAATTTGACTGATAGGCAACACATAATCTATACTCACATGTGTAAATGGATTTACTAGAATCTTCTCCAAACCATATGGAGCATTAACTTTGGTAATTTCCTTTGTTGTGGATTTCTCCTTTCCCTTCATGTGATTGAATTTCGCCTCAATGTATTGAGACTCACATGTCATTAATGAGGCATTATCACCATATAATATTCCAACTTGACCATCGAAATAGTATTTGAGACATTGATGGTATGATGAAGGGATAGCTGCATACTGATGTCGCCAAGGTTTTCCAAGCAAGACGTTGAAAGCTGAGTCTTGATCAACAATCATGAAATCCGAATTCGATACAAGATATCCAAACAGAGTTATGAGTGTAACTTTTCCCAGTGGTTCTTGTTCATTTTTATCATATCCTTGTAACATCATGGTAGAAGGAGATAAATCATATTCTGTGAGGCCCAATCGACGAAGTGTACGAATGGGCATGAGGTTGACTCATGAACCATTGTCAATGAAAGCTCTTCGGACGTCTACACCATTGACCATGCCAGATAAATACAACGGTCTGATATTCCCATTCATAACATCATCTTCATCTTTATCAGTAAAAGATATTATTGCATGGCATTATGCAAGATTATTCACTATGTGATAGACTTCAGCTGCAGCAATTTCAGTTTCAAACTCCTGAGGACTTAACAAAGCCTTGATGAGTGCTTCCCGGAGATCTTTTGACAGATTCAAAGCATCCAGAATTGATAACTTGGCTGGTACTTGGGCCAAGTGTTTTAATACATCATAATTTTTATCCAGAGTTCTATGTTTCCCAATAGGAATATGTGGATTAGTAGGTACCTTGGAAGAAGATGCTTTGGAAGTTGATGCATCTTGAATTGGGATAGGAGTTGGAAACATCCTTGGTTTTGGAAGATTAGACTGATTAGATCCATTTACTTTATTAAAGGAAGAAGATGGAACCTTCAATCGGTCTTCTAAAATAACTATGCCAGGACTGAATTTGCTATTAGTAGAAGAACATGCTTGTTCTTGCTGAGCTCGCTGAAGGGATCTACCACGAGTTTCTGCTGCATACACAGTTCTAGAAGGGGTAGAATTGGGGTAGTGGATTATGAAAGATCCACATCTTCCCCTGTATCCTGAACCACTGAAACTTCCTCTGATTCCCTTGTTTGATACAGGGAATTCAGGCTCATCAAAATTGAAACTTTGACTGGCATATGGATTTGTTAATTGAATCATATTAACAGAACCAAAGATTAACTCTTCATCTGATGAAGAATCTTCCTGATTAGCCTGTTTAGGTTGTGCCATTTGGTGGGGCGGTTCCCGTGGCTTTGAAGTAGATGGCATGAAGTCCGCCAAAGTCAAAGATGACTTAGGCTTTGACACATAATCATCCTCTTCTGATTCTTTTTCTTTCCTGGAATCATGTCGTTTCTTTGAGGACTTTCCCTCTGACGAAGAGGGTTTTCCGCAACATTCATGGCAGACACAATTGGTTTCTTTAATTTTGTTTTCAAAATAGCATGAGTCCGATTGATTGTCTTTCTGACCATCCAATCATCATAATTCTGTGCATTTTTGCTTTTGACTTTTTGTCATTCACCTTCATCCTCTGGAACTGTAGCAGTAACACATGCTACCTGAGCTGAAGAACCTTTCAATTTGACTTGTCCCGAGTCGACCATCTTTTGCAGGAGGTCTTTGAAGACAAAACACTTCTGGATGGGATTCCCCAACATTTGATAAAAGGGGCAATAATTGGGACGATCTTCATCTCATTCCTTGTTTGGCCTTTTGGGCCTTGGCAATTGAACCAGATTATTTTCTAGAGCCAAAATAAAGTAACCAGGAACTTTTTCATTTTGTAAAGAGTATGTCTTGCTCTTCAAATCCTCAAATTGTTTTCGTATTTGATCTCTTTGATCATCTGGATGAAACAGCCTTTGTTGTTGGCGCTCAGGAGGTGGAGCCCTTCGAGACGATGAAGGTTTTGAAGTAGAAACAGGTACAGTCGCTTGTTTAAGCATAACTGTAGTAGTTTCTTCTTTACCCATTCTCCTTCTTGGAGCTGATGGAATTACACGAGATTTAACATTAGCCTATATAAGGGAATATTTAATCTGCTGAGCGATTTAAGTAAGGTCTCGAAACCCTCCTGTGTATTTCACAGGGATTAATGGCGTGCGTAATTCGTCACGCAGATTTTCCACATAGATTGGCAACAATTCTTCTTGAGGGAGTCCTAAACTCAAGGAATATGTCAATCTCTTCTAGTGAGAAATGAAATCAGAGACTCTTTCATTCTCCCTTTGCTTACAGATTGTAAGATCGAAAAATGTTGTCTTTGGAAAAGTTGAGCTGAACTAAAGGAGGAATTTTTGGCGAAGATCCTCCCATCCGGTAATTGACTGGGATTGAAAGCTTGTATACCAAACAAAAGCTAGTCCTTGCAAGGTTCGCACGAATCATCTGGGTTTCACTGCTTCTTGATGCTCCAGAGTTCCCATCATAGGATCACAAGAAGACATGTAATGCATCAAATGTTGCTCAGGATTGCCTGATCCATTGAAAATAGGGAATACAGGATTCCCAAAACTGGATGGAGGAGAAATTGAATATACCCATTCAGGGTAAACTTTATTTTCTGTTTAAACTTGCAGATGTTTCCCTTCCATAGTTTCTAACCGAGCTGTTAATGACTCAATAGTAGTTATTAACATTTGAGAAACATCCGGTTGAACTTGGACTTGGGTAGGTGCAATGACTGGAGCTTGGACAGATTTGGAGATTGGTGCTGCAAATGATGGTAGCACTGCCAACTGTTGTTGTACTTGACCCATATGATTAGACCTGTGAGGGTGTACTGAAAGAGGAGGATATTCTTGATCCATCTCAGTAGCTGCAACAAATTCCTTTGGCTGACTGACTCCAGCATGCTTAAGAAGAAGACTACTCTGAATTAGTTCTTCATTCAACCTTCTTAATTCCTTCATTTATTCCTTTTGTTGTGCAAACCTTTTCTCTAGTGAGAGCGATTGTCCTTCTCTAAAGGAAGGATATGTAACCTAATTCTTTCCCCTCCCTTTGTTGGACCCTTTTCAGAGAGGGGGAAGTGGGTTACTCAAAGGATTACCTAGGTTCTGAGTAATCCTTTGATTTCGTGAACGCACACCTTCTTCATTTGTATCGGTGCGTACATCTTCTTGAGCAGGAACCTCTTCATCTGAGTCCCCTAAGTGAGCCTCATCTGGTGGATCAGCAGCAATGACATTGATGACATTGATTGATGCATAACGCATCGCATCCCTTCTATCAGCATTTTTGTGATATTGTCATCTTCCATGTCTTTGATGAGACATTTCCTTTTGTTGATTCAATCCCTCAAGAATTTCTTGACGAATCATAATTTGGAGGGAATCTCCTGATAATTTGGCTCTTCGTTCCTCTTGAGGCTTCTTCCCCAATCGAGAAAAGACCGACGTTCTCTGAGGAGGGGATTGATGATTTGACAAAGTCCCTAGTCCGGTGGACTGGGGCTATTCCTGTTGTTCCCCCACAACTACTCGGAACCTATTTTTTGATTCTGAGGGTTGGTTTAAAAGAGTCCCCAGTCTGGCAAGCTGGGTTGGCTCTTGACATTCTATGTCTGAGACTTTCTTAAAATATCTCTTAATATTTCGAACCTTATTTTGGAAATTAGCTGGATGCATTAACCTGTATCCACTTTTATCCCCTGGTTCAAAAGACTGTTGGATGATTTCTGACACTTCTGTCACTTGATGATGTGCTTTCTCCATACGAGAGGCATGTTCAATATTCTCGTTTTCTTGAGGTAGGAGTAATTCAACAACTTGTCCTCTATATGCTTGATTTTGAGAGGAACTAGTTGAAGCCTGTTCTTGATCAAGCTTTTGATTACAAATAAAGCCCATTGACTGTGGATGGCCATGGGAAATAACATTTCATGAGACCATTTTCGGTGGTCTTTGCTGACTGGAGAGCACCGCGAAATGCAGTTCTCCATGAACACCCCATCCTCTAACATGAATACCAGATGGGGCATTGGTAATTAACTGACGCAATCTTCTTAGTGCGCCAAGGCATGAACGTTGAAGGGCTCTCTGCTGCTTTTCAACCTTCAGATATCGAGAGACTGATAGAGAAGCCAAATCAGTCTGACGTTGTAACCCTTCTATTATCTTAAGATGATTTTCATATTCATCATAAGATAATAATTTATTTTTCAACTGACAAAGAGTTTTCCATATGTTGAGAAGAATATCATGAACTTCATCTTCCGTCAACATTTCTGGAATATTATACTGAGAGTTAGCCAGAGGGAAAAACATGACTAGAACTTCACCTTTCGCCAGTTGTTTTCTCATGTTCAGCATTTCTTCTATATCATTTGATGAAGATTCTTCTAATTGATTTGACCAGAGTTGGTGTTTCCTGGTTGCTTCATTGGATTCAACATGATTGATAGAGAAATCATTGATCAAACTAGAAGATGCATGACTTAGGGGTGGTTCATAGAATGACCTACACCCTGGGCTATCTTCTGATTGAGAAAGTATTTCACCTTCTAGAAATGAAGCTTCAGACATGACTGGTTTCGCATTTGCAAGTGCCTCAAGAAAAGAGGGCTTTCTCGGCACTACATTGTCCACTAGATCATTTTCTGGGCAATGTGCATCACTACTGCGGAGAGGACTTTCACAGCGAAATTCATCATCATGGGGAGGACCACCATAATTGGTTACAGCAAAAGATGAGATCTCTTACTCTTTGGTATTCTGACCACACAAAGGGTTCTTGTGGCACTCATCAAAAGATGAAACATTGAGATCGACTGAATTGTCATAAGCAAGCCTTCATGAGGAAGTGTCTGTTGAAGATCTTCGGAATTA
Source organism: Viscum album (assembly GCA_963277665.1). Classification (NCBI taxonomy): domain Eukaryota; kingdom Viridiplantae; phylum Streptophyta; class Magnoliopsida; order Santalales; family Viscaceae; genus Viscum; species Viscum album. Next base: position 1,616,128,114 of record OY728136.1, on the reverse strand, counting down.
ATGTTCCCAGTATTGGGAACTGAGGGAGTAGAATCTTGAATTCCAACAGATAATTGTCTGAGGGCTTCAAGAACTCCAGCATAGAGCAAGGACTTGTTACAGATTGGCACTTGATCTCCTGACTGTGATGGGCGGGTCTTTTTCTTAGATGCCTTCTTACTCACCTTGGAAACCACTTGTTGACGAAAGTGGCTGCTCTGAGCAGGTATATGTGCCTGATCAGGAAAGATAGCCAGGTTAGGCTGAAGATCTCCTCTCAAATCAGGTGTATGTGCCTGACTTGGTTGTCTGTATGATATGGGGGAGTATGCCCCACAACCCTTTTGGACTGGAACAGATGTGTGTGTCTGTTCTGGAGTGAATTGTTGATGTATCACTCCACTGTCAGAGATAGATTTATGTGTCTTTCCCTGAGATACCGCTGAAGTTGTTATAATATCCTGGCAGTCATCCAGAATATGAGCAGGGATTTGCTTCTGCTCTTTCACCATTGATAAAATATGCTTGGTGACTTCAGCTGCCGAAACGGGGATATATGTCCATTCTGTGCTTGGAGTAGGTGTATGTGCCTGATCCTGTCCTCCTTTTCCTGTCAGTGAATCCTGACAGTACTCAAGTGTGGGGGTAGAGAGTTGAGTCTGCTTCCTATTTGTTGTCGGGGCTTTCCGACTAACTTCTCCGAATGCTACCAAGCGAGACTGTTGGTAGGCTTGATTAATACCAGCAGGTGTATGTGCCTTCTGATTGCACTTCGCCAAAAGTGGTTGATGAAATCCATCATATGTAGTCAGACGAGCCTGCTAACTAGCTGATGATGTATAAACAGGTGTATGTTCCTACCTATAGTACTCCACCGGAATTTCCGGGCGGGATTGGCATGATGCTGTCAGACGAGTCTACTAGAAAGCGGGTTTAAAACGGGCTGGTGTATGTGCCTTCTTGTTGCTTGCCACCAAGTTAGGTTGGTGGACTTCTCCGGAGATGTCAGAGATGAGAACCTGCTCACTGTTGACCGGATTCCGCCTCTGGTGGTTCGTCTTGCCTGCTCGGGTTCGAGGAACCTGCTCATTGTTTTCTTGGAGGGCTTTTCGAGCAGCCTTCAGAGTTGGGATGGTACCATGTTGACGGTACTCCTTAACCAGTAAGTTTGATACCCAGCGTTGACGACGCTGAGTAGGTGATATCTTCCTAAGAGCAGACGACGATCCAGCAGGAGTAGCAGTAGTGGCATTTGCAGCAGCAGTATTTACAGGTGTGAACTTGAGAACAGTCATTCTAGAAATACAGAAGATCTTGGGAAAAGAGTGCTTGTTTGATATAACAGACGTAATCAAGATAAATTTAACCACTAAATCTTTTGGATGATCACATATGTCAATGATTGTTTTTGTTGGCCCTCTTATTGAGTTTTAAATAGGGGCCTAACAAATAGGTAAAACATCATTTTAATTTTGTTAAGGATTCACGTCGGGTTCACCATTTTTTGTTTCCCTCAGAATTCAGGGATGACCGCCTTTGATGGGAGGTTCAAACGTTCCGATCGATTTCTAACGGGTTTGTTCGTAGAACTGGAAACATCCAATGATTCCACATCCATTCAGACCTACTTTCCAAAGGTAGGTGCTCATTAGTTGTGGACTAATGAGGCTTAGGAATTTGCATTGGTCAAGAGGATGGGAGGTCGGACTCATCACACCTTTTTTAGGGGAATTATTGTCTATTCCGGGGATCTGTTTATAGATTTAAGTTATTTTCGTGAATCCTTTTTACATTACCAAGTATAAAATAGCTTTCCATTAGATCTAACAATCAATGATAAAATATATACGAAATTTATAGAATCTTTTATATGTATTCGAGGTTCTTCATCGATAGAGAATCATCTATATTTATTAAAGATTCTTGTTCAATGGTATCCTTCGGCATATTTATACAAAAGTCTCTTGGTCATTATGATGATCATGCTGGTTTCAAAATCACTCAGTGGGGCACTTGAAGTTTATTGTCATTCAGAAGGACATGGATTATTTCAGAGTTGGGATCGAACCCACAGATGGGCTACCTACGTATCCTTTGTTTTGGAAAAGGAATCAGAACCCACATAGTTGGAGTAAGGGAGTATGATGTTTATGATTGATAGCTCAAAGAATGATTTCAAAATTACTTTTACTCTCTAAGCTCACGTGAGTCATGCTCAGTGTGAGAAACAAGAGGTATTGGTAAAAATTAGACAATTGGGCCATGAAAGATGCAATCATAAGAAATGATGTGGGACTTATGTATGTATGACTGCCCAAAATAGATGAAGATTAGGATTAACTTCAGAGAAGAAATCCAGGAACAGGGTCCATAAAGGTATATGTGCTTCATGGAGATTTGAATACTCTAAAATGGGACTTACTCCTGAGAAGGAGGCCCCGAATTAGGAGAGGATTGATGATTAGGTTTTACTCCTGATAAGGAATCCCAAATCAAGGGTAAATTAGGATTGATTAAGAGAAATTAAGACTGGGGCTTACTCCTGAAAAGGAGGCCCAGGTTAAAGGAATTAAGACTGGGGCTTACTCCTGAAAAGGAGGCCCAGGTTAAAGGAATTATGACTGGGACTTACTCCTGAAAAGGAGGCCCAGGTTAAAGGAATTATGACTGGGAATTACTCCTGAAAAGGAGTCCCAGAATTAGGAGAGGATTGATGATTAGGTTTTACTCCTGAGAAGGAATCCCAAATCAAGGGTAAATTAGGATTGATTAAGAGAAATTAAGACTGGGGATTACTCCTGAAAAGGAGGCCCAGGTTAAAGGAATTATGACTGGGACTTACTCCTGAAAAGGAGGCCTAGGTTAAAGGAATTATGACTGTGACTTACTCCTGAAAAGGAGGCCCAGGTTAAGGGAATTAAGGACTGGGGCTTACTCCTAAGGAGGATGCCCAGGTTAAGAATTATGACTGGGACTTACTTCTGAAAAGGAGGCCCAGGTTTAGTTGAGTTCTCTCATCTTAAAGGATGAGGTTGAATGAATGAAATCTCAATATTTAGTGACATAAAGATGTGTAAATCACTATGTTTTGAGAGATATTCAACCGAATTCATTTCAGATAAGGAAGTCAAATCAAGAAATCATGCCATCAATAAATTTGAAGAGTGTCTTGAAGACTAAATCTTGAATAGTAGAGTTGTAATGGCTTAAGAGGGGTAAAATGGTCAAGAAGGGCACCCAAAAAGGTAGGGGCGCACAAGTCCTGGCAGGAGCGCAGGTACTGCGTGGGCGCGCAAGTTTTGGTCGCGCAGGTATACCTGCGCGACACGTTTGGTACTTGCGCGGTGTTCAACCAGCAGGGTAATACTTGAGCAACTTTTGTTTAAGGCCTTTAGAATCCTCTTGAGGTTATTCCAGCAGAGGGGCGCGCAGGTTTTATTGAAGGAGTAAGGCGGAGCGCATGTGTGGCCATTTCCCTTAAGGGCTGGCCACCTAGGCGCACAAGTGTTGATGAGTTTCAACACTTAGGCCTTCCTCCCCTTCTTTAGATCTTCTGTTCTAGGTAAGAAATTACCTTAGAAGTGTTCTAGAAGCTTTGAGAAGAGACTAGGGCGCTGGGAGCTCATATATGAGTTTCTGAAAAAAAATCCTCTTCAAATGGGGGTCCCACAAGGTCTATTTATAGGTAGGAGAAGACCCCGGGTGGTTATCACTTAGGTCACGCAAGTCACTTGTGCGACCATAATGCATCATGCAAGTGGACCTGTGCGACTATGAGGCAACTTGTGCGACTTATGGGCAATCTTCTCCTTGTTCATCCCTTTGCCGATTTTTGATATTTTTTTCAAAGGATGAATCAATTTGAGCTAAGATATTCCCCTTTTCTAATCTTTAGACTCTATGACAAAAAAGGAGTGTCAACAGGTATATTTTGTTTTATCAACAAGTATCATATATCATAAATAAACCCTGTACTATTCCAGAATTCCAGGGATATAGATTAAACCATGTTGTTCAACCATATCCTTTAACCTGAGGAGATTTAGTAGTCTCTCCTATCAATATTGTATAAAACATTTTACTCTTTTGGTTATATATATTTGAAATTGATTATATTTTGTTAAGTGTATAAATAAAGGGGGATATTATTCATAGGAAATTATATAATAAAATATATATATTTATTTGACTTATATGAAAAATTTTCTGACCAATGATATATTATATTCCTTTCTACACAGATCCTAAGATCAAGTAGGATTATAAAATGTATTAATGTAACCTTTTCTTATCAAAATGACTCAACAAGTGGAAAAAGGTAATCATATATAAAGGGATCATACCTTTTAATTTTATTCTTAAATGGTAATAAGAGAATAATATTAGTTGGGGTGAGAAAATATTTACAGGATTTATGGATGAATTTATCATAAAATAACCAAATTTGAATAATTTTAGTAGGCCTATTAGGAAAAAACTAATAATAAAGTAAAAAATTGGTGATTTTACATATACAAGGGGAGATTATAAGGAAATATCTTAGGAATGGATCTTGATAATTGAAAAAATAATCTAGAGGGGAATATTGGAACCAGATATTTAATTTTTATATGTGTCTTCAACAATATCATTTGTAAGTCGGATAAATTAGATTTCTATATTAGGGATGTTTTGGAAGAAATATGGTAATGTATGGTTTTATAATCTTTTTAATATTTTTTAAAATTCATGGAATTACCTCTTAAATAATATTATTAGTTTTGTAGTAAATTCATGTAATTAACTCTGAGGGTATAATTTCAGTTCTACATCAAATTCAAAGAAGTCACCTTGAAAACATTTATTTTGAGGTAAAGGCGTGGATGAAATTCCCTAAATTTATAAGGTTAAAATATTACTTTCTAAGTTCAATAGATGAATTTTTAATGCATATTTTGGAATTTTTATGGTTTATCTGAAATTAATAAGATTCTTAAAAAGGTAATATATTAACTTTATAAGGTTCATTGTAAGGTTTATCTGTGAACTTTATAAATATTATCTATGAAATTTGTAAATATAATCTATGAACCTTGTAAGGATCTTATATAAACTTCATATATTTTATATAAGAACTTTATAAGGTTTATTTTAGTTGTTTTGATGTTTGTTCATTTATATATAGAAGATAAGGGATTTTTTTTGTGTTATGATACAATTTGAGAATCAAATTCTTCACATAAGAATTAATGAAATCTAGTTACAATCAACCACATAGATTACAATGCATATTATAAACAACAATAAATTATTGATAATCCAGTAAAAAGAAATTATTCTATTATTCTATTTTATATATGAATGTATTAATATTAAAATTGGAATATTTTATGATATTTCTATGACTGAATTCATAGATATTAATAGAGACTGTGAAAATGTGATAATTTTTTATTCAAACATCATATTCTTTAATATGGAAAATCAAAGAGAAAAATATATATATAATATTAATTCAGATAATAAAGAGGAATCTATCATGAGATTTATAGAGTTTTTATATCATAATATAAAAAATTTTAAGGTGGTTATTCAACGAATAAACTGTAATGAATTTACATTGAAATCATAAAATTGAAAATATGAGGACGATTTTTTTCTATATTACAATTGAATATATGGAATCAAATAATAAACTAAAGAACATTTAAGACACCCTTTTTAGTTTTAGTGTTTTTTAAAGAAAACATTGTAATTACATGAATGTCACCATTATCTTTTCAATACTTGGATGATGTGGTGTGTGAGAATCCAATATGGGGAAGTGTTCTTTGGATTAGTGATTTTCCTTTCGTAAAATTTTTTAACACATATAGTGAGGAGTGTTATGTCCAATTATGTAGATACACTATCAATATATTCTCCTAGGATTATCCTTTAGTGGTGAACCATGTAAAATTTTATGTCTCACATTATCATTCTTGAATTTTAATATTATGTGGTTGTGAAAAGAACTAACATATTTGTGTTTCTCTTACTTACACAAGAGAAAGATCCAAAAATTGAGGAAGAAATTCACATAATATATTATGTTGTGTTGGGTTATAGTTAAAAAATACTTAAATTTGAGAGTGAGTACGTCTTGAGAGAATCAAAGATCCATGGATTAGATAAATGTATTCTTTGATGGGGATCAATAATAGAATTCAGTCCATATGGAATATTACTTAATGGATGATCCTAAATCAAAGTAAGACTCTTTGTTTGGGTTATAATACTCCATTATTCATGATTTCAAAGAATTAAATTCTATTCTTAGTTTATCTCTGGAAATTTCATTTGTATATAATAATTTATTTATTATTATGATATAAATTTTTTAGCTTTATGAATTAACTGTTGTTGGTGAATTCCTATATTATGATCAGTTATTAGACCCTCTCACTAGACAATAATAATTTATGTCAAGTAGTTCTTCCCCATTAATCCCTTATTTCTTCATGTATTCACTGTTGACCTTCACTGTAGCAGATAATTTAAATAAATTGGTATGAAACAATGAATAAGAAAAATTCATTTTTCAAATGACATATTAAGGTGTGGTGGTAGATATTGAGTTGTGTGATATATTCTATAGGTGATGATTGATAATTTTAAGGTGTGATAGTGTGATGTATCAAATGGAAATGGAATTCCATAATGGTGAGAATTACATGAAACCTTTTTTGGAAGGTTTTCAAGTGAATATTGGCTAAAAGGGACCACCAGATATATGAAATTTATGTATGAGGCCTTTAGTAGAAATTTATTCTCAATAAAAGGAATTTATAGTGATAAAACCATGTTTCCTGGGTAGCTATAGTTTATGGATTCTATTTCCATGGTCTCATAGGATGTAGTTCCTAAAATACACTTCATATACTCCCCTATAGTTGAGGTTAGGGTTTATAAGTGAGTTAAATATCCCACAGTGTGTACTATGGTATAAAATACCATATAATTAAGTCAACCCAATCAGTATTTACGTAGTTTATATTCCCATATGGTCATCCATCAAAATGTGTCATGTGGGTTAGGACCACACGTCATGTACCTTTATCTCACACTTGAATTAGATTGCAGTTGTACACACTGAGTACAGAACCTATCCCATGTCCTACATATACTAGAATACATGCTATATAGGTTTACCTATACATAACATATGGGAAATAATTACTAATAAGACTTATATATATGGATTTAACACCATGTACCCCAAGATTATAGGTTATTCACCTTTCTAGCTTGGATTATCATATATGTATTCTAGGAAAAGGATCATATTTGTGCTTTTCAATAATCCTTCTTAAGTTTTCTTATTTAGAATATGATGGTATGCCACTTTTTGATTTTAGAGTTAATTTTTCTTTAATGTAAATCACCAAAAAACAAATTTAGGTTGGAATATTCACCAAGGAATCATCATAAATAGAGGTCAGAGTCATTATATAGATTATCCTATATCATTATTAATGATTTCAACACATGGAATTATATTCTTAATTTATCTCTCAAAATTAAATTTATCAATAATGAATATATTTCTTATTGTATCGTCAAAATTTCTACCTTAATTGTTTCACTGTTGTTGGTGAATCCATACCCAATGATCGGTGCTCATACCTTCTCATTGTTCACAAAAAATTTAAATCAATTATTTATTCATTGTTTTCCCCCATTTTCTTTGCGTATTCACTACATCCCTTCATTTTGACTAGTGGTTTAAAGATATTTGTCTCAAATAATGAATAATCATAATCCATTCCTATGAATGATTGATTAGAGTGTGGCAGTAAATATTAAGGTGTGAAAAATATTTGATATGTGATGAAATATCAATGGAAGGAATGATGGTATGGGGTCTCGAAGGTTAATGACATTATAATCCATTGTCCCCAAAAGGTGTGGGCCCCCCACACAGTAGATAGAGTTTGGTAATCCCTCACATAATTAAAGTGTGAGTCATTTATTCATGGAGTTGGGTACTCCCAAATCTAAATTATTATACTTAACAAGAAATGGGTCCTCTATTAGGGATTAATACTCTCAAAACTAACACAAATACTTTAGTAAGATGTGACCCCCCCCCCCCATTATGTTTACTGAGTGGTAGCCTAGGTTTCTAAGTTGGGTACTTCAAATTCTTGGGTTTCTTACTAGGGATAATTACTCTAAAGAAGGGTTGTGCGGAGTCATTTGTTATTTTATCATCGTTTCTATAAATTTATATCATATCTTGGTTTTATTTATCACTTTAACTTTTTTTCTGAAGTTAACTAGTTTTTACTATTTATTCTTTATGGTTTTATGGGTGTCCTACTAGGTATGTATATTCTCACCCCATGCATTGGTGTTTTTTCAACCTTTGTAATGTTTTAGGTTGATGATAAGTAGTTTGGTGGTGACTTTGGTGGACATGGTATCAGTAGATTTGGAACTTAGTCTTACCTAGAGGTGACTAGCACTGGTGGAATTCATAATAGAATCCATGCATAAAGGAATATTTATTTCTCTTCCATTTTCATTAGGTTGGTTCTACTTTGGGTTTTTTTTTCCTTATTTTATCCCTTTATTTTACATCATTTCACTTTATGTACTATATGATTTGTTAGTATATATATAAATAATTGTATATATTATTCAATCAATATTGTTTTGTTTTTATTTCATTTTGATTTCCTATGTAGAGATATGTTATTGTGTATAGGTGTATTTGGATATGGCCCCCCATATGGTTCAATATGCCTAATCGGTGCTAGTATTTAGTCTCTGTCTTATTGAATAAAGGATTGGTGTGGAACACTCAACTTACATTTGATTTAGGTCAGGTATCAATGGGTTAGGTCATACCTAAAGTGATCGGTTACATATACCAAGAGACAATGAGACTTATTTATTAAACCTTGGGAAGGAGTGTCGGCAACCATGGGAGGTGATATCTAGGATGGCCTTTAGGGTCTATGTTTGGTTCTAGGAGCATGTGTTTTATTGTTTTGAGGTTGCGTACATTATTTATTTTACTAACTAGAATATGGATCACTCTAGTTTTACTCTTCCCCATGGGTGACCAGACATAGAGTGATGTATTATAAGGTACTAATAGGGATAAAGGATGAAACATGGGAGGAAATGGTGAGTTGTATGAAATACGGTTGACCCAGTTCCTTTTAAGGATCTATATAAGGTTAGACCACAACCATGGAACAAACTTATTTACTTTTTTATGTTGATAATGGTATTAGATGTATGATTTAAGTGATCAAGGTGGAACTGGAGATTTGTACCATCATGTAGTGTGATTCAACCCTTATGATTACATGTGACATATGGGATCAATCTAATTATCATGAACCAGTCTAGGATACCCCTGACCTAGGCCCCTTACCTAATCTGTGGCATGGAATAAAGGGAATTCATGATCTCTACTAGATATAAACTAGTTATTAGTCATTAATAACAATTATTTTGGCATTATTTTCCTAGTAAATAAACCATTAGATCCTAACCAAGGACTTTTAATAACCCCACAATAATTTAAAATAATTTTTTGAGTCATGTATCTAATAAAAAAATACAGTATAAGAATGACAGCATGATATAAGATAAAAAATGAGATCACAATAAACCAAAAAACATTCATCGAAATATATAAATTCAATTATTTATACAAAATAAAATGGAATGGGATGGAAAGCTGAATAGTCAATACAAGATGTGTATAAACATGTAAAAACTAAACCAAAAATGAAACAAAATAATTTCCAACCATATTTGGGTAACATGAAGGCCCTCTCCCACCATTCCACCTCGATTAGCAAGAACATAGTAATCATAAACATCCACCTCATTCGAGTGGTTCCATTCCTTTACATATATTATTTAAATCAAGGTCTATATACACCCATTGGGTATATGAATGGTGTGATAATAAAAAGCCCAGTAAGATCCCACCAAGTGTTTCATACTCATCCTTGATTTGTAAAAATAAATCATACTAGTTTCGGAGTAGACTATAAGAAAAATTTTCATTTTTATTTTAAATAAAAATATCATATGAAACAATTTATAAACATTTATCATATTAGTGAAAAGAGAAAGTAAACTAATATTTCAAAAAAAATATGCATCTTGGGACAATACCTATGGTTTCTAAATTTATGAAAAAATAAATTCTTAGTACATTCTTGTGATCAAAATAATCCTCTATAACTACTTTAAGGACTTTAAGGAATGTCTCATCATCCCTAGAAATAATTACAACTATATAAAGGCTATTTAGGGATATCACATTAACCATAATAGTAAAATTTATTCAATGATCATAGTATTATTAGTTAATGTGGCATAACCAAGGAAATGTGTATCATATTAATTCCTTGAAATATTAGTCTTAGGATACATACTTAAGAACTAGGGTTCTCATTTGTCATAACTATTTCATAAAACTCAATGTGTGGAGGATTAAATTTTGTACATAAAACATGTTTTTGGAATCACTTTAAATTTTCATAACAAAAGATAATATTTTTATATAACAATATCACAAGTAATTGGTTCTAAAATATGGAATACTGAGCTTTAAAACAATTATAACATATTTTAAAAAACATTAAAAGCATATATGGTTCATCAAGAAAATGAAACTAATGAAACCATCTACCTTCACCAAGTGAAACTGTTGGAAACCGGTTTGGATACACTAGATAATAACATGAAAATACCTAAACATCCAAACCCATACCATCAAAATTGTGCAACCCAAACCCTATGACATCATGGACATAAGGGGGGAATGATACCAAGGATAATAATAGATTAGGGGTAAAGAAAAATAATAAAATGAACTTACGTATTGTTATCTTAATGATCCAAAGTGAATGATCAAAAACTAATTACTGATTAAAGGGGGAGTGTTTCATTGTGAAAGGGACCTATAGAGTTTGTGAATGTGGTAAAAAAGTGTTTTGTAAAATTATGTCGAGCAAGGATAGTCAAGAAAAGGCAAATTAAAAAATTTGGGTAGGGTATCACTCTGGTGTGGCCTACCCTAACATGAAATAGGGATCCTCTGCCATATCCTAAGATAAACTATGACCTAGTTACACACATTTAAATAGTCCCCTCTCATTTTTTTAGGTATGTAATTCTTCCTTTCATAATGGCATGCGTTAGGGTGTGTGACTCCCATATTTCTCATAAAAAAGACACCATATTTGGAACATGGCACGGTGAACACCATTTTTATGTTTAATAATTTCAAATCACCACCATGATGTGGTTCCATTGACCATGGAATTTCCCCTATTTTGATCACTCCATAGAGATGCAAATAAGTGTATGGCCTCCACCAATTTTTGAAAAGATCTCTACCCACCTTCACTTGAACACCATGATCACTAAAAATCCAACAATCTATAAGTAGCCTACACCATTTCATGTCCATATTCAAAATGGTCATTTTCACCCTAAGATAATCCCTCTATGTTGTGGTGCTCCCTTTTCTATGGTGTAGCATTTTACAAGATGCTAATCATTCACCACTTAAGTGAAGAACACCCCAAGGCACCAAAAAAAGAATATCGAATAGAGATATAAATATGAAAATCCCTAATTAGTAAATTTTGTACCTAAAAATAACATCATGGGTTCTATATTGGTAGTGATCCATGGGTAGTCTAGTTGATAGTTCAGAAAAGGACCAGTGAGTTGGGTTGGGGCATGGTTTGAGATATGGGTTATGATGTTTCATGCAGTTGAGTTTTATTCTTCCTTTTTTCAATTAATTTTAGAATGAGACTAATTTTCAATTATTTTTTATTCTTTTAGTCCTATTTTCTTTACTATTATCGTTTATTTGTTGCTAAATGGTTGATATTGAATTTTGGGCCTTCAATGATTGTCTATTTTTATTTTTATTAAGATTATTGTGATTTCCATGATATTTTTGATTTATTCATTAATGGATAGTGATATAATTTTTTGGCATGATTGGTAAAAAACCCAACTTTACTAAATAGAGCTTAATCGCCTTAACCAATTAAAATTCTAACATAATGTTCCATTATCCACAAATCAATACTCAAGTGATAGCTTAATTCCAGTATTATCAAAAAAAACATAATATATATATAAATCAAAATCAACATTTACTATTGAGTTAAAAACATATAATTAAATCATAGTCCTTGTAAAATTTAACTAAATATTATGTATTACCTAGCATTCAACTCCTTATATGCAAGGAGTTGAATTTATAATAAGCATCATTACACTTTAAAGTGAATCATATACTTATTAATAATATAAAAACATTATATTCATGAATAATAAATAATAGATAAAGTAAATAAATGAAAAATTAATATACTTATACATGATGTTAAAATTTTCAAACATTTAATAAATAAAAAATTACAAACAATGTGTTCTTTATCTTCCATAAACGAAAAACATGAAAGTTTCATATTTATTTCAATATGAACCATTTAATTTATTTCATTTCACATGGTATTCAATATAAAGTCATTATTATTACAAATATATGATATTTTATAAATATAAACAATTTATTTTCTCTATAAACATTTCATAACTAATGAAAAAATTATATAATCTAAATATCATGTATAATAGTCTATTTAAACCATGATCATATTCATCAAAACACTTTTGGAAATTGTTCAAATAATTTTCCAAAATACCTTTTGATATGAAAAATTCATATCATCATTTATGAATATTTCATAAAACAATACAAACTACTTCAACTTTAGCCTTATTCAACAATTTATAAGCACTTTATAAATTAATCATCTTTAAATCCACTATAAACCTGGATCATATCCACTAAAAAAATTGTTATGGTTTAACTATTTGGTTTGGGGTGTGAACAAATTTTTGGTTAAGTTTTGAAGCTTCATAAGTTGATTCACTAAAATATATACCTAGAATAACAATATGGATAAAGTACACCAATAACTTGGGAAATCCATATTCAGACCAACAGAAGTCAATTTAATAGACGTAGCACAGTTGAATGAAATTTTTTCTATATAATCTTCATTCATCAGCTTAAAAAAAGATAACTAGGTGTTTCATTTCAATAGAATAAAGCTGAATGAGTGTCGAGTATATGTTATCCCAATGTAAGCTACCAACATAGTAGATTTTAGGTGTGGGAATGCATAGGAGGATCATCCAATGCATGCAATTGGGGATTATATCATATTATAAAGTTATATATAGTTTAGATGGATAGGGAAGCTTCTAAGTAAAACATGGAGTTACAAAGGAATTAATGGATGTGTAAATTTTATTTCTTATATGATGTCTATGGTGATGATATGTAGAATACTTTCTTCATGGTTTAGAAAAAAAATTGAATATTTCATAAGACCCCCCAATGTCGATCCAAAATGTGACATGTCCAATTTACCATAAGTCGGTGGTTAAATAAAAGAGTACTATAGGTAAATAGAGATTTCTAGATATAGTGGATGTTTACACATCAAATTAAGAAATTTGTATAATGGGATAACTTGTTGGGAACAAATAATTATATGATTGATCCATATATGTATAGAGACTGATGTAAGAAGACACAGAGGTTGAGGTGGATTAGAAGGGTTCATCTTGGGCATATCTAGGCATGTTTTAGTAATGAGCTGGTAAACATAATTATATAAGGTTTTTAGGCAGAAGATTATATCTAAAAGGGTGGAATGCTGGAAGGATAAGTACTAGAAGATGAAACAATATGATTCATTGGTTCATCTTCTTCTAATATTCTGTGTAGGTTTCTGGAATCTAATTCCCTTGTATACTATTGAATGTTTCCTTGAAAAAAATAGATGCAGTCATTATCTCATGGATGTAGGACACAATGTCAAAATCACATAATACCTTATTCATTATGAATGTGTGTTGTGCTTTCATGAGTTTTTGTAGTCTTCTTGTTTTCTTATTCATCATCTGGAAGGAAAACCATGAGGAGGACTAGAACCAAAGGTGGAGAACATATCATTTTGGTGGATGGGGTACCTAGACTTCCTTATTCTGAATATTGATTTTTTAGTGACATTCTATAAAAAGGTTTATCTTATAATAAACATTATTCCTCATAAAATTACTAATAAGTTTTATCTAATATTGGTTGTAGAGTATCTATTGAGTAGTTTATAAAGGACTCTGGAAAGTTTATTTCAAATGATAGTGTCACTACCATATTTTTTATGGGATATTGAAATTCCTCTTGATTGGTGTGAGTCTTGAGGTTTGTTCCATTATTGAGGCAACATTAAGAGAATGGTTGGATGACTGTAGGGTTTCTCTCGTCAATAATTTTATCATGTTTACATTAGGATATAATGATAATATGGTGGTGGTACTAGTGGTGTTTTGGGATTTTAAAAAACTATTAAACATAGTATTTCATGTGATGTGTTCCATTTATGTTGCTGACATTTGGAATATTAGGGGGACACTAATGATGACTTCTATAAGGAATCCCATAATCACTTACATTATTTGTATTTTATGGGATCTCACTAATATCAATAAAATGTTATTATAATGGGTTATAATCTGTTTGATATTTCAATGGTGGAGGATACAGATCATGGAGGATACAGATGTTTCTACTCTAGATGGAGTAGTTATAAGTCATGATGAAAGAAAAGGGGGATTTTTAAGATGTTGTAATCAGTTAAAATGATTCATGTCCTAAAAGACGCATGAGAAATTAATTTAAGGGAAGATAGTTCAAGTTGGTGATAATTAATTGGTACCAGAAGTTCTGTTCTAAGAAGGTTTAATTTTTAGAGGTTCCATAAATCTTGTAACTGAGAGGGTTGATTTTCACTCTTAAAAACTGTTCTAAAATCCTACATTGAGTTGGTAGAATTGAATATGTGGTTTTTTATTAACATCATAGAGGGAGAAGGTGTATTTTTCATAATACTAAAGGTAGATATAGTTCCATCGGGAAAAGGATCAAAAGGTGTGCATCATGGTTCCTAATAGTGGGAATATAACCACATGAGAAGCATGATGGATTTTTTGGATGGAGTGGAATTATTGATGGGGTTTCATGGTTATAGAAACATATGTACAAGGTTTCTATCTCTATAAGAAGATGTATATAAGGAGAGTGTCATTTCAAAGAAGAATACTACTTGAATAAAAATTATGTGGCATGGTTGTCATGATAACATGAAAGTTATAGGGAGGATAAAAATACATGGACAGTTGAATATTTTCTAGAACTATATGATAGGGTGTGGTATTTATAAGTAGTTTCTAGTGTTCAATATCTAAAAAATTATGCATATGAATCAGAACATGGAAAGATTCAAGTGTTTTTATCATATTAGCCATTTTTCTCAAAGTAACATATTTGATGATGTAAAATGAAAATTTTGGGTTTTACTTAGAGAAAATATCCTATGAGTATTTGAATCCATCCATTAGAATAACTATGAAGGGAAGTGGGATGATTGATTGTCTGAAAGATGAGAGTTTGTGGAGTATGTGGGAGTTTCATAAGGATTTATGGTTTCATTATCCAATAATTTAAGTATAATTAGCTATAAAACTACAAGGGGGTCACAAAGTGGATGTTCACTTAGCAAAAAACATGCAGTGGATCCATGAAGGTAATATTTCATCAAAATATTTCATGATATTTTTGATTGGGTGGTGCATGTATGAAAATAATGGGACATGATGTTTGGTTTTTATTGAAAAATTCAGCAAAGATGCATCATTTTAATTTTAAAAAGTATTTTATGAATATTCTCTAAAATTCTATAATATATTATTTTCATTATTTTATCACCTTTAAAGTCTTTTTAGTAGTTGACCTCATTGATGCTAATGCTAGGATATGGACAACCCCAAGTCTTGGACACGAGTTTCTTTTCAAAGTAGTGCTGATAAATACTTAAGTGTTTCAAACACTATGGTAAAAATCAATTGGATGATTGAAAAAAATATCTTAAGGAACTCTATGATGGATACGGATCATATAAGGATTGTAATAAAGTCCATAATTAGTAAGATAAAATGTCCATGAATTCCTCTGTTTCATTAAGAAATATAATTATAATATAAAATGGAGTTTTGGTGAAATTTTGTCAATCCAATGACATCAGTCTTTCTAGAAGGTGGATTTTTAAATAGAGGTTGGTTTTATTGTTGTCACTAAAGTTTTTTATATCTAATATATCAAATAAGTCACAAAAGAATTGTAAAAGAGTCTTATAAGTGCATATTCCAATAAGAGTGGGTTCATGGACATGGTATATGTCACAAATTTTTTATGGGTATTTAAACATTTTAAAGGGTAGAAACTTAGTTCTATTTTCATTAGATGAAATTTCATGGAAGAAATCTAAGGATATCATGGTTCTATAGAAATGAGGATTTGATTCTTCAACAGTATACTAGATGATCAGAAGTAGCATGTTGGAGAAACATGCAAGTGTTGGATAGATGAACAAAAATTGAATAGTGAGACTTTGGTGATATCTTTTGAGAATAGTCTTCGAGTAGGAGATTGATGGGTTTAAACTATGAAAATAATTCTCAATTGGTATATTGTTAGGTTTTTTATGAGAAATATTTCATGGTTAAGTCTTGTAAGATCTTTATGTTAATTCACTATAATATGCACTTAGGATAACTGAATGAAGTTAGTACTACAACACCATGAGACAGATATATTTAATCCATAGAACATCAGTTCATCAAAATAATCATCATTTAATAGAATTATTTTAATAAAATCCTCATTATTCAACTAAATAAAAGATGGTTGGGAAGTTAATTTCAATAGAAGATATTTTAATGGGTATTGATTTAAATTTATCCCAGTGGAAGTTAGTAGTATAGTGGGGTTTAGGTGTGGGGATGTAGAAGAAAATAATCTCACATATATTCTTGGGGATTCAGTAAAGTTCTAATAGAAAAAATGATATATATATAGGGGGAAACATCAAGATTTAGCATCAATTTTTTTATTTAGTAATGACATTACAAAATCTATGGATTAAGTGAAGTCACTAGAAAGATATGTATAGGAATTTTCTCATGGGTTAGAAAAAAAGGATATGTTTTATAGTATTCGTCGATATAGATCTTAAAGGTGACATGTATAGTATTTTAGAAGTTTTAAGTTAAATAAATGAATGTTATATGGAAATTGAGGTTTATATAGCTAAAAAATCTTTGGAAAATACAAAATTAGCTAAATGAGATGACATACTGGAACCCATTATAAATGTGGGATTGGTATATATGTGTATAGAGACTAATGTAGAAAAAAAATAGGTTAAGGTTTCCTGGAAGGATCCAAACAATTCACATCCAGTCATGTCATAACATTGAGAAGGATTACCTAAGTTTAGGAGGCCTAATGACCATAGCCTAAAGGTTGTATTAGGAAAGGAATACTACTAGAAATAATAGTGTTGTAAGAGGTAACAAATGGAAGAATTGGTTCATTTTATTCAAGTAGTATGGAGAGGGTTACAGAATTTGGTACCTTTGTAACATAGGTGAATATTTCCTTGAATTAAAGAGATATTATAATCATACTATAGATTTAAGACATAATGTATTAACCACATAATCCCTTGTTCATTGTAGTTTTGTGTTGTAATTGTATGTGTGCTTAGTGTGTTCTTGTTTTTCCATTGTTCGTAAAACTCTCCATGAGGAGGATGGGTATTCTGGTAGGATAATGGATCAATACAATGGATTGGTGCATTCATTTCACGTTTTTGGGCACGGATTCATGTGGGTGTTCAATTGGATGTTTTATCTTTCAGTAATCAATGTTCTGTGAAAAATCCCAAACATTAAGCTTGAGATAGTGACGTTTTTTTAGAATTTTAAGAAAAAATATCTTTAAAAAATATAAATTTATTTCATGTTTTAGTATAAACCATGGTATGGTTCATCTCATTTGATAAATATTACAAAAAATGAACAATGAAGTTTTCCATGGGAAAAGAAATTTTTGAAAATCCTTTAATAGTTATATTTTCAAACAGTGTCATGGTTTTCCTCAGTTACAATAGGTTCTCCTTTTATGGGATAATGGAACAAGGGAGAGAAGGCCAATGTTCCTTGATTAGAAACCCACCACTTCACCCATCTCCATGGGGGTGCACCCATGTCATTTCTCCCATGACCCTATGTATACACCCAGGTTGTTGTGCCCTAGTTAACCTGTCCAAATAGAACTCTATGCCCTTGTGTCAACTTTTTCCAATAAATAGACTACTTGGGATATGAAAAATAATACTTTTATGACTTGGATAAATTTATATAGGTTTTAGGGACACTTGTAGTTCTTCACCTAGGTCTTCATTTCCCTCTCTATTTAACATTTTTAGGCCAAAAACCTAAGGTAATTTACCATAGGAAAGGTAAAACGAGTCATTTGAAGGTAAAACCTTCATGAAATAATACTTCACCCCATGTTATCCAAAACTACGAACAAGGACCCCCAAGTACATTAATATTATATCTTAATTCACCCAGACCCTCTAAGAAGAACTAAACTATGGTGAAGCATGCCCAGGTCCCTAAGAAAATCTCCTCACTATAGATATCCCTTCACTCAACCTTTATTTGGGTGAAATAATTACCATCCATTATTATGATGATCTTACTTTCTATACCTAATTAAATAAATAATCCTTTATAAACCTCACTAGGGTTAATCACTTCACCTATACCTCAATAGGGAGAATCTCTAGGCTTAGCCTCCTACTAGGAAGAAGCCTCCTTTGGGCCCTAAACTAGGGTGAGACACCCAATACCTCACCAAAACTAATGTAACATGTACAACCTTGAATTAATGGAGGATAGTATCTTTATAAAAGTCTCTTATGTAGTCACCCAGTTATCAAGTCCTCCTTGGAAACTACCAGATTCATAGGATCATGGAATGAACACACACATGAACCCCTTCAATCATGTATTCCCTTGATTAAATGAATCTCATGAGAAATCCTCCTTAACCAATAGGCCCCCTGGGGTTCTCATAAGCATTTAATACCATTATAACATGGGTTATTGTTGGGAGGATACTAGTGATATTTTCCATGGCTCATGCGAATCAATTTGCATAGACCAAGCCTAAATCAAACCAGCACAAGCACTTGGTGGATGACCTAGTCCACTAAATGAGACACAATAACTTATGATTAATTTCATGTTATAATCCCCAATCATTTTATAATTATTTATTTAATCACCTTAATTCATCAAAAATATATAGAAACCCATTCCATGGTAGCACATATTCATGTCTAAGCCTCACTCATGACCTCCCAGTTCATGAGTAGCACCCAGGGCAACATTTGTGTAATCTTAATTCTCTTCCTCATGGGGAATTATCCCCAATGATTCCACTCATCATTCCTAGTACTTTCACAATTATATGATATTTATATTCCCATATGTGGGAAAACTACCTTGCGTAATCCCTAACTCATTCTTCAAAGGTCTATATTCCTAGTGAGGCCAATATTAGTCTCACCCA
Source organism: Viscum album (assembly GCA_963277665.1). Taxonomy (NCBI): domain Eukaryota; kingdom Viridiplantae; phylum Streptophyta; class Magnoliopsida; order Santalales; family Viscaceae; genus Viscum; species Viscum album. The sequence continues at coordinate 1,616,108,562 of OY728136.1, read as the reverse complement.
TGCATAAGACCCATTCAATCCTATGTCGTGACCTCTTCAACGAAATGGAATTCCAAGGGGTATGGTGTAAAAATCCATCAAAATATATTTACCACATGTTCTAAAACTACATGGTATGGTCTAGCCACCTGACCTTAGAATATGAAACTCAAACTACATGGGATTTTATTCTTATTCCAATATGATATTTTGGATACCTCCTTATGGTTAAAACCCAACATCATAAACTACTACATCCTTCATTATAGGACTATATTCAATGTCATCATATATGTATGTACCAATAAGTCCATATTCCTATTGAGACCCCCACTCACCTTTAATAGGTCAATATTTTTAATAAAATCATCTTCATGGGGCCATATTCCTCATGAAAGAACTTATTTCCTTCTCGGTCAGGATATATTCCCCATGATCTAAAACATCCCTTCACTAGGGTAATAGTCCATATGAACCCATCTTCATGGGGCTATATTCCTCATGAAATCACTTACGTCCTTCCTGTTCAATCCATATTCCCTTAATCCTAGTCATCCCCCTCATTGTTCTATATTCCTGATGATAAATAATCTTTCTTAGTGGGTCATATCCCCATAATCCAAACCAACAACATATCTCATGGGAAAATCTTTCCTATGGAAAAAAACTTACTCATTAGGTCATATTTCCTTTGAGGTAAACAAAAAATGGTTGTCTCTGCATGAATTCCAGAACAGCTATTTCTAGGCATCTTTCACCAAGTATTTTGTACGTCTTTCATTAATTTCCTAAAAAGTAACTTTATTCGATCATGACTGCACAACCCTAAAAGTAACCAAATGGTCCTTATAATATGAATTTAAAAGGTATGATGTGTCTTATTAAGTGTAACATAACAATATGGGTTTTAGTTCCATTTTAATGGATACATAGGAATCCATTTTAAGGAAGGGCCAATCATGATACCCTAATAACTAACCACCTTCCTAGATGGTGATAAACTTTAGATCCCCTAACTATGTGGCTATAAACCAAAGAATAGTTAATTAACAAGATAAATATATATAAACTTTAATACTTATAGATAGGGAATATATGATACATGTATAGGTGTTCACATTAGTGTATGATCTCAATCCAATCACTAACCTAGTGGTAACCAGTCCCACACTGGGATTTGGGAAAGATTCATGAACATATCTTAAATCTATAAGAGAGTATCTAAGTAGGAAATAACTCCCCCGAATAGGGTGAGACGAGTTCAACCTATCATCCTCTCAACCAATGCACATTCTGTGGTTTCAATGGAAAAGTCTCAGTGACCGATTTCCTTTTGAAAGTAGGTTCATGAGGACTCAAATGGTCAGGGAGGAATGTACATCGGGGTTTCCTTAGAAACAAATTAGTGAACCTGACAAGAAAATTTTACCTATGAAAGTGATCGATCGATCATGATTCCACTTTTTATACTTCACTAACGGGTTTTCTTATTTGGGTTTCTTGATTTTTTTTAGAACTTCCATCTTCAATAACTTCCAAACCCTTACAAGGACTCCCTTTGATCAAAACAGATAGTATAATTAAAGTGTTAGATGTATACCTCAACCATAAAAAAGTGTGTGGACTCACCAACTAGGAGGAAATTATCACTGATGAAACACCTCCAGTGATGAGTAATAAATGAACTAATCTTGGAGTACTATATCAATGGCTACATACCAACTTTGGGAGAATATCCCAAAATCCTCCAAGAGATGAATCCCCAATAACCATCCTATTAATATCAAGTTGTGGAGAAGTGTGTGGATCCTATAGCTACCTCTAATCACTTCATATGATTGTCTTCAGAGAAATACAATTTCAACATCCCTTACATAAGGTAGATAAAGAAAAGGGATAAAAAAATCCTCACTATGATTCAATATCTTCCCAGGAGGGCTCCTCTCATCCATCACCATCAATAATATCATGCAGTTTATTCTCCTTATGAATATTATAAGGAGGTTTTCACATATGTATTGGACTCATTAACTCTATCCCATGAACCTAATATAAGGTCCCACTATAAACAACAAACTTTTTAAGGTGGATATGATGATCATTTATAATTTTCCAATAAATGGGTAATCAACATATTCTAACCACCATCGAAGAGAGGGCCTATATTCCTTATATTTCTAACAATTTCCTTTAGGTCCATGCATCCTATGTGTTTTGTGGCCCACATTATCATTTTCCAAAGGTGGGTAGTATCCACCACTCTGGTTGGCGATGTCAACTCCTTGAAAAAACGCAAAATGGGATATCAATTACACCTTCCATGGATTCATCTTTATATCTCTTCACCTAATCTAGGTCTTGCTAAAAGATTTGATTCATGTTCATGATACTCATTCCTGATAAAATCTTGAGGTGGGGAACTGTTCATTAGGTTTCTTTTGTCTTCACAAGGTAAAAACCTTCTATCGGAGTAGATGGTAACATTGTTAATGTTTGAGAATTTTTGGATATTGGAAATGTTAGTAATAAAAAAAATGGGTCATGGGTTTTATGTATTTGTGGGGATAGGTGGTTGGTTAATTGGTTCCTTATAGGGGAAAGATAATCACACTTGAGGGTTTGGTTAAGTGCTTCCCTGTGGATAATATTTCACATATGAGGGTTTGGTTAAGTGCATTATTGAGGGAAATATTTCACAATAGAGGATTTGGTTGTGATAAGAGAAACTTCTACCCATGGGGGAGATGATCACACTTCATAATTTGATGGTAAAGTGGGGGTATCAGGATTGAACCTCATGGAGGTACCCCATGTGTATATTGATGTCAGGATTAAACCTCGTGAAGGTGTACTACACACCTTATTAGTATACAAATATCTGAACCCATGTAGTTCAGTTCCCTAGTTTGAATTCATGTGACCAGACTGGTCCATGCAATTTAACATCATGCGGTAAGGATGCTCATCTCGCAAAAGTATCAACAATGAGGAATGGTTTGGGAATTATTCCTGGAATCTACTCAAAGCGGGAGGATAATCCCATGGTGGGGGAGAATGTGGAATCCCATGATGATCATACATGGGGAATCTTATTTTCATCACATGGGCTAAAATGTGTGGGGTTATCCCATGCTAGTCATACAAGGGTAATCTTGTGTTCTCTACACTTGGTAAGGAAATAGTTTTATGTCATGTGATGAGGTTGTTATCATGAAGTTTAATTTCATATGACTAGGATGTTGTTATGTACAGATTTACATCATGCATATCAGATGTCGTTCTATGCATCTTAGATGTTGGGTGCCGTAATAGAGCAGTTATGGTACAAATGGGGATTTTGTGTGGGGGATACCCAAGTGATGCTATGATTAGTGATTTTATTAATGGGGATTAATCATGAGATCTACCAAAGTTATACTAGGAGAAACAATGGTATGAATGGGGCTTACGCATGGGAGATTATCAGATGCTTCTAGGAGAAGCGATAGTATGAATGAGACTTACGCATGGGAGATACCCAGGTGATACTAGAAGTAGAAATGATATGAATGGGGCTTAAACATGGGAGATTATATGATAATTATAGGGATAATTATTCTATGAATGGTGAATACATGTGGTATCTTATCGGGTGGTTCTAAAATAATTGATGGTATTAATGGGGATTACATGTGGAAATTATCTAGGTGATGTTAGGAGTAGCGATGCTATAAATGGGGATTACCCATGGGAGTTTCCTAGGTTCTTCTAGGAGAAGCGATTTTATGAATAGGGCTTTTAAACAGGATATTCTTGAGTGATTCTAGGAGTAGTGTTGATTTGAATGGTAATTATGCATGGAATTTGTCTGGGTGCTTCTAGAAGCAATGATAGTATGAATGGGGATTACGCATGGGAGTTGTTTGGGTACTTCTAGAAGAATTGATGGCATGAATGGGGTTTACATGTGGTAGATTACCATGTGGATAGGGGTATCATTTCAGCCATATCACATGATTAATCTCATGCTTATTGCTTGAGGCATACTTTACTTATTGTATAGAGCATCCCATGTTCATTACATATGGTAAGGCCATAGCTTAATGTCGTGTGAAAGGACATTATGTGTGGGGATTAAGCATTGAGCTACTCATTCATTCTTCCTAATTTCGAGTCTTGAGGTATTCTTAACCCACTAATGGGTAAAGGAATATTACTAGGGATTAAACTTTAGGTGGAGGCCCATAGTGGCTATTTGGGAGTAGGAGAGAGGCAATAAGAGATTTTACTCTAGGGATGCGCTTTCATTATCCCCATGTAAATTCATGATGGGATCTCAGTCTATTAATTATATTAGGAATAAAAATGGGGATTAAACTTGAGGAAGATTCCTATGGTGGATATTTGGTAATCATATCATGATCATTACATGAGATATCCTATGCTCTACACATAAGGCATATACTTCATTCCATAAGAGGAATCCTATTCATGAAATATAGGGTTTTATATAGTTTAGAATCTTGTAGTGAGGACTATGGATATTGTCTCATGATCATGGAATGATCCATATTATGCTAGATATGTAAGGCATATCATGTTTTTCACATGAGGCATCCTATACTTTCCACATAGGGTATACTATAGTTTAAAGTCATGTACTAAGGACTACTAGGAAGAATATTTCTATCAATGGTTGGTGTGGGACTTATGTAAGAGAGTCCCTTTCTTAGTCAACCTGGAATAAGAGTTAAGTGATGGAGTTTTAGGTGTTTCTTGAGGATTGTTTTTACTAAAGGTGTTTGAGGAATCCAAGAGTAGAATCTCATCTCATGGAATGGTAAAGGGACCAAGTGGATCATATTGAGTCAAGGTATTTCTGGGATTCTATAGGAGTATCTCATCTCATGGAATTTCTAGGGTGGATGTTAGGGTTGTATATGTTTCAACCCATAATTTACTCGACCAAACCTAAAAATCTCACAGTATGACTCTCCAATTTTTATGGGTTCCAATGACAGTAGTGAAGGGATTGGTCTAGAGGCTTGGAACTAAAACCTGGTGGTGATCTCGAGTGGGGATGTGGGGGGTGCATATCCTATGGTATGGACCATGGGAATTAAGGTATGAGTTTCATGAAATATTCGTGTTTTTTAATTATGCTCTACTTTTTCAAAAGTATTCACTATAAAAGGATGGATCCAAATGGATATGGAAAACATTTTTTCACAAAGATTTAAAGTTTTTTCAAAATTAAAGTTTTATGAGGCATGTTCATATTACATAAATAGTGTTATTCATGGATTGAGGTTTTGTGAAACATCATCAAATTACAACACATATGTGAAGGAGATCATGTGAGGGAATTCATGAAAGATTTCCCATGGGGGGATGAGTTATGTGAATTCCTAAAACTCTTTAGAGTTTAATAAATTGAGAGTGTGATGTCGCAGTTTGAAATGTCCTCCAAAAAATGATGACTTGTGGTGGTATTTATATGATAATTGGAGGTGAGGGCCATAGTTTAGTGAAAGATACAGGTCTTTAAAAAATTTAAGAATTTTATAATAGAAGGGGTTCTGTGAACATATATATATTGCATGAAGGTTAACATTGTATCCTCTAGGTGATAGGGTTACTTCCATGAGTAGGACATATGTTTTGGGAAAGTTACTATCTTTCACAGAAGTTTGTGTTTCTTGAAATATTGAACATTAAGAGAGTTCTATATTACAACAAAATATCTTTGGGGAATTCTTTAGTTTAAAAAAATTACACTTTGTTCCATAATCACCGTTGTTGGCCATTTTCAGAAGTTAAACTTTGGACTACCATAACTTTTTATCTGTAAGTTAGTTTAGTCTCCATAACATGTGAAATATAATCTTATATAAATGATTATTCTTATAGATCAGGGTCCCTGAAATTTGGTCCATTCTTAGACACATGTTTTTCAGCACCAACGCCAATACAAATTGAACCAACATGACAGTATAATTTGGAATCATTATGAGGACTATGTCAGTATATTTTGGAAAATATAGGGAGAAATATTATATCACTTCCCCCATAGAATGATTTTGTCAGCATATTTTGATGGAAAATGGAGGATAGGAATGGGCCCATATTTCCATACCAACTAAAGAGTGGGACAATATCCTTGTTTCTACAGTATATTCCCAATAGCACAACCTAGATGAAATGAAAGGGAGCGATTATATCCCTTCACACATCTTACACATTTTCTAACATATTCTAGTAGCAACAAAAGATGGGAGTCAATATATTTTAATGACTATAAAAGGGTAGGTTTATATTCCTAGTCCTAATATTATTGAATCTTATCATCATCGTATTCTGGTTTCTATGCAAGGGTGGGTTCATATTCCATCTCCCATTTATACAGACCCTTATTATATCTTGATAAGGAATAGAGATCGACATCAGCCTCATATTCTCATTCTAACTAGATTTCATTGGTGTTCCCAAACAGTCACTTTGGGATACGCTCATATCCTTTCCAATACTCCAATATCTCTTCAAAATATTTTAGCAGTCAATCATGAATAGTCTTATATTACTTCCCCCACAAAAGGAAATCAACTATATGTTTTGGCAATGAAATCAGAACAACCTCATATTCTAGCCCACGCACATAAGGATCATTGGTATATTTTGGTGGAACCCATTGAAGAGAGGGATCATATTTTACACCTCACTAAAAATGCCTATTGATTTATTTTTATGCTAGATTAAGTTAACCAGTGGTCTCATATCCCCATGAAATCTCATACTAATGAATCACACCAGCATATTTCAGTAACCTCTCGATATAGTCATCGACACATTCTTGTGATGGTTCAGAGGTAACTTTAGATAGTCCCTACGTAAGAAGGTTATCTTCCAAACCATATGACTCACACAATTTTTGTTTTAGTCCTAATATCCTAACCATGATGATCCATAAGATCTACTTATAAGAAATAGATATTACAGGGGAAGGCTTATATTCCAACCCCATACAATATTGATATCCTTTGGTCCTTACAACATCTCTCAATAGTATTCTACTAACTCCTAATCAATATATAAAATTGGTTATGGATGTAACACCATGATTTTTTATTAATTTTTTAATAAATTTAATTTAATTTATAGATTTTGTTTCACACAACACTGAGTTTTAACAAACTGTAATATGCTATTAATATGATTATTTAAACATACATAACATAACCTAGTATTTAAACTTTGTGGTATGAATAGGAATAACCATATTATAAAAATTAACTATAATGGTTTTATATAAATAAAACATGTTTATAAAAATAGTAATCATTTTTTTGTAAACACTATATATGTTTTGAAAATACTATTTTCTCCAAAAAATGTTTTTTTTCATTTTGTAAGAAAATAAAAAAAGTAAATTTTTCAAATTTTAGAAATTTTATTTTTTAAAAAAAATTATTTTTCGAATAAAAAATTCAAAATTATCATAGGGTGAATTTTTTAAAATTTTCAGCAAAAAGCTAATTTTTTATGAATAGTAAAAAATGCAGTTTTTTATTAAAAATCACATTTTTGTTTAAATTATTTACATGCACCAATTTGTTTTAATATGGTTTTAAAAGAAAAACTAGTTAGATTATATACTAATTTTTAAAATTTAGATCATTATAATCAATTTCACATTGAATTTTTAAATAGAAACGTTTTATAATTTTGATAAAATTTCTTTGGAAAATAGATTTTCTCTCATCGCGTCTATGGGTTTAATTTTTAATTAAACAATGAGACTTATGTAAATTAAATTTTGAAAAATAGATTAAATATTTATAATATTAAAAATTAAAATTATATAATTATTTCAACATAATTTTTTATCATAATGAATAATAAAGACATTAAAAATTAATTAATGTGATTATGGTTAAAATGGGGTTTTTCACATTCCATGCGCTTGTTTTAAAATTAATTTTACCTAAACATAGGATTTTTATTTAATAAATTATAATTAATATTTATAATAATTTATTACATATTATATAATTATTATTATTTTAGTTTTATTTTTAATAGATAGATCACTTAAGTAAATAAATAAATAAAACTTGTTGTCATGGTAAAAATCAAAAATGGTAAAAGTAAGTAAAATTAAAGGATAGGCAAGAATTTTTTTTAAATGAGTTTTTTTAAGGAGTGTTGGATAGACTGTGTATTCTATTAAATCAAATATTTTTAAATTTTTGTGTCCCTTGGGGTGAGAGTGACTTTTCATTATTGAATAGTTTTGGGTATTTACATAAATATCACTCCTCAATTATAAAAGGGAACTTCCTTTCCTTAATTAGTCACACATATAGTTCCCTTGGGATTGATGAAAACATACTAAAATATATCCCAACATCTATATACACTATATATATCTTTTTTTATTCTTGAAATAACAATCCTAGGTACTTAATAAGAGACCCAAAGGAGGTGTTTCTAAGAGGAAGTGGTTGTCTTCAATAACCACTTTATTTTTACTTCTTACCTTAAAATGTTCATTAATGTATAAATATTTCAAATATTATAACACTTTTGTCTAAAATATTCTTATTTTTTATTATTTTTATTGCATAAACAATATTTATCTCCTCTTACATCAAATGAGAAACAAAATCATCGATTGTGTGTAAGGAGGACTACTGCCTTGAAAACCAATATAATTCTTTTTACATTACCACCTATCAATAAAAGTTGTAATTATGTATTTAAATAATATATATTTTATTAAAAACAAAATTATAATATCACATATACCTTCTTACTTTCCATTCTTTAATAATATGATAATATGGCTTGTGTGTACGGTGGACTACCGCCTCACGTAGCAATGTGATTTGTTTTTCAATTTCTCTTTACATAGAAGTTAATAAGGATAAAATTAATGAATATATGTGATATATATAATAAAATAATGAATATTTAAATGTGATATATATTTACCATACTTTCATTCCATCCATCGAAAAAATGGAAAAAATGTTTATGCGTATGTACAGACTACCGTCTCCAAAAACAGTGTAATTCATATTCTATCTCTAACTTTTATGGATTACTCTATATATATATATAATATTTATATCATTTTTAAAATTATTGAGATGATATAACCATGATTAAAGTAAAATTAATAAAATTATGAAATCAAAACATACTTGAAAAATGAAGCAGTTATTACCCGAAATGTGATTTTAACAAGGAATTATTAGTAAATTGGTAATAAATGGAATTAATTAAATAATATATGGTATTATATATATAATTATGGTTATATATTATATTTTTAATTAACATATATTTATTATACCATATTTTTTAATGTGTATGAAGGAAGTTGAGACTTAAGGTAAAGGATTTCTAGTCTATTTTATTTCTAGAAGCCATAAGTCATATTCACTACTCGATTATTTTTTATGGTGTATATATCTCCCATTTTACATGTTATATCAAGAATATATTTATTTTAATGATTTATAATGTTTCATTTTTTAAAATTATTTAATGGGACTTATGATTCAAAACTTACCAAAGTAGTAAAGGATTTTCGTTTCACTTCAATTTCTATGGGGCACATGCCTTATACGCCACTTGTTTCTTCTTTATAGTGTATATGTACAGCCCATTAATGTATTTTATTATTATTATAATGAAAATTATGGGATATAAATATCCATATAAGGTTAATTATTTCATGGGGCTTATAATTCAATAGTTACCAAAGTGGTAAAAGTTTTACGTTACAATCTCGTTGTTTATTAGGATTGTTTATGATTAAGTTTATGATGATAAAATATTATGATCTACCTATAAATAAAATGATTTATCATCTAATCGTATATTTATTTATAGAGAATAAATTTTTTCATTTAATTTTTCTCTCTTTATGTTAACAATATTCTAAGATAATATATTTAAGAAATAACCAAATTTATTTCTCTCTTTGTTCGAAAAACCTTCTTCTTCCATGTCCATTTTTTCTAAAAATATTCTAAATAATATTTTAAAAAATCTCCAATGAATATTTAAATAAATTTTTACTCACATTTTAAACTTTAAAAATAGTTTAAATGGAATCTTCTTCTTATTTCCTAAATAATTCTATTTTGGATTTTTACTAAAAAAGTGAAATGAATATTTGTTTTAACATATATGGAATAAATAGAATTTTACTCTATCATAACCACTCAATTATTTGAATATTAATTTAAAAGTTTTAAATTTTCATTTAAAATAAAATATTTTAATTAATATCTAGGAATTTTTAGATTTTAATGAAGTAATTTCAAATGGAAATGATATTTTCCTCAATAAAATTTTAATGATCTTTTTATGAAATTTCTATTCATCAACAACAACAACATTTGGTGTTTCTTATATTTTTTACTGGATATGATCCAATGGTTACATACTTATTCTTTCTTTTTATTCTTAATGTTTATTATTATAAAGAAATTATTTTTATGAAACTTGTTCCTTTTCAATGGGTTATGATATGATGAATTGATGAAATGTGTATGAAACCTGTTTCTTTTTGTGGGTTATTCCATAATGAAATGATTATGATGCCCACTTTTTTTTGGGTTATGAAATGATTAATGTTTCATGATCTTTAGGCATGAAATTTTATGGTTTATATTTTAATGTTAGAATTTATATCTCCTTTCAATAAATTGGGTTATGTTTTATATACCATGAGATAATGATTGGAAATAGTCTAATGTGGTTGATACGCTATAGGAAATAGGCCTATGTTATTAATACACTATGGGAAACAAGTGATGATCCATAATATATTATTAAATGGGAAAAAGGTGTGGATTCTTGGTCTATTATGATTTTATGGTCTCAGATATTATCCTTGACACATGAAATGTTTTTATACACTTATGATGTTGCGCACTTTTATTACCTGAGCTTATGGTTCATGATTGATTTATAATGATTTCTCACTGCAATGGTTCCTGTTGTAACCCCATTAGAATTTGTGAAACATTATTTTTTTGATAAATTTAATATTTTGAAATTTTTTACATTCAGTACTAAGTTTGCCTTTCATTACATGAAACATTGAGTGTAACTTATGGTACATGATACACAAAGTTTAAATGAAACATAACATACTATTAAAGTATTATTATTTAATATAATAGTTATCACTTATCCATTGGAATTTTAGGTATCAATATTAATAAGTAAAATATGAAAATATATGGTATAAAAATTTATATAACATTATTCCTTTGGTCACCAATTAATTAGAAAAGAAAATAAAAACTAAATAAAAATAAAGGAAATATTTTTCTAGAAAATTATTTTTAGGAACAAAAAAATGTTTTACCTCAATAAATTTAAAAAATGTATTTGGTAAAATTATTTTAACTAAAATCATATATTATATATTAAATAAAAATTTTAAAATTCGTCTTATGTGATTTCTATACAATAGATAAGAATAAGCCCAATTTTACGCTTAAACACGGTATTTTTTTTAAAAAGATTTCGTTTCCTTTTTGTGAACTTACTTTAAAACTAATTTTATAAATTTTTGAAAATTTATTTGTAAAAATAATGTACATTTTTTTAATAATAATGTAAAAATTGTATTAGAGAGAATTTTTTAGGATTTTCTAAATATGTTGTTTTTATGATGAATAGTGAAAAATACTGAATTTTAATTCCAAGATACTTTTTTGTTTAAATTATTTATCAATTTAAATTATATTTTAAACTGATAATAAATTAAAATTAATTCCATTTTGTATCTATTAATTCAATTTCTATAATTTTCATCATTTTCATATTTAATTTTGAAATAAAAACCTTGTAAACTTCTAAACATTATTTCTTTGAAAACACTCTTTCTCATCGCATCTCTGGGATTAATTTTAAATTAAATTTTTATACTTATGTGAATTGAATTTGGTAAAATGAATTCCATATTTTGAATAATCATTTTTTTATTATCTAAAAATTCTAGATTAATGTTTTACCCTAAATAATAGTAAAAACATTAAAAATTATTTAATGTGCTTAAGGTAAAAATGGGTTTACTATGCGGTTAAACTAAATAAGATATGTGTTAAAATAAACTATAAACTTGTCTAAAATATATTTTATAGAAATATTTATACCTTATAGTGTCTAATTCTATATAATAATCTATTTTTTATCCTTTTTAAAGTGAAAATTTTGGGTAAAAATTTTTTATTTCAAAAATTACAAGTGTGACACTCACCTCATTTATAGAATGTCACCCTCTCTCCTCTCATATTAACACCTAAAACCGTTTTGGTTAGGCATATAACAACCCAAATAACTTCCCAAATTCCATAATATTATACTATATGACTTATTTTTTGAATACAGGAACCCTATTATGGTTTTTTGTGCAAACCTAAGGGGCGTACCTGATGAAGGGATAATGTTATTTAATAATTTTTTTTGTTTTATTTCTTCCTCTACATCCTTAAATTATTATTACACCATGAAAATATAAAAAAATAAGTATATTAAATATAATAATATGTTTTTATGTTATTTTTATTATGTGATATCATCTGCACATCCATAAAATGGGTTATAAATCAGCATTCGTGTGTACAGTGGACTACCGACAAGTGAATTGATGTCATTCATTTTTCCATTCCCACATATCAAGGTTGGGTATGATGATACATATAATGTATATATATGATATTTATAACATAATTGTACCTCTAAAATCATTATATCATATATACCTTTTTTAATTTCTATTTCACAAGGGATATGATAATGTCACTCGTGTGTATGACGGACTACCACCTCACTAAGAAATGTAATTTTTTCACTAACACTTTACATGGAAGATAATAAGGATAAATTTAATGAATATATGAAATAATTATGATATTAATTAAATATTTATCATTCTTAAAATATAATATATCATTTTTTTCTTATCTTTTCACTCACTGAAAGATGATAGTGTTGTTCATGTACTTGTGGACTATAACCTTCACGAAGTGATGTAAGTCTCTATTTTCATCACCAAACCATATTGATGATAAGTATATGTATATTTAAAGAAATAATATTTTATTATTATATTGTGATAATTTTTTAAATATAAATTATTACTTACCTCATTCCTATAAAAATCGTTGAAATATAAAAACATTTCTCATGCGTTCATACGGCCTACCATCTTCATGATCATAACACACTTCATTTATCAAAACCATATTTAAATATTGGTATTAAAAGTATAATTTTTGAATAAATATGATAATTATTTAATTATTATTATTTTGTATATTATGGAACCATGATCAATGTAAGAGGACCAAAAATAACATAACATATATGAAAAACAAGGTGGTTATTACCTGAAACAAGATTTTAACAAGGAATTAGTAATAAAGAGGTAATAAATGGTCATTATTAAATCATATATGGTATAATATATATAACTATGGTTCTTTAATAATTTTATAATCATCTTATATTTACTATATAGTAGTTTTGAACTTGTACAAAGGATGTCAAGACTTAAGTTACAGGATTTCTAGTCTCTTTTATTTCTAAGAGACATATACAAATTCACCACTCATTTATTTTGTATAATGTATATACTAACCATTTGAAATTTTATTTCATTAATATCCTACTAGTAATTATATTTAAATATCCATTTAATTTTATTCTTTATTACGTTTTATGATTCAAAAAATTACTAATGTGGGGTATGGGTTTTCTATCTCACTTTTTACTTCTTTAAGATACATTCCATATTTAATGCCTATTTATTTTATGTGGTGTATATAATTTCCATTAATGTATTTTATTAAGATTTTCCTGAATATTATGGGGACTAAATATCGATTTGAGTATCTATCTTTCTTTTTTATTATGTTTCAAATGATTACTAAAGTTGTAATGGATTTATGTTGTAATCTCATTATTTATCAGTATTTTCTATGAATAAGTCTATTATATTGAAATATTAAGATATAACTTTCAATATTTCTCATGATTTTTTATATCATATAGTTAGTAATAATATTTTCAAGTTATAGTACCATTTTCCCCCTTTTTGGTACTTAAAATAATTGAGAAAATATTTTTAATAAAAATTTTCTTTATTTCTCTCTTCGGTTGAAAACTCATTTTTTTTCAAACCATGTTTCCTAAAAATGTTTTAAAAATATTTTTGAAATTATTAAAATTATTTATTAAATATATTTTTACCCATTTTATACTTTTTACAAAAAAAATTAAAGGAATCATCATGTAATTTTCTAAACAATGGCCATTTTTATTTTACTAAAAATGTAAAAGAAATATTTATTTTATTGTGTATATATGAATGAAATTTTTTTCCATAATAAGCATTATTTACATTGAATATTAATTTATGATTTATCAAGTTTATTTTCAAAGAAAATTATTTTCAAAAAAATAATTACTTTTTAGTTTTAAAAATTAATTTTTAAATAAAAGTTATTTTCCTCATGAAATCTTCCAAGTGATCTTTTAAAATCATTCTCCATCTATAATGATATCAATTTATGTAAATTATTATTTGATGGGATATAAACCAAGAATACCATTATTATTCTTTATAAGAATTATTTATCATGACAATATTTTTATGAAACCCATTTCTCGTCCATTGGTTATACCATGATAAAATTATTATGAAACCTGCTTCTTTTACATGGGTTATACTGTGATGAAATTATGAAATGATCATGAAATATGTGTCTTTTCCAAAAGTCATGATATACTAAAATGTTTTTGAAAACCATTTCATTTAATGGTTTATGATATAATGAATTTTTTATGATCTTTTGGAACACAAATGTATGATTTTCATTACGTGTTGGGTGCACTACCACAAAACTGGGCAAGGCCAGCGCCACCCCTTTATCAGCGCTAACGAAAAAGCGCTGATAAAGGGGGGGGGGGGCTTTTATCAGCGCCTGTTTAGTAGTGCTGATAAAGGGGGGCCTTTATCAGTGCTTTTTTTAAAAGCACTGATAAAGGGTCGACTTCAAAAAAAAAATTAAAAAAATAAATATATAAATATATTTATATAGTAATATTGATATAAATATAATATATAGTTTTTAAATATATTTTCGATAAGTATAAATGTACATTTACACTTATTATACTTAATATATAAGATATTTAGTGAAAATGGCTTATAAAAAAATTAAAAAAAAATATTTTTAATTACTAATTTGCTAATTATTATGGAGTAATAGACATTTAATAACAATTTGAAGAATAAAAAAATTAAAAAATGATCCAAAATATGTTAAAAACTCAGCTCGAAACTCAAATGGTCATAACTTTTGATCCGGGTGTCCGTTTGAGCTCTACCACATATCAAATCGAAGCCTGTGACGAGCTCTACATCGCTATGACCCGGGGGACCTTGGTCAAGTGTTTTTCAAGGCCAAAAGAGGACCAGAAGGCCTCCAAAACTGGGTTTTTAGTCGGGGTACCCAGATTTTTTAACATTTTGTGAATTTTCAGCCTCGTTTAAGGGGTATTATTGGCTTTTTTTGGTGGGGACTGAATTTATTCCAAGGTATTACATTCATTTTGATATTATATCTTTGAAATTTCATCTTTTTTTATAATGCACTGCTATTTATAATCAAATATATAAATATATTTACATATTTTTTATATATTCACACCTAAAAATTAAATTTTTTAAATAAATAATTAAACATATTTACATATAAAATATATTATATTTATCTAAATAATAAATAATATCCATTTTATTTAAAATACCAATATATTAATATTTATATAACTACTATATATTAATATAACTACACATATATTAATATAACTGTATATATATATATTAATATAACTATATGTATATATTAATATAACTATATATATTAATATAACTATATATATATTAATATAACTATATATATTAATATAAATATATATTACTATATGAATAAATATAACTAAATATATATATATATATATATATAAATAGATATATCATGAATAAGAGAACAAATCAATATAGGGTAGTGGCAAAGGCTTTAGGTGTGTAGGGGGGATGTCTCGAGATCAAATCTGGGTGGAGGCACAGGTGCACGCACAAGGGTGATTTAAAGGTCTAGCGCTGATTAAGGGTGTAGGCAGTGCGGGTAGGCGCTGGAGGTGTGGGAAAGCGCTGATAAAGGGGGGCTCAAGAACTGTAAAAATCCCCCCCCCCCGAGATTGGCAGTATTTTTTTATTATTTAATTTTTATTTTTTATCAGTGCTAAAAAAATGCGCTGATAAAAGTGGTATTTATCAGCGCTTTTTGGAGCGCTGATAAAGGGGACCCCCCCCCCCTTATCTTCACCAGAATTAATAGATCTTTTTCTAGCGCTGTTAATGGCAATTTTTAGCACTGATAAAATCCATATTTGTAGTAGTGGTGGGACCTATATCTCTATCCAATAAATTGGGTAAATATGGAATACTCTTGAATAAATATTTTATAAATGAACCTAATTAAATGTTCAAAATTTTATTGACGAACCAAATTACATGTTCACAATAATATGCATGAACCTGATTACATGTTTGAAATGTTATGCATGAACCTTATTAGGTGTCCATAATGTTATGTGTGAACCATATTACATGTTTATAGTGTTATGCTTGGACATGTCATTCATTTCCATAATATTATGCATGGGACTGGCTTCATGTCACTAATTTTATGTGAGGTCCAGATTTCATGTTCTTGACATAATTATTGAACCTTTATCTATTTATACATTTTCACAATGTTATGATATGATTTGAATTCCATAATTTCATGTCTTATTCCAATGTTATGCTCTCATAGCTCATGTTCTTTGATTTCCTTATGATTCAGTTCATATGAACTACCGATATGTAATTTATGACTCTTGATTATGGTCTTTGATATAAATTTTATCGTTTTAATATATTATGATCATGTTATAATACCCTTATTTTCATTTTATGCTTAAGTATCTAAATTTTTTTACCCTTAATGAGCATCTAATCTCACCATTTCTTATGTTTCCATTCATCGGGTTATGAATAAAGTTTTTAAATATGGTAAGATAGTTAAGAGTAATAAATTATAATATATTTATGGGAGATATTCAATATCTTTTAGAAAATTAGAAGATTGTGTACCTAGTCACAAAATAAACTAAACTATTATGGTCCTCATGAGTGTGTTTGTGTAAGGTTTTGAATATTCATCTAAAAAGATATAATATCCATGTATAAAAAGACTAGGTCACTATAGTTGTTATAAGAGTAAAGGGTTAGTTAACTTTGTAAACTAGGATGTGAAAATTTTAGTGGGATCCCTATGTATATTTATAAGGAAACATTTATTTATGTCTCTAAGGATAAGTATAATTATTAGTCAAAGTAAAGTAAAATTTCTTATTATTTTGGTAAAGGATAGATATAGTGGTTTCCAAGAAATTACATCCCTATATGGAAAATAAAATTGGATGTGTCCCTGGCATAAAGGTACCTTGGGGTAATAACTTTTAAAAGGTCACATTGATCAGGACTTGATCCATACATGGTGCATAAAAGTGGGCCTTATTTAATGTCTAGTTTGACAGTTCTAGGGGATATGCTTGTGAATTTCGAAAACTCATTATAACCTATTATGAAGGATTTAAATATATTATGACTATGGAGGACCTACTATAAGCCTAAGGTGTCCTAGATTAAAAATAATGTGTTATGATTTAGACATTATATAAGTTATTATTCATGATTTTGTGGTCTTACACTATGATTAGTTTTTCTCACGCTATGCTTTTTGGTTTTATTCAATGGCTATAACCATAAGTAATCATGTTAACATTGAATATAATGGAAGATTTGGTGACTAAGAGAAACAAAATTGTATAACAACTAGAGAGAAAGATATTGTGATTAATCTTAATCAACTATTGTGATGTATGATTAACAACATGAACTTCGGCATGATTCTTAACACATCGAATAAGAGTAAGATAAGATTTTATGAAATTTCATGTGGTAATGAACATAGAGGAAGGAATATAAGGCTTACTATATATCAAGAAGGTGGGAAGAAGAACCTAGAGTAATATCTCAAATGGATGATAAAAGGTTATCATTGGGGAAAATAAGGTCATAGAGTGATGAATTGTCAAAGAGTTCAATGTATTATGTTTAGGGAACATGGGAATTATCCAACTAAATGACCTAACCCAATAATTAACTTCTAGAAAAAGGAATTACCTATTCTATTACAATCATTAAAGTGGGTGGATTTAAGTATTTATGTATTTAGATTCAATAATTATGTTGTAAAAGTATTTTACAAATTGTATTTTGGTTATGAGAATCATGAAAAATCTAAGAATTTCATTATTTTTGGAATCATATATCTCTCCAAGTAAGATTAACTTAAGAGTTAAGTATTAAATCATAGGTTTATGATTTTAATGTTGACCATATGTTTAAATTATTATAAACCCCTTTTGATATTTTATGTGTTGGGGTTTTATCAATATTTAGGCTATTTAGAGAGATATTTATAGAAATACAACTCTTCATTTTTTAGGAGGAATTACTTTTATGTACATATAATTATAGTTTTTGGTAACATTTGGGTTTTACATCATCATTTATTTTAATTTAATTATGGTTAATAGCAAAATAGAAACATTTTTGTTAATATTATTTTGGGAAAAGTATAATGTGCAAGTTGGGAAACAACCTGTTGCATCCGGCAAGGCCATGGGGCTTGAACCCACAAATGAAGGGAAAACGGTATAGTTCCTACCACTATCCTAAATGAAATATTATTTATATTGTGAAAATATAAATAAATATATTTTTGAGTATGTATCTTTATGCTTAGTATATCCACAATTCCAAATGAGAGGAAAATATCCCAAAGGATGATACAACCATTATCCACGCCTAGAAAAGAAATGGGAAGACGTCACTTTGGGTTTTTTCATCAAACTTATAGAGAACTATACTTAATATACATGGATATTACATCATTTTAGATAAATACTCTATAAATTAAAAAAATACATGCCCGGGGACTATAATAGATCAATGTCTTTGAAAACTTAGGAAAAAAATCATTTATCATGGTGAAAGATCTTCAATATCTCCCATAAATATCTCCACATTTAGTAATTCTACCTAAAACCGTTCTTCGTAACCTATGGAAATGAGACCTAAGAAAGGAATGAGATTAGATGCTTAGTAAGGGTAAATAAAGGAAAAGTAATAATTATAACCTGAACAAAAGGGTACGGAACATGAGAATAACATTTGAATATCATAACCCACATATTAGAGATCATAATATATATTAGAATTTCATAAGACATATATCATAAGAGGATTAAGATCATAAGTCATGAAATCATAACATAGGAATAATACTTGGAATTTGTGGCATGAAATTTTTTTTATAATGTTGTGAACATGTATAAGTAGAAATAGTTTCACTCATTAAATAAAGGACATGAAATTAGGGCCCCACATCAACTTATGGACATGAAACCAGGTCCATGAATAACATTGTAAACATGTAATCAAGTTCACACATAACCTTATGAACATGAAACCATGTCCATTCATAACTTTTTAAACATGTAATCAGGTTTACACATAACATTGTGAACATGTAATCAGGTTTATGCATAAACTTATGGACATTAAACTAGGTCTATACATAACAATGTGAACATTTAATAAAGTTCACTCATAACATTGTGAACATGTAATCAGGTTCACACATAAACTTATGGAGATGAAACTAGGTCTATGCATGCATTGTGAACATGTAATCTACTTCACGCATAACATTTATACTCACGAGCCATACATTGTTACCCAATGAATTAGAGAGAAATATAGGTCCCACCCATCTCATAATAAAATCATTCACACATGTGCCACAAGATATTAAAATATTTTTCATATCATCATCCATTAAAAGATATAGGTTTTATAAACATCAAATCATAGCCCCCAAAATATGATGGGTATCACTAACATTTCATCACATCATAACCTATCAAAAGAGATAGGTTTCATAATCACTTCATGAAAGCATAACCGATGAAAAGAATCGGGCTTCAAAAGAATAAAACCTATGGAATAGAAATGGGTTTCATATACATCATTTCATTAAAAAAATTACCATTCAAGAAATAATATGAATGGAACCTGTGTATAATTTCTTTTTAAGGCCTGAGAAACATCAACAGATTCCATTTTAGATGGAAATTTACTTGGAAGGATATTTTGGAAACATTTCATGAGGAAAATAACATTTCTTATTTAAAAAGTATATTTAAAACATAAAAACTTTTTAAAATCATTTTCTTGAAAATAAAATTGAAATATTATAAATAAGTATTTGAAAAACTTTAGAAACCCTTTTTCTTTGAAAAAATATATAGAGAACTTGAAAACTTTTTGAAAGCGATTTTCCTTAAAAACATATAAATCGAGCTTGAAAACGTTTCTAAAAACCATTTTCCTTAAAAACTTATAAAAGAAGATTGAAAAAGTTTTGAAAACTATTTCTTTGAAAATATATTTTTTAAAAAATATTAAAAAATAACCTTTAAACATGAAAATAAATCTTCAAAGTATTGACGGTGGATAAATTTGTACATGTCATATGAGGTAAAAAGAATGTTCCTTTTTCACAGAAAAAAGGTCAGAAAAATGAATAATATGAAAATATACAATAAGATTCCTTTTGATAGAAATGGTTAAGTAAAAAATGGGTAAAATTTTCTTTTAATGATCATAGGAGATTAGTATAATATACTTAGAAACCATTTTTAGATAATATGGTTTCTCGGTCAAAGAGAGGGTAAAGTCGGGCATTCTTAAAAACACTTTATTAACTATCTTATATAACAAATAGTAGAAATATGGTACCAATACATGATTATAGCATGAATAACCATAGGGGTAGAAAAATTATGAATGTTCTGAGAGATGGGTTGTAATATTTCATCAAAGGAAGCATAAAAATAAACAATCTTGAAAAGTGATGAGATTGTTCCAATGAACTCTTATCACTTGGAAACTTGGGATCATGCTCTCCATGTAAAAAAAGGAAATTAAATGAATCTTATAATATCATGAAAAGAAATATATTCATGAAATATCATGTAAAATGGAATTATACAAACCTAAAAATGAATTTAGAATCATAATAAAACATGAGTCTCAAAGAAGAAAAATTGAGACAAAACTATTTTACGAATTTGGTAACTTTAGAAACATAAACCCCATGAAATAAAGGTTATATAATGGATTTTTAAATACCCATAAATTAAAATATAGTAATAATTTATTAAATTCATGGTCATTATACACACCACATAAAATTAATGGGTGGTTAATAAATCATGTATCTCACAAAAATAAAAAGTGAGAAGAAATCCCCTTACCTTGTGTCTTGACTCTCTTCGTACTTGTTCAAACAACCTATATAATAAATATAAATTTATTATAAATATTTCCCAAAACCATATTATTATATCTAATACCATATATGTTTTCATTATAACCTTATATTACACACTTGTTAACAATCATATGTTAAGGTTTCACTTCAGGTAATATTTGCTTTATTTTTTGCATGTGCCTTAATTTGTTATATCTTTGTAACTTATATTTTATATCATGATTTCAAAAATTTAAAACATGATATAAATATCATGTATATATGGTATATTCTTATAATAATAATCTATTTAATATATAATTATGAAATGGAATAAACAGTTCATGGAGATAGTTTCTCGAACGTACGCATGAATGTTATTTTTGTTTAATTGTCGTGTTGAGAGATAGATAGAAAAAGACATATATGTATATATGTGAGTATACATATAATTATTAAAGTATATTTATGATATCATATATATCATATATATTCACTAAAACCATCATTAATACAATCCATGTTGTGTGTGAATGAATCTTATAGCTTTGAGGGGCGGTAGTCCACAATTCCTCAACCGAAATTATAATATTAACACCAAATGGAAAGTAAAAAGACATGTTTTGTAAAAGGAATAAATAATCATAAATAAATAAAAAATATAATATATTACATATATAAATCTAGTTAACATCATAATTTCCACTATGATATGAAGTAATGAAAAATTGAACAATCATCACTTAGTGAGGTGGCAGTTCACCATACACATAAACAGTATGTTTGTTACCCATTTGATGGAGGTGTGTGTATGTATAGGTAAAACCCTTAGCATAAAAACATCCTATTATACTAAGGATACTGTTTATTTCATACAATATTGGAATAAAGAGAGTAGAGGGGTGGAGAAGGAAAATAAAAGAAAGGACCAGGAGAATACATTACCTCTTAATCAGGTAACTCATTTTGGTTTATGCCAAAAGGCTTCCTTGGATTGACTTATTCCCAAGGGAAGTATTATAGAAGGAATTGAAGATTTCTGAGAAGGTTATTTTGTATATATTTTCCAAACATGAGATGTTTCAGAGGTGTTAGGATGTGGGAGATGTGGTTTCCTTTTATAGGGAAGGGAAAGGACTCACTTATAATTTTTTAAAACAAGTAAGGTGTACACATGATATTATTTGGGCCCCTAAGATTAAGGTTTAGTCCCTAATTAAACTAAATTTGACCTTAACTATTGTGATAAATTTTTATCAGTTTTACTAATCATTTTGAACAAAAAATAATTTGATATTAGTAGACACTAAATATTATACTGATTAAAATGATTTAGGTTGTTTTTTATAAATTAAATTCACAAAAGCGGAAAAATTCATATTAATTCTAATCTCAAAAACATGACGAAATTACATGTTTTTAAATTAGAAACAAATTCAATAGTTTATTATGTTTTTATATTCAATTTTGAAGTAAAATTTATTCTAATGGAATTAATTGTATTAATAGATTTATAACTTATCTAGTATGATCTTAAAAAAATTAAAATATATTTTTATATTAATAATTATTTAAACGGAAAAGGAAGTTTATAACTAAAAATTATTATTTTTTACTATTAATCAAAAAATGAAGTTTCTCATAGAAATCCCAAAAATTCACCCTAAAATAGTCTTGAAATTCTAAATTCAAAAATAAAGTTTATTTTAAAAAAATTAATTTTCTAAATTTTTCTAAAATTAATTTTATTATTAAAAGTGGTTCTTTCAATAAAATGGTATCTTTAAAAATAAAAGGACGTTAGTAAAATTCATATTTCATTATCAATATGTTTTATCTATATAAAACAATTATAAATAATATTTAAAAATTAGTTATTACTATTTATATAACTAAGTTTACTAGCTAGGTTATAATTCTCATTTAAATAATTATGAAAATAAAATGATGTTTCTTAAAAACATATGTGTTGCATGTAATGTATGAAAATTCAGTATGCAAGGAAGTTTAAGCCAATTGGGTACTACATGTAGTTCAATCTAGGTCGGTATTGTGTGTAGTGCAAGACAAGTCAGTTTCATGTGAAAGGAATATTTGAATTAGTGTTTTAACACATGTATATATATATATATATAGAACTATTTCTAGTGTTACGTGAAATGAAAAATATCAAAAAGATAAATTAATTCAAAAAAATCACAAAATCTTGAGGTGTTAAATTATACCCCCTTAAAATGAATTTTCACATCAAAATTCAGATGGGTTATCAAATTTCTAGCACTTGAATGTTTCATTAATATAAACCCACATCATAAAAATGAATACTAAAACTTCCCTTAAAATGGAAAGTTGGAACCATAATGGTTACCCAACGTAACATATAATTGGGTTTCCACATATAAGAACATAGTTTGGGAAGTGAAACCTGGAAATGGAAGGAAAATATAACTATAAAGTTTTGATGGAGAGTGATAGAGAAAAATGTTAGGATAATGTTGATAATCAGAAAGCCATAAATCTACGATGAACTAAGGGACCATCTGATTCATTGTAAATAGAGTTAATTGGATAACATTTTTGGTTTCAAGATCCCTTTTGCTAAATTTAAATAATTTTCATGAAAATATATACTTGAATTATTTCAAGGTAACATCACCCTTAGTTGTTCCTTGATCCACTTAACCTCTTTCTCCAAAAAGGAAGGTGAATTTTTAATTCCTGGGGTACTAACAGATCATGATACCCATGATATGTCATCTCATTTGTAATTAGTTACCCATAACATAGGCTATCCAATATGCATAAATCATCATATGGAAATATAACACTTTAGTATTACTGACATCAACTAAAGTTTAACTTAAAATTTCCATAAATGGTTAACCTATAACCCTTCAAAAATATAATTCACCCTTTATTCCTTAAATAAGATCTTATCTTTAACCAAAAACATTTTTATTAGAAACGTGAGTCCATCCATGTACTGATAGAATATAAAATGTGATTTTATTATTCCATAATCTATGTAAGTAAATATAATCATATGAAATTTCACCAAAGAATGAACAATAAGGCTCTTATAGGTATTATTCATACAAAATCAAGCATTAAATTACCAAAAAAGGAAGGAAGTATAGGTAATTATTAATTATATTAGTTCACTTCATCCATTATGATCACATAATATTTCATTTTATCCTTTGTATTCATAGGTTTTAATGGATTATAATTAAAATTAGTCCTTGGATTGGGGAATTGATTCGTATAATTCCCAAACTCCATGCACTTGAAACATTAAAGTGTGGGTGGTTCATTCTGTTGAACTTCCTCTCCACTCATTTCATTTAGTTTCCTATTCTAATCACATATACAATAGTTTTCTATGTTTTTAGGATTCCTACACTTGAAACACCTTCTTATTCCTTTTAGGCACTCTCTGAAGTGCTCTTTCCCATAGTTTTGGAAAGTAATAGTTTGAAACTTTTCTTCTCTCCATAGTTTTTATATTCCTCTTTAAACTCCATCCTCCTCTTATTGTTAAAACCATGATATTTATAAGTAACTCTAAAATCCATTTCAAATTTTATTTCACAATGAAAAATCTCTTTGTATCTACTAAAGTCTCTTACGGACGATGCCTTTCTAAGACTTGGATTTAAGCAACTGAAGAAAATATCAAATTTACTTTGGGTTGGATGATAATACTAAAAATGTACCTTTAAATTATTGTGAAATTATCCTCATAGGTACAAATTTATTCATTATCCTTTTTCTTCAACTCAATGAACTCCTTTTCCATATTCATATGAAGAAAAAGAAATTACATAAAGGATAGAATATCATGAAAATATTTATATTCAATATATATCATATAAATTTGATGTATAGACACCTCAAAGTGAATTTAGGTGTAAAATAAAACATGAGTCTCAAAGAAGGAAAATTGAGATAAAACTATTTTATGAATTTGGTAACTTTTGAAACTTAAACCCAATGAAATAAAGTTCATATAATGGATATTTAAATACCTATATATTTAGATATACGAATAATTTATTACATCCATGGTTATTATATACACCACATAAAAGGAATGGGTGGTAAATAAAGCATGTATCTCACATAAATAAAAAGTGAGAAGAAATGTCCTTGCCTTGTGTCTTTACTCTCATCGTACATGTTCAAACCACCAGTTTAATAAATATAATTTTATTATAAACCTTCTAATGAACCATATTATTATATATAATAGCATATATTGTTTGATTATGACCTTATATTTCCCTCTTGTTAACAATCCTATGTTTAGGTTTCACTTTGGTTAATATTCTCTTTATTTTTCTCATGAGTTTTAATTTGTTATATTTTTTATAATTATACTTTATATCATGATGTACATAAATGTAAAAAATGATATAAATATTATGTATATACAGTATATGTGTATTATAATAATCTATATAATATATAAGTATGAAATATAATAAACCGTTCATGGAGACGGTAGGTCATACATATGCCTGAACGCTATTTTTGTTTAAATGTCGTGTTGAGAGAAAGAAAGTAAAAGACATATATGAATATGTGTGTGTGTGTGTGTTTGTGTGTGTGTGTATATATATATGTATATATATATATAATATTAAATTAAATTTATGATATCTTATATATCTTATACATTCACTACAACCATCCTTAATACAATCCGTGTAGTGTATGAATGAATCCTATCACTTTAAGGGGGTGGTGGTCCACACTTCCACAAATGAAATTATCATATTAACACCAAATGGAATGTTAAAAAGATATGTGTTGTAAAATGAATAAAGAAGATTAAAGAAATAATAAATATAATATATAACGTATATAAACAAATCATACATCATAATGTCCATCGTGATAGGTGGTATGTAAAATTGAACAATCATCTTTTAGTGAGGCGGTGGTTCAACGTACAAATAAAAAGTATGTTTGTTACTCATTAGATGGGGGTGTGTGTAAGTTTATGTAAAAACATTATCAAAAAATTACTATTATATTGAAGATACTAGTACTATTATACCATAATGGAATAAATAAAGTGGACTCAGTGGAGAAGGAAAATAAAATAAAGGACTTCAGAGAAGATGTTACCTCTTAATCGGGTAACTCCTTTTGGTTTGTGCCAAACAGCTTCCCTAGATTGACATATGCCTAAGGGAAGGATTATAGGAGGAATGGATCATTTTTTTTAAATTTAATTGGTAGATATTGGAAAAACTTAAGATATTTGGGAGTTGTGAGGATGTGGGAGAGGCGGTGGCCTTTTATAGGGAAGGAAAAGGACTCACTTGGAATTTTTGAAAACAAGTTTGGTGTACACATTATCTAACTAAAAAAACTCATAAAAACCCAACCTAAATAAAACAATGGAATATTTTTGTCCAAAATATTTCCATACAATGGGTTTTTGAAAACTATAATGATCATTTGGGCCCCTAAGATTAAGGTTTAGTCCCGAATTAAGCTTAATTTGACCTTAATCGTTGTGATTAATTTTAATCCATTTTACTAATCTTTTTTATCAAAAATTAAGTTTATCTTGTTAGTATAAAAATAATATACTAATTAAAATGTTTTATGTCTATTTTTTAAAATTCAATTTACATAAGTGGGAAAATTAAGATTAATTTTAATCCCACAGATGGGACGAAATTACATGTTTTTAAAGTAGAAAGAAGTTCAAAAGTTGATTAAGTTTTTATATTCAATTTCAAAGTGAAAATTATTTTAATGACCTTAATTGTATTAATATATATATAATTGAACTAATTTTATCATAAAATATTAAAATATAACTTAACATTAATAATTATTTAAGGAAAAGACATTTTTTAACTAAAAAATGGTATTTTTCAGTATTCATTAGTAAATGAATTTCTTTGAAAATCCCAAAAATTCACCCTAAGATAATTTCAAGATTCTAAATTAAAAAAATGATTTTTATTTTATCATATTAAATCTCTTAATGTTTATAAAATTAATTTTATTATTAAAAGCGATTCATTTGAGGAAATTTTATTTTTAAACATGAAATGAATTTTCCAAAAATCAAATCTTTCATTATCAATATGTTTTACTATATAAAACAATTATATATAATATTTTAAAATTATTTTTTACTATTAATATAACTAAGATTAATGGATAGGTTATAATCATATTATTTAAATAATTATAACAATAATATTATGTTTTGTAAAAACATCTATGTTGTGTGTAACGTATGCCAAGTCAGTATTGCGAGTAGCGCATGCAAAGTCACCATTGCGTGTAGTGCAAGAAAAATCGGTATTGTATGTAGTGTAGGATAGGTCAGTTCTATGTGAAAAAAATATTTGAAATAGTATTTTAATACACACACACACATAGATATATATATAGAAATATTTTCAATATCACATGAAATGAAAAATATCAAAAAGATAAATTAATTCAAAAAAACAATAATTCACAAAATCTCAGGGGGGTTACGGGACTCCCCCAAAACTTCTAAAGTGTATAATGCTATATAGTTTATAGTTGATATCCTTATAAATTCATCACACTCTATTTCTATCATAGAGGATTAATATTTGGATAATATTTATAGGATATACATTAATGATGAGTTAAGGATTTCATGGATTACAATATTATAGTATATCTAATCAGGATATGATGTGTACTTTGAAGTTTTGGTGAATTATTTAGTAAGACCTTGATGTAGAGTTGAGTTTTAGCATTTTGAATTATAATCAGACAAATGGTCACTCTGAGAGAACAATTCAAACCCTAGAGCGTATTTTAATATCTTGTTTTATGGATTTCAATGGTTGTTGGGAATAACAACTTCATTAAGTTGGGTTTTTCTTATAACAATATCTTTTAGTAAAACAAACAGATATATCTTCATGAATCCCTTTATAGAAACAATTGTATACCTCCAATGTACTATAATGAATTCACAGTAAGAAAACTATTGGTACCTGAGCTATATAATGAAACTTAAAAGAAGGTTAGATCCACTTAGAAACACATACAAGAAAATTTAACAAAGAATTTATATAGATAATAATTGATGCGATCTAGAATTTGAATTGGTGAGAATTTGTTTCTATGAATTTCTCTATGGAGGAAAAAGGGGTAAACTAATTCCTAGGTTTATCGGTCCCTTTGAAATTCTTGAATGTATTGGGACTGTAGCCTATCGCTTGGTGCTTCCACTAAAACTCTCTTAGGTTCCAAATGTGTTCCATGTTTCTCTCTTGAGTAAGTACATACCAAATCCATCACATGAACTAAACTCATAGGTCATTCCACTGGACCATGATCTTTATAATAAGGAAGAATCAGGTGAGATTATGGATCAAATACAGATAGTGCTATGAAACAAGAACACTTTCTTGGTCAATGTTTTATGGTGAAACCACCAGATTGAGGAAGATATGTGGGAACCTAAGGATGTAATGTGGCCGAATTATCCTCATTTTGTGGTACCAAAGTGATGAATTTCAAGAGTGAAATTAATTTTAATGGTGGTAAAATGTAACACCCTGAGATTTTGTTAAATAATTTTTTAGAAAATAAATTTAATCTTTTTCATATTTCATGTTACACATGACACTAATTTTAGCTTGTATTACACACAAAACTTTATTTATCTTTCATTGCACACAATAATGAGTGAAGCTTAAAATACACGCTATGCCAAATTTAAACAAAACATAACATACTATTAAAATATTATTATTTAATATGATATATATCACCTAGTTGTTGGAATGGAGGTTATTAATAGAGTTAGATAAATTATAAAAATATATTTTCTAAACATTTATATAAAATTAATTCATTGGTGATCAATCAATTATAAATAAAAAACTATTTGAAAATAAAGGAAATATTTTTCTGGAAAACTATATTTTTGCGAAAAAATGTGTTTTACCAAAATAAATTAAAAAAATATCTTTGGTTGAATTATTTTAATGAAATTTATATATAATATATTCAATAAAATTTTTAAAATTGATTTTATATGTTTTTTTATAAAAGAGATAACAACAAATATAATTTTATGCATAAAACTATATTTTTCTAAGAAACAGTTTTTTCTCCTTTTTGAACACTTAATTTAAAACATGTTTGTAAAACTGTAATAATATATATTTGAAAAATTAAATTCAATTTTTAAAATTATCTTAGGGTGAATTTTTGATAATTTTTTGAACAGATTATTTTTCTATGAATAGTAAAAATAATGAATTTAAATTAAAAATTTTCATTAGGTTTAAATTATTTATAAAGTTAAATTATATTTTAAATTGTTTTTAAATTAAAATTAGTTCAATTATATATACCCAATTGATTTTATTGGAATAATTTTCATATTTAATTTTGAAATAAAACCTTATAAACTTTTGAACATTTTTTCCCTGAAACCCCACTTTCTTGTTGTGTCTGCAGGATTAATTTTAAAAAAAAATCTCCAAATCTCTGAATTGATTTTTGAAAAATGGATTAAATATTGAGAATAATATTAAAAATTTATATTATCAACTAAGTTCAACTTAATTTTTTACCGTAATGAAAAGTAAAAAATAGTAAAAAATATTTATGACGGATAAGGTATAAATTGGTTTTTTAGGAGTTAAACTAAAATAATAAGGGCTAAAATGACCTAAATAAATGACTAAAATATATTGGATAGAAATAATTATACCCTATAATTTATAATTATCAACAATATTCTATTTTTACCCCTGTTTTAGGTGAAAAATGTGGTTAAACCTTTTTCTTTTTAAAAATTACAAGTATACCACTCACCTCACTTATAAATGGACACCCCCTCTCCTATCCTATTTACACCATAAACCCCTTTTTGGACACTAACTACCAAAATAACTTCCCAAATTCCATAAAATAATCCTATAATCATTATTTTGAGAATAAATTCCACCTAGGAAGGATTTTGGTATAAACCTAATGAGGATTCCAAAAGAAGAGGTACAATTCTTCACAGAGATTATTTATTTTATTTCTTCCTCCACCTCCCCAATTATCATTAGACCATGATGATATAATATAATTAGTATATTACATATAATTATATATTTTTATATTAATTTAATGACCTAAAATTGTCACCACCTCCATAAAATGGGATATAAAATCATTATTCGTGTGTACGGTGGACAGCTCACGAATCGATGTCTTTCATTTTTTCATTACCACCTCTCATGATTGGGTATAAGGATGGATATAAATTATATATATGATATTTATAGAATAATTATATTTATTGAGTCATTATATCATATATATATATATATTTAATTTCCATTCCATAGGGGGTATGATAACGTCATTCAGGTGTATGGTGGACTACCGCCTCACGAAGCTATGGGATTCGTTTGTCACTAATGATTTACATGGGAGATAATAAGGATAAATTTAATAAATATATGTTATATATATGAAATAATTATGATATTAATGAGATATTTATCATTTTTAATCAATTATATATCATTTTCTATCTTACCTTTTCAGACACAGAAAGGTGATAACATCGTTCATGTAAGTGTGGACTACCGCCTTCACAAAGCGATATAACTCTATATTTTCATCAACACACCACATATCTGATACATATAAGTATATTTAAATAAATAATATTTTATTTATTATATTATTATCATATGGAAATATAAAAAATTTACTTACCTAATTTTGATAAAGATCATTGAAAATGGAAACATTACTCATGCATGCCTATGGCTTAACATATCTATGATCCTAACGTACATCATTTATCCCTTCCATTCCAATACTTTTTTTGATATTTTATAAAAAACCACTTTAATAGGTTAATTTGGAACCATTACAACACACCCTATCATAAAAACCAAAAATTTAAATTCAAAAACCCAACATTACAAATTTCAAATTAAAGATCCCTATTTATCTAAACATTGTACACTGATACATCTAGTACCTCACCTTAGTGTCAATTTCAATCAAGAATTCTATATCATCGAATAGATCATAGAATCTATATAAATTTTATTACTTCAATCACTGAACTAGAAAATAAATTTTCAAAGAAAAATTCAAGTACAAATTGGATTGTTTCCTCCTTAAACACCATTAGACAACTCGAAGAATAAAATCAAATTGCACTGAAAATGAATCCATATTTCATTAATAGTCTTAAAAGTATAATTGATGTATAAATATGATAATTATTACATGATTATTAATATAAATATCTTGTAAACATGAATCAAAATAAGATAATAAAAAATAAAAAATCAAGACATATATGAAAAACAAAGAGGTTATTACTCAAAATATGATTTTAACAAAAAATTGGTAAAAACGGGTAATAAATGGTCATAAGTAGATCATGTGTGGTATAATATATATAATTATGTTTCTGTAATATATATATATATAATAAAATTATATTTATTATACCTGAGGTTCTAATGTATACAGAGGAATTCAAAACATAAGGTAAGATATTTCTAGTCTCTTTTTTATTTCTGAGAGACATATGAAAATTCACTATTCGTTTATTTTGTGTGGTGTAACATCCCAATTCTGGGTGCTGCCTAGAGGTACCTCATACCTGGTTGGTAACAAGTCCTCAAGCTCATTTTCCCAAATTCCAAAGGCTTCCGACTAGCAGTGAGGGCCTTGGGTGTGATAGTGGGGAAACTATGCCCTCATTGACAGAGTAATGCGGTGTAAATAAACAGATAACAATAATATACAATAATGGAAGAATTAATAACATGAAATAAGAAAAAAGTGGAAGAATTAAGGTAATAATCAACTAGGGTACATATATAAATGATGCATGTGACATATGTCTAGGAAAGAATCCAAACAAGTAACAATGATGGAATAAAGTACTGAACCAAAGTACAAAATTAAACAAATAAACTCCAATAGAATCACAAGCCTCAGCTTGGTCCCATGATCTCTAGATCCATAGCAATAAAATATCTAAAGAAGAAGAAGGGTGTTTTACTATATCTATACCTACAAAAATATAATATTTTTGAGCCTAAAATCATGACCCAAACAGGGTGTGAGACAAATCCCAGTAAGCAACCACCCAAAGATTTGTGCCTAACAGTAAGTGAATATATATGGAAGGCAATATGAAAAAGAAGTAATAAACAAGGAAGTACTCAAAAGTAAACTATCCTAAAGTTTCAATTACAGTCATTTACTTTTAAATATTAAACCAACTAATTACAAATACAAGGAACCCTTTGGGAAGTTCTCACTGCCTATACCTTCTGGTTCATCCAACAATCTCAAGTAACTCTCTAGGTAGTTCTCATAGCCTAACCACTCTAGTTAAATCTACAATAAGGATAACATGAATACTCTATGAGGAATCACTCACCGTCAATTCCCCCTGGGGTCTTGTGTAATCAAAACTCTCTGAGGAAGCACTCACTATTAATTCCCCCTATAGCATTTTAACTATAAACTACAGAAACTCTAAGAAAGTACTCAATGTCAATTCCTCTTATGGTTTCATAACATATCTGTAGAAACATTGAGGGATAACTCAATGTTAAACTCCCATGTGGTCTCCTAGAATGATAATTATAACAAACACTCTGGGAAATCCCTCAACGTCAATTTCCTCTATGGTCTCACTACACCAGGTTTCCGCAGCTCCGTGTAAAGAAATCATGCCCAAATGATAATCAGCAACCAAAGTAAACCTCAAAGTACTACTTGGATAATTGTATACAAGGAATAGCATATAATATCAGATAAACAATCACTCTATTCAAACAACACTACTAATGGAAATAAAAATCCTAACTGTAAAAGCTAGACAAAATGGTCAAAATCAAACAATCATCGGAAAACACATCCATAGCATTGCAATTAACCCTATTAATAATAAACAACCTCTATTCAAACATACAAGGCATAGCAGGTATTAACAGGGTTAAAATTCTTGAACACACAATACCCAAAATGAGGGTATTGGGAACTTTTGAAAATATAATTCAAAGACTAACTAAGGAATGGAACAAAACACCTACCTCGGTGTTGTAAGGATGATATATGTGAACTTCATGCCTTGAATCTCCCTATAATACCATAGATCTACAAAAACACTAAAAAGTTTCAACTAAGAATATCTCATGAAAGAGAAGAAATCATGAAACGAGGCTCTAGAATAAGGCAGATCTTACCGTGGTGATTCCAACTCAATCGATGGAGGCCGATTTAGAGAATGGATGGCGAGTCAGGGGCTTGGAAAAGAATCGCTAGCTATGGATGATCCTGGACAAGATGAGTGGAGAAGAAGATAAATTTGTGAACTAGACGTGACCCCACTCCATTTAATGAAATAAAATTAAAAGTACACGGTGTGTTTCCTAGGGATACACGGTATGTACTTTCCATAATTGGACCCCTCATTAGGAAGTCTTCCAGTCACCTACACACAGCCATGTGCTCAACCATTAAACAGCCCGCACACAGCTACCTGGGGAAACTGGGTACATGGTGGGTACCTATAAGTACAGGGCGTTTAATCCTAAATTTTTTAGATTTTTCTATTTTCCTCAAAAACAACCATAAATAAAATAATAGCCTGAAGAGAATATTTGGGTTCTTAAAAACTTCCACCCTTAAATAAATTCATCCCCGAATTTTCTTATTAGGGCGTTGTAGAAGAAGAATCCTCGAACAGCTCTGGTCACTGTGTTCGTACATCAACCTCCCTCTCCCAAGTCTTTTCATGTACCGGCTCATGCTACCATAGAACTCATACTAGAGTAACTGACCATCTAGGAAGAACCTTTGCACTTCTATCAATAATCAAGATAAGGTTCTCCTTGAATGATGCATCCACCTATAGCTCAACCTCCTCGGGTTGAAAAACATGAGACATGTCTAAGAAGTAACATCGTAGTTGAGAAATGTGGAAGATGTCATGCATAGCCTGGTACCTATGAGGTAACTACAACTGATAGGAAACCAGCCTGACTCTCTCTAATACCTCAAATAGTCCAATGTATCTCAGCAAAATCTTTCCATGTCTCCTAATTCTTTTGTGTCTCAACCTTGGTGTGACACGTAAGAAAACCTCATCTCTGACCTCAAACTCCATAGTTCATCTTTGTCGATCAGCATAAGACTTGTATCATGACCGTGAAGTACTCATCCTCTTCTATATCAACTTTATCTATTATGTAGTCTCCTAAACAAGATGAAGTCCTAGCATAGCTGTCTCTCCTACCTCCATCCAGCATAAGGGTGATCGGTATGGCCAACCGTATAAAGCCTCATAAGGATCCATATGAATAGTTTCTTGAAAACTATTATTTTAGGAAAACTCCACAAGAGGTATGTGCTTCTCCCAAGAACCTCCAAAATCTAGGACACATGCTCGAAGCATGTCCTCCAGCACCTGAATCATACGCTCAGATTGGCCATCTATCTGGCAGTCGTAAGTCATACTCAAAAGTACCTATGTATCCAAAGCCCTCTGTAATCCCTGCCAAACCCTAGAAGTAAAATGGGTGTCCCTTTCTAAAAAAATGGAGTGCAGAACTCCATATAAACACACAATCTCACAGATTTACATCCTTCCCAACTCATCAACACTGAAGGTCTCCTTGATCGGTAAGAAGTGAGAAAATTCGTGAGTTTTTCAATTAAAACCCACACTGCATCATTCCATTGAGGCGACCTCAGCAACCCTATCACAAAAACCATTGCTACATCATTCCACTTCTACTCGGGAATGGGTAATTACTGAAAAATCCATTTTGGTCGCTGATGCTCTGCCTTCACCTACTGACAGGTGGAACACCTCATGAAAAACCTAGCAACATCTCTTTTCATACTTATCCACCAATACTGATGATGCAGATCTTGATACATCTTGATGACACCTGGATGAACTTCCCAAACTAAAGAATGGAAATACCACATCATCTCCACACATATATCTGATGAAATCCATACTCATCCATGAAAATGAAATATCTCATCCTCACCCATGGTCTATCCAGAAATAGGGTCCTCTCCTAACACACATTCCCGTATGACTAGACATTCAAAATATGATAGTTTCCTCATTCACACTCAATCAAGTAGAGTAAAGGTAACAGCTACAAAAGAAAGAAACGTCTTACCATATCTGTCGTGCACGTCCAAATGCATCTCAAATAACAGAGCCATAAGCTTCCACTCACTACTGGACTCTTGAACTACATGTATCTATGTCCTCATTTTCAATGTATCAGCCATTGTGTTGCCTTTTTGAGCTATGTACGCAAGCTCAGAGTCAAAGGACTGAAGGTACTCAACCCACCTTCATTGTCTCAGATTCAGATCGCGCTGAGTGAAGATATACTTAAGACTTTTGTGGTCGTTGAAAACCAAAAAATGTTCTCCTAGAAGATAGTGTCTCCAACAGCATAAGGAATGAAGAACCACATCTAACTCGAGATTGTGTGTTGGTTAATTCCTCTCATGTGGCCTCAACTGCTGAGACTCGTACTCAACAAATCCTTCTCCCTACATAAGCACTACTCTCATCCTGATACCTAATGCATCACAGTAAACTATATAACTCTTTCCTGGCTCTGTAAAAACTAGTATCGGTTCTGAATTCAACCTCCCTTTCAGCTGATGAAAGGCTGACTCACAAGAATCTGACCACAAGTACTTCTCACCCTTCTTAGTTAGGCCCATTGGTGGCACTGCTAAGCGTGAGAAGTCTTGTATGAAATTTCTGTAGTAACCAGCTAGCCCTTGAAAACTCTATACCTAAAATATGTTCTTCGGATGCTTCCAGGATACTACTGTTCTCACTTTCTATGGGTATACTAAAACTTCTGTCTATGAGATAACATGACCCAAGAAGTGAATCTGGTCCATCTAAAAGTGGTATTTTGAGAGCTAAGCATATAACTGATGCTCTCTTAGTGTACTCAAAACGATCTCAAAATGTGTGGCATGGTCATTTTGAGTGTGAGAGTAAACCAAGATATCATCCACTAAGACTACTATGAATGAATCTAAGAATGGATGGAACACTCGGTTCATCAGTTCCATGAAAACTGCAGGCACATTTGTGAGACCGAACGGCATAACCACATACTCGTATAGACCATAATTTATCTGAAAGGTTTTAATAGGTATATATGATGGTCTAATGTGCAACTGATGATAACCGGATCTCAATTAAATATTTGAGAACACCCAGGATCTATGAAGATGATCAAAGAGATCATCAACCATTGGCCAGAGATATTGGTTCTTGATCGTCAACTTTTTCAGCTTCTGATAATCCACACTAAGTGTGAGGGTACCATCCGCCTTCTTTGCAAATAGGATAGGCGAACCCCAAGGAGAAGTATTGGGTCGGATGAAACTATTTGATTGTAACTCCTCCAACTACTTCTTGAGTTTTTTTAACTCTGTTTTAACCATCCTATTAGATGGAATAGACACCGGTGTAGCTCCTAAAAAGAGCTCAATAGAAAATTACACCTCTAGATCTAGAGGAAAACCTAAAAATTCCATTCAAAAGACATCCATGAAATGATCGACCACTGGAGGAATGTCCAACTACAAATTCCCCCGGTCATCTAGATATAGACAAGTAATCTGGGTTGTAACTCCTCCCAACCCATGATGCTCAGGTCCTACTCTGCTTTCCTGGACATCTCATTCGTCCTTGTGTAAAAACAAACTACCCTTTGGTGATGTAAAACTCACCCTATGGTGATTATAGTTGACAACTACCTGAAAGGGAACTAAACAGTCTATCCTGAGAATTAAATCATATCCTGTCATCTCTAGGACATAGAGGTCCCATAAGAAGTTACACCCACTGACCTAAAGATGGAACTCCTTACACTGATTTACACTATACATTCTTGTCCCCAATGAAGTGTTCATTGTCAATACATCAGTAAAATAAAATATGCATAGCCCAAGGCTCTCCAAAATAGCAACAGATATGAAACTATGGGAATCCCCTATATCAAAAAGTGAAGAAGCTAAAACTGAGGCAACTAGGATCATACCTCGAACAGTAGAGGGTTCGGAATCCTACTCTTGCTTGGTCTTCTCCACTGCAAAAGTTTTTCCTGTACCGTGGCTTTGTGACACTATATGTCCACCGTGAGATGATCCACCCTGTTGTCCCTAAAAGCATACCAAATGGTTACCACAGTCGTGACCTCCAACTCATCCTGAATGGCTGAAAGAACTCCAGTTCCCAGACTAATGAGGAACTAGTGGTACTGCTCCTAAATACAGAGTCATAGAAGAACCCCTGTCACCAGCTGCCGGTGAGAAGAACTCATAGAAGCACTAAAGATTCCCCATCCTTCCACAAGATCGACACTCCACTAGGTCTCTTGGGTAATGTGGCCTTGTATGCTCGACCTTCCCTCCCTTGTAGCATACCACCTAGATACCTAAAGATGTATCTCGCCTACTCAGATCTCCACATGTAGACTCCCTATAGCACTTCCCATTATCTGTTGGAGATGCACTAACTCTGGATACTGAAACTCCATGGATCACCACCCCAGAATCCCTCAGGTTGCACTCCATGATCAGCGCCTGATTAATGATAAAAGATATAGAAGTCAATATGAAGATGTCCACCTAAGACCGAATGTCTTTCTTGAGACCATCTTCAAACTTCCACGCTAAGAATAACTCATATCCTCCTAGAAAGGGTTTAAAGCATTGCAGCTCTGTGAAGAGAGAAGAATACTGCATGACTGAAAGAGTACCCTGCTTCAAACTCATGAACTCTTGGGCTCGATCGGTCCTCAAAGTCTCCAGGTAGAAGTAATCTTAGAAGGTACACTGAAACTCCTCCCAAGTCATACCATGTTGGCATCCCACCTGTGATATCATATTCCACCATCTCTTGGTGGAATCCCGAAGCATATACGTAGTGAGATTGAACCTCCTCCTCGGAGGAGTATCCAGATGATCGATGATCGTCAGCATGGATTCTAGCCATGAATCTATAGCATGTGGTCCTCCATACCCTAAGAAGGTCATAGGATGCTTCTGCTGAAAGACATGTGTCAATTCTGCCATCGAAGGAGCAGGAGACTGTGCTCCCTGAAAGGTATTCATAAACCTCAAGAGGCCCTCTCAGAACTGTGTATTAGCACATGTATTTGGTATAACGGCTGGTGCCAACATGGGCATGAATGGAGGATCTGCCAGTGGCCCCTGATTGGCCATATCTGGTGTTTGATCACGACCATGTAAGTGGTGTACAACCAGAGGACATCTTGTTGGCATGACTCTTCAAGGTCAAGCGCACACCTTAGATCAAGATTATCAAGTACTCAAACTTATAAGTGTAATAAGGGAATAGGAGAAAGAAAACATTCAAGCTATTAAAAACATGGTTAAACAGCATATATATCACCTACACTGGTGTGTTCCTTTAATCCTTCACATGGGCGTGTACTCCTACCAACCCTTGTCATGTAACACCCAATACACACGGTGTGTTTCTCTAATACACGGCATGTACTTGAATCATGTTCCCCTGTACGAGTTATTCTACACAACTGACCCACACGATTCACCTAGAACAACACTACACGGTGTGTTTATACTAGACACGGTGTGTACTAGAAGAACTTCACCAACCCGCATTGTTAGTCACACGGCCGATTACATGGATAACTCTACAGGGCGTGTTTGTTCCAGACACGGAATTTAATAACTACCCATCATCCACCTGTGTTGTTAGTCACACGGCTGGATACATAGTCTCTACTACACGGTATGTACATCCGGTACATGGCATGTCCCTCCAAAGATTTCCCAACCCTGTGTCTCTACCCACACAGTCAGTGACATGGTTAGAAACTACCCAGTGTGTACATGAAATACACAGCGTGTACATGTAGTACATAGCATGTACTTAAGAAAAATACTTCCTTCCTGAATAGAAGGATACATGGCATGTATTTAACATTATACGCCATGTATTCTCGGTTTTTCTAGATAGTAAGCCTCAAAAATAACTCTCGAACCCAGAAAAATACTGAAACAAACATTAAAGTGCAAAATTTCAATCTGTAAGGGCCAATACTCCCTGTGAATCAAATCTCGGCATCTTATACATGTCATAAACAAGCATAACAGTGAAATAGTCCACCAAATTCTGATTCATGAGGTCCCATAACACCTCAGAGACCAAGGTTTAGAATTCATTAATGTGAACTTTAAACATTTGAAATAACCTATCAAACAGTAGGTATCTTATAAAGGAATATATCACAATAGCATGCATATCTAGCACAACATTTGTCATAACAACATGAAATAAATATTACACCCTAAATGGCATGGTAAGAATGAATGACATGTGATCTCTAGAACGTGCCTATATGATTAATTAGATGGAATGCCCCCATCTCATTAGGTTGTAATAGAAATATAACCTCAATAATATCAACGATTACAGCACAAAACATGTGAATCACACAACGGCGAAATCAAATCAACTGTAAAATTGAAAAAACTAGAAAAATTGCAATAATCAAGGTAAATTAGCTTTTCCCTATACATGGGTTAACTAATCTTGGGCACAGCTTATTAAGAAGTACTTATTTCATCATATCCCTGACTATAGGCTCCAAACAGTAAATCAAAAAGAAAATAATTTCTCTAATACTACTTTATAATGTCCTAGTTCTGGGTGCCGCCAAAAGGTGCCCTGTACTCGATTGGTCACATGGCCTCAAGCACATTTACCCAAACACCAGAGTCTACCAACTAGTAGCAAGGGCCTTGGGTGCAATAGTGGGGAAGTTTTCCCACATTGGAAGAGTAATGCAGTGGAAATAAATAGAAAATAATAATATTCATTATCAGAAGCAGTAATAACATTCAACAAGAAAACAACATAAGACTGCAGGTAATTATCAATTGTGGAACATATATAAATGATTCATGTGACATATGCCTAGGAAAGTATCCAAACAAGTCACAATGATGGAATACAGTACTAAACCAATATACAAAAGAAAATAAATAAACATCGACAACATCTCAAGCCTCAACTTAGTCCCATGCTCTCCAGCTCCACATCAATCAATTTCCTAAAGTAGAAGGGTGTTTTCCCTTATCTATACCTGCAAAAATATAATCTTTTTGGGCCCAAAAGTATGACCCAAATAGGGTGTGATACGAATCCCAGTAGGCAACCACTCAAAGATCTATGCCTAACAGTCAGTGAATATAAATGGCAGGCAATATGAAAAATAAGTAATAAACAAGGAATTACTCAAAAGTAAATTGTCCTACAGTTTTAATTATAGTAATTTACTTTTTACAATTTAACCAACCAATTACAAATACAAGCAACCCTCTAGGAAGTTCTCACTTACTATCCCTTCTGGTTCTGCTAACAATCTCAGGTAAATCTCTCAGTAGTTCTTATAGCCTAACCCTTGTAGTCCAATCTACAATAAGGACATGACGAAGACTCTCTGAGGAAGCACTCACCGTCAATTCTCTATATAGCCTTTTAACAGTAAAATACAAAAACTTTGAGGAAGCAATCAATGTCAATTCCTCCTGTGGTCTTGAAATGTATCTATATACACTCAGAGGGAGCACTCAACGTCAATCCCTCCTATGGTCTTTTAGCGTGATAATTATAATAGACACTCTAGGAAATCCCTCAACATCAATTTCCTCTATGGTCTCACTACACTATGTTTTTGTTGCCCCATGTAAAGAAATCGTGCACAAATGATAATCAGCAGCCAAATTAAATCTTAAATTACTACTTGGCAAAGTAGTTATAAGGTAATGTACAATACGTCATATAAACAATCACCCAATCCTAAAAACACATGGAAAGAAAAAAATCCTAATAGTAAAATCTAGACCAAACAATCAAAATCAAAAAAGTATAGGAAAATACATCTATAGCATTGCAATTAACCATATTCACAATCAACAACATCTATTAAAAAATAAAAGGCATAACAGGCATTAACAAGGTTAAAATACCTAAACACGCAATACCCCAAATGAGGATATTGGGTACTTTTGGACATATAATTCAAAGACTTACTATGGAAAGCCACAAACCACATACCTCGGCGTTATACAGATGACATACGTGAACCTCAGGCCTTGAATCGCCCTAGAACATTGTAGATCTACAAAAACTATAAAACTTTTCAACCGAGAATATCTCATGAAAGAGGAGAAATCAGGAAATGAGGCTCTACAAGAAGGAAGAGCTTACCATGGAGATTCCAATGCAATCAACGGAAATTGATTCGAAGAACGTAAGGAAATTCGGGGGCTTAGAGAAGAATCACTGACTAGAGATGCTCCTAGACTAGATGAGTGGATAAGAAGATAAATTTTTTAATGAGACGCGACCCCAATTCATTTAATTATATAAAATTAAAATTACATGGTGTGTTCCCTAGGGGTACATTGCGTGTACTTTCCCTAACCAGCCCCTTCTTTGGGCGGTCTCTTGGTCACCTACACATGTCCATGTGCTTGGCCGTTACACATCTATCACACGGCTACCTAAGGCAACCGATTACATGGTGTGTACTTATAAGTACACAACATGTACTCCTAAAATTTTCATAATTTCTTTTTTTCCTCAAAAACAACCCGAAATTAAAGAAAAACCAAAAGAGAAGATTTGGGTTCTTACATGTGGTGTATATACTACCATTTTAAAATGTGATAAAACAAAATTTTATTGAATATATTATTGATAATAAATTACATAATTTCCTCAAATTATGTTAAATATATATATTTATTGAATATTTGGGATTAGATTATTCATTTTAAAATTTGATGAAAATTCTAGTTTTTCCCCTTTAAAGTGAACTATAGTATTTCGAAAATAAATATTATTCTATGAATTATTTGAAATTAAAAAAATTTAATTGTGTTAATAAATCAATTTTTTAAAAATTATATTATGGACATTCAAATTGTATCCTAAATTGTTTTGGGAGTAAATGGGTCATGAAGTCAAAATGGACTGGACTCTCCAGATTGGATACCATTTCAGTATTTTTCCCATAAAATATTCATACATGATTTTATTGTGCTCAAATTTGGATATATATTATAGAAACAAAATTTTTAGATATCATATTTATGTAAAGATATCTGGTTCATGAGTTTTGGAGGTCAAATAGTCGGTGAAAGTTTCATTAAAATATTTGGTTTAATTTTCCATTCACAATTGAAAAGTTTTGAAACACTAGCCTCCACTCCACTCTATAAATATATATTTTTATTATTTGGAGGGTTTGATACATTACATAGATGATTCACATAATATTAAAAGTGATGTGTTTCCATTTCAACACACAATAGGAGAAGGGAATCTTTCAATCTAGTATCTCCTCCAAAATGATCTTCTTTTCCTCTGCTTTGTTGTAATGTTGTTGTTCTTAAAATGAACTCTCTAATTATCTTAAATTTATTTTTTTAAATTTAATTTTATGATTATTTCATTTAATTATTTAGTATGGAATGTAGGGGTATAAATTTAATCAGGTTATACCCTTTCTAAATCTTTATGAATATTATTTATTTCTACGATAACTATGCCGCACCTAAAAGAGTAGTTTTTCTTAGTAATTGATCTACCTATAAGATTATTCATTTAATTATTTTGAATTAATTAGATATTTTAATTAAATTAATGTGATCTATGAATTTTGTTTTAAAATTAAAATAAACTAAGTAATCAATTGAACAATTAACACAGTACTTTTGAGGTCGAGTAATGTGTGAATTGTGAGAGGGTGATCTTAATCGATAAAACAAAACCACATAGGATCAATTTGTAGAGTTAAAATATAATCCCTAAACTCTAATAATAATAAATTAAAGTATTTAATTAATTCCCCATTTACCATAATCATGACTTGGAACAACAATTAAATCAGGTTGATACAATTACATGTTCTGAAGCTGGCCTAGAGTACAATTTATTTCATATTTGTGTTTGAGGTAAATTCTCATAAGGCTAATGTATTAAAAACACATAGGATCATAATTAAGTGTATTTAAATATTAATTATAATGATTAATAATTAATTTAATAGGTATATTTATATCAATTATGCCTTATATAAATAATTTCTAAAAAAACATATTCTCATTGTGTTTTCTCAATCTCATTTCAAAAACAAAAAATAACAATCTTCTTCTAGCATACTTATTCATGAATTATAAAACTCAAAAAACCCCACACCCCCCATCATTATAAGTAGTGTATTTATTTTTATAATACCTTTAGGAAGTTTTTTTAATTACCCTCTCTTTGAGATATGACCTTGGTCATCCACTCTGCTGTAAGTATCCAAAAACCAAAAATAATTTGAGAGAGCCCGCAATAGCACCTTTAAAATTGGAATTATTAATAAGGAGGTAAATTTTTCAATAAATTACCATTATTTATTTTATTTTTCATTTCATTTTCTAATTATATTCTTTCTTCTTTCTTTATAATTTCTCATTTTTTCCTCTTTTTCTTATTTCGTTTTTACCATCATCTCAAAATCAAAATGTTTTTATTATGGTACACTTTTCTTTATTTAATTTTTCATTGATTTATGACATGAACTAATCCAAATGAT
Source organism: Viscum album (assembly GCA_963277665.1). Lineage (NCBI taxonomy): Eukaryota > Viridiplantae > Streptophyta > Magnoliopsida > Santalales > Viscaceae > Viscum > Viscum album. The sequence continues at coordinate 1,616,064,371 of OY728136.1, read as the reverse complement.
ATCTTATACATTGACCCTGATATTGAACATATCCTTATGGATCAAATCAGAAATTCTCAGTCTATGAGAAGTTTCAAAATTCACCTAGTTAGATAATTCCTCTATTCTTGGAACATTAAAATTGGAAACACTTATAAATGAAACATAAACCCAAAAAAATGGATAAAAATAATAAAAATGAAATTAATATAACCATTTGAGTATTGGATGCCCCATACATTAACGATCAACTAAATGTTATTACATACCCCAAAATTGAATCGGACTTTGAACTGAAATCTAGGTTAATTCACATTCTTCCAAAATTTCATGGCTTATCTAATGAGACCCAAAACAAAAACCTTAAAGAATTTAATGTGGTTTTATCAACCCTAAAACTATGAAATTTCTCTAAAGATCAAATAAAACTAATATAATTCCCATTCACACTTAATGGAACTATAAAATATTGGATATATTATTTACAACATGAAGACATAACTTGTCGGAATGATTTAAAATGTATTTTCTTGTAGAAATTTTTATAGAATCAAGGACCACTGATAATCAAAAATATATAGTAGGAATCAAGAAAGCCTAAGGAGAGTCAATTTATGAGTATTGGGTGCGATTCAAGAATTTTTCTGCAAGTTACCCACATCACTAAATTAGTGGGAAACTACCCATACAATACTTCTATGAATACCTCACACCTATGGATAGTAGTATGATAGATGCTTAATCTAGATGAGAATTAGTAGAAAAAACACCAATAGCTACACATTATTTGACAAAAAATTGGCAAAAAAAAACTCTCATCAATTTCACGATTTAGGTTCACCACATGTTAGAAGAGTACATAAGGTAAGTACATCTTCTCTTGAAAATCATTTTATCGATACCAAGTTAGATTAATTAACCACTATGGTGTGATAGATTTCACTGTCACAAAAGTAATCACAACTCACTCCTATGAGTCCATATGGAATTTTCACTAAAACAAAACAAACCACCCAACTTATTTTTTCCCCGAATTAGAAGAGACAGAGGATTGCATAGCTATATTCCCTAGGAGACCATATTAGCAGAAAAAATAACCAAATAACTAGAATAAGTATTATTCCTTTGAAAAAACATAAAAATGATGGTAAAATCATTAATTGAACATGATCTATGTCTCTGGAAAACAACAAAGGCCCCTATTTCAACAAAACTTCCAGAAGCCTCCACCTTACCAATAGGGTTTTCAATATACCTAAAAAATATTTGAATCCTAAGCATAAAAAAGTAAATCATAATAGAATTATAAAATAAAGGCAGATTCTAATACTGATCAAATTTATAAACAAATTGTTTTTAATCAACAGAACAATATGAAGAGTCAAGGTTCAGAGTTGAGGGAGTTGAAGACACAAATAAGACAGATTGTCATCGACCTCTATGAACTGGTATGTAATAAATCTAGAAATATTCATTCCCAACCTACTCCATATCCCAAGGTGAATTTTTGTTCCATCCCATTGAGAAGTGGGAAGTAAGCGACTAATACATATTTACTGATCATTCTGCTAGGATTCACCTTAACTCGGGAGAATCCCCATTCAAGACCAACTGATGAGTAGCCCAAGGAGAAAGAAAAGGGTAATAAAAATATTGATGGTGTTACACCTAAACCATTTCCCATTCCAAATATATTTTTTTAAACCAAAATTATAGATGAAGAGGTGATGAAAAAATAGGTTTTAGACGCATTAAAGTGTGTTGATATAAACATCCCCCTTATTTTATCCATTAAGAAAATCTGAAGGTATGAAAAATTCTTAAAATAACTTTAGAAAAATAAAATAGGTATCAATGAAAATGGTAGTATCAATCTTTTAAGGAATTTTTCAGCACTCATTACACCAACTCAAGCAATTCCATCAAATTTGAATGATCTGGGGATATTCACCATCCCATGAACCATAGAGGAGTTATATTTTTCTAATGATTTATGTGATTTGAGAGATTACATGAATGTTATGGATCACTTTTTATTCTCTTTATTATAGGTTAGTGAGTTGAATCTAATGAGAGTAGTGGTTTAGTTGGTGTATAAAGCTACAGCATATCCTGTGGGAGTCCTTGAGGATATACTTGTTCAGGTAAGAGACATGATTTTTTCAGAATATTTCTATATGTTTAACATGGAGTATGATTATGTAAATTCTCATCCTCCCATTATCTTATGTATCCCATTATTATAAAATAAAAAAATCACAAATATACATTAGGGTACACTTTCCATGTATTTTTTGGATGAAGTTGTGATATTTAGTGTTATGGACTCCATGAAGTACCCCTCAAATGACTATTTTATTTTTTATCTCCCATTTTGAACCACCAAGTAAAAAACCCAAGTATTTTTATTATTCTATTCTTAGAGGGATTGTAATCATCAGTTATAGTTTGATTTTAGAGAGCACTTACACAACTATTTATAATGAAAAAACCTCTCTTGGATATGATTTTTATGTGGATTCATATTCTGATTTTGATCATTTTCACTCTTATTATGACCTAGATATTGAGTATGTTGATGGATTTGACACATTATTCTATGATTTGGATAATGTATATTATAATATAGATGTTCATTATGTATATATTTTGGTTCCTTTAATGTCTAAATCCATAAATAACCCCCTGCATTGAAACTCAATCCATTACCACCAAATCTCAAAAACTCAGACTTGTTTTGTGGTGAGATATTTCCTATTATAATTGCTAACAATATCCATTTTTAACATGAAGAGAAACTTTTCAATATTTTGAGTCAGAACATTAGGGAAATTGGTTTGATCTTGGATGATGTATCTTGTATTAGCCCCTCTTTTTGTATACACAAGATTCTTTTAGAGTATGAGGATACACCAGTTAGGCAGCCACAAATGAGTCTTAATCAAACTCTTCTAGAAGATTTTAAAAAAGAATATGAAAATTGTTTGAGGAAGTTATAATTTATCAAATTTAAGATTCATAGTGGTTGAGTATTATTCATGTTGTGCCTAAGAAAATTGGTGTTATTATTTTTATAAATGAGAAATAGGAGTTAGTTCCAATCAGGGTGAAAACTATTTGTGTGTGTGTATTGATTATAGGAAACTAAATCAATCCACTCACAAGGATCATTTCCCATACCAATTAATGATCAAATTCTTGAGAAACTAGTTGGTAAGTCACATTATTGTTTCTTGTATGGATTTTATGGATATTTTCATGTTCCTATAGCTCTATATGATTAAGAGAAGACAACATTCACTTGTCCATTCAGTATATTTTCTTATCGAATGATTATATTTAGACTCTTTAATTCCCCAGGTACCTTCTAGAGATGCATGGTAAGTATTTTTTAGATTTAATTGATACCTTAATGGATGCACTTATCAGTGATATTATAGTGTATGGATCTTCATTTTATGAATGTATCTTTAGTTTGGGAAAGGTTTTGGATCTTTGTATTGAGAATAATATGGTTTTAAGATTTGAAAATTTTTATTTCATTGTAGTGAATCAAACTTTCTTAGAGGATGTAGTGTAAAAAAATAAAATAGGGGTTGATGGATCTAAGGTAGTTATTGTTTCATAATTTCTATATCCTTCATGTGTGTGATGTTAAATAATTCCTAGGGAATTCAGGATTTTATCAACACTTCATCGGAGATTTTAGTAAGATCTCTCTATCATTATCTTGATTAATTCCAAAGGATACTGAATTATTTTTTTGATGATTTATGAAGGGTATTATTTGATGATATAAATAATAATTTGACCACTCCACCAATAATACAGACCAAATGGTTTGAAATTTTTTTTGAGCATATGTGTAATGCATCCAACTTCACAATCGGAGTTTTCTTATCACAGAGTGTGGAAGGGCGGTCCCATGTGATTTATTTTGGGTAGAGGACATTGGATTAATCCCAAGAAAATTAAACCACAATTAAAAATGAGTTTATTTTTTATATATTTACTTTATATAAATTTTATTTATATTTATTGGGATCTAAAGTAGTTATTTTTTCTAACCATGCAGCTCTGAGGTACCTCTTGAAAAATCAATATGCAAATCCCATACATGTTTGATGGATACTCCTTCTTTAGTAATTATATATTGATATATATTAATATAAACGTTTAGATAAATTGGTGGTGGATAACATGTGTTTGATTACTCACACTCTAGAGTATGACACATTGGACCAGGTACCACTTTGGGATACTTTCCCCAATGAGCATCTCTATGTCATATAAGGTACGCATTGGTGTGCAGATTTAGTAAAATACCTTCATGACTTTTAAATTCATAAAAAATTAAAGAAACATCAAGTTCTCAATTTAAATATTGATTCTAGATTTTATCTTTGGGATGATCCCAACCTCTGGCACATGTGTAGTGACAAAGTCATTAGAATATGTGAGCTTGATCATGACTTTGAGATTATTTTTTCATTTTTTTCATACACTTTTTTATCATCAATAGTTTTGAACCAAAAGGATGGATTGTAAGGTATTATAATCTAGATTATATTTTTCTATCATGTTCCATGATGATCTTCTATTTTTTAAGTCATGCTCACATTTCCAACAGACTAGAAACATTTTGAGGAGACATGAGATACCCCAAATACACATATTATTCTACGATATTTTTTATGTTTGGGGAATTGATTGTATGGTTATTTTTCCAAGTTCATTTTTTTTCTTGTACATTTTGGTCTCTATTGGTTTTTTTATAAAATGGGAGGAGTCCAAGTCCACCAGGAATGATGATTATCATGTTGTATTTGAATTTTTCAAGGATTTAATTTTATTTAGGTTTGGAGTACCAAAGTCCATCATAAGTGACCAAGGGAAAAAATCAATTGTAATTTGGATTACATCATTTAGAATTATGTAGTGACACATAAAAATTATATTCCATACCACCCCCAAATAAATGGCCAGGTCTTGGTTACAAATTGGGAGTTAAAATAAATTTTGTATAAAATCGTGTATATGAATTGAAAGGATTAGAGAATGTGATTAGATGATGTGTTATTAGATTATTGGATGGAATAAAATACTCTCATTAGTATGTACCCATTTTGGATTGTTTTTGGGAAATCCTTTCATCTCCCCATAGAGGTCGAGAATCATGAATATTAATCTATAAAGAAATTCAACATGGATTTTTTCCAAGATGGAATTAAATGAAAGCTGAAAATTCAAGCGCTTGAGTATATTTGATTGTCATAATTTGAGAACTCAAGGCTATACAAGGAAAGTTCAAATTAATTTCATGATATAATGATCCAAAAAATGATGTTTCATTCTGGGGATAATGTCCTACTCTACACTTCATGACTAAATCTGATGCCTAGTATGTTGCACTCTAGATTGTTAGGTACTGATGTTCTATAAAATGTTTTTTCATATAGTGCAATAGAGATCACATAGGTGGACATAGGAAGAAAATTTAAATTAAAAGGAAAATGTTTGAATAAACATTGAGGGACTTCCAACTGATGTAGTTGATTTCATCACACTGCATGACCCCATCATTACTTGAGAATATCAAGTTGTTCCTAACCCTATCACTTTTTTACTATTTATCCCATTTAAAAGTATACATTTCATGTGCACATATCATCTCATAGGTTCACATTGAGGACAATAAAATATTTTATTTGTGGGGTATGAGAAAAAAAATTTGGGTAGCTATTAAAATTTTTTATTTGTGTGTTTTTTGTGTGTTTTCTATTAAATTTAAAAAAACAATATTAAAAAAACATTAAAAAATACATCATGTATCATGATAATTTAAACGTAAAACATATGTAAAATTAATTTTTTCAAAATTAACTGGTATCATGATAAACCTGAGCAATATTTCATCAAGAAGGATTTATTTTTATAAAAATAGAAGTCATAGATGATATGATTGGTTGTGTCATTATAAAAATATGAAATTTTGACACCATTATATGTGATATTTGTTCATAGTAAATTGTGTCATTGATTTCTCCACACAATATTTCACAAAACCATGACTTTTGAAAATTTTCCTACTCAATTGAAGGTATATCTAGCTTAGGTAAAAATCATCTTATATCAATGGTTCATCCAAACATTCATTTCTCTTCTAATCGGTTTCATTGTTGTACCTAATTAACCTATGCATGTGTATATGATATCTAATAGTTGTATACCCTAAAAAATAAATCAATAAAATAAAATAAAAAAATATATATATTATCTTAATAAAGAGGTTAGTGATGAAATGTACAACATGTGGGGATATCTAACTCGGGATATTATGGTTTGACTTTTGGGAATGGTTAAGTGAGTGGGTCTTGAAATTTGATTGAAAATGAATGTATAATAATTTTGATGAATTAAACCAGGTAAGAATAATTGTTTTACTTAACCTAGATATATTAAATAAAGGGTGGATATATAAGCTTAAAATTGTTTTCACACACACACATGGGGAATTAATGGTATGTAAGACCCATAACTTGTTTCTCTATGATTAGTGTAATTAATCTCGGTGGATTTGGTTTTGATAAAATTTATGAGACAATTAATTTCAAATTTATTGATATTTACTCTTGATAATATTCTTACTTTGTCATATTTCTATTTTGGATTGGGAAATATGAGCATTTATATCATGTAATTATTTTCTAGAATAAAAAACATGTGACTTTTCTCAAGAGTGAGAAAGGGTAAGTGTGGGAGAGTTGATAAAAAAAATTATTTATTATATTATTGATAATAAATTACATAGTATCCTCACATTGTATTAAATATTTTTATTTATAAAATATTTGGCATTAGATCATTTATTTGAAAAGTTGATGAAAATTATAGTTTCTCCCCTTTAAATTGAACTTTAGTATTTCAACCATAAATATTATTATATGACTTATTTTAAAATAAAATTTTATAATACTGTTACTAAATCAATGGTTTACAAATTTTATTTATGACACATGAGTTTGATTGTGAATTTTTTTAAAGTAAACAATCCATGTTGTCAAAGATGTACTAGACTCTCTAGATTGGACACCACTTTAGTATTTGGGTCATAAATCCTTCATAATTTCTTGTATTGGATAAAATTTTGTGGATAAATTAAAGAAAACAATTTATCAAAATTAATATTTGCCTAAGGACATATTTTTCACATGTTTTGGAGGTCAAAGAGTTGGTGTAAGTTGGGCTAAAATATTTGGATGAATTTTACATTCACACTTGAAAATTATTAAAACCCTAGACTCCCCTCCACTTTATAAATATGTATTTTTATCATTTTGGGGTTTTCTTATGTGCCTTATAGGAATGGTATCATAGTATAAGTGGTGAATTTTTATTTCAATACACATTTGGAGGAGGGAATATTTCAATCTATGATCTCCTCCAAAATTCTCTTTTTCCTCTTATTTGATGTAATGTTGTTATTCTTGAAATAAACTCTCTATTTCTCTTCTATTTATTCTTTTTTATAAAATTTTATTCTTATTTAATTTACTTATTTGGGATAAAACTTAGGATTATAAATATTATTGTGTTATATCCATTCTAAATCTTTTTGAATTCAATTCGTTTCTATGATGACTACACCACCCATGGAAGAGTAGTTTTTCTCAGTAGTTGATCTACCTATTACCATATTCATTTAATTATTTTTAATCAATGAGATAATTTAATTAACTAAATATTATCAATTAAATTAGTTTTTAAATTAAAATAAACTCATAAAGAAATTGAATAATTAATAAAAAAAACCCATGAGGTTGAGTAATGTGTGAATTGGGAGAGCATGATCTTAATTGGTAAAAAACCACACCGGATCAATATATATAGTTCAAATATAATTTTTCAAATTACTTCATCCCCACTTTCAATATGTATATGATTCTTAACTCACCACCTACTATGAGGTAGCCATGGAATAAGAATCAAAGAAGGTTGTTATGATTGCATGTTCCGAAGATAGCCTATGGTTTAATTCATTTCATCTTTGTGGTGGAGGTAAATTATCATAGGGTTTGGGTATTAAAAACTAGGGGATAATAACTAAGTGGATTTTAATATGAATGATAATTATTAATCATTAAGTGAAAATTTATAGTTACATCTATTATGCATTTTAAAAATAGTTTTTATAAAAAATTCTTCTCATTGTGTTTTCTCAATCGCATTTCAAAAAAAAAGAACTACTTCCAGCATACTTATTAATTAATTATAGACCTAAACCCCCCCCCCTCATCATTATAATTTTTTTATTTATTTTTTCTTTATTTTTATAATACCATTAATATGTTTTTTTATTTACTGCCTCTTTGATAGATGACCTTAGTTAGCCACTATGTTGCACCTAAGTATCCAAAAACCAAAAATCATTTGAGAGTATCCACGAGAGTGCCTTTAAAAATTCTGTATCATGAATATCATAATTTTTATGATATTTAAATTTTAATTTTATGTTAATCTTTATTAAGGCTTAATATTCAGAAGATTACTAAATTGGTAAGGTATTTCTTACTCACTTTTTACTTTTGTAAGACACATACCATATTCACCACCAATTTATTTTATGTGGTGTATATAATACCCATGAATTTATTTTATGATTATTATAATGAAAATTATAGGGATTATATATCCATTTTAAGATATCTCTCACAGGTATTATGTTTCAAATGATTACTAATGTGGTGATGGATTTATGTTATGATCTCTTCATTTATCAGGATTTTTTATGATTAAGTCTCTTATGTAAAAATATTACGATCCTCTTATCAATAATTCTCATTAATTTTCTTCTACTATAGTTATTCATGATATTTAAAATTAGTAGTATTGTTTTTCCTCTTTTTTACTTTGAATAATCGATAAATGTTTATTAATAAAAATCATCACAATTTAACTCTTCTGTCAAAAACACTTTTTCTTACAAAACCATGTTTTCTAAAAAAAATTCAAAAAAAATAAAATTTTTTATATGAATTATTAAATAAATTTTAATACATTCTTGAATTTTTTACAAAACAATTAAATGAAACTTCATGAAATTTCCCAAACAACTCATGTTTTTCTTTTACCAAAAATGTGAAAGTGATATTAATTTTAACATGCACTGAATGAATGAAATTTTTCACCTCCATAACCAATAATTAATTAAAATCATCCTTTATAATTTTTTCAGTTTATTTTAAAATAAAATAATTTTTAAAAAAATATGAATTTTTTGTTTTTAAAAGGTATTTTCAAAGAAACATTATTTCCCGGAAGAAATGTTCCATGGGATATTTTAAATTAATTCTCTATCTAAGATGATATTATTTTATATAACTTATGATTTTCTTGGGATATGAACCAAGTATACCATTATTATTCATTCTCTTAATGGTTAATCATTACATGATGTTTATGAAACCCATTTCTCTTCCATGGGTTATACGAAGATAAAGTTCTTATGAGATCCTCTTATTTTTATATGGGTTATGCTAGGAAGAAATGATGAAATGATGATGAAACCTGTCTCTTTTCAATAGTTAATGATATGATGAAATGTTTATAAAACCCATTTCATTTTATGGGTTATTATATAATGAATGTTTTATAATCTTTTGGTACACATATGTATGATTTTCATTATGTGATTTGTGGGACCTATATCTCCCTCCAATGAATTAGGTAATGATAGATAACTTATGAGTAAATATGTTATGAATGTACCTGATTATATGTTCACAATATTATGCATTAACATGATTACAAGTTCACAATGTTATATGTGAAATAGATTAATTGTTCACAATGTTATTCATGAACTCGATTACATGTTCACAATGTTATGCATGAACCTGATTACATTTCACAGTGTTATATATGGACCAATATTTCATATCCAAAATGTTATGTATGGACCTGGTTATATATCCATAAATTAATATCAGGACTTTATTTCATTTCCTTAACTTAATGAGTGAATCTGCCACTATTTATACATGTTCACAGTGTTATAAGATTATGTTTATGTCATAATTCCACGTATTGTGTCAATGTTATGCTCTCATGGATCATGTTATTTAATTTACTTATGATTAATATCTTATTAACTACCAATATTTATTCTATGATTCAAGATTCTAATCATTGATATGCAAGGTATGTTTTTTATATGTTATAATCATGTTATCATACTCTTATGTTCATGTTATGCTTTTGTATCTCCCTTATTTACCCTTACTGTGCATCTAAGCTCATCTTTTCTTATGTTTCCGTTCCCAGGGTTATGAAGAGAGGTTTTAAGTAGGGTATATTTTTGAATAGTATGAGAGGAGAATATTTTTATGGGAGATGTTTCAGAACATTCACCAAAATATAATATTTTTTCCTTAGTCCCCAATGACACTAAACTATTATGATATTTAGGCATGTGTTTCTGTAATGTATTTAATATTCATTTAAAAACATTTAATATCCATATATGAAAATTTTGGGGCTCTATACATTTATTTTGAAATGATAATATTTTATTACATCGATCATGATAATGATCCATGATAGATTGGATATGATATTTTTAATTTATATTTATAATCAAATACCATTATTCTTATCTTATGATTTCATATGACCATCAATTGATATCTTCCATGTCTACCCTTACCGTGCATCTAAGATCACCATTTATTATGTTTCCTTTTCCTAGGTTTTGAAGAAAGGTTTATGTATTGTATGTTTATGAATAATAATAAATTGGAATATATTTATGGGAGATGTTGAAAATCTTTCCTAAAACAATAATATTGTGATACTATTATCCAAATACACTAAAGATTTATGGTCCTTAGGTGTGTCATTATATAATGTATTGGATATTAATCTAAGAATATGTAATACTTATTCATGAAAATCTGGGGTCTATATAGTTGTTATTAGGGGAAAGGTTTATTTAACCTTTGAAAAATAGGATGAGAATAACTTTAGTGAGATCCCTAGGGATATTTGTAAGGATAAGTCTAAGTATAATTCAAGGTATAAGAAAACATCCTAGAATTTTGGTGAAGGATAGGGAAAGTATATTTTATGAAATTACATCCCTATTGGAATACTAAAAGTGGATGTGGATTTGTAATAGTTATACCTAGGGTTAATAACTTTAAAAAGGGTAGATTTAACTAGACTTAATCATCACTTGGTGTATGAAAATGGGCCTTGTTTCCCACATGGTTTGAAACTCCTCGGGTATATGCTATGAAAATTCACAAACTCTTTATGAATCAACATGAAGGATTTGACTAATGAGCATGAATGAACTAGGTTAGTCCTAAGGTTTCATAGATTGAAAATAAGGATTCATGATTTATGATATCCTATAAATGATTTGTCTTTATTTCTTGATTATGTTCTATCCCTCTATGATTATTGTTTCTCACACTATAAATTTTTAATTTAGTCGATGGATGGAACCTAAAGGAACCATGTTAATGTTAAATTCAATGGATGATGCAATTATTTTCCCCTTGAGTGACCAAATTTTATGGCTTGGAATAAAAAATATCATTGTTATACTCACATAACATTATTATGATATGAATAATGCATAGAATCCAAACAAGAAAAGTAGGGAACAACATTCTTTTATTCCTTAATGAGGAAACATTCACCCCCTTTTAGTGGTTCCATTTATCTACTAATCAATAAAAATGGATAATTACCCCTGAAAAGATATTTTCCATTCTCTGTTGTTTGAAACATGAAAAATTTATTTTTTATATTTAACTTTTGGATGGAAAATAAAATCTGTGGTGGACTCTTATTAAGAACATGAGGTAACATGAAGAAATTATCTCTATAGAGTGGGATGAGTTTAAGATATTATTTATCAATAATTTTATCCCTTATATTCTTTGTATAAATAGGGATAAGGAATTACTTGTGATGAACTAGAAGGATGATGAATCTTTTGGTACCTATAAAGAAAATTTTATAAGAATTATGAGGTAATCTTCTAGTATTATCATCCAACATAAAATTCAGTTTGATTAATTATTTAGTGGCTTAAAACCAAGACTCTATAAGGTGTTATCTATAATATACTTTAGTATCTATGAATAAATTTTTTGAAATACACTAAATGTGGAAATTGAAATTGGTGATTCCCACTAATCTTGTGGTTCTAATATGAAAGGAAAGATCAAGTCTCATGAAAACACAAATAAATCACATGGTGGAAAGAAATTATAGATATCTACATACCAGAAATGTGGGAAGAAACATAAAAGGAAATTCTTGAATAGAACTTGAAAGTGATTTCAATGTGGAAGGGTGGGTCATAAATATCGTGAATGTTTAAAGGAAGTGAATGAGATGATTAAAGTCATTGAAGAGAAGAAGATTCCCACTAATGCACCTCCCATGATCCGACACTTCAAATGAAAATCTTATGGTAATTGTGCTAAACAATTCCCAAATCTAAAGGTTAATTATGATGATCAACATTATAAATATCTCATGATGATATAAAAGGTAAATCTCAAGCAATTGATATTTCTAATGGGGAGTACAAAAACAACATGTTGAAAATTACACTTATCATCCACTCTAAAACTTCTAATGTGTTATTTTACTCAACATCTACCCACTATTTTATATCTAAATAATTTTTTTAGGGTTTCAAAATTCCACCTCATCCATTTGATGTTAAATTAGTAGTTAAATCCCTAATGGTATGATTATCACATCTCAAGTTTATAATTATTATCTAGTTGAATTTTATGGGAATGTTATTCCTTTGAATATTTTTATTCTCACTTTGGTTGAATTTGATGTTATCATAAGAATGGATTGTATTTATCTATAAAAATAACAAAATAATTACATATTAAGGGAATTCAAATTTGATATTCCAAACCAACCTATAATCGCTTATTAGTGTGATGATAAATATTAACTTTAGATGGAGATCACATCCATTATATGGATCTTAATTACCATTCAAAATGAGGTGTTTGTCTCAAATAGTTAGGTATAAACTCAAAATTGATGATATTTTTATTGTATGGGTGTTTGTTGATATCCTTCCAGATTATTTTCCAAGTCTTTCACCTAAACACGAAGTTATGTTCTCAATATAACTCATACCCAGTTCCACACATATTTCAAAGACTCCCTGTAGAATAGACCTGATTTAGTTGCAGGAATTTAAGTAGCAACTCTATGAGAACCTTCAAAGGGGATTAATTCACCCTAGTGTCTCATAGTGGGGTGAACCATTTATTTATATTTAGTAAAAATATGGATCAATGTGACTCAGCATTTATTATTTAGAGCTAAACAAGATCATGATAAAGAAAAATTATCATCTACCCCATATTCATGGAATTTTTGATCAAATGAATGGTGTTGAATACTTTTCCATGATTCGCCTTCATTTATAAATCATAAATTGTGGGTAAAGAATGATGATATATCTAACATAGTATTTAATATTGGGTATATAAACTATGAATATATAGTAATTCCATTTTTTCTTACTAATTCCTCTGTTATCTTCATGGATTTAATGAATAGTCTTTATAGAGGACCTAGATCAGTTTGTGGTAGTCCTTATAGATAATATTATTATCTATTCAAAGATAAAGGAATATAATGAATACCACATGAGGATTATACTAAAGACACTAAGGATAATCTATAAAAAAAGACTACTAATGCTTAATTTTAGCTAAATTAATTTTCATTTTTAGGTTATATAGTCTCAAGAAAGGGTATATAGGTGGATCCGTCCAAGAAGAGGGTTGTCGAATGTTGGACCAGACCAACCATTTTGACTGAGATCTATATATTTATTGGTTTAGCTGGATTTTATTGACATTTTATGAATAATTTATCGTGACTATCTAATACACTCACCAAGTTAACTCATAAAGTCTCCAAGTTCCTCTAGATATATGAATGTGAGGTAAATTTCAAGGAACTAAAGAGAAGTTTAGTCAGTGCACCTATGGTTACTTTATCCTATAGTGGATAAGAGTTAATAATATTCAGTGATGCATCCAATAAGGGATTGGGATAAATTTTCTTATAGAATTACATGGTTATAGATTCTTCCTCACCATAATTGAAGGTTGATTAGAAAAATTATCCAACTCATAATGTGAAGTTAGCTATAGTAATTTTTTAATTAAATATATCAAGGAATTATCTTTATAGAGAAAGGTGTGATATATACTGATCATAAAATTTTAAAGTATAACCCTTGGTTTGTGGTTAGTGGATTTAATGTTATCCTTGCCCCAAGTGAGAAAATGGGACCAACTCACTCCACTAAATATTAAAGGGAGTTTAAATAATCTATTGAATCTAACAACCTTGTTGAAATTAACCTTACTAGTTATAAGTATACGTGGTATAGAAGACACTATAACATAGTGGTGGTTATAAAATTGGACAGAGATTTCACAAATGATATTGTCCTCAATAAATGGTACACCATTTCTAACATCACCATCCCTAAACTTAATTTCTACCACCATCCTTTCCGGGTAAATCTCACTATAAAACACCATAATCCAGTTCTTCCCATCATATTTAACAACACTTGGTCTCCTAACCCTAATTGGGAGAACATTATTAAACATTCTTGGTCTTCCATGCATCATTTCAATGATGATTTTTCTTGTACCACTAAATTAAAAAATCTAAAATAGAACCTTAAAGGTTGGTGTAGTTCCAAATCCAAACAAAGTGATAATGACATTATTCATTTGAAAGAAGAACTTACCCAACATCAAAACACCACTACTGGCACTAATTTTTTCACTGATTCGCTACATGAAATCAATATTACTACAAAACTTGTCTCTTTTGTCACCTCTAAAGATAACATGTGAAAACAAATTTTCAAAACCAAATATCTCACATATGGTGATAGAAATACTAAATTCTACAACTCCCTTAAAAGAATAAAGAAATCTAATAGACCTCTTTCCATCCTAAGATATGGGGACAACCTTATTGATACTAAGAATGGTATTACCAGTCATGTAGTCTCTTATTTTGAAAATATCTTCAACAGACCTTCCACTAAGAAAAACCATCTACCTGATATCATCCTGGTTCTGGTCAATGATGTGGAAAACTCTTTTCTTACTAGAATCCCTCTTGATCATGAGATTATATACACTATCTTTAGTTTAAATCCTAATAGTTCTTTGGGAATTTATGGTTTCAATAATGGCTTCTATCAACAATTTTGGGATATTATTCAAACTGGTGTTTTTAGACTAGTTTGGAATTTCTTTACTAATGGTATGCTCCCTCATGGGTTAAACACCTGGTTTCTCTCCTTGATCCCTAAAGTAGATAATGCCTCAAAAATTCATCAATTTAGGCCCACTGCTCTAATCAATTCCCTTTATAAAATCATCACCAAATTTATTTCCAATATATTTTATTTTATTATCAATAAAATTGTTTTTTGGAACCAATTTGGATTCTTTAAAAGAATTTCCATTCAAGATTGTATTTGTCTCGCCTCTAAATGTACTAACAATTTAAATAGAACTCACCAGGGTGTAAATATTTTCATTAAGATTTATATCCAGAATGATTTTGATACCATGGATTGGAGTTTTATTTTCAAGGTCTTTCGGAACTTTGGGTTTAACGATTCTTTTATCAATATAATTAAAACTCTTTTCAACTGGGCTAGCATATCCATCCTTGTTAATGGATCTCCTAAGAGATATTTTAAATGCACAAAAGGATTCAGACAAGTTGAATTTATCTCTTCCATTCTTTTCACAATTGCAGAAGATTACTTTAGCAGATTGATCACTCACTTTATTAAGAAAAACAAGCTTAAGTTGATTAAGGATTCTATAGGAATTTTAATATTCCTAAACACCTATTATATTCGGATGATATCATACTTTTATAAAAAGGCATAAATGGAATATCCAAAATCTCAAATGTTCCCTCTTACACAATAAAGATATTTTTATTCAAATCATTAGTTAGAACCAATCCTTTACCCTTTTTGGGAAAATGTTTCCTAATAATAGATAATCCAATATTATTAATGATTTTGGTATTAAAGAAGGATCTCTTACCTTCACCTACCTTGGTGTTCCCATTTTCTGGGGTAGACAAAAATCTTGTTACTTTTTAAAAACTGTTGACCAAATCCTCCACCAACTTTCATCTTTGAAAGGAAAATCCATCTCTATGGCTGGAAGTATTTTTCTTGTCAAATCTACGATTATATAAAAAATTCTATACTCTTTGATTATTTATAAATGGTTTTTTGGTCTTCTAAAAATAATTAATGTATCTATAGAAAACCTTTTTTGGATTGGAAGCACGCTTGAAAGGAAATTGGTGACTTTTACTTGGTCTACTTGTTGCAAACCTTTATAGAAGGGTGGTCTCAGTATAAAAAATCCCAAAATCTTAAATGATGCATTATAATCCAGGATCACTTGGAACCTTCTTCATAGCAACTCTGACTCCATTTCTTTCCTGAAAAATATATTTCATAACAAATTGAAGAAGGGAAATTTTAATTACCTGAGCTATTCCATTTGGACTTCCATTAATAATGTTTTTTCCAACATCATGTCTAAATCTAGATGGATGGTGAGAAGAGACTCTTCCATGAATTTTTGGCACAACAAACAGATTGGTTCTCCTCTCATATCTATGATTTCCCCAAATCAAATTCCTAATCACACTAACTATATTATAAAGGATGTTTTTATCTATAACAACTTTAATTTTCCTAAAAATGTAAATTATGTCATTGATAACTACCCTTTTTCTAACATTAATTATTTTTTAATTTGGGAACCTTCTCATAATGGAATTCTCGACTCAAAAAGTTTTTACAACCGTGGCTTTATTAATTCTAAAAATGATTTATATGGATTAAAAACTATGATAAATTATGGTTAAAACCTTTGATATTCACTCTTATTTTCCATATTTCTCACAAGAGAGTTCCCACTAACACTTTTATTCAGTCTTTTGGAATCCATATTTTCTCTAAATTGAATCTTTGTAACTAACATCATGAAGACATTAACTATATTTTTCTTTATTGTGTAACTGCTACTCCTATTTGGGATTATGTGCTTGATCTTTTTGAGTTAAAATGCTTACTTAATGACTCAATAAACTCTCAACTTCATCATTGAGCGGATCTTCAAGCCTCTCAGAAAATCAAGATACTTTTCTTAACTATCATTTCTAAACTTCTTCATGTGATTTGGTATTATAGGAATGCAATTATTCATAACAAATACTCACTTAGTTTAAGTGAATTTTGGATGCGGATCCTCATTTCCATTCAAAAAGCTGCTTTGATTCAAAAGTGGTTTGTCAACAACACAGTTAATGACTTTTGGATTCTGTGTTAGCTTTGTGTTAATGGTATTTATCCTTAGCCTAGATTCAATTTTTAAGTGTTCTAGAAAGATCCACTCTTAGGCTGGGATAATTTTAATGTTGATGGTACTTCTAAAGGAAACTCGGGCCCTTCAGGATGTGGCATTATTTATATAAATAACTCTAGGAAGATTTTTGGATGTTTCTATGGCACTTGTGTCATCTCCTAGACTCTAGAGGCTGAAATTATAAGTGTGATCTATGTTATCCCCTTATCCAAGCAACATGGTTGAAACAATATCTAGATTGAAAGTTACTCGAATACCATCGTTCAAGCTATTTGGAATGGTGTGATGCACCTCGAGTGGCCTCTTAAAACATGCTAGATGGACTTTCTTCATTCACCCAGGAACTTCAACTATATTATTACCAATTCCTTTCGTGAAGCAAAAACGGTGGTGGATGGTCTTGCAAATATGGGAGTCAACCATGTCACCAATTGGTTGGATGACCTCCCTATTTATTTACTTCCCCTTTATGATAGATATTGTAAAATAATCTCATCTTTTAGACTCTTGTAACCCCCTTTTCTAATCATAATTGTTTCCTTTGGTATATTGACCAAGGCACCACCTTCATAAAAAATGTGGGTAAAATAGACGTAAAAGGATTATATAGAGATTAAAAAAGGTGAAAAATGTTATTTATTTCATCCTTGATTATGATGGAAGGATAGGATGTGGGAACATTGTATTTGTTCCATTGATACTTGATTTGAAAATAATAGTTGTTAGAGTAATCTCATAATTACTCTTTCTCTATTCATCCTGTAAAAACAAAGATGTATAGAGATCTGAAAGAGTACTTCTAGTGGGATAGAATAAAGAGAGATATTTCATATTTTTTTTCTAGATACATGATATATTGGTAGGATAAGAAGGAGATACAAAATTTTATGGGGATGTTACAACCATTATCCATACCATAATGAAAACAGGAAAACCTCACTATGGATTTTTTCATCAGACTCCCCAAAACCTATAAAGGGAAAAATGTTATATGGGTTTTATTTGATAACATTAAAAATTTATAACACTTCATCACAATTAGATAATATTTTTCTTTTGATCATATTTTTAGGATATACATGACAGAAAGTGGCATGGTTTCATAGTGTACTACATTCTATTATATCTGATCAGTATTGGAGGTTCCCCTCATTGTTTCAATGAAGTCTTCAATAATCACTTGATACTGAGTTGATTTTCATCACTGTGTATCATCCTCACACATATGGTTAGTCTAAGATAACAATTAAAAACAAAGAGTTTATTTTGAGATCATGTTCTATAGATTTTAAATGTTTTTGGGATCTACACCTTCCCCTAGTTGAGTTTTTATACAACAATAGCTTTTACTCAAGCATTCAGATGGATCCTTATGAATCCATATATTGAAAGAAGTGTATAACTACAACATAATGGGACTAAGATGGAGAAATAAATATATTATGATCTAGTCTAGTTGATAAAATGGTCTATAAGGTTAGTGTTAGTTAGCAACACATAAGGGAAATACAAAGTCAACATAAAATTTATACTAACAATTACTGGTGTAACCTAGAATTTGAAGTTGGTGAAAAGGTGTTTCTAAGAATTTATACATGGAATAAGGTAATGAGATTTGTAAAGAAGGGAAAACTAATCTCCATATATATAGATCCCATTGAAATTTTTGATCATATGAGGACGGTATATTATCGATTGGTGCTTTCACCAAACCTCTCTCAAGTACATAAGTGTTCCATTTATCTCTCTTAAGGTAGTACATACATTTGCTTAACTTATATTGAACTCACAGGTCATAAATCTGGAACATGATCATTCTTATAAATAACAGTGGGTGGTGATTCTATATTATAGAGAGAATGTTCAAAGAAACCATACCACTCACCTTTTTAAAGTTTTATGGTGAAACCACCAATTTTAAGAATCTATGTGGGAACCTAAGCATATGATGAGGCATAAGTATCAAATTTTATTTGTATAAGAAGGAATAACATCATGGCATAAATTCATTATCACGGGGATAGAATGTAACACCCTGAGTTTTTATGATTTTTTTTTGAATAAATTTAATTTTTTTGATAGCTTTCATTATATACAACACTTAGTTTTAAGGAACATTAATATACTATTAATATTATTATTTTAACATGACCATTATAACCGAGCCATTAAAATTGTAAGTATTAATAGGAATAAAAAAACTAAAGAAATTAAGTATAATGGTTTTTTATAAATCAAACATGTTGAAAAAGGGTACTTAATTTTTAGTAAATTCCTCATATGTTTCCAAAATACTATTCTCACAAAAAAATAGTTTTTTATTTTATTTTGTGAAAAAATATTAAATGTAATTTTTCTCACTTTTAGAAAAAAAATTAAAAAAATTAAGTTAGTTTTTTAAATCAACAAGTAAAAATTGTCTTAGGGTGTATTATTGATAATTTTCTACCAAGATTAATTTTTCAAAGAATAGTAAAAATACAATTTATTTTTATTAAAAACTGTATTTTCCATTAAAGAATTTACAGGCTCCATTTTATTTTAAGAAGGTTTTAAATGTAAATTTTTTTTTAATTTTATGTTAATTAATAACATTTAGGTCATTATAATAAACTATATATAGATAATTTTTATATAAAAACTTTTTATACATTTGATGAAATTTCTTTTGAAAGTTGAGTTTTTTTCATCATGTTTGTGGGTTTAATTTGAAATTAAATTCATCCAATTATTTGAATTTAATTTGTAAAAATGGAATAAATATTTTTAATAATGATAATTGATATTATATAATAAGGTCAAATTAATTTTTTATAATGAATAATAAAGACAACTAAAATTAATTATAAAGATTAAGGTTAAAATGAGGTATTGCGAGTTAAATGTGCATGGGTTAAAATTAATTTTCCTAACACATAATATTTTTATTAGATAAATGAGAATTAATATTTATAATAATTGGTTCCATATTGTCTCATAATTCTCGTTTTACTTTTATCATTAAGAGATAGATCAACTAGGTAGATAAATAAATAAAACTAGTTACCGTACTAAAAACTAAAATGGTAAAAGTAAGTAAACATAAATGATAAGGATTAAAAACTATAAAGAATTTGTTTTATTAGGATTTTATAAATCATATAATCCCTATAATCTATTATTTATTTATTTTTTAGGCACTTGGGTTGATATTGAGTTCCCATTATTGAATAGTTTTCGTTATTTACAAAAATGTCACTCCTCTTAAATTATAAAATGGAACTTCCTCCACTAACTTATCCACACATATTAATACATTTATACCAACAAAAACATTAAAAAATATCTCCCCAACATCTTTATAAACTTTATATATCTTTTTTTATTTCCAAAAGACTAATCCTTGGGTTATTAATAGGTGGCCTAAAGGATGTGTTTTTAGGCGAAGGTAATTGTCTTCACTAAAAACTTTCTTTTTACATATTATCTTACCACATTAATCCATTTACTAATAATTCCAATATAAATTATATATCATATACCAAGGTTTTATTATATTTATTTCATAACCTATATCCATCTCCTCTTCTATCAAATGGGAAACGAAATTGTCGATCATGTGTACAGCGGACTATTGCATCACGAACCGATGTAATATGATTACCATCACCGACTCTCATGAAAGGATATAATTATGGATTTAAATTATATATTATATTAATAAAATAATTATACTTATTTAATTATAATATCACATATATATTATTTCTTTACATTCTATGGGAATAAGATAACGTCGCTCGTGTGTACGGAGGACTACCGCCTCGCAAAGCGATGTGATTCATTTTTCACTTAGACTTTGCATGGAAGGTAATGAGGATAAAATTAATGAATATATTTGATATATGTAACATAATAACTAATATATAAAGGTGATATATTATTTACCTTCCTTTCATATCATCCATCGAGAAGATGGAAACAATGTTCATGTATACGTACGGTATACCATCTCTATGAATGGTGTAATATAATTTCTATATCTTACTCTTATAGATTAATATAAATAAATATATAATGAATATATATGATATTTTTATCATGGTTAAAAAATTTATATTATTAAACCAATATCAAAGTAAAATTACTAAAAATACATAATCAAAACAACATGAAAAATGAAGCAGTTATTACCCAAAAATGATTTTAACAAGGAATTGTTAATAAACGGGTAATAAATGGTCATAAGTAAATCATATATGGTATGATATATATAATTATAATTATTTAATTTATTTTTCACAAAACTATATTTATTATAAATGAGTTTTTAACATGTACTAAGGATTTCCTGACTTGAGGTAAAGGATTTCTATTCTCTATTTTATTTCTGGGATACATATGTCATATTCATTACTCATTTATTTTATGTGGAATATATATTGACCATTTTACATTTTATATCATAAATATACTTATTTTAATTATATTTAATGTTTCTCTTGATGATATTATTTAATAGTTCTTGCGATTCAGAATTTAACAAAGTGGTAATGGATTTTTGTCTCACTTTTATTTTTATAGGACACATGACTTTTATGACACTTGTTTCTTTTGTGTGGGATGTATATACTGACCATGAATTATTCTCATGAAAATTATGGTATATAAATATACATATAATGTTATTTATTTCATGAATTACAATTCAAAATTTATCGAAGTGGTAAAGGTTTTATTTTATAATCTCACTATTTATCGTGGTTGTTTTTTATTAAGTTTTTGATGGTGGGTTATTATGATCTACCTTTCAATAAAATGATGTATTTTCTTATCCTATGGTTATTTATGGATAATACAAGTTTTAAATTCATCTTACTCTCTTTATGTACTCAATAATCCAAAAAAAAAATTTAATAAAAAAATTAATTTATTTCTCTCTTTGATCAAAAATCATTTTTCTTCCATGTCCATGTTTTCTAAAAATGTTTTAAAGAAATTTTTAAATATTATATAATTATTATTTAAATAAATATTTACCCATGTTTAAATTTTTTAAAAAGAATCATCTTTTCATTTTTTGAACAAATCTCTTTTGGCTTCTTATGAAAAATGTGAATGGATTATTTGTTGTAACGTGTACGGAATGAATGGAATTTTTTCCATCATAACAACTCAATTATTTTAAGATTTATTTAAAATCGTTCATGATTATTTTCAACTAAAATTATTTTATTAATATTTTGAAAAAAAAAATATATTTTAAATAAGGGATTAAAAATGTAAAGTATATTTTCCTCAATAATATTTAATAATATTTTTATATAATTTATATTCATAAATGAAAACAAATTTTGGTTTTTCTAATGCTTTACTAGGGATATGATACAATGGTGTCATCCTTATTCTTTATTTGGATTATTTATTCTTATGATTGTGATGAAAAAAATATATGAAACATGTTCCTTTTCCCCGGGTTATGTTATGATGAATTGATGAAATTTTTATGAAACATGTTTCTTTCCATGGGTTATACTTAATGAAATAATGATGCATACTTATTTTTCATTAGTTATAATATGATGAATTTTTTATGATCTTGTGTATCACAAATGTACTAACTATGTTATGGGTGACACCTATATCTCTCTAAAATTCATTGGGTAAAGTTTTATATCTCATGGGATAATTATGAGAAACATACTGATGTTCTTGGTCCACTAAGGGGAACTAGATGATGTGCATGATCTACTATAGGAAATAGGTGATGATGCATGATACATTATGAAATGGGAAATAGGTGATGATGCTTGATTATTTATGAAATAAGAAATATGTTTTTATTCCTGATCCATTATTTTTGGATGGTCTTATATGTTAACCTTGACATATGAAATGGTTTTTACACTTATAATGGTGACACAATTTTATGACATGATATTATGGGTCATGATTTATTTATGATGATTTATCACTCTCATAGTTCATGTATTTTGAAATGATAATTTTTGTTTTCTGTTTCATGAATGAGATCCATGATAGATTGGGTATCAACTTTGTAAGTTATATTTATAATCTCATATCCTTTTTCTTATCTTATTATTTTATATGATTTTCAATTGATATCTTCTATGTTTACCCTTACTGAGAAAATAATATCACCCTTTCTTATGTTTCCTTTACCTAGATTATTAATAAAGGTGTAAGTAGGAAATTTTTATATATATTACTAAATGAGAATATCTTTATTTGACATGTTAAATATCTTTCATGAAATAAGAAGATTGTGAAACTATAATCCAAATACATTAATCCTTTACAATACTTAGGAATTTATTTATGGAATTTATTGGATATTCATCTAAAAATATGTAATATTTATGTATAAAAATATAAGGTCTCTATAATGGTCTTTGTGATCCCCCCCCCCATAATATAGATATTAGCAACTATGGAGGTCCACCCTAAAGTACAGTCCATAAAGGACCTACGAGTAGAGATTAGATCATCCAACAGAAATTTCATTCCTAGGGCTATATAATATAGTGTTTCATCCTATATTCATAAATAAAGATATATTGTAAATCCTACCCCAATATAAGAAAAAATGGTTATGGAGGTCCTCCATGTAGAATTCAATAAAAGGTCCTCCTCATAGTGGCTTCTCACCCCAATGTGAAGGTCCTCCTTTACAAGGAAAAATTTTAGTCTTACCTCATATCGAGAGGCACTAGATAGTTTGATGTCAACTAAATCAGGTCTATCTTTATTGTTTGGTGATATTTCATCCCAACCAAGGTATATTACATAGTAGAAGTTATCATCTTTTCCACCTTAGGGACTCTTCATAATTTATTCAATAGAAGAAGTTTCAAATGAAATCATTTACTTTAATAAGGAAATAGGGGAACAACCCATGTTCTTAGATATGGTTGATGAATCTATCTTTGGGAATGAGGATAATCTCATGGTTATATGGAAATATCTAGCTAAAGGTGATATACCTATGATGTTATGGCCCATAGTCACCTCCTAGTATGACATTGCAAATATTTTTAAAGAGTAATTCATGAATTTACTATGAATTCACCTATGGATGACCCTCCACCATCTCAAGGAGAAGTATTTATACTATGAGGAGTACACTACCTACATTGAGGAGGTAATTGATATTTATTAAAAAATTGACTTGGATTCCATATCAGATTCATAGAAACCAAATTTAGTAAGGATTTGTTGATACCACCAGAAAGAATTTATTATAATCATAATGGTAATCCAATAGTTAATTCTGGATGGTTCACTTAATTTATGTGTTAGTGGTGGGGATAATATTAATCCATATATTTTACCCCCACAAAATGGTAAATCTAGTTCATCGAGGAGTGTAATATATAATATTATCACTTGAGAAAAGTTTCAAGCCTAAAATCCACATATTATATTTGTTCTATTAGGTGACACCCTAACACATCTAAGTCCCATAAATGGATTACTTTATGGGATTAATCCATTAATAGGCTCTTACATTAAACAAACATGAATGTTGAGCAAGAATCTCTTTTGAGGAAAGAAAAACCTGAATCCATAGAAACCCTTAGTGGTGAGTGGGTCATTTCTAAAAAATGAAATGATCTTATCCCATTATTGGGTAACATCTCAAAAAAATCAAAAAGTTCATGATATCCATGTAATTTTGGGAATAACCCCATTATGCAGGGTTGGGGTCATTTTTACCACAACCCTGACCACTCAGGTCATCAAATCCACAGTGACTCCAAGACATGATGGTGGTGGATCCAAGACAACCCCAACCCATAGGTATGGGATAATTTATATAAAACACACCACCTCCTATATCTAGGAAATTAGTATTCTCTGATATTGGATAAGTTCTTCAAGAATGGAAAACCTCACAGTTTATCCCCTTTCGCAATCCTTCCACTTCAATAATGAAATACTTAGTGAAAGTTGTTGGAAATTCCCTTTGGGTGTCTATACATCAAGTAGGGTAGTATAATATTTATAGGGTTTGTAATCCAAAGTGGTCTGGAAATAATAAAAATGTTAAATGGGATCATAATCCACCCTACAGAAAATATTATGCGGGTTAGAAATCCCTTTGTTACTCTAAAGATGATAGGGAAATTATTCTTTTTATTTTTTATGTGTTAGTTGACCTCATTGGTTTTGATATCATGAATGACTTAGAGAACTATCCTATCATCAAATCATGTGATGATGAGGTTTACTCCTAATATATGGTTCATGTCAATGAATAAGGTGTTCATACCTAGAATCCAAGGCAATCTTGATATTTGGAAACTCTATCGAACACCCAATTACCATCTACTTTGTGTGATTCAACTAAAGAGAGGAAAAGTTATGGATACATCCACTGCTATCCCACTACCCAAAAATATTGAACCACTTTCCATTGAGGAAAGTCTCACCCAATATTAAACTAAGATACTATAATTGAGGAAACTTAATTTTGAACTACTGAAAGGAAATACCCCTACTGAGTATAATTATTAGTTAGAGGCCAATGTCTCTCCTTTAGTATGCATTCAAACCAAAGGAACCACTCATACTATGAGATAAGAGTTTAATTATCTAGTTGGGTCTGGTTCTAGACTATTGGTTTATTTAAACCAAGTGGGAAAAGAATATAAAAACCTTTCCATGCTTCAATAGCCGACACCATTTCAAAAAATCTACCACAAGCTAGCTAAAATAGGATATCTATATCCAGAACAAGAAAACTGATAGTATCAGGTTTCACTAACAACTTCTATTAGGGAATCAACCTAGGTGACATTCCCACCAAATATCTATGACTCCATTAAGTCTCTCACTTTTTGAATGGAATATATGGAGGGGTGACATGCATCAATAGAGACAAAAATAAATCCATACTCTGATTGTGTATATTCTACTCTTCGACCATGTACTTTTTTGTAACCCCACTTTCCCCATATTTAATGTAATGGTAGATCTAGATCAATAGTTGACACAATTTTTATTTTGATGTCATCCCATGATAGAGATGTTCGAAAAAAATAAGTGGAAAAGCTCAAATACTTTGACAAAACCTTATAAATGATAGCTTTTTTCTAATATAGTAATTTTCTAGTATGGTTTATTTCCAACTAAAAATATCTATAACAATAGTTCCAATATTAATTTTACTCAATGTTAAATAATATGACCATCCTTGACCTATTGAATTTAAAACAATGATAAAATTAGAGGGTCTCAAACTTTATTGTCATATATAAAAGAATAACTTACACCCATAATATATAGATTCCTCAGGTGATATGCATCGATAATATCTATGAAAAAACCAAATATATCATTCATTATACTATAATACCATAGTGGTTTTTTTAAATTTTCAATTGCAGAATAATTCCTAGTGGATTTCATCCAACAGTCCACGGCCAAGTATCGAACGGCATCATTGGTGTCATAAAAACTATGGTAGAGTAGAAGTTGAAATTGTCAATATTATGCTTGAATAAATGTTGACATAGGTATCCAAGAACACATAATATAAAGTGGAACCTCCCCCTAAAAGTATGGAATAGCAACAACACACCCAATAAGTGGTGAATAAGGAGCAATGACATCCACCATTCAAGAATTAGAGGAATAAATTTTACACCTTTCAATAAGAGAAAGTCCAAGATCATTTTATTATTTCCATGGGAAACAACTTTACCAAGTTTCTAAAGGCCAAGAAGCCTAATGGGGTCAAATGAAAAGGTCTCCCTAATTACTGCACCTTCCATAAAATTTTTGACTATGACATTTAAGAATGGTTTATATTCAAGGATATACACTAGAATATGGTTTATTATTAACAAATAAAGATGGGAAGACCCTTAGTGAAATTGACCCATATTTCTACCACTTTACTAGGGAAAGAAAGAAAATTTAAGGAAATCCCAATAAAGTGTGGATAAAAATTCGATTACTGGATGATTAAGAAATCAGTCAACCGGGTGCACACCATGCTCATGACATAGATAAACTGGCCAGTTGTTACCCCAGCTCCCCATGTAATAGAATAGATGAAATATTCATTGATATAATATTCTAAAAAATGGTGAAATAGCCATTGGTAAAACTAGATACAGGAGGAAAATTCTTTTCCAGTTCCCAAGATATTTTAATGTATCTCAAATTTCTTACTTTAATCATTAGGAGGGCAGACATCATCCCACACAATGAGGCAATAGTCACTGCCCCGCCAAATGGGATCCCCATTAAATGAAGAATCATAATATATATATTTTTCAATGTGATTCAATTATAAAACCCGTTATCATATGAAGAAGATATATATAAACTTTACTCATCCTTCCATATTTAGAGAAAAATCGGATGGGGTCATAAATTTCGAGGAGATCATGGTAAATGAAGATTAAATGGACCTTGATATTCTGGAACCACTTATGATAAGGCTATATATGTCATATAAACTCAAATAAAATCCCTCCAATGAACCCAAAACAAGCATAAATATAATCTTAAATCATCCAGGTATCACTCAGATACCATCATATTAGAGGAATGGCACATAAATTTGCAGTTTTCTAGTTAATGTTAGCTTGAGTTAAGGCTAGTTCAACCCAAATCGTAGCTATTAGAACACCCCATTATGGTGATCAAGGGAAGGATTCACTGACATAAAGGACGTAAGGCAAGGACACAACCGAAGATTGGAAGTGTGGGACCATTATTTAAAAATATAAAAATTTTAAAAGTTGTCCATTTTTCTGACTAAAAACGCTATTATGGATACTCTTCACCTCTATGTTTAGCTCAGGGAATCCCCCATTTATGCCCTTTTGAGTTGTTAAGAGTCAGAATCCAAATTCTCTACACTTAAATCATATCATGAGAGATTGACCCTATCAAATATCACACTACCATTTCCTTCATGAATAAATATCAGGAAGCATCCATACTTGGGCATATAATTCCCTTGTATATATCCATCAAACTTGACAATATTGGAATTTTTTTTGTCTTAATAGGTAACCGTTTTTTGATCAACCTCATATTAATATGAACCCTACATGTCTTGGGTTATAGTGAGGTATACCTAACTCTATATAAACTAACAATTCAAGGGTATTAAAGGGTGATAAAATACTACTTGGGAGGATAAAATATAAAGCCTTGTTTGGTGACCTCATATCCAACTCTGAATTCATGGTGGTCTACTAGGACATGGCTTCAAATATACTATTGTGAAGGTTGTGGAACAATAAGCATGTGGTGGTACCTTTATCATTCCATTAGTTCCTCAATTACTCCATCAATGTGTGGGATGGAGTGTTCTTTGGTGATAGATATCCCTTCACATCATGTGACTCCCAATATATAGATGTAAGATGCTACTAAAGGGAGCGAATGAAACCAATAGTCGAAACTCTTATCCAGATAAATCCCACTAATGACTTTGAGGTTGGACCTATAAACCCATGGAATAAAATCTATAAAGTCTATATGTTTTCCTTCAATAAGATTAAGAATATCACTCCAGATTTAAAAGATTAATGGTTCTTGTAGATCACCCCATCCTTATGATCTCAGTAGTGTCGACTGAACCCCTCTAAGAAGAAGATGCATATTATCGCATTGTAGATGATAATAGCTCAAATAAAAATTCTCCCTCAATGTCACTAGGATCCAAATAGGTCCTGATTTCATTTTTAGAACCTAAATATAATTTTACATCAACCATAAAAACTAAAAAATGCCTCCATATAATCTCTAAAATATCAGGATGATGACACATCACCTACCCCTGATGAGAGTGGGTAAGATAGATAATTAATCTAGGATTCTCCATCATAATATTCCTCAATATTTGGAAATTTCTTATTTCCATCTTAAAGACCTAAGGATCTAGTCCCACACTCTACCCCTACATTGGTACTCTTATGATCTATATATTCATAATCATTATTCAAAAGAGATGAAAATTCTTATGTGATGTATTCAAGGTCTAAAAATTATCCTTCTCCTACAATGTTAAATTATATTAAGGCTGAATAAAAAGATACTATAGTTTACCCTCTAACATTTGAGGAATGAATCTCAATCGCCATTAGTGAACTCATATAGGTCAATCTTGGAATAGATAAGGATCTTTAGGCCACATTGATCAGTTCTTCCATGTTTCTTGAAGATCAGGAAACAAAAACCACTTTTCTCAAGTAGCACTGTGATGCATACCTATAATTGTATAGAAATACTTGGAATTTATCGCAATGTGGATACCCACCATTTGGGTTTTCCTAGTGATAATCATGGTTTTAATTATGAACCTAGGAAAATGAATCCAAATTATGGTGTCCATGTAGAATATGAAGTTGAAAATATCATTAAATACAACATCATTTAGAAAATTCAATACCAGAAATGTATTTCTAATATCATTCATGTCAGGAAAAAGAGTGGGAAATTTTGATTTTACATTAATTTCATAGATCTCAACTGGAACTAACCAAATGATGACTTCCTAATCATAATCATGTAGTTACTAATTGATGTGACCATAGGTTTCTAGATCCTATCCTTTATGGATTGGTATCCTAGCTATAACCAAATTTTAAAGTCCCTTGAAAAATAATAAGGAAACTCTTATAGAGACACCCAAAAGGTATATTGTTATCAAGTAATGTCATTTTTATTGAAAAAAATTTCACTACGTATCAAAATTACATTTATTGTATCTTCTATACAATTTTTTGGAAAATAGTATAATGTTATGTGGATGAATTTTTTATCATCACAACAATGTTGAGATCGTATTATTGATCTTGAAATAGTTTTCACTAAACTAAATCAATGCAACCTAAATATGAATCCCAAAAAAATATTCTTTTGGGTAACTTTTGGGAAATATTCTCACCTTCCTGTCACATTATCATGGTATCGAAGTATACCCTAAAAGGCTAGTTCAATCCTTGATACGCCTCTACCCCATAATCACAAATAGATGAGGGGACACCAGGGTCATTTGGATTATATAATATGTTTCTTCACCAATATCACTAGTAACTGACTTTCCTTCACAAATTTAATGAATAAGGGAGTCACCTACCAATTGGATGAATATTTTCAAAGATATTTTTATGATCTCAAGTAGGGCCTCATGTGCCCATTGATAGAAGGAAGGTCTCTCATCCTTTATGTGTAAATCGATCTCTAGACACCCTTTTTAATCAAAAAAAATGATCCAGGAAATAAACCTCTATTATATTAGCAAAACCATGATGGATGTTGATACTTGATATTATGACATCGATAAAAACTATTTTCATTTATTTTCACAACACTTAATCTAATTCGTTACTTATAGCATCATATGGTCTATCTTGTCTCTCATATAGACTCAATCAAATACATCATTGGTTTTCAGATATTAACTAGTAACCCTGAAATGCGAATGTTCATCCAACAATAGTTTAACATCAATTTTCTATCTCTAAAGGAAACCAAAGGATATGAATAGAAAAATTTTCTATTAGCACAACCTACCTCAAAAAAACCCTAGTAAACACAAAACTTATAAATGATGGTGTTTTCTCTACCCATGATACTCCCCAAATATGATTGATATATTTTGATAGTTCCTCTATAATTCCAATATGAAAAATGATAGAAAATCTAAAACACAATAGATTTATCTTAGTAATTATTCATATCTACCCATCCAAGGCAATTCTACCTTATTATTTCCAACTATTATAGGGTTTCACCAATAATTAATAAGAATACAAGCCCTTATTTCAATCTTGGATCTATAATGATGGATACCAATTTCCTAATTTAATATCAAGGGTGATTTAAATTTTGTGATTAATAATATTGATGGTGAATATTCCCTTAAGAAAGAGTTTTTCGTCCTACTTCTTGATTATGTGTGATGGTTGATAGATTATCTCCTCTCAGATCTAATACTTTCTCACAACCCATATTCACATAACACTCAATATGATTCACTCTCCAACCATATCCCTAGGAGATCCAAACTTGGATGAAACAATCATTTCCATCACTCACCATAGAGTAGTTTCTCTATTCATTGGAAATGACATGGATGGTATCAATGAGATCAAAACTACCTCAGATCAAGATAATATTATATCCTCACTAATTGATTCTACTATTTGATATATTCCCCCCATACTAGACTACATATAAAGAATAATTATTCTATTGAACCAATCTGAAGAAGCAAAAAACCAATGGTGAGAAATGAACTACATCTTCTATGATAAAACTAACTCTAAGAAGTTATTCTGTAAATAAATCTTCAATAGAGTACTCTTAATATGAATTGAATTACTGGACACCATTATCATCATGTAGAAAGTCCATACAGAAAACTCTGATTCACATCGATCAAGAACCAATCTTTCCCATAAAATTAAAAGGATTTCATATTTCTATCCATATATGACACAATATTAGGTGGAGTTCACAAAGAAATTTTGTGCCTGCCAAATGCATTCCAATTTCATTAATCATCCACAAGAGTTGTTTCATACCACCAAATACTCTAATTTATTTGTCATCTAGGGAATTTATATTATGGGGATATATACCCACACTGCATATAGTAATTTAAAACATATCCTTATTTCCATAGAATTCTTCTTCAAATAGGTTGAGGATATATCCCTCAAGAAAGTCAGAAAAGATATCATCAGTTTTTTGAAGACAAAAAACATTACCAAATTTTTTGTTCCCCACACAATCTTGATGAACAATGTCACAAAATTTATTTTTTCCAATTTGAAAAGGTTTTATCAACAATAAAATA
This sequence comes from Viscum album, assembly GCA_963277665.1. Taxonomy (NCBI): domain Eukaryota; kingdom Viridiplantae; phylum Streptophyta; class Magnoliopsida; order Santalales; family Viscaceae; genus Viscum; species Viscum album. The sequence continues at coordinate 1,616,032,067 of OY728136.1, read as the reverse complement.
TTCATTCCAACCACTCATGTCCCTGCCATGCATTGGTAAATATATATAGATAGGCTTTAAACAAGACCTTTTAAAACATACTTCGGAAGATGGTGGATAGAGACAATAAGTCTTGGTCTAATAAACTCTTGCATGTTTCATGTCCTTTTCAAACCAAAAACCATACTACTACACAAGGGACCCCATATTCGCTTATATATGAGATGGAGTAGGTCCAACCTATCAATATCTAAGTGCCTTCACTACATGTTTCCATCTAAAATACGATATTTAAAGATGAAAAATCTCATTAATGACTAGATGGGATATAATGGATTTATGAAAAAATGTTTGATACACTTTAAAACCTAGAAATCTATAAAAACTGAGTTTCATGAGAATTCAATAAGAAATTACACCTTTACCCAATCCTTAAAGGATAATTAATGTTGGCTTTGAGAACTCCCATGATACTGAGGAAGAATCCCCCAATGTTTAAGCCAAAGTGGTTGGGACATAACATCATACACAATGTCTACTCCAATAGTTCATATTCCTTGATCACAATTTATTGAGAGTTTATCATTATTTCCACTAATGAGAGGTTCCTAAAGAAATATTTCACAAAACTTCACATTGGGTTCACCTAAAGTCTTATCTACATAACTCTAAACTAAATATATTTTCATCTTATGTTCATGATTTTAAACTATATAGTAACTTTTCTTGGTTTCATGTTGTTAAATAGAATGTTACCTTCATCATGGTCAAGTAACATTAAATTTCATGGAATTTAGTCCTAACTATATAAATTTAAACTACATATCCCTTTTTTATCCAAATTGCATGATGTTAAACTATATAGAACTTAAGTCCCAACTACATGATTTTAAACTATTAAAAACATCATATTTTTAAGACATTAAATTATACACACCAAATTTGTGATGTATGACTCTAAACTATATAGCACTTTCATACTTTTTTCTTGATGTAAAACTATATGGTGTCTTATAAAATCCCCCGACAAGTGATTTAGTGTAGACTGAGTAATCTCTCAATTTAAACTTTTTATTACCTTGAGCATGAATCATGTGAGCTTATAGATCTTGGTAATTTTTATGACAAAAATAATTGAGATAAACAATTTCTAGAGGTAGGAAACACATTCTTGGTTGTATGGAATGAAACTATACAACATAAAGTCCAATATACCTAGCCTCTTATACTATTTGGAAGGATATGTGAGATTTTATTTTCTTATACAATACCCAACCCCATGTAATATTTTTCATTGTGTGTTCCATTCATCCATTCATTGGGTGATACTAAAATAAAATTCCCTCTAGATAAAATACATGTGTATTGAGTCCTATTATTTCAGGAAACATAATGATATATGAACTAATAAACCTAGCCAAAATCTTAATCATAATTATTCCCAAAACATTTTTTAGGTTCTAGAAACCTCTATTCATGTTGGGTCCCCTTTCTTGGATCAATTATAAAATAAGGTGGCCATAATTTCCTAGATATAAAAGAATTGTGTGTGTCTTGATTCCCATAACTTGGGATATATTGCAATTCCATGAAATATTATCCTAGGCTTGGCCATAGATTCTACTCAAACTGATTTTTTCTTAATGGTGAGACCCTTTTAAATTCAATTCAGGTCGTATCCTTCATTTTTTTCACCAGGGTTTTCATTTCATTCCTTTTCTCTTATGCATGAGTCAGATCTATAAAAATGGATAAAATGAAATAAGAACATCATGAAGATTGATTTATATTAATTTAGGATACATTGTAATGATTTTACCTCTTATCCTAGGGTCAACCAAAAATTCTAACCAAATCTATCACTTTATATTTGCAGTTGGGTATGTCCACTCACATAGATTTTTCCTCCATGGACATAGTGGTAGGGTAAATCTATACTGATTTTGTACATGAGTCAAATCGGTATAAAATATCATATCATGGTTTATTCTTCATGACCTTAAACTTCTTAGAAAATCTGAATTCATGAAATCTCTCTCCCACATAAGTAATCCAAATATGTGAAAGAGGCCCCATTCAAAATAGGGTTCTTCATCTGTGAACCCATGGTAAGTAGAAATGTCCCCCATTTCTTTCCTAGTGTCTAGTTATTCTTATGTGGCTCAGATTCCTCAGTAAACCTACATTTTGGAGAGCATAATATTTAATTATAAGAAATATGAATATAAACAATGTATCAACTTCATCCTTATTGTATGACGATAAACTAATTGACATATAGTTCATCTTGTATAACCTTAAACTTCTCAGAGTAGCCTACTCTACATGGCCTAATTCCCCTAGATAAAAACCACATCTATCTAGGATTTCTTGGTGCATTAATTTTCAGTATCTAAGAAAAAAATACTTCTTTATATATTAGAACTATGTGTGTCTTTATTCCCACATTATAGGATACATGTGACACCTGAAATTTATATTCTAGGTCTGGATACAAATTCCCCAATATCTTATCACCACTTAGTTTTTGGTCTCTTCATTCACATAGGGTCCATTTGAATTAAAACTTACACTGATATGAAATACTCTTTACATATAATAATTACATGTGGCTTAGTTTTTATTATTAGAATATATATAGTGACACATGGATCTCCCACCCTAGGCCCATTAATGAGTTATCACCACTTCCAATCCCTAATGTCCTTACACAAGATCCAAATCAATTTAAGAATTCTTAGTGCATGTTCTATGTGTTTCCATCAATACACACCAATAATAAAATACCCATATTCATCTTCATCATTGTTAAATGATGTTAAATTGTATGAAATAAAGGACAACCATACACAGTCACCCAAAGTTTTCTAGGATGCTCTCTTTATGTGACCTAATATCATTACATGAAAGCTAGATACATGTAATAAGTCTTAGTATATTAAAATATTCATACTAAGATAAAAATTCCCCATGTATAGAATAACTATTTGTGTCTTGATTCATGTTAATTCAAGATGTGTAGTGATTCCTATAACATTCATCTTGATCCCAACAACAGATCTCAATCAAATTTACACTCTGTGTTGATGATTAAATTTTCTCTATTCATATTGGTTTTCTCCTTAATGGGTCTATAATTGAAAAAAACATATTATTTTGATAATGATCTAGATTTATACATGACATTTTCTATATGATCTTATATTTATAGACCCATGCCTATGATGAGATATCCCCAACATTTTTCAAATCCTTATATCATGTTGATAAACAATATGGAATGTGGTCTATCTAATATGACCTCTAACTTATTAGATTTTCCTAAATTTTGTGGCCTAATATCCTTACATGATATCCAGTTTCTTTTAAGGCCTTTACAAAATACACAGACCCCTATTTTTGATTTGATAGTGAACAAGATTAAAAGATATGCCTCTCTTCTTATGTAAGAGCTAGATCTATGAAGGATCCTTCAGTATAGAGTCTTATATCCTTAATCCAAGGATAAAAAAATAATCCATCCATAAAATCCTCCTTTCCATAAATCCACTATGGATGTGGCCTCATTTCCGGCTATAGATGAAACAGCTCATCTATGCTATGACTCGAAAGATTCCCATATAATATGTTCCTATAAAATCATGGGGAATTCATGAATGTCTTTACTATATGATATTAAATTTCAAGGTACATTCCCTCTTAATATGATGTTAAACTATATAACACCTCTTACATGGTCATTCGATGTTAAATTACATGATGTATAGTACGACCTTTATGACCCTAACCTATATAGAGTTTCCCTTTTATCATGACTAACTTTCCCTATGTAATATCCATATTCATGTAAGGGTGCACAATATATGGGACCCCATTCTAGGTTAAAATACCCATTTTACCTGAAAGTTTTGGCATTTTGGTTCACCACACTCATATTTTACTATGCATCAGTGCATTTCCCTAGACACATCCATGGAGTCCCATCTATTTTCAATTCCATACCAGGATGTTAAAATGAAATTCCCTTGAAATTTAGATAAATAGAAACAAGGGATATCCACCATGAGAACTATTTTAGATCTATGTGTGGATTGATTCATATTACTTTAGGATACTTGGTGATTTTTAGACTATATATTTTATACCCATCCATAATTAATAACCCTTTTTCACTCTTTCATTATCCACAGATACCCTAATCATGGTTAGTTCAAAATTGGGTTTTTTTGGACATATTTTGGTTTAATACTTCAACACATCCAACTTCATTCATCAAGTGTTTGAATCATCATAAATATTTTATGAGTATCAATAATGAGTTCATCTAGCTCCTAGGGACACCTCTATTTGGTAATGATCATCAGTGTCATCATATTTGACCATGCCAACCATATTCATCTTCATCTTAAGAATAAGGCCCTCTAATAATCATATTCCCCTAAAAACATCATAGTTGAACCCTTCATTCAAATATTGGTCAAATTTCATAATCGATTTACATTTCCAAACATAAATTATTAATTTAAACACTTTAGGTCATGATTTATATCTTTTATACTCCTTTTTAAAAGGTGTTTGAGAGATTTTTTTCTTTGATCCCTACCATGGTTACTGTATCACACCCCTTACTAATGGTCTATGAATTATGACCTTTAAACTTTATACACTCCTCATAAGGTATTCTTTTTTGGTATTGGGCCCTCTATTCATGTTGAGTCTCACTTTTCCCTCACTGTGTAAAATAACTATCCCTTATTATGGTAATGACATTATGGCCTTAAATTCTGTGAACCTACCTCAATGCTATCAATTTTAGTTGTGAGGGGATACTATTCACCTCAATTAAACCTTTAACTTATTACCAGGTAGACTACCACAATGGTTCTTTTGGTTAAATTTATGAACCCTTATACTTAATCTATTATTTTTCCATGCACCATGACCTTAAACAATGTTAAACCCTTTTAGAGAAAGTGTTTGGAAGCCTTAGGCACTTCAATTCGCAGAGGCCTATTCCAATTAATGGTTAAGTAAGTTGTCTAATTTCTATAATGTTCTGAGCACTATGACCATAAACTATGTGCATCTACTTTTGAAATAGACTATACTAGAATTTTGCCCCTAATTCTTATTAGGTTTCATTGTTCCCTCATTAGTTAAGAAATATTGATCCTTTGGTATAAGTTGTGTGATTTTAAACTCCCAAAAAATGAGGTCAAAGATGTGTGACCTTAAAATCTATCCCCTGGTGGTCCAAGTTTCACGAACCTTGAAATTTATATAAAAAATATATATATTCAGTTCTAAAACCCATAAACCGTGGCCTAATAAAAATTAAAGTCTCTACTCACTAAGTCACCCCCATTTTTCCCTCATAAACAGTTAGAGTGAAAATAAGAGAATAAATAAATCTTTATGGGCCCATAATATATCCCTGGAAAAAGTCAATATTTTCTCCTTGGGTTAACTGGTCCAAAAAAAATTCAGATCAATTTCCTTTTATAGCTCTCCACCATTAATATATGTTAAATAAATTATGGAATAACTTCTAGGGGCACAAATCAATCTTGAGTACCACTCCTTCCATAGGCCTAAATTATTCCTTATGTGTTTTAATATTCATAAACCTTTCATGGATATCAGTAATGAATGTATTTAGATCCATGTGACACCTATGTTTCGTAATGATCATCATTGCCACCATAATTGGTCCTTCTGACCGAAGATATTTTAGTCCTAAGGAGAAGGTCCTCTAATATCCATACATCCTGATAGCATTACACTGTAACTTGTCATTATAATTGGGTCAAAATTCATCCCTTTCATACCTATCATATACCATAATTTCTCAAATCAAATATTTTGATTTATGATTTAAAAATTCCATAATCTATCCATTCAAGTGAATTTTAATACCCCTAATGTAATGCATCAGTGAATCGTACTCATTTTTGAATTAAGGATATCAAATTTGGTTCTTTAACCTTTTTTGGTCATCATAACATAACTCTAAACTACATAAAACACTATTTTGAGGACTATAACCTTAAATTGTGTGCACAAGATCTTGGGTGATCTATGCTACCATCAATGGGATCTTAATCTACATCAAATTTTTTGCATGCCCTTGAAGGATAAATTATCTATAACAACCCTGCTCTTTATTTCATATTTAAACATGATTTATTACATAAAAATATACATAATACAACTCATAAGATTGAGAGGTATAGTGTTTTTAGGGATTAGGAACATTACATAACAACATAAAACATTAAATACACATCTTTATTGAAAAATTGTTTTATATGACCACAACATTCCTTCGTACTTAGCATTTCATGGGACAACGTGAGGACATACATAAAAAAAGGGTGAGTTATAAATCCCAGTAATGGGATAAAAATGTCATAACATGAGGAATACAATACATTTTAGTCAATAAGAATATCAATATATCACAAAAGAAACATGAACATAAAGGCATGATATAGCATTATATTCAAAACATGGAAATGTGGCAACAACATATAACATGATATTAGCATTAACTAAGGATCATTGCACGTGGATTAGCATAAGTAAACCCTCATTTCACATGAATTTTCATGAGTAAATCCTCATTTCACATGAATTTTTCATTATTAAACCCTTATTTCACATGGCGTATCATGATACTAAACATTACCCAATGCATTGAAGTGCTATTAGGGTACACCCTTCATAATCATTTCATTTTCATGTATAAGTGTGCCACATAGATCATAAAACAAGTATTCATTAAAAATAATAATTTATTCCATGAATAAGGAATGTGGAATAAATAAATTTAATACCCTAATCAATAAATACGTGATCAGAAAGTTGAATACCCTTGATAGATAAATGGGTATGGTATTCACTACATGATGGTTTTGGCATGGAAAATCATGGTGCAATTTCGGCAGCATAACGACATCAAATTGAAATTCATAAAATGGTTTTATGAGAGTGAAAGGGGTATCTCATCATTTATAAATTAAATTTACATTAATGGGATCATGGAACACAATATCCCAACATATGAAATGTAATTTAGATGCATAATATAAAATAAATTCTTGAATGGAAATGAGAAGAGAGAAATCCATTACAGAATTTTGGCATGATAATGGGTGTGCACGGGAGGTATTAATGAGATAAAAAAAAGGTATATCATCATTAAAACATAATAAGTGCAACATTTTGGTGGTGTGATAACATACCCCATCATTTTTAATTTAAAATAAAAGGATGAAACAGTATAAGGAAACTTGGAAAAAATTGATAAAGGATGGAACCCTTACTTAGATGTGTAATCCCAAAGGCTCGGAAAGGGCTTCTTGGGGTACTAGGTCACCTTGTAAGTACTCTAGGGTGTAGAGAGAAAAGTTTGAATGTGCTTAGAAGAGTTTTAGTGAATATGGATTGGTGATTGGGTGGGTTTATATAAGAAAGGTGGGAGAATTCTTCATTATTTTGGTTTTGGAAACTACACACTAAAATATTCCAAACCACAAACAATCCCATGGTTTTTTACCATGGTTTATATAAAAGTTTAGTGGTATACATTATTTTATAAGGCTATATTAAAATATTTCCCTTTCTTGTGTGGAGGTGAGTTACACATTCAAGGAAATGATTTTAAAATCTTAAAATATTTTATATGTCTTGAAGGATTCACTAAGGCTTTATAAAATAAATTAAATAAACATAAAATTACATTATTTTAATGTACAAATATATATTTTTATGAATATACCATTTATAGTATTTTATTACACCACTATTGGGTCATTATGATGTCATAAAACACATTATATATTTATACGGTATTTAATCTTTACCCAAAAATTTGACTCTCATAAAACTATAAAAAAAATTAACTATTGGATAATTTCGACATCATGATTCAAAAAATAATATTCATTTCATATAAATAATTTTCTAAATATGTAAATTTTCACTTTTAAAATAAAAACTGATATTTATTGAAAATTGACAAGTTTTGGAAAAAATAGTTTTCAAACCTTAATAAAAGTTACTTTTGACTTCATAAAAATTATTTGATCAGTAATATTTAATAAATGTAATTTAATAATAATATTTTATTAAAATATTATTTATTCCAAAAATACATTAATTCAACAAAATAGATTCCTTCATTGAATTCAAATATTAACAAAAAAATTATATTTGTGCTTTATAAAATCATTTAAAATGTAGCAATAATATAACAAAGGTATATTCATTATTATAAACAAAAAAATAATCCTAATTATAGGGTTTTGATACATATCCCTTTATTACACCAACATACGCCCTAAGATTAAGGTGTGTGATGGTGGGGCTTTCTTGGGGTCGTTCGGTGAACATGGTTTGGGTTGTGATCTTGATGATCTTGAACTTCTCCTGTAAAAAGTTTTGCTCAAGATTAATTTGTTGGATATTGGCTTGGGCCTGGTATAAGACAAATCCTAGAAATGTTATCTCCCTTATAATCTCTAATAAATGGGCTTCATAGGGTACGATACTACTGGTTGAGGCCTTAACTTCCTTTTTCTCTACCAAAAGGATTTTTTAAAACCCAATATCATACTATTCATGTGATCATTGTTCAGTGGAAATATTATCAATGGTAAGGAAACTTAACAGCCTTTTAAATCCAATTGGATATAATAAAACAAAAATTAGTGCATGTGTTGTCTATATCCATAATACATTTAATAGAAATTGAATTTTATTCATAAATGATCAGGTCATTACAACCTTCCCCCATTAAGAAATGTTTCCCTCAAAATTTCCTTTTCACACATTAAAAAAGATGAGGGTAACTCTGCTTCATCACTTCCTTAGGTTCCCACATTTCTTCTTCAAACCTTTGGTTTCTCCATAACACCTTGACAAGGGCAATCATATTATTTTATAGAAAATTTTCTCTATGATCTAAGATCTTCATCAGCTTATCCTCATAAGAGAGGTCATTATCCAATGGTACCACCTCTAGATTGAGTGAATCTGATGGTTCAGGTATGTACTTCCTCAAGAGTGATACATGAATACATCATGTACTTGAGGTAGGTTTAGTGGGAGTGCTAGTTGGTAGGCCACTGCTCTGATGTAATCAAGGATGTTAAAAGGACTAATATACCATGGAATAAGCTTTCCCTTCTTCCCTAATCTCATAAATTTCTTCTATAGATATATACGGAGGAATACCATGTCTCAAACATAAAACTCTAGGTCTCATTGATGATTATCATCATAGATCTTTTGTCAAGTCTGGGCATCTTTGATGTACTGTTGGATGGTCTTAACATTCTCCACCGTTTCTTTAACTATTTCTAAAACTATATATTGTTGTTCCCCAATTTTATCTCAACTGGTCAGTGTTCTACACCTCTTCCTTTAAAGGGCTTCATAAGGATCCATTTAGATGCTTGAGTTGATACTATTATTCTAATAGAACTCCACCAAAGTAATATGTTGGTCCCATCCACCTTTTAATTCCATTGAGAAAGCTCTCAACATGTCCTAAAGTGTCTAGATCGTCCTCTCAGATTGGCCATCGGTTTGGGGGTGATGGGTCATGTTGAAATTAAACTAAGTGTTCAGAGAATATTGGAGACTCTTACAAAACTTATAGGTGAATCTTGGATCTCAATATGACACAATTGGAAGTGTTACTCCATATAGACTTACTACTTCTCTGATGTATATCGGTATCAGCTGATCTGATGAGAAATCCTCTCAAATTTCAATAAAGTGTGTAGTCTTTGTAGTATTATCTACAAAAACCTAGAGAGAATTTTTTTCTTTGGATGACTTTGAAAGACTGGTGAAAACTTCCATGGTGATTTTTTCCCATTTCTATGTTGGTATGGGTAATTATTGCATCATCCCCTTAGACTTCTACCACTTATCCTTCAGTTGATGACATACCAGGCACTTTGATGTATATTCAGCAATCTATTTCTTCATATTGTACCACCAATAGTGCTCCCATAAATCTCAATACATCATCATGTTTTCTAAGTGAATATATAAATTCAAACTATATTCATCATCCAAAAGTTATTTCTTTAACTCAAGATTTTATGGAATGCATAGTCTTGACCCAAATCTCAAAAAAAATTCTTCATTAACATTAAACTCTGAGGATTTCCCTTTTCTAATAGTATCAACATTCTTCTGAATTCCCACGTCATCTTTTTTATCATCATTTAATATTTCCAAAAGAAATGGTTGAGGAATAATTTGTGGAAGTATTGATGAAGTTTCCTTATTTATGATTCGCATGTCTATCTTTATCAAATCTAGGAAGATTGGATCCTTTTCAATTCTCATCAATGATAGAATTGTTAGTCCATTTGTACTTAGAGAATTTTCCACCTTGTTTACTTTCCTATGGAGGTAATGGATTTAGAAATCATAATCCTTGATGAGATCTAACCATCTTCATTAGCACATATTCAGCACTTTCTGTGTGAGTATATATTTGAGACTTTTATGATCTGTATATATTTTACACTTCTCCCTAAAGAGATAATTCCGCCATATTTTCAACAAAAATATCACATGTCCCAACTCCATATCATGCATGGGATAGTTTTTCTCATGAATTTTAAATTACCTTGTGGCATTGGCAATGAATTTGTCATTCTGTATCAACACACATCCCAGGCCCTTCTTTGAAGAATTGTGGAAGATTATGAAAAGCTCCCCACTTGTGGGTAGTGTAAGAACAGGGGCAGTGAAAACCATCTTCTTCAACTCCATGAAGATTTATTCACATTCATCATTCTAATAAAACATCAATCCCTTCATAGTTATCTTGGTAAGAGGGTTTGACAATCATGATAAATTTCTCAAAAATCGGTGATAATATCTAGCTAACACCAGAAAGATATGGATATTTTTCATATAAGTCGGCCGCATCCATCCCTCAATTTCATTTTTCTAGGAAGGATCCATAGATATCCCATTTCTTGTGATGATATGACTCAAGAATGATACTTCATTTAACTATAACTCATACTTGTAGTACAATTCATAGAGATTCTCCTTTTGCAATGTCTCTAGCATAGTGCGCATATGCTCCTCATGCTCCTCCTCGGTTTTTGAGTATATTAGAATATTGTCTATAAAGACTACCACAAATTTTTCAAGGTAATATCTAAAGACTATATTCATCAAGTCCATGAATATTTCTGGAGTATTAGTGAGTCTGAATGGCATCACTATGAACTCATAATGCCCATACTTCATACAAAAAAGCAGTCTTGGGGATATCCTCTTTCTTCACCCTAAATTGATAATATCATAACCATAGATCAACCTTAGAAAAGTATTGTGCTCCACATTGTTGATCGAACAAGTCATCAATTCATGGAAAAGGATAATTGTTCTTTATCGTGATTTTGTTGAGCTCATGATAATCAATGAAAAGGTGCAATGACCCATCCTTATTCTTGATGAAGAGTACCGGTGCACCCCATAGTGAAGCACTTGGGCAATAAACCCTTTTTCTAGATTCTCCTGTAGTTTTTTCTTTATCTCCTCAAGCTCCACAACAACCATTCTATATGGAGTCTTTCATAGTGGTAATTCCCTAGGTATAAGATCAATCAAGAATTCAACATCACTTTTATGATGAAGACTGGGTAATTACTTGGGAAACATGTCAGCGAATTCCCTCACAATTGACATGTCTTCAAGGATGATATTTCCTTAGATTCAATCATCTGAGAAATATATGTGTGCTCATAGGTCAGTAATATACATGACTAAGATGATAGTTCTAAAGAAGATTAGTCCTCCTCCTTGCACTTTTATAGAATCAATGGTCAATTCACCATATAGAGAGTGATTTCCCTCTCATGGAAATTTATGTTAACTCTATATAGGGAAAGCCAATACATGATAATAATTGCATCAAATTCTACTAGAGGTAGTATTAGAAGGTTCTCTGGGAATTCCAATCCATAAATTTTGATAGGGGAGGAGTTATATACATAGGATGCAATAATTTCCCCATTTTACTTTTTCATTGACATCTCTATTTCCATGATTTGTGGTGGTGTTTGGATTGTTCTACTAAAATTTAGGGACATGAAAAAAATTCATAGAACCGGAATCAAAAATTATGTTCGCTATTCTTGAATAAATAACTAGTGTACCTATCACCACTTAATTTTTGGGATTCACTTCAATGGTAGTGATAGAAAATGCTCTCCCTTGACACCATGGAGGTTTTTTGTTACCAATAATTCCCCTTGGCTTAGGTCATTGGTTCTCAAAGTGACATGGTTCCTTGCAGTTGTAGTAATGAACAACATGCTGAGGGTCGACTGAAGAATTCTTTTTTTTAATCAAATTGAGGGGTTTCTGTTATTAGAAATTATTGGTCAGGTTCCCTTCTCTTTCTCACCTATATCATTTCCTTGAACCCTTAGTCAATTTATAAGGTGCTTATTTTTTCACTTTTGACAATCGGGGTACTGTAATTTTTTAGCACCGTTGGATTTATCCATCGGACTGCCATAATTAAAGTTCACTTTTTACTTCTTATCCCCATGATGACCCATAGATTCTCTTATCTCCATATCAAATTTTAGGGGACATCAGAAAATTTTCTCATAGCTATCAAATTCATGGATTACAAAGGATTTCCATAGGTTAGGTTTTATCCCACCAAAGAAGTGGTCAACCTTGCATTCAGGGGTAACAACAAATCTGGAGGTGTATCGTGAAATCCTTGTAAAGTTTTCCTCATACTCTTTAATTAATTCATCATTTTTTTCTTGATGTAAAGGAAGTCCCTTTCCATCTTAATTTAGAGGGTTTGAGGAAAATATTTATTGAAAAACATTTTCCAGAAATCCTTCAATTCCATCACCTCAATATCTTCCTCAAGATTTGTATTTTTAACAATTTCCACCATTGATAAGATTCACCCTCTATATGATAAGTAGATAGAAGAACCTCCTATTACTCAGAAAATTGAAGTATGTATAAGATATTCTCAATGAATTTAATCCATTTTTCAGTGATTGAGGGATCAGATGATCCATTGAAAGTAGGAGGTCTTTGTCTTATGAAGCTCTCGATTGTGATTTGTTATTTCTTAGGGGTCATTTGACATTCTTCTTGATCTAGTTTTATATTCAAAACATGAGTTAAATAAGAGATTATTAGGAAAAAAAAATTGATCCGCGCTCCTATCGGATTGGGCATCTCATTAATGTCTTCATCGCATTGATCTTCACATCGGTTGTTAGCCCAAATCCTCCTATTATCATCCACTTTCTAGAAGAAAAGGAAAATTAGGGGTAAGTATTTTAAACTATTAAACACATAAAGGATAATCCAATGACTAAAAGGGATAACTTATAAATTACATTTATCTCCTTAACTTATGAATTTCTAGGCTTCGATCTATGTTATCCATGATTTACTTCTTAATGTATATTCTTATGGGATTTTTTTATTCCCATAATAATTTTTAGTACTAAAATTTTGAATTTACCAAAGCATATCCACTGGAAATGTCAAACCAATAGTGCAGCAAGGCCCATTATTGAGCACTAGTTCCCATTCAAGTCTAGTTCCAAGTGGTGTTTTTGGGTTTCACCCCTAGATACATATGTTTCCTAGCCACCTCTACTTGTTTGTATCCAAATAGGGATGTATTTTCTTGATAAACCACTTACTCTATACTCACCAAAATTTAGGTTTAGTCTTATCTCTAAGGCTTTTACTAAAATTTTCTAATCCTAATCCTAAAAATAATTAAACCTATCCTCTAAGACCAACTATAATAACCCTACTCTTTATGTCATAATTAAACGTGATTTATTACATACACTTTCACTTAATACAACTTAGAAGATAGAGATTTTTAGATTATTTTTTGATTTGGAACATTACATAATAACTTAAAGCATGAAATATACTTCTTTATTGAAAACTTCTTTTACATGACCACAACATTCTTTCTTGCTTAGCATTGCATGGAATAACCTGAGGACATATATAAAAAAGTGTGAGTTATAAATCCCAGTAAGGGAATAAACAAGGCATAACATGAGGAATACAATACATGTTATTAAATATGCATATAAATAGAGCACAAAATAAACATGAACATGAAGGAATGATATAGCATGATATAGCATGATATTCATAATATGTAAATGTTGAAACAATATACAACATGATATTAGCATGATCCAAGGCTCATTGCACATGTATTAGCATGAGTAAACCCTTATTGCACATGAATTTTCATGATTAACCCTAATTTTATATGAATTATAATGATTAAACCCTAATTTCACATGGAATATCATGATACTAAACATTACCCAATGCATTGGAGTGCTATCAGGGCACACCCTTTATAATCATTTCATTTTCATGTATAAGTGTGCCACATAGATCATAAAACATGGATTCATTAAACATAATAATTTAGTCCATGAAAAAATAATGTGTAATACATAATTTTATGTCCCTAATCAATAAGTAAATGATTATAAAGGTGAATACCGTTGATAGATAAATTATTATGGTATTCACTACACGATGATTTTGGTATGGAAAATCATGGTGCAATTTCAACAGCATAACGACATTAAATAGAAATTCATAAAATGGGTTAAAGAGAGAGAAATGAGCCTCATAATTTATACATTAAATGTATATTAAGGGGATCATGTAATATAATATCCAAACATATGAAATGAAATTTATATGCATAATATAAAATAAATTCTTGAATGGAAATGAGAAGAGAGAAATCCCTTACAAAATTTTGGCATGGTAATGGGTGTATATAGAAGGGATTAATGATAGATAAAGGGTTATATAATCATTAAAACATAATAATATCAGTATGGGGGAGGTACAAAAACATACCCCATCATTTTTAATAAATGGATTTAACAATATAAGGAAACTTAGACAAAAATTTGAGAAATGAAGGAACACTTACTTTGATGTGTGATACCAAAGACTTGGGAGAGGCTTCTTAGGGGATTGGTACACCTTTGGAGGAATATTGGGAGTATAGAGTAGATTTTGGATTAGCTTCAAGGATTTTGAGTGAAGAGTAATGGGTGCTTGGGTGGGTTTATATAGGAAAGGTGGGGGAATTCTTTATTCTTCTGGTTTTGGAAACTACACACTAAAATATTCAAAACCAAAAACCATCCCATGGTTTCTGGAAAAGGTTATTTTTATAAATTGTTTTATAATTATAAGTCATGATGAAATTAAAATATTTCCATTGCTTATGTGGAGGTGAGTCACACTTTCAAGTAAATGATTTTAAAATCTTAAAATGTTTTATATGTCTTGGAGAATTCACTAAGTCTTTATAAAATAAATCAAATAAACCTAAAATAAAATTATTTTAAAGTAAAAAAATATATATTTTTCCAAATATACCTTTTATAGTATTTTATTACATCACTATTAGGTCATTATGATATCATAAAACACATTATATATTTATCTGTTATTTAATTTTGACCCAAAAATTCAACTGTCTTAGAAAATTCTGAAAAATTCACTGTTGGATAATTTTTACATCCTGATTCCAAAAATAATATTTATTTTATCTAAATAATTTTCTAAATATTAAAATATTAAAATTTAAAATAAAAACTGATATTTATTAAAAATTGACAGGTTTTGGAAAAAATAGTTTTCAACCCTTAATAAAAGTTACTTTTGACTTCATAAAAATTATATGATCATTAATATTTAATAAATTTAATTTACTAATAATATTTCATTAAAATATTATTTTTTTAAAAATAATAATTCACCAAAATAGATTCCTTAATTGAATCCGAATATTAACCAAAAATAATATTTTTTTCTTTAGAAAATAATTTAAAAAGTAACAATAATAGAATGAAAGTATATTAAGTATTCTATAAAAAATAATCATAATGATAGGGTCTTGATAAATATCTCTTTATTACACTAGAATAATTCTTGAGAGTAATTTGTGTGATGGTGGGGCTTTCTTGTGTTTGTTTGGTGAACATGCAATGGGTCGTGATCTTGATGAGCTTGAACTTCTCCCATAAATGGTTTCGATCATACTTAAATTTTTGGATCTAGGCTTGGACTTGGTCTTGAGAAATTCCAGAAATGATATCTCCCTTTGAAGCTCTGATAAATAGAGTTCATAGGGTAAGATCCTACTATTTGTGTCCATAACTTCTTTTTTCTATGGCAAAAGTATTTGTTAAAACCCTATATTTATACTAGTCTTGTG
This sequence comes from Viscum album, assembly GCA_963277665.1. NCBI lineage: Eukaryota > Viridiplantae > Streptophyta > Magnoliopsida > Santalales > Viscaceae > Viscum > Viscum album. Next base: position 1,616,015,779 of record OY728136.1, on the reverse strand, counting down.
ATCATGGTTCAACGGCTATATTATCAACAATAAGGATACTTAACATTAATTTAAATCCAATTGGATATAATAAAAAACAGGTTCTTGTTTTTTATATATCTATAATACATTTAAAATAAATGGAATTTTATTCATAAATGTTCAGATTGTTACATCATCTCACTTTTTGGTCAAGGCAATATGACCTTAAAAATTAGAAATCCATGGTCTTAGAATCAAGACCATAAAATTTACACACCTATCCATAAGTATTTCTATGTTAGTAGGACTGGTATTTTCCAATTCACATTGGAGTTATCTCACCCATATTACTAGATAGGGCACATCACCCTTTGGTCAAAGATGTGTGACCTTAAACTATAGCCACCATTGATATGAAAACAATAACCTTAATATAAATGCACCATTCCTTGAGGATTTAGGCATTCATGGAGTTGGTATCTCAATTCAAATTGTTTTTTACCCATATTATTATATAGATCACCTAACTTTTATTCAATTTTATTTTACATAAAACACCAGTTACATTGGTATTGCTTGAAAGAAATAAAAATTTCCAAGGAAATAGACTTAGCAATCACTAGGTTAAAAACCCACAAAGGTTAGTCTATGAAAAATTCAAGTCACCACACATCCAACGTGTATCCTATATGACCTGGACAAAATTGAGCAATGAAAATAAAGTAAAAAAGAAACTTGTCAGGTTAAAACCCTATAAGGGATCATCTAATCAAAATCTGATTTCATGCTTGCTAAGTATCCACCATATAAGACCTAGGAAAAATTTAGGGCCCATAAATAAAATAAAAATTCATGTGAGGTCTGTATATGTCCCTCAAAAATGTCAATCTTTAATCTCTAGGCCTTCCAACCTAGGAAAAAATCAGATCACTCATGTGTTTCTGAAATTTGTGTCCAAACATTCACAAAAAACTCAAAAAATTGTGATTTCAAGGTATGTGATCCCTTATTAACATTGGAATGCTCATTCCATATTCAACCTTGATGATCTTAATCATGTTGATTCATTTATATTCACATCATAGTAGACCAAATCTACTATTATGATGATGGTATGCATGACTATAAATGTCTAGGAGCATCCACCAAAGAGGAAATCAAATTTATATCTAAATATACCAAATCTAGTGTTTGGGTGATGGTATGAATTTCTATACCTATCCATGAGAATATATATAGGAGGAAACAATATTCATATCTGAATGGACCAAATCTAGTATTACAAGAATGGTATACATGCATATACCCATTCATGAGAAGATTCCTACAAGAAAACCATTCTCACATCTGAATGGAAAAAATATAGTGTTACAGTGATGGTAAATACACTTATACCCATCTATGAGTCAGGAACAGGATGAAGTCATTCCATCTCAAGTGTTTTAGAAACCATGATTGACTCAATCCATTGATAATTAAATGCTCAATTGGATTCAAATTATATTGATATTTCCAAATAAGGTCTCTTAGGTTTTTATGAAGTGATAATCAAAGTAAAAAAAGGGAATAATAATTGAAAAATGACTAATAATATAGCCATTTTCATTCATATTTAAAAAATATGATAAGAACATACATAGTTTGGATACTCTCTTCACATTGGTGACATATCACAAAATTCCCTCTATATAATATTAGAGTTCAACAATATATTTTTGGGATTCATCAACATTGTATTTAAGTCCATATAACTTTTTATCCTTATATTTTATATTGTAATGGATATTATCAATATCATAAGTAAGAATTTTATCTCTAGATTTGTATTGTTCTAGTATCATTTAGTTCTTGATTATATCCTCTTTTGTAGCATTTAATTCTCACTGAAGGTGTTCCACCTAAGTAGTTACTTTTCCAGCCAAGTGTTTTTGTTCTACTACCACCACTGCATGATGAGACTCCTCTTGGGATATTTAAACCAAGTGACTAGAAAATTATTTAATTAATTATAAAAAATAAATTATTTGTTTCAATTCGAGCATTTTTCACATCTATAAAGGGCCTCCTTCATAGTGTATTTAATCTCCCAATAATCAATGTTTCATTATCCCAGTAACAACAAAATGAAAGGAATCTCTGGTAATTTTGTGGGTAGATCCTCTAAATTATTTTTTGATATTACCTTCCATAATTATCTCTAAAAATATCATCGAGTAATCCATAGATCATTGAGAACCTCTTGTTCATGTTTGATGTCTTTCTTGAAAGGAAAAATATGCTCAATTACTAGTTCACTTGAATAGGAACTTGTTTGTCCCCTATTGAACTTACAGGTACTTGGATGATCTTGGTCTCTATGAATTATAGTGTTCTGGGTATGAGGATATGAGTTACTTTAGGGAACTCCACTGTTGGGGATGGTGTTGTCATGAATAATGAATGAAATGGAATATTTTATAAATGAGATATCAAGGGGAAAATCATAGATTCTAAAATAACTCACCTTATCCCTAATCTTGGGATTCCTAGGTGGTTTCTATCTCTAGAAGAGTTATATCTTATGTGTCTTCCCTGGTGGGCCTCCACCATTTATAGTGATATTGTCCTCAACCATAAATATTATCTCACTCAATATCTATAGTGGATAATTTCAATAACCTTATAGGATTTGATTAATCGAGGGATTTTAAACTATCCAAATAGTAACAATTTGGTGAAGAGGATCCACTATTTATAATTCCTTGGAATATTATACTTCCACCTAGATGGGAGGTATATCCCTAGTCTCTTATCAATGGAGCAGTTTGACTATGTTTTCTGAGAACATAGTTATGTATATCAGGGAGGTTACATCAGTATACCATACATGGAGGTGGTAAATTCAATCATTGATAAAGAAGGAAACATGCACATATAAATCCTTGAGGAGGATTCTAATCTCATCCAATAAGGTAGGGATATTAATGTTAATGAAAATATTCTCAATCATTATTATTCCCTAGGAGAGTGTGATAATACCTTTTATAGGAGAAGAGGTTAGTGGGTGATATGTAACACCACAGTCATGTTTGGTCATCATACTTGAACCATATTCTCCTATATTAATGGAAGCATGTGGAATGACCATTTTCATTTCTCCCTCTGCTATAGATATTTCTATCCTAGAAATAGGATTTTGAGCTTCACATGAGATCCCATTATTGGCAACCTTGGTACTTTATTCAAACATTTTGGGGGTGGAAAGCCCTATATTTTAAGACATATCAACTTTAGAATACATGGAAAAGGGATGGAACAAAGGAGAACCTTGTAGAGTCAACCCTTTAATCAAGGAGTATATTCTTGGCCAACATCTCACCCTTTTCCAACAATTTATCTTGAATGGTGAAGGGTAAGGCCTAGCATCTAAATGGGTTGGCATCAAAGGAGGGATAATGGAATAAAAACCTTCCCATTCTACCTTTATTACCATCTACTTTTTTTGGGATACATTCCCTTTATATTTTCTAGAGACACCCCCTTTAGGGTTATCCTCTAGTGTACCCTGAAAATATACTCAAGGGACTCATCCACTGCCACATTTTCTCCCATTCTCTACGAGTAGAACATAAATCTACGCATTGGAATGAGTTCTAGGTTAAAGTGAGACATTCTATAGAAGATAAAACATACATATTAAAGGTAGATGAATTTATTCCATTCTAAGTCTACGGATTGGTTAATCACCCCATTAAGGGTCCATCAGTCTATCATATCTTGAACCCACTTGGTGATGGGAACCCTTAGGTTGGTTACTAGAAATATCTTATCCAATACTCAAATGTGCTTCCCCACCTTCAGAAGGTTGGTCTCAAAGGAAAAGTCCATGGGTTCCTTTACATTTAAAATTTGAGTAATATTAATATTTCCCTATAGGAATTACCACAATTTCTAAATACTGGTAGTGGAGGGTCCCCTTCTCCAGAACTTTGCATCCTTAAGATACAAAAATTCTAAGTAGATGCTAGCTGGATTCTAATTCAAACCCAAATACAACTTAACACACTTTGAATTTGGTAACTTCTTGATTATTTTAACTTAATTTATAACCTCACACTATCACTTCCATTCAGACTATCTTATAAGGTTCCATTGATGCCCTAGCTTGAACCTTGGTGGTGGAGTAGCATGGGGTTCTAGATGATTTGATTACTCGGGCACCTTATACATCATTTGACTTTTATATGGATTTCTTGTTGTTCACCTAACTTTGTTTGAAGATGAATCATTAGTGTCCTTAGGAATGTTTTTGTATAGTATTCCCTAAGGTTAATAAGCAATCCAATAATGGGTGAAATCAAACAATAGCTTGAAAATTTTATCTTTAAGAATCATTTTGATCAAAACATCTTCAGTTTATAAGCCCATCATTACCCAAAGATATTGTGATACCATGGGGTTATTCTCTTGTGACACATAAATCAAAGGCTCCATGATCTTGTACTAAATGTATCAAAATTAGTATGTGAATCAGTAGGGTACATAAGTGTCGCAAATAATTTCATGCTCAATATAAGCCACTAGCATGATATCTCTCAAATCCAACATGTATAACTACACCTCATATGATCTTCTTACATCATCAATGATTATTATAGTATGAGGCAGCCCATATAAGTATAATTTGAACTCTGGGTGATTACTTTGTAGTTTGAGAGTGGCCTCACTCTTTAGAGACAATGGGATAAAGCTATAAATGGATACAATGAATGGTATAAATCTATATTTTGGGATTTTATCTTTGTTAAGTATTCCATAGGTATTGAATTGAGACACTATACATCCCCATATTATCTGTAATGGTCATGATATATAAAAGTGGGATTCCCCTTATAGATATGCAGTAGAAACTTGTTATTTTTTATAGATGGAATCGTGGTAAATCCCATAGGTTTACCTTCCATCAAATCTTTATCCATTACAAACATACTTGGTCTAACACTATTATGGGAATCAAGTATCAGAAGTTGGTACCCACACAACCACATGACTAGGAACTCAGAAAGATGAGTTTCAGAGGGTATCTCCAGGTTGATATTGTACCCCCACCTCTCATATTGGTCGTTCTCTATCATTGAACAATGCATACCAGGGACTCCTCTTTTCCCCGTGGAATGGAATAATGTAGGGAATTTTTATGGGGGTCTATCTTCATAAGGTATTAAGAAGATATTTATAAAATCATAAAAATTGATGTTAGTCCTAGGGCCAAGTTCTTTCTATGTGGCTTCCTTTGTCTCTTTCAGTAACGCATAGTCTAAGTATGGTATTCTTAAAAGGTCTCCCCACATGGCCTGTGGGGGAATAAACTCATCATACATAAACTTGAGAATTAGAACCACATAAACCTCATTTACATCCTATATCTTAATTCCCACTTTCCCATGAGTTAGGAGAAATTTTTGATTTAAGGAATAAAATGGCTCAGAAACCCTAGAATCAAGTCATTGTTATTGAAAACATATATATATATATAATCATGAAAAATTTATAGAATTTTGTATCATTTAGATGGATCTAAAATTCCACATATGATTTTAAGACCTAGTAACTCAACATCCACTTGGTTTTTACACCTTCTACAAGGAATAAGTCCCACTCTTTTTTCCAACATTATTTTTTATCAATGGAAAAATAACGAAAGATGGAGAAACAACAGTTCATATTAGATTCTTATATGTGCATGTAGTTATCCAGATCATTCATGAAATGATAAAGCAAATAGGTTATATGGATGGTCCCTTAAGGAATATATGAAACCTTTGAAGAAAGGTTTACGGCACCCAGATTCATGTATTCCATAAACCATGAGTTTCAAAGGTTAGTATCAAAGTGAAGGATGTTGGCATCAGTTAGCAGTTCGTTCCCATATAATGGAAATAAATATAACACCAATTATTTCTGGTGGTGTTTCCTCAGGGCCTTTATTAGAGCCAATAAAAAAGTTTCATTCTCACCTACATACCCTATCTTGATATCTACAACCATGTACTTGATCAGATCCACAACCTTGGTATTTGAAATAACATTTGAAGAGTTAGACATATTGAACCTACAAGGGTGTTCAATGGTTTATCAGTATGATAAATAAAAATATAGAAATAACATTGTGTAAAAGGAAAGATGAGAACAAAATAAAGTGAGTATAAATTTAAAAAAGTCAATTTATTTAAGTAGGTATCTTCACCCATGTGGCTTCACCTAGATTCCTTTGCCTAGACCCCTTCTCTATGGTTATTCACTCAAACCCCTATTACTTGTTACTTTACTTGGTCCCCTTACCCAAGGTCCTTCATTATGGCCCATTTTCTCAGCTAAATGGGGGATCCCATTAGTGTAGTCATAAATTATTATACTTACCTTGATGTAGCATAAAACATGAGAGAGAATGGAGATTGTGATTCTACAGATATCACTCAATATTTTAGTAGGTCCACCCATGTTGGAAAGACTACCACTATTTATATATTTATTATTCACTTCACTCATATTTCATTATTCTATTTTCTTAGCCTCTCTATCATGTTCTTCTCCCCTAACACCTATGTGAACAATATGCTTGCACCCTCATTCATTGTTTCACCAATGATACTCTTAACTTTGAATTTTATTCTCTTCATTATAATTGGATTCCATTCTGAGAGGGAATTTTTTTTCACTCATTTTGTGGGATAAGGGAGTAATGGGGAGGAGAATAAAGGTCCTTATAGATAAATCCACCATTTCTCCTAGGTCCCTAGGGGTGAAACCGGGCTATTCCATCCCAGACCCTACACATGTTCCCATGTTATCGTTCCCTAGTTGACCTACACAAAATGACCTCTAAACCCAGGTCCATTTAACCTATGTCTCAATTTTATCCAATAAATAGACCCCTTGAGCTATGACTTGGATGAATTGAATAACTTAGATACCTTTGGATAAGTTATAAATACAGTCAGATCTCTTAACCAAAGTCTCCCTTTCCCTCTCCAGGTAGCATGTTTATGCCTAAAACCTAAATAAATTAACCAAAGGAAAGGGTGAATGAGTCATATGAATTTAAAACCATCATGAAATATGAATTCACCCCTACTTCTCCTAGACTAGGGTGAAGGACCCCCATATTCATTAATACTATAGGTCCATTCATCTTGCCCCTACGGGGAGCACTGCACTAGGGAGAATCATTCCCATTCTCATCAAGGAATCTATTCACTAGTTAGATCCCTTCATTCAACCCTCACTAGGGTGAGAATATTCCTTGATATCACTCACTAGGAAATCTTCCTAGATAGACCTCACTAGGTAAAGGCACTTATATTAACCCTCACTATGGAGTAGTTCTTTCATTAACCCCTACTATGCATAATCCTCCTCTAGGACCTAAAATAGGTAAATAATCCCTCTATTTCTCCCATACTAGGTTAACATGTACATCCTATATTACATATTAGATCATATTTTCATCTAAATCTCCTACCTAGGCACCCAATTATCAATTCCTCCTCTAAAACCCCCAGATTCAAAGGATCGGGGTTTGCACACTAGCATGAAACCCTTAATTCTTGTATTCCCTTAATATATTTTATATCATAAGAAATAATGCATAACTAATAGGGCCCCTAGGATAGTCTTGATTATGTAATCCCTTGATAATTTCGGTTCCTTACATGATTATAGAAATGAGATTTTCCATGTATAATGTAACTCAATTTGTTTAACTATGGCCCAAACTAGTATAGACCATGAACTTAGTGGATGTCCTAGTTTTCTTAATGAGCCATGATAGATTGGTATTCATTTATAATTGTAAGTCACATCCATGTACACATTAATGATTTTATCACCTTGAATCATCAATGGGCTAGGTATGCCCATGCCAGGGTAGAAATATTCTTGTGTAAGGCCTAGTCAAGATCTCTTAGATCTGAGTAGCACCCAGGGTAGAACATGCATAATCCCAAAACTCTTACTTGTTGGTCCATATCCCCCATGATTCCACTAATCCTTCCTAGTCTTGTACTGATATAAATTATGTGGATGTCCACATGTAGGGATCCTATTAGGTGTATGATTAAACTCATTCCTCAAAGGGTCAAATTTCCCAAGAGGCCCATATCAGGGTCACACATGAATAATCCCCACTCAATCCTATATTTCTACCTATTTCATGGAATCAACATCCTTGCCATATGAATTAAAAATTGATAAAAATTTCATTACCTTATGATATAAAACTGAATGGTATCGTCCAATTGCATGACCTTAAACCATGCATCTTGAACTATGTAGGCTTTGATTCTTATTCCAACAGGATATGTAGGATACCAACATGATGTTGAAATCTGACATCATAACCCTATAAATCTTTCTTATCCAAGCTATATTCAACACGAACTTTTATTTCCTCAATCATTTGGTCATATTCCCACTAATACCTCCACTCACCTTCACTAGGACCATATCCCTAGTGAACCCATATTCATGCAGCCATATTCCCCATGAAATCACCTATATCCTTCCCAATTGGTTTATATTCCCTATGAGATTATATTTCCCTTAACTAGGGATGTACTCCCAATGAAACCATCCTCAATGAGACATATTCCTCATTGAATCGCATACACTCTTCCAATATGGTCCATATTTCTTATCATTTCATACAACCTCCTTTATTATGCCATATTCTTGATGAGGAAACAGTCACGATCAGTCGGTCATATCACTATAAAAAAATTCAACCACATATCCCATGGGCCATATTACCTATGGAAAAAAGTCATCCTCATTGGTTCATATTCCCTTTTAGGTCAACTATAATGGGCTATTCATGATTAATTGCAACACCAACTATTTCTAGGAAACATTCTACTAATAGAATATAGGTCTTAGACACATGACTTTAAAAGGTAATTAACATTATCATTAATGTTAGACTATAAAAGGAACTATATAGTCCTTATTAAAGAACAAAAAAAGGTACAATGTGTCCTGTTTAAGTGACATTGAACATCATGGGTTATGATTCCCATTATAGAGATACATAGGAAGACTTTCTCATGGATCTGATCATGATACCCTAAACACCAACTACCTCCATAGATGTTGATAAAGTTTAGAGTTCCTATAAATGTGGCTTTAAACCAAAGTATCATTAATTAAAAAGTTAAATATAAAGAACCTTTAATACTTACAGATGTGAAATTTATAATAAATGTATTGGAATTTAGATCAGTGCATAATCTTGATCTAATCACTAGAAGAGTGGTAACCAGTCCTATACTAGGATTCAGAAAAGATTCATGAATATATATTAAATATATAAGAGGGTCTTGAAGTAAGAAATAATTCTCCCAAATCAGGTGAGATGAGCCTGACCACCAATTATATCAACCAACATACATTTTATGATGTCATTGGTAAAGTCCTGGTGACTCCTTGCCTTTAGAAAGTGGGTCCATGATCAATCAAAATGGCCATAACAGAACACGCATTAGGGTTTCCATTGAAATATATATTTCATGGTTTTATTTTGGAAATATCATTCTCATACAAACCATGTCCATGTTTAGTTAAAACTATGGTAAAAAGACATAATTTTATGATGATTTATTTTTCAGAAACTATTTCCATAACTCCCTTTCTTAAAACACTATGTAATTTTATATTTTTTTATAAATCAAATCCATTTTTCTTAGAAGTGCATCATGGTTATAAAAATATACATGAACCGTTATTTTTTTCCCTAGAACAGATCATTGTTCTAGAAAAACTCAATATTCTAAATTATTTATTAATTTAAAGATTTCATAAAATTTTAATTGAAGTAATTATGCTAACACTATTGGGGTGGGATCATATCCCACATATAAACACATCCAACATGACTTCTATATGATTCTATTAGAGTATTATATTAATCCCAACTATTTGGGTTAAGAAACTCCTTATATTAATAAGTAATGTCATTAGTGGATATTTACACTTCATCACACATTCATGCATGAGAATTACCAATAATATTTTAACTTTTTAATCATTACTATGATAGTATTTTTTTGTCTTAGTGGGGAAAAACCTTATCTAAACATATAAAACGAAAACCAAAAAACCTTTTTTACCAAAATATCCAACCATTCATTTGAATTGAACAAAACAAATGTAAATAACATATTTTTTTCTCTAATGAAATTGGACTCATCCCTTCCTTATTAACTATAGTTTATGAGGATTACTAAGAAATTTATAAAGGACTCCTTCCTCATAGGTTATCCATGGGTTGAGTTGATCTCATAACACTCCGGAATAATTTATCCTTTCATCATGGTCTTATATAACCTTATATCTAAAAAAAATAGAGCTATAACTTTAGAGTTTCACACACACACACAGAATCCATATAATCATCCATACATTTCATAAACCATGAATTTTTTATATATCTATCTAAATACACTCCTTATAACTATATTCATTTCATAAATTTATATACATGATTAAGATGTTTCATAAAAATTTCATAACATTATAAATCCTTACACCATGTGAATAATATTTATGATTAATTTTTTAATGTTTAAATAATTAATATATATATGTTTAAAACTTCTTAAACATAATCCAATGTTTTTTTATAATGATATATAATAGTTTAAATGGAAGAAATGATCAATTCTTGAATTATCACATAATGAATTCACTACCATACACTAAACTGAAACATAGTGGCCTTCACTATGACCTGGTTTATTCTAACACAAATGACAACATGGTTAATATCATTACACCATAGTTTTATGTTTAATAAATTTTTGAATCACTATCATAATTTTATAAATTGTTTCATATCTATTAATATCGCATTGAAACCCAAAATATTCTTTTATAAAATTTATCAAACTAAGAGATCCAAAAAATTAGGGAAAGGTCACATCTTGTCTAACTCATGAAAATGGGAAAAAATACACTTTGGTGGGTTAGGCCCCTCACACAATCTCATGAATATAGGCCTCATTAGGTCACTTAGGGGTTCCATGTGGCACCTCACTACAAGACATGTGAATCCTTCACACTGAGAACATTGTGTGTTTTCATTGGTATATTAAATTAAAAGCATGAAATATCTTATAATTAGATAGTAACAATCATAATGTGTATGTTCAATAGAGTCGATGTTTCATGATAACCATGAGGGTTTCATTATTTACCTTTAATAGAATGGATTTCATAGTGGATGACCGAAATCATTCTATATGAAACAATTCAATTGCATGGATCATAACAAAAAAAGATTCATGTTTATAAATATAAAGGTTTAATATTTCACCCTATAACATGATAGTATGGGTTAAAACCCACCTCACATGGTTATTTGTGGTGTTTATTGTTTCCAAATCAATAGGTGACACTGGAACTATAAATTGCACAATTATGTCATGTGGTTTCCTTTTGTGATCGAAGAACATGGTTTAACTTGGGTTTTGATCATATAATTGGGATATTTCCATATTATTCACATAATCTTGTAGTCATGGATTGAAAATAAGGCGAATTAAAAAGTTAAACAATTATTTATAGATAAATAGACCACCATAGTGGTTAAAAATTACAAGTTATAAATCCCATCCCTTGATAGAATGTCATGGCTCAAAAAATACTACTCTAATGACCAATAACTTTGTAATATTAATTTGAATATTTGATGTGTTATAGGTATTAGAAGGTGGTTTTAGGAATAAATGTGTTGTTTATTTTAAGTTTAATTTATTGTACGTCTTTCATGGCATGTTATTTCACCGAGAAGATTATTTCATGGAATGTAGATATGTGAAACTTGGGTCCTATGGTCATGAGAGTTTGGAACTATACTTTTTCAAAAGGGGTAATGGGTAATGATTTGTCCATTTGTATCACTCCACAATTAACTCGATAAGATGAAGGATGATACTATATTCTGGTGTATTGCAAGGTGAAGGTTCAATTCATGGTATGATTATGGTGTCATGATGTGGGGTGGACTGTGAGAGTTGAAGTTTGTGTTATCTCAGGTTGGAATTTAGTTCATTTCATGGAGAAAATAGTCATGGAGTGGATATCTATGATACATGGATTTCCCCCTTTCACATAAGGCACCTTCATGGAATGAACAGTTTGGTCTCTATATAGATGAGGAATTCGATAGTTTATTTATTTTAGAGGATTTGGAAGTCATGGAGTGGTTTTAGACACCATGGAATAGAGATTAGGAAGCATTTTTTGGGATTTTTTGGAGGCATCATTCCATGGAGTTTTATTCATAGTATGATTCTTCTTTAATTTTATCAAATTGGGTGTTTTTTTATAGATTAAATGGGGATAAATGTTGTGTGATTTCTAGAGGCTACATAGACAAAGCCGATCATGGAATAATTATGGTGTGTCACATTGTGACTTAGTTCTTATTGAGACTAGGTATAAATTTAAATTCCCCCATAAGATCCATTATTCCTCTTTTTTCCCTCAATCATGGATAACACCCAATGTTTTTTTGGGAGATCTTCCAATTCCCTTTTGTTCAAATTTGATCCTCAGCTTATGGAGATTCCTAGTTTATGATATGAGGTGAGTTTATTCTTTAATTTGTGGTGTATCACCTATTATTACTTCTTGGGATTTGAGGAAGTGGTGTTAACCCCTATTCCATTGGTTTGGGATTGAAACTTTGATGGGGGTTGTTGTATTTTACTCTAATGGAGGTTTTCCTTATGTAGGTTTAGTCTTGTGTTCATCTCTTCCACTTGATTTTGTACAATCACTGGAAGGCACTGTTTGAGGTAGGGAATTCAAGATTACTATCTTTAATTTTTTTTAATTTTATAAGTTTCCATATTTTTGTCCCTGGGTAAATGGTAAGAGTTATATTTATAAAGATAATGAAATGAACTTAATGAAATTGAGGGGTATGGGGTATTTCACGTGTGATTATGTGTTTTCATGTTATTTATTATGTTTAATAACTATTATTTTTATTTTTAAAGTTTGATTATACTATGATAAATATATATATATTGATTTAGTTTTTTTAGGAACCATTTCTCATAAAAGGATAAACACTTAAAATATGGAAATGAAAATTTTGTGGGAGATCTGAAAATAGTCTATGAAAGGAAGACATGAAATTATTTGAAGCATGCTAAAACATGGAATTTTGGATGTGTTTTGTAATTATTATTGGTTGTTTCTTTGTTTATAGTGTTCCTCTTCGTATTTTTTATTTATTTGTAACTGGAGATGGTTTACAGTGGCTAGTTTTTGGGTATGATATGGTTTGGGAAGTGGAAACTGCAACAAATTCCATGGTGTACATAGGGTGATGTGGTTGTCAATATAGTCTAGATATGTGGGAAAAGGGGATAATATTTTAGAGGATTTAAAATTTACTAGAATGTATAATCATAAATATGTGTGGTAATGGTTTTTTCGGTGGATGTTTCATAGATTCTCGGTAGAATAGAACATGAATAGAAATTATTAATATTAAATAAATGGTTAATTACTAAAGTAAATACACATTTTGGTTAGAGAACGGTTGGACTTAAATTATAATAAATGAATGGCATAAAGAATGTAATGCGACTGGTAAAATGGTACTTCTGAAAATGGATAAAATAAGTGAATAAATGAAAAGGAATGTATTCATGACTATGCATGTGTTATTTGAGGTTGGTTTTCATTATAGTGATGGTAATGGTTATTAGTGTGTGGTTGAAGTGATGTGATTATATTTTTGGGTTATGTTAGGGATATTTAGGGTTAACCCATAGGTTGGGATTATGTGTGGTTATACTATACTTTTATTTTCTGATGATTTCATATTCACCCTAATCAATTGGGATAATCCTACTGATGCCTAAAGATTTTAGGTTCCATGTGTTTTCCCTAACACCTAGGTTAGTGATGGAATGGATGTCTAACTACTCTCTATTCCCTACTATCCCTTCTAAGTGTATTATGGGTTGTGATGGATTGAGTTTGGTATAAGGATACATGCAGTAATTGCTTGATTTCATGTGTGGTATATACTATAAAATAATATTGGGTAGATGAGATGATGTTGCATGGTGGGGGTCATTCAATATAGGATGAGGGCACAAGGTTGATATCCTTTATGTTCACAATACCCAAATATGATGGGAATGTGATATGTGTCTAGGATATGATATTTTTTGGTCAATATATAATGAGTATTATGTGTTTATTTTAAATTAGGGCCAATGATAAATGTTGTAACTTGTGAGGTTTGTAGAAGGTAGGTTTTTGTTCCTTACAACATTGGTTAAGATGTTATATATTTACATTATTTCACAAAATGTACTCTTAATGGATTGGGAGAACCTAGACATTTTTCTTCAAGGTGTGAGAGAAAAAAATTAGGGGTAACATAGTTGTGGGGTTCCATTTGATTATATTATTTTGATAATATATTATTATATTGGATGTGATATTATTTGGGTGATACTTAGTGAGGTTGAGTTGAAGTTAATCCTATGTAGATGTGTGTTGGTTCTATTATTTATTCACTAAAGTTTTATTATGATTTTTCTTTAATTGTATGTGAGGTTTTGATGATGATTCTACTAAATATACATGTATTCTTGGACCTATATATATAAAAAAATAGGTTTCTATGAGGGATTTGGTGACTAATATGGGAATTATTAGCTCAAATCTTGGAGTTTTTAGGAGTATCTATTATATGAATTATTTTTTATTTTTCATTTTGGAGTCTTTCCTCCATATTAATTTGACATGAATTATGGGATAATGGTTTTATTTTATATTTTTAGTTTATTTTATTCCTTTAATATTTCCTAGGATTATGAGGGTAATTCTGTCAATTTGTGTGATTGATAGCCTCGGTTGTAGTCGTAAACTCATGGTCAATTGAAGGTGAAATTTTTGGGATCATATTTATCATCAGTATGGACTCATGATGGGTTCCCAATATTATAAATTCATGAAAAACATTTATAAGAGCTATGGTTGAGAGTTAGGATAGAAACTAGTGTTAGGCATTAGTAAGGATTGAATAGTTTGGTTGGGTAATAGAATTAATTTTTCTTAGTATGTGATCTAATAAATGGATAATATCTAGGAAACATGGTTTTAGGTCCCTCTATTATCTGATAAAAGTAAATTAATCCTTATGAATGTACTAATTAAAGGGTATATACCTAAGAGAGGTACATGTATCGTGATTTTTTTTACTTGTGATTGAATGGAATGATTTCAAGGAAGTTAAATGAACCTAATTAAATAAGTTTTAATGGATTCCATACTATTGATCTGACGATTTTTTCTCAAGATTGTAGAGATGGATCCTAGACATCATTTGTGTGTGGTCTAGGGTGTTGAGGTGTGGTAAGTTGTCTTGGTTGACTATCATAAGGTCTACTGGGTTTATGAGGATGAGTCTTGGTGTAGGATGTTGTGTGAGTTCCAGTGTTATATATTGGATAATTATGAGGGGAGAATTGAGGGTCAAGAGTCATAGTTTTTGTATTAGTACAACAATTCCTTCTTTTAATAATCACAAATCATGTTTATGTGTTTTTAAAATTTTCTATATTTTATGGAAGTTATATTTTATTCTGTTAAATTTGTAAATATTTCTAAGTACTGAATTGAACATGAATCCAAAGAATCCAGACTACCTACCATGAGCCTCGAAGATAAAATTTTCATAAATTCTAGAATCAACTACATAAAGTCTTCATCGATTGTATGAAGAGATATAGACAATGCATACTTGATAATATCTCAAAGTGATCATAGCTATTGTGATTTTAAAAAAATAATGGATCAAATGAATGGAAATTGGATCGATCACATGCCTATCTGATTAATAGTGGTTGTTTTCTCACAAACTCTTTAATTGACTACACAAGTAACTTTCCGATCACAAATCCAGTTTGAAGTGATTGCACGTCAGTCAGAAATTTTGAAAAGAATTAGAGTGATCACACATTTATTTCTTGTCAACCACATGAAGAAATCATATTTCTCATGTCACAATTAGGATTTTTACACTGATTGGGATTTCGTAAGATTCTAATCAACCACATGTTGAATTGAAGTAACCATATGAGAAATTTTGACTTTCATAAAACTGATGAAGCAGTGGCATGACTAGTTAAAGTGATTGTGGAAATTAGTATGTATTTGGAAATGTATTGGATCAATAATATATTCAAGGTGATCAACCATACGGATTTTAAAGAGATCTAATCAGAATTATTGTAATGTTATGAAGCTGTTGTGAAATCTAGTGTGGAACATTAAATCAAAAATATCTAAAAGTGGGTATTATATTTGTTAAATAAAATATTCCAACCACTTTTTTATATAGAATTAAATTTTGTTCTGAAGGATTTAATGAACCTATATTTTATGCTTTATAATAGGATTTATAATAATAAGTTTTCAATAGATATTTTCAAAATATGTTTTCCTTTTATAGGAGGAAAAAATCATAGAAGAAAGATAAAGACTATGAGAACAATATATTGAAAAAATAATCCTCATAAAAAGTGAACCAGTTCTTTATTTTAATGTATTTTCTACTTATTTCTCCCTTGAACTTCATCGAAACATCAAAGAACGTCAAAATCTCTTTACATATTATCTCTTAACTGAAATAATACATCAATAATAGTATAATAATCAACAAAACAACAGAACTCCAATATTCACTTCATTAAAATTCCTTTCTCTTCTCTTTCTCTATTTTTATTACATTTGATTGGTACTTGTTTTGATTTTATTATTACTTGAGGAAAATATATTTTACTATATTTGAGAGTACAAGATACTCTCTCTTATTCATTTTTTAAATTTTGAATCACATGGAAACTATGAAAGAGGATGTGTGTAGTCAAGAAATACCTACACGTTGTTGATTATAAAACCTGATCTAAGTTGTGGATAAATTTATTTTTAATAAATGTTTTTAGAAGTGTTTGATTTCTAAGTAGAGAGGATTATGTCTAGAATTGAGACTAAAACTCTTGTTTTTATTCCACTGTGTATTTCAGGTTTTTCCTAATCTATTTTTAAAAATATTTTTGAAATCTATTTAACAAAACTATACTTTGATAGTTAGATATTACATGTGATATTTCTATTTTTTAGTGCAAGTAGAGAAATCAAGAAATATTATAATAATCCTAAGATTATTCTAGATGAGTTTTTATCAAACTTATAAGGGGTTAATTAAAATAATTTAATTAGATATACCTATAGTATTAGTTAACTAGACTGTATTTAAAACTGGGTTATTTTATTTTAAATTATTTTTTAAAATTTAGTTTTTAATTCGAAACTCAATTCACCGCCTCTTGAGTTAACTACTCTGACCAACCTTTGGTATCATAGGTTCATTTATTTCTTCTTTTAAATCCATTAATAGTGATCAAGTTTTCCCCCAAAAAGATCAAAATTTATTCTTATTTTAAATTTATATCTTTATGGATAACAATAGACTTGATGGGACTATTACTAATAGACTTAATTACTTTAATGGAAAAAACTATGGTTAAAGGAATATTGGAATAAAATACATATCAATGGAATGGGATTTTATATTTGGACTGTAATAGAGGATAAATATGAAAAACATAAAGTTTATAGGGTGTATTGGAGGGATACCACTAAGGAAACTTGTGATTGTAATTGTAAATATATAAATTCATTATATTTGTCCTTTGGATAAGATGAATTAAATATACTTTTTGTATGTTCTGCTACTTATGAATTTTGGGATACACTTTTTGTGTATTGTAAAATAACATAAAATGTTAAAGGAATTCACTTGAATACCTATACAATTAAATATAATACTTTTAAAGTGAAACCTGATGAATAAATTTCAAACATGTATCTTAGGTTCAATGAAATTTTCAAAATGATACATGAACATGGAAATGAAATTGAATACAAAGATCAAGCGATGAGACTTCTATGATTTCTACTAGATTAATGGAGAGGAAATTATATCTCTATTAAAGGATCATGTGATATAAGAAATCTAACAGTGAAGGAGATCATTAAGAATTCATGATGTACAAGTAATAATTGAAAGTGAACAAAGAAGATGACGTCCAAAAATAATTTTAGTTTCTTTCAAAACTTCTGAGTCAAAAATTAAGGATAAAATCGAATAATATAGTTCAAGTGAGGATGATTAACCATATAATAGTGATGAAGATTAGTTTCCTCTATCTAGAAGAATTAATAATCTATATAGGAAGGAGAAATTCTTTAAGAAATTAAATTATAGAGAAAAGTATGCCATAAGAGGAAATTGGAAAAAGGAAAATATACTAGGATAAATGAATTGTTATGAATGCAAGTTGAAAGGGAATATAAAATCTAAAGGTACAAAATAAAATTATAATAAAAAGTATGAGTAAAAAAGGAAAATGACCAAGAAAATATATGAAAGTAACCAAGAGTACCTCTGAGCACGGTTCTTGGAAGACTGATTAAAGCAATAAAGACACAACTAAAAGGTAAATCAAGTGATTTATGGAAAACACATCGGATATAATAAATTGTATCCCAATATCTTCTAGTCATATTTCTAATATCTTTGGAAATAAAAATAATGATGAAAATATGACCAATAAATATTTATTTGAATATTTACATATGTTGGAAGATACTTTTAAAGAACATAAATATTATTTTAAAATTTTAAAAAAATGGAATGCTTTATCTATTTATATTAAATATGATATTATTATAGAAAAATAAAATAATTCTTATTTATCAAAAGAAAATATTTAACTTGAAATTTAAAATGAGAAACTTAAAAATGATCTTGGAAGTTTTTCAAATGGAAGAGAAAATTTGGATAGGATTCGTGGTAATTAAACCACACCAAAGTATACAATTTGGATTGGATACCTTCTCGGTTAAAGGATATTTTATAAGAATGAGTTTATTTTTAGCTGAAGCTCTTCTAATTCGAGAAACAGTTCATATTCATATGAACCTAATACGGTTTTTATTTCTAAAAGTATTAATTTTTCTTATGTTAAACCTATTAAATAACATTGGATTCCATAATAACTTATTGTTAACCTCTTTGGACCTAAGAAAGTGTTGGTGAAAAATTAATTTCTTATCTAAATTTGTTATAAGAAACTAGTTTGAATAGTACCAATTAGAATTTATAGTATCTAGAAAGTGGATGTTTCAGAAACCTGGAAAGATACTACTCAGTATTTATAAGAATTATAAGGGTTGATGGTGAACATGTCACTTTTTCTGACAATTCCAAAGGAAAAATAATAACATTTGGTCAAGTTAGTAACTCTAATTCTATATTAATTTCTGAAGTATTATTTATTGATGGTTTAAATTATATTATTCTTAGTATCTCTCAATTATATGATGATGGTTAACATTTCAATTTTTAAAATAATTCATGAAAAATCTATGATTATAAAAAAAATCTTTAGTCATTACTTCTTTATATAATGATAATGTTTATACAGTTAATTTAGATTCTTTATTTTCTCAAAACATTTATTGCATAAGTTTCTTTCACAAATAATATTGGACATAGAAAAAAAAGGAAATTACACTATAATATTCACTCTCATTAAAAGATAACTACTAAAAGATTATTAAATGATATTACTAAACTGCAATTCCCAAAAGAAAATGTCTATAACCCCTATTAAAGAAGGAAACAACACATGATTTCTTTCAAACCAAAGAAAGAAGTTTCAATTTCTCAACCCCTAAAGTTGTTTCATAATGACCTATTTGGAGATTTCAGAGTTTCTATATTAAATGGGAAGCATTATTTCTATGTTCTTATAGATGACTAATCTAGATATACTTGCGCATTATTTTTAGATCACAAAAGTGAAGCTTGTTTCCACTTTTCCTAATATTCAAAATTAGTAAAAAAAATTAGTGGACTTACTATTAAAACCTCAAGTATTGATTATGGTCATCAGTTTTAAAATCAATATTTTGAAACTTTATGCTCACAACATGGATAAAATCACAAATTTTATTCTCTTAGGACTCCCCCCACATAATGGTGTTTCAGAAAGATGAAATATAACTCTTTAATAAATTTCATGGACTATGCTCAATGAGTATAACATACCTATTTATTTTTTGGAAGATGCTATCAATATAGCCTATAATATTATCAATAGGGTTCTTATTAGAACACTTTTAATGAAGTCTCCATATGAGTTGTGAAATGTAAGGAAACCAATGGTTATGTACTTTATAGTGTATGGATATAAGGTATTTATTCTAAATATAAAAGGAATGTTTATATAAATTTACATCCAAAACTAATGAAGGAATATTCCTTAGTTATTAAACCACCGCTAAATAATATGTGGTGTCCAATAAAATAACCCAACTCATGGAATAATTTTTATATGTAAAATTTGAGGAAACAGATCCACATGAGCCTAAAAATTCTTTAAAAACATTAAGAACAGTCTTTTGTGAACTTGGATATCAATGCCTTGACCAATAACAGTGATTGTTCTATAAAACCTATTGTAGAAAAATCACCTTTTTCTAATGAATTTTATAAAATATACCCTAAAGAATAAAATTAAGTATCAAGTAATTATATACATAGAACAATTATAACTTAGAGATACCATCCTTTAGATTCTTTCATAGGATATCTAGATAGCGGTGCTAAAAATATAGTTTCTCTTTGAAACTATGTTTAACTTAAAGCCTTATTGTCATTTCTTATACCTAAAAACATCACTTTATCTATATTTGATCAATTTTGGGTGGTGGATATGTAATAATATTTGAATTAGTTTAAAAGAAACAAAGTTAAGGAACTAGTGTATAGAACTAAAGACTTTCTAGCCATTATCACTAAATGAGTGTTTAAGAATAAGGTAGATGATTCTAGAACAATAATAAGAAATAAATCTAAACTAGTTTCAAAATGATATATTCAAAAATAATTTATTAACTATAAAGAAACCTTTTCACCAATAGCAATAGTTGAGGCTATTATAATGTCACTTGCTTGTGTAGCACATTTTAATTTCAAATTATATCAAATGTATGTCAAGAGTGCATTCCTAAATAGACATATTATTGGGGACATTTTTCTTAAACAATCCACTATATTTCAAAACCCTCATTTTCCAAATCATATTTTCAAATTAACCAAATATGTTTATGGTTTAGAATAATCTCTTAGAGATTAGTATGATAGGCTCACCTCTTTTATTATTTTTAAAGGATTTCAAAAGGTGTAGTTAATCAAAACTTATTCATAAAAATTATTTCCAAAGATTTTTTGGTAAATCAAATTTAAATTTATGATATTATTTTTATATCATCCAAAAACTCATCATGTATAGAAGTTTCAAAAATGATTCAAAATGGATTTGAAATGAGTTTAGTGGGTGATTTAAAATTCTACCTTGGTTTTTAGATTTTTCAAAATAAGGAGTGAATCATTTTAAATTAAATCATATACAAAATGGATATTGCTAAATGTTTTGTCATGGATAATTCAAAAGGAATTGATACTCTAATGAGTACCACCTATAAAATAGATCTTGATAAAAAGGGTAAACCAGTTTATCAAACCATTTATAGAGTTAAGATAGGGGATTTACTTTACATAATATATATTCGTCTATATATTATATTTAGTGTGTGCATGTGTGAATGTTTTCAAGAAAATTCAGGTCATATTTAAATGTTGTTAAAATAATTTTCAAATACAACAAAATTGTAGCTAATTTAGGTCTATTCTATTCTATAAGACATGATTTTGATCTAGTTAGTTATTCAGATTTTGATTCTTGTGGCTATAGTATAAATAGAAAAATCACCTTTGGAACATATCACTTGTTCGGAAAGTCTCTAGTTTCATGTTGTAGTAAGAAACAAGTTCTTTTTTCATTTTCCACTACTAAATCTGAATACATAGCTGTAGGAAGTTTTTGTGCTCATATTTTGTCGATGAAACCCACATTACAAGATTATAGATATAAATTCAGACATGTACCTATAAACTATGACAACACAAGTGATATAAAAATTTCTAAGAATATGGTATCTCATTCAAGGAAAACACATTGATAGAAGACATTTGTTTTTAAGATATCATTTTCAAAAGTGAGATATTACTCTAGAATTCATTGGTATTAAACATCAGCTTGATAACGTTTTTACAAATACTATGAATTGTGAGAGATTAGGTTATATCAAACATGAGTTAGGAAATATAAATTATTTTTAAAAAATTTATAAATTTAATATTATTTTTAATGTCTTTAAAAATATAATTTCAGTTTATTAAGGAATATTATTTTATCTATTTTTTCACTAAAAATACCTTATGTGTTTTTATATTATGTTTTATTTTATTATATCTATTTACCGTGTGTTATTATACATTAAATCCATAAATTATTTAATATTCTAATTTTGTATCCAAATCATCCCATTTATTAAACCAACCCCTATTTAAAACCATCCTTAACTAAAACCCTTACCTTTCGATTTTTGAATCTTAGTTGTGTCTAGTCAAGATGAATAAATCATTTGGGAAAGATATTCTGGAATCCTCTAATGCTCCAAAATGATAGAAGGAAAGTATGATTGAATCAGTAAAGCTTACAAATCCTTATCTTTTATCCCAAGAAGTTATCCCAGAAAAATAAATGGATTTATAATGGTTTGGGACCAGTCATTATTTAGTCTGGAGAGTTTTGCTTCATAAAGGTTGGACCAATAGGTTTTTGGATAATAATCATCCTTTATAATTTTGTTTGGTGAAAGAATTTTTACATAAATATGGTTTTTGAAGTGGGAGATCAATAGGATCTGATTAGGACTGTTGTTAATGGTCATGAGTGTGAGTTATTTTTAAAATTTTGGGCTGACTATTTAAGGGTTCCACATTTAGGAAAATATGTGGATTATCAAAGTTCTTATCCAATGAATCATCTACACTTTGAAATTGGTAGTATTATAATAATTAACCAATGAATAAAACCATTAGAGGCCTAGTTCTAAAAACTTAAGTGGAGAATATAGGATACTAGTAAAGTTCATTAAACACACTATCTTCCCTTAAAATGTATATATTTTTTACAATCAATTTCCAAGATCTATTCTTTATATACTTAATGGTTTATGGAATCCAGATAAGTTTTCCAAGATTTTTGATTAGATACATGGAAGATCTATGTAAATATTTTTCCTAGTTTAATCATATTACAGAGCCCATGTTCATTTCTACTCTTCCCAAATATAAAAAAAATTATTCTTAAGGGAGTTAAAAGATATTAATATTCTCTTGGTATCTATTTAAACCAAACCAAATGAAAGAGAATGAAGATTAGTTATAATATTTGGAAGAGGATATGGATAGATGATGAAGATGGGGTGTATAAGAAATTCAATCAAGAAAATAACCCTACAAGAACAAAGGATATCATTTATTCAATCTTGGACCCATATCAAGTTGTTGAAAAATATTACCCTTTTGGTAAATATGGATCTAAATCTACGGTGGTTGTAGTTGAAGAAGATAGACAATCCTATGAATATAGCTCGAGTGGCTCTCATATTTAGGAAGTTCCAAAGGATTTTGAGGTACCTATTATGGTTGAACATGTTGTTGTATCGTAAGATAATATGATGTCTATAAGAGGGGGTGAGTTATAGTTTAAAAAATTAAACTAACATAAAACCAAATACTTGTTTGATATACTAATCAGACTCATAAATTTTTTTATGCTCAAATTATATGTATCAAACTCAGAAATCATTTGATAAATATGAGTTACTAAACAGAATTAAAAACAGTCTAGTAAAATAGATATTATAAAGATTTAGTAATGAAATATTCTAATATAAATTGCATAGTGGAATATAAACTTGTTAAAACAATTAATATAAAACAATATAGTAATGTAATAATGATTTAAAATATTTATAAAAGATATTATGATCATTAACTTTAAGTGATAAGAAAGTTAGAAATCCAAACGTAGGATATTCATAGTTTTCAACCTAACTATAAGGTATGTCTTTCCATGCCAAGAATCTCTTTATATGAAAATCGAAATAGATCTATCTTCCAAAAACATATAAACCCTCGATACAAAATTGATATCAACTATGTATTCTAAAACCTTATAATCTCTCAACCATCCTGATCGGTATCAGTAGTCTTCCTACCCCAGAATCCCTCGATCATAACCTTGATTGAATCAAGCGAATACAAAACCAAAAAATTTCTGAGGAATTTATGATCCCTACAATGAATTCCATAGAAAAAAAAATCTATAAAATATTACATGGCGTATGAACAAGATGTTTGTGGGGATAAATATTCAGATATGTTAAGTTGCAAATTAATCATCTCTCAACTCCTCTAATTCACTCTAATTTATATTCATCCCTCCAATGGTCATATTTTCCATGAATCTCAGAGTTGGTTTCAATGGCCACAGACATTATTCACTTGAAATATCAACAAATAATAACTTCATCTAATGTTTTTTGGTAGAACCATTATAATTCTATTATAAATAATTCCAAAAAAGTATTAATAACTCTACTCTGATTATAAACTTCTTATTCTGATGGAATAAAAAATCGGTCTAAAAGAAAAAAACTTGTCATACCCGTAGATTATAAATTATCATACTGATAGATTAAATATCATCATACTAATAGACTGGATAACGTCAGATTGATAGACTAAAATATCATTAATACAATAAAAAACTATAGATAGTCTGATAGACTATACTAATTCAAATCTGATAGAGAGGATGTTGGTCAGACCGATGAACTAGACCTTGGTCAGTCCGATGGATTTGACTTAAGTATTAAAAAATTTTATTCATTTAGTTGAAAAATATTTCTACATTTGGTAAAATAAATGTTCGCTACAGAAACAATTTAAAAGACTTGTGAAATATAAAGTTATTAAAAAAATATTTTTTAAATAATTGTTTGTGATTTTCAAAATAAAGGAAGTGTAGAAAGATAAACTTTTGACTCAACAATCTCCCTATTTTGGAAAATCACAAAATACAAAGATTTAAAATTAATAACTATTAACTTTGAAAACCCTTTATATATTTAATAACTTCAATGATATCCTTTATATAAAAATATCTCTACTTATCATATTATACCTTTTCATATAATCCCCCTTTTTGATTAAATTATCCCCCTCAATAAATTTTCCCCCATTAATAATTTATCCCCCTTTGTGGTTTTCAAAAAGAAATATTGAATATAATAGATTTATTGAAATGTTTCAAATTATAATATGAAAGAATTATGTTTGAATAAACATTAATCCAAGATAAAAATAAAGAATATTCATCCAAGTAAATTTGTAAAACATTTTAAAAAAAATTATTCAGATAATAATTCATTCAAAGAAGAAATCATTCAAATTCATTGATTTATAAATATATAAGAGTTTTGAAATTAAAAGTTTATTCTTTATTATAGATATTATTGACTATTGCTTTTATCTTTTATAAATCCTCATTATTCTTCTCAATATCAATAGTTTTCGACTAAAGGTTTACTGTTTTTTCTTCCATAACTGAGAACTTCCAATTATCTACTTTTAAACTGATTACCTCTTCTTCAAGAATTATGATATTTTTGTTTTCTTCTTTCATCCTCTAGAAGTATTCTTCAAAATATCAGATTATATCATTCTCTTATTTAAACTTTTGAATTTATTATTTGAGTTTAGTGATTTCTTGATTCTGAGAGTCTGAAAAATATTTTAATGTTTTAAAAAGATTTAATATATCAGAAACATATAATTATAGCTTCTCAAAATAATTGTAAATATCAAAAGATAATTTTTAACTTCCAAAAGGTGCTCATCGTGATCTTTCAAATATATATCCACGTGTCTCAACCTTCTTACCATTTGATTAGATATCCTTTTATGTGCCTTGAATTTATGTTTTAAATATTTTATCCCAACTTAATTTTTGAATAATAGTCTCTTTAAAAAACTTAAAAGACTTTAATTTCTCATTTATACTATTCAGGATCTTCTCTCACTGTGATTCAATATTCATAATATAATTCATTGAATCGGTGATATATTTCAAGGTTTGGCAGATATAGTCAATTATTTTATGATCTTCAGTAACTGAAGTACTCGATGAATCCGATGAAGATTCAAAAATATGTTAAAGAGATGGTCTAACATATATATTTTCTTTACCATTCTCATTTAAATCATCTAAAACTTTCACCACATAAACATCCCTATTAATCTCTAATTTTTCTAATAATTTTGTATGATATTTTTTTGCTTTATATTTCTCATAAAATGAATATTTGTCATCCATATACACATCTAAAATAGGATTTTTTAGACTAGGTTGACAAAGATATAGAGGATAATGATGACTCTGAAGAGATTTTTGCTTCTTTTTCTTCTACCTCTTCTTCTTCTTCTTATAAATCTTTTTTCATATACCTTGTAGTTCTATTATCTATTTTGCTATTCTTTTGAATGGATTTTTGAACTTTCTTCTGAACTAACTTCTTAACTAAATTTTGAGTTTGAGGTTCAACTTACACTTATTTTTCCTTATCCTTCTTAATAAAAACAAAAGCAATCAATGTCTCTACAAATTATATTTCTATTGGTACTAATGGATCCGGAAAATTCTAATAAACAACAGAATGCATTCCATAACCATGAAATTTTTTAAAAATTGATAATTAAAAATTTTTAAGAGGAATATTTCCTAAATCTCACTCAACTAATTACAGTAAATTTTCTATAACATTATCTTGATAAATATTTTTATTTTTCTTCATCTTCATTTCAATCTCTTTCATAGACTCATATGTTTTCATCTTAAGTCTAAAGTCTCGACTTTATTGAGTCTGAAACATGGATCTCTTATCTTTTTATGAGCCTTGTGTTTCATAAACATTTTCATTTCCTTATTGGAAATTTTTTTCAGTTTCTTTTATTACTTTGTAAGAGAGGAATCTTCTTTACTTTTACCTTTTACTAGAACTTTTTGTTTAACTAATTCAAAATCCGACATTTCCTTGTCTCTTTTTCTACAAACTTTTTCTATTTTAGATTTAATACTAGCTTAATCCTAGAAATGGATTCTTCTCTAATAAGTGAATCATTTTATCAAACTCCATAATCCTGATTCTTAATATGCATAAAATTCCTATAATTAACAAACCTTTTATTGATAAATCATAGAAATATAAGAATTATTGACTTCATAGAAGTTTTCTTTTTTTATTCAATAGAAAAAAACAAACTTATCTAGGTTTATCTTACTTATATTGTTTAGGAAATATAAAATGAATAATTCAAGAACATTTAGTGTTTCCATATCTCCCTTTCTCTAAATCAGATAAACTTAATTCCATAAAGTAAAAACCCTTGCATATGGAGTCGGATGATATAATTATCTTACCATATCATATGGAGAAAAAAATATAGTTAATATTTTTATTTATCAAAGAAACTTATCTTATCAGGAAGCTTGTAACGTGGAAGGTAAGACTCTACTTCTAATGGAACTTCAATCAATTCAGTGACTAGTTGAATCATTAATTTGAAATTCTCACAAAAAATATTGAAAAAAATTACTTCCAAATCATATTGAATACTAAATTTTACTAAACAATATAATTCTATAACAATTTCTAGATAATTAAAATCACAATCATCCTTTTCTACACAAATAATTTCCCATCCTTGAAACTTTATAATTTATTTCAAAATAGAATCATACTTATCGTACCATTATTTATCAATTAAAATTTCATTTACCACTTATCTCTTAGAAGAATATTTATCAGATGTCATCAAACTAAGACTAATTCAAGTAAGAACTAATAAAATTGAATTATAAAATCAAACAAATTCCAAACTTTCTGGAATGATTAGAAAAAGGAGATCTGAGATTCAACAGGAAAATAAGAGAATCGATGTGGGACAGAATGACCCACGGTCTTATATATAGTCTTGGGTATAATCCCTTTGAATTCTATATATCTAACATCTTAGATTAAAACCATATTATGATTTGATAGTTGAGATTAATCCTCAAATAATTTAATAACTATTTTGAAGTCTTAATTTTTTTTATATGAAAATTATTCATCATACTAAAGAATTATCTGATTAAATAAACTTTAATATTTTCAAAAAAATTAATGTTTGTAAAAATAAAATAACGTGTAAAAAAATATAGAAAAATAAAATTATTGTTTAATTAAAAAAAATTATAAATGTATCTCTGAGAGTAAAAATCTACTTTCAGTATAAATGTTTTATCCAATAACATGTTATTATTATTTTTATAAAAAAATGTGACCAATAGTATTTAAAAAAAATATTGTTTGAAACATTTTAGTAAGAATTCTTGATTCATAAACTTTTAGTAAAAAAAATTATTTCAAAAACTTTTTGTATAAATTTTTATTTCGAAGACATAAAAGATAAAAAAACAAATGTTTTTAGGAAATTTAAAAATTTTACAAAACACAAGTTTTTAGAAAACTCTAATATATTTACACCCACTTTGAGAAGGAGTTCATTACTGTAAGGATATTTGTAAATGGGAATTAGATATAAATAATCAATTATTATTTATCATTTTTTACTTCTGTTTAATATATTCAAATCTATCAAAACTAAGGGGTTTATTAAAAATATCTACAAGTTGTTATTATGTTACAATGAATTGTAAAATTTTATCTTCTTTTTGTGTGTGATACTAAGGGAAATTATGTATTATGTCTATGAGTTTTTATCATAAGTGATGCATTGAATTTTTACTCAAATCAATGGATATTATTTTATCACAAAAAAATTGGGATTTACTAAAACTCAATCTATAGTTTATGAGTGTGTATTTCATCCACAACACTTGAGCATAATAACTTATAGTTACCACATATTTGGCTTCAACAGTAGAAAAATCTATTGAGTTTTGTTTCTTATAATACCTAGACACTAAATATTCTCTTAATATATGAAAAGTTCTGAAAGAACTTTTTCTATCCATTCTACAACCCCCAAAGTCAGCATTATAAAAAAAAAAATTCAAAATCCTTTCCAGAAGTATAAAATAACCCTATATCCATATTTCCATTAAGATAATAAAAAATTATTTATAAAAATTTAAGTTGGGTTGCTTTTTGAATTTCTTTATATCTTTCACATAAGTATATAGAAAATATTAAATCCGGACAACTAGGTGTAAAGTAAAGTAAAATTCTAATCATTCTTCTAAAGATATTTTGATCAACTGGTTTCCTATCTTCACAAATATCTAAAGTATTTGAGGTTTTAATATAAGTATGAATACATGTATTATTGTCATATTTTAATTTATTAAAAATATATATTATATACTTATGTAGATATACAAATGTTCCTTTTAAATTTTGAGAAATTTGAAAACCAAAAAAATATATAAGTTCTCCCATAATGCTCATTTTAAACTCAAACTTCATAATATTCACAATTAAATCTAATAAATATTTTTTGTTTGAATTAAATATAATTTCATCAACATAAATTTCAATAATGATGATTTTTTTAGAAACCTATTTTATTAAAAAGAGTTTATTCACAGTTCCCTTAACTAAAAATTTTTCTAACAAAAATCCAGTTCATCTGTCATACTAGGGTCTATATGGTTTTTTAAGTCTATAAAGTGCCTTAGTATGTTTAAAAACATTTTCTTAATGTTTTTTATTTTTAAAAACAATGATTTTTTTAAAATAAACTTCCCCCTGAACATATATGTTAATAAATTCACACTTCACATCCATTTGATAAAGACTAAATTTTAAAAATGTTGTATAAGCTATAAGAATATGAATAAAATCAATTATAGATACTAGAGAATAAGTTTCTTAATAATATATGCCCTCTTGTCTAATATATCCTTTAAAAATAAGTCTTGAATTATTTATATCAATTGTTCCATTTTCATCACATTTTTTCTAAGAAATACATTTTACTCCAATTATAGAATTATCTTTAGGTCCTTTAACCAAATTCCAAACATGATTCCTCTCAAATTCAAGGATTTCATCTTGCATGGATTTTTTTCGATATACATCACCAAAAGAATCATTAGGATTTTTAGGTTCTAATTAAGATAAAAGTGATAAATACTCAATTTCATTTCATAAAGAACTTATAGCTCTGACTGGTTGATCTACATCCTTAATGATGTTATCACTATGTTGATTCCTTAGAAACAACTAATTTCTTAGATTTAAAAAATTTTATTCTTCAAAAACATTTTTAAACTCTTATTGAGGTAAAACTTCATAATATATTCTTTATTTGTTCTCTCAAGATTAAAATTTTCCAACATAGGTTGAAAATCAATTTTAGAAATAACATCTAAAGATGTGGGTTTATACAGTTTGAAAACAAAAGGATTTGTTTCATCTAGTTTAACATGTTATATTTCCTCAATAGTAATTATGTTTATTAAAAACCCTATATGCCTTACTAGTTGTAGAATAATCTAAAAATATTCCTTCATCAGAGTTTCGATCATACTTATGTAAGTTGTCTTTATTATTCAAAATGAATAATTTTTATACAAAAACATTGAAGTATGAAAGTTTTGATTTCCTTCCAATACACAACTCATAATGATTATTAATAATAAAATGTCTTATTAAAACTTTATTTATAGGATAACAGGAAGTACTAATTTCTTCATCCCAAAAATGTTTAGCAACAAAGTATTCACTCAGCATGGTTCTAGTAATTTCTGTAATAATTATATTTCTTTTTTTGGCTCCACCATTTTGTTTTAGAGTTCTAGGTGTTGAAAAGTTATACATAATATCTTTTTCACTACAAAAATTTCCAAAATTGGAATTAAAAAATTGACCTATATGATCACTATGAATAGTTATCAAAGATATTTGTTTCTCAATGTTAACATGGACTACAAAAGTTTTTAAATAATAAAAGTCTTCAGACCTATTTTTTAGAAAATAGAACAAAGTATATCTAGTGTAATCATCAACTAAAAGATATACATAGTATTTTCTATTGATACTTTCAATTTGTGTAGGACCAAAAAATTCCATGCACAACTACAAATAAGTCTTTTATCAGTGCTAGAAACCACCATTAACAGTTCTATAAAAGCGTTGTTAATTATGGTGAAGATAAAGGGGGTCCCCTTTAACAGCACTAAAAAAGCACTAATAAAAGGGGCCCTTTATATGTGCTAAAAAAGCACTGATAAATCCCCCCTATCAATGCTTTTTTAGCACTGATAAAGGGCCACCTTTATCAGCACAATTTTGAACGCTGATAAAGGACCAATTTATCCTTGCTCAAAATAGCACAGATAAAGGATGACTTAGCTATGATGTGCTATATATTTAACAGCACACCCATCACATGTACCTTCACACAAACAGTACCTTCACCTACACACAAACAGCACAAAACAACACCCGCACACAAAACAACAGCATAAAATAGCACCTACACACACAAAAATCACAAAAGAACAAAACATTGCACACAAGATTTTCGTAAAAAATGATATATAAATTTACTTGAAATCATGAATATAAAGAACATTCTACTATATACATTTCAAAAAAAAATTATATGGTTACAATTACAACTATCCAAAACATAGTTAAAAACATTAATGTTTCATCCTTTTTGCATCTGTGATCCCCTCTCAAAAATTATCATCCATGGTATTAGTTGCTGAACAAAGAATCTAAACTCAAGAAAAAAATCACCTATATAAGAAAACAAATATTATGTTAGTAATACAATAATGAAATAAATTAAACATTAATATGGAAGAATACATTAATAAAATGTCAATTTTTAATAAAAAAGACACATTCGGAGTTATACCGGTCACATCGTGCATCATATTGAGGTGGGGTTGATTCCTACACATCACAAATGATTTATTGATAATTGTTTTAAAATATTAAAACAATCTTAATGGGTTTTCTATGGTTTGAGTATGTCACTTTTTCTTTTTAGTATGTCAGGACTAGGTACAGATCTTATGTTTGGGTGCTTTCATCCCCATACACAGGGGACTGACTAAGTTTCCAACAGTAGTAAATTGATTTTTTAATTTTCTCTTTTACATTTTATTTTATTTCCACATCAGGTGGCATACTTGGGTGTGATATTTAGCTATTATGTGGATTTTGAATCTTGGACTAGTATGGTAAAGGAGGTTTGATTACGCATCATGATAGTAATTTAGACTCATATTATGTATGATTTCTTATAATTTTCATTGGGAACTTGGATTTAGCTAAGAGGGGTTGGACTATTTAATGTTTTAGCAAAGAAGCTAAATAGTGTTTTATTACTTATCCTCTTTTGGTGTCATTCTACTCAGCAAACCCAAACATGTGGTTCCAATGAGATTTGTATGTGACTTTATATGCATCTGATATATGGTCCTTACCCTGATAAGGGTAAACATATATGATGATTGGGTTTGAGTTGTTTAAAGTGTCAAAAAAGTAACTAAATAGTGTTTTTATTATATAGCCTCTTGAGTAAATTATACTCAGCAAACTCGAATTGATTCATGAGATTTGATGTATGGCCATATCATAGGTAGTCAAGGGTCCATGAGGCCGGAATATATGTGATGCCTGACTCTAATGTGGGTAGGTAGGGGGAAATAAGACTAGATGATACTTGATACCTAACCTTGATATAGGTAGGTAAGCGGCCTTGAGAACAGATGTTGTGTGACATGGTGTGGTAAGGGAGTGTAAGTGTAGTGAGATGTGTTGCCTATTACAACCTTTTCTGTTGGAAATATTTATATATATACAATGATATGGTTGTTTGATCATCATGATTGGTATTACGTGGGGTTCCACCTAGACAGAGTTCAGTGGAGTGTCAGGAGGGTGGCGATACGATGCTTCTTAAGTGTCCCCAGGAGGAGGCCCCGAAGGTTCAGGATGATCATGATCTCTAGGTATAGAATTCGGTATAGGAAATAAAGTTGTAGATGGAAAACTTTGGGCCATGTATTTATGAGAAGCTTAGGGTGATCTTGGTTCGTTTCATATAGGGAAACGATAGGGGATCCTGGGGAGATGATTCATCTATGGCTTACTTGACTATATAGTTCAATTCTCAGCACCCATCACTATTTCAGAGTGAAGGTGAACCACAAACAACAGAGAACTTGATAGGGTTGGTGAAGGTTCTGGGTGTAGTGGAATCTCGTGGGTGGATGTGCCCACTTGGATTTTTTCATTATAAATGATCAATCTAAGATCAATACGATGATAAATTACAGACTCCACGGATCGAATCACAAAAATAGACAAAGAAGAAGAATAGTCCTGTAACCACAAAGGAGGATCGTCATAGGTTGATTATAATTAATTTAATTAATTGAAAAGAAGTACCTTTTATGGTTTTCTTTCTTCGTTGATATTTCTTATCACATTCCAATGTGATTCGTCGTTGCGTCGTAGAAGCCAAGTGTATACTTCCTCTAGCGGTGATCCATATGTACACCACGTATCTCTAGACGTCACCAAAGGAATCTCTGGGTGCTAGCATGGAGAATCTTTTTCTTGAATTTTCCGACTTAGATCATCTTGATTCGATGGAGGAGGATCTCCCTCAGTCTTGAGAGTGTTCTTGTAGGAAGGAGTTCTTTCGACCTTGAAATAATTCTCCAGAATTGTTGTGCACAACGATTAAGGAAAAGTGTTGGGGTTGTGAGGATATTTATAATCGGGTTTTAGGTTATAGAGTTATGACAATAAATAAACATGCTAGGCATTTTATTTATTTCATTAACTCTTATTGAAAACCCCTAATGATGAATAATTAATTCCTTGACATGCGCCCACGCTGATTATAATAAATATCATTTAATAAAACAATATTATCTCCTCAAAATCCCGATTGGAAAAACTACATGGTGTGTAATCATTAATACACGGTGTGTACTTGTTTTTCATAAAACTACACGGCATGTAATTATTAATACACGGAGTGTACTTGTTTTTCATTTCTTTTCCAAAATAAAAACTACACGTCGTGTAATCATTAATACACGGCATGTATATCGTTTTTTTATTTTATTCTTCCTCTATCATTAAAACGATTTAGGATTCCTTGAATAATTATTAAACCAAATACGGGAATAATCTTTATTCTACTTAAGATACATGAATACACTTAGTGTGTGACCCTCTAGGCCTCTTTCTCATTGGCATTAGGCGGGCTTGCCTAAAGTCCAAGATTACTATCTAGCAATGGGTCAAGGCACCCAAGAGAAAGAAGTTGATTCCGCATTGAGGTGTCACCTCATACAAACGCTTACCGTGTAATTTAATCCTTTTGTCTCAATATCTCATCAAGAAGGTTTCATGGAAATGTCATAAACCTATATGCTTGATCTGTCATTCTTTGACTTCCAGAAATAAACTCATCATTACACCATGGCCATGGAATTTGTCCGATAGTTCTATTTCAATCAAAGGGCCCGTGATATCTACTTCCATAAATAGGGAAGGGACAAATCCTTCCTCAAATTATCCATTAACAACATGTCATTCGTGACGCACCCAACATACCCAACTTCCTACAAACTATCTTCGTGATGGTTTTTGTCAGCAAATCCAAGTACATGAGTCATGACATGAGTTAATGATAATCTTACAGTCTAAGGACCATTACACACACTCGTAGATAGCAATTTCGGATGACACCAAGACATGTGGAATTACTACTTGTGGGTCTTTTCTCATAATATCCCATCTTGGAGATTACCAAGTGAGAACTCCATGAGAGATAGTCTCTTCTTCTTATGAGTACTCACACATGATGGTCTGTATACTATGTGTCCTATCATTGTATGTCATCCAACTGTAGAACTTTATTTAAGAATATTTTAATAGCATTTCAACGTTCTCATCATATAAGGGATATGCCGTGACCTTATCAATGAAACAAATATTCCAGGACATTATTATATTATAGGCATGCAGAACAATGAACAATATATAATAATTGTGCATTCATGTAATAAAAGTACAAAACAGTTGGTTCTTAGGACACCAACACTAACAAACTCCCACTTGGACTAGATCCAACTACCTACAACTTTCAGTCCACTAGACCTCACATGATGATCATGTTTCTGCTAAGTCAAAGCTTTAGTCAAGGGGTCTTCCACGTTGTCTTATGTGGAAATACTACTCACTACAACTTCACCTCTCTGAGAAAAATTCCTCAAGAGATGATACTTTCGAAGTATGTTCTTTGTCCACTGATGTGAACTTGGATCTTTTTCAAGTGCCACCACTGCAGTATTATCACAATAGAGTGTGATATGATCTTTACTGCTAGGTACTACATCCATATCTTGTATGAAGCTTCACATCCATACTGCTTCTTTAGCTGCCTCAGAATCTGCGATATACTCGGACTCTACTATAGAATCTATGACCACACCTTACTTTGAGCTCTTCCAGCTCACTGCACCTCCATTCAAACTGAAGATGTATCCAGTCTGTGACTTCATTTCATCTTGATCAGTCTGGAAACTAGCATCTACAAGTCCTCTAATTACTAGTTCCACATCTCCTCCATAAACCAAGAACATATCCTTAGTACGCCTCAGATACTTAAGGATAATCTTGACTACCATCCAATGGTGGTCACCTGGATCATCTTGATATCTGCCTACCACACTTAATGTGTAAGCAACATCTAGCCTTATACATAGCATATCATACATGACTGACCCAATCGTGAAAGAATAAGGTATCCTTTCCATTTTCTATCTTTCCTCATGTGTCTGAGGACACATTTTCTTAGAAAGATGAATGTCGTGTGACGCTGGAAACAATCCCCTCTTGTACTATTCCATACTAAACCTCCTCAATATCTTGTCAATGTATTTACTTTGACTCAGGCCCAGAATTCTCTTGGATCTGTCATGATGGATCTTGATCCCAAGAATATATGTGGCCTCACCCAATTCTTTCATAGAGAGTCATTTATCCAACCATTCCTTAACTGATTGTAAGACAGGTACTTCGTTTCCAATTAGAAATATATCATCAACATATACTATTAGGAAAATGACTCCACTTCCACTAAACCTTTTGTAGATACAAGGATCACATTCATTCTTAATAAATCTGAATTTCATAACGGCTTCATCAAAATGAATGTTCCATGACCTTGATGCTTTCTTTAATCCATAAATATATTTCTACAACTTTCATACCTTGTTGGCATCCTTTGGAGTCACAAACCCTTCAGGTTGTGTCATATAGACATCTTCCTAGAGGTTCCCATTAAGGAATGTTGTTTTCACATCTATTTTCCAAATTTCATAGTCATGGTAAGAGGAAATGGACAATAAGATTATGATGGATTTCAGCATCGCAACTGGTGAAAATGCTTCATTATAGTCAATTCCTTGATGCTGTCTAAAACCTTTTGCAACCAGTCATGCCTTATAGGTGATTACTTGTCCCTCCATGTCCAGTTTCGTCTTGAGTACCCATTTATTACCAATATTCTTTTCATCAACTGGAAGATCTACCAAAATCTAGACTTGGTTTTGGTACATGGAATCCATTTCAAAATTCATGGCTTCTTTCCACTTGGCAGCATCTATACCTTCAACTGCTTCCTTGTAGGTAAGAGGATCATCATTTTCAACCAATAATGAGTCACCATCCTTAGTGACAAGAAAATCATATTGTTCTGCTTCTCTCACCTCTCTCGTGCTCCTACATAGTTCTTGTGTCTCTGGAACATATTATTCTTCCATGGGGCTTTATGGAATATGTTCTTGTACCAACTCATGTGTATCTTGATCCTTGAATTCATTGAAGTCTATCTTGCTCCCACTATCTCTTTTAGAGATGTTCTCCCTCTCAAGGAATATGGTGTGTCTTGCCACTGTAACATTTTTATCTGAGGGTTTTTATAGGTAATATCCCCTTGTTTCTTTGGGATATCCTATAATGGTACACTTTGTGCCTCAGAGTGCAAGCTTGTTACCTGAAGAGGCCTTAACAAATTCTTTGCTACCCCACATATGTAAATTTGATAACATGGCTTTGCGTCCTCTCCATAACTTGTATGGAATACCATTTATCTATTTAGTTGGTACTTGGTTATGTATGTGTGCTACTGTTTGTAATTCATATCCCTAAAAGGATAATAGAAGACTCTCATGACTCATCATTGATCTCACCATGTCCAACAGGGTGCGGTTCCTCCTTTCACTTACACCATTCCACTGAGGCGTGTAAGGAGGAGTGAGTTGAGATAGAATCTCAAACTCCCATAAGAAATCAATGAAGTCCTGATTAAGATATTCTCCTCCTCTTTCTGAGCATAGTTTCTTAATCTTCTTAAAAATTTGGTTCTCAACTTCATTCTTGTATTCTTTGAACCGATCAAAATAATCTGAGTTATTTTTCATTAAGTAAATATATCCATTTCTACTAAAATCATCAGTAAATGTTATGAAGTACAAGAACCCACCCCTTTCTTCAACTAGAAATTGTCCACACACATCTGTGTGAACTAATTCTAGAAGCTATTTATCACTTTCACCTTTCCCAATAAATGGGGATTTGGTCAGTTTTCCTTGTAGACACGCATGACATACACCAAGTGGTTTTAGTTCAAAAGAATCTAAATACCCATCTTGATGTAATTTTGTCAAATGTTTCTCATTGACATGACCTAGCTGGTGATTCCAAAGTTGGGTGTGGTATGAGTCATGTGAATTAACATTGTCATCAATTTCCATTACTTTATTTGTGTAGTCTAACACATAAAGGCCGTTATATAAATGTTCCCTACCAAAACAAATTCTATCTTTATAAAAGTAGCAACATTCATTTCCAAATTTGAAGATTAATCCATCAATATCTAATTTGGATACTGAAATAATTTTTTTGGTTATAGAGGGTACATAATAACATCCTTTTAATACCAAGACCATCCCAGTAGGAAATTTGAGGTGGTAGTCTCTAACAGTTATAGCAGTGAGTTTGTCTCTGTTGGTTGCTCTCAAATCCACCTCACCTCGGTCAATATTTCTGAATCTACTTGGTTCCTATATTTGGATACAGATGTGAGTACCACAAGCAGTATCTAATCTCCAATTAGAAGAAACAGATAGGTTTCATTTGATAACAAATGCACCTAAAGCTTCCCCATGCTTCCTTGGCTGGGTGCAGTTTTTCTTCAAGTGGCCCTTCTTGCCACATGCGAAACAAACAGCCTCGTGTTCTTTTGCCTCCCCTTTGATCCTCCTTTTCTTGGAAGGATTTAAAGAAGCTTTGGTCTTAAATCTCTTCACCTTCCCTTTCCTTTTATTCACCATAAGAACGAAAGGATTTTCACACTTTATATCATTGTCCACTTGGCTAATGAGGATAAGAAGATTAGATAGAGACTTATCAATGTTGTTCATGTTGAAATTTACAACGAAGTTAGAGATTCTCTGTGGGAGAGATGCAAGAATGAGATCGGTACCCAGTTCTTCGGGGAGTTTAAACCCAAGAACCTCTAAGCACTTAATGTAGCCAATGAACTTGACTACAT
This sequence comes from Viscum album, assembly GCA_963277665.1. Taxonomy (NCBI): domain Eukaryota; kingdom Viridiplantae; phylum Streptophyta; class Magnoliopsida; order Santalales; family Viscaceae; genus Viscum; species Viscum album. The sequence goes on along the minus strand of OY728136.1, from coordinate 1,615,977,102 downwards.
GAGGCCCAGCTGGGGAACCCTCTCCAAGCTTGCTCTGAAATAGAGCCTTGGAGATCTCAAACCTTTCCTATCTTGATCTCTCCTAGTATAGACTATGGAGTTGATAGAGCATGTTATAGGCATCCATGTCTTCATTATACTTCATGAGCTCACTAGACATTGATGACAGCATCAAACATTGAACGTCGAGTGCATCTCTCAAATTTTGATCATAGACCAGGAAATCTTCATCACTCGCCCCTTGGGCAGGCGAATCAGGAAGTGAGGAATCCAACACGTAAAACTTTCTTTTATGGCATAGGATAACCCGAAGGCACCTAAACCATTCCTAAAAGTTACTACTGGTGGGGAAATTGTCTTTATCTAGAATTTATTGTAGAGAAAATGTGGTTGATGAGTTTATCATAATGATTCTACAAATTAAAAGAGAGGATTTATCAGTACTTTCTTGATTACATTTTATGTGAAATAATAAATTGTATTAAGTATCCCACTATTTTATCAAGTACCAATGTCCCTTACCATTGAACTCAGAATGTTAAGTTGCTTTGAAATTCTAGTGGCAAGGATCTATATTTCCCTTCGCATAACCCCAACAAGGGTTGGTCAAGCTATTAGAAAGAATTTAGCTAGGCAGGTCTTTTCCAACTGTGATCTTACAGTTCCTTGATATGTTGAGTGGACTCCCCAATCCTGAAATCTTGACTTGGATTTCCTCAACACTTGCCTCCATTTTACAACAAGTCTAGAAAGGTCTACTCCTCTTGATGTAAAATGTTTAAGTCAACCCAAAACTTTCATAAGATATTTTTTTATAAAAGTAAGTGTTCCAACAAGGGTTGGTCAAAAACATAGTTTTATTGAGTATTTCCCTTAATCAAGTAATGGAAGGCTTGGTCTGACTTAATATGGTATTTTAGGGATTTTATTCTTTGTGCATAGTTTTTCATTATCACATGCTTGTTAATATTAAGTGATGCTTACTTAAGTGATTAACCATGTTCTGATAATGTTTACGCATAGTCCTGTTTTTATTTTATTCCATATTTGTATTCTTGTTTATTTCATTATTTATGTGATCGTGACAACACATACATAATAAATAAACCATGAAATCAGACATAAATAAAATAAGATGGCATGATCATGAGCTTTTATTGGTTAGCTTATCTAGCGGTTATGATAAGCTAACCCTGACCTAGGGAAAAAATACCTTGAATCGATGGTTCGTGTTTTGCAGCTCCCACATGTCCACCTTTATATCTTCTTGGTTTGGTTTTTCCTCAGCTTTGGGTTTTTAACCATCTCCTCAGGCTTGGGAGATCCTCCATTACATAGGGTTTACATTAAATAAACCATGGGCACTCAAGCCCTACATTTTATTAGAAGAAGGCTCGTAGGCCAATAAATTTAAATAAATTTAAATTTAAATGAAACCATACACATACAAAGGGTATTTGGTCTAGGTTATTATCATCCATAGCATGCAACTACATTTACGCATATTTAGTATTAAAATTCTTTTAATCATTCTTTTATTTAAGATAAGTCTCACTTGAATTCAATTAATTATGATCTTATAATTAATCAATTCTTTATCTTAAATTCCTTTCTAAATTTCCTTGAGATTCCTATCATCCATATTCCTTGTACGGGTCTTTGTAATTTAGAGGAAACTCGGTGAAATTCAATTTATATAAAGTACACGGCATGTAGGCTATATTACACAGCGTGTATTTGTTTTCACCCTTTATCCAAAGTACATGTCAGGGGATTTGGTGTGTTTTCTTTACTTTGGAAATTTCTGAGTACACGGCGTGTACTTCCCTATTATGTGGTTATCGTCCTGGAAATCCCGTGTATGTGGTACATGGATTTTGCTTGTACACAGTTTCACCTATGCCGGATCGGAGTACACAGCATGTTGATTCAACATACACACCGTGTATTCCGGTTTCCACGTGCCGTTTAGTTCTGGTCAACATGGTGTAATAAATACTTAGGTATACTCAATTCACACAGCATGGTTTGGCGGACCAATACCGGTTTGTTGAACCTAAGTACACGGTGTGTAGTTTTCACTACACTCCGTGTATTCTTATGTTGTACAGAAAGAAAGAGCGGCTACTCCGGATGAGTTCCTCATTTTTATTTTAATCAAAATTAAAAGGTCATTTCTGGGATGTGAATCGATAAATGAAGGTGGAAGAATAGATCTCATTCATTAATATTTATAGAATGATTTATCTTTAATTGAATAAAATATAAATGTGTAAATTATCAATGAAAATTAAATAACTATAATCAACATTTTAACCTACCTCTGATACCAATTTAAGGTTATGGGCATAGCGGAAGCTCGTGGGTGGATGTGCCCACTTGGATTTTTGTCATTATAAATGATCAATCTGGGATCAATACGATGATAATCGCCAGACTCCACAAATCGAATCACCTAAATAGACAAAGAAGAAGAATAGTCCCAAAACCAGAAAGGAGGATCGTCACAGGTTAATTATAATTAATTTAATTAATTAACAAGATGTACCTTTTATGGCATTCTTTCTTAGTAGATATTTATGATCAGAATCTGATGTGATTTATCATTGTGTCGCAGAAGCCAAGTGTAGACTTTCTCTAGCGACGATCCACACATGCACCATGTATCTCTAGACGTCGCCAAAGGAATCTCTGGGTGCTAGCATGGAGAATCCTTTTCTTGATTTGTCTGCCTTAGATCATCTTGATCTGATGGAGGAGGATCTCTCTCGGTCTTGAGAGGGTTCTTGGAGGAAGGAGTTCTTTCAACCTTGAAATAATTCTCCAGAATTATTGTGCACAATGATTAAGGAAAAGTGTTGGGGTTATGAGGATATTTATAATTGGGTTTGAGGTTATACAGTTATGAAAATAAATAAATGTGTTACCCATTTTAAATATTTTATTAACTCTTATTGGAAACCCCCCCCCCCCCCCATGTCGAATCATTAATTCCTTGACATGTGCCCATGCTGATTATAATAAATATCATTTAATAAAACAATATTATCTCCTCAAAATCTCAACTGGAAAAACTACATGGCGTGTAATCATTAATACAGAGTGTGTACCTTTTTTCATAAAACTACACGGCATGTAATTATTAATACATAGCATGTACTTGTTTTTCATTTCCTTACCAAAATAAAAACTACACGGCATGTAATCATTAATACACGGCGTGTATATATTGTTTTCATTTTATTCTTCTTCCGAAATTAAAACGATTTAGACTTCCTTGAATAATTATTAAACCACATACAAGAATAATCTTTTTTATACTTTAGATACTTGGATACACTTAGTGTGTGACCCTCTAGGCCTCTTTCTCGTTGGAATCAGGCGGGCTTGCCAAAATTACAAGATTATTGTCTAGAAATGGGTCAAGTCACCCAAGGGAAAGAAGTTGACGCCTCATTGATGTGTCACCTCATACGAATGATTACTATGTTATTTAATCCCTTTGTCTCAATATCTCATCAAGAAGGTTTCATGGCAGTGTCATAAACCTATGTGCTTGATCTTTCATTCTTTGACTTCCAAAAATAAACTCATCATTACACCATGGCCATGGAATTTGGGTGACAATTCTATTTGAATTAAAGGGCCCAAGATATCTACTTCCATAAATATGGAAGGTAAAATCCTTCCTAAACTTATCCATTAACAACATGTCATTCATGACGTACCCAACGTACCCTACTTCCCTCCAACTATCTTCGTGATGGTTTTCTTCAGAAAATCTAAGTGTGTGAGTCATGACATGAGTTAATGATAATCTTCAGGTCAAAGGACCATTACACACGCTCGTATATAGCAATGTCCAACGACACCAAGACATGCGAAATTACTACTGGTGGGTCTATTCTCATAATCTCCCATCTTGGAGATTACCAAGTGCAAACTCTATGAAGGAGAGTCTTGTATTCTTATGAGTACTCGCACATGACGGTCTGTATACTATGTGTCCTATCATAGTATGTTATCCAACCATAGAACTTTATTTAAGAATATTGTTATAGCATTTCAAGGTTCTCATCATAGTGGGGATATCCCATGACCTTATCAATACAACAAATATTCCAGGACATTATTATATTACAGTCATGAAAAACAATGAACAATATATAATAAGTGTCCATTCATGTAATCAAAGTACAAAATAGTTGGTTCTTAGGACACAAACCCTAAAAGTTGCTAAAAACTATCTTTGACTAGCTCTAGAAACCCCAGGTCGGAGGGTAAGGATTATGACATACATGCTCAGAGGAAAGACATAATGCTTGTGGGGTGTATAGGTATGGGCGGGCAGACACAAGGGACTGTCTTAGAAGGATTTTGAGGCCAAATTCTTCAAGAACTTCATCCAGAGACACTGAGGGTAGACAAACTTCTGAGGATTGGGTTTACAATAATATTCTTTTAGTGTAGGAATCCAAGGCATGTTCAGACCCAATGTGATAAGGTTCTGAAGCAGTTTCATGTGTGCGGCCAGGTGATCCATTTAGAGAGGTTCTATAGGAAGCCCCATCAAACGGGTGGGAGCCAGGGAATAAGGTAGACTCAGGGATCTAAGGTTGAACTGAGAGCAGTACCAAGAGTGGGTAGTTGGGATTTATCTATATCTGGAGGTCTTGTAAAACTATATAGGTGGGGGTGAACATCCATGTGAAACCTCTTCAGTTTTTAATAGAGGTGATTAACATAGTTTTCTCATAGTTTGGAAAATTGTGTTCCTAACTATGTGTAGTGTGGTTCTTAGATAGTGGGAATTGTATGGTTGGCACATGGTTATCCAAACTATGCAGTCAAACCATGTGGCCCATTAAAAAGTGAGAAATTAGTTTTTTTCCCTCATTCACTATTTCCTTCTTTCTTCTCCCTTTCCTCCCATTTACAATGCACAGTAGAGGGATCTCCTCCATCTTCCTTCTCTTTATGCTTTAAGGTAAATCCATCATCCAGACTTTGATCTTTGATCCGTTAGTGGATACAGATTCATCTCAATAATACCTTCAATTTTCTATCTCTTTTCTATTTATCTCACCATATGGAGTGGTAAATCCATGCGAGCCCTTTTTTCTATTTTTAGGTAATTTATCTAAAATGCCATTTTCTTCCGATTCGGATCGATTTTGAGGACTATATCCAATGAGTGATTTCAAACTAGTATAATGTAGGTGTTTGCAAGATTTCTCCTTAATTTTGTGAGTGTTTTGGGGGTGTGTTCATATACATTGTGTGGGTGGTTTGATCGAGAACCTAATTAATTAAATACATGCTTATTAAATTGTTCTAATGATTATATGAGATGACTATGGGAATGATCTTGCTCCACTACGATTGGTTAAGTCGGGTAAGGTGTTTGGACTAACTTGGAAAGTTTAGGCCGAGTGTAAATTGGAATTAAATAAAATTTTTATATTGGTTACTTGATTCCATGGGAATGTAATGGGCTTGGACTTAGGATTGAGGTGGGTGATGATTGTATGGATTGAGGTGATGTGTTTCATCAGGTGGGGCTTGGATCAGATACTTGGTGTGATGATGATCACCTGGTTGAGGTGACATGGTCATCAGGATTTGAGGTGATAAAGTCATGAGGACAAGTTCATGGATCTTGAGACTTGATATGGTGTTGACCATTATAATTTTAGGGACATGGTCATAGTGTAACAAGGTGTCAGATGACGTGGATTAGGTTTTTTGGTGATTTCATCTCATCATTTTTTGTTCGATGTGTTGTTGGAGTCATGTTCACAAAAACATGACTTATGGATCATCTCCCTAAAGTATCAAAACTATTGGAGTTGGTGCCCTAGAACCAAATACTTTGTACTTTATTCATTAAAAAATACATTATCACATCTTAATTTTTCTTCTCCATGACAATACATGTGATAATTTCCTAAGGATAGATGTTTCACTAAAAGTTCATAGTGGATCTCTGCTATGATGAGAACCTGGAAGTGCCATAACATTGTTCTTAAATATATGTTCTATAGTCGGGTGATGTTATTTGAGGGACACAAATAATACAAGACATTATGGGTGAGGACTCATAAAACTTTCAGTCACCTTCTCATGGTGTGCGCCCTTGGTAATATCTAGGAGGATATTATGAGAATGAGACCCACTAGTAGGAAATCGACATTTCATAGTGTAATTGGATGTTCCAATCTGCGAACGTGTGTATTGGTCCTTAGAATTTCAGATTATTATTAATGGGTATTAAAAATCGCATGCTTAGATGTATTGAAAAAAACTATGATGACACGCTGTTCGCAGAGAGGTAGGATATGTTGGGTGCGTCATGAGTAATACTACATAAATAGATAATGCGAGAAAGGATTTTCCCCTTCTATTCCATAACGGAAGTAGATATCTCAGACCCTTTGATGGAATTGATATAGCCTAAATAAATCCATTTCTATGGTAAGGAATGGGCAAGTTCAATTTTGGGAAGTCAAAGAAAGAATAAATTGATCACATGGTTTGATAGCACCATCATGAAACTCACTTTATTTGAGATATTGAGACAGAGGGATTACATTACACGGTAAGCATTCATAGGAGGTGAAACGTTCTTGCGGCATCAACTTCTTTCTCTAGGGGTTCCTTGGAATGTTACTAGATGCTAACTTTGTATTTTAGGTAGGATACACCTAATTCCACTGAGAAAGAGTCCTAGAGGGTCACACACTAAGTGTGTCCAAGTATCTTAGTTAAATAATAATTTAACAAGTTGAATAAAGATTATTCCGGATTGTGGTTTAATAATTATTGATGGATGACTGATTGAATTTATATCGACACTAGTTATTTTGGAGAATATATTATGGGTGAAATAATATATTTATTAGTGAGTAATGCAGTGATATTTATTTCATAAATAAATATCCATTATTCAAGGTCTAATAAATGTCGTGGAGGAAATAAAGAAAATGGAAAAACAAAAGTACACGCCTTGTATATTAATATACATGCCGTGTAATTTTTCTAGGGATTTGTGAGAAATAATATTATTTATTTAATTAAATAATATTAGGTGTAATTCACTTGGTGCATGCCAAGTAATAATAATGGTCAGCTATTATTATTAGACATGGGTTCATACTAAGAATTAAATGAAATTAATAAATTATTTCAGGCAATTAATTCATTTTATTATTCTATGTATTTAAAAATCCCAATTATATAATTCACATTTGTCTATACATTTTTGGTGGTTGTGCACAAAAGATATAGAGAAATCTCTCAAGACAATAGATAATTATTTTCTTCCAAGAACTCTATCAAGCTACGAGAAAGACCCTCCTCCACCGGATCAAGGAGAGCGCTTTGCAAGCAGCTCTCAAGGCGACCAAAGCAAAAAACCGCAAGCAAAGGATCTTCCATGTTAGCACCTGGAGATCCCTTCAGTGATATCCAAAGATATTTGGAGCATTTTCAGATCACTTCTAGAGGAATCCTACACTTGGATTCTAGGATGCAATGATGTATCACATCAGATCGTGACTGAAAACAACAACAGAGAGAGAATTACATCAGGGTAATTCTTATCTTTTAATTAAATTAATTATAACTAATATATGATAATCCTCTCTATGGTTCTAGGACTCTTCTTTTTTCTTTTTTTCTTCATTCTATTCCAATGATCTAGGGTTTTATCATCATGACGGATCTCATATTGATCATTGTTAACGGTAAAAATTAATGTTTGGTACACCCACAAACGCGCTTCTATTGCGCCCGAAACCTACAAAAACAACTGAATGTGTTTGCTCGATTTTGAAAAATCCAGTTACTATGATACCAACAATAATGAACTAAACATTTCATAAATTGATATCAAATATGAGTAGATTAATATTCCTTACATAAAATAAATAAATTAAACATAAATATGAAATAATGCATTAATTCTATGTACAATGCTTTTACTCTGCAAAAATCAAGATTGCCTCTGCGATTGAGAAAACACAGCATCCTTTATATTCCAACAAAGTCATGTCACACGGACAAAAATCTTCTAAAATAAACAAACCCTACAAGGAATAATGAAAATTAAATCAACGTTTCATTATATAATTTTTTGTTAAATTAGTGATATTATATCGTAACATTACCTTTACATATTTCCACAAGATTTATTTAGTCCATATATAAGTTAATAAAAACTAATTATTTTTTGTGCACTTTACTACTGTTGGTTAGCTACTTCTTAGCATAGCATCTGATCTAAACTTTTGATCTGGAATCCCTGTGATGCTCTCATCAGACACCATCTCTATGATATCATCATTCACCATTCACTTTTCTTTCTCTTCTTTCACCCATTTACCTAGTAAATTGGTGAAGGAATAGAAGTAAAAGTGAATGTTGAATGATGATATCATAGAGATGGTGTGGGATGAGTGCATCATAAGGAATCCTGATCGGAAGTTCAGATCAGATGCTATATTAAGCGGTAGTTAACCAACATTAGTAAAGTTCACAAAGAATCCTTAGTTTTGTTATTAAATTTGTGAGTGATGCACAACCAAGTTTCTTCCAAAAAACTACATTAGTAGAAACAGTATCATAAATGACCAAAATATAGAATATAAATGATATATGCCATAATAGTTTAGGTCTAGTGATTTTGGAAACATGGAAACATAAAGAACTAGTTCATAAGAGTCTCTCATTAAGTTATTCTTTACTAGAAAGAAAAATCATTTCTAAAATCATTCTTCATAACCTAGTGATATGAAACATAATAAAGGGTGATCATATAAGATTAATAAGTGTAAACAAGGTAGATATCAATGATCATATAAGGATAACATAAGTATTAGGAATTCAACTTCATCATATTTGTGTACAATCTTCCATCAGGTATGATGCTCATTCGTTTCTAAACATGGTTGTATCATCATGTGAAGATGATTTTTTGCGAAAATCATGGTAGTACTGAGAAAATATAAATACAAAAAGGATTAATAAATATTTTAAATTAACTAGTAATTATTTTTGAAAAAACCTCTTCATGGATGATAGTTTTTTGATGAAATATGATATATTTCATAAATTTACAAACATAATAACCATAGTGCTTTTCGTTTGTTTGTTTTGAACACTGTGGAAACATTGATAAAAATAAGTAATTTTTTTTATATGTGTTTGGATAGTGAAATATTATTATATATACCAGGATACTTGTCTGGTTGTAGATCTCACGGGTGTTCTTTTCCTTAGGTCCTGGATTCATTCCATGAAGTAGAAAATATTGATGCACCACCCTATCATAACATAATCCTCAATAAAATATAATATAAATTATATAACTAGATGTTTAGTTCTAAAATGTTGGATCTATTGTATTAAAAATTGACCAACGCCATCATGCGTGGTCAGTTTGTTTAATATCCATGCATTGAATCCAAAAAATAAATCTTTGTAGTATCCAAATTATCCGCAATGAGCATCCAATGCTACCTAAAAACACAAAAAAAAATAATTAATGAAAGAATTAAAAACATAGTTGATATGATTAAATTATAGAGTTTTACCCCGCCATCGTTTGTATTAAAAAGAGTCTATTGTTTTTAATTTTGTTTTCAAGCGATTTGAGTAGGTATGACATTATTTCACCCTCTTTATCATCATTTCTTTCTTCTTTTGAAGAGGTTATGTGAGGACTAATGAGTCCAAATTTTTGTTCATGGGGAAATCCCTTCAAATTTTTTTCATATATATGCCTGCAAAAAATATGAAATGTATTTAGTCATAATTATCACAGTATATCAGCTTTTGTAAAATCAAATCATGAAATCATAACTCATGCATACATTTATAACTAAGGCACCTATCCATTCATACTTGATAATTTCAACTACATTGTCAGCACTAATTAAATCTAATTCCTCCTCTCCGTACATATTTTTTTCAAAATAAATTGTGTGAGTATAGTCATCTATCAACTTTGTATCCACATGAGCCTAAAATTATATTAAATGTGGATATAGAATGGGTGGGGTGAAGGTTCTCTCAGTAGCTCACTTCGATCAGTTGTTTGATCCTTGAGATATTTTTGAGCCGATATTTCGTTTCACCCCCTTTCCTTTGTCATTATATAATAATATTCATCGGTTTAGAACTTTTTTCATTAAATGTGAAAGGTTTAGCTTGAAAAATAAATTGGAAATAAATACCTCCTTGTTGACATGTTTTTTTAAAAGAATTGACGACCATGTGATGAATGTTTCAACAGTTTGTTCGACCGTATGAATGTCATCATCGTCACTTGGAATAGGTAGCTTGGCACTCGGATCATTATCTATGTTAATCAACACTATGAAATGATCTGTTGGAAGTGGTCTGTTGTGTATCATGTCTTTCTACATATTGAACATTGTATCCCTCACTACAAGGTGATAGGTGGGAGTTGATAAATATAAATCACAGTCATTTTCACCCTATAGAATATCAATACAGGAAAGATATCAGTGTCTATGTGATTCAAATTTCACATAAAAAATTAATATAACATTGATTACCTCATCTAAGTCAATTTTTTTAGGGGAATGTCTTTCCTCAAAGCTGGTGGGGGTGGGGAGGGATCTTTCTCCACGAGTTGTTGTTGAGTTGTTTCTTCTCTTTTCCTCCACCCCCCCATAAAACTTTCTATCATCTCTCTCTGGTATTGTAATTCTTATTGAAAAATAGATATTGTTTCTCTCATCTTTTTCATTTCCCCAGTTTGATCCCCCACTTTTTCTTTCTTTCTTAAAATATGTTCAGGGTGTCACCCCAAAACCCACACCTCTGATGCAGCCATACTGTTCTGCCTGCTTCAAGGCTATTGAATGTATTTCTGCATCTAGTGTGGGTGTTTTTGATTCCTATGACTATGTCAGATAGAAAATATAGTAAAATAAGTTTTCATTGTTATGTAATAGTGATTTAAAGAAACTCAAATTTATATTATGTCATACTTACACATGTTTCCCATACTTTTTGTGTGTTTTCATCTATCAGTATCCTCTCTTTATTTACATGAGCTTCCTTCCAGAGCATATTGTGTGGGATGGAAGTGGCTTTTGATTTTGATTCATCAATCTGCATATAAACAGTGGAATATGGTAATGGTGTTGTTTTATGTCAAATAAAATTATTACGGTGGATTTAAAATATGTACCAATTTTTTCTCAAGTGAAGTATACCCCATCCTTGCTTTACGATAGGGGTACGCTGGTTTTGCTACCTGTTCTTTATTTTCAGCACTCATTTGATGTTTCATAAATAAAAATCTATCAATCAATGTGATGAATACAAGCAACGTCAAACAATGTATTACCAGACATAATGTACCTTAAAAGTATGCTTCGCAAGACAGCTACTAAACACATCCCACACTCCTTAGGATATCATGTGTGCATAAAGAGGAAGTGGGAGTGGATTGATTTTCCCTTTAGCATATTTAAGATAATATTTCATTAGAATTGTGTGGAAGCCTCTATGAATCCTACCTGCAACTCTTAATACATATTCTGTGTGTAAGAAATCTACTATAAATGCACTCTACAAGTGATGATGAAGAGTAAGCCAATGTTTTAGAATTTTATTTTATTTTAATAAATTAAATAAATTATATCATAATGTTACTATAATCTCTTTCTAAATTAGTTTCTTCATCCCGGTGACAACATGGTGCCATGACTGTACAAAATCAGCACACGTTGTCGAGTGATGATTCCAATGTAGATACTAAACATGGATTTGTTGGGGTTAACATGATGGCCTCACTTATTCCATCCCACCTCAAATTTGATGCCTTTTTTTCCTTAAGGATTTTGGCTAACATTGTCAAACTATGGTGCTCTTGTTTTTCTTTTTTTTTCATCATTAGGGTTTCATTATCTACCATTTCCTCAGTTTCAGAATCATCATCACATTCCTCCATAGTGCTAGCATTGACAATGGGACCAACATCAATAGGTTGAGAAACCTGTTGTACCTCAGCACTAGGACCGGCAGCAATATGTTGAGAAACCTGTTGTTGCTCAGCACTGGGACCAGAAGCAGTATGTTGGGAGACCTTTTGTGCCTCAGGATTGGGTGCATCAGCAGATGAAAAAGTCATTATCTTCAGAAGTGGATGAACATTTAATTTAGATGACATAAAATAAGCAACGAGCAGATTGTAACATAACGTAACACAATGTATATTATAATAAAAATAACCTAATTATTGAACTCACTTTTTTATAAAGGCTGAAGAGATTTAACCACTCTGCCAACTATGTAAGTCCCTTCATTGTGGTCTCCTCTAACATACAAAACATTGTCTACATTGGGACTGCTGTGAATTGGTTGCAAAGTCCCAATGAAAGGGTCATCCTTTATTGAAATTTCATCTGAACCTCCTTTAGTTGTTTGGATGATAACAGAACAATTGACCAGTTTTGATTTGCAAGATCTGGAACATAAAATACTTGTACTGCATGTTATTCCATTATAAACGGTTTTATTTCTCTCCTTCCTTACTGAAATCAACTTTCACGAATCCCAATTCATCTATTTTAACATCACTCCTATTATCAACCCACTTGCATTCAAAAATCGGCACTTGGAATTTCATATAATCCAACTCCCATATTTGTTTGATGATGCTAAAGTATGACATATTTTCATAAATTGGATTTCTGTCCTCATCACCGAAAACATGCATCACTTCAGCCACAAGTGTAACTCCACTATTCTTCCTGGTATTTTATTTATCATGTTCATTATTATTGAATGTATAACCATAATTACATAATCATTATAATATAATACATACACACTTGGTCCTTCGGCTATACATCGAAGTTATTTTGAAATTGAGTCCATATTTTCATCCAAATTCTTAAAAATATGGTCTCAAAACCATCCTATAAACTATCGATCATGTGTATCTAATATCCATTTTTTAGCCCTAGATGAATTCAAATTCCTAAGAATTTCTATGTGGGTTTTAACATATGTTTCAATGTTGAAACCATTATGAAAAACGAAAAGGTGGGCCTACTCCTAATCTATAATATTGATTGTGAAAACCACTCTTCCAGAAATTCCTTAATCCTCAAGCTTCCTAGTGTGACGAGATTTTGGTAGGCCAATGTTTTCCACACCAAACAGGCATTCGGTAAATAATTCAACAGCTTCCTCAACAATATATCTCTCCACAATACAACCCTCTGGACGACTTCGATTTTTGACAGACCCTTTCAAAATATTCATATACCGTTCAATGGGGTACATCCATCTATAATGTATAGGGCCACATAGTCAAATATCTCACACCAAATAAACCATAAAATGAACCATCATATCAAAGAATATTGGGAGGAATAACATTTCCAATTCACATAATATGATGGAAATTTATCTTTCCATAGTTGGAAATTTCTCCAAGTCTATAACTTTTCTACATATAGATTTGAAGAAGAAATAGAGCTTCATTAATGTATGGTGTACATTATTGGGTAAAATTCAATGTAAAGCTATAATAAATAGATCTTGTATAAAAACATGGCAGTCATGTGATTTCAAACCCTTTAACTTTAAATCGCTCATTGAAATGATGTTTTTTATATTCGATGAATACCCATCTAGAACCTTTTTGTAATTCAAGAAGTTGAAAACTGATATCTCTCTTGCCTAGAAAGAGTGTAAGCAGAAGGAGGAATAAATGTTTGTTTTCACCCTTCACTAGTGCCAAAAATTCTCGCATTCCCATCTCAACCATGTCCAACATAGCCTTAATTCCATCCATTATTTTTCTGAGTTAATTTAGAAACATGATGATGACACAATCACATACGTTTTTTCCACATGAAATACATTAAGAAGATTTCCCACATATAAAAATTTCTAGTATAGTAATTCGAAAAAAACTGATCTCTTTTTTCAACCGGTTTTCATAAGGTTTTTTGAAAACGGTTTACCAAAATTAGTGTCCACGTCTTTTACTTTCTCAAACAATTGATCACCTATTATTGGAGATGGTGTTGTACATTCTTTTAAACTTCCATCAAACGATGTCGTCCAAGATCGATACTTATGTCGTTGAGGTAGAAATATGTGATGTCCTAGAAACATGGTTTTGGATGAATGTTTCAACCTAATTGACTGTGTACCTTGTTCCAAACAGGACACCCTTGATTTCCTTTAATGTTATATCCTGACAAATTTTCATAAGAAATAAAGTAATTTATCATCCCATACAACGTGGCTCTGAAAGTGAAATCTTCATTTTTTAAGCATCATACAACATAACACCTGAATCCCACAATAATTTCAAATATTTGATCAATGGAAACAAATAAACATAAATATCATTACCCAATTGTTTTGTTCCTGATATAAGCATAGATAACATGGTGTATTTTCATTTCATGCATAACCACGGTGGTATGTTATAATTTACCAACATAACTAGCCATGTACTGTGACTTTTTCTTTGAAAACCAAAAAGATTCACTCTATCTATAGATAACACAAGACAAAGGTTTCTCATCTCATTTCCAAATTCAGGATACTCTTGATCAATTCTCTTCCACTGAGGAGAGTATTTCAGCTGACGTATTTTCTCATATTTAATTCTTTTATCTGTATTCAATGTCAATTTTCATGTAGTCTACTCACTTCCATATGGGTGCCTAAACCTTGGAATGATTGGAAAGTACCATACAGCTTTCATAGGACTGGATTAATATTTCTTGTATAGAGAATCACCACACTTTGGGAATTCTTTAAGTGATTTGTGGTCCTTGCGAAACAATATAGCCATTTGGGAAGGCGTGTATTCTTTCAGAGATCATACCCATCAAGTGTAGCATTCGTTTAGCATCGTATGTTTGGCTCGAGAGCTCATTATATATTGCGAGCATGTCATTCAGGAGATCAAGTAGTTCCATAAAACTGGATTCACTCCACCTATTACATGATTTCAAATTATATAGCTTCAGTACAACAGACAATGATGTATATTTACTGCAACCAGCATACAATGGAATATTTTTACGACTCTTTAACTTCTCAAACAATTTTGTGCAATCAAGAAGTTCATCTTAAATTGTCCTTTTCATTTCCTCAATATGGTCCTCATCATCATTTACATCTGTAATCACATCCTCCATACGATCATCTTCATTGTTCATGTTTGAAATCATATCAGATGATCCATAAAATGTAGTGTTATCCCAACCACTACCTACATTCATTTTTTCCCCATGTTAATTCCAATATGTATAACTTTTATCTATTCTATGACATATCATGTGTTCTTCCAACTCCTCTAGACTAATTTTTCTTGAATGAAAACAGTGTACACATGGAAAACATATTTGAGAAGGGTCATATGCATGATCTTTGGAAAACTTGGTAAACTCTTTCATGCCATCTTCATACTTCTTTTTCAACCGATTGGAATTCATCCATTCTTTATTCATATTCATCCTATTTGATTCAGTAATATTAATATTTAACAAAATAATTACATAGAAGATGTTCAACTATGATGGAAGGATTCATTACATGTGTTGTTATGGTTATTTGACTAGGGTGTCCATAAAGTGTCCCATAGAATCCTCTAGGGAAGTGGTTTTCTAAGATTCAGTGGAACTACACAAGTAAAAAAGTGGTGGTTCCATTTAAATGGGTAAGGTTTGGATTGATATCAATGGTGGAGGAACTACAACATAGAAAACAAATGTCATACCAATCATGCCAATAACCACAACACCATATAAACACACAATCATGCTCACAATATCAATATCATACAAACCAAATAAACACAATTTTATATTTTACAAAGCATGCCTTATTCAATTCTCTTTGTTAATTAAAGGTTTATTATATAAGTTTTATCATCCTAGGGTATTTATTCATTATCCATGTATACATAAATTACCAATTTTTATATTCAAATGTTCAACAGAAACCAACCAACATGAAATTCATTTCGTGCGCAAACAAGGACCACCAACAGCAAAATATTTCAGCGGGGGGTTTATCCTATACATTTCACAACATAACCATCAATATCAAATAGTAATAACAAGAAAACAAGAAGAAACCAATGAGTAAGAGGATAAATCTCACTATGAAGGTGTAATTCAATGCGCGGCAGAGGAGAGGCGCGAGATAGAGTAGATTTCCAACTGAAAAGAAAACATAAAATGAGAACTCATATGTCATACCTATCCAAAATAGGTCCAATGATATTTAGTAATGGAACATGTCTAGTTAAAAAATTATTGGTAAATAGTGGGATTTTATTTTCCATCTATGATATATGATTCATGTTTATTTATTTTTTGTGTATCTACTATTTTTCTAGATGTTCAAATTATGAATGGGACATGACTGGTTTTCAAGAGAAAGATCATTTTTAATTTACTTTAATTTAGGGGTAAAATATTCCACATTAATTGTATCTTTTTTCCTAGTGGGTCGTTGCTATCTCGTAGGGATCATGAATGCCTCTTAGGTTAGTGGAAAGTCATGGAAGTTGTTTGTTATGATACTAGCCTAGGCTGTATCATTACATTTCCAATTATAAGTGACCCATGTCCATTTAAATATAGGATTGGGGGAGTCAGACACTAATATATTCCCAACTCTACTGGAGTTCCTATGGGGGTGGGTCCTGATAGTATCATATATGATAAATATTTTATAGATTGGACATTAGAGTAGTCACTGCTATGGATTTCCTCATTTGTATGGTAGTAATGTTTGTTGAACCTAATGTGTTAATTAGACATCATAAACTAATAAGTGATTAAAACTTATGTTATGAATTCATAACCTATGGAAAAATATATAGTAAATAGCTTACAATACTCATTGAATCTTAATAGGTTTGGTTTCATTCATCATATAGTTACAATTGATGTGTAATGTGTAAATGATAAGCTTGGGAGCTGAATGATGTGGATATATTTATGGAATTAATTAGAAAGGACCTAAATATAAGGTAGAACAAGACATGAATCACAACAAAACACATAAGAAATCTGGGAAAACATGCATCATAACACAACACATAGGGACATGCCATAATGGGTCCCAAATGAGAAAGAACTATGACACAAAGGAGATGGCCACACCACAATGGTTCCTGGTAAAAACACATCTAGAATCCACGTGCATAGTCAACAATGAGATCATATAATCTAGGGGAAATGGACTATGATTCATTTTCCATCACTACACCATAAACTCTAAGCCCTCACACACCAAATATCATCCTTTGATTCATCCTAAAATAGGTAAAAATGAGAAACCAGAAAAATGTAAACAAAATAGGCCATATTAGCTTAACCAAGTGGAACACTGTCTGACAATGAAATAAAACTAAAATAGAAGGATTAAGAGAGGTAAAATTATCCTAGGCTCTCCAATTAAAGTGATTAAAGATGAAACATACACCGACTGAGAGAGGACCACCCAAGAGGAATGGAGGGGAAGGGTGGAATAGCATGGAGGGGTTCTGGATGAGAAAAGGGAAAAATATAATAAAACATAAAAGGTTAAGAGGGGTATTTTTGTAAAACTTCACTTTTAAAAGAGGTTCAAGGTTTTTCCATATGGTTTTCAAAACCATGTTCAAACTATACATTCTTTACTGTCCCAGACACACCATTTCACATTGTTAATGCACATGGTTTAACAAATAGAGTGAAACCCATGATAAATTACTTTAAAATTTATTAATTATTTTTTTATGGTTTTCTAAGGCCCCTCACATGATTAAACAAACAGTGTGCCTATGAAAACCAATATTCACTATTGCAGTGCATGGTTATCAATAATCATGTGAAAACCATGCTCCCTAGGCTGCTACCACCAAAACTATAATTTCAACTCCTAAAGATTTTGTGACTTGTTTAAGAACCTAAGACACATATCGAGCCTCAAACTATATAAAAAAATCTTTTAAGATGTCCCAACTTCTAGGTTCTATATCCAACCCTCATTTTTAAAAATGGTATGTCCACTAATTGAAAAAACATTCATCTCCTCCTGAAAATTCAAATACCAATATAGATGAGGCATTAAAAACTCTCCATCATTGTGCTTATCATACTCGATATGTCTTAGTGGTAATACTATTGAACCACCAATATCGGTTATCTATTTGGAATTAAATAAATTCATTCTATTCCTAAACTCCCAACATGATTTCAAATGGTAGCACCCTACAGAAGACAAAATGCCACCTGATCCTGAGCCAAAGCTCATAACCATCACTAATATGATGATGATATTTTACTTACTTAAGCTTTCCCATATTGAGAAAAGATCATGTCAATGTTTAGTCAATCACCTGGTCTAAGACACTCCCTACCATAATACTAAATTCATGAAAGCCAATTTTGATCCATGGTGCCTCTCACCTACAAAATTTCTTACCAAAATCCATTTTCAAGTTTTTCATGACACTCCTAGTTCCATGTACAACGAAACTTACCCAACCACACATGATAATTATAGTACAACATCAGTATTCTCCTTCATTACCAAATTTCTAAACTCCACAGATACACCTCCACCATCCAAGTACAACCTAAACACAAATATTTTCCTTGTAAAGACTTAGATAGCTCTATAAACTTTCCATCACAAACAATATTAAATAATCAATTCATGTGTAAAATAATTACATATAACATCACATGATAGAATAATCCAAACATCATCCACCTGAACTACCTCAAAAGGTTTGGAAGCCACTAACATGTTATCTCACTTTCTAATCTAAATTACTAACACTGAAATAATCCAAAAACTTACCAAGAATGCATATCATAGTCTGAACCAAACATATTATGTAATATTACAATTAAAACCCCAGATAACCAAAGTAAATAATTCTCAACTTCCACCACCAATTTTCCATTCAGTATTAGAGCATGATTCATTGCTCGTCAAGGGAATCTCATGCTCATCTTAATATATCATTATCTAATCTGACCCCTGATGTGATTCCAAATTCAAACACTGAACCAATTAAACTATCCATTATTCTATCACCTAAGAACCAGTGTGAAACCAGTAGAATCCTTTTTTTGACTGCGTCATCTATCTCCAGCTCAAAATATCCTCTCAGACTCTAATCATCACTAAACAAAAACAACCTATGGGATTCCAAAAGGCATCTATATTTCATAAAAAAACACATGTGCACCAGTATCCAGTGCTTTCACAGTGACCCAAATACTAGCTTTGCACACCAACTACCTTTCTAATTATGAAGAGTAAAAATTCATTACATAAGAGACTCACTGGGGGGAATCAGTGTGTTGTAGAGGAGACTGACGGGACGGTCGTCGTATGAGGAGGGCACGCCGGAGCAGGTCACATGGACAAGGGTACTGTGCAATGAAGAGGAGGAGAAGAAGGATGAGGAGGAGGATGAGTAGGAGGATAAGGTTCATGGCGGAGGAGGAGGAGAAGGTAGCAGTAGAGGAGGAGGAGGAGGGTTGCGGTGGAGGAGGAGGAAAAGGCAGTGGTGGTGGCGACGGAGGAGGAGGAGGAGGAGGAGTAGGAGGAGGAGGGGTCACAGCAGAGGAAGGGTCGACAGCGTAGGGTACAACTTCCTTGAAAGCTAGAATATGTGCGAGGGAGGAGGAGCCTGGTAGGGTTCTTTTATAAAAACAAGTGGAACCTTTATCAGCGCTAGTTAAAAGTGATGATAAAGGTATGTTTTATCAGTGCTAAAATAAAAAAGCGTTGATAAAGGCATGATTTTAATAATTTATATATATTCTTATATATTTATTTAAAATGATATATAGGACAAATATATATTTATTTATTAATAATTATAACTATAAATAGTATATATATATAAATATTGGTATATAATTGTTAATATGTGTATATTAATAAAATTATAATTACAAATGTATTTGAAAATTATTTATATATATCATTAAAAATAAAACAAAATATATTTATTCTTTAAATATATTTATTGTAATTTTATATGTATATTTTTTAGAACATATATTCCATATGGGTAACATTATGAATTAATCAATATACCACATCAATGGACAATGAGATGTAATGTATAAATGAATTCATGCATATGATACATAACATATATGCATGATCAATATATTTGTTAACCAAATTCATTGGAAAACACATATATATTCATTAATTTTAATTATAAATATATATATTAAAAATTATTATATATTTATAAATAAAATAAATATATTTAATATATTAAATATTAAAAATATAATAAATACAATGAATTAATCCAATAAATCTAATAAATCTCTAATAAATATAATAAATCTAATAAATTTATTTATTCTTTAATGTAATTTATTATAATATTATAATTATTTAATTAATATATATATATATATTTAATTATAATCTTATAAATAATTTTTTCCAATTAAAACATTATATATATTTTTGAATTATTAAAAAAAGTATATTAATTATAAACATTTTTTTATTTAAAATATACAAGTAAAAATTATTTTTGAATATAAATATAATAATTTTATATAAATTAATAATAAAAACATTTATTGGTTCTAATAATAGCGCTGATAAATTTACCATGTCACGACCCGTCCTCGGGGCCCGTGTCGTGACTACCCCAAGGCCGCCTTCCATAGGCCAGGGGCTGGCGACTAGCACCAAAGGTGTAAATCTCGATAAATAGGGAAGGCATTGCCTTTATAAAGTAATCAAACACCATAGAGTACAAGTGGAAAAAACACTAAGTAAAAAAAGAAAGTGCTGAAAAGTAAATGGGCCAGAATACAAACACAACTGAAAAGTACAGCTACAATTGAACGAAAGTACAACACAAAAGACAAACAGTCGGAAAATGGTATCATCTCCTGGGTCTTCCACCACGAATCCTACCTGAAGGGTAGGTACAAATAGCCTCCACAACGCTCTTGTCCATCAACCACCTCCGAGTACCATCTCATTGTGAATTCCACCTCTGGGTACCGACTCGTCGTGAGGTCCACCTCCAGGTGTCGTCCAGTCCTCAAACACTCGGCCTTTGTCAGCACTGTCCACCATCTACATCCAACACAACGAGGTGCGGGCATAGCCCATGCAGGGGTGAGTATAACGATACTCAGTAGGGACCCCGAGACCCTCAAGGTCTCACTAAATCCAACAAGGATAACCACAAAGAAGGATCTCATCAGATCACCCTTACTTAGGTATAAGCCCATACTTATACCTAAGTTATCAAGTAACCCATCTAAATCATGAGGAAACACAAAGATTATGAAATAAACGGATAACCACTACATAGTTATATGCCCATACATATACCTAAGTTATCAAATGACCCATCTCAATCATGAGGAAAACACAAAGGTCATTGACTCAACTCAAACCAGGATTTTCCTTAATGATATCGAAACCAAAACTGTTGAAGAGCTCCTCCTATGATGAGTACAGTGATCCTATCACAAATCTGAGGCGCTGCTCACTAACCTTAGACTGCTGAGGTACTCCTCTTATCGAGCACCGTGGGTATGCCACCCAAACACAGTATTGCTCCCCGCCATGGGTCTGCCACCTCACAAAGTAGTGCTCCCCCTCACAGCCTACAGAGGTACTCCTTCTGTCGAGTACTGTGGGTCTGCCACCCAAACACAGTAGTGCTCCCCGTCGTGGGTCTGGCACCCAAACACAGTAGTGCTCCCCACTAGGCTATACAAGTCACTCCGACTCGAATCGGACAAACAGTCATCAGGTCTCAGCCAGCTACAAGGTCTCAGTACTCTGTACGCTCGTCTCCGGTAGGGTCCGCTCCACGAGCTACTGGTCGATACTTCCAAGTGTCATGTAAACTCACGTGGAATTGTCTCAAGGTACCTCCTCATTATAGGGGTCTCAACGCAACAGACGGTGCGTCAATCGGACGCCCAGTCTGTGAGTTATTAGCCTTTTAGTCCTGGGGGCCCAGTTGGTTTCGTGTATGAACCAACCCGGCCGTATATCAACTGTACCCCGAACACTCATGGGGTATACTCAAAGGAACTATTTCTCAATTTTATTACCAACGCCGCTGACGATTCGTCAAACGGACGTCCGGTCTGAGAGTTATTAGTATTTCCGTTCTAGGGGCCCGGTTGGTTTATAAGCTAAACCAACCCAACCGTACTTCAACCACATCCAAACCTCAAGTGGAGTATTCCAAAAGAACCGTCTCATTAAGTGGAATCCAACAAAGTCTAAGGCACGTCAATTGGATGTTTGGAGCTCAAGTTATAAGTGTTTCTACTCCGAGGGCCCGATTGGTTTTGGGTTCGAACCAACCCGGTCGTACTTCAAATGACACTGGTTAACCAAACCGGTCACACCATTGCGATCCATACCGAAAAACACACGAGATGGACTACCCATTGGTCCAAAACGGATAGCTGGTAAAAAAGGTTCAATTTACCACAACACACGCGAACCGGGCCTCATGCGTCCCGCACCTCAACCTTGACTTAAATATCCAAAATTGGTCTTGAAACATCCGTCTTAATTCCAGGGTCGCAACGTCGCAGACGGTTCATAATTCCGACAACGTATGAGAGAGATATGTCCGATTCAAGATCCTGTAAAAATAATAATATTATTATTATTCTGTGTTTCGTGGGCCTGAGCCACGAACCAAAATTTAGTATCCAAAATTAGACTTGAATCGACCGTATTAATGATAGGATTACATCACCACTAATGGCAATCCAATCGAGTGTCACACGCATGAGTTATGGCGGGTCGAAGATTTAATAACAATATTAAATCTATTATTTTCCGAGCGCGTCGGGTACCCGATCCAAAAACCCGAAAAAGATATCCAATACTGGACTCATAAATTCTATCTCAAAGTCAGGGTCGCACTTCTGCTGATGGTTCTTGAAACTGAGATCGCACAAAGAAGATACCGTCAAAATATTGTTTTCCCAACGAAAATAATAATAACATTATTATATTATTATTATTTTTAATTTAATTTAATTCCCTAAATCTCACACCCCAAATCCACACACCACAAAATAAAACCACCTCCTTTGACTCCATGCCATCCATGCCCCATCCTTATTGATTTCTTTTTATTTATTTTGATTTTATTTTATTTCTTTTCAAAACATCTTCTCTCTCCAATCTATTCTACATCCCACAAAAATTCACTCTCACGGTTTCTTCTCCTCCAAACCCGCGGGCTACCTCCTCTGCCGAATATGGGGCCTCCGGACTTCCGTCGTCCCAGACTCCCACTCATTCCGCCACAACGCCCCTTCCTCTGGACATTGCATCTTCATTCTCTGGCCAAAAAATTGTAACGATCACATATCTGTAATCCTTGGGTCGAGATCGCAGCGTCCGTATTCCGCGCTCAGCAAAACATCGATGTTTTGACATGCTTAATTATTTGGCGCGAACTAACACGCGGATAATGTATGAAGAATGAAATATAAAATGGTCATAGACTATTTTCGGATTGATGGCCATGTTTGGTCGATCATCATCTTTGAGAATAAAGAACACAAGTAATTAGAAAATAAATATTTATCACACTTCAAGATTTTCAATCTTAAGATAAACGAGAATAAATAATTCATTTGACCCATTGTTTTTCGATCCACAAATTAATTCATTTAATTCGCGTTCATCATGAAAATTCAACTGGGTAAGGAATCCACAAAGATAAATCCTACAAATAAACGCTCAATCTCGAGGTCATAAACCCCATAAATGAGAAATGTAATATATTCCCCTACCTCAACAATTGATGTCAAACATCAGGCATCGTGGTAGATGGTGTCGGAGAACGGCGTCGTGGAGATTGGTTGACGATTCCGTGGACATCGGGGTGCATCCGAGGAGGAAACAGCATTGGAGACAATGCGTTCTTCGAATCGTAAAGCGTTCCTCGTCGAGGGAGAATGTCTTTTGTCGGAGAAATTCTTCATCAAAGAGGGTGGTGTTCTTTCTTTGAGAGAAGAACCCACTTCTCTATTCCTCCAGAGCTCTCACCAAAATCTCAACCCAACAAATTCCCAAAATAAAATAATAGCTAAGCTATTATTTTATTCTCACAAGTATTTTAAAATTCAAACAACTTAATTTAATTAAGTGAAGAGTTATAATTCATTGATTAACTTGTGTTGGAAAACATTTAAGAGGGGAAGAGGAAGAGGAAGAGTCCTCATAAATAAGAGGGGATTTTAAGGAGGGTTAAAAGAGAGTTAAGGGAATGTGAAAGGTTGGGGATCGTGTGGGCCCCACCTCACTAATATCCTCACATGGGTAGTTAGGTGCTCCCAACCCAACTCCCTCATGTAGGATATAACCACTTAGATACAAAAATAAAATTGTTCCACAATTTTATTCACTTCATATTTAATCCACAAATTTTAACTTCTCCTACCGAGAAAACGCAACTGCGGCATAGGTCCCCTTAAGCAATTACCGGCATTGTGAGTTCATCGGTGCCCTCGGATTTCAATTCTGAGCACCGGTTAAAAAGATAGAAAAACCCACTCTTTCGTTCACTGAACGTACCCGAGATAAACTTCATAAATTGATTCCGGGCACACCGGGCCTCTGAATCAGGTACTGTTAGAAACTGCATACTCGTAAAATCCCAAAGAAATTAAAAAAAATTCAATGAAATTTCCTGGTATTTACATTACTCCCACCTCAGGGCTTTACGTCCCTGTAAAGCTTCAACACACACTAGGGGAAACAAAAGTGGTATTGAGCATGCATCTGAGCTTTCCACTCCCATGTTCTCTTCTGGAGGTTCTTGTGCTGCCAATGGAAGCGCACAAGAGGAAGCGATCGTCCACGTAGGACCCGCTCCTGTCGATCCTCGATCTCCACTGGAACCTCTGTGAATGTCTCCCCATCATCGATGTCCAGCTCCCTATGGTCGATGATGTGTGAAGGGTCGTGCACGTATCTCCTCAGCTGAGATATGTGGAAGACGTCGTGCACCTAGTGCAACTGTGGTGGAATGGTTAAGCGGTATACCACCTCGCCTACTCTGTTGGGGACCTGGAAAGGTCCGATGAAACACGGAGTTAACTTTCCGCCTCAGCCAAATATACATAGACCTCATCGAGGTGGGGCCCGTATAAAAATGTGGTCACCATCCTCAAACTCTAGAGGCCTCCGTTCCCTATTTGGAACTCAAAAATCAAAACTCATGCTACCATGAGGGTAAGGTTGGCCGACTCAAGAGTGATCGTCCGCACCCTCCTATGCATGAGTTTATCCTGTGCTGCCTGGGGTTTCCTTTTCGCTGACCAAGGAAAACCCATCCCATCATTGTAGGTAAACCAGAACCTTTTTTCCTAATACAGTCAATATGTGTATGAACTGTGGTTTCCTAGTCCATACCCAAACTAACGTCGTAAGGCCTCGAATCTACCACCAAGAGTTTCAAACCGAAACTCTTGCCTCAAGGGTTAGATCAGACCGTCGGCATAAGCGTGATTATAGAGTCTCCTCCCAAAGGTATCTCCAGACATTAGGTTCAAGTCAATGGTTTAACCGGAAACTCTAGGTCTGTAACAAGATTCGTGGAAGGAAGGAATGATTGGTACCTATGTCTATTGATATGGCAGCTCGTAGTAGACATAGGTCGTACCTCAAATAATTCTTAGAGCCCTTGGGTCACACTCTTTGACCGCATGTAGCTGTTTTCTTCACCTACCCTCCAGCTCCCTGAGCCTGGCGGGGACTACAAAGGCGGGTGGTTGTAACATGTCAAAATTTACACCACCTCATGCTGCACTCCTAGCTCTGCTTCCACGTATACTGCTCTGCAGATTCATCTGTCCTTAACACTTCCTCTTCTTGAAACATTTTACACGCACAAGTCTCTGAGACTGGCGCCAATTCCATGCTCTTCTGCTGAT
Source organism: Viscum album (assembly GCA_963277665.1). Lineage (NCBI taxonomy): Eukaryota > Viridiplantae > Streptophyta > Magnoliopsida > Santalales > Viscaceae > Viscum > Viscum album. The sequence continues at coordinate 1,615,951,108 of OY728136.1, read as the reverse complement.
ATCATTCTCTAGCTGTATCTGTTTAGCCAAAGAACATTCAACCACAAAGGTCTTCTCCAACTCTGAGGTCCGAGCTCTAAAGCTCTGATCTTATCGTAGTCATCAAGTATCAGGAATGATCGGTACACCTCGATGAATACTCAGCTACCGACATGTCGTCCTGCCGAAGCTGTATAAGCTCTAGAAAACTCTCACCCACCTCCTCAAGCCAGTCCTTAGCCTCCAGTGAGTTGAGCTCACCTCGGAACCAAAGGGCTATCTGATGCTGAAACACGTATAAGTCACTAAGCCTAAATGTGTCATCTACCAGTACCGCCAGTTAAAACTGCTGACCATCAGGTAGTGATATAGCTGGCACACTACCCGAAGATACTATCTCAGGCGTCGGTCCACATACCGAACCCTCATCACTATGCGGACCAACCTCATAGTCATTCAATGGGAAAAAACTAGTATCTAAGTCCACTATCCACTCTACTGGTGTCTCAACTAGGTAGAAAACTCTAGCAATCGCGTCCATCCAGTCCTCTGCTGACTGGGAATCTATCTTGCATCGTAACCTTGGAGGCCTCTGCTGCTGGAACTCATGCAACGCACTCTGTCGGCGTGCACCGTCTGCTAGTATGGTTGATGGAATCTGCTACCCAAAGGGTGGTGGTGTTGTTGGTACACCACCCAAAGGTGCCAACATAGTAGAAAGGGCCCTGCACCGGAGCCTCGTCGCTCGGTGGGCTGTCATCGTATACTATCTCAGAACTCCAACTGACTGTCTGCGAGGAGGCATCCTATACAGATGCGACATGGTCAAACGATTTAAACATGGTGAGCTAACTTATGGAAAACTTTCAGAAACACACATGCAATCAGTGTTTTCATGCACTAAGTCAGAAATCAGTAGTCAGGGTTCTGGTGTATGGATACGTCGGTCGCCGCACCAACACTTGACTCCCTGAACTGAAGACCACACTCGGCACCCTTAACACTATTGCTTCACAGAAAAGAATTATCAGAGTCCTGAGTTCTGCTGTAGAACCGACTCCTCTGATACCGATTTTTCACGACCCGTCCTCAGGGCCCGTGCTGTGACTACCTCAATGTAGAGACCCGAAGCCTAACGTACATGAACATTACATTACTTTTTCGGAATACTTAATACATAACAAAAATACACACACAAGGATCGTAATAGTTTAGTGTCTTTGGAAACTCGGAACGTAATCTTCTAATCCTGGTGAAAGATCTTCAAAATATCCCACAAAGATCTTCCTTTTTTTACCTAAACCTTTCTTTATATCCTGGGGAAAAGAAAACATAAAAGGGTGAGCTCAAATGCTCAGTAAGGGTAAACAAAAGAAATATCAATCACATAATTTTCATAAGAACATAACATTTTTGGAAATCTTAACCTGCAAAAGAGAGCATAATTTCATAACATGGGATAAATCATAGTAGTGAAAATGAAACCCTTACTTAAAACATTACTCATTGTGGCATACACACATAATCATAGAGAATCATTTCTTGTTAGTCAAGACTCATTGCCAAGACTATCTTAGTGGACAAAGTCCCTTTCTGAATCGGGTAATCCTCGTTTCAGTCCTGTTTCACTGAACTGGTATAACCTACCATTCCATCCATGTCTATCTCATGAGATATGAAATCTTTACCCAATGCATTGGAGGGAGATATAGGTCCCACCCATCTCATAATGATACCATTCTTATGTGTTCCACAAAATCATAAATCATACATCATTGCATAACCCATGTAATAAAAATGGGATTCTTAAACAACATGACATCATAAAACCATTCATATAAGATAAAGGAATTCATAAACATAATTCCATCACAACATAGTCAAATCAATGTAAAAATATGGATAGAAACAGAACCCTTTATTATCTTAGATGGAAAATAATTTTGATAAAACACTTGAAATGAATTCTTGAGGAAAATATCCTTTCTTCTTCAAAATCAATTTCTTTTCACAAAACATCATACAATTTTAAAAGAAAGAGATTTTATTAAAAATAGTCATGAAATATTTTGGAGGAAGGTTCATGAAAATAAGGCTTTATAAAACCGTAAAAATCCGTTCGTGCCGTATAAGTTAAAAAAACATTCTTCGTACTTTTGTCGGAAAAGTCAAAAAGTACATCGTACGGAAAAACGACAAAAGATTCCTTTCATATTCTTTACTAAAAACTCACCTAAGGGAAAAATTGGATTTAAAATATTGTAAGTGGATGGAAACAATATTATATATTGAGGGAACATGGATGTGGATGATAAAATACACCCCAGTAAATACTTACGAATAAACAATCTCGGATAAAAATGAGATTGTGATATTTCCCTTACCTTAGGTCCGACTTGCTTTGTAAGTGTCCGAACCTCCTGTATAATGATTTAAATCATGTTATTGACTTATTACAGAATCATATTCATTGTTATGATATCATATATGGTTCACATATGACATTATATTACCCGTTCTTTTGTAAATTCCATGTTAAAGAAGCGTTTTGGGTAAAATCGTTTCATTTATCGTAGGTGTTTTGACTTGTTGTTCTTGACATCATTATTACTTATATCATGATTTACTTACTTCCAGAATATAAAATATGATTTATATATCATATATATTCAGTATATATATATATATATAATAGGTAGATAAATAAAATGAAAAACACCGTTCATGGAGACGGTAGTCCGTACGTACGCATGAACGCTGTTTTCCTTTCCTTATTGTCTTGAAATGGAAGTAAGTAGATGACATACATATGTATATATATACATAAATCCAGTAGCTTTATAATGTCATATATTTCATTATTATTTCTTATATATACATTATAATCATTCTTAAATGGTTAACATGGAGAATGAATCTCATCGCGTCGTGGAGACGGTATTCCGTACGTACGCACGAGCGATGATATCATTTCTATAAATATTGAATTGAATTGGAGTGTATTATACAATATATCAGAATCAATATGATGTTGTAATAACTATGTATAGTTATTCTTTACACCATTATACCCATCCATGTAAGGTGGTGGTGGAAAATAGATTACACCACGGCGTGGAGACGGTATTCCGTACGTACGCACGCGCGGTGATTTCTTTTTCCGTAGGATGGATAGATGGTGAAATAGGGTTGTTTCATACTTATAATAACATATCAGTATATTAGTTATACTGATGTTATTACTTCATAATGAAACAACCTAAGAAGAAGAAGTGGAAGAAGAAATAAAGATGAAAGAATTGGTAACGGTAATTACCTCTTCTTTGAAGTGCCTCTTTGAGACCTCCTCTTAGGGCACTAAAATTGGTCTTTGAGGAAGAACAGAACCTCTAGTATGTTGCTAGGGAAGTGGAGAGGATAAATTGGCAGGGGTTGGCCGAGCTTGAGTGCTCAAATTGGTGTGAGGAGGAGGGGGAGGAGGTGTCCTTTTATAGGGGAGGAGAGGGGCACCTTAGGAATATCTCAAAATATTATTTTATATTAAAGTCAAAATCGGTTTATAATGGTTCCAAAGTGTCTTATTTCGAAGATAAAGTGGGTATGGGTCGAAATCCTATCAACCAATAGGATTTAGACAAGTTTAGGGTATTATTTTAACCTTATCAATTAGATTTAACTCTAAGTTAAATAATTTAACTTTTACCGTGTCTTTTTGTTTGCTTTCACTATATGGTTAATAAACTTACTATAACATGCCAAACGAACCCCAAATTGTATATTATTAATACATATATCCTTATCTAAGTCATTTGGCCGAACCTTAGATTTTTAGGAATAAAATAACAATTAATAATATAATATTTTATTTAAAAACTATTTTGTGTCAATTTTGACACTATTTGATATATGATTTTTGTGAAAGTCATAACAGAATTATATGTTCGAACCAAGTTGATTAAATCAACACTAATATATCATAGTAACCTATAAAATTAGTGGAATTCATAAAAAGTCTTAAATTACATTTATTTTGGTATTTATATTATCAATTATGTCAATATTTCATTAATAAGATAATTACTGCATCATTTTTGTGTCATAAATAAATTATCTTATTTGATGTCTAAAAATTACAAATAAAATACCATCATGTAGGAAATCTTTTTAGCTTTCTAATGAATATTTATAGTCGAATTTATCTTATGTATAACCCCATATTAAAAATGATTTACTTATTAAACTTTGATTTTAACTATTTTAACCCTTCTTTAAATAAATTAATAATAAATGTCCTAATCTAATCCAAGTGGGCCTGAATGGTCATATTTTATTCCTAAGTTTGTTTTTGGTCGAATTACACTTGTCCAATAGAATTAGGACATGTGTTAGGGTAATATTAATATCATATTTACCCTTAGTTACCTTATTTACTATTAACCGTGGTAAAAAAGTAAAAAGTTACTATTCACCAAAAAATTATTTTCATCTCATTGAACCACATTTTAGTCCTTGATATTAACCGTGTCTCTCGGATTTTCGAAATTCCATTCACAGAAGCGGTAAAATTAAGTTTTATGCAAAATTCAGTTTTTAACCTACCACTTAGTAGTTTCACTATTCATCAAAAATTGATGTTTTTCAGAACAATGCCAAAATTTCATCCCAAGCTATATTTCATATTCCGAATTCAAAAATGAAGTCTATTTTACCAAATTCATAACATAAAAGTTGCATTAATTAATTTTATAACTAAATCCCACTGTTAAAACAAATATCGTGTTTTTAAGAAATAATATCTATCAAAAGATTGACACTTGTTTATGTCTAGTTTAAATGTGAAACTACATCCAATGACCAACATTGTATTAAATTGTAAAAATATATTCTAAATATACTTTAAAACCACTCAAATTAATGATTTATCACTATTAATTATTTCGATTAAAAAAGTTGTTTTTAATTATAATTTAGTAATTTTCACTATTCATCAGAATATGAAAGTTATCCGAAAAGTACCAAAATTTCACCTTAGGCTAAATTCGATACTCCGAATCCAAAAATAAAGTTCATTTTGAAAAATAAGATTTACTGGATTTCAAAAAGTGGTTATTACTATTCATAACGGCTAGTTTTAATAATATTTTTATAGCATATCGTTGTTTAGTGAAACTCGGTATTGCGTACTACACACGCTATCGAGGAAGGTCGCGATTGCGTGTAATGCAAGTCAAGTCAAGGATGTGTGTTGTGCAAGCTCCTTTTGGTGTATCGTACAACACAAGACATTAATAAAATTAAAAAGAATATTTTTTTATAAAATCTTGGGCTGTTACATTCTACCCCCCTTAAAATGAATTTCGCCCTCGAAATTCGTCGGGGTTATAAATGGTTTACTATTTGAAAGTTTCTTTAATAGAAACCCACATCGTAAAAGGGAATACCAAAACTTGGCTTTAAAAACTAAAGTATGAAATGTAACGATTACCCAAATAAACTAATCACTGGGTTTCCACATAGGTGAAAATATGGATATGGAAGAGAAATCTAACCATCATGTTCTGATGGAGAGTGGTAGAGAACATGGCTATGGAAAATCCAGTAATCACAAATCCATAAATTTGTGACGATCTAAGGTACCATCTGATTCATCAGGTATAAGATCACTAGGACAACATTTTTGGTTTTCAAGATCATTTCCCTAAAGTTGAAAATTTGAATTAGAATAAATACTTACTTTATTTTGATACAATATCACTGTTGTTCGTGCCTTGAACAATTTTCACTTCATCTCTTAAATAAATGAAGTTGAATTTGTTATTCGTGAAGTGTTAGCAGATCATGTGATAGAATGATGGGTCATTCCATCTGTCTCAAACAAAAGGTAAGCAAAAGTTATTAAATATACATAAGTCATTCTATAGTGAGATTAATCATATATAGTTCCTAAAATGGACTTATACTTCATATATCATACTGCTTAATATAATAAAACTAGTTTCTACTAAACAGGGACTTCCTGTAGGCCAGTGGTAGGCGATAAAGGCCAGTCGCACTTTGGTTGTGGGTTCGATTCCTACAGCCTTGTCTGAAGCGATGGGTTGTCGCCCGTCCTGCAGGTTGTCCCTTTTTCTAAAACTACGTTACTATAACATCCCATCAATAATATCGAAAATCTTCTATCCTTAAACAATACTAACTTATGTCCAACATAATCCAGTCTAATCTTTAGGCTTATAATACTGCAGTCCACTCTCATAATATAGTGACAACGATTACCAGAGATTTAATACTGTCGTTGATCCCCACATATCATAAGATATGTCTTGTTGGTCACATTCCAAACATTTAAAGTCCTTAATCGTGTATTTTCTTGAATACCTTAGTGAAAACATGAGTGCAGTTAAAAGTTAACACTTTCCACATACCAAAATCCTCAAAATTCTATATACTCAAACCATGATATCACTTAGTCCTTATATCAATCATGAGCTCATGAATACTATTAAACATTTCATTTTCTCGTCTTCATTATGCGCATATCATCTTATTTCCAAAAAAATATCTCAATCACTTTGAATACCACACCAATAAATATTGCAATACTCAATGATACAACATTATTTTGGAATCCCATTACATAAACACTTAATCATTCCACCACATCGTTGTCATATTCAACATTGCCAATAGTGATCGCATGTGATTTCCCTTTGTCCTTTGCCTTCAGTGGTTGCTCATGTTGATCATCACTAACCCTTGGATTAGGGCAATTATTAGCATAATGCCCCATTTCCTTGCACTTGAAGCATTGAAGTGTTGGCGGTGCGTTCTCTGTAGTGTTTGCTTTATTCACATCATTAGAAACCCTTTTTCCATTACTTCGACACTCAGCTGCTCGATGACCTTCTTTTCCACACTTAAAACATTTTCTAGTCCCTTTTAGACAATCTCCACCATGCTTCTTTCCACACTTTGTGCATAAGGAAACATTCATCTTCTTTTCACCATTATTCTGAGATTTCTCCTTGAACTCCATCTTTCGTTTCTTGTCAAAACCATGAGATGGATATGTAACACCAACTTCCATTTCTACCTTGATAGCACAACGCACAATTTCTTCATAGCTACTGAAGTCTCTTATAGCTAATGCCCTTCGAAGACTTGGTTTTAAGCCACAGAAAAATCGATCAACTTTACTTTCAGGTTGGATGATAATTCCAGAAGCATACCTTGCAAGTCTTGTAAAATTTGCTTCATAGGTACCAAAAGATTCATCGTACCTTTGCTTCAGTTCAAGAAATTATTTCTCCGTCTTTGTTCGAAGAATACGAGGGAAGTACTTACTGAAAAACAAGTTCTTGAACTCGTCCCATTCCATGGACTCAATTTCATCTCTTGGCCTCGTATTCTTGATAAGATTCCACCATTGATCAGATTCACCTTCCAAACGATATACTGCTAAGATGACTTTATCATGTTCAGAACATTAAAGAACTGAAAATATCTTTTCAGTAGTACTGATCCATTGTTCAGCCACAAGTGGATCAGAAGACCCACTGAAAGAAGGTGGACGTTGCCTCATGAAGGACTCAATAGAATATTGTTCCCTTCTCTGCTCATATGGAAGTCCAGAATGATTCATAGATTGTGTAAGTATAGCAATAAGATTTTTCACTCCATCTCCCATAACATTTGTTTGTTCAGGAGGGAAATCATTGCATTGTCCATTGCATTGATCAACACGGTTCCTTCGGGTTCCAGCCATCGTCTAAAACCCAAAAAGAATAGTGTGAGAGGCAAAAATCATGCTAGGGAAAACAACATAATAAAGGGGGAGTAACTTCAATATCCAACATCTTCGGTTTAATTCTATTATCGTTAGCGTAATTCTATTACTATAACCTATACGTATACTTATCCCTAGGGACATCCCTAGACATACCTTAGAAATATCTCTAGGGATCTCACTAACGTTTTCGCATCCTAGTTTCCAAAGGTTGACTAAACCTTTCCTCTGATACCAACTGTAGAGACCCGAAGCCTAACGTACATGAACATTACATTACTTTTGCGGAATACTTAATACATAACAAAAATACACACACAAGGATCGTAATAGTTTTGTGTCTTTGGAAACTCGGAACGTAATCTTTTAATCCTGGTGAAAGATCTTCAAAATCTCCCACAAAGATCTTTCTTTTTTTTTACCTAAAACCTTTCTTTATATCCTGGGGAAAAGAAAACATAAAAGGGTGAGCTCAAATGCTCAGTAAGGGTAAACAAAAGAAATATCAATCACATAATTTTCATAAGAACATAACATTTTTGGAAATCTTAACCTGCAAAAGAGAGCATAATTTCATAACATGGGATAAATCATAGTAGTGAAAATGAAACCCTTACTTAAAACATTACTCATTGTGGCATACACACATAATCATAGAGAATCATTTCTTGTTAGTCAAGACTCATTGCCAAGACTATCTTAGTGGACAAAGTCCCTTTCTGAATCGAGTAATCCTCGTTTCAGTCCTGTTTCACTGAACCGGTATAACCTACCATTCCAGCCATGTCTATCTCATGAGATATGAAATCTTTACCCAATTCATTGGAGGGAGATATAGGTCCCACCCATCTCATAATGATACCATTCTTATGTGTGCCACAAAATCATAAATCATACATCATTGCATAACCCATGTAATAAAAATGGGATTCTTAAACAACATGACATCATAAAACCATTCATATAAGATAAAGGAATTCATAAACATAATTCCATCACAACATAGTCAAATCAATGTAAAAATATGGATAGAAACATAACCCTTTATTATCTTAGATGGAAAATAATTTTGATAAAACACTTGAAATGAATTCTTGAGGAAAATATCCTTTCTTCTTCAAAATCAATTTCTTTTCACAAAACATCATACAATTTTAAAAGAAAGAGATTTTATTAAAAATATTCATGAAATATTTTGGAGGAAGGTTCATGAAAATAAGGCTTTATAAAACCGTAAAAATCCGTTCGTGCCGTATAAGTTAAAAAAACATTCTTCGTACTTTTGTCGGAAAAGTCAAAAAGTACATCGTACGGAAAAACGACAAAAGATTCCTTTCATATTCTTTACTAAAAACTCACCTAAGGGAAAAATTGGATTTAAACTATTGTAAGTGGATGGAAACAATATTACATATTGAGGGAACATGGATGTGGATGATAAAATACACCCCAGTAAATACTTACGAATAAACAATCTCGGATAAAAATGAGATTGTGATATTTCCCTTACCTTAGGTCCGACTTGCTTTGTAAGTGTCCGAACCTCCTGTATAATGATTTAAATCATGTTATTGACTTATTACAGAATCATATTCATTGTTATGATATCATATATGGTTCACATATGACATTATATTACCCGTTCTTTTGTAAATTCCATGTTAAAGAAGCGTTTTGGGTAAAATCGTTTCATTTATCGTAGGTGTTTTGACTTGTTGTTCTTGACATCATTATTACTTATATCATGATTTACTTACTTCCAGAATATAAAATATGATTTATATATCATATATATTCAGTATATATATATATATATAATAGGTAGATAAATAAAATGAAAAACACCGTTCATGGAGACGGTAGTCCGTACGTACGCATGAACGCTGTTTTCCTTTCCTTATTGTCTTGAAATGGAAGTAAGTAGATGACATACATATGTATATATATAAATAAATCCAGTAGATTTATAATGTCATATATTTCATTATTATTTCTTATATATACATTATAATCATTCTTAAATGGTTAACATGGAGAATGAATCTCATCGCGTCGTGGAGACGGTATTCCGTACGTACGCACGAGCGATGATATCATTTCTATAAATATTGAATTGAATTGGAGTGTATTATACAATATATAAGAATCAATATGATGTTGTAATAACTATGTATAGTTATTCTTTACACCATTATACCCATCCATGTAAGGTGGTGGTGGAAAATAGATTACACCACGGCGTGGAGACGGTATTCTGTACATACGCACGCGCGGTGATTTCTTTTTCCGTAGGATGGATAGATGGTGAAATAGGGTTGTTTCATACTTATAATAACATATCAGTATATGAGTGATACTGATGTTATTACTTCATAATGAAACAACCTAAGAAGAATAAGTGGAAGAAGAAATAAAGATGAAAGAATTGGTAACGGTAATTACCTCTTCTTTGAAGTGCCTCTTTGAGACCTCCTCTTAGGGCACTAAAATTGGTCTTTGAGGAAGACCATAACCTCTATGATGTTGCTAGGGAAGTGGAGAGGATAAATTGGCAGGGGTTGGCCGAGCTTGAGTGCTCAAATTGGTGTGAGGAGGAGGGGGAGGAGGTGTCCTTTTATAGGGGAGGAGAGGGGCACCTTAGGAATATCTCAAAATATTATTTTATATTAAAGTCAAAATCGGTTTATAATGGTTCCAAAGGGTCTTATTTAGAAGATAAAGTGGGGATGGGTCGAAATCCTATCAACCAATAGGATTTAGACAAGTTTAGGGTATTATTTTAACCTTATCAATTAGATTTAACTCTAAGTTAAATAATTTAACTTTTACCGTGTCTTTTTGTTTTCTTTCACTATATGGTTAATAAACTTACTATAACATGCCAAAAGAACCCCAAATTGTATATTATTAATACATATATCCTTATATAAGTAATTTGGCAGAACCTTAGATTTTTAGGAATAAAATAACAATTAATAATATAATATTTGATTTAAAAACTATTTTGTGTCAATTTTGACACTATTTGATATATGATTTTTGTGAAAGTCATAACAGAATTATATGTTCGAACCAAGTTGATTGAATCAACACTAATATATCATAGTAACCTAGAAAATTAGTGGAATTTATAAAAAGTCTTAAATTACATTTATTTTGGTATTTATATTATCAATTATGTCAATATTTCATTAATAAGATAATTACTGCATCATTTTTGTGTCATAAATAAATTATCTTATTTGATGTCTAAAAATTACAAATAAAATACCATCATGTAGGAAATATTTTTAGCTTTCTAATGAATATTTATAGTCGAATTTATCTTATGTATAACCCCATATTAAAAATTATTTACTTATTAAACTTTGATTTTAACTATTTTAACCCTTCTTTAAATAAATTAATAATAAATGTCCTAATCTAATCCAAGTGGGCCTAAATGGTCATATTTTATTCCTAAGTTTGTTTTTGGTTGAATTACACTTGTCCAATAGAATTAGGACATGTGTTAGGGTAATATTAATATCATATTTACCCTTAGTTACCTTATTTACTATTAACCGTGGTAAAAAAGTAAAAAGTTACTATTCACCAAAAAAATTATTTTCATCTCATTGAACCACATTTTAGTCCTTGATATTAACCGTGTCTCTCGTATTTTCGAAATTCCATTCACAGAAGCGGTAAAATTAAGTTTTATGCAAAATTCAGTTTTTAACCTACCACTTAGTAGTTTCACTATTCATCAAAAATTGATGTTTTTCAGAACAATGCCAAAATTTCATCCCAAGCTATATTTCATATTCCGAATTCAAAAATGAAGTCTATTTTACCAAATTCATAACATAAAAGTTTCATTAATTAATTTTATAACTAAATCCCGCTGTTAAAACAAATAGCGTGTTTTTAAGAAACAATATCTATCAAAAGATTGTCACTTGTTTATGTCTAGTTTAAATGTGAAACTACATCCAATGACCAACATTGTATTAAATTGTAAAAATATATTCTAAATATACTTTAAAACCACTCAAATTAATGATTTATCACTATTAATTATTTCGATTAAAAAAGTTGTTTTTAATTATAATTTAGTAATTTTCACTATTCATCAGAATATGAAAGTTATCCGAAAAGTACCAAAATTTCACCTTAGGCTAAATTCGATACTCCGAATCCAAAAATAAAGTTCATTTTGAAAAATAAGATTTACTGGATTTCAAAAAGTGGTTATTACTATTCATAACGGCTAGTTTTAATAATATTTTTATAGCATATCGTTGTTTAGTGAAACTCGGTATTGCGTACTACACACGCTATCGAGGAAGGTCGCGATTGCGTGTAATGCAAGTCAAGTCAAGGATGTGTGTTGTGCAAGCTCCTTTTGGTGTAGCGTACAACACAAGACATTAATAAAATTAAAAAGAATATTTTTTTATAAAATATTGGGCTGTTACATTCTACCCCCCTTAAAATGAATTTCGCCCTCGAAATTCGTCGGGGTTATAAATGGTTTACTATTTGAAAGTTTCTTTAATAGAAACCCACATCGTAAAAGGGAATACCAAAACTTGGCTTTAAAAACTAAAGTATGAAATGTAACGATTACCCAAATAAACTAATCACTGGGTTTCCACATAGGTGAAAATATGGATATGGAAGAGAAATCTAACCATCATGTTCTGATGGAGAGTGGTAGAGAACATAGCTATGGAAAATCCAGTAATCACAAATCCATAAATTTGTGACGATCTAAGGTACCATCTGATTCATCAGGTATAAGATCACTAGGACAACATTTTTGGTTTTCAAGATCATTTCCCTAAAGTTGAAAATTTGAATTAGAATAAATACTTACTTTATTTTGATACAATATCACTGTTGTTCGTGCCTTGAACAATTTCCACTTCATCTCTTAAATAAATGAAGTTGAATTTGTTATTCGTGAAGTGTTAGCAGATCATGTGATAGAATGACGGGTCATTCCATCTGTCTCAAACAAAAGGTAAGCAAAAGTTATTAAATATACATAAGTCATTCTATAGTGAGATTAATCATATATAGTTCCTAAAATGGACTTATACTTCATATATCATACTGCTTAATATAATAAAACTAGTTTCTACTAAACAGGGACTTCCTGTAGGTCAGTGGTAGGCGATAAAGGCCTGTCGCACTTTGGTTGTGGGTTCGATTCCTACATCCTTGTCCGAAGCGATGGGCTGTCGCCCGTCCTGCAGGTTGTCCCTTTTTCTAAAACTACGTTACTATAACATCCCATCAATAATATCGAAAATCTTCTATCCTTAAACAATACTAACTTATGTCCAACATAATCCAGTCTAATCTTTAGGCTTATAATACTGCAGTCCACTCTCATAATATAGTGACAACGATTACCAGAGATTTAATACTGTCGTTGATCCCCACATATCATAAGATATGTCTTGTTGGTCACATTCCAAACATTCAAAGTCCTTAATCGTGTATTCTCTTGAATACCTTAGTGAAAACATGAGTGCAGTTAAAAGTTAACACTTTCCACATACCAAAATCCTCAAAATTCTATATACTCAAACCATGATATCACTTAGTCCTTATATCAATCATGAGCTCATGAATACTATTAAACATTTCATTTTCTTGTCTTCATTATGCGCATATCATCTTATTTCCAAAAAAATATCTCAATCACTTTGAATACCACACCAATAAATATTGCAATACTCAATGATACAACATTATTTTGGAATCCCATTACATAAACACTTAATCATTCCACCACATCGTTGTCATATTCAACATTGCCAATAGTGATCGCATGTGATTTCCCTTTGTCCTTTGCCTTCAGTGGTTGCTCATGTTGATCATCACTAACCCTTGGATTAGGGCAATTATTAGAATAATGCCCCATTTCCTTGCACTTGAAGCATTGAAGTGTTGGCGGTGCGTTCTCTGTAGTGTTTACTTTATTCACATCATTAGAAACCCTTTTTCCATTACTTCGACACTCAGCTGCTCGATGACCTTCTTTTCCACACTTAAAACATTTTCTAGTCCCTTTTAGACAATCTCCACCATGCTTCTTTCCACACTTTGTGCATAGGGAAACATTCATCTTCTTTTCACCATTATTCTGAGATTTCTCCTTGAACTCCATCTTTCGTTTCTTGTCAAAACCATGAGATGGATATGTAACACCAACTTCCATTTCTACCTTGATAGCACAACGCACAATTTCTTCATAGCTACTGAAGTCTCTTATAGCTAATGCCCTTCGAAGACTTGGTTTTAAGCCACAGAAAAATCGATCAACTTTGCTTTCAGGTTGGATGATAATTCCAGAAGCATACCTTGCAAGTCTTGTAAAATTTGCTTCATAGGTACCAAAAGATTCATCGTCCCTTTGCTTCAGTTCAAGAAATTCTTTCTCCATCTTTGTTCGAAGAATACGAGGGAAGTACTTACTGAAAAACAAGTTCTTGAACTCGTCCCATTCCATGGACTCAATTTCATCTCTTGGCCTCGTATTCTTGATAAGATTCCACCATTGATCAGATTCACCTTCCAAACGATATACTGCTAAGATGACTTTATCATGTTCAGAACATTGAAGAACTGAAAATATCTTTTCAGTAGTACTGATCCATTGTTCAGCCACAAGTGGATCAGAAGACCCACTGAAAGAAGGTGGACGTTGCCTCATGAAGGACTCAATAGAATATTGTTCCCTTCTCTGCTCATTTGGAAGTCCAGAATGATTCATAGCTTGTGTAAGTATAGCAATAAGATTTTTCACTCCATCTCCCATAACATTTGTTTGTTCAGGAGGGCAATCATTGCATTGTCCATTGCATTGATCAACACGGTTCCTTCGGGTTCCAGCCATCGTCTAAAACCCAAAAAGAATAGTGTGAGAGGCAAAAATCATGCTAGGGAAAACAACATAATAAAGGGGGAGTACCTTCAATATCCAACATCTTAGGTTTAATTCTATGATCGTTAGCGTAATTCTATTACTATAACCTATACGTATACTTATCCCTAGGTACATCCCTAGACATACCTTAGAAATATCTCTAGGGATCTCACTAACGTTTTCGCATCCTAGTTTCCAAAGGTTGACTAAACCTTTCCTCTGATACCAACTGTAGAGACCCGAAGCCTAACGTACATGAACATTACATTACTTTTGCGGAATACTTAATGCATAACAAAAATACACACACAAGGATCGTAATAGTTTAGTGTCTTTGGAAACTCGGAACGTAATCTTCTAATCCTGGTGAAAGATCTTCAAAATCTCCCACAAAGATCTTCCTTTTTTTTTACCTAAAACCTTTCTTTATATCCTGGGGAAAAGAAAACATAAAAGGGTGAGATCAAATGCTCAGTAAGGGTAAACAAAAGAAATATCAATCACATAATTTTCATAAGAACATAACATTTTTGGAAATCTTAACCTGCAAAAGAGAGCATAATTTCATAACATGGGATAAATCATAGTAGTGAAAATGAAACCCTTACTTAAAACATTACTCATTGTGGCATACACACATAATCATAGAGAATCATTTCTTGTTAGTCAAGACTCATTGCCAAGACTATCTTAGTGGACAAAGTCCCTTTCTGAATCGAGTAATCCTCGTTTCAGTCCTGTTTCACTGAACCGATATAACCTACCATTCCAGCCATGTCTATCTCATGAGATATGAAATCTTTACCCAATGCATTGGAGGGATATATAGGTCCCACCCATCTCATAATGATACCATTCTTATGTGTGCCACAAAATCATAAATCATACATCATTGCATAACCCATGTAATAAAAATGGGATTCTTAAACAACATGACATCATAAAACCATTCATATAAGATAAAGGAATTCATAAACATAATTCCATCACAACATAGTCAAATAAATGTAAAAATATGGATAGAAACATAACCCTTTATTATCTTAGATGGAAAATAATTTTGATAAAACACTTGAAATGAATTCTTGAGGAAAATATCCTTTCTTCTTCAAAATCAATTTCTTTTCACAAAACATCATAAAATTTTAAAAGAAAGAGATTTTATTAAAAATAGTCATGAAATATTTTGGAGGAAGGTTCATGAAAATAAGGCTTTATAAAACCGTAAAAATCCGTTCGTGCCGTATAAGTTAAAAAAAACATTCTTCGTACTTTTGTCGGAAAAGTTAAAAAGTACATCGTACGGAAAAACGACAAAAGATTCCTTTCATATTCTTTACTAAAAACTCACCTAAGGGAAAAATTGTATTTAAACTATTGTAAGTGTATGGAAACAATATTACATATTGAGGGAACATGGATGTGCATGATAAAATACACCCCAGTAAATACTTACGAATAAACAATCTCGGATAAAAATGAGATTGTGATATTTCCCTTACCTTAGGTCCGACTTGCTTTGTAAGTGTCTGAACCTCCTGTATAATGATTTAAATCATGTTATTGACTTATTACAGAATCATATTCATTGTTATGATATCATATATGGTTCACATATGACATTATATTACCCGTTCTTTTGTAAATTCCATGTTAAAGAAGCGTTTTGGGTAAAATCGTTTCATTTATCGTAGGTGTTTTGACTTGTTGTTCTTGACATCATTATTACTTATATCATGATTTACTTACTTCCAGAATATAAAATATGATTTATATATCATATATATTCAGTATATATATATATATATAATAGGTAGATAAATAAAATGAAAAACACCGTTCATGGAGACGGTAGTCCGTACGTACGCATGAACGCTGTTTTCCTTTCCTTATTGTCTTGAAATGGAAGTAAGTAGATGACATACATATGTATATATATAAATAAATCCAGTAGCTTTATAATGTCATATATTTCATTATTATTTCTTATATATACATTATAATCATTCTTAAATGGTTAACATGGAGAATGAATCTCATCGCGTCATGGAGACGGTATTCCGTACGTACGCACGAGCGATGATATCATTTCTATAAATATTGAATTGAATTGGAGTGTATTATACAATATATCAGAATCAATATGATGTTGTAATAACTATGTATAGTTATTCTTTACACCATTATACCCATCCATGTAAGGTGGTGGTGGAAAATAGATTACACCACGGCGTGGAGACGGTATTCCGTACGTACGCACGCGCGGTGATTTCTTTTTCCGTAGGATGGATAGATGGTGAAATAGGGTTGTTTCATACTTATAATAACATATCAGTATATGAGTGATACTGATGTTATTACTTCATAATGAAACAACCTAAGAAGAAGAAGTGGAAGAAGAAATAAAGATGAAAGAATTGGTAACGGTAATTACCTCTTCTTTGAAGTGCCTCTTTGAGACCTCCTCTTAGGGCACTAAAATTGGTCTTTGAGGAAGACCAGAACCTCTAGGATGTTGCTAAGGAAGTGGAGAGGATAAATTGGCAGGGTTTGGCCGAGCTTGAGTGCTCAAATTGGTGTGAGGAGGAGGGGGAGGAGGTGTCCTTTTATAGGGGAGGAGAGGGGCACCTTAGGAATATCTCAAAATATTATTTTATATTAAAGTCAAAATCGGTTTATAATGGTTCCAAAGGGTCTTATTTCGAAGATAAAGTGGGGATGGGTCGAAATCCTATCAACCAATAGGATTTAGACAAGTTTAGGGTATTATTTTAACCTTATCAATTAGATTTAACTCTAAGTTAAATAATTTAACTTTTACTGTGTCTTTTTGTTTTCTTTCACTATATGGTTAATAAACTTACTATAACATGCCAAACGAACCCCAAATTGTACATTATTAATACATATATCCTTATCTAAGTCATTTGGCCGAACCTTAGATTTTTATGAATAAAATAACAATTAATAATATAATATTTGATTTAAAAACTATTTTGTGTCAATTTTGACACTATTTGATATATGATTTTTGTGAAAGTCATAACAGAATTATATGTTCGAACCAAGTTGATTGAATCAACACTAATATATCATAGTAACCTAGAAAATTAGTGGAATTCATAAAAAGTCTTAAATTACATTTATTTTGGTATTTATATTATCAATTATGTCAATATTTCATTAATAAGATAATTACTGCATCATTTTTGTGTCATAAATAAATTATCTTATTTGATGTCTAAAAATTACAAATAAAATACCATCATGTAGGAAATATTTTTAGCTTTCTAATGAATATTTATAGTCGAATTTATCTTATGTATAACCCCATATTAAAAATGATTTACTTGTTAAACTTTGATTTTAACTATTTTAACCCTTCTTTAAATAAATTAATAATAAATGTCCTAATATAATCCAAGTGGGCCTAAATGGTCATATTTTATTCCTAAGTTTGTTTTTGGTCGAATTACACTTGTCCAATAGAATTAGGACATGTGTTAGGGTAATATTAATATCATATTTACCCTTAGTTACCTTATTTACTATTAACCGTGGTAAAAAAGTAAAAAGTTACTATTCACCAAAAAATTATTTTCATCTCATTGAACCACATTTTAGTCCTTGATATTAACCGTGTCTCTCGGATTTTCGAAATTCCATTCACAGAAGCGGTAAAATTAAGTTTTATGCAAAATTCAGTTTTTAACCTACCACTTAGTAGTTTCACTATTCATCAAAAATTGATGTTTTTCAGAACAATGCCAAAATTTCATCCCAAGCTATATTTCATATTCCGAATTCAAAAATGAAGTCTATTTTACCAAATACATAACATAAAAGTTTCATTAATTAATTTTATAACTAAATCCCGATGTTAAAACAAATAGCGTGTTTTTAAGAAACAATATCTATCAAAAGATTGACACTTGTTTATGTCTAGTTTAAATGTGAAACTACATCCAATGACCAACATTGTATTAAATTGTAAAAATATATTCTAAATATACTTTAAAACCACTCAAATTAATGATTTATCACTATTAATTATTTCGATTAAAAAAGTTGTTTTTAATTATAATTTAGTAATTTTCACTATTCATCAGAATATGAAAGTTATCCGAAAAGTACCAAAATTTCACCTTAGGCTAAATTCGATACTCCGAATCCAAAAATAAAGTTCATTTTGAAAAATAAGATTTACTGGATTTCAAAAAGTGGTTATTACTATTCATAACGGCTAGTTTTAATAATATTTTTATAGCATATCGTTGTTTAGTGAAACTCGCTATTGCGTACTACACACGCTATCGAGGAAGGTCGCGATTGCGTGTAATGCAAGTCAAGTCAAGGATGTGTGTTGTGCAAGCTCCTTTTGGTGTAGCGTACAACACAAGACATTAATAAAATTAAAAAGAATATTTTTTTATAAAATCTTGGGCTGTTACATTCTACCCCCCTTAAAATGAATTTCGCCCTCGAAATTCGTCGGGGTTATAAATGGTTTACTATTTGAAAGTTTCTTTAATAGAAACCCACATCGTAAAAGGGAATACCAAAATTTGGCTTTAAAAACTAAAGTATGAAATGTAACGATTACCCAAATAAACTAATCACTGGGTTTCCACATAGGTGAAAATATGGATATGGAAGAGAAATCTAACCATCATGTTCTGATGGAGAGTGGTAGAGAACATGGCTATGGAAAATCCAGTAATCACAAATCCATAAATTTGTGACGATCTAAGGTACCATCTGATTCATCAGGTATAAGATCACTAGGACAACATTTTTGGTTTTCAAGATCATTTCCCTAAAGTTGAAAATTTGAATTAGAATAAATACTTACTTTATTTTGATACAATATCACTGTTGTTCATGCCTTGAACAATTTCCACTTCATCTCTTAAATAAATGAAGTTGAATTTGTTATTCGTGAAGTGTTAGCAGATCATGTGATAGAATGACGGGTCATTCCATCTGTCTCAAACAAAAGGTAAGCAAAAGTTATTAAATATACATAAGTCATTCTATAGTGAGATTAATCATATATAGTTCCTAAAATGGACTTATACTTCATATATCATACTGTTTAATATAATAAAACTAGTTTCTACTAAACAGGGACTTCCTGTAGGTCAGTGGTATGCGATAAAGGCCTGTCGCACTTTGGTTGTGGGTTCGATTCCTACAGCCTTGTCCGAAGCGATGGGCTGTCGCCCGTCCTGCAGGTTGTCCCTTTTTCTAAAACTACGTTACTATAACATCCCATCAATAATATCGAAAATCTTCTATCCTTAAACAATACTAACTTATGTCCAACATAATCCAGTCTAATCTTTAGGCTTATAATACTGCAGTCCACTCTCATAATATAGTGACAACGATTACCAGAGATTTAATACTGTCGTTGATCCCCACATATCATAAGATATGTCTTGTTGGTCACATTCCAAACATTCAAAGTCCTTAATCGTGTATTCTCTTGAATACCTTAGTGAAAACATGAGTGCAGTTAAAAGTTAACACTTTCCACATACCAAAATCCTCAAAATTCTATATACTCAAACCATGATATCACTTAGTCCTTATATCAATCATGAGCTCATGAATACTATTAAACATTTCATTTTCTCGTCTTCATTATGCGCATATCATCTTATTTCCAAAAAAATATCTCAATCACTTTGAATACCACACCAATAAATATTGCAATACTCAATGATACAACATTATTTTGGAATCCCATTACATAAACACTTAATCATTCCACCACATCGTTGTCATATTCAACATTTCCAACAGTGATCGCATGTGATTTCCCTTTGTCCTTTGCCTTCAGTGGTTGCTCATGTTGATCATCACTAACCCTTGGATTAGGGCAATTATTAGCATAATGCCCCATTTCCTTGCACTTGAAGCATTGAAGTGTTGGCGGTGCGTTCTCTGTAGTGTTTGCTTTATTCACATAATTAGAAACCCTTTTTCCATTACTTCGACACTCAGCTGCTCGATGACCTTCTTTTCCACACTTAAAACATTTTCTAGTCCCTTTTAGACAATCTCCACCATGCTTCTTTCCACACTTTGTGCATAAGGAAACATTCATCTTCTTTTCACCATTATTCTGAGATTTCTCCTTGAACTCCATCTTTCGTTTCTTCTCAAAACCATGAGATGGATATGTAACACCAACTTCCATTTCTACCTTGATAGCACAACGCACAATTTCTTCATAGCTACTGAAGTCTCTTATAGCTAATGCCCTTCGAAGACTTGGTTTTAAGCCACAGAAAAATCGATCAACTTTACTTTCAGGTTGGATGATAATTCCAGAAGCATACCTTGCAAGTCTTGTAAAATTTGCTTCATAGGTACCAAAAGATTCATCGTCCCTTTACTTCAGTTCAAGAAATTATTTCTCCATCTTTGTTCGAAGAATACGAGGGAAGTACTTACTGAAAAACAAGTTCTTGAACTCGTCCCATTCCATGGACTCAATTTCATCTCTTGGCCTCGTATTCTTGATAAGATTCCACCATTGATCAGATTCACCTTCCAAACGATATACTGCTAAGATGACTTTATCATGTTCAGAACATTGAAGAACTGAAAATATCTTTTCAGTAGTACTGATCCATTGTTCAGCCACAAGTGGATCAGAAGACCCACTGAAATAAGGTGGACGTTGCCTCATGAAGGACTCAATAGAATATTGTTCCCTTCTCTGCTCATTTGGAAGTCCAGAATGATTCATAGCTTGTGTAAGTATAGCAATAAGATTTTGCACTCCATCTCCCATAACATTTGTTTGTTCAGGAGGGCAATCATTGCATTGTCCATTGCATTGATCAACACGGTTCCTTCGGGTTCCAGCCATCGTCTAAAACCCAAAAAGAATAGTGTGAGAGGAAAAAATCATGCTAGGGAAAACAACATAATAAAGGGGGAGTACCTTCAATATCCAACATCTTAGGTTTAATTCTATGATCGTTAGCGTAATTCTATTACTATAACCTATACGTATACTTATCCCTAGGGACATCCCTAGACATACCTTAGAAATATCTCTAGGGATCTCACTAACGTTTTCGCATCCTAGTTTCCAAAGGTTGACTAAACCTTTCCTCTGATACCAACTGTAGAGACCCGAAGCCTAACGTACATGAACATTACATTACTTTTGCGGAATACTTAATACATAACAAAAATACACACACAAGGATCGTAATAGTTTAGTGTCTTTGGAAACTCGGAACGTAATCTTCTAATCCTGGTGAAAGATCTTCAAAATCTCCCACAAAGATCTTCCTTTTTTTTACCTAAAACCTTTATTTATATCATGGGGAAAAGAAAACATAAAAGGGTGAGCTCAAATGCTCAGTAAGGGTAAACAAAAGAAATATCAATCACATAATTTTCATAAGAACATAACATTTTTGGAAATCTTAACCTGCAAAAGAGAGCATAATTTCATAACATGGGATAAATCATAGTAGTGAAAATGAAACCCTTACTTAAAACATTACTCATTGTGGCATACAAACATAATCATAGAGAATCATTTCTTGTTAGTCAAGACTCATTTCCAAGACTATCTTAGTGGACAAAGTCCCTTTCTGAATCGAGTAATCCTCGTTTCAGTCCTGTTTCACTGAACCGATATAACCTACCATTCCAGCCATGTCTATCTCATGAGATATGAAATCTTTACCCAATGCATTGGAGGGAGATATAGGTCCCACCCATCTCATAATGATACCATTCTTATGTGTGCCACAAAATCATAAATCATACATCGTTGCATAACCCATGTAATAAAAATGGGATTCTTAAACAACATGACATCATAAAACCATTCATATAAGATAAAGGAATTCATAAACATAATTCCATCACAACATAGTCAAATCAATGTAAAAATATGGATAGAAACATAACCCTTTATTATCTTAGATGGAAAATAATTTTGATAAAACACTTGAAATGAATTCTTGAGGAAAATATCCTTTCTTCTTCAAAATCAATTTCTTTTCACAAAACATCATACAATTTTAAAAGAAAGAGATTTTATTAAAAATAGTCATGAAATATTTTGGAGGAAGGTTCATGAAAATAAGGCTTTATAAAACCGTAAAAATCCGTTCGTGCCGTATAAGTTAAAAAAAACATTCTTCGTACTTTTGTCGGAAAAGTCAAAAAGTACATCGTACGGAAAAACGACAAAAGATTCCTTTCATATTCTTTACTAAAAACTCACCTAAGGGAAAAATTGGATTTAAACTATTGTAAGTGGATGGAAACAATATTACATATTGAGGGAACATGGATGTGGATGATAAAATACACCCCAGTAAATACTTACGAATAAACAATCTCGGATAAAAATGAGATTGTGATATTTCCCTTACCTTAGGTCCGACTTGCTTTGTAAGTGTCCGAACCTCCTGTATAATGATTTAAATCATGTTATTGACTTATTACAGAATCATATTCATTGTTATGATATCATATATGGTTCACATATGACATTATATTACCCGTTCTTTTGTAAATTCCATGTTAAATAAGCGTTTTGGGTAAAATCGTTTCATTTATCGTAGGTGTTTTGACTTGTTGTTCTTGACATCATTATTACTTATATCATGATTTACTTACTTCCAGAATATAAAATATGATTTATATATCATATATATTCAGTATATATATATATATATAATAGGTAGATAAATAAAATGAAAAACACCGTTCATGGAGACGGTAGTCCGTACGTACGCATGAACGTTGTTTTCCTTTCCTTATTGTCTTGAAATGGAAGTAAGTAGATGACATACATATGTATATATATATATAAATCCAGTAGCTTTATAATGTCATATATTTCATTATTATTTCTTATATATACATTATAATCATTCTTAAATGGTTAACATGGAGAATGAATCTCATCGCGTCATGGAGACGGTATTCCGTACGTACGCACGAGCGATGATATCATTTCTATAAATATTGAATTGAATTGGAGTGTATTATACAATATATCAGAATCAATATGATGTTTTAATAACTATGTATAGTTATTCTTTACACCATTATACCCATCCATGTAAGGTGGTGGTGGAAAATAGATTACACCACGGCGTGGAGACGGTATTCCCTACGTACGCACGCGCGGTGATTTCTTTTTCCGTAGGATGGATAGATGGTGAAATAGGGTTGTTTCATACTTATAATAACATATCATTATATGAGTGATACTGATGTTATTACTTCATAATGAAACAACATAAGAAGAAGAAGTGGAAGAAGAAATAAAGATGAAAGAATTGGTAACGGTAATTACCTCTTCTTTGAAGTGCCTCTTTGAGACCTCCTCTTAGGGCACTAAAATTGGTCTTTGATGAAGACCAGAACCTCTAGGATGTTTCTAGGGAAGTGGAGAGGATAAATTGGCAGGGGTTGGCCGAGCTTGAGTGCTCAAATTGGTGTGAGGAGGAGGGGGAGGAGGTGTCCTTTTATAGGGGAGGAGAGGGGCACCTTAGGAATATCTCAAAATATTATTTTATATTAAAGTCAAAATCGGTTTATAATGGTTCCAAAGGGTCTTATTTAGAATATAAAGTGGGGATGGGTCGAAATCCTATCAACCAATAGGATTTAGACAAGTTTAGGGTATTATTTTAACCTTATCAATTAGATTTAACTCTAAGTTAAATAATTTAACTTTTACCGTGTCTTTTTGTTTTCTTTCACTATATGGTTAATAAACTTACTATAACATGCCAAACGAACCCCAAATTGTATATTATTAATACATATATCCTTATCTAAGTCATTTGGCCGAACCTTAGATTTTTAGGAATAAAATAACAATTAATAATATAATATTTGATTTAAAAACTATTTTGTGTCAATTTTGACACTATTTGATATATGATTTTTGTGAAAGTCATAACAGAATTATATGTTCGAACCAAGTTGATTGAATCAACACTAATATATCATAGTAACCTAGAAAATTAGTGGAATTCATAAAAAGTCTTAAATTACATTTATTTTGGTATTTATATTATCAATTATGTCAATATTTCATTAATAAGATAATTACTGCATCATTTTTGTGTCATAAATAAATTATCTTATTTGATGTCTAAAAATTACAAATAAAATACCATCATGTAGGAAATATATTTAGCTTTCTAATGAATATTTATAGTCGAATTTATCTTATGTATAACCCCATATTAAAAATGATTTACTTATTAAACTTTGATTTTAACTATTTTAACCCTTCTTTAAATAAATTAATAATAAATGTCCTAATCTAATCCAAGTGGGCCTAAATGGTCATATTTTATTCCTAAGTTTGTTTTTGGTCGAATTACACTTGTCCAATAGAATTAGGACATGTGTTAGGGTAATATTAATATCATATTTACCCTTAGTTACCTTATTTACTATTAACCGTGGTAAAAAAGTAAAAAGTTACTATTCACCAAAAAATTATTTTCATCTCATTGAACCACATTTTAGTCCTTGATATTAACCGTGTCTCTCGGATTTTCGAAATTCCATTCACAGAAGCGGTAAAATTAAGTTTTATGCAAAATTCAGTTTTTAACCTACCACTTAGTAGTTTCACTATTCATCAAAAATTGATGTTTTTCAGAACAATGCCAAAATTTCATCCCAAGCTATATTTCATATTCCGAATTCAAAAATGAAGTCTATTTTACCAAATTCATAACATAAAAGTTGCATTAATTAATTTTATAACTAAATCCCGCTGTTAAAACAAATAGCGTGTTTTTAAGAAACAATATCTATCAAAAGATTGACACTTGTTTATGTCTAGTTTAAATGTGAAACTACATCCAATGACCAACATTGTATTAAATTGTAAAAATATATTCTAAATATACTTTAAAACCACTCAAATTAATGATTTATCACTATTAATTATTTCGATTAAAAAAGTTGTTTTTAATTATAATTTAGTAATTTTCACTATTCATCAGAATATGAAAGTTATCCGAAAAGTACCAAAATTTCACCTTAGGCTAAATTCAATACTCCGAATCCAAAAATAAAGTTCATTTTGAAAAATAAGATTTACTGGATTTCAAAAAGTGGTTATTACTATTCATAACGGCTAGTTTTAATAATATTTGTATAGCATATCGTTGTTTAGTGAAACTCGGTATTGCGTACTACACACGCTATCGAGGAAGGTCACGATTGCGTGTAATGAAAGTCAAGTCAAGGATGTGTGTTGTGCAAGCTCCTTTTGTTGTAGCGTACAACACAAGACATTAATAAAATTAAAAAGAATATTTTTTTATAAAATCTTGGGCTGTTACACTCAAGCCCGCCTTCCATAGGCAATGGGCTGGCGACTAGCACCAAAGGCGTAAATCCCGATAAATAGGGAAGGTATTGCCTTTATAAAGTAATCAAACACCACAGAGTACAAGTGGAAACAAATACTAAGTACAAAAGAAAGTGCTTAAAAGTAAATGGGCCAGAATAAAAACCCAGATGAAAATTACATCTACAACTGAACAAAAGTACAGTAGAAAAGACAAACAGCTGAAAAATGGTAGCAGCTCTTGGGTCGTCCACCACGAATCCTACCTGAAGGGTAGGTATAGATATCCTCCTCAACGCTCTCATCCGTAAACCTCCTCCGAGTGCCATCTAGTTGTGAAGACCACCTCCGGGTACCGACTCATTGTGAGGTCCACCTCCAGGTGTCGTCCAGTCCTCGAACACTCGGCCTCTGTCAGCGTTGTCTGTCATCTGCATCCAACACAACGAGGTGCAGGCATATTACGTGCAGGGGTGAGCATAAAGATACTTAGTAGGGACACCAAGACCCTCAAGGTCTTACTAAATCCAACATGGATAAACACAAAGAAGGATCTCATCAGATCACCCTTACTTAGGTATAAGCCCATACTTATACCTAAGTTATCAAGTAACCCATATCAATCATGAGGAAACACAAAGGTTATGAAATCAAAGGATAACCACTACTTAGTTATATACCCATACATATACCTAAGTTATCAAGTGACCCATCTCAATCATGAGGAAAACTCAAAAGTTATTGACTCAGCTCAAAACCAGGATTTTCATTAATGATATCAAAACCACAACCGCTGAAGAGCTCCTCCTCTGAAGAGTACAGTGATCCTGTCACAACTCCTAGGCGCTGCTCACTAACCTTAGACTAATGAGGTACTCCTCCTGTCGAGCACCGTGGGTCTGCCACCCAAACATAGTAGTGCTCCCCGCCATGGGTCTGCCACCTCACAAAGTAGTGCTCCCCCTACATAGGTACTCCTTTTGTCGAGTATCGTGGGTCTTCCACCCAAACACAGCAGTTCTCCCCATCGTGGGTCTGCCACCCAAACATATTAGTGCTCCCCACTGGTCTATACAAGTCACTCCGACTCGAATCGGACAAACAGTCATCAGGTCTCATCCAGCTACAAGGTCTTCATACTCCATACGCTCGTCTCCGAGAGGGTCTTCTCTATGAGATACTGTTAGATACTTCCAAGTGTCACGTAAACTCACGTGGAAGTATCTCAAAGGACCACCTAGTCATAGGGGTCTCAATTCAATAGACGGTGCGTCAATCGGATGCCCGGTCTGTGAGTTATTAGCCTTTTAGTCCCGGGGGTCTGGTTGGTTTCGTGTATGAACCAACCCGGTCGTATCTCAACTGTACCCCGAACTCTCATGGGTATAATCAAAGGAACCGTTTCTCAACGTGATTACCAACGCCACTGACGGTTTTTCAAACAGACGTCCGGTATGAGAGTTACTTGTATTTCCGTTCTAGGGGTCTGGTTCGTTTATAAGCTAAACCAACCCGACCGTACTCCAACCGCATCCAAAACTCAAGTGGATTATGTCAAAAGAACCATATCATCACGAGGAATCCAACAAAGTCGACGGCACGTCAATCAGACGTCCGGAGCTTAAGTTATAAGCGTTTTCGCTCCGAGGGCCCAGTTGGTTTCAGGTTCGAACCAACCCGGTCGTACTTCAAATGACACTGGTTAACCAAACTGGTCACACCAATGCGATGCATACCGAAAAACACACGAGATGGACTACCCATTGGTCCAAAACGGATAGCCGGTGAAAAAGTTTCATTTCACCGCAACATGCGCGAACCGGGCCTCGTGTGGCCCGCGCCTCTACCTCAACTTAAATATCCAAAATTGGTCTTGAAACATACGTCTTAATTCCAGGGTCACAACGTCGCAGACGATTTGTCATTCTGACATAGTATGAGAGAGATATGTCTGATACAAGATCCCGTAATAATAATAATATTATTATTATTCGGTGTTTCGTGGGCCCGAGCCATGAACTAGAATTTAGTATCCAACATTAGACTTGAATCGGCCATATTAATGATAGGATTACATCGCCACTGACGGCAATCCAATCGGGCATCGCACGCATGAGTTATAGTGGGTCGAAGATTTAATAATAATATTAAATCTATTATTTTCTGAGTGCTTCGGGTACCTGATACAAAAACCCGAAAAAGATATCCAATATTGGACTCATAAATTCTGTCTCTAAGTCAGGGTCGCATTGCCGCTGACAGTTCTTGAAACCGAGGTCACACGAAGAAGATACCTTCAAAATACTGTTTTCCCAACGAAAATAATAATAACATTATTATATATATATTTTAATTTAATTTAATTCCCTAAATCTCACACCCCAAATCCACGCACCACATAATAAAACTGCCTCCTTTGACTCCATGCCATCCATGCCCCATCCTTCTTGATTTCTTTTTTTTTATTTTGATTTTATTTAATTTCTTTTCAAAACATATTCTCTCTCCAATCTATTCTACATCCCACGAAAATTCACTCTCACGATTTCTTCTCCTCCAAACCCACCGGCTGCCTCCTCTGCCGAATACGCCGCCTCCAGACATCCGTTGTCCTGGCCTCCCGCTTGTGCCACCGCACCGCCCCTTCCTCTGGACATTACAGCTTCATTCTCTAGCCAAAAAATTGTAACGATCATAGATCTGTGATCCTTGGGTCGAGATCGCAGCGTCTGTATTCCACGCTCAGCGAAACATCGATGTTTTGACGCGCTTAATTATTTGGCGCAAACTAACGTGCGGAGAATGTGTGAAGAATGAAATATAAAAGGTTCATGGACTATTTCCGGATTGATGGCCATGTTTGGTTGGTCATCATCTTTGAGAATCAAGAACACAAGTAATTGGAAAATAAATATTTATCACACTTCAATATTTTAAATCTCAAGATAAACGAGAAGAAATAATTTATTCGACCCATTTTTTTTCAATCCATGAATTAATTCATTTAATTCGTGTTTGTCATGAAAATTCAACCGGGTAAGGAATCTACAAAGATAAATCCTAAAAATAAATGCTCAAGCTCGAGGGTATAAACCACATAAATGAGAAATATACAATATTCCCCTACCTCAACAATTGATGTCGAACATCGGGCGTCGCAGTAGATGGCGTCGGAGAACGACATCGCGGAGATTGGTCGACGATTCCGTGGATGTTGGGGTGTGTCCAAGGAGGAAACAGTGTTGGCGACAATGCATTCTTCGAATCGTAAAGCGTTCCTTGTCGAGGGAGAATGTCCTTCATCGGAGGCATTCTTCATCGAAGAGGGTGGTGTTCTCTCTTTGAGAGAAGAACCCCCTTCTCTATTCCTCCAGAGCTCTCACCAAATCTCAACCCAAAAAATGCCCAAAATAAAATAATAGCTAAGCTATTATTTTATTCTCACAAGTATTTCACAATTAAAACAACTTAATTTAATTAAGTGAAGAGTTAGAATTCATTGATTAACTTGTGTTGGCAAACATTTAAGAGGGGAAGAGGAAGAGTCCTCATAAATAAGAGGGGATTTTAAGGAGGGTTAAAAGAGAGTTAAGGGAATGTGAAAGGTTGGGGCTCATGTGGGCCCCACCTCACTAATATCCTCACATGGGTAGTTAGGTGCTCCCACCCCAACTCCCCCATGTAGGATATAACCACTTAGATACAAAAATAAAATTGTTCCACAATTTTATTCACTTCATATTTAATCCACAAATTTTAACTTCTCCTCCCAAGAAAACGCAACTGCGGTAAAGGTCCCCTTAAGCAATTACCGGCGTTGCCAGTTCATCGATGCACTCAGATTTCAATTCCGAGCACCGGTTCAAAAGATAGAAAAACCTGCTTGTCCGTTCACTGAACATACCCGAGCTAAACTTCGGAAATTGATTCCGGGCATACTGGGCCTCGAAATCAGGTGCCGTCAGAAACTGCGTACTCGTAAAATTCCAATGAAATTAAGAAAAAAAATTCCTTGAAATTTCAGGGTCTTTACATACCCTTTATCAGCGCTTTCTGCTTAACGCTGATAAATGGCAGTGGTTCCCTTACCCTGTTTTGTGGTAGTGATGTGTACTAACTATAAAGCATCGAAAGTTGAGACTTCACTAATAGATTTAAAAGTTGACTTATGTTGCTTTCCAAATTGATAAGGATCACAAAATGTTGATGTATCAAACATAAGATCGAGTAGTTCTTTAACTTGTCCTTTCTTAGACAACTTAGTTAAAGTTCTAACATTACAATCACTACTACAAAATAGACATTTAATTATAATTAGTAATAAATAATATATATATTAAATATAAATATAGAAAATGAATAAAATGTTATAATTAGAAACATATTAATGTATTATTCATTTTTAATGGTTTTTATAAATAATTATTCATTAATATATTTAATATAGAAATATATTCATATATATATATATATGTATATATGTGAATTTATTATATTTCTTAAAATATGATTTATATAATACAAAATATTTATGATTACAAATTAAATAAGTCATATATTTAGTGAATAATTATTAATAATTAAAAATTAATATTAATTAAAAATACTAATTAATTACATCGAGTAATGGACATAATTGAATTTCATTTGATTTATCAATTTAATATATAATAAACATGTGTTACATGATTTCATATACATATATGTAATTAATTTATTTTTATTTATGATGCACACGCAAAAATATTTATGTAATTAATGAAATCTTATATATATATATATAAACACATACACCTATTATTTATATAATTTATTCAAATTTTATAATTCATTTAAGAATTTCATTATAACATGATACACTTAATATATTATGTTTTTAATCAATAAAGGTTATTTATTTATTTTTAATATTGTTACAGTTAGGTATTAATTCTTTTTTATTATTCTTTATTTTATTTTATTTTATTTTATTGCAAATTTAATCATTTTCCATAATTTATTTCTATATATTAATTTATTATGTTTTAATATTTTCAATATGTATTCATATTTATTTCAATATATATAAATATTATTTAATAATTTTTATTTAATTAATAAAACAATCCATTTTTCAATATTTTTAAAGTGTACTCATTTCTAATTATTCAATTTCACTCATTTTTAATATGCATGCATGCATTTAAGATTATATATTTATTAATAGTGTTAAAAATAAATTTTAAAATAATTATTTATAAATAAATATATTTATGAATGTATATTTACTATATTTATAAATTTATATATTTATAATTATAAAAAAAATTATTTTTAAAAAAAATTATTTATATAATTATAAATAATTAATTATATATATTTAGATAATTATAAAATTATAATAAATTTATTTCAATCATGAATATATTTGATATATATGTATATTTATATTTACATTTACATTTACATTTATATTTATATTTATATTTATATTTATATTTATATTTATATTTATATTTATATTTATATTTATATTTATATTTATATTTATATTTATATTTATATTTATATTTATATTTATATTTATATTAATATTTACTTATTATATATATATAATTATATATATATATATATTGATATATATGTATATATATTTAAGTATTTATATAATTATAAATAAAAAATTATATAATTAAATAATTATAAACTTAAAATAAATATATTTAAATAATTAATATATTTACCATATTTACATTTATATTTTTATATATTTATTGAAGATATATATATAATTATATAAATATATATAATTATATAAATATATTTATAATTATGAAATTATAATAAATATATTTAAATAATGAATATATTTACTATATATATATATTAAATATATATATATAATTATATTAATAAATATAATGATATAAATATATTTATAATTATAAACAAATAATTATAAAAATATTTACAAATATATTTATAAATATATATTTACTATATTATAAAATTATATATTTATAATTATAAATAAAAATAATATTTTTTTAGAGAAAAAACATTTATATAATTATATATTTAAATAATTATAAAAGTATAATAAATAAATATAAGATTATATTAATATATTTACTAATTTTTTTATAATTATAATTTTAAATATTTTATCAGTACTAAAGTTTTAGAGCTGATAAGGATGGATTTTTTCAACGCTTCTTTAGCATTGATAAAGATTGATTTTATCAACGCTTACTAATTTAGCACTGATAAAAGGTATCTTTATCAGCACTTTTTTGGAAGCACTGATAAAAAAATTTCAATCTATTTAAAGAACCCTAACTATATTGTTTCAGTCATGATATCTAAAGCTTTCCGTGGAATCCACCTAATGTCAGTGCTCCTCCTCCTCAAATCTAGGCTTGAATCAAGACTTGAATGAATCCAAGGCTCAAATCCAAGGCTCGAACAAATCATGTCTTGAACTAATCAAAGGCTCGAACTAATCCAAACTTTCACGTGCGATATATCTACTTTATCTCAGAGAAATCAAATATCGACTCCATGGTATGTTATTTTCTCCTACTCCTCACTCATTGATTGTTTGTGTTTATTGTAAGGTGCTTTTGACTTAGGTGGTGGTATTTTTCATGAGTGAGCTTATGATTTTTTGGCGCTTAAAAGTTATGTTGATTTCACTAAATGGTTGTGGGTATTTTACCTTTATGAGGAAGTACGGATCTTCTAGTTTGTGAGTTACTTACTATCTAACATTCTCACATATATGTTTAGATGTTGGTGTTTAGGCATAAACACCTTCATTTTAGCACATAGAGAGTTTGGAATCACCACCTATGATATTTATAAACTATGTGAAATCCTCATCACTAGAAGGATGTATAATGGATTTCTTCCTTCGTCCAATGATAAGGGAGATACAGAAAAACCCCTCCTCTAGTGAGCAACCTACTATTCAAAGTAGAGATAATACTAAAAAGGCATCTCCATCTGCATTCAGTTGTTCCATTTGGGTAATTGGTGGATTATTTCATTCAACTTATTGGTTCCATTATAGTATCACTCAGTGTTTTCTTCACCTTATGATCCTCGGGTTGGTTGGTTAATAAAATCCTAAGGGGTATTAAAATATAAAATAAAGGGTGTGAACCTAGGATATTCTTGTATGATTGTGTGAGAGGGACCTTTAATAGTGGATTGTGTAATTGATGGTTGTAAATTTTATCCTTATGGTCCATAGTTTATGAAGAAAATGATAAATGGACTTCGGACATAGGATATCATCATGGAATTTAATGTCTAGTAGAATATAGTTTAGGTTATGAGAGGCCTAGTGAAGATAATCATGGCCAATAAAAGTATCCCGCAAGGGTAGAACAACATTTAATTTCCCTATGAATGTTTTTCTTAGGGTAGTTATGTTCTAATATAGATTATATGATCACCTTAGTAGTGATTAAATATTGTGTATAAAATTAAGTATAGTCCCTTAAAACCTATTAGGATAACCTATAAAGGGTAAGATGGATTAGTTGATCATTTATCTTTCTTTGTCTTGAGATTTGAGGTGTGTGAGTGATGAATTATAGCCTATGGGATATGATATTACCTAACGAGTGATCGTTGATAAGGATGATCAATGCCTATGATAGCTGATCTTTGTGTATCATATGTGAGAATATGATGGGTATTATGTGAGGTCCAAATATGGTATGCTAGAATGTGATTTATTATTTTAGTGATTCATCGAGGGATAGGGTGAGGGTGATGTGACATTTATGTTGTTTTTGGTTATTCTTTATGGGTTTTCAAAATTTAGGTTTAATTAACGAATTGTGGAACCCTTTGTGTGGTTTATTTCTAAGGGAACCAATTATGTTAAGACTTACCCGTATTTCAAATTAACTTACTAATAAAAATGGATATGTTATACCCATTTCATGATTTGGATTCAATAATTACATGTGATAGTTATCCCTGAGAAATAGTATCAGATGCTAGGGGTCTGATCTTGAATCTCATGGTACCTGTGATGTGGTTTTTTCTAGAGGGAGATAAATAATTTTTTCTCCTCCTATGATTCAAATGTTAACCTTCTATTAGTGAAATTATTTGAATGTTAGGTAATAACCATGGTATAAACTTATGGAATGATTATTATAATTCACAGGTATAGAATGAAGTAGGAATATTTGATTATCATGGTGTCCTGCTTAATACACAATGACTTGACTAACATGTGTATTTTGAGTGTTACTACTTTGAACATATACTCAGATATATTCATTGGTTTATATTTTAGGGGCCTTGTTAGCATTTTTTTATTTTTAAACAGACACCCTACACATGAACCATAATGTACATAGAGCTCTTATATTTTAGATACATATGAGGGAAAAGGACTATTAAAATAGATTAGAGTTGGTGCAGTTTAGTGGGGATGATTTTATGTTCTCATGTTAGTGTCAAGTACCTTTTAGCAATTTGAGATGAGATTTTAAATTTTAAATTAAGATGTGTCAATTTAAAAAGTTTTAAGTAGAAAAATATCATCCTCATAAACTTCATCTCTTGAATAGTTATTAATACATTTTTTTCTTGACACTCATCCCCCATCTCTTTTATTTTTATTGAACTACTCTGGTTAGTAGTCATCCAAAATTATCACTGATACCTGGAATATGATTAATATAACTTAGAGTATTTCAAGAAACATAGTTACATGTCCATAAGATATGGGGGTTAGTCTCAATAAAAAAATGCAATAATAACTATTTAGGATATGATGCTGATGAGAATGATATTTATCTATAACTTTAACCTTTGGATGAATTCAAAGAATAACACCTACCATAGTGGAGTAATTCTTTTATTAAATTCAATTACCATTTTCCTTCAAATCATACTAAAATTATTTGAAATAATCAAATGTTGGGTTCCCCATATGAAAATTATTTATAACTTTCACCTTTAATAATGAATATCTTATGTGTATTTATTTATTAATTGTATAAAATAAATATTTTATAAACTTAAGAGGATGGATATGAATCATTTGAAAAAAGAGTGTGAAGATGGATTTAAATATTTTATCAAGTTTGAAACAAAGAATGCATACGACACTTCTCAAATCCTTTTTCCATGTTTACATTGTTTTTATTCAAGAAAAAATAGTTTGTAAGATTTTGGAGAACATTTGATTTGTCATGTAATAGATCATGGCTATAAAGGTTAGACTAAACATGGGGAAAAACTAAGTGTACACACCAATTTGGATGATACTATGGTTTATATATAATTTTATATGAATACCATTTTAGATAATTATGGATATCATAAGGAATAAAAACAATTGAAATTGAAGATGACCTTCATGATTGTCTAAAGTTTTTACAATTACCATCACATAGAATGAGCAATCACACCTTTAAATTTTACATAATACTAAATATGTTGATCCATATGTTGAATCCCATAAATAAATTCTTAAGTATTTAAATCCATCAAGGGACAAAGGATGTATATAAAATACAAATAATCAACAGTTTATAGGATGGTTACGAGATAAAATTTTAAATGAATTATCTAAAAATCCTAATTCAATTGTTGAACGACTTCGATGGATATCCAAGGGACCAAATAAAAATGTTATATCTTATACTAGTTTTGTAATCAATGGTTATATGTTATATATAAAAAACATGATGATTAAAGTATGATGAAAAATAGTGGAGTTATGATTATGGCGGTAGAGTTTTATATATCTGGTTCCAAGGATAAAAATCCAGTTTATGAAATTATGTCATATTTTGGCACTATTAAATAGATATATGAGTTGTATTATACAACATTTCAAGTACCGATTTTCCATTTCAAATGGGTTTATGATAGAAGTCTGTGAAAGTTGATGAAATGGGATTCATGAAGGTTAATTTCAGTGTGGAAGGGGGAAAAGATGAGTCATTCATAATGAAATCACAAGTAGTGCAAGTATTTTATGTCTCAGATCCAACAAACAACAATTGGTTTATTATCCTACTAGAAATTGAAACAACTGTAGGGTTAGATGAAAATACAATCTTGGATGACCCTTTCATTGGGAGATCACAATAAGTTTATGTTAGTGCCAAAGTAGACAATGTCTTGTACATTAGAGGGGATCACAAAGAGGGGATTTGGATTCTCGATAGATGATCCAAATCCCTAAAACCTTTAAAAAATAAAGAGAGTTAAATGATTAGGTAAAAAAATTAATATTCTATGTTATCCTCATAATATTATATGTCCTATACTTCATTAACATAATCTAAATTAAATGTTTTCCTGCTCATGTAGACAATGTCTTCTACACATAATGATGTTACCAATCCTAAGGAAGAATAGACTATTAATGCTGAAACTATAGAATTATTAGGGGATCAACATCATGTTGATGAAAAAAACAAGAATGACATACCATCACAATGTTGTATAAAATTATCAAGGCAAGAAGTAAGGGTATAAAATTTGAGGTTGGTTGAAATCAACATGGCCTACCTATTAACCCCAATAAGTCAATGTTCATTAGTTATGTTGGGGTCACAATAAGGATGAATGTGATGATTGATATGGATTCATGGAGCCACGTCTAGCCTATAACAAAGGAAACCCTTTGATAAGATATAAAGGTAACGTTATGATATACTTTCTCTATTTTATCAAAAAATTATATAATGAAATGTGGATTTATTTTTCATTATTCTTAATAGAGTTTTTTTATTTTAGAATATTTTGGTAATAAATTTATCTTAATGGATGCTGTAAAATCCCATAGAGGCTTCTAGACTCTTATTACCATGTCACATATTAGGTATGATGGGGGGAAAGTAAATCCCTCCTCACCAGTTAGTTGTGCACACATTATAAACTAGGATACATAAAATGATTTCATCAGTCATTATGATGAGAAATCATATCAGGTTCATTATAGTCGATATTATATTATTGAACATTATTTTTTTATCCAATTTGATTCAAAATTGTTAATTTATGAAATAGGAAAAGAGTGCTGAAAATAAAGAACACGCATTAAAACCAATGCACCCCTGTCGCAAAGAAATGATGGGGTATTCTTCAATAGAGAAGAAATTATTATGAATTTTATATCAAAGAATAAAAGTTTTATGTAATATGAAACAAAATATGTTACATTGTTTATATGAATATTGATGAATCATAATCCAAAGTCACATCCATCCCTTATCATGTTCTATGGAATGAGTCTCGCATAAATAAGGAGGGTAAACTAGTTTATGAAAACACAAAATTAGTATAGGAAACATGTGTAAGTATGACATAATAGTAATTATTTAAGATTTATAACATTAATACATAAAATTTATATTTATGTTCATATTTTTTTGTATAGTTTAGACAAAATAATTGGAAGTGACTATACCAGAAGAAAAACTAATTTTAGTAGCTTTGAAGCAGTCGAAACAATATGGTTATGTTAGAGGAGTAATTTTGGAGTGTCTCCTCAAACATATTTCAAGAAGATAAAACCACATGAGGATACATATAAGATTGTAAAAGTATTTTAGACATAAATACATGTTTTTTAATATATTATTGTCCAGTCTAGTTTGGCAGGGCAGTGTATGAGAAACGATCAAATCGAACTGGTGGTGGAATAAGGATCCACAAATAAAGAACCAAATGACCCCACTAGCTTTTAGGCTAGTAATTCCCCTCAACTTCATACCTTACCTATAGTAATATTGTTTTTCATTACTGTTTCTACTAAATTTGAATCAAACAACTTTTGATAACTTTATATTACCAAAATTATGTTGGGTATAGTTGTATGTGATTTATGTCTATCAACACCCATGAACTACCTTGTTGGGATGGGTAAAATATATATAATATCCTAGGAGACAAGATACATAATAAAGAAATCCCAAAAGATCTCATGAGAGTGGGGATTGAGGTAGATCATGATCTGACTACTGAGTTTCATGTTCCACTTGATGATCCAGATATTACAGTGGTCAATTATGCTATTTTAACTTTCATAGAATGGTCATATAATCTTATAAAGATACATGAGGTATGAATTTAACAAATTTTTTCAAATGAATAACCCATAACAGTAGATGAAAAAAGGTATGAAGTGAGTTATGATATTACAGATGGATAAAGCGATGGGAAATGGAAGGTCAGATTAAAACAGTCTAGTGAATCAACCAAGAAATCAAAAAGACATTTTGGGAGTACCTTCTCCCTACTAGCTCTAGAGAAACATTTACCATCATTACAACATCATGAAGATACCACATTTAAAGAATAAAATATGTCTTATATTCCATATGAATAAGAAATATATGGATCTTTCATGGCATTATTAGTTGGTATCGAGAGTATAAATGAGATTATCGAGTATGAATGAATAGGATCCTCAATTGTGAATACATACATAAGGTACATTTTCATAATACATATATCCAAATAGTGATCTATTATGTTTATTAAAGTTAATAATTATTCATATTTTCTATATGAATTTATATTACTACTATATAAAGGTAAAATCGTGTGAATAATTATTTGGAGTCATTAATACATGTATAATTTATACAGAAAAAATTACTTTGCAGAAGGAAGAAATTGAGAAGAAAAAAAGATGATTTATATGATGAATTTGAGAAAAAATAATTGAAGATAGACTATTTTTATGCCTATAATGTAGAGGTAAAACTCTACAATCTAATCACATAAAATATATTTTTATTTTTTTTATTACTTAATTTTTTTTAGGCTTCACTGGATGTTGATCGTAGTCAATACATATACCCAAAATATTTATTTTTTGGATCCAATGCATGGATATCCAAAAAATCGACCACACATGATATGTATTGTAAATTTTTAATACACTACAATCAAAATTTTATAGATAAACTTCAAATTATATGTTTTAATTTGTGTTTTAACAAGAATTTTTTATGATGATATTGTTGATAAATATATCCTAAATTATGAAATGTAGTCAGTTATTGAACATAAAAATCCTGTGGATTACTTCAAATAGAAACAGATTAAGGTATATATAGGCAAATTAAACTATCAAAACATATTTCAAAAAAAATACTTATTTTGGTCAATGTTTCTGTAGTGTTTGAAGTTAGATAATGGCATGGATTGTGGATGTTATGTTTCAAAATTTATGAGAGAGATCATAAACCATGAAAAGACCAATATACCTGAATAGGTAATTTCTAAATGTAATTAAAATTTAATTAAAAATATTTATTAATAGTTTTTTTGCTATATTTTCTCATTACTACCAAGATTTTTGACAACCCTCATACTCAAAATAATAAGTAAATTTTTTTATAGATGGTTGGGTATCATACATGTGCTCATAATGTATTTCAACAAAAAATTTAGGTGATTGCCTACTATTTTTGTGATCTAGTATGGGATATGACCATAAAAATATATTTGGGGTGTGAATAATTGATTTCAAAATTATTATATATTATATTTGATATGTTTATAAAGGAGAAGTATAATAGAGGATATTAATCTGTTTAGGAGCACCGGTCTAAAAACAATATAATTGTTAGGAAATGGAAAAGGTGGAGGTGGTATTAAAGGTAGAGAAGGAGGAATAGGTGGAGGTGGAGGTAGATGTGGAGGTGAAGTCAACTTCGGAGTCATAGGCTGAGGTAGAGGAGGAAATAGAGGCCGAGACCGAAGTGGAGGAGGAGACGAAGCGCTGTCCAACAATCAAAAAAATGTTGGGAAATGGAGAATAATTTGGATCATATCAAGGTTATGTTTGAGAAAAAATGTTGAAAAGTGTGAACAATAGTTTTCACTTAAGATAAGATCCATTTTACAAGTATTTCATGTTTCTTATTAAAAAAATGTTTTTCACCAATTGTTTAAGTGATTTTGTACAGGAATTTAAGTGGAGGAATTTTTTTTAGAAACAAAAAAATGCTAATTACTTTTTCAAACTGATTATCATAGACTATAATATATATTAGAACATTCTAAGTACTATCAAATATTATTTATGTGTAAAATAAACCCCTCACCAAGAAAAAAATAAACAAAAAAAATAGATGCAATTTCTTGCAAATGGATTCTCTACACTGTAAAGAAAGGGTCTTGATAGTGGAGCCAATAGTCACTTCAGAGTCATACAGCACCAATCCAATAATTAAACAGGTATATAACCCAACCCAAATTTTTGAATAAATATGTGTGTAATCAACCACTAAATCCACAAGGTGTATGATAGAACTATTGGAGGACAACCAGCACTAAGAGATCATATCTATCGAGGAGGGATGGTATCAAAGGAAACATGGAATCAATTGAAAAGAAACATTTTTATGAATAAATCCCTAAAAATTAAAAACCCACTTCAAATAAAATCATAAAGAAAAAAATACAAATGAAGACCCCTTTAAAAAATAATCTATTAGCTTGATCCAAAACATCTAAAAAATAAATACAAAATTTCATCAACTAGAACATGAATTTTCAGAAAAGAAAAATATAGTGGTTACACTTCAGTGGGTGGTGGAATTATTTTGGTTATTCTTTCATCAATTAGATGCATGATATAATATCAAAAATTCTTGTGAAATCTATACAGGTAACAAATCAAGTTTTCATTATTGAAATATATTTAATAAAATAGATTCTTTTTAATGAACATGATTTGAAATTAAATCATCCCACTATTATATCACATAAAATATCACAAACATTATAGGAGTGGAGGTGTTAAAACTATCCTTATTATGCATATAGATACTTTTTCACCAGCTCACCATCAAAAAATATGTGCATTGGTTTGGTGATAATATGCATGTTCACATTCATTATATAAAATGATCCATGTTCACAAGATCATTAATAAAAAACTCATCATCATTCTCATTAAAAAATACATGAGAATACGGATATTCTAATTTTGATGAACAAATAATGATAATGTTATGTTGGAGATTATCATCACATGGAATATTAAAAAGGGTGTACTAATATTTAGCACAATCCATGAATACTTAATGGATGTGCAATATTTTAGTGTCATTTGGAAGATATAAATGGCTATACTAATGTTTAATACTTTCAAAAGAGGGTAAAAAATTTATAATAGAGTTTAGTGACTTCTAAAAATAAATAATGGTCCACACTGAAGTTTTTTTAATCAAAGATGGTAAATGGTTTATCATGGAGTTTTTACTCTCTATGATGGTGAAAGGAAAAGATATATTTTATTATGTTCTATAAAAACTCAAATGTAAATATTTATTTTAGTTTTATTAATGAACGATAATATGTTTACACTAATAATTAATGTTTTCTAGGAATAAATAAAGGTATAGAATAATTTTTAGTATAATCCCAAAATATATAATGTTTTATGCTAGTTTTTTATAGAAAATAAGAAGTAAAATGTTTATATATGACTTATACACCAACCTAGAAGGATAAAATATTTTATGGGAATTTTGTGCAATAAGTGAATGCTATGTTATTTTAAAGTGGTTAAAAATATCATGTTGTTGCGATTGAGATTATAAAATATTTTCTTTTAGATTAATTTAAGATTGGATAAATTCCTTGCATTTTAGTTTTATATGATCAATAATAATTATATTATAGTTTAATGATATATAACTCGAACAAATTTTCTTTTAGTTGATTTTCTCATAATTTTATCTACTTTTTTTATTAAATTTCCATGCCATTTTTTCCAATACTTATTTTTTAAATTTTCATAGAGATCATGAATAGATGAATTTTTAAACAGGGATGATTCACTCCTTCACTATGATCATTAAAATGTGAATTCCTAATAATTATTTAGAAATATTTTCAACCATTTTATCTATTATTTTTAAGTTAATTTCCTTATAATTTTTACCTAATTATTATTTTTTATAATGTTTTTGGAAGACATATTTTTCCTTTAACCATCTACAGCAAGCTAGAAAAGTGAGAACATGTTTCTTTTAGATGAGGAATTTCAAATAGCATGAGGTTTCTTCTTCCATCCAAATGAAACATGTCTTTCTTCTATATCTTGGTGAAAATGGTTGGAAGAAACACACACAACACATACTCAATTACTCACACCTCAATATGATACACAGTGTTATTGGTATGACTCAAACTGTTTCTTTTTAGTTTAAAATTTATATTTTTTTTTTTCAAAACACGCATCACATACTCAAAACTGAGCAAACACATTCCCCAAGATCTAAACTAAATTCACCAATATCCATATCTTTTAAAATAAATTTAGTGATTTAAAATACAACTTGGTTGGCTGGGTTTTTCAAAATATTTAAAAACCACTTCTCTTGCACATGATTTCTATCTTAATGTTTTTACAATAAAATAATTTTCTATATAAGTAATGTATTATTTCATATTTATGTTTAATTTATTTCCATTTAGAATTACTCACATAAGAATTGTTTTCTTATATGTGTAGATTATTTTGTTCGAGTTTGGGTGGTTTTTTTAAGATTCTCATGCTCATGAGATATTATACATTGAGGTTGAAATTTATAATGACAACAAGTAAATTGGTCAAGAATGTATACAACCATTATGAAAAGGTGAATTTCAAATACTTATTTAATTAATTTTTTTATCATTTATCTACTATTTTTATGTTAATTTCCAAATCATTTTTATCTAATACTTGTTTATTTTTTTCATGAATCTATTGGGAAGTCATATTTTACTTTCAACCATCTGCAGCAAGCTAGAAAAAATATAACATGCTCCTTTATAATTGAAGAGGAAATCCCATACTGCATGAAATGTGAAGTGTTTCAGGGAGCATGGAGTTTCTCTTCCATTAGAATGGATCATTTTATATCTTTTCGGGATTTTTACAGATCATTGAAAGAAAAACACATATCACATACTCAATCATTCAAACCTCAATCCGATACACATTGTGCTTGTTATAACTCAGAATGTGAGTTTTTAGTTTATAATTTTCATTTTAGTTCAAAACACATATCACATACTCAAAAATGAGAAAATACATTAATATTATTATGATACTTTAGTGAAACAATTCATAAGTCATTTTTTGATGTGTATGAATCATCCATACCTAAATCTGATGCATGGTGTGCTCATTATTACTCCAACTACTTGTTTTTATTTAAATTTGACATTAATTTTAATAAAAAAGGCATGTGACACACCGAAAATTGATCAAATACACTCGTATTCTCTTAATAATTTAATAAAATGGTTCAAAATTTATTTTTGGTGTCTAGGAATCAATCTCACATCAAACCGACACACAATGTGACCAGTATGACTCAAAATGTGTGTTTTTAGTTTCAAATGAAATTTAAGTAAAAAACACAAGTTACATACTCAAAACTGAGAAAACTCATTCATAATGTTTTTATAAATTATTAAAATTATAAATAATTAATTTAAGACATTTATAAATTATTTTTACCTCAATATGATTCGTAGTGTGACTGGTATCTCTCTAAGTGCATCTTTTTAATTCAAATTGACATTAATTTTAGTAAAAAAGACAAGTGGCATACTCAAAACTAATAAAACACATTCGGATTGTTTCGATACTTTAGGAAAAAAAATATATAAGTCATTTTTTATGTGTAATAATTAGCCTCATCTGAATCTGATACATGATGTGGTCGGTATGACTCAAAGTGTCTTTTATCAGTCAAAAATTGATATTTTAGTTCAAAATGGATCACCTACTAAAAATCTAGAAAATGTACTCATATTGTCTTGATAATTTATGAAAATGATTCATAATTCCTTTTTTATGTGTTGGAATCGGTCTCAAATCAAACTGACACACGATGTGACTGGTATGACTTGAAATGCGTGTTTCTAGTTTAAAATGACATTTTAGTAAAAAAAAACAAAAGTGACATACTCAAAGCTGAGAAAATGAATTCATATTATTTTTATACTTTACTAAAATAATCCATAAGTCATTTGGGACCTATAAGAGTTATCCTCACCTTAATCGGACACATGGTGTGACCAGTATGACTCCAAGTGTATCCTTTTATTTAAAATTAACATTAATTTTAGTAAAAAAGACAACTAACATACTCAAAACTAAAAAAACAATCATATTATTTTGATACTTTAGGGAAATGGTATATAAGTATTTTTTTATGTGTAGGAATAATCCGTACCTCAATATGATACATTATGTGCCCAGTATGACTCAAAGTATCCATTATCAGTTAAAAATTGATATTTTAGTTCAAAAAAGTGTCACTCAATGAAAACTGAGAAAACAATATAATATTGTATTGATAATTTAGGAAATGATTTATAAGTAATTTTTTATATATAGTAATCATTCTCACATCAAAACAACACGCTATGTGATTGTTATGAATCAAACTTTGTCTTTCCGGTTTAAAATGACTTTTTAGTAAAAAACAGAAGTGGCGTTCTCAAAACCAAGAGAAAATATCTGGAATTTTTATACATTATTAAAATGATCCATAAGTCATTTGGTATGTCTATGAATTTTCCTCACCATAATCTGATGCATGGTGTGACTGGTATGACTCCATGTGCATCTTTTTATTTAAAATTTAAATAAATTTTAGTAAAAAAGACAATTGACATACTCAAAACCAAGAAAACACATTTGGATTGTTTTGATAATTTAGGAAAAATATCCATAAGTAATTGTTCATGTATAGTAATCAGAATTACCTCAATCTAGTATACAATGTACTTGG
Source organism: Viscum album (assembly GCA_963277665.1). Taxonomy (NCBI): domain Eukaryota; kingdom Viridiplantae; phylum Streptophyta; class Magnoliopsida; order Santalales; family Viscaceae; genus Viscum; species Viscum album. Next base: position 1,615,906,271 of record OY728136.1, on the reverse strand, counting down.
TATGCACTAGTACAGAAAGTATTTATCATGTCAACCTTTTCACATCAATTAATTATAACTGATGTGAAAATGCCATATATATTGATTTATCACATTATTTATAGGATAATAGACATGAAAAATGAATTATCCCACTTTATAACATTGTTCATATAATAACTGATGTGATAAAGTGGGTTTTTACATTGGTTATATATAATAACTGATGTTATAAAGTAAATCTCACTGCTTTATAACATCGGTTATTTTATAACCGATGTGTTAAATCAATTTTCACATAAGTTTCTATATAACTGATGTGATAAATCAATTAAAATTTATTTATAACATCTATTATTATATGACCGATGTGATAAATAATTTAAAATTTTATGAATTCCTATATTGAATCATTTTGGTGTTTTTCGATCGAGCAAAAGCAAACATGGTTCTCTCGCATGTGGAAGCACAATCCTCATTTGTTTGATCCAGTGGCCTCTAATATCAATTTTTAGCTTCATACATCTTCATTTTCATCAGTATATTTGATATAATCATCTCATAACTCTCAAGTAAGCATCATACACCTCTCTTTTATTCATTCAATGTTGAGGATGCCCTAACTCTCCTTTTTTCGATTACGTTTACTAAAATATATCATTACAACCTTTTTTAATTACCTTATGTTATCTTATATATTCTCGTTACATGTATCCATTCTTTTAATTATTTTGTTTAGAATATTATTGTAGAGAGATACATGTGCAGTTTTGTGTGTTCTAATGATTTTTCTTAGAATATTATCTCGTATATACCTAGCATGAAACTCCTTAGATTCATGTTTGATCATTTTAGAAGTAGATTACTTTTTTAAACATAAGAGTACATATATTCATAATATAAACAATTTATATCTATGAATGACATAGATAATAAACTAAAAAATGAATAATCCATTTATTTAACATCATATTGGGTAATTATATACAATTCATAAATAAAACTAATTATAAACATTTTATAATTTAGTTATGCAATATGGAAATTCTATAATTATATAAACATAAACAATTTATATTCATTATCAATATGAATTATTCTATACCTATTAATTGTATGTAATTTTACATTAAATATAAATATTTTATATTTCAATTATATTATGTAAATAATTTATATAATTTAAATATCACATATTTAATATTATTTTAACATTGATCATATCAATTATCAAAAAAAATTATTTCTGTTTAAATAAATTCTCATATAAGGTTTCCATGATCTTTAAATATTTATTCATTAAGGATTGTGATCATTATAACTTTATTGATGTAGTGTCATTACATGGTGAGGACCCAAAGTAGATCCCCTCTCGTGGCAATCCAGACATTCTCCTTAAAGCTCTGAACAATGCTGATGAATCATTAGGTGCTAGAACAGCTGATTTATTATCTTATGTTATTTACCTTTGATCAATTCACATTCCTTTGAGCTTGAAGGAGTCTCTCTTGTTCTTCTTGTACTTGATTAGGGTTCTAGTTAGTAATATTCAAATTCAATTTTTATCTAATTTCATTCATATGAAAATGAAAAATGAGGGACTGGTCTAACTATATTTTCTTTTGTAAAATACTCCCATGCATATATTTTTATGATTTTCCATTTATATTTTAACTTATCTTCCATTATTTTACAAAATTTATAATTTCATTTTTCAAATATGCATATATTTTTTTTCAAAATTTTGTTACTTTAAAATTATGGAATATTTCATATAAATTTAAAATTTTACTATCTTGACAAGATATTTATTTTTGATATTTGTTATAGATAATAATGAGTCAAAGTTAGATTACAGAACCTCGAATAAGTGATGAATATGAGGAAGGTGTTGATGATTTTTTTAAATTTTCTAAATGAAATGTTCCAAACAATGACATGTTTTTCTATCCATACCTGAAATGTTTAAATATAAAAAACTTTAAAAGCATATAGATCAAATATCATTTAATTTGTCATAGTTTTAATCCAAGTAATAGCCCTTTGATTTGTAATTGTGAAACTGGGAATAATTTTTGATCTCTTGATGATGATGCTTTACAAGATGATAATTCTAATTAAATTAAAGAAATGATTTGTGATATTGATGTAGAGTCAATTGAGAAAGAATCAACAATTGTGAATCTATATAGCGATGCTGAAAACCCATTGTATTCGGGTTGTACAGACTTCATAGTTTTATTGACGGTGTTAATATTGTTTAACTTGAAGGAGAAACATGGATAGAGTGACAATATTTTTATATATTTGCTACAATTATTGAAAGATATTCTTTTTAAAGACAATGATATTCCATATTCACATTATAAAGTGAATAAAACACTATTCCCAATGGGATTATAGTACAAAAAATTACATGATTCCCCAAATGATTGTGTGATATATAGGAAGGAATGCAAAATTTTTTCAGGGTGACCTAAATGAGGGACGTTATGGTATAAGTTGAAAGAAAAATATCAAGCTGATTTAGAATTTATAGAGACCCCTGCAAACACGTTTTAGTATCTTTCTATAACTCCATATTTGAAAGTTTTATTTTCTAATTCATATGATGCATAGAGGTTAAAATGATATTCTTATAGAAGGAAATATTTTCAAATGCATGTAATGATTATGTTCACTATAAATGACTTCTTAGCATATGGAAATTTTTCTAGATATAGTGTTAAGGGGAATAAATCTTGTCCAATTTTTGAACAACTGACTTCATATTATCAATTGCATCAGGGGAGAAAAATGGTATACAAGGGTCATCGATTTTTTTTCCTATGGATCACTCTCATAGAAGATTCAAAAAAGGATTTCCACAGATCACATGAGTTTGATACTTCTCCAAAACCTTTATCAACTGATCATTATTTTGAGAGGGTGAAAAACATTAATGTGAAATTTAAAGAAACATAAATCTAGTAATGATAGAAATATTTGGAAGAAATGGTCAATATTTTTTGACCTACCATATTGGAGACATCATGAGGTGAAACATAACATTGATGTCATGAACGTGGAGAATAATATCTATGAAAGTTTTATTGAACATTGTTATATATTAAAGGAAATACTAAACATGGGTTGAATTTAAGAATGGATTTACTCTCAATGAGAATACATTTGGAGTTGGATCTCACTCTTGATGGAGGTGAGCATTCCTACCCCCATCTTGTCATACCTTATCCAAGAGGGAGAAAATTATCTTTTGTCAATGTCTTATTGATATTAAAAGTTCCATAAGGTTCATCTTCAAATGTAAAAATTTTTGTGCCTTTAATTGATTTGAAGTTGATAGGTATGAAATGTCATGAGTTTCATGTCATGATGAAACAACTTTTACCAGTTTCATTGCATGGAATATCTCATACCCATGTAGAAATTACAATCATGAAGGTGTGTTATTTTTTTAATTCAATTTGTAATAAGGTGATTGATTTGAATTCTTTGAACAATTTGGAGCATGAATTGGTTTCAATACTTTTTCAATTGGAAATGAATTTTCCTCCATCTTTTTTTTATATCATTGTGGATTTAATGGTTCATTTGGTGTGAAAAATAAATATTTTTGGACTTGTATATCTATTTTGGTTGTATCCTTTTGAAAGGTATATGAAGATATTGAAGGGGTACTTTAAGAATCCATATCTACATGAAGCATCCATTATTGAGAAGTATATTTCTAAGGAGAATTCAATGTTTTGTATAAGCTATTAGCCTTCATTAGATCACATCGGCTTGCCTACATCTCGCTATGAACGAGTTAATTATGGGGGAAAGGGGATTCTTGGATTGAAAGTAAAATCATTGATAGGTTAACAAATAAATAAGGTACATTTATATATCTTGAATAACATATATGATTCTAAACCTTATATAACATTCCATATTAATTTTTTCAAATAAAATTATCCTAAGAAGAAAGATATGTAGATTTTTAATGAGAATAACAAAACTTTTTTACAATGGTTCAAATAGACCATACTTGGTAAACTTGATGCATCAGAAACATTTATATGGTTAGTGGTTGGTGCAAGTTTAAATTTGATATCATGGTCTAGGTATAACATTAATGGCTATACATTTCATATGAAATATCAAGACAATATAAGTGTGGTTTAGAATAATAATCTATTGGTGTTTTCAGAAGCAATGCATTTTTTGAGAGAAAAATACAAAAAACCCAATATTCGCATAAATTTTATATTATGGAGTCATTGAATAAATTTTGGAGGTTGATTACATTAAATTTATAGTTCTGAAGTTTAATTTTAAATGATTTATCAGAAACAACAGTGTCCGACACAATGAATTTGAAATTACACTAGTTAATCTAAATAAATTGGAATGCACAAATAATCCTTTTATTATTGAAACCCATGAAAAACAAATTTTATATGTTCTTGATCAATTTGATATTTAGTTTTTTATTGTTTTATAAGAAAAAAATCAGTATTTTGGTGATGATAAACTTGACGAATATGATGATTTATGTGAGTTCCCTACTTCAAAGTAATGATTAATAAATAATATTGATGATCACATTGTAAACATGGTTTTTTTCATACAGAATCATAAAGATAAAGGAATTTGGATAAAAAATATTTAGTACATTCCAAATATTACAGGTAACATATGTTTAATTATGGTTTATTTTTTTAAATTTCATAAGTTAGATATTTTAATTTTATTTTCCTTATCAAAACATGTATTATAACTAATAATTTAAATGTTTTGTTTAGATTAGATTATTTTTATCTAGTTTTCCATGTTTATATTCACATAAATTATCTATTAATTAATTTTTTTAAACAACAATTATTTTAAATTTAACATTTTAAATAAAAAAAATATATTGTATAAGAGTATTATAAAAACATAATTTTATTGTAAAAATGATTTATTAGGTTGTTGAACTTTTACTATGTCATTCCATCTCTCATTAATATTATATAGTTTTCATTCATTTATATAATTTTAACTCTCATTAATATTGTTAGAATTTCACTTAACTATAATAGATATGAATAAAAATGTGTTATGTTTAGTTTACTTTATTTTTTGTTTGATAATTGATAGTTTTTTATGTATATTTGTATGTAATAGTTGGATTTGTATATTTTTGTACTAATTGATGTTACTTTGATTTGTAGGATAATGATAGATCAATACTTTGATCTTCCATAAATTTATGGAGATGATCATACTCATACCTCTGGGGAGGAATATACACATACTCCAATTGTTGATCCTCCTCATCCTTATTTACATTAGACATCTACTTCCATGGGGGGAAAACATTTAGAGGGTTGGTAAATGTGGCACCACATATTTACCAAAATTATCAGTTGTCTGTATCGAGGAACAAAGGATACTAATTGACTTTTATAGTAATGATATTCCAAGAGTTACAAATTCCAAACAATTCAATACTTTTGTATCAGTACAGGATAAAAGAAAAGTTAGTATTTTCTTTGATGATTGTTGAAGTGTTGAAAAAGTGAAATTTTACCTTTGTGGGAGACTATTTTGGTAAATTTTTTTGTTATTATATTACTTCACTTGAAATTTTAATAGTAATATATGTTTCCACTTCTAATGAGATGACATATGATATACCTGATACTAGAAGGGTCAGGAGGAAATATTTTTCATTAGCTATTGGGAGATGGAGGGATTTTAAATCATCCCTCACAGCATAGTTCTTTTTTTGTAATATACAACATAAAAATCCATGTGATATATATCCATTTATATATGAAGATATATGGAATAAATTTGTTGAATTTATATGATGAGAATATTTTTTGGTAAGTTCAATGTTACCTTTTTATAATTTTTTTATATTAATGACCATGTTAATGATTTATTTATTCTTAATTATTAATTTATAAGAATCAATGAGATCTAATCAAGATATTCAAGATATAAATGTATACCCTCATACATTATGTCAGGGAGGGTATACATTATTGGAATATCACATGTTAGCATAAAAACTTCAAAAGATGATATCTGAGTCTGCAGGATCTGTAGAGGTTTCCCCTTCGCACCCCCCCCCCCTCTTAATATGAAAATGGAAGAGGTCATAGATGAGAAAAAAGGGTAATATCTTACAAAAATTTCAAGATTTGTATCTGATAATATTGTAAGATGTTTGATTTATTTATTTATTTAAGTTAAATCAACTCTTTATATATTGTGATTCATTATATATTTTTTTAACTATTTCATACAAGATTCTATTGAGGAGTAGAGCACACAGGGGGTCTTTATTACTAAGGGTAGAAAGGATATTTTAGCTATAGCATTTGGAAAGTCCAAAAACTCAGATTGTGTATGAGGATACATGGTAGTTGTATTGGTAAGAAAAGTGTTTCCACATTCAAAATATTCTTAAAAGGAGAATTTAAAAAAAATAGAATATTTGGAATATAAATTTCAGGAAATTCAAGTGATGATGGAGGATAGGATTAGAGCTTCGGTGAAGATTATATTTTCGTACAAGAAAGGACAATTTCGCCCTATCGATCTGGATCCCCCACCTCTGCCAGCAGATCCAACTCCTCCTTCTTATCCTACTCCTACACCCCCTTCTCCACAACTTCCCAGTTACTGTGAGTTATATGTTGATGATCCTCAATATATTGTTGCATATGGGATGATATATTATATCAGTGATACTATTCATCATTAGTATAATGAGATAAAGTATTATAGGGTATATGTATAGGATATTATAGATAGATCAACAAAAATACAATGTATAACATTTGAGGTGAGTATCGTTGTACAAATTATCGGTCATTTTTTAGTTTGTCCATCTAGACTACTTCAACATATTACCATAGAGATATGTATATATTTTATATTTTATTTCATTATTTTATTAAATTTGTTTTTTCATTTAAAATTTATATATCTATCTAATTTTTTATATGAATAATTTAATGGTAAATAAATACTGTATAGATAACAAAAAAATCTAATTCTTGTGACTTTATATACAGATTCTACTAGTATTGATAGATTTTCATCATACTCAAATTTATTATTGGGAGTATATGAGATTCTAATTAATGATAATGTTTTTGGGCATGAAATAACTGTAGGGTTTTTGAAAAATGATATCATGGAGATTATAACTGAAGATTAATTGCGCATCAACACGATATAAATTTTTTCTATGTGAGTCAATTAACAAAATTGTTCTTCTCTTTTAATTTATTGAAAATTTATAATTATGTCTAATTTGTATTATTTATCTAAATAAATTGTGTACGGAGCATAAAAATTTAGATGTATATAGATTTATGGACCCACATTTTATTTCTCCTATATCTTTAATAATGACTGATGTAGATAGAACTATTTATATAGATGAAATATTTCAAAATAATGTCATCATTTAGTGTTGGATGTTTCCATATCTTGAAGTGTATGAAAAAAAATTCTCACAAAGTATTATATAGGAGTTAACATATTAATGACTCATATTAAATTTTCTTTTATATTAGTGGTCATGGGATGTTGGGTGTTTTTTTTTCAAAAGAGAAGACATTATACTGGATATTCTCTATCCATAGTGAAGTGAGATAAAAATTTTAGAATGTATTGAACATGTATGTTTGATTATTTTAATACTTTTTTATATTATAATGAATAAAATTTATTTTATTCATATTATTTTCAAACAAGTCATGGGATTTATTTATAGATATGATAAGAAAGAAGAGCTCTAAGATCAAATTTGTAAAAGCAAAGGTGAATTTTCATTTACAATTACTAAATTTTGGATATATTACTTAATAATATTATTTTGAATTTAAATCTCTTTGAATTAGTGACATAAACAGGAAGGTGTAAAATAATTTGGATATTCTATTTTAATATTTATGTATGAAATAATTTCAACTGGGATGGTTATAAATTTTCAGAAGGTTAGATTTATTTATAAATATCTACTTAATATTTTATATTTTTTATCAAAATTTTAATTTAAATGATTTCTGTATTTTTTTTATCTTTTGGATGACCCATGTCCATATAGTTTAGAGGAGTTAATACTTTTAAAATTTTAATGGGCTAATAATTTTACAGGTTTGATTGATTTTTAGTTTATTTTTAATATACATTGTAAATTTGAAAGTTCAATTATAAGTGTATTTTGTTGGTTTTATGTTTCCTTTTCTACTATTTTATTTCTTTTGGTTACTAATTTGGTATTAGATATATCAATGACCAATTTAAAAAAATCACGTCTTTTATATAATAACCAATGTGGAAAACCAATAAAAATATTAATTTTTAACATCGGTTTTAGTTAAGCAACATGAAAAGGTTATTTATAATGTCCCCTCCAATAACGTCACTTAATAACTGATGTGAAAAAGGCATAAAACTAGCATGAAAACCCAATTTATGCACTAGTTATTACCCAAAGTATTCATTATCAATTTAAAATTGACATTTTAGTTTAAAAATTGTCACTCACAAAAAACTAAAAAAACACACTCAGATTTTCTTGATAATTTAGGATAATGATTTATAAGTAATTTTTCAAGTATATGAATCATTTTATTATAAAATTGACACATGATGTGACCAGTATTCCTCAAAGTGAGTGTTTTCAATTTAAAATGACATTTTAGTAAAAAAGACAAGTGACGTAATCAAAACTAGGCAATAACATTTGGATTGTTTTGATACATTAATAAAACAATCTATAAGTATTTTGGGATATATAGAAATCAACCGAACATCAATCTGATGCATGGTGTGACTGGTATGACTCCAAGTTTGTCTTTTTATTTAAAATTCACATTGATTTTTGTAGAAAAGAAAAGTAACATACTCAAAATCAATAAAATACATTCAAATTGTTTTTATATAATATAAAAAATAAAACATGTGTCATTTTTGAAATGTAGGAATCATCCTCACGTCCATCTAATACACGATGATCCCAATCTGACTCAAAGTGTCAGTTATCAGTTTAAAATTGACATTTTGGTTCAAAAAGGTTCACTCAGTAAAAATCAAGAAAAAATTCTCACATTATCATGATAATTTAATATAAATATTCAAATTTTATTTATTCTTTGTAGGAATTAGTCTCACTTCAAACTAACACATGATGTGATCGATATGACTCAAAGTGCATGTTTCCAGTTTAAAATGTAATTTTAGTAAAAAAAACACGAGTGACGTATTCAAAACTAAAAAAATCATTGATATTGTTTTTATACTTTATGAAAATTATCCATAAGTCATTTAGAACATGAAGAAATCATCCATACCTCAATCTGATGCACATTTTAACTGGTATGTCTCTAAGTGTTTGTTTTCAATATATAAGAATCATTTTAGTTTAAAATGTGCATCATGTCGCCAAAACCGAGAAAACGAGCCGGGATTGTTTTCTAATAACACTATCTACTGTTAATTTATTAATTTCCTTATCATTTTAATCTTATGCTTATTTATTTAATTTCTATATAGATTATTATTGAAGACAAATAAGAATTAGTGTGGCTTTCAAGAATCACCCACAACTCAATTTGATACACAATGTTCCTAGTATGACTAAAAGTTTAGTTTAAAATTAACCCATTCTATTTAATTTATTTCTTTATATTATTATTAACATATGAATTGTTTTCTCATATAGGTGTGTTCTTTGGTTTGAGCAGAGTTGGTTTTTTCATAAATATCATGAATCTAGGTCATGTTCAAAAGACAAAGGAACATTGATGTTTTTGAATGTATGCGATAAATTGTACTAATTCATGTAATTGTATAAAAAAATGTTTTAAATGTCTATAATATTTTTTTCTTGTATTTAAATTAAAAAAAAATCATTAAATTCTATATTTGTACCTGATTTTTCTGATTTCTAGTGTTGTTTCTAGAGTTATAGTGTGTTGTTACAGCACACTGTAATAGTGTTGTTTTTGGTGTTGCAGTGTGTTGTTACGTCACACTGTATTATTCCCCTTTATCAGTACTTTTATTTAGTGTTAATAAATGAGGTCTTTTATCAACTCTTAAGAAAGTGCTGATAAAGGGTGCCTTTATTAGAGCTTTCTTAGCACTAATAAAGGACCCATTTATCAATTATTTTTAAGAACTAATAAAGTACTAGGTATTTTAATTATGTTTCGGTAGTAAACAATTTTTTAGCACTAATAAATTTAAATTATAGCACTACTAAAGGCCTATTTTGTAGTAGTGAGTTTCATAATATTTAATTTCATGACAAATATTAGTCTTCTATTTCACTAAGCTAAAGTGTATCTTTACTCCTAAGGTCTTATAAGTTTATTGTGTAACCATTCTCATACATATTGGTTGAAAGAATAAATTAATTTTTAGAACTTTGAATAGTATATTTTTCATTCTTAAAGTTTAAAATATATCCATCGTTACATAATTGGATTTTGATAATAAGGTTGTTCTTAATTCCTACAAAAAAAATAAAACATTAGAAATTAATGCTTTTCTAAGCAGAACAATGTTACCTATTTTGATAATTTATTTTTGATCATTATCTCCAAGTTTACTTTACTAACTTTTATCTTTATAATCTTCATATAGAAGTCTTTTTTTTCTTTTTTTTCATAGAATCCATCATCCAAGTAACAAATATTTTCTTTGTTGGTACATTCCTTATTTTCTGGAGAACAAAAGGATAAGAATTTCAGAACCCAACCCTACTTGGGTCCGGTATTATTAGAGAGTAAAATTTTAGGAATACAAATATTTCCAACTTTACTATGTTGATAAAATGTTAATTATTTTGAAAATTAAGGTTTATTAAATCCTAATGAGTGATATTTATTTAAAGAAAATTTATTCTTCTAGTGACCACCACTTTGAAATTTAGTGAAAAAAAAAGAGAACTTTTCAGAATAAAGTAATTGTTTTGAAAATAGGCTCTATTAGTAAAATCCATTCTGAAAACATATCTATGAAGTCTAATTTTATTGTAAATATTATCAAAATTTTCTTTACAGATAGTAAACTTTGAAAAAATATTTTTTAAACTAGATATATCTAAGTTTAGTTTTAAAACTAGATTCCTATCCTTATGGGTAGTTGTATTCTAACTAAGTTTTTATAATTCATTTTACAAAATAGTTTTATCAGAATTAGATTTATATAGTTCTTTAAAAAGATCAACATTCTCAAAATTAAACTTATTTAAATATTTTGAAAGATCGGATATCTCATTAGTTAAAGGATAAATTATTTAATTTTATTTCACAAGTTTTTCTTGAGAAATATCAAGTTTTTCATAAATTTTATAATTTTCATTTTTTGGTAATTTAGAAAATCAAGAAACTTCTTCAAAACTGGATAAAAAATTGTTTTCTTCATATGAATAAGATTCTTAATTGGAAGATTTATAATTATTATCATCAATATCACTATTATGGAAATTCATATTTAAAGTAAGATTTACTAGAGATTCTGTGGTTACCTTTTCTATGAAGCATTTATTAACATTTGTAATTTTTACATAGAATCTAATATTCTTCTGACTTAAACATTCATTATCTAATTAATTATTAAATGAACTATCTCCACCTCTAGCACTCCAAGTATCTGAATCTTTCATACTCTACTTATTCTTCTAGTTTTATTACTTCTTGGAATTCTTATGGGAATTTATTTCTTTTTTATCTATTCTTTTCAGCTTAGGAAAATCAATTCTGATGTGTCCATATTTCTTATACTCTTAACATATAACTTCTAAAGAATCTTTTTTATCACTTCTTTCCTTATTATTCTTCTAATATTTATATTGAAAATCCTTTTTTACAGCTATATTTTTCATCCTTTTCATAATATTATCCAATTAATTTTTAGATTTTTTCAAATAACAACTATCAGATTCAACTATAACTTTTTTCTTCTTAAGATACTTTGTAGATTTTTCATCATATTAAACTTTAATTGAAACATTAGAAGTTGTTGAAAATCAAACTCCTACAATATTTTTCTTCAATTTTTATTTATATATTTTCAATATTCCCTCGTATTGAATAAGAGTACCAATAAGATCATCCATAGTTAGATTTTTAATCCTTCTAAAATCAACCAAAGAAGTTCTCTTAGACTCTCATTCACTAGGAATGATCTCAATAATTTTTTAAACGAAAATTTCAACAGTAATATCTTTATCTCTAATAGATTGTAAAATTTGTACAATAGTCATGAATATTTGGTTTATCTTTGCAACATTTTCTCCAAGTAAGAAATAAAATTATTGATAGTCAACATGAATCATAGCTCTCCCAGTTTCAATGACCTGTGAAATTCAAAAATCTGAAAAATCTAATTTCTTTAAAATACTATTTGCAGCATCATAAAAATAAATATGAATATATATGTTTCTATTCATATAACATAACATAGTATTGTTTACTCTATAATTCAACTGATATTTTAAATTCTCTTGATTAGTAAAATCAGAAACATATTTCTCAAGAATCTTATAGTTACCATTAAATATAACAAAATCATCAACACCAGTATTTATAAAAAACATCTTCATTCTATCTCTCAAATAATCATAATCAACACTGTCAAAGATTTGCGGTCTTATAGGAATTATATTTTTAAGATTAAAAACAATTAAACCTTCCATATTATAGAAACAAAAACATTCTATAATTTACACATTAGTATAATAACATCTTATAAAAAAACAATTTATAACAAAGTTATAAAAACTTATGAAACTTGTATTATAATAAAAAAAAGTAAAAACATAGTAGTTAAAGTAATAGAACATACTATAATACTAATTTATGGATTATAAGATTATATGATGTCTATAATAGTGGGAGTAAATTATAGTTTAAAAATTAAATTTACATAAAAGCCAAACCTCATTTGATATATTAATCAGGGTAAAAAAATCCTCTAATGATCAAAGTTTAAGTATCAGACTCAAAATTCATCTAATAAATAATAGTTACTAAAAAAATACAAAAAGACTAATTAAATATATATTATAAATATTTAGTAAAACAAAATTTCTAATATAAATTACACATAAGAATATAAAACTTTCTAAAATAATTGATATGAATGATTATGGTAAAGTAATAATGACTTAAAAGCTTTAAAAAATATATTCTAATATTTAAACTTAAAATTTAAGGAATTCAAAAATCCTAACTTAAGATATTAATAGTTTTCAAACTAACTATAATTTATTTATCTTATTACCAGGAAAATCCTTGATATGAATATTGAAATATATTAGTCTTCTAAAAACTTGGAATCCCTCAATACAAAGATCGGTATCATCTCTATCTTTCAAAACATTAGAATCCCTCGATTATCCTAATTAGTATCATTAATATTCCTATACCCGAAATACCTCAATTATAACCTTGATCGTAACAAGTGAATACAAAATTAAAACTATTCTAATGAATTTAAAATCCTCATAATGAATTCCTTAAAACAAAAACTCTCTAATATATTACAAGAAGTTAGAATGAGATGTTTAGGAAAAAAAATATTTAGATGTGTTGAGTTGAAAATGCATCATCTCCTATATCCTAAAATTCACCTGGGTTTATAGGAATCCCTCCAATAATTATATTTTTTATGAATCTCATATTTGGTTGCAACATCCTCATATTTTCTTCACTTGATAGATTATAAAATAATAACTTCGTCTGATGTCATTCAGCAGAACCATTATAATGATTTTAAAAATTATTCTAAAATGTATTAATAACCTTAACTCTGATTATAAACTTATTATTATGACATAATAATAAATTATTCTGATGGAATAAAACTATAATACCGATAAACTATAAATCTTTACACTGATAGATTAAATATCATCATACTCATAGACTGGATATCATCACACTGATAGACTGAAATATCATCAATTTGATAAATTGAACTATAGTTTTTCTGATGGTATATACTATTTCCATTCCGATGGACAATATTTTGGTCAGTCCAATGAACCATACCTTGGTCAGTCTAATGGATTAGACTCAAGTATTAAAATTTTATATTATTTTAGTTAATAATTATTTATACATTTGGTAGAATAAATTTTTTCTACAAAAAAAATTAAAATACTTGGGAAATATAAAGTTATTGAAAATAATTTATAAGGAAGTTTTTTTATTTTAAAAATAAAGGAAAGTAAATATAGAAAGATAAACTTTCAACTCAACACCTATAAGAGAGGGAGTATCTCCTTAGCGAGAGAAACCTCTTAAGTTTTTATTGTTTGAAATTTTTATCACATATTATGAAAGGGATAAATAATTTTATCATTCTGGAGATATTCCAATAATTTTTGAGATAAGAGGATTCCCTATCTTTGACTCTATACCTCATAAGGATGATTATTATCTAGATAATCCCTTCTTGGATTTGGATTTATCTTCACCTACAAATGGTGGTGATAAGAATGGTAACAAGGATGATAATCATAATGAAAGTCCAACTAAGCCTGAAGGTCATTCCATTATGTATGCTTCAGAGTTATAGATCCTATTTTTCAAGGACTTCTTCACTAGTTCCATAAAAACAAATCAGACTTGAGCCCTCTAATGATCTTTTGTGAATCTTGCCAACACCTTCCTCTCTTGGACCTATATCAAGAAAAAAATTAGGGAGAACCAATTCATGATTCTTAACCAAGAACTAAGGTTATGGTTATAGAAGAATTGGAGTAAAATTATATATTTAAATAAAATAAGTTGAGAGACCTCATAGAATCTTTTCAGATAATGAATGATCTTTTAAGATACCATTAGATTTGGAGTTCAGTGACACCATCTTTATGTCTTTACCTCAAACTAATCACGCTTAGGATACTCTTACTCATTCTCAACATGCTATGAATTATTTTTCTCCATTTTCTATAATCACTTTGTGAAATGTTATTCAATTTAAGAATGATTTATTATAATTTCTGAAAGAAGTGTTTCTGAGCACAAACAATGCAAATGAATATGATAGATAAAAATATCTTGCCAATACTATTGAGAGTGTAGTTGATCATATACATCCTAATCTATTTATAAATATAGTTAGTATGGATCATGATATTATGATTTTTATAACTCACATGGAGGATTTCAGAGGTCAAATTATTTCCCTTCAAGCTGATTTAATAGACATGCTGGAAACTTTGGGCAGAAGGTACCTATCTGTGATTATAATTCCTTCAAAACCCTCTAAATTTTCTTCAGTTCCTCCTGTATGTTTCACTATTGATGAGGATCTTATTATAATAATCATAAATTATTAATTATAGAGTATGAGTGGAAACTTAATGGATATTTAGAATCAAGTGAAAATGGATGTTGTTACACAAAGAGAGAAGTTGTATGATATTATTAGAGATGAATTATTCATGGATTCCAAAGAAAAATATATAATCAAGGGATCCATCAAGTATTATCTTAACCAGATTAATACAAAGTTTAATTTAATAAAAAGGTTTCAATATTCAACATGGGATCTTAAAATAAATCCTCTAATATCTATTTTCAAAGGAATTGTAGAAACATTATTGATTATGGAGCCACTATTGGATCAAATCATGCCTAGGAGGGATGAGTTTATATATATAATTGATCATGATTCTAGGATTTTGACATATATTACCTAGATATTCTAGCCCTATATTTATGTTAAAAATGATCTAGTTCTGGAACCCTCAGCTTTTCCAATTCTTATCGTCTTTCCTTATCCTACTAGAGATGTAGAGGTAGTGTGTACATTAGTTCATACAATTTTCTCAATGCCTATATATACTTTAATTTATATAGATTCGAATGACCTAGTATCTTCTAATACTCATGTTATCTTTTCTAAAGTACGTTTTGTACTCAAAATACCACAGGCTCGTCAACAGATTAGGCATGTTGCAATGTCTCTCACTATCCCAGGAGCTAATTCTTCAACTCTATCTACACTTATTCTTTCTAATTTTGTTGGAAAATGAAAAGACCCAATTGATACCAAAACTCATATAACATCATATTTAGATTCTAATTATAATTCTAATTGGTATTTTTACTAAAAACCTTTCCATAATTAATGAGATCTTTTCAACACATATTATTGTATTTTTATTTTCTATACTTTACTTCCCTATATATACTTACCTTATTCATTATTCCTTTTTGATAATCTAAAAAGGGGGAGTAAATTATGAAAATGGAAATTTTTAATGCATGTTATCCACAGGGTGAGTAAAGTATGTTTTTTGTTTAATAAAGTATGGAATGTTAACTGATTTATTTTTTTAATACCATGGTTCTATGATCAAAGAATTGTGTTTTATTATTAATTTCATGATTTATGATCATCATAAAAGGGTACATTGTTGTATTATTCCAATAATTCCTTATTTTAATAATCACAAATCATGTTTATGTATTTTTAATATTTTCTATTTTTTATATAAGTTATATTTTATTCTATGAAATTTTTAAATTTTTCAAAGTCTTTAATCAACCATAAATCAAAAGAAGCTATACTACTAATCATGAGATTTTAAGTGCCAAATTTCAGAAAGTCCATAATCAACTACATGTAGTGTCCATCAACCATATGAATAAATCTAGACAAGTAATATTTGATAATATCTTAGTGTATCCACACCTGTCATGATATTTTCAAAGGAATGGATTGATTTTATAGTATGTGGGTCAACCACATTCTTATCTGATGGATCATGGAAATTTTATCACCAAATATTTTATTAAACACACGATAAATATTGCAATAATTCTAGTTTTAAGTAATCACACATCATTTAGAAATTTCATAAAGAATTGGAGTAACCACGCATTGATTTCCAATCGACTGCATGATGAAATAAGAGTGACAATATCACAATGCATATTTTTACACTAACCATGAATATGTAAGATTCCAATCAACTACATGTTGAACTAAATAAACTATATAGAAAAGTTAGACTTTTGGAAAAGTGATGAAGCAACTGCATACCTATTTGAAGCAACTATGGAAAGTAGTAAGAATTTTAAAAAGTACTGTATTGACTATAATTTCAAGGTGATTGATCATATGTATTTTCAAGAGATATGATAAGAATTCCCAAAAAGTGTAGAAGCTACCATGTAATCTAATTTGGCACACTTAAAGTGACCTTATCTAAAAATTGATATTATATTTATTAAATATAATATTCCAACCACTTTTTCTATATAGAATTAAATGTTGGTCAGAAATAGTTAATGACACTAAATTTATTCCAAGTATAAGGATTTATATTATTGAGTTTTCAATATCTCTTTTTGAAATAATTTTTCATTTTATAAGAGGCTAAAGTCATAGAAGAAATAGAGAGTCTATGAAACAGATATATCAAAAAAATCCATGATCATAAAAACATGAACGAGTGATCTATTTTAATAACTATGCTACTTTATTCAATCTTAAACTTCATTGAAACACCATATAAAATCTACCCATATTCACACATCATCTCCTAAATAAAATAAGACATTTAAAAGAGAATAATCATCTTCATAACAACAAAAATCCAATATTCACTACATTAAAATTATGTTCTTTTCTATATCTATAGTTTTATTGTATTCAAGTTATGCTTATTGTAATTGTATTATTTATTATCATAATATCTTTTATTGTATTAGAGATTATGAGACTCTATCTATCTAATTATTTATTCACATTTGTACTCCCATGGAAAATATGGAATAGAATATGTATATCTTGGATATCCCTATGTGTTGTTGATTGTAAAACTTGATCTAGGTTATGTATCAATTTATTTTTAATAAATGTGATTAGTATAGGGTTAGTGATATGTGGAGAGTATTAGGTCTCATCTTGAGACTAAACCTCTTATTTTTATTCAGATATTTTTTCAAGTTTTGACTACTCTATTTTTGAACCTATTTTTGAAATCTGTTTAATGAAATAGTACTTTGATAGCCAGCTCTTACATGTGTATATTTCTATTATATAGTGAAAGTGGAGTAATATGAAAATCATGGAATAATACTAAGATTATTATATTTGAGTATTTATCAATCTTTGGATGGGTTAGTTAAAATAATTAAATTATTTATACCTATAGTACTAGTTACCTGAGCTATATTTCAAACTTTGGGATTTTATTTTAAATTATTTTTTAAAAACATAGAAATTTAAATTGGAAACTAAATTCATTCACTTCTTGAGTTGTTAACTTTGACCAACAATAGTGATGGTTATAGGATCTTGGGATTTATTTAAACTTTATTTTTTCTCTATCTGAGTATTGGGTTCCACTGGAAATATATTGGGAGAGGGGAGAAACATGATATTGATAGATATTTAATCTCAAAGAGTGCAAGGAGGTCAATGTTTCATGGGGTGATTTTCATATGGAATTCTATACATATTTTTTTATCATCGATGGTGAGGGAAACAAAAAGTCATGAGTTGTTCTCCCTTCAATAGATAATCCAAAGTTTGTGGGAGATTGATATTAGACTTAAAGATCTTATGTTCTTAACCCTATAACTTTTTCCGGATGATGATTCTTGAGTGAAATGCCTTGATAAGGTGTTTTGTCTAACTATTTTCTATGTAGCCACCTAATTTATGCTACCTATATATCTTGAGGTGTGGAAAATATTGGGAAAACTAAGAATATGAATTCATAGGAATTATTACCTAAATATGGTAGTTATAATAGATTTCTAATAATTTAAACTATAGATGGAGGGTTTCATATGTTTGGGAATTCAAGGTTATAACCATTGGGGTGTAAGAATCAACATTTTCCCTCATGTTTTTTGTCGTCAACATCAGATCTAGTGGAAAACCTTTCATGTAGGTAAACATGGTATGAGAAACCATATTTTATAACACCTTCATCAATAGTTTCCTCATAATCCTTGTTGTTGGTAGGGGTTTCTGGCTTATGTTTTTTTAGGGGAGATAAAGTAAGCATAGGAAAAAACCAATGATGTTCCTTTACCTTAGGGACCTAGGTCATAGTATGGATATAGAGGTGGTCATCAGTAGAGTGGAAAGGGATGTGAGTGTGATCAATTTCATTCCATTGTGATTCCATCGCTATTGTTATTATTGATTGTTTAAGGTATGGTATCTTTATCATCTACCTTGTATTTTAATTTATCTTTTTTAAAAAGTGTCATATTATCTTATTTCACCCACCTTAGTTCATGCCTTAGGACTACGAGTGGAGAGGATTTTTATGTCCTTGGCATTTACTACACCATTTGGAGGCCAAACTATTTTACTTGATGTGTGTCGGGGTTTTGAACCAATGAAGGGGTAGCATTAGTAAATGGAGGATTTATTTCTACCATAGATACAACTTGATAATGCCTTATTTTTCATAGATTGGTTGTATTTTGTGCATGTGGTTATATATTATTTATAGGGTATAGTTTATTTATATGATGTGAAAGTCTAGTGTGTGGTTTTTTTTAGTGAGTGTGATCACTGGATGGGACATAGGTATGAAAACCCGCTTTTAACTCATTTAGAAGATTTATCATTGGGATTAGTGGAGGCACATGTGGCGGTGATCCCTAGAGTTGTCAAGGAGTTCTTAGATGTTATTCCTAATGAGGTTGTGACACTACCCCTTAACATGATATCTATTTTTAGATATATTTGTAGCTTAGTGCTCCTATAATTCTTATGAATACTTATCTAAAGACATCTTCAGAGTTGCAGGATTTAAGGATTAAAATTTATGATTTGATGTAGAAGGGTTTTATCTAGACTAGTGTATCATCATTTGGAACTCTGGTGTTATTCTCCAAGAAATTGTATAGTAGTATAAGGATGTTCATAGATTACTAGAGTTTTAACTAGGCAATGATCAAGAACTGTTATCCCCTCTTGAGATAGAAAATGTGTTCTAAAAGTTTAATGGATCCAGTTAGTTTTTAAAGATTTACCTATAGTATGGGTATCATCATATGATAGTAAAGGAGGAGAATATCCTGAATACCACTTCCTAGTGTCAATATGGGTGCTTATGTTTTATGTTTATTCCATTTTGTGTCATGAATTTCCTAGATATTTACCCAGGACACATGAAATCCATGTTATTTGAGTTCCTGTATTAGTTTTTGGTAGTGTTCATTGACAACATTCCCATATACTTGAAGTCATAGGAGGAGAATGTTGAGCACCTTAGGTATATTTTCCAAGTTATTTGATAGTATAAACTTTACATAAAGTTATCATGGTGTAAGTATAGATGAGTGAGGTTCATTTCCATTGAAATGTGGTGTATTAATAGAGAGTGGTATTGGATCCATTAATGATTAAGGAAGCTATTTCTTAGGAAATAGATAATAATTTTGTAGAGTTTTGTAGCTTACATGGGATTTTAAGCTATTAACAAAGGATTATATCTAACTTATCTTATATTAAAACTCTATTAATAAACCATACCAGGAAGGATTATAATTTTATATAGACTGTTCAATTTCATATAGGCTTTGACTACCTGAATAATAAGTTAATCAGTGCCCTCATGCTTTTATTTCCATAGGTGGGAGAGATTTTAAGGGTTTTTTGACACTTACCATATCATTCTGGGTTTATTTTTTATGTAAAAGAGGGAATTGGTATCATATGGGTCAACAAATTTATTTCCTCATGAGAATAACTATAAAACCCATGATATAGAGTTAGAAGCATTAGTTTATTCCCTGAAGCTTTAGCAACATTACCTCATAGGTGAAGTTTTGGTGCTCTTTAAAGATCACAAGATCTTTAGGTATATTTTCCATCATCAGGGTCTGAATTTTATATATAGTAGGTGGATGAAGATATTTTAGGATTATGAATTTGAGATCTTATACACCCTAGGGAAGAGGAATGTTACGGTTGATTCACCGAGTAGATTTTTGTGAGGATATTCTATTTGGAGATTTTGTCTAAGGATACTTGTAGAGTAATGGTAGAGCTTATGGTGATGCATCTCGATATGGGGTATATTAGTGATATAGGTTAATTGTATCATTTAGTGGTGAAATACTATTTTTTACTGTATGTGGATAGGTTTCACTAGAGATAATTAGAGGTACAAGTTTCATATAGTGGTGAAATACTCTATGGTGATGCTCTTGAGTGTGGTTATTGGATAACCAACATCATATATTTTTATAAGGGAGGATTTTTATTTTGTTATAGATGAATGAATAGGTTTTCTATGAGTTTTATAGCACATTCTTAATGATACATTTATCTATATATAATATTTACTATGGCTTGAGGAGTTAGTTTTGGTCTTAGAGTGAAGTTTTCTATAGCGAATTTTTTCATGTGGTGTTTAGTTTTTTAGTAGGTAAAGGTAGAGTATTATATTCTCAGAGGATTGTTTCAACCATTGGATTTCTCTGAGTGGAAGTAGGATGAAATTTTTAAGGACTTCATCACTGATTTACCACTAGTCTAGGTTATTTATGATGTGATTTGTGTGATTGTAGATCGATTGATGAAATAAATTCAATTCCAAAAGATTTGGGAGTCAAGTGTTGTGGATGTTCTTGATAAGTGGTATATAGATAATATCATGGGACTTTAAATGGTGTTGAGGACCATTATTTCAAATATATATCCTCAAGTCTACGTATATCTTTGATATGCCTTTATCTCGCAGTTATGCCTTAGTACTACCTTTAATCCAAAGATGAATAGGTGGATGGAATGGACCGTCCAGTTACAGGAGGATATGTTTTAGGGTTGTGTTTTGGATTTTGGTGGATCATGGGTGAATCACCTACATTTTCTTGAGTTTTCTTAAAACAATATCCATCACTCTTCCATAATCATGGCTCTATTTGAGGTATTTTATAAGAGCCCCTATCAAATACTCTCTTATTGTTCTCGTTTTTTAAATCACAATACACAGTACATTATATATGATTTAATTTTTAATTTTTTTATTAGATTTATGTTTTTTGGGTCTATTTTATAATTCTCTTAAGGTTGGACTACTTTTTACTAGTAAGTTGAGGTGATCTCCATCCATTATATAGTTTTATTCTTCTAGTGGTACAGATTGACTTATTAGAAAGTTATAGTTATTTGATAAATTCATTAAAAGATGGGGTTTTTTCTTCCAATGTCATTAAAATTGATCCTAAGGTTTTTAGAAGTCTACCATTAGAGTTTTGTCTAAAAATTTAATTGTTTATTCATGGAATAAAAGAGAAAAATAAAAGATAATACTTGCATCACTGAAATATTTTGATCATTTTGAAGTCTATATTGGATTTTTTTCTAGATTTATTCTGAATTTATTTTTATTTTTTAGTGTTATTATAAAAATCAATGTATTTTTTGGATTTTATTGTAAATATATTATCATTTTATATTGTAATCATTTAGTGTTTTATTATTGAGATCGAGGGGTTCCATGGATAGGAAGAGAGGAGTTTTGTCTAATCCTTCATGATCAAGCACTTCTGTGGATACAAAGAAAAATATCCATTTTGATAGGGTGGTAGTTGATGAAGATCAAGGGCTTAATCTTGTTTTTTTCTAGTGTAACAACCTTAGATTTTAAAATAACTCTATATTCGATAGTGTATTCAACATGAAACACTGAGTTTAAACAAACTGTGACATATTATTATTTAAATCTGATTATTTTTACTTGTCCATTAAATTAGTGGGTATTAATAAGATTAACTATTTTATAAAATATATATAAATTTTATTATATATATTAATGTATTTATAAATTCTTAGTAAATAATCACTAAATTTTTAATAAAAACATTTATTTCAAAAATGATTTTATTTTATTTTTTCTGATAAAATAATATAATTAATTTTTTAAACTATTAGAAATTTTTATTTATAAAATGAAAATAATTTTTGAAATCAAATTATCAATATTAAATTAGGGTTAAATTTTTTTATTTTTCATAAAATATTTATTTTTCATTGAATAGTGAAAAATACTGATTTTTATAACATTTTCATTTCTTTTAAGAAATTAAGTAATTTAAAAGTGTCATTATTATTCTAATTTGATTTAAATTTAATATAGGTATTATTTATTTATATTTTATACAATTAATTTCCTTTAAATAATATTATGTTGTATTTTAGTAAAAGTTTATTTTTAGGCTTTAAAACATATTTTTTCTAAAAATTATTTTAAAGTGCATAATATCTCTCTATTTTAACTAATAAAAATAACCACTAATAAGGAATTATTTAAATTAAATATATTTATTATATATATATATATATTAATTTAATTTAATTTAACAATTTTTACATTTCATGTAGTTATTATAAGATCATCTTATGGTTGAAAAATGAATTTCTTAAAAACCTTTTTTCGATACTTCTATGGGTTTAATTCAAAGTTAAATTATAACACTTAAATAAATTAAATAATATAAAATGGATTCCATATTTTTAATTATTATAATTAATATTATATAATAATTTTCGATTATTTTCAGTCATAATGAATAGTAAAAATAATAAAAAATTGTCACCATTGTTAACGTTAAAACCAGTTTATCGAGAGGTTAAACTAAATATATAAATGGAATAATATGTTTATTTTGAATTTTAGAGGTTTATATTGGCCTTATATCTCTTCCAATAATTTATTTTTAAATTCTTTAGGCACTTGGCTTGAGAGTAACATCCCATTATTGAATAGTTTTGGATATTTATAAGAATTTCACTTCTCCTCCCTTATAAAAGGGAACGCCCTCTCTTATACTTTCCATGCTTTCAAAACCCATTTTTTTCAAAAAATACATACCCAAATATATTCCTTACTTATTTCCCCATGTTTTAATGTAAAGACCCGAAAATTCAAGGAAATTTTTTTTCTTAATTTTCTTTGGATTTTTTTACAAGAACGCAGTTTCTGGCGGCACCTGATTCTGAGGCCCGGTGTGCCCAGAATCATTTTTCGAAGTTTGGCTCGGGTACGTTCAGTGAACGGACGAGCGGGTTTTTCTAACTTTTAAACCAGTGCTCGGAATCGAATTTTGAGAGCACCGATGGAATCGCAGCGCCAGTATTTGCTTAGAAACGCCTCTTCTGGAGTTTCATTTGCTCGGGTGTGGTTTTTAATTTTTTTGGACTTAAAGTTAAGAAATAAAATAATTGGTACGACAAACTTTATTTTATTTCACTTAAAGCCACTTAAAAAGCCACTTTAAGCTTCTTAAGCTGAGTTAAAGTGGATAGGGTAGAACCCGAAATATCCTACCCTCCTGGTAGGATATTTGTGAGGTGGGGCCCGCACGAGCCCCACCGTTTCTTTTCCGCTAAGTAACGCACCCGCGAAAACCCGTCATTATGAAAGTCAACTGACACGTTTTCTTAAATTCTTAACGCACCATTTAATTGGGCGGTTAACTTCGTTAAATTAATTCTATGAATTAATTAAATCGTTTCTTAACCTGTTTACAATCCGTTGGCGTAATAATAAAATAAGACCAACGCGCGACATCTTGAGGATTGCTCGTTGAGAGGATTTTAGCAGAAATCTTGTGCCTTCATCCTCCTTCGCGAAGAACGCGTAGAACGCGAAGAACGCCGTCACCCTCGGAGATCGACGACGCTTCTTCCGAGACGTTCTTCATCTGACCCAGTGTTTCGCCCTGGGCTTCACCGATTTTGTTTGCCAAGAAGGTGGACGGGAGCTTGCGACTTTTTGTCGATTATTGTCACCTGAACCAGGTGACAGTGAGGAACAAGTATCTGCTACCAAGGATTGATGACCTCTTCGATCAGCTCAAGGGAGCACGGTGGTTCTCGAAGATAGACCTCAGGTCAGGCTATCATCAGCTCAGAGTTCGAGACGAGGACGTGCAGAAGAAGGCCTTCAGATGTCGATATGGCCACTATGAGTTCTTGGTTATGCCATTCGGCATAACCAATGCTCCAGCAGTGTTCATGGGCCTCATAAATAGGATCTTCCAGCCATACCTCGATCGATTTGTCGTAGTCTTCATCGACAACATTTTGATATACTCGACGACTGAGGAGGAACACGCCTACCACTTGCGGGTTGTACTAGACACACTCCGAGAGCACCAGCTTTATGGAAAACTCTCGAAGTGTCAGTTATGGATACGTGAGGTCCACTTCTTGGGGCACGTCATATCTGAGGCGGGAGTTGCAGTGGATCCTGCGAAGATCGAGGCAGTGCTAGCTTGGGAGCCACCCAGGAGCGTGACAGAGGTACGGAGCTTCTTGGGACTAGCTGGATACTATCGGAAATTTGTGCCAGACTTCTCCAGAGTTTCGGCACCACTCTCAGATTGGACGAAGAAGGGGAAACCCTTTGTGTGGTCAGGCAGATGTCATCAGAGCTTCCAGGAGCTGAGACAGAGATGACCAGCGCACCTATCTTGAGGTTGCCTAAGGAGGGAGTAGGGTATGCAGTCTAATGCGATGCATTAGGGACCGGACTCGGATGTGTCCTGATACAGGAGCGGGCAGTGATCGCCTATGGATCACATCAGTTGAGGACGCATGAGCAGAACTACGCTACCCATGACCTGGAGTTAGAAGCAGTGGTCTTCGCTCTGAAGACATGGCGACACTATCTGATGAGCGAGCGCTTTACAGTCTTTTCTGACTATCAGAGTCTCAGGTACATCTTCTCACAGAAGGACTTGAACCTAAGACAGCGGTGATGGCTCGAGTTCCTCCAAGACTATGACTTTGAGATAGTCTATACTCCTGGGAAGGGAAACGTGGTGGCCGATGCTCTCAGCAGGAGGACAGTCATTCAGCTACTTGAGGAGGCGATAGAGCAGCTAGCCGCTTTGCAGATATCCTTCGTGGATAGAGATGGAGCATCCTTCATCCAGTCTCTCACAATCACCCCACCACTACTGTAGCGGGTCAGAGAGGCACAGCGTGAGGACGCTGACTGTGAGACTCAGCGTGCACAATTATCCTCAGGACAGGAACCTGATGGCTTCTCCTTTGGAGCAGAGCATGACATCCTTTTCAGAGGACGTACCTTGGTACCAGTCGCTTTACGAGAGGAGGTGCTAAGAGATTTTCACACTTCTCCTTTGGAGGTACATCCTGGAGTGGCGAATATGTACTAGGACCTCAGACGACAGCACTGGTGTCCAGGCATGAAGAAGGCTGTGGCAGAGTTTGTTTCTCGATGCCTCACCTGCCAGCAGGTGAAGGCAGAGCACTAGGTACCAGCAGGCTTGGTACATCCCTTGTAGGTCCCGGAGTGGAAGTGGGATGAGATATATATGGACTTCGTGACTAGAATTTCACGCACTTCCAGAGGTCACGACTCCATCTGGGTGATTGTTGACCGACTCACCAAGTCGGCTCACTTCTTACCCATCAGAGAGCAGGGCTCAGTGGAGAGCTTGAGGCGTCTCTACATTCAGGAGATTGTACGGCTTCACGGTGTGCCATCATCTATCATCTCTGATCGAGATGCTCGCTTTACTTCCCGGCTTTGGAAGGGGTTGCAGGAGGCATTCGGGACGCAGCTACGTCTGAGCACCGCCTTTCACCCTCAGACGGATGGTCAGATGGAGAGGACCATTCAGACTCTCGAGGACATGCTCCACGCATGTGTCCTCGACTTTGGTCGCAGCTGGGAGGACCACCTACCCTTGGTGGAGTTCGCGTACAACAACAGCTACCACTCCACCATCGGGATGGTACCATACGAGGCGTTGTACGGCAGGCCTTGCAGATCTACTTTGTGTTGGACAGACCCTGGGGAGTCAGCACTTATGGGACCAGAGATGGTCCGGGCCACGACAGAGAAGGTCCAGGTCATCCATGAGCGGATGAGGACAGCTCAGAGCCGGCAGAAGTCTTATGCTGACAGGAGGCAGAGGCCACTAGAGTTCGAGGATGGCGGCCACGTCTTCTTGTGTGTCTCACCTCGACGTGGATTACGGAGATTTGGCCAAGGCAGAAAGTTGTCTCCACGCTTCATCGGACCATTCCAGGTCATTAGCAGGATTGGCGAGGTGGCTTATCGCCTGGCTCTACCACCTCAGTTGCACCGAGTGCACGACGTCTTCCACGTATCCCATCTGAGGAGATACGTGCACGACCCGATGCACATCATTGACCATGGGTAGCTAGACGTGGATGATGGGGCGACTTTTGCGGAGGTCCCGGTGGAGATCTAGGATCGATAGGAGCGGGTCCTACGTGGACGATCGATTCCTATTGTGCGCATCAGATGGCAGCACGGGAACCTCCAGGAGAGCACTTGGGAGCGGGAGGCTCAGATGTGTGCTCAGTACCCACATTTGTTTCCCTAGTTTATGATGTATCTTTACGGGGACGTAAATCCCTGAGGTGGGAGTTATGTAAAGACCCCAAAAATTCAAGGAAATTTTTTTTCTTAATTTTATTTGGATTTTTTTACAAGAACGCAGTTTCTGACGGCACCTGATTCCGAGGCCCGGTGTGCCCGGAATCATTTTCCAAAGTTTGGCTCGGGTACGTTCAGTGAACGGAAGAGTGGGTTTTTATAACATTTAAACTAGTGCTTGGAATCGAATTCTGAGGGCACCAATGTAATCGCAGCGCCAGTATTTGCTTAGAAACGCCTCTTCCGGAGTTGCGTTTGCTCAGGTGTGGTTTTTAATTTTTTTGGGCTTAAAGTTAAGAAATAAAATAATTGGTATGACAAACTTTATTTTATTTCACTTAAAGCCACTTAAAAAGCCACTTTAAGCTGCTTAAGCTGAGTTGAAGCGGATAGGGTAGAACCCGAAATATCCTACCCTCCTGGTAGGATATTTGTGAGGTGGGGCCCGCACGAGCCCCACCGTTTCTTTTCCGCTAAGTAACGCACCCGCGAAAACCCGTCATTATGAAAGTCAACTGACGCATTTTCTTAAATTCTTAACGCACCATTTAATTGGGTGGTTAACTTCATTAAATTAATTCTATGAATTAATTTAATCGTTTCTTAACCTGTTTACAATCCGTTGGTGTAATAATAAAATAAGACCAACATGCGACATCTTGAGGATTGCTCGTTGAGATGATTTTAGCAGAAATCTTGTGCCTTCATCCTCCTTCGCGAAGAACGCGAAGAACGCCGTCACCCTCGGAGATCGACGACGCTTCTTCCGAGACGTTCTTCCCCGCAACGATCTCCGATCACCAACTGCTTAAGGTAGGAGATTTCTGGTTTCTCCTTTTAATTTCTTTGTGTATTATAACAAAAAATATGGATTTAATTATTATTAATTAAATCTATATGTTATTGAACCTCGGAGTTTGCCGACACGACACTGTTTTCCATGACGACGCGACGCCCTTCCGCGACGACGCGATGCCCTTCCGCGACGCGACGATCACCTCCTTCCGCGGCGATCAATTCCACGAAGAACGCGTGTTCGACGACTTGACGAGGTAGGGGTTTGTCGTGAAATAATTTATATTCCCGTGATTGTTTCTTTAAAAACGAAGAACCCGGATCAAGTTCAATTTTAATTCTATTTAAAATTGTGCCTTGATTATTATTCATGTGTTGAATATTTTATTCCCGATTTTTATCACCTAACGCGGAGGCTGCGGGCCAAGAAAACATGGCCCAACAACCATCCGCAGTTCTTCGTTGTTGTGCGGATTGACGGGCGATGACAGAACATGCCGCAGAGGTGATTTGTTGATTCTGTAGTGAAGAACGGGACCCGGGAGGAGATACGGCGTAGACGGGAGCGAAATCGGTCCACTGGAGCAACTCTGATGGCCCACAGAACCCACTGGCGGCGCCGGCGGCCGGAGGCGGCGGCGCCCCGACGCACCACCAGACAGGGCCGCCGCGGCTAAAGCCGCGGCGGCGGCGGCCAGAGGACCCGCGGCCGCGCGGGTCCGGCACGCACGGGACGCGGCAAAGCCGCGTCCGCTGAATTCCAGCGTGGCCCCACGTGGGCCGCGGCTCTTTCATCCCGCGGGGGCAGCGCCCCGCGGATCCCTCGCTCGGCCGTTCGGCCGAGCCGAGCCGGGCTGGCCTGACCGGCCGGGTCGCGCCCTGGCCGGACCTGGCCGCGCCGAACCGGGTCCGACCCGGACCCGGGTCGGTCTGGGCCAGACCCCCCGTCTTCGGACCGTTTTCAGTCTTTTACCTGTATCTTGAGCTACGGGAATCCGAACGACGTGACGTTAGCAACGATGCGATCCTTGGATTGAGACGGTCGTTTCGGTATATCGCACTCAAGGTTTCGGAATACTTTGGGTTCGTCCGGGTTGGTTCGTACACGAAACCAACCGGGCCCTCAGAGCGGAAACACTCATATCTTGAGCTTCGGACGTCCGATCGACGTGCCGTCGACTTTGTTGAATTCCTATAAGTGAGACGGATCTTTTGGCATACTCCGCCCGAGGTTTGGACACAGGTGGAGTACGGTCGGCTTGGTTTTGCCTTAAAAAAACCAACCGGGCCCCTAGGACGAAAAAGCCAATAACTCTCAGACCGGGCGTCTGATTGACGCGCCGTCTGCGACGTTGAGTTCCTGTTGACGATACGGAACTTTTAGATACATCAACTCTGGACTATGTGTCAGTTGATGTATCAGCCTCTCAGCTCGTGGAGCGGACCCTTCCGAACGAGCTTGCTGTGTGCGGGAACCCTAGAGCTGGCTGTGACTACTACTGTGACGACGACGACTGTGCAGAGATCCTCAGTAGATTCGACGGCGACGACTACAGCACTCAGTGATCCTTTGTGGGTCAGTGCTACCGATCCTGTGTGGGTCTGATCCTGTGTGGGTCAGCGCTCAGCGGTTCTGTGTGAGCCAGCGCCTACAGGTCATGTGTGGGCCCGATCATGTGTGGGTATTTGCGGGGGTTAGTTACCTATCAAGTCTTTGTGGGTCAGATCCTTTGTGGGTCATTGTGGGGGTTAGTACCTATCGATCCTTTGTGGGTCCGACGACTTAGATGGATCAGTGATCATCTCTATCGTCATTCGAAGAAGTATACCTGTGTGAGCTGAAACTCTATTTTAATTTCCTTTGTGGATTGTGTTGAGCCATCCTATGTGGATTTACGTTTTACTTTCCTTTGTGGATTGTGTTGAGCTATCCTGTGTGGATTTTACGTTTTTCTTTCCTATGTGGACTGGGTTGTACTTGAGCTCGGATGTTGGATCCGAGCGAGAATTGATGACTTAGGTATATGTATGGGCATATACCTAAGTCGTGTCGGATGTTACTTCGTGATTGTATCTTTCCTTTTTGGTTTATCCTTTGTGGATTCTGGGAGAACTTCGGGGGTCTCGGGGTCCCTACTGAGTAGCTTATACTCACCCTTGCAAGGGTTATGCCCGCACTACGTTGTTTTGGTTGCAGACGACGGACAGCGCTGATCGTGGTGGAGGCTTGCGGAGCAGGACGGTACCTGGAGGTGGACCACTGGGCGGGGTGTACTCAGAGCGGTAGGCTGGACCCGAGGAGCAGTGGAGGCTTTCTGTACCCACCCTTCAGGTGGGACTTCCAGAGGACGGCTCGACGTTGTGGCTTTACTTTTCAGTTGTTGTTTTTCCCCTTTCAGTTGTACTTTACAATTGGGCTTATATTTCCGGCCCCCTTTACTTTTCCGCACTTACTGTTGTACCATCTTTTACTTAGTGTTTACTTTTTCCGCTTGCTTACTCTGTAGTGTTTTTTTACTTTCCAAAGGCAATACCTTCCCTTTTACCGGGATTTTACACCTTGGTGCTAGTCGCCAGCCCCTGGCCTATGGAAGGCGGGCTTGGGGTAGTCATGGCACGGGCCCCGAGGATGGGTCATGACATTTAAAATCCTTAGTTGGGTCATAAAACTAATCTAGGAAGGATTTAGGTATAATCCAAAAGAGGTGATCTGAAGAAGAGGTATCGTTCTTAACTGAGCATCTTTCTATTATTTATTCATCCACTTCCATATAATATTTCTCAATCAAGTTGATATAAAAATATTAGTATATACCATATAATAATATGTTATTGTGTTAATTTCATAACTTAAATCTATATCCACTTATATAAAATTGGAAACAAAACCATCATTCGTGTGTGCGGCAGACTACCACGTCGCAAACCGATGTAACTCCTTTTCCATCATCACCTCTCATATATATCATTTATGATGGATTTAATGTTTATATATGACATTAATGAAACATTAGTAATTATTTAAAATTAACATGTCATATTCCTTCTTACATTACCATCCATTTAAAAATGATAACATCGTTCGTGTGTACAGTGGACTACCGCCTCGCGAAGTGATGAGATTCATTTTTTATTACTACATCACATGGATGGTATATGTAAGTGAATTTAAAGAAATAATATTATATTTATTATATAATTATAATTTGAAAAATATAAAATAACACTTACCTATTTTCCATCATGATCATTGAAATATAGAAACGTTACTCATGTGTACATACAACCTACTATCTCCATGATTGTAACGTAGTTCATTTTTCATAACCACATTTCATGTTCGGCTTTAAAATTATAATTGGTGTATAAAAATTACAATCATGTCATTATTATTATTATTTATATTATTTAACAATTATCCCTTTAACCACAGTCAACACACCGACGTTGTTTTGAATTTAAGAATTGAGAATCCTCAAAACACCTAACACGAACATAACTGATTAAGTAATTAAATAATTAATTAAAATAAATGAAGTTAATGGTTTAAGTATAAGGGATTAAACCATTAAAATTTTATTACGAAAACTTTTAATTGATATAATTTTATTATACATGATATAAACTAAATACACAACAAATTCAGGACTCGGGGTAAGGGTTTCATCTCAAAAACTTCCTTCTTTGAGACACATGTTCTTTTATGCACCTAATTTATTTTTAATGGTGTATATACTACACCATTACATATTATATCATTAATAATTCATAATTAATGATATTTTAAGTCATAGTTCAATTACTTCATTCATGGGATATATGATTCAAAAAAATTCAAAGTGGTAAGGGTTTATGTTTCAATCTCATTTTAATCGGGATTATTTATGCTTGAATTTATATTGTAGAAAATTCTTTCATAATTTTATAATAAAAACCCTTAATTTTATTATCCTATAGTTATTCATGAAATTTTAAAGTAATAGAACATTTTCCCCTTCTTCAGTACTTAAAATTATTGAGAAATCCTTTTTAAGAATAGATTACGTAATTTCTCTCTTCATTCGAAAATCATTTTTCTACCATATCCATGTTTTCTACAAATATTTTTAAGAATAATATTTAAAATTATCTAAAATATTTATTAAATATATTTTAACCCATGTTTTAATTTTTACAAAATGGTTTTAATGTAATATTTTATCATTTTCTAAATGAGGGACATTTTTACAACAGTGTGAAAGGAGTGTCTCTTTTAACTTATACAAAACGTACAGAATTACCCACCATCATGACCACTCAACACTTTGAATATTAATTTTTTAATTTCCATGGTTATTTTTAAAGAAAATTTTTTACATAATATTTTTTCAATTATTAGATTTTGAAGAAGTTATTTTAATGTAAACATTTTATTTTTCTCAATAAAGATTCCATGTAATATTTTAAAAAAAATTGTCATCAATAATGACATCCTTGATGTTATAGTTGCATATAAATTATGTATATATAACTCTCACATTTGTACCTCACTTATTCTCTCTTACTTTGATGTGGTTATACATTACTAATGTTCATCTCTAAAATTAATTTATTATGAAATTTATTTTGATTATGATATGAGACAATATTATATAACCCAATTCATTCCATGGATAATTATTGTATTTATTCCTTATGATTAATTTTCATTTTATGGAAAAAATAATCATGAAAATTTTATGATACGTGTTCCTAGATATCACTCTAATTAATTAGGTAATGTTTTAGACTCATGAGATTTCATGTATGGGATTATGGAGTAAACTTAATGAATTGTGGGACTCTGTCCACCATGTGATATTATCTAGTAATTTATCCTTGACTCATGTTTATGTCTTGTTATATGTTTTTTTAAAATTTCCTATGATTACATGATCTTATGATACCATGTTATTTATGTTATGATCCCAAGTTGTTACTCTTGATCCTTGTATTTTATGATATCATGTTATACTTTTAACCAACAAGTTTGCTTCATTATCATGTTTATTCCCTTATTGGGATTTTTAGCTCACCCCTTTATGTTATGTATTTCCACAGGTAATCTCATGCAGTTTAGGATCTTGAAATAATTTAGATAATTAATATGAAAAATAAAAATAAAATTTTAATTTTAGTCACAATTTTATTTATTATTAACCTAGTCTTTTAAATACACTAGGCCTCGTGATATTGAGCTTGTAATTAATGGATGTTTATGTTAAAAATCATGTAATAATATGTGTAAAAGGATTGGATATTTATATTTGGTATTAGAGAAATGGTTTATTTAACATTTATAAAAAAGGATGAGAAAACTTTATTGAGAACCCTGGGGATAAATCTAAGGATAATTCTAAGTATAAGAAAATATCCTGGAATATTGGAAAAGGATAAAGTGAGTGGTTTTCGAACAATTAGATCGCTATTTGGATATTATAGGTGTATGTGGCTCTTGAAATTTTTTACTTATGGGTAATAACTCTAAAAAGGGTGCATTGAGTTAGAATTGGTCATAAACTGGTGAAAAACAATGATCATTGTTTCACACCTCATTTGACACTATATATGCTTTATAAATTCACAAAATATTTATGAACCATTATGAAGGACTTGAAAAAATTGTCATGTTATAAAACCTAATAGGAAACATTAACATAGATAACCTATATTTAAACCTATAGACTCATAATTTAGGATATACTTATCATTTATAATTTATTCCTCCCAAGTTTGTAATTTCCCTTTTTGTAAATTTTTTTGTTAATGTATTCTCATAATGTTTTCTTCTTTTAGTTAATGGTGGTAAATAGGATAAACCATGTCAACAACCAATGTGATAGTCAATTTAATGATTTTCCCAATTAGATTCCTAAACTAATGGGAATAAAATTTAGACATATTGTTATCATGCCTAATGATATCTCAAATTTTTATTAACAAATAGAACATAGTTGAATTTCCAAACACATCAAAGAAGAGAATAGTGGTGTATCATGGAAGTTCAAATGTTAAAGATGATAAATAAATGAAGATTCAATTTCTTACATGTCAAAAATTTGAGAAGAGGCACCATGGAAAATTTCTTAAAACAATAGTAATATTATTATGTGTATAAATAGAGGGAAAAACATCTAGTTTCTAAAGAAAAATGAAGATTTTAATTGACAAGATGTTGGGAAATAATATTCAACCTAAGGAACCACTAACAATTCAATATCGAAGATGTAGGTAACTTGATAATTATCTGATTCAATTTCCTAATATAAGGATTAATTCCTAAGGTAATATTTTATGAAAATATATTAAGTGGGTTGATTTAAGTGTTTAGTTTTTTGAATTCGAGAATCATGTTGTTGAATTTTTTTAATGGTATCCTAGTTATAAGAATCATGAAAGTTTTAAGGATCGTTCTTTAGTTATTTAATGATTTCCAAGAATATGTTGAATACTATTAATAACTTAGAAATATGATTTAATGGTTAGGTGATATTTTATATAAAAACTCATGATTGAATAAAAGATAATATTTGATATGTATTTGATGTTGAATAATTATAGTTAATTAAGATTATTTTATTTTGTGTAAAAAAATAAGTTGTATAGTAGAATTTAGTAGTTAAAAATTGATTTGATGATTAATTTTATTTTAAATATGTTAACCATATGTTTGGGAAAATTTTAGTAATTATAATTTTATAGAAAAGTATAAATCGTATTCTGGGAGATAACTCGTCATATCTGGAAAGTCCATGGGACTTGAACCCACAACTGAAGAGGTGATAAGGGTGTAACATCTACCACTAGCCTACGTAATTTACTAGTTAGTATGATTTTGTTTTTACTTAAACCATTTAGTGGATAAATATTAAGTTGATTTTGGGAAACATGTTAAGGGAAAAAGTATTTTAATTTTTATTATTTTTATATGATTAAGGATATTTTGATAAATTTTTTATTAGGTTGAGATATATATATCATTTATGTTTAATGTAAAGGATTATTTGATAAGAATTATATTATTTTTTTAGAGAGTTAAGTTGAGGTGTGTAAGATAAAATTTTTGTTAAAACCTTCTTTCATGTAATTGAGGTAATTTTGGATAGAGGGTTATTTATTTAAGGAATTATCTATGTTAAAAATTTGGTTTTATTGTTGAATTTTAGAGATAAATATATTCATATTCATTTTGGTAATGATCTTACATTATTCTAACCATTTTGGTTTAAAGAAAATATGTAGAATATCTTATTACTATTTTATTGACCTTATGATCCATTAATGTTAATCATAGTGTCTTAAGCATAAAAAAATATATTGGATATTCATTCCCTAGATTAAGAGGTGAAGTGGAAATTGATCAAAGCATAATGAAAGGATGAAATTGTTCATGTGAAGTAAAAAAAAGATATAAAGTGAGTATGTTTTATGATATTATATATCTTTATATTAAAATAATCCCTCAAATCTAGGAAAATTATCTTGAGAAATTATTATCCTATTACCTTCAAATCTGATGAATCAATGGTCTTTTAACTCATCACAGATTTATGGTTTTGTAGTTGTTAACTTTCACTTGAACATTAATTTTCTTGTGATCAATGATATCTATCACCCTCTATAATTATTTATTTTTTTCTTCCATATCCATATTTTCACTTCCCATCATTTTTATTATATGTGGAAACTTGGTTATGTGATGACCTTCATATTTCCCTTTCCCTATTTTTAAGAGAAATTTTGTTAACCCTTTTTATGATGTGGGTTTTTCCTCAATGGAATTTTCAAATGTAAAACCCTTTATTATTGATCACAAGTTCAAATTATGAGGATGAAATTTATTTAAGGGGTATAACTTAACACCCTAATATTTTAAAAGAACACTATGTTCAATAGTATATTCAACACGTAACACTGAGGTTAAAAAACCCCTAAAATATTAATAAAATATTATTATTTGAATTAGAAAATTTAAACATAGAAATTAAATTGGGGGTTATGAATATGATTAAATAATTTATGAAATAGATATAAATTTTTTAATCAATATATATTTATTTATAAACTCTTAGGATATAAGCACTCAATTTTTAATAAAAACATATATTTCCACAGTGGTTTTTTTCGTGATATAATATTATAATTAATTTTTTGACTCTTTAGAAATTTTATTTTTTAAAATAAAAATAATTTTTTTAAATCAACATGTCTATATTAAATTAGGGTGAAATTTTTGTATTCTTCTAAAAATATTAATTTTCTAGTGAATAGTGAAAAGTATTGATTTTTATAAAATTTTCATTTTTTTAATAAATTAAGAAATTTAAAAGTATAATAATTATTTTAATTTGATTTAAAATTAACATAATTATTATTTAGATATATTTATCCAATTAATTGCATTTAAATCATCTTTATATTGTATTTTAGTATAAGTTTATTTTTAGGCTTTAAGATAGATTTTTTCTAAAAGTTGTTTTATAAAGTGTATAATGTTTCTCCATTTTAACTAATTAAAATAACTCATAATGATGAATTATTTAAATTAAATTTATAAATTTTAGATACATATATATATATATATATATATTAATTTAAATTAATTTAACTATTATTAATTTTAATATATTTATTATAAGATCATCTTATGCTTGAAAAATGAATTTCTTAAAAAATAGTATTTTCGATACGTTTGTGGGTATAATTTTAAATTAAATTATACCAATTATATGAATTTAATTTAATAAAATGGATTAAATATTTTAAATAAAAATATTTAATATTATATAATAAATTCAACTGAATTTTTTGATTATTATGAATACCAAAAACAAGAAAAATATGTTACCATAGTTAACGTTAAAACTGGTTTATCGAGGGTTAAACTAAAGAGGTAAATAGAATAACATGTTTAAAACATATTTATTTTCAATGGTAGAGGTTTTTCTCAGAATTATATCTACTCAAATACTTTATTTTTTAATTTTGGAGGTACTTGTCCTAAGAGTGACTTCCCATTATTGAATAGTTTTGGGAATTTATAAGAATGTTACTTTTCTTCCCTTATAAAAGGGAACCCCCTCTCCTCTCCTTTCCACACTTCCAAAACCAATTGGTTCAGAAAATACCTACCCAAATACATTCCTTAATTACCTACACATGTCTTAGAATCATTTTTTATCATAAATCCATTCTAGGATGTCTATATGTATAATCCTAAAGAAGTGGTCTGAAGAAGAGGTATTGTTCTTAACCGAGCATCTTTCTTTTATTTCTTCTTACACCTCCATAAAATATTACTAAATAATGATGATATAATATAATTAGTATCTATAATTTACTAATATTTTATTATTTTAAGGTAATAACATAAATCCATCTCAACTTCCATCAAATGAGAAACGAAACCATTGTTCATGTGTATGGTGGACTACCGCCTCACGAACCGATGTAACTAATTTTCCATAATTTCTTCTCACATAAGTTTATGATGATGTATTTAATGTTTATATATGATATTAATGACATATTAATGATTATTTAAAATAAACATATCATATAACTTCATACCTTATCATCCATTGAAAAATGATAGCATCTTTCATGTGTACGGATGACTACCGCCTCGCGAAATGATGTGATTCATTTTTTATTACTGCATCACAAGTATGGTATATGTAAGTGTAAAGAAATAATATGATATTTATTATATAATTATCATTATGTAAATATAAAATAATATATACCTTTATTTTATAATTATTGTTGAAAAATGGAAAAGTTTCATATGCGTACGTATGGCCTACCATCTCAATGCATGTAACGTAGTTCATTTTTCATACCCATATTTCATGGATGATTTTAAAAGTATAATTTATGTATAAAAATTTTAATTATTTAATTATTATTATACTATGTATTATTCAACAACAATCCCTTTTACCATGTTCAACACATCGATGTCATTTTGAAATTATGAATTGAGTATCCTCAAAACACCTTATGTGGACATAACTGATTAAGTAATTAAATACATAATTAAAATAAATGAATTAATTGGTTTAATTATAAGTTATAATACCTAGAAAATTTTATTAATAAAACAAATAATTGATATAAGTTTATTATATAGGATATTAAATAAATACACGACCAAGCCTGGATGCAAGGTAAGGGTTTCATCTTAAAACATCCTTCTTTGAAAGACATGTTATTTTATGAACCTAATTTATTTTAAATATTATATATACTACCCCATTACATATTATATCATAAATAATTCACTTTAATGATATTTTAAGTTATATTTCACTTCCTTTATTCATGAGAGATATGATTCAAAAGTTACCAAATAGGTAAGGGTTTATGTTTTAATCACATTTTAATCGGGATTTTTTATACTTGAATTTACACTATAGAAAATTATTTGATAATGATATAATAAAACCCTTTAACTTTATTATCCTCAGTTAATTATTGAAATTTTCAAGTAATATTACCATTTTCTCTCTTTGGTATTTAAAATGATTAAGAAAATGTTTTTAAGAAAATTCAACTTCATTTCTCTCTTTAGTCAAAAATATTTTTTCTTCCATATCCATGTTTTCTAAAAAACAATTCAAGAATATTTTTTTGATATTCCCCTAAAATATTTATTAAAAACATTTTTACCCATGTTTTACTTTTAAAAAATGTTTTTAAATGAATCTTCTTGTCATGACCAATCAAAACTTTTAAGGTTTCTTTATAAGTTTATATGGTTATTTTTAAAGAAAATATTTTCTAAAAAATATTTTTTTATCGTGAAATATTCCATGTAATATTTTAATGACATTTTCATCAACAATGAAAACCTTTGATGTTATATTTACTTCTGAATTATTTACATAAGACTCTCAAATATATAACTAGATTATTATCCCTCACTTTTATGGGGTAATACAATCCTTATATTCATCTCTAAAAATCCTTCATTATGAAATTTCTTTTTATTATGATATGATAAAAGATTATGCAACCCATTTTTTCAATGGGTAATTGTTATGTTTATGCCTTATTATTGATTTCCATTTTATGTCACACATAATAATGAACATGTTATGATGGTTTTAACTAGTTAGCACTCTAATACATTGGGTAATGTTTTAGTATCATTATATATCGGATTAGAGAGTAAACCCAATCCATTAGGGGACTTTGTCTACCGTGTGATATTATATATGTAGTTATCCTTGACTCATTTTTATATCATATTATATATTGCTACCAAATTTCCTATGATGCCATGATCCTATGATACCATATTATTTATTTTATTATCCCATGTTATTACTCTTGAGACTTATCTTTTATGATATCATTTTATACTTTTGACTCAAAAATTAAGCTTCCTTATCATCTTTGTTCCCTTATAAGGCTTTTTATCTCACCCCTTTATTTTATGTATTTTTCCTGGTTATCCCATGTATTTTAGGAGCTAAAAAGATTTCGAAGCTCATTATGGAAAATAAAAAATATATATTTTAGTCCCACTTGGATGTATTATTAACCTTTCCATCCAAAGACACTAGCGCTCATGATATTTGGGTTATAATTAATGGATATTTTTAAAAATCATGTAATAATATGTGTAAAAGAATTGGGATTCTATATTAGATCTAGGAGATCAATGGATTTCATGGTTTGTAATACATAATATATTTCAATAGATTTAAAATTGAGATAATTTTAGGTTGGAACGATAATACCTAAAGTTGGGTCAAAGACTCTTCTTGTGATAAAAGTGAAGACTTTCATGATAGAACGGTGTTTTCTTAATAATATCCTATTAAGGAGTATGTAGATTGTTATCCTTTATTTTAGGTTTTGTTTCCTATTTATGTTGTGTTTATTAATTTATTTAGATGGTGTTTATTATCCAATAGGTTATTTCTTGTTGTGTATTGTATCATATTAGACAGTTTCATTGCTATATATTGTCATAATATCTACTATATTTATTTTTTGTCTACTTTGATATAGTTTATTCTGTTTGAATTGTGCATCATCCAACTAACTTAAACACTGATAGGTATGAAAATTTTGAGTTTCATTTTTATATCATAATTCAAACCTATATCCTATATAGTTTACCTAACTTATTTATCTAGGAAAAATCATTTTATGAGATCTCACCTCTTGATATCTAAGTTAGATTTTTTATTTTGATATAATATCAATGTATTTATATTTTTAGTTTTTTTATTAGAAAATATCATAATTTTTATACACTAAAATGTAGAATAAGGAAAAAAAATATATGTAAGGACTTATAATCAAATAATTTGAAAATCAAAATCTGATTTGACCACCAATATTTGATGGTGTATACTATAAATATTTTCATGATTATATGAAGACTTTTGTAATAAATATTAGTGTTAATCACTTTTTATTGATAATTAGAAATTATTTGATTATGTAAAATAATTTATCTACTTTTCATCATGATAAAAATTTAGAATATCAAAAAAACTATAAATTATGGAACACATTACAATATTCTATGAATCATAATACTTATAATAAATTTTTTAAATGTGAAACTGCTGATATAATATGGAAAAAATTTTAAATTACTCATTTTTTAACTTCTAAAGTCCTTGAAACTTGTAGAAAAATATTTAGGGATAATTATCATGAATTTTATTTTCTACCTAGTGAGTTTTTAGAATAGATGCAACAAAAATTTATGATAGTTTTTTATGGTATTCAATCACTTTGTGAGAAAGAGTTTTCATATGATCAGTTAGTGGATAAAATTATCAATATAATTCCAAAGGAGTGGGAATCTAAGTGGATGGTTATAGATGATATTAATAACCTTACGAAGGTAAATCGTGAAAATCTCAATGGGACTTTAATGAAATATGAGAATCATTAAAAATGGCCAGTTGAGAAGGATAAGAGAAAGAATGGAGTTGTTTTTTATTTAAACCTCTAATGTTTCAAAATAAGGATTCAAAGCATCAGTTGAGTGGTATTAGTATAGAATAGATTGAAGGATAAATCACTTAACTTGTGAGAATAATGAATAAGATTATTAAAAAATTATATGATAATCAAAATAAGTGAAAAAATATTCATGAAAATAATGAGTCTTTGGAAACCATATATTATGAATGTAAGAAACTTGGACATATTGGATTGCAATTTTCTCAGTGTGATAAAAGTAATAATGATGAAAAATATTCCAATTAGAAGAATGGAAAATCATTTCAAGATATGAATGATATGTGGAGTGTTATTAAAGATTTATCTTTTAATAGTAGAATTGATTTGGAGTATGATATCCAAAAGATCATTGGATCATATGTAAATGATCCTCAAAATAAACTATGCTTGATGGAAAAGTTAAATCCTGATACTACGGTTTAATTATTCTTAAATTAAAATGTTTTATTTTCATCATATTATGAATATTAAAATTCATCAAATTATGAATATGATATACCATCTACTGAGTAAATGAATCGTTGTAAGTCTTATCTTGAAAAAAAATAGAGTTAAAGAAATAATCAAGTTAAGTTAAATCTAAAGTATCTAAAATACAAGATATAGTTTCTAAGTTTATTTTGAATATTTCTAAAATTACTACTAAATCTAATTAAAAAAATAAACCCATTAGTGACTTAAATGAATCAAAAAGTGAAATTTTTTAAGAAATGAATTTTAAAAAATGTATAAATAGTTGAAACCTTTAAGAACATTATTCATAATTGGTTATAAAACATTCAAAAGTTATCCTTAAAAAATAATTACTTTTTAACTAGTTATTCTTCTTTTTTTACTAAATGTTATAGAGGTGGACATTGGAGAAAATAATGTTCTATAAACAAATTTTAATATTTGTGATATTATATATCCTATATTTCTAAAGATCATATAACTATATAATATATAAAAGTTCTAAAGATGTGGGTTTCTAAGTGTTTATTTGATAACATTAACAGGGACAAGCAATTTTAGGTACTAAATACTTTGTCTTGGTTTTTAAAGGGTTAATGGTTGAGCACTAATATCCAAAACATATGGTACATGGATAGTGGTTTCTCCTGGAATATGACTAGACATAAATCTAATTTTAAATACTTATAAAAAGTGAAGGTTCAATGAGTCTCATTTGAAGATAATGTGTAAGGTTATAATTTCTAATGTTATTTATATTATAGGAAT
The DNA here is from genome assembly GCA_963277665.1 of Viscum album. Taxonomy (NCBI): domain Eukaryota; kingdom Viridiplantae; phylum Streptophyta; class Magnoliopsida; order Santalales; family Viscaceae; genus Viscum; species Viscum album. The sequence continues at coordinate 1,615,863,826 of OY728136.1, read as the reverse complement.
TAAGCCTAACCTCATTTGAATTAGTAAATTATTTTATGAAGGTTACTCTATGAAACTTGAGAATGATAAATATACCATAATAAATTCAAGAAAAGTACACAATTTAACTATCAATGGACATAAAAATGTTTACACTATTAATTTAGATGACCTTAGTAATCAAAACTTTCCTTGTTTAAATGTTGTTGGATATTTTTATTGGCTTTTTCATAAAATATTAGAACATATTAATATTTGTACCTTAACTAAGATATCAATGAAAGGAATTATTTGAGGTATACTAGATATTAAATTTCATTCATTAAAAATCTATGATCATTATTAATAATTTAAGAAACACAAGTCATAACTTAAGTTTATAGTTGAAATATCAATGTTTAAAGCTTTATAGTTAGTATATATGTACCATTTTGGTACTACAAAAATTCTAAGTATTGGAGGAAAACACTATGTGTATATTATTATGAATTATTACACCAAATATAAATGAACCTTTTTAAAATATCTTAAGTTTTAAGATATTTATGTTTTCAAAAATTTTGGTTTTCAAGTTCAAAATGTAAAAAATATACTTGTATTCATTTTCTAGAGTGATAAAAGCAGTGATTTTCTTAATTTTGATTTTGATGCTTTTTGTAGTGAAAAGGGTTTGGCTAATAATTCCTCAACACCTATAACTTTATAATAAAATGGAGTAGTTTAACTAATGAATAGAACCCATAAAGAAATTACTCAAACAAATCAGTGTGAATACTCAGTAGCTAAAAAATTTCTATCAAAATCTATGAGTGTAAACTACTACATTATAAATTTAATTTTATTATGTTTAGAGGCTAGAAGATGGTCTAGATGGTTCTACTACAAACCCTAAGGTTTCCTCATCTTTCCAATCTCATTTACCCTAATTTTCTTTGGATTGATTTCTTTTAATGGCAGACTTTGATCCTAAATGGTAGTCTATGTGCGTGGATTGTAGAATCAAGACTCAAAAAGATGAAGCTCTCTCAATGGAAAGGTCGAAGGGGGTATCCTTTCTTGAGGCGCTTAAAGGCTATAAACTCTGCAATTCTTCTATGACTAGAGCGCCTCTTTTTAAGAAACTTGAAGATGGCAGATTCATTGTTGAAGCAGACCCTGAAGCGCTTTATCAATGTTCGATACTCTATAAGTTTTCAATTTTAGGGCGTATCTCATACCTAAAAGGTGAAAATCCATGCTCAAACCCTAAACTGAAGGCGTAGATTGCTCATGTATGGGGTTTTGCTGATTGGAAGCTAGTACCAATTGGGAAAGTTTACTTACATATGTTGCTGAAATCATAGGACGAGCTAGATCGGGTATGAAAGTTAGAAAATATTCATCTAAAACCTGGAGTCCTCCAAATATCTGACTGGGACTACACTTTCAATTTAAATACTTCAAGGAATACCATGGTATAGATCTGGGTTCATCTACATAGGCTTAGCTAGTATTTTTGGCATCCAAAAATCCCCAACGACATTGCATCTTGCATAGGTATGACTCTAAAAAGCGATCAACATACTCTAAATTCTGATATTGGTCTTTATGCTAGGGTGATGATTGAGGTCGACATCACTTCCAAATTACTAGTGGTCTTTGTCTTCAATTTTAATGATTTAAAAATGGAATTCTGTGTTGAATGCGAACATATACCTCTTTATTGTGAATTCTGTAAGTTTTTTGGTCACTCCTTGCTGAATTGTAGAGTATGAAGAGCAAGGTTACTCAACCAAGCAACGAAATCAAAAGTCTGGGTCAAGAAAACTAATCTCTTGGGTGAAAGCTCGGGTGTCACCTGGTCTGACCAAGTGGAAGAGGAATAAAACACTGACATTGAGCCTAACATCTTGAAGGATATTGAAAAATGGTGTTGGATGTCTTAAACCACCCTCTGGATGTATCCTCTCCTGAATAATATAGTCTAATGGTTCCTAAGAAATATAGACACCCCCGGGAGTTCTTACGGATAGAGGACCCTAAGCAACTGGTCCATAATGCAGATGGAACAGTGGCATCACATGCATCTCAGGACGAGAATGAAGGGATTATTGAAGTTAACCAGACAGAAGCGCAATGTCCTACTTGGGTTCTCTAAGATGAATATATAGGTATGAATACTGTAGTTGTTCCATTTTCACTTTTTGAACATAACATGGCAGTGTGCCCTCAACCTGATTCTGATTCATGCACTGCCACTAAGATGACCCCACTGAATAAAAATTCAGATAGACAAAATATTATGAATTTACCCATTGAATCTGCTAGGGAAATAGGCGACTAGCCTGCTCCTGTGTTTCCCACTGTTCCTCAGAATGTGGGATTTTCCACTAAGACCGAAGATGGTCCTATGACCACTCCCATAGCTGCTAAATCACCTGATATCACTCAATCTATTAATAATTCAGGTGCTTCTGACAATTTGGTGGTTTCTTGTATGTGTAAACATGGCATGAATACCACTATTTCCTCTTCATAAAATCTTAGGAGATCAAAGAGGAACAAAGTCTTAGGCGGTTCGAAAAAGAAAAAGGGGAACTCCCACTCCAAATCTAGGTTCTAAATGGATGTTATTTTCGTGAATTGTCAGTGCATAGTGAACCCTGACACTATTTTTGTCCTTAAAATAATTATTATAGCTCGTAAACCAAAAAATTATTCTCTTTTCGAACCAAAAACAAATTTTTCTTTGAAATTCATGTATCTCTCTACTTTTGGTTATAACTTTCTTGGTGCTTTCAATAATGGTAGTGTTATTGATTCTCTTTGGATATTTTATCATACCTCTTTGCATAATGTAAATGCTTATAATTTCTCTGATCAAATGTTCACTTGTGACATTACCCTTGATGGTTTACATAACTTTTGTACTATGTTTTATGCTAAGAATAGATATCAATACCATAGACCTCTTTGGAATGACCTCTTTGTTTCATCTAGGTCCATTCATGATCCATGGTTAGTGATTAGATATTTTAATTCTATTCTTTCACCTAGTGAGAAGATTGGTCCTTCTCACTCTCACATTTCTTCAAGAGAATTTAGAGCATCGCCAGAAGATTGTAATATGATTGAAATCAACCTTACAGGTTCTAAATTCACTTGTTACAGAAGATACTATAATAGGGTTGTTTCTAGAAAACTCGATAGGGCTTCAGTGAATGTCCCAGTTCTAGATGCCTGAAACACCATTTTTAGCATCACCTTCCCCAAAATAAACTCATACCATCACCCAATTCTTGTGATTTTTCTCTCTAAAAGAACCAAGCCCAGTATAGCTTTTAAATTTAATAATTCTTGGTATGAGGAGTGGAAATGAACTCAACTCATTCAACATTTCTGGGAGTCTATAAATGTTTATTCTGATGATTTTTCTTGTATTATTAAGCTCAGACATCTCAAACAATGTCTCAAGAGTTGGTGAGGAGCTAAATCTAAAAAAATTTACAAGGACATATCCACACTTGAGAATGAGTTCAATCAAATTCAAAATAACTCAACTCACTCTAATTTCTCCTTAGATCCTCAGCATGAAATGAAAATCTCTATGAAACTCAATTCTCTTCTAGGAAATAAGGAAAACATCTATAAGAAAGTCTTCAAAACTAAATAGATCTCTAATGGTAGTAGAAACACTAAGTTCTACAATGCCCCCACAAAGTATTAGAAAAGTTTCTAGATATTTGTCTTTCCTTAAAGAAAATAACACCCTCTTGGACTCTGATGTAGCCATAGAAAATCATGTGGTTTCTTATTTTGACATCATTTTTAATGGTCTTGATATAAACAAACCTCTTCTTCTTGGGGTAATTTTGGTATTAGTTAATGAATACAATAATCTATTTCTCATGATCACCCCTCTTGACCATGAAATCAAGGCCACTATCTTTAGTCTCAACCCTAATAGTACTCTGGGACCTGATGGATTCAATAATGGTTTTTTTCAACACCACTGGGAGGTAGTTCACTCAGATGTTTGTAAGCTTGTCAAATATTTTTTTTCCAATGGTGTCCTCTCTTATGGCCTTAATGCTAAAATTCTCACCTTAATTTCCAAAGTGTCCAATGCTGCTGAAATTCATTTATTCTAGTCTATTTCTCTCATTAACTCCCTATAAAAAATCATTACCAAGATCTTAGCCAATAGACTTTCCTCCCTTTGTAATAAAATCATATCTTGGAATCAATTTGGGTTTATCAAGGGTAGGTCCATAAAAGATTGAATTTTCCTTGCCTCAGAATGCACCAACTCTCTTAATAAAACTATCAGAGGAGAAAATATTGCCATTAAACTTGACATTAGAAAAACCTTTGATACCATAGATCGGACCTTCATTTTCAAAGTGCTTCAGGGCTCTGGTTTCAATGATGTCTTTATAAGTAGAATAAATTCTCTATTCAATTCATCTTCTACCTCAATCCTTGTCAATATCTCTCCTAAGGGATATTTTAAATACTCAAAAGGGGTTCAACAAGGGGATCCCTTATCTGCTGTCGTTTTTTCTATCATGTAAGAATATCTTAGCAGACTTCTCACTCAGCTTGTTAACCAAAACAAACTCAAGCCTATTCAGGCGGCTAGAAACCTAAATGTGTCGACCCATCTTTTTTACGATGATGACATAATTATGTTCCTTCAGGGGGAAAAAGAAATATTCTTAACCAAAAAAAATGCCTTATCTCACTATGAAGAGATCTATAGTTCATCCATTAGTTGGAAATAATCATTTTTCTTCTTTGGAAAAAGTTTTTATTCTATCAAGAAAGGTAACATCATTGAAAGTCTTGGTATCAAATAAGGTGCCATCCATTTTACCTACTTAGGAGTTCCCATATTTTAGAAAAATCATAAATCTATGTATTTCAACTATGTTATTGACCAAGTTATCAACCAACTCTCCTCCTATAAAGAGAAATAACTCTACATGGCTGGCAAGATCTGTCTAGTGAAATCCATCATTGTCTCTAAAATGGTTTACTCACTGATGATCTATAAATGGCCTATTAGTCTCCTCAAGAAAATTAATGGTTATATAAAAAACTTTGTTTGGACAGGTAGCATCCTTTAAAGGAATATTGTTACCATCCCTTGGTCTACCTGTTATAAACCACTTGAGAGAGTTGGTCTTGGTATCAAAAATCTCAAACCCTTTAATGAGGTCCTTCAAGCTATACTCACTTGGAGATTGATCAATAATAAATCTGACTCCATAAATTTTCTTATAAATAGATTCCTAGAGAAATTAAAAAATGGAAATTTGAGCTATGTCAACTCTTTGATCTGGCCTTCAATTAGAAATTCCTTTTCCAACATCATGATTAACTCTAGATGTATGGTTAGTTCATATTCCTCCATGAACTTTTGCCTTGGAAATTGGACTGAAACACCCCTCATTTCCTTGTTAACTTCTAATTCCCATATAGAAAACATCAACCTCACCATAAGGTAGGTGATGTAATATCATAATTTAAACCTTCATGATACCATCATATAGGTCATTGATAATTACCCGTTCTCTAACGATGATGATTTACATATTTTGGAACCTACCCATAATGGTATCCTGGATTCCAAAAGTTTCTACAATCATAATTTCACTAACTCTGATTCTAATTTTTGTTGGCTGAAATTTTTCGACAAACCCTATATCAAACCCTCAAGACTTAACCTTGTTTTGTGTATTTCTCATAACCATATTCCTACTAAGGTTTGTCTCCAGACCTTTGGTGTCTAACTCTTCTCTAAATGTCACCTCTTTCATCAACAGAGAGAGGATACCAACCATCTATTTTTGTCTTGTGCTATGGCTTTTTTATTTTGGAATTATATCACTAACATGTATGATTGTAGATGGTTATTCTCTAAAACTGTTTTCTATTAGCTAAAACATTGCATGGATCTTGATACTTTGCGAAAAATCAAGAATGTATTCTTATCTGTTGTTTCTTATCTCCTCCACGTGATCTGGTATGATAGAAATGTTATTCTTCACAAAAACTACTCATTCAATCTTAATGCATGTCAGATAAGAATTCCTATCACTATTAGGGATGCTGCCTCGCTTCAGAAAACTCATTGTGATAACTCTGTTGGGGACTTAGTGATTCTATGGCGTCTTGTAATTGAAGGTATCTACAGACAATTGAGGCGCTAATTTTAGGTATTCTAGAAATCCCTGCTTCCTGGATGGATCAAAATTAATGTTGATGGAGCTTCCAAAAGAAATCTAGGATTGGAGGGTTGTGAGGAATTTTCAAAGAATTTCTTGGACGTTGTCATGGTTGTTTATTTGGTAGTTTTGGTATCGCCTCCAACCTAAAAGTGGAAATTATAGATATTATTTAGGTCATTGACTTTGTTAAACTAAAAGACTAGAACAACATCTAGATTGAAAGTGATTCCACCACTATTGTACAATCTATTTGGAATGGGGTCGTTCACCTTTCCTGGATGATTACTACTCATTGTATGAGATTCCTTGACTCATTTATGGAGATCAGATATAGTTTCACCCATGCCTATTGGGAAGTGAACATGATTTTTGATGGTCTTTCCAACAAAGGAATCAACCAGGGCATTACTTGGAGCGATGATATTCCAGTTGACCTTCTCCCTCTTTATAAAAAAAATATTGTAATAAAATTCCCTCATTCAGACTCATGAAGTTCCTTTATTGACTTTTTAATAAATTTTGTTTTGGTCTTTGACCAAGGCATTACCCTTTTAAAAAATAAAAAATAATAAAATAAAAAAATTATTATGTTTGGATTTTATTAAAACCCCTTATGAATTATGGACTGAAAGAAAACCAAAACTTCCATACTTCAATGTTTGTTTATGAAAATTATTCATTTTTAATATTAAATATAATCCTCAAAAATTTGATCCAAAGGTAGAAAAAGGTATATTTATTAGTTATTTCATCACCAGTAATGAATATAGTGGTTTCAAAAAATGAACATGGACTATTAATGAAAAAAATCATTTTAAATTTGATGAAATTGATCCTTAATCTTTTGTAAACCCTATAGAATTTATATAACCAGATTATATCATTGAAACCCACTCTATTCTATTATCAGATATTGAATCTCATAAATCAAACATTAACATACCAGAAACTACAAGAATATAAATTAGACTATTGGATGTTAGTTCAACAGAATTCAATACAATAATGAATAAAGATAAATATTCCCTTTTACCTAGAAAACAAACAATATTAATGAGTCATCCCACTAAGAATACCGTTAGTGATGTTTTCCAACAAGTTAAAACCAGATGTTCTCTAGAAAATTAATTTTAGTATCTTGTATTTTTTTCACAATTTAAACCCAAAATGGTTGATGAAGCCTTGGGTGGTGATCATTGAAAGGAAAAAGGTTTGGACCTTAGTTAATCATCCTAAGGATTTATCGATTATAGGTGTGAAATAGTACTTCCAAAATAAACATGATGAAAATGGTATTATCATCCATAATAAAGACAGACTATTTGTTCAGGGATATAATCAATAATAAGAAATAGAATATGTGGAAAAAATTTCTATAGTATCTATGATTGAATCTAATTGTATACTTATAGACATTGCAACTAATATTAATTTTACTCTATATTAAATGTATGTTAGGAGTTATTTCTTTAACAGATATTTATAGGAGAAAGTTTATGTAGAAAAACCCATATGTTTGAAGATGTAAACTCACCAGAACATGTTTAAAGTCTTACTATTGACTTATATAGACATAAACAAGCTCCTAAAACCTAATAAGGCCATTTTTATATATTTTTACTTCAAAAAAATTAAAGGAATTACATATCCAACTCTTTTTATCATTAAATTTTTAAGGACATCATCATTGTTTAAATTTATGTCGATGACGTTATTTTTTGATCAACTCAAAAAACTATGTCTGATAGTTTTTCAAAACATATGTAGAGTGAGTTTCAGATGAGCATAATGGGTGAACTAAATTATTTCCTTGTCTTTAAAATAAATCAAATACTAGAAATAACTAATTCAAATAAACTTAAGTATATGATTTATCTTCCCAAATTGTTTAGTTTTAAAAATTCCCTAATTATTAATACTCCAATTAGTACCTCTTGTAAACTTTACCTTGATGAATCTATAAAATCGACTGATCAAAATTTTTTGAGAAGAATGATTGTAATATTAATCTATTTAATGTAAATTCAACCATAAATTATGTTTATTGTATACTTATGTGTAGGATTCCAAGAGAATCTAAAGGAATCCCATCTTAATGCTATTAAGAGAATATTTTTCTACCTTAAATGGACATCAAACCTTGGTTTATATTCATCAATAATTGATTTTAATTTTAAGAGTTTCTCTAACACTAACTTTAGAGGATGTAAAATGGATATGAAAAGTGTCTCTAGAACATGGAACTTATTAGTTGAATCTTTAATTTCATGGTTTAGAAAAAAACACTCAGTTTCACTTTCCACTACAGAAACTGAATATGTGGTAACCATAAATTGAAACACTCGATTATTTTGGATGAATCACACATGCACAGATTATGTCTTGAGTTTTACTCAATGTCTGATACTATATGATAACACAAGTACTATATCATTTTCTAAGAATCATACACATCAACCCTGTTTAAAACACATAAATATAATACACCATTTCCTTTGGGATCATAAACTAAAATAATATATTATTTTATAATTTATCTGAAATAAAAATAAATTTTTTTATATTTTCACTAAGCCTTTAAATTATAATAGATTTTAATACATTAAATATAATTTAATAATGATCAATACTAAGTTATCATATTTTACATTACTTGTTTCAACTATCTCCTAACATTTAAAAGCTCCTTGGGAAAGGGGTGGAACATTTTTTTGATTTATATTTTTATCTTAAATCTCTATGAATGTATTTTATAATGGTATTGAATTTAAAAAAAAGTTCCTTATATTCTCACCAAATTTATATCTAACAAAATTAACATTTTTTTCTTGAAATTAAAATACATTTATACATTAAACGAATAATCTACTTCTTTATATGATTCTCTAAAAGGTTCTTCAAATTTTCTATAAGATCCATTATAATAATTTGATACTTTAATACTCTGATATACTAATAATTTTACATATGGAATTCTAAGGATTCAAAATTACCTAAATATAATATAAATATTATATAAAAATTTATATTCTCTCATATAACTTGTATACCTTTTTCTATAACATTTTAATTCTTGATTAAACAAATAGATTCTTTTTTAGTCTACTACTAGAGTTCACTTTTATTGCTTTATAAGATAATAGAATTCAGTATAAAAAATTTTCTGAAACCATATTCTTCGAAAGAATATTATTCATATGTACCAAGAGATTACTTTTGAAAGGTTCATTTATTTTTAATCTTAGTGTCTAATAATTAAATTTTTAAATATCTTTTTATTATAATTTTATCTATCAATTATTTATACTATGATCATTATTTCAAATATTTTTTATACTCTATTCATGTTCTCATTGTTGAAATTTTCATATATATATTTTTTTAAGGAGAATAAAACTTTATTCTTTGATAAGTGAAAAAGATTATACTCTATTTTTTACTTATCTAAAATTATTTTTAAAAATCAAAAAGGGGTATAAATTTTTAAAAAATATAGATAAATTTAAAAAAAAAATAAAGGAATTATACCATTTTTTATTTTTTTTAATGTATTTTATTTAATTTTTTATAGTGGAGAGAAGTTTATTTGGTTTATAAAGGGTAAGAATTTTAATAAGTTGAAAAAAGTACAAAAATTTTAGATTCCATAAAATTCCTCATAATTTATAGGAAGTTTCAATTTTAAATTCTTTAAAACATTATTTTCATTCATGTCTTTGTTTTTCAAAAAGGGAGAGGGTGTTAAGTCAAACACTTATATTTTCCTTTGTTCCAAAAATCATAATACATACATATTAAATTTGATTTAGTATTTATTTTATAATTTGATCTTTATGTTGTGAATATATATTTTCAAATTCTCTTATCTATGGAGTTTTATTGACTGGTATTTTCATATGAACTTTATAAATCAAACATTTTAAGAGTTATAGTGGTGAATATTGACTTCATTAGAAAATTTCATGCTTTATTTAATCCACTCAAAGTTGGATTTTCTAATTCTGATTACATTACAACTAAACCTAAGGTTTTTGAAATTTTACTGTTGGATTTGTGTTTATAAACAGAACTACTGCTTCATGGAATATAAGGGAAGAATAAAATAGATTAATTACATCTCTGAAATCTTGTAATCATTTTTAATTCTACAATATCCTATTTTAAATATTTATTTTGATTGTATTTTTCTTTTTTAGTGTTTTTCTAAATATTTATTCCTTGTAAGTATTTTATTGTAAATATCTTATCATTTCTTATTATAATGACTATGTGTATTTTTGTTGAGATCAAGGCTTTCCATTGATAGGAATATAGGAGGTTTGTTTAATACTACATGATAGAGGTATTTCATGTCTAGTAAGACAAAGATCACTTCTGATAGGGTAGCAGTCGATGAAGCTCAGAGGCATGAGATTATTGTGTCTAAATGAGGATATTAAGGGATTTTGTGGTTCAATGGATAGAATACCTTATGATATGGTAACATTGAGGGAATTCCATGTTAGAATCATGATACCTAGATTTATGTTAAGGACTCTCTTATCACTTTGGATAGAAGTTAAGATCTTCATGATAGAAGGGTGTTTTAATAATAATATCATTTTAACGAGAATAAAGATTTGTATCCTTCACTCTGTGTTTTGTTTCTTATTTTCATAGTGATTATTAATTTAGATAGACAATGTTTATTATTCAATAATTTATTTCATAATGTGCATTCTATTCTATCAAATAGTTTCATGACTATCAATTGTCTTAATATCTATTGAATTTATTTTTTATTTACTCATATATAGTCTATTTTGATCAAATGGTGTATCATTTGAATAATATAAAACTTGAGAGGGATGTAAATTTTGAGTCATATTTTTATATTATAATTGTAGGACCCCGGGGAACCCTGAGAGGGGAGGGGTGAATCAGGGTGACAACTTTTTCTTTTAAACTGAGGATATTGTTCCCACATTGGTAGGAACTAGTTAAACATATATGAAGAATATGATCTGTAATGAAACATTCACATGCAAAGAGATGACACAACAAATTTTACTTGGTTCACCGCTAAGGGCTACGTCCAAGGAGCATACGCCGACAAGTTGTCAGGCATACAAAATTACACTATTCTTCACTAGTTGTGGATTACAAAGGTTCGGGCACAGTCACTCTATCCCAAGTTCACTGCCTTAACAATTGTTCAGGGATAGCTCACTATGTCCCTCGGGTCACTCCCGTTGACTCCCCCTGACTCACTGTCGTTGGTGAAGTCCCACTCAATTTATATACGTGAAGGTATCTTCATCATTGCTCAATGAATGCATCCTCTGCATTATGTGGATGCTCTGTTGAAGTCCAAATATCACCCGTGAACTAATCAACAACTTTAGTGCAGCATCAAGACAACTGGAAAGCCTCAACAGCACCTAGTGCGCAACTCTAAGGCGGCGCGCAACTTTCAAGGACGGTGCGCAAGTTATAACTGTCGCACAAGTCCACCTTCAACACTTGCGCAATTCAGTCTTATTTAAAGCCAAACTTGCGCGACCCAACTTCTTTTTAACTCAAGACAATTTTGAAACCTAATGGAAACCTTTCACGCAACTTCAATTCCAGCATGCAAGTATCACCAAATCACTTGTGCGACTACTGGACAGGTAGGAAACAACTATTGCGCTGCTCCACCTTGCACGACCCACCAACACTTGCGCGACTTCAAAACCTGCATGACGGGAGCTCTGAATTTCTTCAAGTCCAAAGTTCATGTTGAATGAGGAGGGGTGGTCCTCTATTTATAGGCATTCTGATACCCTGTGCGGCGGCACGCAAGTCTTCCCTCGGCGTGCAAGTCTCAGCGCGCAACCCTTCTATCCTCCTAGACACTTGTGCGACCAAATCCCAATCTTGGGCGCCCCTATTTATTTTACCATATTTTGATGATCAAAACACGATGGCCAAACGGCGCACAACTTTCCAATCCTCAAAGGTACCGGCGCGCAAGTCCTTCCACAGCACGCAAGTCACTTGCACGACCAAACCAATACTTGCGCGACCCTCTTTCCTTTACCATATTTTCATGTTCTCATTCTGAAAAACATCAGGCGCGCAAGTTTCCAAGCTTCCAAGGCCTCGGCGTGCAAGTATATTTTCCAAAAATACATTTCTCCATATTTCAAGTTTTGAGGCCCAAAAATTTGGCAAACACTGGGAAACTGCGTCATCTTCAATACTGTTGTCTGCTTGAATTGTATGATCACTTTGCTGGTACACGTTCTGAAATTCTACTGAGGATTTACAACAAACACAAACCATACTCCAATTCATGCACAGAACATCCATGTTTCCAACAATCTCCCCCTTTGGGTTTATTGGAAATCAGCAAATAAATTCAATAGATCCACATACAAACCAAAAAAACACAAGAATCAACCCAGCCAACACTCTAAGTCTACGTGAGCAATGCTCGGTGTAGAAAACAAGAGATGAGGCTTGAATTGGGATCCCGTGTTTTGGAATTATCAAAGAATCCATGTACGCTGAGTTCCTGAGTTCCTTCTCATCCTCTGACTCTAAATTTATTCCTTTCTCCCCCATTGGCAATAAACCCAAAGATCGGTACTAGTTCATTGTTCAGCTCAAACCACACCCCCTGGATAGTATCTCCCCAACAAACCTGCATCACAGCCATAGACAGAAAAAAAAAAGTTAACAAAACTGGGGATAGGGGTATTGCGTAACCTCCTTATGCATTGGGAGGTGGCTAAACACCGAGGTTCAACCGATGCTTCTCAAACATAGCCACTGACAGTGGCTTGGTCAGGATATCAGCCACTTGCTCATCCGTTCCCACATGATCCATTCTAATCATGCCTTGCTCAACTTTCTCTTTGATAAAGTGATACCTGATTTCAATATGTTTTGTACAAGAATGTTGAACAGGATTCTTCGTAAGATCAATTGTGCTCTTATTATCAAAGTAAATCACAATTGGTTGCTTCAAATCATCACCAATATCTGTCAATTGCTACTTCATCCATAGCAGTTGAGTGCATTCCTTTGTAGCAGAGATATATTCAGCCTCAGCAGTACTAAGAGAAGTACTTTCTTGTTTCTTTCTCAGCCATCCAACACATTTATTCCCAATATAGAATGCACCACCACTGGTGGACTTTCTGTCCACAACATCGCCAGCCCAGTCAGCATCAGAAAATGCGGATAATTCACTTTTCTTTCCTGCAGCAAAGTATAATCCACAATTGTGAGTCCCTTGAATATATCTCATGATTATTTTTACTACTACCATATGTTCCTCCTTTGGATTACTCTGAAAGCGGGCTGCAACACATGTGGCAAGGACAATATCCGGTCGTGTCGCTATCAGGTACAGTAGGCTCCCAATGATCCTCCTGTATGTGGTGGGATCTACAGAGGTCTCATCCTCATGTTTTTTAAGTTTAGTTCCAACTGAAATTGGAGTGAGCATGGGTTTGTAATCTTGCATATTAAACTTCTTTAGTAGCTCTCTTGCATACTTTTCCTGTGAAATGAAAGTGTAATCCTTCTTTTGAGTCACCTGCAACCCCAAGAAATATGTGATCTCCCCAATCATAGACATTTAAAATTCTGATTTCATGTGATTGGAAAATTCGTCCACTGATTTCTGCTTGCTAACACCAAAAATAATGTCATCAACGTAGACTAGAACCATGAATTGATCTCTTGGAGAATTCTTCACATACAAATTGTGGTCTACTTCGCCTCTTTTGAATTCCAGTTTCTTGAGATACGAGTCCATTCCAGAATACCATGCTCGTGGTGACTGCTTCAAACCATATAGAGCTTTCTTTAGTTTGAAGACTTTTGTTTCATCAAAACCAAGAACAAAACCCACTGGTTGTTCAATATAGACTTCTTCTTCCAGTACACCATTCAAGAATGATGTCTTGACATCCATCTGGTATACTTTATATCCTCTTTGGAGTGTCATGGAAAGGAAAAGTCTGATTGACTCCAATCTAGCCACTGGAGCAAAGGTTTCTTCAACATCAACACCTTCAATCTGAGAGTATCCTTTACATACCAATCGTACCTTGTTTCTGATAACACTTACACGCTCATCAAACTTGTTTTTTAAGATCCACTTTGTCCCAATCACATTGTGACCTTCGGGTCTCTGAACAAGATCCCATATCTGATTCTTGTCAATCTGATCTAATTCTTCATTCATGGCTTTCACCCATGATTCATCCTTTGCAACTTCTTCAAATGAGGATGGCTCCACAACAGATAGAAATGCAGATTGCATGTTATTACGCATTCTTCTTGTTTGATTGGGGGCACTCCTATCCCCAATTATATTGGATGGATCAATCTCATCTCTATGATTTCTCCTGTGTGGTTCAGTTTCATTCTCCCCAGCCTCAGTTTCTTCTTCAGATTCTTCTTCTGAGTCAACATCTTGATGTTACTGTTGATTGTTTTGTACAGCTTCCTCTATTTCTGTATTTGTATTTTCTCCACGTTCAATTTCTTCTTCACTTTCTCTCACATTAGCATATGACTTCCTTGAAGCATTTTTGGTTTTCTCTTCAATTATTTTAACATCACTGCTTTTCAAAATCCTTCATAATCTCTTGTTGAAACACTTGTAGGCTTTTCTGTTCATTGAGTATCCGAGGAAAATTCCTCCATCTGCATTGTCAACATACTTCCCTTGATTTCCTTCTTTGTTTCTAATGAAGCATTTGCTTCCAAAAACATGAAAGTATTTCAAAGAGGGCTTCCTTCCATGCCATAATTCATATGGTGTCTTCATCTCACCCATATAGAGTCCTGTTCTATTTTGAATATACACTGCAGCTTGAACAGCCTCTTTCCAGTAATATCGTGGAATGCAACTCTCAATTAGCATAGTTCATGCCATGTTGTTCACCTGTCGATTCCTCCATTCAACAACTCCATTTTGTTGAGGAGTTATCACAGCATCTACCTCATGTTGTATCCCATGCTTCTCCAGATAATTTTCAAATTAAATGGATGTGTATTCCCCTCCATTGTCAAATCGCAACACTTTGATTGTTCGTCTGGTATCATTCTCAGCGATTCTCCGATATTTCTTCATGCAGTCAAGGACTTGTCGTTTCTTGTGAATTACCATCACACATGCCATTCTACTGTAATCGTCTATGAAAAGGATAAAGTACCTTTCTCCATGAGTTCCAGCAACATTTATCAGCCCGCATACATCTGTATGAATCAAATCAAGAAGGTGAGATGACATTTTCTTCTTTGGCCGATATGAACTGCAGACTAGCTTTCCACGAATGCAAGCATCACATGATTTTTCACGTTCACGCTTCAGGTTAGGAATGTCCATGACAATCCTTAATTTTGATATTTTCTCCATGTCCTGTTGATTGATGTGTCCCAGTATCTGATGCCACAAATTGTTTTCTCCTTCAACAGTCATGTAACAAACATTTTCTTCACTATCAACCTGATACAAGTTGCCTTCTGTTCTGCAACCCTTCATGAGTGAGTTGCATGTCTTTCCCTTGATAGTGCAGTCATTCTGATTAAAAGTAACTTTAAGTCCCAAGTCACAGAGTTGACTCGCACTGAGTATATTATGACGTAGTCCATCTATGTAAAGGACTTCAGTCTTCTTTAGATCTCCATTAGCTAATTCAGTGCTTCCACTGCCTTTGATTTTTAGAGCTCCATCATTACTGAATCGTATTGTCCCATCAACCTTCCTTTTTATATCTGTTAATAGGTCAGCATTACCTATCATATGATATGAACAACCGCTATCCAGAATCCAGGTACTATTGTTTTTTGTAGCTTTGAGGGACACCTCTGCAAGGTTGGATTTCTCAATTTTCTTTTGTTCTTTCCATGAGACATTGGATTGAGTATAGATCACTGATGGTCTTTCAATTATCTCTTCCATGTACCCAGCTTCTTCATAGTCGAAATCTTCTTTGAGAGGAGAAAACATGTTTGAAAGAACAACATTGTCTTGCTGACAAGACTTGACTTGTCTCGAACTTCGATATGAAGTGTCCATGTCCCTTCTCTGCCTGCAATTAACAGCCTTATGACCAAATTTAGAACAACGAAAACAGTAACCATAGAAATTGTTTCTTCTATAAGAATTAGGATATGGATTTGTTCTCCTCTATTGAACTCCTATATCTTCTCCATTCAGATAGCTTCTTGCCTCTTCACAATACGACATGGTATGGTCTAGATACCCATAGAACTGACACTTCATGAGATGAAATGTCTTCTCGTTTGAATTTCTCCTCATACCTTCTTCCTTGGGAGAGTAGTTAGACATCATGTCATTTCTGAATGATTGGGGATAATTTTCAGTTCTCCTTTTAGTTTGGATTGAGGATTCCTTTTTTAGCACTTTAGGTAATGTTTCAACATGTTCAACTTTCATCTTGTCTTTCTTTTGGATCTTTTCACTTCCAGCAGTTGATGTCTCAGCTTCACAGACAATTCCACTCTTTCCCATGCTAGTGGGTCTTTGATTACTCATGATTTTTCTAACCCCATCTGAACCACACTTGGATCTCGCTAGTAATTCTGCATCTGAGAATATTCCAAACTATATTTTCTTTTTTGATTCTTTTAAACTTGGTTCAGTCTCAAGTTTACTCATAAGAGTAACAAATTCCTCCTCAAGACCCTTAGTAGTCTTGGATTTTTTCTCCAGTCTGGAGGTGAGATCATTGATGACCTTTTCCTGTTCTTCAATTCTCATTTTAAGATCCACTACATCATCATTGCTTTCAAGGATTTTAGATTGAACTTTCACAAATTCTTCCAGTCATTCAATTTCATCTTCAAGTTGATCAACATATTTAGTTGATTCAACAACAATTGATTTCCACTTACTACAACTCTTACATTTCATCTTAAGATTGCTAACAGCATCCTTAAGTTGCAACTCATGATTGACACTAGTTTTTAACTGATTGTCTCCACCATTATCTTCTTATTTTTCAACAGTGGCCATCATGGAAGCATGGTTTCAAATTTTAAATTCTGGTTCTTCTTCTTCACATAATTAATTATCATCATCTTCTTCTTCACAGAAAAAACTCTTCTTCAGAACTTTATTTATTGATTTGAAGTATCCTTTCTTGAAAAACCTTTTATGAGGCTTCTCAATGTTTTCAACATTGCTATCATCATCATCGATCTTTCTTAAGCACTGAGAAACAATGTACCCGACTTTACCACAACGAAAGCAAGCAAGAGATAACTTCCCTTTGAACTTCCCTTTTCCCTTCTGGAATTTCTTTACAATGAGAGAAAGGATTTATTTTTCTTCATCATCTTCACCAATACTATATTTTGAAATTTTTAGTTTATCCATGGCCTTTAATTCCATTTCCTTTATCACACGATTCGTAGCATCTTCTGGTTTGACACTCATTTCATATGCTACCAAGATGCTCAGAAGATCATCCAGAGAAAGTTTCGAAAGATCTCTTTCCTCAAGGGCTGACACCTTTGCATTGTACAGGGGTGGAAGTCTTCTCAGTATTTTATTCACAATGTAAACATCTTTGATTTCTTCTCCTAGGCCTCGAATTGCTCCAACCACTTCAGTAATTCGATTGAAGAAGGAGTTTTCATTCTCATCAGGATGCATCTTAAAATCATCAAACCTATTGTGCAGCACTTGAAGTTTCGCCTCCTTAACTTTGCTATCTCCTTCATAAATGTTTTTGAGTTTATCCCACATGGATTTTGCTGAGGTGAAATTCATCACTTTTAGATAGATCTGATCAGAAAGGGCTGCGATGAGTGCATTTTGCGCTTCAGCATCTGCATCAAGAATTTTCCTGTCTGTGTCAGTCATAGCCATGCCTGTTGGATCAGTGACTTGTATTCCTTGCACAGTAGAAAATAGAACTTTCATTCCAAGAGATATTAGATGATATCTCATTATGTTCTTATAGATCTGGAAATTACTTCCATCAAAGAGAGAGACTCCTCTAACATTAGTTGTATAGTCCATAACGGTAAGTGACAGACCAAACCCCAGTAAACCTTTAACCTCTGATACCACTTGTAGGACCCCGGGGCACCCTAAGAGGGGAGGGGTGAATCAGGGTGACAAATTTTTCTTTTAAACTGAGGATCTTGTTCCCACGTTGGTAGGAACTAGTTAAACCTGTATGAAGAATATGATCTGTAATGAACCATTCACATGCAATGAGATGACACAACAAATTTTACTTAGTTCACTGCTAAGGGATACGTCTAAGAAGCATACGCCGACAAGTTGTCAGGCGTACCAAATTCCACTATTCTTCACTAGTTGTGGATTACAAAGGTTCGGGCACAGTCACTCTGTCCCAGGCTCACTGCCTTTACAATTGTTCAGGGATAGCTCACTGCATCCCTCGGGTCACTCCCATTGACTCCCCCTGACTCACTACCATTGGTGAAGTCCCACTCAGTTTATAGATGTGAATGTATCTTCATCATTGCTCAATTAATGCATCCTCTGCATTATTTTGATGCTCTGTTAAAGTCCAACTATCACCCGTGAGCTGATCTACAACTTTCGTGCAGCATCAAGACAACCGGCAAGCCTCAACAGCACATGGCGCGCAACTCCAAGGCGGCACGCAACTTTCAAGGATGGCGTGCAAGTTATAACTGTCGCGCAAGTCCACCTTCAACACTTGCGTAATTCAGTCTTGTTTAAATCCAAACTTGGGTGACCCAACTTATTTTCAACTCAAGCCGATTTTAAAACCTAATGGAAACATGTCGCGCAACTTCAATTCTGGCAAGAAAGTATCACCAAATGTAAGAACCCGGTTCTTAGTTTTGAGGTACGGGCTTCTTATTTTCCCTTTTCCTTACGTATTTTTGAGAAAATATGAAAAATGTGGAAAAATACCAAATTTTGGAACTACACGCCGTGTACTTTTCCACACACCGTGTACTTTTGGCTGTGTGGGATGGGTACACGGGTCGTGTAGACATGTCGGCGACGAATGGTGTAGGAACTGACTACACGCTGTGTAGTGGTCCTTTACATGCTGTGTAGTCAGTCGGCAGGCCTAAACAGTAAGGCGGTAGAGTAGCCGCCAGCTGGGCGGTAGTACACGCCGTGTACTCAGGAGTACATGTTGTGTACTCATGTCGACGGATGAACAGTGTGGCGGTGCCGCCAGAGGAACAGTTAAATGAAGGGAGTACACGCCGTGTACTTTGTTTTTTTCACTTAAAACGAGCAGTAGCCAACCCTGTTCACAGGATTGGATTAGAACCAGAGGAAGGATCTCGGGAGGAAGGTCGGATCTTCGTGGATCAACCGATCGAGCACCAGGAATCCGATCTCACTTCTGCCGATCATGTTGGAACCGCGCGGGTAAGCCCTCTCTTCTCCTAGCATGTTTCTTACCAATTATT
This sequence comes from Viscum album, assembly GCA_963277665.1. NCBI lineage: Eukaryota > Viridiplantae > Streptophyta > Magnoliopsida > Santalales > Viscaceae > Viscum > Viscum album. Next base: position 1,615,844,192 of record OY728136.1, on the reverse strand, counting down.
TCCCTAACGGGAGTTATTTGAGGTTGAATTAAAGTTTTATTACCTTAGATCTATGTCGTTCTTGGGTGTTTCTGGGATCGACGATCATGTATAGCGCTCGTTGGCATATAAGGTACGTGGCTTGGTGTTTGTTTTCCAACTGCTGTGAGTTTTGTGCGTTTTTGTGCCACGAACCCATGTTGGGGTGTTGTGTGGCTGAGTCTTTTTCTATATTAAACACCTAGAATTGAATAGGTAAACTAAATATGATATTAAAATGCTGGTTGGGATCGTTTCTTGGATCTGGAACCACCCTGGAGGTGTATTCCACTGTTTAGCTGTTTGGCCAGGATACCCGAGGGTATGCATTTAAAGTAGTAATTATAGAATTTCCTTGAGAGGAATTTCTTGTTTACTGCTTGTTTACATGTTGGGCATAGCCCGGTTACCTGTTTAGCCTGAGGGCGTTTTTGTGATTAGCCTGTGGGCACTGCACTATTTAGCCTGTGGGCAGTAGTTATTTCGACCTGAGGGAAACTTCTTCTGTGCCTGTGGGCAGTTGATTCTGTGCCTATGGGCGACACTACCTATGCCTAAGGGAAAACTCTGTTATTCCTGAGGGAAGATTCTTGTGAAGGATACTCTTTACCTGAGGGTAGGGGTTTACATGTCTGAGGACATTAGCTGGTTATTTAGAATATTCATTGTGGTGGTATTTTAAATTAAATGGATTAAATGAATAATAAAATGGAAATATAATTGTTAATTAGTTACTTTTGATTACTGATTACTTTATTTCATTTTACTAATGCACACTATTGTTGTATGTTTGCACGCAGTTGGACACGGGCCTTTGGTGGGTGCCTACTGAGATATATTTCTCACACCCTGTTTGGGTCATGCTTTTCAGCCCAAACAGATTACGTTTCTGCAGGTGTGGATAGGGGAAAGAGTCCCTATATAGGTACTTTATTGTTGTTGTTGAGTAGGAGGGCATGGGACCGAGCCTAGGCTCACGATGCCGCTGCTAGCTGTTTGCTTTGTTTTGCTGTACTCTGCTTTTTGTTGTACTGTACTGATGTATAACATGTTCTGGCTATTTTCTTAGAACTTGAGACTTGTTGCATCATTTTCTATATATTGTTGTTTATATCCACTACTGTTTTTTATTTCAGTTGCGTATGGTTTGTTGCTTCCACTGTTTGTTGTATATTTTATTTTGTATTCCTCTGCGCTACACTTTGACAAATGAGGGCATAGTTTCCCCACTATCAGACCTGGGCCCTCGCTGCTAGTCGGAAGCCTCTGGAGTTTGGGAAAATGCGCTTGAGGTCACGTGGTGAACCGGGTTTGGGGCACCCATTGAGTGGCACCCGGAACCGGGACGTTACACAAAATCACTTGCGTGACTACTGGACGGGCAGCAAATAACTATCGCGCTGCTATACCTTGCGCGACCCACCAACACTTGCGCGACTTCAACACCTGCACGACGGGAGCTCTGAATTTCTTCAAGTCCAAAGTTCATGTTGAATGAGGAGGGGTGGTCCTCTATTTATAGGTATTCGGATACCCTTCACGGCGGCGTGCAATTCTTCCCTCGTTACGCAAGTCTCGGCGCGCAACCCTTCTGTCCTCCTAGACACTTGCGCGACCAAATTCCAATCTTGGGCGCCCCTATTTATTTTTCCATATTTTGATGATCAAAACGCGATGGTAAAACGGCGCGCAACTTTCCAATCCTCTAAGGTACCGGCGCTCAAGTCCTTCCACGGCGCACAAGTCACTTGCGCGACCAAACCAATACTTACACGACCCTCTTTCCTTTGGCATAGTTTCATGCTATCATTCTGAAAAACATCAGGCATTCAAGTTTTCAAGCCTCCAAGGCCTCGGTGCACAAGTCTCTTTGCCAAAAACACATTTCACCATATTTCAATTTTTGAGGCCCAAAGATTTGGAAAACACTGGGAAACTATGCCATCTTTAATAATGTTGTCTGCTTGAACTGTATGATCACTTTGTTGGTACACGTTCTAAACTTCCACTAAGTATTGAAAACAAACACAAACCATACTCCAATTCATGAAAAGAACATCCATGGTTCCAATAATAATTCACCTCCCCTTATAGTTTACCTACCTTTTTTATCTAGGAAGACACATGACAGAGAATATTCAGATGATTTGAGTATAGATGAAAGGGACACAAGACCATCATAGTACTTATTCAGATTATAGGAATAGACCTTTAGAGTTTGAGCTTAGAGATATTGTGTTTCTGAGGGTTTTCCCTCATTGTGGAATGAAAATTTTTGACCTAGGGAGTAAAATTTATCCATGTTTTATTAGATATTTTAAGGTATTGGAGCTTCTTGTAAAGGTGGAATATCGATTAGTGCTACATCCATATTTGGCTTAGTTTTATATAATTTTTCATGTATTCCATCTTTTTCAATGTCACCATGGTTAATTATGATGGTCCTAGTAAATTTATCAAGAGGTTAGTGAATTTATAGTTCAATAGTTTCAATTGAAAAATATATATTTTTAAACTAATTTAAAAAACACCAATTTAAAATACACAACCTAGTTAAAAAATATAATAGGTATGTATAATTTGGTCATTTCAAATACTTTATTTATAGCTTGATCAAAACCCAGTTAAAAAAATTAAAATTACTTTAACTTTTGAAATTACTTTACACACATCAAATAATATATATATCACATATAAATTTTAACTATCAGATTTATAATTTTTAAAAATGCAGTCATGAAAATACTCTATTGAAAAATAGAATATTAAAGAAATAATTTGAATATAACAACTAAATAGAGTAAGAAATAAAACAATGAACACAATAGAAATTGAAAAACAAGAGGTTTAGTTCCATATTGGAACCTAGTCCTCTCCACTTGATAGTAAACAACTTCCAAGAAATTTTATTTAAACAAAAACTAATCCATAACCTTGATCAGGTTTTACCAACACAAATGTACACAAGGTAGTCCAAGTTATACAAAGACTCTTCCACAATTACTCATGGGAGTACATAAGAGAGAGATGAAGGGAAAATATTATCACTATAATCTTTAATATAGTAAAATATTGTGTTAACAGATATTCAATAATTTATAAACACTACTCAAAAGGTAAGATTAAAAAGAGAGACAAATAGAAATAGAGTTTGAAATTTCTTTATCACTAATCGAATTCAATTGATCATCAAGGTTATCTTCTATTTTTTTTTTAGTCCTTTATATGTACTGAGAGTATATGGAATAAGAAATATGAATTTTATCATATTTTTTAGATATTTTTATTAAAATATAATATCAAGAGTGAAGAAATTAGAAGCATAGAGTTTCCAAACACGTGTATAGATCTTTTTATTTTATGTGGGTCCTATGTATTCTAAAATACAGAAGTTACTTTTTGATTAACTATTGAAGAATAATAATAAATAAATCCTTGAACTGGTCCTCTGATATGGAAGACTTTAAATGCTATGAATTTCATTAACTACTCCAATATATAGTTATTAGAATTAAATAATTCTTTAATAATTGAATTAGATATGGTCAGTCTAAATCCTTAAACACAAAAACTTTTCATCTCATGGTAATTTGATCAATAAGTTGTGTGGTCAGCTAGATCATTAATGTAGTAGGTTAACTTCTTCATATGGTCAGTTGATTCCTTTATGTGGTTTTTTGAAGTCACCATGTGGTTGTTTAAAGTCTCTATGCAGTAGGTTGAATTATTAATATGGTAAGTTGAAGTCCCCATGCATTTGGTTGAATTATTCATGTGGTCAATTGATCACTCCACGTGCTCAGTTGAAGTCTTCATATGGTCAGTTGAAGTCTTTGTGTGGTTGGTTAAAGTATTCATGTGATCATTTTATCCTTCATGTGTTCAGTTGATCATTCATGTTGTCAATTCAATACTTAGAAATATTTTACTTGACATGGCATGGTTTATCCTTTGAACACACTATTCGTTTATAACTTTTTATTTTTCATAGGGAAATATATTACTTCCATAAAACACATAATTTTTTATAATCATAATAAACATGATTTTGTATCATTAAAACATGAAATTTATAGACTAATCCAATAATATCCCCCTTTTTTATGATCAAAAATCATAGAAGAAATATTTTAAACTAAGATAAGTTTAAGTGTAAGGATAAATAAACTAAGTTGGTGTATAAACAGTTTTCTACCATATCCTTTTTTTGGTATATTCTTTTATTCCCATTTTTTTATTATCAAAATAAATGAAAAATGATATAATATAATAATTTATTTATATAAAGATGTAAATGTAAAGATAAAAAATGTGGTATTAGATAAATTCCAAAAAGTAAAGATATAATAATGATACTTATACAAAAAAGTAGTTCCATTTCATTCAGTCCAATGTAAATCAGAGTCCCTTGATGTTTTTGGATCAATAGAGTCTTTATATTTTTTAAGAGAGAGTTTATATAGGGGTTGAGATGGAGGCATGTGATGATAAGGAGAAGATCCATGAATCATAATTCCTTTAGTGAAAGGTTAAAGGTGTTATAATTCTTGGGATGGGGTAAGGCCAAAAGGCGATGCATGAGTAGATGTAGAGATAAGAATAGTGAAACTAGAAGTAGCACTTAAAAAAAGAGGCACTACTAGAGGGGATATAATGGTAGTGTGGGAACAGTAGAGAAAGGGTTCCATAAGGTGAGTAAATATTTTCAAATAATCATGTCCATATTCTTTAATATCTAAGAAGTGAGTTCTTTCCTTGATAATGATATCCATCGTAGGAGTTATAGATTTTATTTTTTACACTTTAGTCTTTAAATATTAATTCAAAGGAAGAATTCAATGATTGGTTGAAAAATATATAAAGAGGGTCTTTAGTCACTTTTGGTAAATATCTAAGACCAATAATGGTGAATGGATTTCTTGATCACCTCTTTATCCTTTTGGGTTTGTTGGGAATCATCTTTTACTAATTCATCACTTTCTCACCTTGAGTACCCAAATACTTCTACATTATATTGATATTTTCTTTAAAACCATCTAGAAAATCTTGTAAATCTATATGAACTACCAATCTTAATAGGTTTTCATTAAAAAAAGTATTGAAATGAGGTGGTGATGCTCAGGGGGAAGATTCTTGGATCATTTAATTTTGATAAATTGTTTCTATTTTAATAATTAATCCATGAATATCATTTTTTAAGACTCTATCTTTCCCTAATAAATATTTAATTTACTTTTCTTATGATCAATTTTTAGGAACAATTTGGGTTGAAGGTGAGAAAAAAGATGAGCTACAGTAATAATTATCCCTTCATCTCTATTAAGCTCACCAAAAGCTCATAATATAAAGAATACTTCCTTAAATACATCTATAAAATCATACTTAAATTCAATGAAATATTCCCATGTAACAATATAGGAAGAAATGGGGGAAGGTTATACTATAGATAGTTTCAGTGTAAACTATCTACCTCATGATTCATCTTTAACAGAGATAGGGAATTATCTAAGAGATTCAGCCTCAGGTATCATATAAACTTCTAGCTCAACATCTTCAGTGGTATTGGTGTTAGTGGATCCAAAAAAAAATCATAACCATTATTAATATAATCCTCAATAACTATAATAGTTGTACACCCAACACCTTATAAAATACTTATTCAATAGATAAATTGATGTTACCTTCAGGTAATATAAATATATAAATCGATACCTTAATTCTTTGTTCAAGATAAAGTTTCTTAACGATATATCCTTTAGGATAGCTTAAAATAATTTGGATGGAAGTTCAACCATACTCAGGTTGACTGCCTCCATGAGGATCATCATTAGATCCTTCACTCTCAAAATAAAAATATTAAATTTCCCAAAATTTATATCCATGGGACTTCTAACTCTAATATTATGATCCTTTCTTATTATTCCTTGGGGTAATTATAATCTATGGACTCATAGATAATGTTACACCCCGACCAAATTCACTAGGTCTAAGCCAGAGTTCCATATAGCCTCATGTGCTTCTCCCCATACACAAGAGGTTTCCAATTATAAGTGAGGGTCTGAATTTCGTCACTGGGGAGACTATACCCTCAGTATCAGAAAAGAAAATTATAAATATTAACATGGAATAAAAATATATAAAAAAATATAAATTATAAAACAAATGGAATGGCATGTATCTCAAGTAATATAAAATATAAAACCAAGGAACCCCAAAGTGGCATGTCAAAAAAGAGTATTAGTAAGATTGGTAAGTAAATAAAACACTACAACATCATTATAGAGTCCATTTTGGTACTGTCTCTGATAACCATGTTTTGTATCATAGCTCTTTATCATTGGGAACTTTCCCTTTCTTGTAACCCTAATCATAAAGTTTGTATGTGCATCAATATTCCCATGAAGGGTTTGAGTACAAACCCAGTAGTACACTACCAATGTTTCATAATCACAAGTACCCATTAATATTATTTTATGTCATGATAATAAATAAACATGTAAGAAGACAACATACAACCATATATTGAGTATTTTTTCACTAACCAAGCTGTCATAAAGCCTCATTTGTACCTGCTTCAAATCCATTCTAGAAACATAGTCATAACGGAAGTTGTGAACTAGGGTTTATCACAAGGTCACCACAAATATCCCACATCATCTACAAGGTGAATTTATCCTAGTATCCATGAGGTTAATGAGTATCGATTCAATCCATAAGGTCATAATATTATATCACACTCACTAGTCTGACCACATGGTCATCATACCCTATCTTTACCTTGGGTCAATCCACACAACCATCATATCTTTTCATTTCATTAGGTTAGTCCTCAAGTATTTCATACCCATGTCTATGGATCATTCCAATTTCATCATCATCACTTGTCAACAAGCTCTCCTTCTAAGGACTAATCAAGTCATGATGGTCCACCTGTCATTCACTACCAAAAGAAAAACCTCTAAAATATATACATTATACATAATAGGCATAGAAAATATAGTCACAAAAAGCATAAAATGTATGAGTATCAGTATCCATATTCACACATGTTCATGTTATCATACTCAAATATGGGTCTCATGGCCAATTCATGCACACATCCATGACTAAACATCAATCTAGGTCTCACAAGATACACATGAACACACATGCGATCAAACTCAAGCATAGTTTATAGTATATAATCACACAACTTCATATCATTCTAACAATCATATACATGTCCTCTTCATGGTAAGGAACTTTCTACCTCAAGTATGTTGATTTCAATGTTAAGGCTCATCAAGAGTGCCTTCACCCAAACCACATTTACACACCAACCAGGACAATTTTTCATACCAAGAGTTCTTATAAATGAGTCCAATTTAACATGATATGGTTATAGAATGATCCTTAAGAATTAATCAATACAAGGGTGAAACAATCACATACCCAATGACAAACATCGACAACATCCATATTCAAAACTAGTTGAAGAAATTAGAACTTTTATTTCTCAAGGGAAAAAAAGAAGAGGAGTAAAGTCTCCAAAAATTACGATTCAGCAAGAAAAACCTTCTTATTACATGGTTTGATTATTCTAGAAATATTCAAGGAATGAGGGATGAGAGGATCATGTTTCTCTAATGTAGGAACCTCAACATAACAAGGTCGATGCAACCTCACCCTAGGTTCATCCAGATCATTTAGAATTCATCTAAAAACCCATCCAAATTAAGGAAAAATCAATATAAGGGGGATAAATCAATTAATAGGGTAAATAATCTAACTAAAATTCATTCATTTCCCCTTGTAAACGTTTCATGTGTTCCCCTTTGTATTGGAAAATATCCATAAAGAATGGTGATTACTTTGGTCATTTAAATTCCAACATGACCATCGCCACGGCCTCTACTATAGTCATGATGGTCTTAAATACACCATCCTGGCATGGATATACCTATGGTGTGTTGTCAAGATCTGGGTTGTTTTACCTCACCATAGCTTATACCATGGGTGTGGTGAGATCACCCTTGTCATGGCCCACAGGATCCTTCCTTAAGAACCACATCCATAGCCAGGCCTTAGACTAACCATTTCCCTTTATCCATTTTACACAGAATACACCAAGAACCACCATGGAATTCACCACATCCATGGTGTAGCCCATTTTCGACCAAAGAACCTCCAAAATCTGCTTAAATCCCACAAAACTTTACCAAACCATGAAATAACTTAGATACTCATAAGGAAAGGATGGATAAAATTTTCTACTTACATGAATAAAAATATATAATACTTTATAATCTCTTCCACTAGGGATTTTATTCTTCATGAATCATCTTTATCAGTCTTTCTCGAATAACTTAGGCAACTTAGCTCAAACATCAGACACCCAATCCCAAGTATCTTCCTAGATCCATCCATGCTACCATATGAATAAAATAAGTGGCACCATATCCCACCTCAATACCTTCTCACTCTAGTATACTATCCACATGGTAATTCGACAAAATATTCATATGGTTCCAACTCAGAATCCTTATAGTTGATCATATTTTGAATATCGGGCATGTACATCGAAAGTTGAGAAACATGGAATGCATCATTCATGACTCAGTAACATGGAGGAAGATACAGTTGGTAATTGACTTCTTTCATACATTTATTGATATCCAATGACCCCAAAAACCATAGCACCAGCTTCCCATTCTTTTACAAATGATGATTCTCTAACCAAGGTGAAACTCGCATGAAAACCTAGTCATTAATAGAAAACTCAAAAGTTTTTCTCCAATGATTAGTATATGATATCTACCTATTTTGAGTGGTAACCAACCACTTCTTGATCAAATTTAGTCTCTCAGAGTTATCATATACCATACATGACCTAAAAAATGTTTTATTACCCACCTATTACCAACACAATGGTGAGAAGTATGACTATCTATGGAGAGCCTCAAAACGTCCCATCTGAATAGAATCCTAGAAGCTACTATTTTAATTGAACTCTACCAAGGAAAGGTGTTTATCCCATGCTCTACTAAATCCCAGAATCCCTTCCTAAATTACATACTTAAGGATATGAATCATCCATATTGAATGTACACTGGTCTGTAGATGGAATGTTTTACTAGGCTTCAATTGAGTCCCTAAATCCTTCTACAATCCTTAAAAAAAATATAATGTGAAATTTGTGTCTATGTCAGATATAATACTCACAATATTTTCATATAGTTTTATAGTCTCATGTACATAAAACTTCCCCAAATCATCTACTTAAAGGGTCACTCAAATCTGTAAGAAATGAACTATTTTCATTAATTGATTGACTATCACCCAAATGGAATTATGAATCTTGAGGGTCTTGGGTAACCCCATCAATAAATCCATCATCGTGTCATCCCACTTCCACATAGGAATCATGAGTGTCTATAGTAAACCACTAGGATATTGATTCTTGGCCTTTATCCTCTGGTAGATAAGGCATCATGAGACAAAACTGATGATGTCTCTCTTCATACATGGCCTAAACAACTAATGTTAGATGTCATCATACATCTTCATCAACCATAGATTCATTTCACTTTCAATTCATTAGAATATCTAATCACAACCTCCCACAAGGAAGATGGTACCACCAATCTCTCATTGACATAGATCGTGTCATCACAGTCTAAGGACCACCCTAGAATTGGGTCACTACCTACCAATCATTCTTAGATCACCTCACAGCTAAGATCTAACTCGTGTTCATTCTTTACCCGATCCACTAATATAGATTTTACAAACAAAGGCACATAATTAATGATCATATGATTTATCTACCATTCACTCAATTATTAAACTCTCCATTTTTCATTCCTCATGTGAAGGTTTCTCTCCAAGCTCATGTGTCTATGGATTTCACATGTTAAGAGTATTTTCTATGACATTTTCTTTCCCTAGAGCATAATCCATATCAAAATAAAATATATATGGATACTCCACCCAATACCTCGTCCTTAAATTAAGATCACTTTGAGGAAGATATATCATAATCTATTGTGGTATTTTTTAATAACAAACCTCTCACTGAAGAGATAATTTCACCAACAATTTAGTGCATGGACCACAACTACCAACTCCAAGTAATGTGTTAAGTAGTTCCATGCATGTAGTCATAGCTAACGTGAACCATAAGAAACTACCTGATCCCTATGAATTATCATAGCTCCCAAACCAACACCTTAATAATTTTAGGAAACTACATACCCAATCCTAGGGTCTGAAAATGTCAAAATTATAGTTTTTCTCAATATTATCTTTAGATCTAGGAATTCATCATCACATATATTTTTACACTCAAACATTAATACCTTATTTTTAAGTACTTACATAGGTGATACCAAACAAGATTAGTCTTTTATGAACTTTTTTTAGTATCCATATTTTCTAAAGAAACTTCTAACCTCAAAAATATTCTGAGGGTGATCCCAATACATCACTGCTTCCACATTTTTTAGGTCTACTGAGATACTAGCCGTAGAAAACACATAACCTAGGAAATACACCTACTGAATCCAAAAGTGACACTTTTATGTTTTGGCATATAATTTATGTGCATGAAGTATAATCAATACCATCTCTAACTACCTAGAATTCACATCTGAAGTATTAGAGTATATCAAGATATCATCCATGAACACAATAATGAAAGAGTGAAGATATAGACATAAAATCCTATTCATGGGAGTTATTAACACCATTGGAGCATTTATTAACCAAAAATGCATGATAAGATACTCACACAGTCTATAATTACTCCTAAATTATATATTTTGGATGTCCTGTTCTCTGACTCATAACTGATGATATCCCAAACAAACATCAATCTTGGAGAACCATCAGGCTCCTTGTAACTGATCAATGATATCATCAATCCTAGGTAAAGGATACATATTCTTTATAGTTACCAAATTCAGGTTCCTATAGTTAATATAGATTCATAAACTACCATATTCCTTCTTGGAAAACAACACTGAAGCACCCTAAGGAAATGTGCTCAGCATGATAAAGCCTTTTTCCTCTAAATACATTATTTTCACCTTCAAATATCTCAACTTAATTGGTGATAAATGATAAGTAGTGATCAATATCGGTTGTTCTTAAAGTATAAGCTCAATCTCAAACTCTATTCCACTATCTCATAGAATCCATCAAAACAAATTTGGGAAAAAATCCTAATAATGGTCCACCATTAGAGAAGGAAATAATAGTCTGTTATTGGATTTGTTGTAAGATCCAAGCCTGTCAATCATTCCACAATTGCTCCAATCTATCTCAGGTTTGGTCCCACTCTTCCTGATCCAACTTCTCAATCACCAATTGTCACAAAATTATCTCCATTAGGAATAGTAAAGGATAAACATCTCCTGTAGAAGTTTATTTTCACTTGGTAACTAGTCATCTATTCTATACTGAAGATCAAATCAATGTTAGTCATATCAAGGATCATGAAATCACATATATGTGTGTATCCACCAACTATTATGGGACATCTTGGGAATCTTTATAGATGATTCACTTTATTTCCCAAGGGTGTATCATGAGAAAACAACTCATAAGATAAATTTATCAGTAATTCAATCCCAAAAATAATTTATGATAACATAATTGAATAGGAAACACTCATATTAAACAAGGTAATAGAAAGCATAGATTTAATCAAGACCATACCTTAAACAGTCAATGGTCGCTCACCAATATCAAATGAAACCTAGTCTATTGTGTATATCCTTCCTTCTTCTAAAACACAACCTTAACCCTGCATAATGTGACTCACATGGTTCATAAAATTTTGTGAGGTTTGAAGCTACTACTGGTGTGACTTCCCAGACCCAGATGACACTTAACAGGTGCCTCAAGCTCAGTGGTCCACATGGCCTCAAGCGCATCTCCTGAAATGTCAATGTCTACCGACTAGTAGAGAGGGCCTAGGGTGTGTCCTTAGGGAGACTATGTCCTCATTAATAGAGTGTAGCACAGTGGAAGGAATGTAAATTAATTGTAAATATCAGAAGTAATATAATAAAATAGTGTAAGAAAACCTATGCAATAGATAAACAAGAATAACAATAATTGTATCAACTAAAACAATGATGATGTAATGACATTTCACTATAAAAAATGTAAAACATGTATACAAGAAAATAGGTATAACATGTTCCAAAAAGTAAAAGAAAACAAAGAATACTCCAAGAATCCTGAGATTAAACTCATTCATCTGCTATCAAGCTCCACTCTATCAGTAAGAAATCAAGTGTTTGAAGTTGTATGCTTCCTTTGTCAACACCTGCAGTCATATAATCTACTCTAGGTACCAAACGGCACCTGGAGAGGGTGTGAGATAAATCTAAGTGGGCCACCACCAATGATTTCAATAACATCTATCCCATGTAATGGAATATAGTAGTTTACAGGTATACATATATAAAGTAAAGAAAGCAATACAATATAAATAAATACCTAGTACCTACTTCATCCCTCAACTGGTGTCTGAACAAGTTACCAGCTCATTAATTAAGTAATTACCTTTTAATGTGAATAGGTCATGTGAGGCATATCCAGTACTGATATCACCACGTGATAGTATAAGTAGTGAAGGTCCCAAGACGTAACAAGGAAACCTAACAAAGATATCCAGTAAGGGAGTTATAGGGTAATAACCAAGGTAATGTAGATCTCACAGAACTCTAACTCAGTAGTATCTGATTCTAACTAAGTGGTAAGAGTGTAATACAAGGAGCATAATCCAAGGCATTCCACAATAATGTGCCTACCGAGTTTAAGGTGATCAACCAAGGTAAAATGGGGCTAAGCAAGGACAAGGCCCTGTGGGTTTTCACTATGGAACCTACTAGTCAATACTAGATCCAAGGAGTCTATCTGAGGTATCATGTAATAATGTGAAGGACCCTACAGTAGTATACCAGGCATCCGAGGAATAGAAAAGAACTAGAGTCTAGGTGGGTATCAACCTAAGCGAACTGCATCCTTGAATCAGAATGGGGTTCATAATACCCAAGGTATTCTCCTCTCAGAATACAAGGTGTCATCAAGTCAATCCATTCTTATTTGATATTGTAATCATGTAATCATTCATTAGGTTCAATCCTTGTCTTCCACTAATTTGGATAGGTCAAGTAGCGTTGCAACCATTTAATCAAGTATTAATTAACCATTAAGGCATATTCAATTATTGAGGTTCACTCTGCTTCCTTCCATCAATATGTCAAGGGGTGATATGAACATTTAACCATTATTCAAACTCATTTGATAAGGCTAAGTTATATACTTATTATACTTCCCATTTCACATTTCACATTTAATAATAAAATTTAATCACTTACCTTAGGCAAGTCAAGTGGTGAGCATACATGGTACATGCCATTATGCAATTCTCATTAAACAACAAACCATTTATAATAGAAGGGCTTTCCTTTAGGAAGGTAAAGTGAAGGCACACCCGAACGGTGGCTTAAAAGTACCAAAACACTAAAAACCCAAATATGGCATAACCTTCGACATGGGGCGTATTGAGTTGTGAGTGTAACCACTAATAACTAATCACATATTTTGAAAGAGCATAATCATACGATTCTAGCAAGTATAATCATGGCATGTAAATTTAAGAAATGGATTCTGATGAAATCAGTGGGCCCCACACAAATATTCCAAAATCAACAAACTTTAGGGATGAGTTATAGACCACCACCTTAGGGTTTTATGGTCCTTATCCTTCGATATCAACCCTTTATTTGCCTCGGATCGGAATAGATATAAGAAAAGGCGAAAAATGATCACATGATTATATTTTAGATCGAGAGAAATAGAGAAGAATAATGGCTAAAGATGAATCAAGTACTTACTATTACGCATCCAACGTAACATATGAAAGCTCGATTAGATGTCAGACGAAGGAGATTTCTTGATCTCTGGCTTTGGCCTTCAAAAATCTCCAAAATGAAAGGAAAGGGGATTAATCCCACTGGTTCTCATATTAGGGAAGAAGAGGAGAGTAATTAGATAATTAAGAGAATTTTGGACACTTTAGATAGAATTTTAGCCTGTGCATGGTTTTTCCGCATGGTTTTTCAAACTGTGTGCAAATCGTACAAGATGGTTCTGCCTGAAAAAACATCCTCTGCACGGTTTGATCAAACCGTGCTCAAGACATGCACGGGTACTTGGGTAAAAGTGTAATTTTCATGGTTAGGCAGCATGGTCATGTGCCAACCATGCGTGGTAGATCTGTTCAAAAAAATATAATCTTCATGGTTTTCCAAACCATGTAGAATACCTGCATGGTTTACTATAAACCATGCACCAAGCTAGTTTTCCCCAAAATATGGGTTTAAAGATCTAAACAAGACCCAGACACCCTTGTAACCTTTACTAACTCATTAGGTATTCATATTAGGTCCAAAGTAGATATTTAGACTGAAAATTAAAGGATCCATTCCTAAGTGAAAAACTCGGTTCTTACAACTGGGGACCCCAAACAAACCCCTGAGTTACAGCCTAAATCTATTCTATACCATTGTGAGAACCTATCTATAATTCCCTCACATATAACTATATAAGATTCCCAATATTACTTCACTAATAACACTTGATCTGATTCCTTGTGAAAAATGTGTGAAAATTCCCACTCTATACACAGTTAATACACTAGGGACCCCCTCCTTATATAGAAGGTGTTGAAGAACCCTGGATTTGCACCAGCTGTTTGTCACTACTTGAGTGTGAATACTATGACTTCCCATTCCTACTACCATAAGTATCACTAGGAAGTCCAATGAAGGTTGGAATAATACCTGCAACTTTTTCCTCCTCTAGACCCTTCTCGATTATCTAGGATTTTCAAAACTCCTCTGCATATGTTGTTAGATCAAAGCACCCAACTTGAGGCTTCAACTATGGTCAGAGTTCGATCTTTAACTTTATGACCTTCTATGCCTCATTACTAGATAATATGGGACCAAAGTGAAGTGACTTTATGAAACATTCCAAGTAAGAAGACATCATCATCTAGCCCTGCTGATGATCCATGAAATCCTAAGTGCGTTTCAGCTCCAATGTACCTAGAAAAAAATCCCTTAATAAAAAAATTTTATTCTCATCCTACTCAAACTATCAAGTCTCCATTCCTATCTCATGACACCCCGCCACCTCCTAGTGGGTCTTTGAATAATAAATTAGGATAGCTTCACTCGATAGTCCTCTAGAGCCTCCACTAGATCAAACATTCCCTCAAAGACATCAATCTAGTCCTCCGCATCCTAAGGACATTTGGTTCTCTATAAGGATGGAGGGTGATGGAGATGAAAGTGTTGAGAATTTTTTAACATAGTCTTGGAAAATTCTCCACAATTAACATGAACTATGTGGAAGAATCCTGGCTTAAGTGGACCTTATACCTAAACTACTAGAGTGGTTTCAAGATAATTATTAATCATGTATAGTGGGAGAACTAAAATATCCTCTCTTGTAGGTGAATTTTGTATAGCTCCACCAAATATTCTAGTTAATTATTTCTGAGGACTCATGCTTCTAAAATTCCAAATTAACATTTAGAAATCCTATAACAACTCACTTAAGCATTTATAAGGCACACGAGAGGGATTTCTATGGAAACCTATCCTAGAAGGCTAACCATATCAAGAGGGAACAACACTCCTAGTACTAATCAATTCTCTTCATACCCACACATTAATCACAATCATATATATATATGTGTGTGTGTGTGTGTGTGTGGGTGTGTGTGTGTGTGTGTGAGCACAGTAATATGATCAGGTTTAACTAACTAATGATAAAATAGATATATCACAATAGATAGCACATATCAATGAATTTAATTAAATCTCTACCATGCATCACTCAACAGGAACATATATATATGACATGTGATCATAATTTCCTAATAATAATGCATAAATTCACCCAAATCCCATAAAATAGTAACAACACAATATGATCATGATCAATATCAAACTGTAAAACATTAATTGTAATAGAAGTCTCAATAACAATAACTCAGATGTCTATTAAACATGTGTTAGTCAAGAAAACATGAAACTCCCCTACCCAAGTCCAACATATCCTGACACTTTTTTACCTTTACCTAATGATATTCAAGAAGAAAGGGGGAAATCTCCTTTCATACCACTTTACAACACCCCGAACCGAATCACTAGGTCCGATCTGGAGTTCCACATAGCCTCATGCATGTCTCTCCATACACAAGAGGATATCAACTATCAGTGAGGTTATTAATGTCAGTGGTGGGGATACTATACCCTCAGTATCAGTAAATACAAATATAAAAAAAATAACAAGGAATAACACATTGAAATAAAATATAAATGCTACAACAAATAGCATGGAATGTATCTTAAGTCATACAGAATAATAAAACAAGGACCCCCAAAGTGGAAGGTCAAAAAATAGTATGATCATGACTATTAAGTGAATACAAAATTTTGGAATCATTCTAGAGTATGTCTTAGTATTTCCTTTGATCATCATTCTCCATCTCCTAGATTCTTATTATTGCGTACTTTTCCTTTCCTGTATTGGTTATCATTAATTTTTCTCATGCATTGAGATGCCCATGTAGGGTATGAGTATAAACCTAGCAGGAAACCACCAGTACATCTTTAACATGAGTGAACATGTATAAGACTGTATTACATGATAATAAATATACAAATAGGTAAACAACAAACAATCACACCAAGAGGTTTTTCACTATCCAATCCACCACAAACCCCCAATCATACCTTCTTCGGCTCCATAAAAAATATGTAGTCAAAAAAGATTCATGAACTAGGTTCAAAAAAAAGATCACCACACATATACCATATCATCCATAAGGAAAACATCTCCCAGTATTCATGAGGCTAACGAATCTTGAGTCAAGCTACAAGGTTGATGTATCCCTTCACACTCATAGGTCAAACCATAAGGTCATCATACCTTTTATCTACCTTGGGTCAAGCCACATGACTTTTATGTCCTAGAATTACTTTAGGTTAATACTCAAGGCTTTCATACCCATTTCAGTTTCTTAGTCCACCATCATTATCATCACATGTCAACATGCTCTCCAGCTAAGGCATAACCAATCCAAAATATTCCACATGTCATTCACTACCAAAATTGAAACCTCCAAAGGTCATACATTACAAAAAAACAGTATAGAAAATATATTCATAGCCAGTATAAAATGAATGAGTATCATTATCCATACACACAGACACATGTGATCATACTCAAACATGGGTTTCACAACCTACTCATGCATGAACATGTGATCAAACGTCAATAATGGTCTCACTGGATACACATGCACACACATATGATCAAACTCAAGCATGGGATAAACCATATAATCACACAATTTCATATAATTATAAAAATAATATACATGGACTCTACAGGGTAAGGAAATTCCAACCTGAAGTGTATTGACATCAACATCATGGTTCATCCAGAGTGTCATCACTCGAACCACATTCACACACCCACCAGAATAAGTTTTCACACCAAGAGTTATAAAAAATTATTCCAATACAATATGATATGGTTATAGAATGATATTTAAGAAAGAACCAAGACAAGGGTACAATAATATCATATCCAATGAAAAATACCTACAAAGGCATTCTTCAAAACTAGTTGAAGTATAGAGAACTTCTATTTCTCATGGAACAACGAACAAAGGAGAAGAGGAAAGGGTCCCACTATTATAATTCAATAAGAAAAACCTCTATATTACATGGATTAATTATTCCATAAATGGTAAATCAATATGTTCAATAGGATCAAGTTTATCCAAAACAATAACCTCAATGCAATAAGGATGATTCAACTGCACCCTAGGTTCATCCGGAGCATTTTAAATTCATCTAAAAATTATCTAGATCAAGGAGACATAAAGAAAGGAGGGGAAAATAAATTAATGTGGGAAAATTGAAATAAAATTCATTTAATACCCTTCATAAAAATTCAACATATTTCCCCTTTATACCAATCAAGATTCATGAAGAACAACAGTCATTTCAGCCATTTGAATTCCAGTCCAACTATCCCCATGGCCTCTACTATGGTTGTAGTGGCCTTGAGAACCCTAGTCTGACATGGCTAGCCCTATGACATGTTTTCAAGATCCATGTAATTTTACATCAACATATACCTCACCATGGGAACAGTTAGGTCTCCCTAGATATGGCCTATATGATCCTTCCTCGAGCACCATGGTCATGGCCATGACTTGGCCTAGAAATTTCCCATTGTTTATTTCATAAAACTACCATGGGACACCACAGCTTGAACCACAGACATGGTATAGCCTGTTTTGGACCAAGTAATATCAAAAAACCTCCAAAATATATTCAAATATCACAATAGTTATCTCAATCATGGAAAAACTCAGATACTCATAAGGAAAGAATGAATACAAGGTTTTATATACATAAAAAAATATTTTGAGACTTTATAGATAATTACTTAAATACTATATTAAAGGAATCGTCATTATATGATTCCCTAGAACATGATTCCTTATAGGAATTGTTAAGATAAAGGCTAGTATCAACAAACTCATCAGAAATTAAATCTCCCTTAAAATATGTTTGAGACTTAGGAGAGTTTGTGGATCTATATGAAACATTTTGAGCACGGATTATACTCATAGAATCAGAAGGAGAAATACTAATTTCATCTTTGTGGGCCATTAAGGATTCTACGTCTAAATCAATAGCCACATTTAGTTAAATTTATTAAAAAGGGTATGGAACTAATTCATTAGGTTCTAAACCTCAATCTGATATATCCTTAGGACTTACAGGGACTTTAACCACATTAAATTTTACATAGAGCAGTTTATTGTCAGCTACCCAAGTTTTTCTCTAGGGATTATAATTAACCATCATTTACTTACAAATATTTTGAGTGAGACAAAAACTACTAGGTGAAATAGGCTTTTCCTTCCACTGAGGAACAAATACATTGAACTCTAGTTAGGTTGAAATAAACATGGGTATGTTAAAGAAGTAAACTTTGAAGAGGGTTTATATAACTCTTCTATATGACTCATAATATATCTAGGTAGGATTATTTGTATTCCATTTCTCATCAGATATAGGAAAAAAATATTAATGCCTTAATATACTTAAGTTTTCCCTTTCTAGGATAAATCAAGTGTTGAATAAACTTCACCAACAATCTTCACTCGCCATCTAGTTTAATAGAATTTGATATTCTTAACTCTCCATTAGCTCCTATAGAGCTTTTTCAATCTTCAAATGAGAATGATTAATGGGATAATAACTTTGATGGTCTTCATATTCCCCACCATATGTCACTTTCAAACTCTTAGCCCATTGTTTCTATAAGAAGGCCATCTTCTCTCTATTTATAAAGGTCTGAATTTCATCCTTTGATTCGCCTATTTCAAACTTAAAATTCAAATAAATGACTTTGACTAATTGAGTTATATTTTCTTTTATTCAAAGGAGGTTGTGTATATGGAAATACAAGGACTGATGCTCACTTGGTTCACACTATATTTCAGCAAGAACTGAAATTAGATGGTTGGGATTTTGTTTCAAGAAATGAGGTGAGGGATATGGTTTGAAATAAAAAGGATTTAAGGTATTATGAGAGGAGTGATGATTCTAATATTGATATTTTAAAAAACATTTAGGGCATTAAATAAAATAACACAAAATTGTAATGAGTTTTAATAATATAATAATAATATTTTAATGCTCAGACAGACATGATAGGTATACTGACCATGTGAGAAGTCTACCACTTAGAGGTCACGGCAGATTTTCATACCTCAAGACCAATGAACATGGTCACTTGAATGTATTATGGTAGGTTAACCTACTGCGTGATCATTTTTACATGGTAACTTAACTTACAATATGAATTAGTACTTATAGTCACTTGAATTGACATATGAATTAACACTTAGAGTCACTTGACTTTCTGTAAGAATTAACACTTATGATCACTTGACATACCATAGGAATTAACAATTAAGGTCACTTGACTTACCATATGAATTAACACTTATGGTTTCTTCCAATATTTGGAACTGAATAATTATTAGATCAATTTTAAACCATGAAACTATCAATTAATTTTAATATAAGATAAATATTAACATAAAACTAATAAATAAAAGAATAAATCACCAAAACTTATTAAAACAATATCCAATATATAACTAAAATAAGAAATGAAAATCTTAAAAAAGGAATTGGGCATAATTAATCATTCCTAAATCATGTATGATATAACTTAATAAATCTATATTCAAAGAATTTAAAAAAATATCAGCAAGATATTGTTTAATACCAATGAATTAAAAAGTGATATCACCCTTTTGAAAATGATCTCTTAAAAATTGATATCTTATATCAATAGGTTTAGTCCTATAATGAGATAATGGATTCTTTAAAATTTTAATAGCACTTACATTGTTATAGATTATAGGAACATATCTAAATTGATAACCATTATCTAGTAATGTGTGTTTCGTCCATATAATTTGTGTACAACACCTTTATGTGGATATATATTCAGATTAATTAGCATATAGTGCAAAGGAATTATATATTTTACTACTCCATGATACTAGATACTTCCATAATGGGTGACATGTACTGGAGGTATTTTTTCTATCTAACTTATAGCCCCTAAAATAAGCATCATAATTGTTAAATAAATAAAAATTACGTTATTTAGAGTAAAAAAATCCAAAAATTAATTGTGTTCTTAAGTTATTTAAAAATTCTTTACACAACATTTACATGAGATTATTTTGGGTTTTCTTAAAAATGAGCATTGTAACACCTTGATATTTTATGCTATATTTATTTTTAAATAAATATAATTTATTTGATAGCTAGATTTACATGAAATGCTGAGTTTAGATGAATTGAAAAAAACTATTGAAATATTATTATGTGAAAATAATATCATTTTTTCATTATTATTATCTTAGGTTAATTTTTTGATATTTTTTTAATATGATTTATTTTTTAGCGAATAGTAAAAAAAATTGTAAAACTGTCATTTATTTTCTTTAAATAAAGTAATTTAAAATTATTAATATATTTTGGATTTTCAATTAAATTTATATAAGATCCATTTTATTTACATTAGGATCATCATTTTACATGATTTTGATATAAGTCAATTTTTAATCTTAGAAACACAATTTTCAAGAAAATAGTTTTTCATCACATTTTGTGGATTTATTTTTAAATTAATTTCTAAAAATTATAGGAATTTAATTTTATAAAATAGATTCCATATTTATAATCATAAGATTCTAATTTAGAAAATAGTTTTTTTTTATTTTTAGGCATTATGAATAGTAATTGTGGTACATTTTATCACCTCGATTAAGGGTAAATCGAGTAATTAAAGATAAAAATAATGTGATAAGGAATTAAAAATATATCCAAAACTTGAATTTATTTAATTTGATTATAGGAATTCAACCATATATATAGTAAATTATAATATATAGAATTTCTATGCCATTTTCCTTTGACGATGACATTTAAATTATTTTAAGTAAAGAAAATTACCAAATGTAGCTCTATTGAATTTAATATCTCTAAAAATATTATATAAGGATAAAAAATGGATAAGTTTATTAATGAATATTTATTTAAAATATTAATTAATTTTTTTATCATGGTAATTTATTTTAAATTTTTATTTATGATATAATTACCTTAAATGCTTACCTGGAACCGACATAGTGTTTTTATAAGTAGTAGAAAAGTCAGGTAAATTATTTTAAAAAATCTAAAAGTAATTATTTTTGGGTGAGTTATATTTCCCTATGAATTTTATAGATAAATATAATATATTTGGTATATTTTAAATTTTTATATTTAAATTATAAAAGGTATTCATTTTTACTGACTCTTTAAAATTTATTTCTTCTTATACTTATTATAAATCTATTATACCCATCATAAAATAAAAAAAATTAGTATAATAAATATACTGAGATGTTATTATGATTATGATACAACCATTTTCTATCTCTTTTCCATCCAACAAAAAGTGAAAGCATCGCTCATGCGTACGTATGTCTTACCATCTCCACGTAGCGATATAATTCATTTTTCATCACCACTTTATTTGGATGGTTATAAAGAATAATGATTATATATGAAATTTATGACATGTTTATACATCTAAAATTATAATATCATATCTACCTTCTAACCTTCCAATATAGTGGAAGATGATAATGTTGCTCGAGCGTACGTGTGGACTCCCACCTCCACAAAGCTATGTGAATCGTTTTTTATTTATACTTTACATAGATGGTAATAAGGATTGATTTAATGAATATATATGATATATATGATATAATAATTATTCTATAATTTTTATCTATTATTTACCTTTATTTATTTCAACTGTAAAAAATGTTCATGCGTATGTACATCCAACCATCTCCATGAATGGTGTAATTCATTTTTCTGTATATAAATTTTATAGATAAATATGTATATAATGAAAATATATGATATTTAGATCATGATTAAAATTATGGATATGATATAACTATAATCAAAGTAAAATGACCAGAACTACTGAACTAAAATTCTCATGAAAAACGAAGTAGTTAACACCCAAAACAATGATTGTAAAAAAATATTATTAAGAAACAGGTGTTAAGATGTTATACATGGATCATATATGATATTATAGATATGCATATATTTTTATTTCTTAATTATAACAAATATAAATTTATTATAAATTAGGTTAAAATTATTTATGATGAGATTCAAACTTGAGGTAAGGGATTTCATCTCAATTTCCACTCCATTGATTCATATTTGGTATTATGCGCTTATTTATTTTTATGTGGTGTATATAATACCAATTTTATATATTTAACATGAATATATATATATATATATATATATATTCATGATTATTAAATTTTAAATTAAATTTTACTCTTTCAAGGGGTTGCAATTTAAAAGTTACCGAAGAAGTAAGAATTTATTTTACAATCTCATTTTTTTGGGATTGTATTTATTTTCATTGAAAGAATATTATAATTTATCCTTCATAAACTCTAAATATTTTCTTATCATCTGGATATGTAAGGAGTATCTAGGTTTTCTTCCAAATTTTCCTTTATTTGGAACTTAAATCAAACAAATAAATGTTTAAAATAAAAGTCAATCTTATTTCTCTTTTTGAATAGGTATATTTTTCTTCCATATCCGTATTTTTCAAAATTGTTTTAAAAAAATATTTTTTATTTACTAAAATGATTTATTAATGAAATTTTAAGTTATAATTTACTTTTTAAAATGTCTAAAATGAATATTTAAAAAGTTTTTTAAAGGTTCATTTTAGAATTTCTTTATAAAATTCAAAAGGAATGGTTTTTTAACATATATGGTGTTAATGAATTTTCCCACCACCATAACCATTTTACACTATTTATATTGTTCTATAATTTTTAAATGATTTTATAAATAAAACTATTTAATAAAATATTATTTTCATACTTCTATTTTATTTTATTTATTTCTCTAAAGGACATGATCTTAATACAAAACCTATATTTCTGATGAAATGATGGTCATTTTTTTCTATTATTAATTTTATAGTAATCAATTTTCTCTTAAAAAATTTACTTTCTTATGATCAGTGGATATTAAATTTCAATTAAATTTCCATATTATTAGTATTATGGATATGATCATTTACTAAACTGCATACCATTTCTACATACGGTTTTTTACTTTTAAAGCTAATTGATTGGATATGGAAATATTAATACTCTGTATTATTTACTCAATATATACATTTATTGATAATACATATTATTTATGAATTAAATTGATCATTTAATATATGAGGAATGCATTGAACATGCAGTGGCAGGTGTATCCCAGTTATAGATAGGCTCTTAATGCATCAACATGTCTCATGATACAAACCACTTGGCCAAATTTATTAAATGGTTTATTGGTGTATACCTACACATTGATTAAACTATATTTATACAAAAACCCGATGGTAAAGATATCATGATGTATGAGATCATGACATTCAATATTAATCATGTATTTCCTTGAGAATTCTATTATTATTATCCATGAGATTACTACTTTGATATTATCCATGGTTGAATTTAGTGCTCAAATTATTGAATAAATTTCATGTGTTTTTAGTTATTTACTTTTTCATATTGAATATTCCATATTTACTCATGATAGTTTTCACTGTATGTAAATCTTACTGATAATTTGATATCATCCTTTATTTTTTTTCTTTCCACGGGATATGAAGAAGGATATTATAAATAATATCAAGAATGCAAGGATTTGTCTTATACTACATATTTTATATTTAAAATGGAATATAAAAATCATGTATACATATAGTTCTTCAAGAATACTAAACTAGTCAATATTTGGTGATGTTATCCCTTATATCTTATGCCTCTTTAATTAAGTATACATCATATCTGGGTTACAGGAGTTGGGGTTGTTACAATTGGCATTAGAGAAAGTTTAGTAAAAACTTTGGGAACTATATTTTAAATAAACTTAGCTAACATGAGAATTATAATAATATGTTTTAATATTAGAGAAATTTTACCATTATAGCGTTTTTTATTTTATGGATCAATATTAATGATGATTATGAGATAACTCAGTGTGTTCCATTATTTAGTGATGTTGATTAAAGGAAAAAAGGGAATCAAAACTTGTAGTCAATATAGGGATTTCCCTATTGAGCAAGCCAATATAGCTGGTGTTAGAACTGAGTAGATCATGGACTAATTATGGAATTTGACTCAGGTTATTAAAAACAACCCTTCTCGTATGGAGAAACCTATCATTTCACAGTGTGATTCAATTATTTTGGATCACTTCATGTGATATAAGCCTCCATATTTTAATGAAACTACTAATCCATTGGTATCTGATTAATGGATTAATTCCCTTAAAAAGACATTCTTATATTTGGGATGTAATGAAAGTGAAATGTTTGTCCTAGAATTGCATTCTTTAAAAGGTTAATTTGATCAATGGTATTCATTGATCCAGAATACTAAAGGGGATAAATAAATTTAAAGCATTTAATGGATAACTTGTAAATTTATATTCTTTACTAAATACTTCCATCAAAAATAGCATGCTAAAATATAGATTAAATTCCTAACTTTAAATTAGATGGAGGAAGAAAGTGTGGAAAAGTATGAGGCTACCATTATAATTATATCTCTACATGCTTTGGACTATATACGTAATTTAGAAATCAATATTGATTGTTACTTTGAAGAGATTAGGATGAGTCTTTTAAGGGTACCAGTTTATCAAATGTTTTCACCGTATGATGATATATTATCAAGTTCCATTAAGATAGAGAAATAATTTTCTAGATCCTATATCTTCAAGGTAAATAAAGATAATAATAGGTTGGTTGAGAACCAAGAAAAAGGGAATGATTTAATGAATAATAAGGTAATAAAGTAATTTATATCACATAAAAAATATGTAAAGAAATATCCTGGAAAATGATTGAAAGGAATGGGTGTTTATTACAAGTGTGGAGATAAGGGTCATATGGATAATGAATGTAATGAAAAGAAAGAAACCAATGATATATTGTGCTTCAACTATAAATAGATAGATCACTATTCAAACTAGTTCCCTAAGTATCAATGGAACTTACCACATAAGAAATCTGGGGTAGAAGGCCAAGCATATGGAATTACAACAATCGAAGTGGAATTTCCTAGTTATTTAGTGAAAGGTACACTTAAAATCCACTCTAGAAGTCAAAATGTTTTATTTGATTTAGGTTATATGCACTCTTTCATATCTAAAGAATTTTCTAAGGGTATCACATCACCATATTAGTGATTAGGTATTGAGTTGTAAGTAAAAACTCTTAATGATATGATGATCCTATCTCAATTCTATAACTCCTCTCCGATATAAGTTTATGGGAATGTGCTTCTTATAATTTTATTCTTCCACTAGTTAAATTTGATGTAATTTTGGGCATGGATTGGATCTATTGATATAGATCCCATGTCAATTTTTTAGGAAGTTAAGTTACATTTGATATTCCAAATCAACCTACAATAGTTTATCGATGTGAGGATGAACTTGAACTCCCAATGGAAATTAATTCCATCATAAGGGTTTTTCTACCTATTAATCAAGGATATTTATCACATATAGTTGGTGAGAAACTCAACATTGAGGATATTCCTATTTTATAGGAGTTATTTTATTTATTTCTAAAATAGTTTACTAGTATTTTCCTAAATCAAGAAGTTGAGTTTTCAATATAACTCATACCTATTGCTACAAATTTTTCAAATATTCTATATAAAATAGCCCTGATTGAGTTAAAATAATTGAAGAATAAACTCTAGGAAAATATAGATAATTTATTCTTTAATTATAGTGATTAATGATGGGGTGAACCTATTCTTTTTATTAAGAATAAATATGGTTCAATGTTTCTTTTCATTGATTATCATAAACTTAAAAAATATTCTATTGAGAAAAAGTATAATTTACCCCATATAGATGATTTTTTTATCAATTATGAGGAGATAAATATTTTTCCAAGATTGATCTTCAGTTTGAATATTTCCAGCTAAGGTTTGAGAAGGATTATATACCTAAGATATCCTTTTGTATGAGGTGTGGTCATTATGAATTTATAAAAATTCTATTTTTACTTTCCAATGTTTCTACCATATTAATGGATTTAATAAATATAGTCTTTATAGATTACCTTGATCGATTTTTGGTAGTATTTATAGACTATATTCTTATATATTTTAAGGGTTGGTAAGATCATGAAGTATATTTAATGATTGTGATGATGAATCTAGGGAAGGATAAGTTATATTGAAAATTTACCAATTGTGAATTTTTGATACAAAAATTCTCATTCTTAGGTCATAATTTCAAGTGAGGGTGTATCAATGGATCCTCCAAAGATGGAAGTTATTAAGTAATGGACTAGACCAAACATAGTAAATGATATCTTTATTATTTTTGGATTGGTTGGATATAATTGATTCTTTGTGATATATTTTGCATGACTATCTAATACACTCACCAAGTTGAATCATAATGGGGTTAAGTTCTTATGGATAGATGAATGTGAGGATAATTTCAAATAACTGAAGAGAAGGTTGGTCAATGAACCTATTCTAACTCTACCATATAGTTGAGAATAGTTTTTGATATATAATTATTCATCAAATAAAGGACTAGAATTATTCCTTATATGTGATGATATGGTAATAGCTTATGAATCTCACAAATTGAAAATTAATGAGTAAAATTACCCGACTCATGATTTAGAACTAATAGCGGTAATTTTTTTCATTGAATATATGGAGGAATTATATGTATAATGAAAGGTGTGATATATATACTCACTATAAGAGATTGAAATATATATTTACATAGAAACAGTTGAATATGATATAGAGAAGATGGATGTAGTTGATCAAAGATTATACCTACTAAATACATTACCACCCTAGGAAGGTGAATAATGTAGACAATGCTCTCAGTTGGAAAAAACATGCTAGTTATTATATGATGAATACTAAAAGAGATCCAATATTTATATATTTTAAGAATATGCATCTTGGAATCTTAATAAAATGGGGAAAATATTAAATTTCTCATATGAATGTTAAACCATCCATTCATGATATAATTAAGAAGGCATGGAAGGAATACATGAAATTTTAGAAGAATGTGATAAATGTTCATGATTTTAACCATGATCATGATATAATGATAAGGTTAAAGAAACTAAGTATGTGTCCCATAAATACCAAAGTTTAAGGAGTTGTTAGATGAAGCTCATGGTTCATCATTATCTATTCATACTAAAAATATAAAGATATACTAAGATTTGAAAGAATATTTCCGGTAAGATAACATGAAAAGGGATATTAATGAGTATTTATCCTGATACCAGGTGTGTCAATAAGTTAAGGCTGATATGTATAATTATAAGGTGGTGTTATAACCATTACCCATACCAAAATATAAATTATAAAACATTACCATTGATTTCTTCATCAAACTCCCCAAAACATCTAAATAGAATAATGCTACTTAGGTTGTAGTCAATAAATTTATAAAATTGGTTCATTTTATTACTATTAGTGAAGATTTATCTCTTGATCATCCTAATTAGTTATATATTAATAAAGTTGTGTGATTTCATGTAATACTTCTCTCAATCGTATTTGATCAGGATCTGAGGCTTACCTTGAAGCTTTGGAGAATCCTTTAGCAGGATATGGCTATAGAGTTGAGTTTCAGTAATTCTTATCATACTTGGATAGATATTAAATCTAAGAGGACCATTAAAAATCAAGAATATTTTTTAATATCTTTATCTATGGATTTAAAAGGTTCTTGGAATCAACACCTTTCTTTGGTAAGATTTTCTTACAAAAATATCTTTCACTCGATCATTCATATGGATCCTTATAAAGACATATATAGAAGGAAGTTTAAAACTCCAATGTGTGATGATAAATTTGAAGAAATAAATGTATTGAAACCTGATATAGCTGAGGAAATGGTAGAGAATGTTATATACATTCAACATCACATTAGGGAAATGTAGAGTCAACAAAAAGAGTTATACTATCAATCGCCAGTGACATAGAGAGTTAAAATTTGGTGATAAGGTATTCCTATGAATATATACTTGGAATAAGTTTATGGGATTTGGAAATATGGTAAATTTTATCCCAAGATATATCATTCCCTTTTAAATTATTGATCATATCAAGATAATATCTTATCACTTGGAGCTTCCACCAAATCTCTCTTAAATTCACGACATGTTCCATGTATCTATCCTAATAAATTAAATACCTAATCATTCACATGTAATGAAATTATATTTCATACAGCTAGATAAATATCTAAATTATGAAGAACAACCAATGGTGATTCTGTATCATAGAGTGAAAGTGATACGAAATAATATTGCACGCCTAGTCAATGTTTTGTGGTGAAATCATAAAATTAAAGAATCTCTATGGGAACCTGAGGATGTGATGAGGTGTAAATATAATCAATTGTTTATATTAGTTTTATGGAATTTAAAAGTTGAAATTATTATAAGTTTCTATAATGTAACACCCTAAACTATTATGATATATTTCTCTTTGAATAAATCTAATTTCTTTGATAGCATACTTTACATGAAACGGGAAGTTTAAATGAACCAAGAAAAGACTATTTAAATATTATTATGAAATATTCGTATTTGAAATAATAAAATTATTATTTGAAATTATAATACCAAATTTTACTTTGATTGAATTTTTGGTATTTTTTAGATAAGTTTCATGTTTTGATGAATAGTAAAAAATACTAAATTTTAATTGAAAACAACTTTTTTGTATAAATAATTTATAGTGATAAAATATATTTTTTATTGGTTTTAAAGTATAATTATATCAATTTTATATTATTTAATCCAATTTAGTTCATTTTAATTAATTTCACATTTAATTTTGATATAAAAACATTGCAGTCTTTTGAACATTTTCACTTTAAAAACTCATCTTCTCGTTCTGCCTATGGGATTAATTTTAAATTAATTTTAGCCAATTATGTATTTTGAATTTTTAAAAATGAATTCAATATTTTGAATCAGAAGATTCAAATCTAGTAAATAGTTCCCTTTTATTTTTGGACAAAATTAATAGTATCATTAGTAATTTTTATTACCATAGTTAAGGGTAAATTGGGTAATTAAAGGTAAAATAATATTATAAATATTATAAAATTACCCTAAAATTTGTCCTAGTTTTATTATATGAGAAATTTTCGACCAAATTAATCCTTAAGAAGATTTTATAGCCTATTGTATCCACTTTTATTACTTTAAGCCTTTTGTAGTATTTTATTTTAAGGAAATTAAAATATATCATACTGATGTTTTTAATAAGTATTACATTTTTAATATATGGTTATTCAGAAGATATCTAAAACTATAAATATTAATTTTAAATATAAAATATTTATATTCATCGTAATGATTTATTTTCAATTTTTAGGAAAGAAATAATTAAATTAAATTCCTTCACAATGATAATGCAGTAATTCTTTAATTAATGGACATATCAAATAAATGTTATTAAAAATATTAAAATAAATATAACTTGATATAGTTAATTTCATCAACAAATTTTATATATGAAATAGACCTATTATGGATTTATTAAAGGTTTTGGTTTGAATTTATCTTGTGTATTAATATTTTTAAAAAAGTTGAGTAATGAATAGTATCCAAATTGATATTAATGATATTTTAACATAGATAATATTTTATTAAATGATATAAAATTTATAAAAATAAAAAAAAAATGGAAAATTTATTTGTATAAGACTTAGAATTTCATAAATGATCCATTTATGGTTCCTTTTTCATTTTATAGTAAATACACATGTTGTCACGGTAAGAGTTAAAGGGTTTAATAAGGATTAAAATCAAATGATTAGGGTAATAATGAGACCTAAACTTGTATAGAAATTATTAGATGATATTATTTCGACCCATAATCATATTATCTTATAAATAACTTACTTTTGATCCATTTTTAATTGAAAAAAAATTTATATTAATTAATATTTTGAGAGTTTCTAAAAGTGTTACTCACCTCAATTATAAAAAGGAACCTCTTACCTCACTTAATCACACCAATTTTATCCTTATATCTTGACCAAACCATGTTCATTTATCTTCCAAACATACTTATACAAGTTATGGAGATCTTGGTCTTCCAAAAATAACAACCTAGGATCCCTAAAGAATAGATCTAAAAGAAGTCTTCCAATGAAGTGGTAATCATTTTTACCAACTCATCCGTATTCATTTCTTCTTATACTTTTTCTTCATATGTTGTTTACATTATAGATTAATAACTCCAGTATAATATATATTCATATATTTTATTATTATTATGGGACAACCATATTTTACCTTTTATCCATCCTACAAAAAACAAAAACATCGTGTGTGTGTGTGTGTGTGCATACGGCTTACCGTCTCCACATCATGGTGTAATCTGATTTTCATCACCACTTTACTTAGATGAGTATAATGATGGAAATAGTAGATATATGTAATGACCTGAACATTTATGAATAAAATTACCTTTATTTTAAATGTATTATGGATATATAAAACACATTCACTTCTTTTTTTATTGTATCCAATTGGATTTAAATGACCGTTAAGTATTCTTATTGTTGATAATATAGCCATTGAACAATGATCACATTACTAGTATAAATATAGGTTTTTAAAAAATCCTTTTGGAATAGAAAAAGGAAGTGATGGTCTCAACCAGTAGGATCATACCCTATGAATTCCATTTATCAGAGATTTCAAGGGAAATAGTATTTTTCGTCTTTTCCCTAGACCAAGCCCAAGCTGAGATCCAACAACTTAAGAAAGAGTGAAACTGTTTACGGGAGAAGTTCAAATTTATCGAGATCACAGCCCAAACCATGTTCACCGAATGGCCCCATGAAATCACCACCATCGTACACCTTACTCTTAGGGAGTATACTGGTGTAATAAAGGGATATGTAACAAGACACTGGCATTATTATTATGTACATTATTTTTGTATAGAATAATTAATATACTTTCATTCTATTATTGTTACTTTGTAAATGATTTTTAAATCACAAATAGTATTATTATTTTTGTTAATATTCAAATTCAATTAAGAAACATATTTTTATAAATTAATGTATTTTTAAAATAAATAATATTCTAATAAAATTTAATTATTAAAATAATTTTATTAAATATAAATGATCATGAAGTCAAATGTAATTTTTATTAAGGTATATTCAACTAAATATATGTTTTTTCTTTAAAATAATGTAATTTTAGGTTTATTTAATTTATTTTATAAAGACTTAGTGAATCCTCCAAGACATATAAAATATTTTAATATTTTAAAATCATTTCCTTGAAAGTGTGACTCGCCTCCACGTAAGAAAGGGAAATATTTTAATATATAAGGCCCTTATACTTATAAAATAATGTATACCACTCACCTTTTCTATAAAATATGGGAAAAACCATGGGATTGTTTGTGATTTTGAATATTTCAGTGTGTAGTGTCCAAAACCAAAATAATAAAGAATTCCCCCGCCTTTCCTATATAAACCCACCCAAGAACTCATTCATTTTCACTCAAAATCCTTGAAGCTCATAGACACTCTTTTATCTACTCCTTGGAGTCCTCCCAAGGTTCCCCAATCTCCCAATAAGCCTCTCCCAGTCCTTTGGGATCACACATCCAAGTAAGGGTTCCTTCATTTCTCATTTTTTATCCAAGTTACCTTATATTGTTACATCCTTATATTTTCAATTACAAATGATTGGATATGTTTTTGCACCTCCAACATACTGCCCTTATTATTTATAAATGATGAGGTACCCTATTCTCTCTCATTAATCTCTCCCATGTATACCCATTACCATGTCGAAACTCCGTAAGGGATTTCTCTATTTTCATTTCCATTCAAGAATTTATTTTATATTATGCATCTAAATTCCATTTCATATGTTGGGATATTATGTTATATTATCCCCTTAATTCCATTTTCATGTATAAATGATGAGATTCCCCTTTCTCTCTCATAAACCCATTTTAAAAATTTCTATTTGACGTCATTATGCTGTTGAAAGTGCACCACGATTTTCCATGCCAAAAATCATTGTGTAGTGAATACCCTGACCATTTCTCTATCATGTGTATTAACCTTTATGCTCATGTACTTATTGATTGGGAACTTACATTTATGTATTAAACATTCCTTATTTGTGGAATAAATTATTATGTTTAATTATTTTGTGTTATATGATCTATATGGAACACTTATACATGAAAACGAAATGATGATGAAGGGTGCACCCTGATAGCAATCCAATGCATTGGGTAATGTTTAGTATAATGAAACTCCATGTTCAATGAGGGTTTATTCATGATAATTCATTTTCAATGAGTATTTACTCATGATAATTCATGTTCAATAAGGATTTACTCATGTTAATTCATGTGTAATGAGGGTTTACTCATGCTAATCCATGTGTAATGAGCCTTGGATCATGCTAATATCATGTTGTATATTGTTTACACATTTCCATGTTATGAATATCATGCTATATAATTCATTTATGTTCATATTTCATTTGTTCTCAATAGATATTCCTATTGACTAGTATGTATTTTCTTCCTCATGTTATTCCATTTTTATTCCCTTACTGGGATTTATAGTTCACCCTTTCTTATGTATGTCCTCAGGTTATCCCATGCAATGTTAAGTACGAAGGAATGTTATAGTCATGTAAAATAATTTTTCAATAAAGATGTGTATTTAATGTTTTAAGTTTTTATGTAATGTTACTAAGCCCCAAAGACACTAGACCTCTTAGTCTTATGAATTTTATTAAGTTCAATTTTATGTAATAAATTATGTTTAAATATAAAATAAAGATTGGGGTTGTTATATTTTGTATCATAGGATAGGTTTAGTTATTTTGGGGATTAGGATTAGAAAACTCTAGTGAAAGACTTTGGGATAATACTAAGTATAAGAAAAGAATCCCTAAATTTTGGTGAGTATAGAGTAACTAGTTTATCAAGCAAATACATCTCTGTTTAGATACGAACAAGTATAGGTGGCTCTGGCATAGATGTTTCTAGAGGTAAAACTCAAAAACACCACTTTAAGCTAGACTTGAATAGGAACTGGTGCATGACAACTGGCCTTCCTCCACTCTTGGTTTGACACTCCCAGGGGATATACTTTGGTAAATTCATAATCATAGTACAATCTATTATTAAAGGAACAAAAAAATGCTCATAAGAATATATGTTAGGAGATAGATCAGGATAACATATATTGAAGCCTAGAAACTCATAAGTTAAGGTGATAAATGTAATTTATAAGTTATCCCTTTATTTTCATTGGATTACCCTTTATGTGTTTAATTTTTTAAGGTACTCATCCCTAATTTTACTTTTATTGTAGCCAATTTTCGATAATATGAGGAATCAGGTTAAAAACCAATGATAATGGCAATATGATGATCTCCAAAACAAGATTTCCAATCAAATGGGAGCTCAATAAGGACATATCATGATTATGCCAAACCATCTATCAAAAATCATGATTAACAATTGGTACTTTGTTGAATGCCTAAAGGAGTCAAGGAAGAGGAATATGACATATCATGAAAGTCCATCTGATAAAGGTGATAAGGGAAATAATACACAATTTCCTTCATGTAACAAGTATGGAAAGAGGTACCAAGGGAAATGTCAAAAAGGGACTAAGATATTTTTTAAGCATGGAAAGGTTGAGCACAAATTAACCAATTGTCGTACGAAAATAGATAATGTGATGAATGGAAACAAATTTCCACCTCAGGCATCATACACAGTTCTATGTCATAAATGTTGAGAAGTTAGGCATTATCCAATACGATGCTCTATTGTAAGTGCTGAGAAGCATGATGAGCATCAACAATCTCCATGATAAAGGTAGCATAGAAAGTCCTATGCTAAGATGGATAACGATGAATGAATTACATGTAACCACTACTTAAAATTAGTTTATATCATAATGTATTTCAATTCATATCCTATTAGAATATCCTTTATTTTTTCTAGGAACATTGAGTCCCCACCAGAAATGATATTAAATCATTAGGGAAAAACTTCTATAAGTGTTTCATCACATGTTGAAGTTTGTGGGAATGTTCTTCTTAAAAATATTATAAGTCTCCATTTAGTTTAATTTGAGTAAAAATAAAAAATTCATTGCCTACGCCTCAAGGTAGTTAAAAATTCATGAGCAAAACTATCCAACGCATGATCTGGAGTTAGTAGTGGTGATCTTTGCGTTGAAAATATAGAAGAATTATCTCTTTGGGGGGAAGTGTGAAATACATATGGATCAAAAAAGTCTCAAATATATATTCACATAGAAATATCTAAATATGCACCAATGAATACGGTTATATCTCATCAAGGATTATAACTACTCAATCCATTACCACCCTGGGAAAGTGAACAAGGTGGTGGATGCTCTAAGTAGAAAGGACCCTACAATTATATCATTGATGAGAATGGAAAAGGATCTAATCTTCTTAGATTTGATGAAGATGTACATGGAAATCATAAATAAGGGAAAATCATCAATCCTTTCACAAATTATTTCTCAACTATCTCTTTTGGAAAGGTTAAAGGATGGTCAAAAAGATGATGCAAAAATTCAAAAGAAAGTAGAAACAATCGAAAAAGAGAAATCCTCAAATTTCAATGTTAATAAAGAAGGAATTGTGGGATTTGGATCAAGACTATGTATTCCATCAAATATGGAGTTAAAGAAATAACTTTTGGATGATGCACATAGTTGAAATTTCTTCATTAACCTAGGAAACACAAAGATATATCAAGATCTCCAGGATCACTATTGGTGGGATAATATGAAGAAGGAGATCGTTGAATATACATCAAAGTGCTTGGTATGTTAGCAAGGGACGGCTGAGAGGTAGAAGTCTAAGGGGATGATGTAACCATTACCCATACCAAAATGGAAATAGGAAAATATCACCATGGACTTTGTTACCAAACTTTTGAAGACATCCAAATGAAGCAACGCTATCTAGGTTGTTGTGGATCGTCTTATAAAGATTGCATACTTCAATGAAATTCGAGAGGATTTCTCACTGGATCAACTATCACATATATACATCAGAGAAGTGGTAAGGATTTATGGAGTACCACTATCAATTGTATCTGATTAAGATCCAAGATTCGCCTCTAATTTTTGGAAGAGACTTCAATATGCTCTAAACACTGAGTTAAACTTCATCACATCCTATCACCCTCAAACTGATGGACAGTCTAAGTGGACTATCCAGACACCTGATGATATGTTGAGAGCTTCTCAATGTACTTCAAAGGTGTATGGGACCAACATATTCCTTTTGTGGATTTCTCTTACAACAACAATTTCCACTCAAGCATCCAAATGGATTCTTATAAATCCCTTTATGGGAAGAGGTGAAGAACACCGACATGTTGGGATGAAGTTGGGGAATAAAACCTTCTAGGTCGAGAAATGGTTTAAGAAATGGTGGAGAAGGTTAAGACCATCTAGCAGCACATCAAAGCTTCCCACTTCGACAAAAGATCTATGATAACAATCATCAATGAGACATTTTGTTTTATGTTAGAGACAGGGTATTCCTTTGTATATCTCCATGGAAGTTAGTTATGAGATTTTGGAAGAATGGAAATCTTAGTCCAAGGTACATCATCCCTTTTGAGATCCTTGATCACATCAGAGCAGTTCCCTATCGACTAGCACTCCTATCGAACCTATCTCAAGTACATGATGTATTCCATGTATCACTCTTGAGAAAGTACATACCTGACCCATCACATGTACTCAATCCAGAGGTGGTACCATTGTAGAATGACCTCTCCTATGAGGACAAGCTGGTGAAGATCTTAGATCATAGAGAAAAAGTTCTACCAAATAAGACAATTCCCTTCATCAAGGTGTTGTGGAGAAACCACGAGATTGAAGAAGCAACATGGGAACTGGAGTAAGTGATGAAGTAGATTTACCTTCATTTGTTTCAATGTGTGAAAAGAAAATTTCGAGGGTGAAATTTCTTAAGGGGGAAGTCTGTAACGACCCAAACATTTATGAAAAAAAATCCATTTCTTTTAAATGTATTATGGATATAGAAATAACATGAAATCCTTTTATTTTATTATATCTAATTATATTTAAATTTCTGTTAATTATCCTTATCATTGATAATATATCCATTGAACAATGATCACATGACTAGTATAAATATAGGATTTTAACAAATCCTTTTGGCACGGATAAAAGAAGTGATGGCCTCAACCAGTAGGATCGTACCCTATGAAGCCCATTTATCAGAGCTTCCAAAAGAGATATAATATCTGGGCTTTTACCTATACCAATCCCAAGTCAAGATCCAACAACTTATGCATGAGTGAAACCATTTACAGAAGAATTTCAATCTCATTGAGATCACGGTCCAAATTATATTCACCAAACAGCCCTATGAAAGCCCCACAATCACACACCTTACTCCTAGGGTGTATGTTGGTGTAATAAAGGGATATGTAACAAGACCCTAGAATCATGATTATATGCATTATTTTTGTATAGAATAATTATTATACTTTAATTCTGTTATTGTTACTTTGTAAATGATTTTTAAAGCACAAATAGTATTTTTTTTGTTAATATTAAAATTCAATTAAGAAATATATTTTGATGAATTACTATATTTTTTTAATAAATAATATTCTAATAAAGTATTATTATTAAATTAATTTTCATAAATATAAATGATCATGAAGTCAAATTTAATTTTTATTAATGTTTAAAAACTGTTTTCTTCAAAACCCATCAATTTTCAATAAATGTCAGTTTTTATTCTAAAAGTAAAAATTCACATATTTTGAAAATTATTTAAATAAAATTGATATTATTTTTGGAATAAGGATATCGAAATTATCCAACAATGAATTTTTCATAATTTTTTGAGACAGTCAAATTTTTGGGTAAAAATTAAATATCATATAAATATATAATGTGTTTTATGACATCATAATTACCCAATAGTGATGTAATATAATAATATAAAATGTATATTTGTCCAAATATAGGGTTTTCTTTAAAATAATGTAATTTAAGGTTTATTTAATTTATTTTATAAAGCCTTAGTGAATCCACCAAGTTATATAAAATATTTTAAGTTTTTAAAATCATTTACTTGAAAGTGTAAATCACCTACACATAAGTAAGGGAAATATTTTAATATCTTTGGCCCTTATCCTTATAAAATAATGTATACCACTCCCCTTTTCCAGAAACCATGCTCCTTTCCTATATAAACCCACACCTATTCCTCTTCACTAAAACTCTTTGAAGCTCATCTATACTCTTCTATATACTCCCTAGAGTCCTCCCAAGGAACCCCAATCCCCCAATAAGCCTCTCTCAAGCCTTTGGGATCACACATCCAAGTAAGGGTACCTTTCTTTATCAATTTTTTTCCAAGTTTCCTTATATTGTTACGTACTTTTATTTTCTATTAAAAATGATGGGGTATGTTTTCTAACATCCCCTGTACTGCCCTTATTATGTTTTAATGATGATAGACCCCTTTCTCTATCAGTAATCCATCCTGTGAACACCCGTTACCATGCTGAAATTCCGTAAGGGATTTCTCTCTTCTCATTTCCATTAAAGAATTTATTTTATATTATGCATCTAAATTCCATTTCATATGTTGAAATATTATATTCCATAATACCCTTACTGTCCATTTCATGTATAAATTATTAGATATCTCTTTCTCTCATATCAACCTATTTTATGAATTTCTATTTGACGTCGTTATGCTGCCAAAATTTCTCCATGATTTTCCATTCCAAAATCATCATGTAGTGAATACCATACCAATTTATATATCAAGGGTATTCACCTTTTATACTCATTTACTTATTTATTGGGGGATTACATGTATGTATTTCACATTCCTTTTTCATAGAATAAATTATGTTGTTCAATTAATCCATGTTGTATGTTCTATATGGCACACTTATACATGAAAACAAAATGATTATAAAAGGTGCACCTTGATAGTGCTCCAATGAATTGGGTAATATTTAGTATCATGATATTCCATGTGAAATGAGGGTTTATTAATGATAATTCAAGTTCAATGAGGGTTTACTCATGCTAATTCATGTGCAATTAGGGTTTACTCATGCCAATTCATGTGAAATGAGGGTTTAATCATGCTAATCCATGTGCAATGAGCCTTGAATCATGATAATATCATGTTGTATATTGTTTACACATTTCCATGTTATTAATATCATGCTATATCATGCCTTTATGTTCATGTTTATTTTGTGATCTATTGATATTCCTATTGACTAACATGTATTGTCTTCCTCATGTTATGCCATGTTTATTCCCTTAGTGGGCTTTATACCTCCCCATTTTCTTATGTATGTCCTTAGGTTATCTCATGAAATTCTAAGTACGAAGTAATTTGTGGTCATGTAAAATAATTTTTCAATAAATATGTGTATTTCGTGTTTTAAGTTGTTATGTAATGTTCCTAATCCCCAAAGACACTAAACCTCTCGATCTTATTATCTGTATTAAGTGAAAATTTATGTAATAAATCGTGTTTAAATATGAAATAAATAGTAGGGTTGTTATAATATATATGATAATTATTAAATGATATTGATTTTGGAAAAATTAATACACTATACTCTTATTTACCCTTTCACCATTAAAGGAATGATACAATCGTTCGTGCGTACGTATGGTCTACCATCTCCACAACGCGATGTGATTCATTTTCCATGTTAACCATTCAATAATGATTATAAAAATGTATATAATTAATAAATATGATATATATTAACTTAATATAATTCTATATTTGAAATAAATATTTCATATGCATAATAAATAGGACTTACAAGACAAAATATGCATAGGAAAAAGAAGCAATTTACACCCAAAACAAGGGTAATAACAAAATATTATTAACAAAATGATATAAGAGGATCATATATGATATAATAAATATATATTTGGTTCTAATATAAGTTAATAACATTATTAAAACCATTATATAGGAGTTTAAATCATGTTATACTAAAGGAATCATAAGGTAAGGGACTTCGTCTCAAACTCCTTTTATTGAGGCATATTTTGATGTGATACACCCACCTTATTTTATAAGGTGTATATACATACCCTTTTAATTATCATGTAATTTATTTATTTATTATCATGTTATTTAATGTTTTTTTAAATTTTATTATTCCATGGGTATTATGGTTTAAATGTTCAATGTGGTATGGCACACCTTGAATGTTTAAAGATTTAATTGTCAAATCTTTTTCTCCATGTCAATATTCATGATATTAATTTACATATTTATTAATATGGATATAAAATTATTATAAATAAATTTTCATGTCTTTTTTTAAGTTCATTCAAAGTTTTTAAAAAGAAATATTTTTACACGATTTATATGGAACATTTTGAAAAAACAAAAAAATGAATATTATATTCTTAACTTACATAGTGAGAATGACTATCCCACCATAGTGACTATTATTTAATTTCTATCTTCCTTTGTAAGCTTACATATTTTATTATATTAAAAAAATATTCCCTTATTTTTCAGATATTTGGTATTGAAAATGGTTATTTTTAAAATAAAATCATATTTTTATATGAAATTATTTTTCATATGGGTTTAATAAGAGTTTTTCCTCAATAATTTTTCAATGATTTTATTATAGTATCTTAATCTATGTCAACACCTTTTTTTAATCATGTGCTTAATTGAGGTTGATCTATTATGATATCATCTACCATATTTTATTTAATTGTTTATGATCATTTTTAATGTGGATGTGTTATTTTTATACCATTCTTGGTTCATTATTAAAGTATTCACATTTCGTATGCTAGTTTTTAATACGAATGTTTATGTTGTTTATGTTTCGCCTCATTCATATGAGGAATGAATTGGAGTTAGTAAGTGATAGATGGGACCTGAAATATCTCATTAATGCATTGGTAGGTCTCATGAGACAAACCAGATATGGACTTAGCCAAGGCCTTGCCCATTTATTTTAAGATATGGATTTGGTTGAGGCCTTAACCATTTATTTTCAGATGTCTTGGATGAGGCCTTAAAGGTATGTTTTAGATGTTCAAAATTATGCATTACATCATTATGATATTAGTTATTAATATTCATGTGATTATTTTGTTAGTATATTTTCCATGGATAAGTTTTCTAGCTCATGGGATTGTTTATATGGAATCATTCAGTTATATTTTATACCATCCATATGTTTCTCAAGTTATTGATTAAATGTCATGTGTTTCAGTTATTTACCTTACCATAATTTTTATTGCCCAGATTTAGTAGTACATTTACCCTTATTAGGAATTTTATCTCACCCATTTCATATGTTTCATTGATTCCATAGGATTCCAAGAAGTATATTATGACTGATATGTAGGGTTACACAAAGGGGGGATAATGGTAGACTCAATAAAATTCTTTGGGGTTTTTTATGTTTTAGATTGTAATGTGAATATCAAGTATGTATCTAATTTACCAAGACTACTAAACTATTCAGTTATTTGGGATGTTATCACTTGTATCTTATTCCAATGTAACAAAGTAACCACCAACTCTGGGAAACTGGGGTCGGGGTCTTTACACAAGTAGTAGAAAAGTCATGTAAATGATTTTAAAAACTATAAAAGTGGTATTATTGGGGTGATTTATAGTTTCCTAGGAATTTTATAGATAAATATAAAATATTATGTATGTTTCAAAGGTTTATATTTTAATTCCATATTTTTCTTTATGGCCTTAAATTCAGATTAAATGAATAGCATCCAAATGACATTAATTATATTTTATGAAAAATAATATTTCATTAAATTATTTTAAAATCATAAAAATATTTCAAGGGGACAATTATTATCATAAATGGATTAAAATTTCATACCTTGGACATTTATAATCAAATTTTTACCTTATATGTAAAATTATATCCCTTTTAGATTGAAAATGTAACGACCCAATGTTTTTCAATGAAAATTCCATTCTCATAAGTATGTCATAAAATCACATTAAAACTAAACATAATGAACTAAGAAGTGCTAAGTGACCTCTAAAAATAATTTTGACACTTCTGTGTTTGGAATTTCGAAAATCCGGCATACACGATTGTAATCAGTAAGTTATTTGGAGTCTGATAAGGAAAACTTAATTTTTGGTGAATAGTAACCTACCCTAATGAATATTAACATACCCTTATGAATAGTGATATAACCTAATAAATATTAACATCACCTATGATAGTATAAAAATAATATTCATGTTTGAATTACAATATACCTATATTTTAGAATAAGTTAATGAATGTTTTAAAAATGGTTTTCATACTAAATTGTTATTTTAATTAAATATTAAAATAATCTTATTTAGAAAATTATTTTTGAAAAATAGAATTCATTTTTGGATTCTAAATGTTGAAAAATGGTTAGGGTGAATTTTTGGGATTTTTCTGAAATACTTGAATTTTTGATGAATAGTAAAATACGATAAATTACAATAAATGCTAAATACTGCATCATAGGTGATTTATGGCTGATTTAAGATGATAATATCGAATAATACTTGATTATTTTAGTATATTTTATGAAAATTCTCAATTATTCATAGTCTTGGCCTTAAATAATAAACTAATACTTAAAATAATGGGAAAAACCTCCCCTCCCTCATTATAAATACCCCCTCTCCTTACCTCTTTCCCACACACCTCTCAAGCCTTGTTCCTAGCCCAAATTCTTCCCAAGTATCCTCCGGAGCTCCTTCCCCACTTCCAAGGCCTTCTGGTCTTACCAAATGGCCAAAATCAAAGGGCTTAAGAGGAATCTCAAAGATGGGAGATCAAAAGGTAAGAATCCCATTTCATTTTCAAGTGTTTTGTTTTCAATTTCCTTCTTTTCTTATACCCTCTTCCTCTTCACTTACACAAAAGGCATGAGAGCTCCATAATCTCATATATTCTGGATTTTAATCATGTTTATGGAAAAAAATTCAAGCATCATGCTTCTTCTCCTCTCCCTTGCATTCTAAAATTAAAACACCGTCTGTGATCGACATCGTGGATAATGTGTTTTCAATTTCTTTTATCATATTTGTTTCTAGTCATGAAACCATTTATGTTATGGTTGAACCAGATTATTATATATTTTATATATCCTATTTATGGTTCTGGAATCCTTATACACTCATGATATCAAATAATAATACAAAATAATTTAATTATGGGTAAAATCGCTAAAATTAATTCAAGCGTTTATCATTAATGTCTTATGTCATGGTTCTCTTTCACTCCAATTTAAAAAAATTAGTTTTGTAACCATTTAACCTTCTGTATGATCACCAATGATATATAACATCAATTCTGGATGACCACTTTCATCTTACTTTTTATCCGAACCTAAATACAAGTGAACTGATCATTAAAAACAAGGAAACAAATGGACTTGAACCATGAAATTGAACCTTATAATCAATCAAAATGGGTATAAATGAACTTAAAAAATGATATAATAAATATTTTACATGTATATAAGGTTCTGGAACTATTTATTAATAAACCTAATTTGACTATTCAGGTCATTAATATCAAGTGGAGAACACCAACGGACTTAAGGTAAGGGATCCTCCCCTTTCACTCTTAATCAAGGTTGTTCTCTATGGTATTCTTTTTTTGTGTAATACCAAGTGATGGGGTATGTTTATACAACTTACCCATACTACCCTAATGTTTTATAAGTGATGATAATCCCCTTCTCTCTCTCATCAAGCCCTCTTGGGTACACCCGACACCATGCCGGTAAAATCATAACGAATTCTACCCAAACCTTCTTCGTTCTTTCGGGTTGCCTTATCTTTCTTTAAAAATGGTCTTATCATATATATTTATTTTAATCCTATGAATTATGTATAGTTGTAAAATATTCTAATATCAAGACCATTTCATCACTTTCTTTCTAGGATATACATGTTTTTGAAAGATTCCCTCCTTAGAACTTTCCGATAAGCAAACCTGTTTTAAGGGGACTTCCAAAAATTTTACCCAAATTTCATGATCACTATATCCTCTATTTTAAGTTACCATTGTCTTTATAAAATCAGTATTTTTATTATGAAAACCTTCTTGTTTCAATTCTGGTTTTATATAAAAGAATGTCCTCTTTTCTATTTGAAAATCTCTAGAGTGTTTTCTTTGAAACCGCACAAAAATGTTTTTATGCTAATGTTCTAAAATACATTTTTAATATGTTGTCACATATTTTTGACACCGATTACCATGTTATATGTATATTTTACCCAATTAACGTCCATGTATTTTCTAATTCTTTCCTTACATGGACACTTTCATGATACACCCATTGGTTATGATTTATGTCATG
Source organism: Viscum album (assembly GCA_963277665.1). Taxonomy (NCBI): domain Eukaryota; kingdom Viridiplantae; phylum Streptophyta; class Magnoliopsida; order Santalales; family Viscaceae; genus Viscum; species Viscum album. Next base: position 1,615,799,928 of record OY728136.1, on the reverse strand, counting down.
ATTGTTGTACCCAATTCTTTCCATGGGTACCCTTATGTTTGTGTATGGTCGATTATGTATTATTGTATATGTGGTAAGAATATTTATGTGTCAAGAATATTCATGAATATGTTGAGATGGGTGCACCCAGATAGCGCTCCAATGCATTGGGTAAGGTTAAGTCTCATGAGATACGATGTGAAACGGGATTGGCGGTTAGCCTTGACTCGTACTGAAATGGGAAACAGGATTGGCAGTTAGCCTTGAACCATACTAAATAAATGCTTTATGGTTCTTCCACATTTATATGATTCCATGTTTATATGATCCCATTCTTATATTAAATGATTTTATAAGTTCCATGCTTTGGATATCATTATGTCATGCCTCCTAACTCATGTGCTTGAAATGTATCCTTATGTTCATTCCCTTACTGGGATTTTTTAGCTCATCCCTTTGTTCATGTGTTCCCAAGGATACCCTATGTATATGTAAGGTCTCAAAGGAAGTTAGGATCTCATTATAGAGATTAAATAAAGAAGTGTTTTTTTAGCCCCATGTTTTGTGTTATATGTACCTAGTCTTCCCAGACACTAGACTTAATGATCCTTGGCTTGTACTCTAATGATGAATTATGTTTAAAATCATGAAATGTTATATGTAAAAGGCTCAGGTCGCTATAGAAAATGTTACTGTAGTTAAGGTTAAAATTTTTTAACAAAGGGGTTAAACCAAAAGATAAGGGTTTAAATGACCTAAAAACTTTATTAAACCACATTTTTTATTTTATTTCAAATGCAGCCTTATTAAATTTTAATATGATTCATTTTAGATCCATTTTTCCAATAAATTTATTTAATAATATTTTAAAACTTTGATAAATTACAAGTGTGCCACTCACCTCAACTATAAAAGGATACCCCTTATATATTTTCTTTACACCTATTTGAGAAACCTAGTTCAACTAAAACCTACCCAATTATATTCTAAAATTCCAATTACATTAACTTGAGATTATTTTATTCTTAAAATACTATTAAAAGTGTCTTTAAAAATGAATCTAAAATAAGTATACCAAAGAAGAGGTAATTGTCTTCACCGACTCTTTCAGATTTATTTCTTATTATACTTCCTCTAAATATATTGTAACTATACTAAAATAATAAATAAAGTATAATAAATATACTAATAATAAATTATGATTACGGTATAACCATTTTCCATCTCTTTTCTATCCTATTAAAAGTGAAAACATCACTCATGTGTACGTATATCTTATCGTTTCTACGTAGCGGTGTAATTCATTTTTCATCACCACTTAATTTGGACAGTTATAAATATGTAACTAATTAATATATATGATATTTAAATAATAATTAAACTTATTTAATTATAATATCATATCTACCTTCTTACCTTTCAATCCATTGGAAGAAGACAATGTCGCTTGTGCGTACGTGTGGACTACCACCTCCACAAAGTGATGAAATTTGTTTTTCATTTATTATTTACATAGATGGTAATAAGGATAGATTTAATGAATATATATGATATATATTATATAATAATAATTCATTAAATTTTAATTATTCTTTACCTTTATTTCATTCCAACTATCAAAAAATTGAAAACAATGTTCATACATACGTGCGGCCTACCATCTCCATGAACGATGTAATTCATTTTTATATCTATTCCTTTTGGGGATGAATATAAATATATAAATAATTAAAATATATGGTATATATATTATTACTAATATTATTTAGATGATTTAACCATATTCAAATTACAAGTACTGGAACTACTAAACCAAAATTCTAATGAAAAACGAAGCAACTAACACATGAAACAATGATTATAATAAAAGATTTTTAGAAAATGGGTGATAATATATTATAAATAAATAATATGTGATATTATAGATAGTTATATTAATTAATTATAATAAATATAAATTTATTACATATGAGGTTTAAAGCACTTATGATACAAGTCAAACTTTGGGTAAGGGATTTCATCTCAATTTTCACTCCATTGAGAAAATTTTGGTATTATGCATCTATTTACTTTTATATGGTGTATATAATAATCATTTTATGTGTTTAACATGAATATATATATATATATATATATTAATGATGATTAAATTTTTAAATGAAGTTTACTCTTTCAATAGGTTACAATTTAAAAGTTTCTAAAGTGGTAAGAATTTATTTTACAATCTCATTTTTTTATTGCCTTCATTTTTGTTGAAGGAATATTATAAGATATCATTCATAAACTCAATATATTTTCTAATATATATATTTAATAAGGCTCTGTGTTTTATTATAACCTTTATTAGATTTGTAACTTTAATCAAGAAAATAAATGTTTAAAATAAAATCTTAACATATTTCTCTTTTTAATCAGATATATTTCTCTTTCATGTCTATATTTTTCAAAATTGTTTTAAAAAGTATTTTTTATTTAATAAAAGTAAACTTAAAGTTATACTTTAATTTTTAAAATGTTTTAAAGAAATATTTCTAAATCTTTTCAAAAGGTTCATTTTCAACTATCTTTACAAAAGTAAAAAAGTAATGTTTTTTTAACATATACAACATAAATATATTTTCGCATCATCATAACCATTTAACACTGTTTAGATTATTCTACAAGTTTTAAATGGATTTAAAAAAGAAATATCTTTAATAAAATATTATTTTAATACTTCACTTCTATTTTATTTTCTTCTCTAAAGAACATGGGTTTATCAAAAAAACACATATTTCTGATGAACTGGTGGTCATATTTTATCTCATATTAATTTTGTGGCCACTAAATTTCTCTTAAAACATTAACTTTTTGTGATCATTAGACATCACATTTCTCTTAAATATCCTTATTATTTGTATCATGGATATGATCATTGCTTAAACTATATACCATTTATACATATGGTTTTTTATTTTGAAAGTTATTTAATAAACTAGGGAAATATTGATATTCTATATTCATTACTCAATAAAAATATTTGTGCATAAGTTATAATATTTATGAACTTAATTGATCATTCAATATATGAAGAATCTATTGGACATGCAGTGATGGTTGGGGCCCAATTATAGATAGTCCCTCAATGCATTGACATGTCTAATGAGACAAACCAGTTGGCCAAAATTATTAAATGGATTTTTATGAATAACTACTCATATATTAAATTGTATTAGTAGAAGACTTTGATGGTAAATATATCATAATGTATGAGATCATGATTTCAAATATTAATTATTTACTTTATTTAGAATTTAGTTATTATTATCCATGAGATTATTATATTAATATTATCTATGGAAGCATTTCATGCTCAAGTTATTAATTAAATGTCATGTATTTTCATTTATTTACCTTTCCATATTAATTATTCTTTATTTACTCATGACATATTATGATGTATGTAACCCTTAATAATAATCTAAGCTCGCCCTTTATTTGTTTTACTTTCCCCATGATATGAAAAGGATATTATGAATAATATCAAGTATAAGAGCATGTTTCTTATACTATGTATTTTATATTTCCAATGTAATATGGTAATGATGTATATATTTTGTTATTTAAGAATACTAAACTAATAGATCCTTGGTGATGTGATCTCTTATATCTTATGCCAATGTAATAAAGTAGAAATCAGATCTTGGTTACTAGAGTTGGGTTTATTTCAATAACACCCACATACACTCTACATAATCTTAGTTTTACTTACAGTTGGGTATAGTAAAATCCCAATCATAACTTTATAAGTAGTTTGATCAATTGATTTCCCAATTTCATGAAAATACAGCTTATAGTTTCTACTCATAGGTGTATCACTGCCTTTTTTGTTATCCAAACCAAAAAATAAATAAAATATATCTTATATTTTTTTATTTAAAATAATCCCATATTTATTTGGAAAAATTAAAAACCAAGATATAATTTTAACTCACCCATTAAACTCATTTCAAATTATTTTTTCATTATTTTAGAAAACTCAACACATAAAGATTTTTTAAAGGAATAAAAAAAATATCATCAATATATATTTGAATAAATAAAACATATTTTTAAATTATTTTGATAAATAGAGTAGTATCATCTAATACTTTTGAAAATCCTTTTGAAATCAAAAAATAACTAATCTTATCATACCAAGATTTATGAGCCTGTTTTAAACAATAAATTTTTTTATAGTTTAAAGACATGATTTGGAAATTGAGGGGTTTAAAATATAGGGGATTTATCAAAAAAAAAGAATCCTAAAAATATAACCATTAAGGAATTCACTTTTGACATCCATTTTATATAGTTTGAAATGAAGATTATCCATATAAGTAAACAATATTCTAATGAATTCAAGTCAAGATATAGGTGAAAAGGTTTCTTCATAATAAATTCCTTATTGTTGATTGTTACATTTTACAACCAAACTAGCTTTGTTTCTAACTATAGTACCAAACTCATCAACCTTGTTTATATATACACATTTCATGTTAATAGTTATGTAGTATTTAGTTATAATAAGTAGTTCACAAACTTTATTTATTTTAAAATGATTTAATTATTCTTGTATATATCTTACCCAATATTCATCATTGATTTCCTCAATGATGTTCTAAGGTTCAAGTTGTGCTAAGAAAACTTTATATTCAACCCTATTTATAAGAGAGGCCCCAATTTGAGTCCTTTATTTAGATCACCTAAAACTTCATCTAAAGGGGGTCTTTATGAGTTCTAATGGTTATAGGATTTGAATTAATTGGTTCTTCTAAGTTTTCCTCATAGTCTAAAAGGTATGTTTGGTCTTTCTTGTGGTTTTTTTTAAGTATATTTTCTGCATGATCAGATGTCTTATAGGTTTTATTGATATTCAAGTTTAACATATCCTCCTAAATATCCTAAAGGTTAGGTTTAGGTTCATATGGATCTATCTCATCAAAAGTGGCATGTATAGATTCTTCTAAAAATTTAGTTATTTTATTAAAGGATCTATATTATCTACTAGATATAGAATAACCAATGAAAATTTATTCATCACTCTTAGGTGAAAACTAGTTTTGAATCTCTTTAGTATTAAGAATATGAAAATTTTCGATAAAAATTTTAAAGTAATTTACCTTAGGATTTCTATAATTCTATAATTCATAGTGATACTTCTTTAAAAGATTTATTATTAAAACTCTATTAATTATATAGAAATTTTTACTTATATATTCATCCAAAAAATAGATAGGTAGATCATATTCATTTATAATGGTCGATGAAATCTACTGAAGAGTTCTATTTATTATTTCAAAATCCACATTTTGTTGAGGTGTTTGAGGGATATATAAGTTATGTCTATAGCCATATTATGAACATAAACTTTCAAAGTCTTGATTCTAAAATTCATGTACATGATCTCTTCTTAAGGTTTTTATGATAATACCACCAAGGGTTTCTATAGATTAATCATATTTAGAAAAATGAGAGTAAGATTTGATTTTTTGATCTAAGAAATATACACAAGTGATCCTGAATAATCATCAAAAATCACATAGGCATAATCCATTCCACCTAGACTAGAAACTCTAGATGACCCAAATAAAACTATGTGAAGCAATTCTATGGGTTGAGAGTTAAACACCTCTTTCTTTGGTTTCAAATAAATTTTTTGTTGCTTCTATTTTTAACAAGTATTACACACTTTATCTTTTAGGTATTCTAGCTTGAGTAGATCCCAAAATAGAACTTTCTTAGCTATATTTCTAAGTGAGTGTATATTATAATGTTTTAGTCTCCTATGTCTTAGAAAATATTCATTAATAAAGTCACTTAAGTAGGAAACATTTTGTGAAAATAAATAATCTAAATCAACTTCATAAACATTATCATTTCTAAAAGAAGTAAAAACCAAATAATTCATAGAATCATAAATATTAAAATAATTATTATAAAAATTAACATGATAAAAATATTCACATAATTTATAAATTTTTTGTATATTATACTTTAAACCATCAATAAATAAAAATTTATAAATTATAATTATTTCAGATTTACCAATATTTTTAAGTCCAGTAATTTTATTTTTTAAATTTTCACCAAAGATGACATGCCCACCATCAATATTTAAAATATTCTTGAAACTAGATTATTTCCTATTCATGTGTCTAGAAAATACATTTTCCAGACACCATAGTCTTTTGCTGGAACTCTTTAAGCATACAACCTACACTTTAAGATCCTAGAATTTCTTGAGCTACATTCTTGTTTAAGTTTTTGTTTAAACCTCTTTATCTTGGTTTAAGGAATTTTTTTCAAGTGTGTAATAAATATCAAGGGTGTTCTAGGGGTTAAAGACATGAAATAAGGGAGAAAACTTCCATCTAGTTCATGTTTCATAGTTGTTGCATGGTTAAGAGAAACCATGTGCCTTAATAGTGAAATCTTGGAGGAAGAATGCACTGTTTGAATAAACCATACAAGGGGGGATGAAAAAGTGTGCGAGCTTAGACAAAGTCATCCTGACAGATCTAAGTATGTTTGTTCAAACCATTTAGGATCCCCAAGTAACCATGTGTCCTATCCCCCTCTTGGATAGAGGGTGGTTCATGGTTGGCCAACCGTGTGTCCAAACCATGTGCCCCTTTAAAAGTGAGAATTTACCACTTTTACCTATCATAGCATAAGTCTTATAACATTTTATTTCCCTCATTTATTCCTCCTACAGCACTGGTAATTAACTAAAATGACCTAAGCTTACAAAGGATTGATATTATTCATTTCTAGGCCATTTGGAGCATTATTGTTTGTGAATCGAAGTTTTGAGTGAGTCTAAAACTCATATTCCTTATCTTTTTCAGATTAAGGATTGTGTAGTTTTTATTATTATTCCAAATCCCTAAAACCCTATTTTTATAATAGATCATAGGTTTGGGATTCGAAGGGTGTTGAAATCTAATTCAAAGTAAAAGTTTAAGTGAGTGTTAGTCTTCAGAATTGAGGTAGGTGGTATAAAAGTTATATCCCATAGTTTTTTTGGTTATTTATGTGTATTTGGTTGTGCTTTGGTGTTTTTTTATTTCTCTCTTGTTTTTCCTTAGTAGAATTGATAAATTGATTGGGTAAATGATTAATTGAACCCCTAATGATCCCCATAGGATGTGTTAAGGTTTATTTGACCATGTTAAGTTCCACCCATTGGGTGTGCCGCTTCTTAAACATGGAAGTTGAAATGATAAGTTTGGATTTGAATTTCTATTACATAGATCTCATAATAAATTTGTTGACATGTTATCTTGGGTTATGAATTGGAAACTAATGGTGATTTTAATGTTTGTTAACTTGTCATAAAGAGTTATTTTGAATATTATAAATAGTTCAAATGAATTAAATCAAGTGGGTTATGTGACCTATAGTTATAAATGAGATTGAGTGAATGGGTAATACATAAAGATGATTTATGCATTGAACAAATGGTGAATTATGAATGTTATGTGTATTGTTTGATTATTGTTTATTGAAATGTTTTATGTGATGAATGGTTAATAAAGAATGTGTACATGGCTTGGTGGTATGTAGGGTATTGGAATAAGGCTCCTACCATGGGTTGGGTTAGACTTAGGCTCTAAACTCCACCCCTAGAATGAACTAGTTATGGAGTCGGACTGATGCTCTAGGCCCCTATTGGTGGCATTAGACGAGATTACCTAGATTGAGGCTCCAAGTTAAGTGTGATATAATTAATTATGAAATGTTTTCCCTAGTGAGATAGGTAACTTGTGTTATTTCCTCATGATTAGAAGTCAATTATAATAGGTTTTTTTATAAATAATTTTCCTAACTGTTGGATTAAATTATGTAAATAGTAAAAGTGTATATTGTGAATTGATAGCCTGGTTTATCTTTTATTTACCTTGTTATTATTTTAGTATGTGTATATACCATCTATTTAGACTAGATATTTTGTAGACACCATTGGTGGTGTCCTGTTAGGTTGTACTCAGACCCTTCTCTAGCCGTCATTGGGTACCCGAGTCGATTTCATGGTTGTGGTTCAGGGAAAGGGAAAGGGCAATGTTCTAGAGGGTTGACTTGGGCATGGGAAGTGAATGAATGAGGGAATTGGACTTGGTATTATGACCTATTTTGGGGATTCTTCCATTTGTATTTATTTTTAGTTTTTCCTTACACTTGGAATTGTATGACATAGAATAGCATATTTATTGTTTGGTCATGGGCTCATACCCAGTTTTGAGAGATGTTTGGTAATGCATGTTGTTGGTTATTATATTTCCTTTATTTATTATTTTTATCTATTTTGGGTCACTCTGGTAAAGAAGGTATACTCTCTCAAAAATACCTATTATACCATCACTTCTAGTCAAAAGGCTCAAGAATAAGAGGAGGTGTACTTGAGGTCATGTGTAAACTCAGATAGGGGAACCAGTTTAGTGGTATCTGGGATAAGGGTGTTAAAAAGTGGTATCGGAGAGTTTATTTTCCATTGTATTGCTATTTAGGGATGTTAAATGGGGGACTAGGATGTTTCGAGCCTTAGAAATGAGCTCATTAATGGTATTATCTACCCCATGTATGAGGTAAAACCCAAGTACCCAGGATGGGATTATTGTTCTTGATGTGTGTTGTTATAGTTGAATGATATTTCACCATCGGTAGATGAACTTATTGTGTAATGTGAATATTTTATGATATTTTTCTCATGGTTGATATGGTGTGAGGTTGTGAATTCATGCATAATTTTAGGAACCAATGGATAGGTATGGCATGTATCATGGTAGGCACACATGGAGAGGATGTGTGGGATGTGAAGGGTATGATGCATTTATTCTCTTTGAAAAAATTTAAAGAAGTGATGTCTAATGAAGATGATTTGAATGGGTAAATGGAAATAAAGTGAAAATAATGATTAAAGGATAGTGCCTAATGAAAAGTGATAAATGAGATAAAATTTTGGTGGTAATAATTTGTAAATGTGGAAGGGTGTCTAAAAGAGAAATGTTTTCATTGTGAAAGTGAGAACATTTAAAAAGGATGCTTTATGAAAAGGCATGTGGTTGTGTGAGTTGTTTTCCCCATCTTGACCATGACCCTTGGTAGGGAAGGATAAGGGTAGTGATAGATATTTTATGATATCCTTTGGGATAGTGTATGCGGAATGGGTTGTTTATGGCTAGTGGAGAGCCTTATTTTTTGAAAACTATATATGTTTTGAGTTATCTGTTCTAAGATATGTGATTTTCATTGTAGGAAGATGTCATAATGACATCATGTATTGGTTGGGAGACAAGAGGATGCCACATAGAATTCTTCCCCATAAATGGGGCAAGAAAACCTAGTATTCCATGGTAATAGGGGAGTGGATAAGTTCCATGATAACTTCACTCATTTTATAAAAATGATGTAATAGGACCCAGGTTGGGTTGTATCAAGCATGTTTGATATGACTAGGGAGTTTCAGCTGCAAAACCCTCTAAATTTTGTATGATAGGGTGGACATGATGCCATTGAGTTCTAGATAGAGTCTATTTAGATGATTCTTGATCACTTAGAGACTCCTCCCGATAAGTGAGTCAAGTTAGAATCTTACATGTTGTGAGGAAAGGAAAATCACTGGTGGAATATTATAGTTTAGACCCAATAGGTTGATGGTATGATATGGAAAGATTTCCAGGAAAAGTTTTTGGAACATTTCTACCCAGAGACCTTGAGGTAGGGGAAAGTTTTGGAGTTCATGAGGTTGACCCAGGGTTTCATGTCAGTGATGGATTATGTTATCTGCTTCACCAACTTGCAATTATTTATTCCAGCATTGGAAGGGGATGAGGAGGCTATAGAGAGACATTTCAAGTATGCACTTAGACATGAGATTAAGTCCCAAGTGAACATCTTTCATTTGTAGAGGGTTGTTTAGGTGGTGGATCAGGCCCTTATTTCCGAAGTAAATCTCAAGTAGGCTTCTAGTGGTGGCTATGTATCTCTAGCAAAGAAACCCAGTGGTTTGGCTTACAAAGTTTTGAAGCATTGCTTTGAGAGTTTACACTAGGGTGGTGGGGGAAATATTAGTTATAAAATAGAACTAAACTCTTAGGGTAGTGACTGAGTTTTCTACTATCAGTGCGGTAGGCCAGGACACATGCACAGTTAGTATCCCTGGCCACCAATTAAGTGTCGATCATGCGGTAGGTTGGGGAACGTGTAGAGGTTTTGTAGGAACCCTCGACAGCTAGGCATGGATGGAGGATTGAGGTCGATGTAGAGTGCAGGTAGGGGGTCAGTTTCCCCATATCTGGTAAGCAGTTGGAGTTCTAATGGTTGTACCAGTCAGGGTGGTGGATGTGGTACTCCAGGGCAAGAGCGCCCATATCAGCAAGGTAGTGAAGTATCGAGAACTTAGACCGGATATCAAGGTAGAGAGGTAGGTCAAATTCATGTATTTTATCCTACATCTGTAGGTGGAAAGGCTAATCTATCGATAGTTTGAGGTACAATTCTTGTAGTTTCCACTCCTTCCATTGATTTTTTTGATATAGGTGTCTCGCATTATTTTATATCTTTTTATTTTTTGAGTGTGTTGGGACTGGAAGTGGAATATGTGTGTGGATTTATGTCAATTGATACATCATTAGGAGTCCATGTATAAAATATATGGTAGTGTAAGGGGTATTCCCTCATGGTTGGTGGGTATCGTTTTCTTTGGGAATTGTTTGTACTAGAGATTTTGGGTTTTGATCTCATTTTGAGCATAGATTGGATAGTGATGTACCAATACCATATTAACTATTATCACCATAGGGTAACATTTATGTCTTCATAGGAGGATTATATGTTCATCATGTGGAATGGAATATCCAAGCAGGACATCCAGGTCCAGTCTTTCATCAGTTAGGTAAACACAAATACTAAGTGGCATGTCTTGTGCTTGATAATGGGGGAGTAGAATAGCTTGTATTTCCTCTTATATTGGATCAGTTTTATGATGTATTTCTTGAAGACTTATCAGGGCTATCACCCTAGAGGGAGGTTGAGTTTATGATAGAGTTACTATCATGAGTAATCGGTTTTTATTCCTCCATATAGAATGGAACCAGTAGAACTTCAGGAACTAAAAACTCAGTTGGAGGAACTAGAGAACAAGGGTTTCATTCATCTGAGTACATCAACATGGGGATATCCAATGTGATTTGTAATAAAAAAACTTTTTGAATGATAAGTTTTTCCTAAAAATTTGTGCTATATTATATTATACACAAAAAAAATATCTCATTAATAATGAAGTGATTATAAATTGAAATGTGACCATTAGATTTCGACTGTTATATGACCGTTGGTCAATTATGACCATTGGTCAATATGAACACTAGAAGATATCCTCTTGATAATAATTTTAATGTTATAATTAGTGTTTATAAGTAGAAATGACAAAGGATAATTAATATATAAAGGAGAAACAATGGCCTCAACTAGTAAAGTAGTGTTGTAGGGAGACCATTTTTCAGAGCTTGGTATGGAGGTAGAATCACTAGGCTTGACTCTTGACCAAGACCAATATTATCTTCAATGAGTGAGGCTTGAACGAAATATCTTATGGGAGAAGTTCAAGTTAGTGTAAATTACAACTCGGGCGATGTTATCCAAGCCACCCCATGAATCTATCACTATCAAACACCATACCCTTAGGTCGTATGATAGGGTTATAAGGGGTTATCTGTTGACACATTAGATATTTAAAGTGTAATTACTTAGTTTAAATAAAATTTTTGTTCTATCAATTCTGTTTTAAGAATATTTTTTCTTAATAAAATTGAGTTGGAATTTGATAAATTGATTTTTTGGATAGAAATTATACCTTTCAAAAAAGATATAAATATTATAATAAACTAATATATTGTGAATAATACTATTTTTAATGAAATATTATGATTTAAATACTCCTATTTAAATATAAATAATAATAAAATTATTTTTTTCAAGTGTCATAAATTTCACTATGCAATTTCACTATGCATTTTTTATCCGTTTTTATTTTTAATAAATAAGGATTATTATATTTAAAAGTTAAAATTATCAAATTTAGATAATTATTATGATAAAATAAATATTATTTTTGAAATAATCACGTCAAAATTAGGTTAGGGTGAATTTATGAGAATTTTATAAAATATTTTATTTTTCAGTGAAAAGTAAAAATACAGTTTGAGTTTTTCAGTATGTTTAATGACATCCTAATTATGTCATAATGATGTAATAATTATTTAATAATAATAAATGAATCGAATTATGTTATTTTATTAATATAAATTATTTTAATAAATTTTAATCGATTTTCATGGGGCATATGAACTCCATATTCTATGAGTTCCTAGACTATTTTATCATCAAGTTCATCAACAATATCTTGATCTACTCAAAGTTAGAGGAGGAGCATGTATTTCATCTCTAAGATTTTTCACAGGTTCTTTGACACCACCATATTTATGGAAAGTTGTCTGAGTATAAGTTCCGAATGTGAGAGGTGTGTTTACTTGGATATTTGGTGTCTCGGTAGGGTGTGGTCGTGGACCCATCGAAGATTGAGATTTTTTTTTTCTTGGAAAGAACCCAAGTATGTGGATGAGGTTTGTATTTTACTTAGTCTTGTATTCTATTATTATAGGTTTGTGTATAATTTCTCTCGGGTTTCATCCCCACTGATAGCTTTGACTAGTAATGTCCAAGACATCATGTAGACTGATCAGTTCCAGGTAGCATTCGGTAAACTAAATGAGAGGTTGATCACTACCCTAGTGCTTTATTTTTCCAGAGTAGGGTGTGATGTTTGAGGTTTTTTATGATGTGTCCCATATGGTATTTGGATTCATCTTTATGTAGTAGAGGGTGGTGATATCTTTTTGTACTAGGAATTTATTCCCCCATTAGCGTAATTATTCCACCCAAGATTTGGATTTGGTAGTAGTTATGTTTTCACTAAATTTATGGTAGAATTACCTCATCAGTGAGTCCTTCGTTGTTTTCACAAGCCACAATATCCTAAAATATAACTTATCTCAATGGGATTTGAATCTATTATAGAAGAGTTGGATGGATTTTCTCCATGATTATAATTTTTGATATCTTATACACCCTAACAAAGCAGAATATTATTGCCAATGATATTATTTGGAAGTCTCAAAGAGATGTGGTTCAAAATTTTGTACATATTTAAAAGGGATGAAGGAGCTTATAGTAATGTGTCTTGATCTTAGGGAGATAATTGGTTGAGGTTGTATTTATCAAATGACTTTGGAGTGATCCTTGATGTAGAAGGTGGAGGAGTCTTATTGGGGAGACTTTGAGGTAGAGGGGATGTGTGACCATGTTGGCCATGGTGATACTCTAGAGGGATGATCAAAGGATGGTTAGAGAAAAATTTTGTTCTAGTGGAGGTTGTTTGTTCTATTGGAAATTTGAGAGGGGTTTATCTATGAGTTTCATAGATCACCTTTAGAGTTACATCTTGGGATGAATATGTATCATGGCTTTAGGAGGCATCTTTATTGATCGATGATGAAATGGTCAGTGGAAGGATTTGTAGTGAGGTGTGTGGTTTTTCAATATGTGAAAGCTGAAAACCATGTTCCTGAAGGTTTTTTTCATCCCATGGTTGTTCCTAAGTGGAAATGGGATAAAATATTAATTAATTTTGTTGAAAATTTACCCCAACATCAAGGAGTATGTGATTCAGTTTGGATGATTGTGGATTGGCTAATGAAGTTAGCACATTTTCTATATATCCATGAATCATGTTTCATGAATGTATTAGTAAGATAGTATGTATATTGTGTGTTTTGGATTCATGGGGTTCCAAGGACTATCATCTATGATCGAGATCCTCATTTTACCTCATGGTTATAGAGTGGATTTCAGTATGATTTTTGCTCCCAACTACACCTTATCTCTTCTTTCCACCCTAAAATGGATGGGAAGATAGAATAGACCATCTAGACACTAGAGGATATGTTGCGATATTTCATCTTAAACTTTGATGGATCTTGGGTAAGGCACCTACCTCTGGTTAAGTTTTCCTACAACAAAAACTATCACCCATCCATTTTCATGCCCCTGTTTTAGATGTTTGTATGGGTAGTCTTTTTTTTACCATTATACTAGATGGATGTTGGGGATTCGATGGTTTTTGGTCCTGATGTGGTGTGGAGCACAACCATGAAGATCTAGTTGGTTCAAGAGTATATGAGCATGGTGAAATAATTTCAAAAAGAATATTCTAATTATAATTGGAGGCTCTAAGAATTTTAATTTAGATTCTACATGTTCTTTAGGGTTTCCCCTCATTGGGGATAGCATATGTTTGGCAGGGGAGTAAGATTTATCTTTAATTTGTTGGTCCTTTTAAAGTTTTGGGGTAAGTTGGTGAGGTGGAATGTCGATTAGTACTCCCACCATGACTGGACAGGATCCATGAAATCTTCCACATGTCTCGGATTAATTGGTATCTTCATGATGACTCCCACATCATTGAATGGGGAGAGTTAGATATTGAGGATTATGTGATACTTATGGTGTGATTGGTAGATATCTATGATCGTTGAGAGAAGGTATTGTATGGATGAATCATCCCCTTGGTTCATGTGATATAAGGGATTGGTGTCCTAGAGGAGATTACTTGGGAGCATGAGACATAGATGTTTTCCCAGTACCTAGAGTTTTTTTTTTGAGTTTTTCCTTATTATATTTTACTTTAATGATGTGATGTTTGAACATTTCTAATCTTATGAGATGTGATTTATTTTTCCCTTGTTAGTGATGTGTATAATGTATTAAAGTATGAGAATAGGGGAATACCCCTTCCTAATCAATAAATGTTATGTTCATGAAATGTTTTAAAGTCATGCATGCAAGTTAGTGTCACTCAAATCAGATAATATCTTGATTTAGAGAGTGGGTTTCCTTGATTTTTGTGTTTGGTGCAGTTTTGTGTGTAAGATCCTAAACTTTCTGTAGATGTATTATACTCATTTTCATGTATTATTTTACCCTTTTTTAATCATAAGTTAGTTTTGTATTGCTTTGGGGTTTTTTCAGGTGAATTTGGAGAAAATTGGAATCCCATGGGGTTGTGCATAGTTGGCATGTGGTTAGGGAAAACCATGTGACTTTTCCTGGGAAACTATGCGCCCCTTTTCAGAGCCACAAGAGGTGGTGCATGATTTAACCAAACCATGTGACCTCCCTACACATACCTTTAACACTCAAATGGAGGGGGATTTCATGGTTAGTGTATGGTTTGGAAAATCATGCACCCGCCTAGGAGTAACCATGAACCCCATGAGTAGGGGTGCACGGTTAAGGCACATAGTTTGGAAAACCATGTGCCCCATCTAGGAAAACATGTGTGAAAGATTTTAAACCCCCTAAAATTAGATAAAAAATTCTTAAACCCCGTGTTATTTTCCCTAATCACCCCCTTTTGACCTAAATGGATTCCCTTGCTTTTGGAGTCTCTTGAGAGGATTCCAAGGCTCCCAATCCTATTTCGGTATGAATCAATGATCTGGTGGAAGGAATATTCTCTCTTCTAGTATGTAATCTCTTCCACATTTGGATTCCTCTCTATCCTATATTTCACTCTCATTTGATAGGGATGGTTCCATCCATTGGAAATTGGTTTAGATCTAGGTTTTTATGAATCTTGTTTCATTAGATCTTGATCCTAGGTTTTGGCCCTAGATCTTCCTCATCATTGTGAATTCTACCATTATACATCGAAT
Source organism: Viscum album (assembly GCA_963277665.1). Classification (NCBI taxonomy): domain Eukaryota; kingdom Viridiplantae; phylum Streptophyta; class Magnoliopsida; order Santalales; family Viscaceae; genus Viscum; species Viscum album. Next base: position 1,615,784,155 of record OY728136.1, on the reverse strand, counting down.
TAAGGGTTATGGTTTGGAGAGCATTCATCAACGATCTTGAGGTTGGTGGTCTAATTATTGATTCCCATAGTCTTGATTATGATCATGTGTATGTAATTTATCCATTGTATTTCCATGTTGTGCAATTGAATTTAAATTGGAAATAATGAATTTAATTCCATGAAATGGGAAAAACTTTTCATGGATTTGTGGGACCCATTGGAGATTATGAGACTAGACTTAGTGGAAACCCATGGGGTGTTCCAATACATTGAAATGATGATTTATTAATTTTATAAAAGGGTAAATGGGTTAATGGAATTGAACTAAATCCTTCGGCATGTTGAATAATTTGATTTAAGGGGTGATTGGATTAACCTTGAATGATTAAGGGGATGTGGAATAAATGATGATAAATGGAATAATGGGTAAATTATTATATGTTCCTTATGATAAATGTGAAATACCATGTTTTTTACAAATTAATTGTTATACTATCATGAAAATGGATGATAAATGAGTTATGAATATGGAACCATGGTATATGATATTTTTTAATGTTTAATCAATGAGTTGTGGGTCAGGGAATAATTCTACTACTCCAAATACCCATGGGGTTCTAGAATGGTTCTCTAGGACCCTAATATATATATATATATATATATAATTTACATGTGATCAATGAGTTGTGGGTTAGGGAATGATGCTCCAAATTCCCATGGGATGCCATACTGTTGTTCTAGGACCCCAATATATGATTGTGAAACTAAAATTAAATGAATAATTAAATCCTTGAAATAATGAATTGTGATATTCCTATGGTGTATGGTTCAAACTCTGGCATGGACTAAAGCTGGTATGATGGGTTCGAGTGTCATCGTGAACCTAGGGGTCTATGTGGTTGATTAAAGAATAATAATTTTGAAACCTTATTTCTCTTTTCATTTGTTATTTATTCTTTATACAACTTCATACACTATTATAGACTGGATATTTCTTTAGACGTCATTGGTGGTGACCTACTAAGTTATACTTACACCCTACTAGGGCTTCCAGATCATTACCTGAATATATTTCATGTTTGTAGGACAGGGTAAGGGCAAGAGCACTATGTTATATGATTGAGTTGGGATTTAGAATGGAGCATGGATGAGGGAACTAGACATGATTTTGGAACCCTATTGGGAGATGTAAGTGTGTATTTATTTTTTTCATTAGATAATTTACACTAATATGGAATGACATATTGACCATTTTGGTTTTGGTTATTGTTTACCTATTTTGGATTCATCATGTGATGCTTGGTATTATATTGGTTATGGTTAATTATTGGTCATTGTATTATATTGTTTATTTTTATATTGATTTTTTATATTGTGATCCTTTGATAAAAAGGGTATAGTCTCCCCACATTACATATTAGACTCTCACAGCTAGTCGATAGCCTCTGGTGTATAGGGAGGCGTACCTGAGGTCACATAACAAACTAGCTCAGGGTACCAGCATGTGGCACCTAGATCGTGATGTTACAAAGTGGTATTAGAGGACTTTATTTTCTTTTCAGTTGTATTGCTATTTGAGAAAGATAGATAGGACACTAAGATGATTCAGGCCTTGGTCATGATCTTGTTCATGGGAGTATCTAACCAATGTGTAGGGGAAAACCCAAGTACCCAGTGTAGGATTATTACTCTTGATGTTTTCCATTATAGTTGAATGTTATTTCACCTTGGGTGATGTACTTGTTTTTTGATTTTATTATTTTCTGAGATTTTACTCATGGCCTAGCATGGCACCTAAGTTTAGCATACATGCATCATTCTGGGAACTTAGAATTTTATGTGGAATTCATAATTTTAGGCACATGTGGAAAAGAAGGTTTTGGGTGAGTTGTTGAAATGAAAATGATTTTCTTTATTTGTGTAAATTAAAATAAATGGTGCCTAATGATAAATTTAAATTGTTAAAATGATACTAAATGTGGTAATTTGAAATAGATAAAAAAAATTCTAATGATAATCTTGAAATATGGAAAAAAAATTACCCTGTGTTATCCATGACCCATGTGGGGGATGGTTGAGGGTAGTGGTAGTGTCTCGGTTTTGATTGTGTATCTATGTATGAGGGATGACTTGAAATGGATTTATGTGAACCTATTTTTTAAATTTTTTAATGATGTGTTATGTCTTCTAAGATGTGTGTTTGTAATTATAGAGGCATGCCTCCATGGTTATGTTTGTTGGTAGGATGATAGGAGGACATCACTGGAAATATACCTCCAGTAGTGGGACCAGAGACTTTGATAGTTTTGGGTGAAGAATAAGAAGATAAGTTCCATGATAAATTTTCTATCTTTATGCAGTTTATGGAGAGAAACCTAGTACGGGATGTGAAAAATATGTCTAACTTAACATAGGAGTTCCATTTATAGTATCCTTTTACCTTCACTGGAGAGGTTGGACCTAAGGAAGATGATTTCTGGATTGAGTCTATCTAGAAAATTATTCACCATTTAGATACTCCTCTAGATAATAGAGTCAATTTGGATACTTATATATTACATGGATCAGAAAAGTGTTGTTGGGGTATCCAGTCTTGGGATTAGAAGCTAGAGAACATGGTATTTAAATACTTTCAGGATAATTTCCTCAAACACTTTTACCCAGAGATGATCTGGTGGGATGGAGCATAAAAGTTTATATAGTTGACCTAGGGGGGTATGTCAATAATGGAATATGTTTGTCTCTTTGATAATTTTAAGAACTTTATTCCATTGTAGGTTGGAGATGATGAAATTGTGGTGAAATGTTTTTAGTGTGGACTTAAATGGGAGATTAAGTCTGAGGTTAACATCTTTCATTTTAAGAAGTTTGTTGAGGTGGTGAATTAGGATCTATTTTTTAGGGGGAAATGAAGGAGGATTATAGTGGAGTGTAGGTGGTTTCTTTTGGATGACCAAGAGTTATGTATTTTGATATTAGGAAGCATAATTATCAAAATTTTAACTAGGGAAATGGAAAACATATTTGCTAGAGAGAAAGATTAGTTACTCTGAGTAGTAGCTAAGTGTACTGCCACTAGTGTGGTAGGTCAGGTCACATTCATATCTAGTGTACATGACCACCAATGGAGTGCCACACCTATGGAAACATGGGACACTTACATAGTTATTGAATAAAACCTCAGCTGGTGGGCGGTGATGGAGGATCTAGTCCGAATCACGGTACTAAAAGGGGGTATTATACCCCATATTAGTTAGGAAGTTGGATTTATTTTGGCTATGGTGGTTGAGGAAGTGGACTTGGTACTTCAGGTCAAGGGTGCTCATATCAAAAGAGTATTTTAGCATAGGGGACTCAAACTATAGTACAGGGTAGAGGGGAAGGACATGTAGTTTAGCCTGCACTTGTGGATAGTGGGATTGGGCCATTGATAGTCATAGGTACTATTAATTTAGCTTTTATTCTTGCTAGTTATTTATTTTATATGAGAGCCTCACATACTTTTATATCTTCTCAACTTTTTAATGGTTGAGTATGATAGTTGAGTTTGTGAGTGGGGTTATAATAATCAATACACCATTGGGTGTATGGTCAAAGGAAATCTGTCTATGCAAGGGTTATGCCCTTGAGGTTGGGAAGTGTCATTTCCTTTAGTATCTCTATATACTTGACATGTTAGGTTTTGACTTGATTTTGGGAATGGATTGGTTGTTATCATACTAATATCACATCAATTATTACGGAATGAGAGTAACCTTTATGTCTCTTGAGGGTAACATGCAGAATAGAATATCCAAGCAGGCCATGCGGGGTTAGTTAATCAGAAACTATGGGAGCTTACCACCCAGGTTTCTAGTTTTTTATTAGATGATGGGGGTGTAAATCATGATTTATTTTCACCATTAGTTCACTGGTTTTAGGATTCGTTTTTTGAGGACTTATCAGGGCTACCACCTGAGAGAGATGCTGAGTTTGCAACTAAGATCATGTTGGGAGTCTGGCCAGTTTTTATTCTACCTTACAGAATAGAACCAAATTATATTAAAGAACTTAATACTCAAGTAGAATAATTGATGTATAATGTATTTATCCATATGATTATGTCACTTTGGGGTTCTCTAGTTTTTATTTCTAAGAAGGCTGATGGGACATTTCGTTTATGTGTTGATTACTGAAAGTTAAACTGGATGATGATTAAGAACTGATATACTTTTCCACATATTGATGATATATTTGACTATTTGAGAGGATATTTTGTATTCTCCAAGATTAACTTAAGGTTATGGTATCATCATTTGAGAGTAAGACCTTCTGATATACCAGATAATTCTTTCAGAAGAAAGTATTTCCTATATGATTTCTTCATGATGTCATTTGGGATGATGAATGTTCCAACTATGTTTATGAACTTGATGAACCAAAACTTTCACCAATACCTATATTAGTTTGTGTTTTTTTTTGTGTATGATATCTTAGTATACTCCAAGACTCATGATGATCATGCCCAGCATATTGACATCATCCTGAGTACACTAAGAGAGAATCAACTGTACACCAAGCTATATAAGTGTAAATTATAGATCAACAAGGTAGATTTCTTGGGTCATGTCATCCCTGAGGAAGGTTTTTCAGTGGAACTAGATAAAGTTCAAGTAGTAGTTTCTTGGTAGCATCCTAAGAATGTATTTGAAATCCAAAGCTTTCTGGGGTTGGTGGGTTATTATATAAGGTTTATACAGAACTTTTACCATTTGAAATCACCACTTTCATGCTTTACCAAGAATATTATCAAGTTTTAATGGTCTGTATCATGTGATAATTATTTACAGGAGCTGAAAAAATCATTTGAATACTACATCTATTTTGATCCTACCTAATTCGGGTGGGCAATATATCGTGTTTTTTGATACATCCGGAGTCAGACTTGGATCAGTTTTGATGTAGGGGGTAAATTTGTATCATATGGTTCATAATAGTTGAGGCCACATGAATGAAATTACCCTATGACTGATCTCAAGTTAGTTATAGTGGTTTATGTCTTAAACTTTTGGCGGAATTACCTATTGGGAGAAAATTTTACTGTGTATACCGATCACAAAAGTTTGAAATGCATATTTTCACAATGAGATTTGAATATCTAATGGTGGAGATGGTTTGAGTATATACAAAAATTTAATTTTGAGCCATCCTATACACCGAGAAATGGAAATAGTGTTGTTGAAACTTTTAGAAGGAAGGCATGGACTCAGGCAGTTCAAGAGTGTAGTTTTAAGTAGAAGTGATGACCTTGCTAGCTGAGATGCATATTTAGGTTTAGGAGGGTCAGGAGAAGAATACCCTCATATAATTATTAGTTGAGTCCACACTTTTGAGTCAGGTTAGGGAGAGACAGTATGAGGATCCAGAGTGTTTTTCCTTAAGGGAGAGCCTTAAAGGTGGGAAGTCACATTTTTATTAGACTATAGATGAGGATGAGATCATCTATGTATTTAAATTTGTTGTTATTTCTATATGTATGCGTGAGGATATTATTCATGAGTTTCATGACTCTAAGTGCATGGTGTATCTTGGTTTGACCAAAATGTACCATGACCTACATCGATAGTATTGGTGGCTAGGCATGAAAATAGATATTGTGGGTTTCATGACATGATGCTACACCTATCATCAGGTGAAGGTCAAGAATCAATAACCTAGTGGTTTTTTACAGCCATTTCCCATTCTGAAATGGAAGTGAGATGAAATTACCATGGACTTTTTGGTGGGTCTTCTAAGGATCCCTTGAAATAATTATGTGATTTGGATAATTGTAGACTGATTGAAAAAGGTAGACCATGTCTTATTGATATAAGATAATTTTATCATGGAATAGTTGGGTGAGATGTATGTTTGAGGGATAGTCTTTTTTCACAGGGTGGCATGGTGTATAGTCTCAAACCATGAATTTAATTTTAATTCACTCTTCTATAAACGATTTTAGGAGTAACTTGGTACCCAAGTGTTTCTAAGTATGACTTTTCACCCATAGATAGATAGGAAATTGGTGCACACTATCCGGGTTCTAGAGAACATTCTAAGATCATACATCCTTGATTTTCATGGGTCTTGGTAGAAGTACTTATCACTCATTGAGTTCATCTATAAAAATAGTTATCATATAACTATTTAGATGGTTCCATATGAGGCACTTTATGGTAGGCGAATCTGAGTTGTTGGGATCGAGTCTCGTGTAGAAGACATTAGAGTGGGTACAATTGATTAATAAATGCATGGATACAGTGAAAAGTCGATAAAAGTCTTATGTTGATCAAAATAATTGACCTCTTGATTTTGCAATGGGAGAATGTGTATTTATTTGAGTGTCTCAAAGATTGGTTCATCATTAGATTTAGAGTAAGGGAAAGTTATTGCCTAGGTTTTTCATACTGTTTGATGTTTTTGAGAGGATCAGATCAGTGGAAAATATATTAGCTCTTACACATAGGTATATTGTTATGAGCTATGTTTTTCATGTGTCATAGCTTTGACAGTATCACCCTAGCCCTTCTCATGTGATCAATGTTGATGATATTGATCTTGATGATGATTCATCCTTTGTGAAGCATTATATTTGTGTTGTGGATCATGTTAATAAAGTATTGTGAGTAAATATAGTGTTGTTGGTCCAATTTCTATTGAATCATGGATGTGTTTAGGAGGAAACATGGTATAGGGAAATAAATATTCAATCTTAGTGACCCAACCTTTTTACCATAGAGGCTTAATAATACTTGAGATTACATCTCTAGGATGAACGGTTATAAGGTGGGGAGATTTTAAGATATGGACCTTTCTGGAGATGTCTCATACTCATTTTAAGGTATTATTTTATCCTTGTTTTGATCATATGTTGTTTGGTTCCTTCTTTGGGTTTTTTTTGGGTGAATATATAGAAATTTGGAAGCCCATGGGGCTATGCACGGTTGGTGCACGTTTAGGGAAAATTGTGTGGTTTTCCCTACGAAAATGTGTGCCCCTTTTTGGATCCATGGGAGGTGGTGCACAGTTTGAAAAAACCATGTAGCCTCCCTCCCCAAACTATGCACTCTCAGATAGAAGGAGTTTTCATGGTTGGACACATTTTAGAAAATCGTGTTCCCAGCTAGGAGTAACCATTCACCCCATGAGTAGGGGATCATGGTTAAGGTGTACAGTTTGGAAAACTATACACCCCACCCAAGAAACCATGTGTGCGGGATTTTAAACCCCCAAAATTTAGTATAAAAATTATTTAATTCACAGTTATTATCCCAAAACACCACCTTTAGACCTAAAATTAATTCCCTTACTTTTGGAGGCTCCTGAGAGGATTCCAAGGCTCATCAAACCTCTTCTAGTGTGAATTGAGGATCTGGTGGAAGGAATGGACCTCACTTCCAATATGTAATATCTTTCTCATTTGGATTCCTCTCTCTCAACTTTAACTATCCTTTGAGAGGGATGATTTAATCTATTGAAAAAAAATAGATATAGTTTTTGTTGAATCTTGTTTCATTGGATATTGATCCTTGGTTTTGGTCCTATATCTTCTTCACCATTGTGAATTCAACCATTCTATGTTGAATCAAGGGCTATAGTTTAGTGAGTATTCATCAATGATCATAAGGTAGGTGTTCTAATTATTGATTCACATGGTCTTGATTATGATAATGTTTATGTAATTGATCCATTGTGTTTCGATGTTGTTCAATTTCATTTAAATTGGAAATAATGAATTTAATTCCATGAAATAGGAAAATCCTTCATGGAACTGTGGGACCCATTGGAGATTATGAGGCCAGACTTGATGGAAACCCATGGGGTGTGCCAATACATTGAAATAATGATTTATGAATTATAAAAAATGAAAATTGGTTTAATGAAATTGAACCAAATCCTTATTGGATGTTGAATAATGCGATTTAAGGGGATGATTTTCTTAACCTTGAATGATTAAGGGGATGTTGAATAAATGATGATAAATTGAATAATGGGTAAATTTTTATGTGTTCCTTGTGATAAATGTGAAAGACCATGTTTTTATTTGATAAATGAATTGGTATACCATGATGAAAATGGATGAAAAATGAGTTATGAATGTGGAACCATGATATGTGATATTTGTAAATGGTTGATCAATGAGTTTTGGGTTGAGAATATAACTCCAAATATTCATGGTGTGTCAAATTGATGATCTAGGCCCCCTCATATATATATATATATATATAATTAATTTTCATGTGATCACTAAGTTATGGGTTAGAAACTGCTACTCCAAATACCCATGGGGTTCCAGACTGTTTTTCTATGCCCCCAATGTATGAATGTAAAATTGAAATTAAATTAATAATGAAATCCCATGAAAAAATGAATTGTGATATTTTTATAGTGTATGGTTCAGAATCCAACACAGGTTGAAGCATGTATGATTGGTTCAGGTGTTAATGTGAACCCAGGGGCCTATGTGGTTGGTTAAATAATAATAATTGTGAAACCTTTTTAATTTTTTCATTTGATATTTATTCTTTATAAAATTTCATATACTATTATATCCTATATATTTCTTTAGATTTAATTGGTGGTGGCCTACTGAGTTTTAATCACACCCTACTTGGGATCTTTGATCGGTACTTGAATAAATTTCATGTTTACAGGATAGGATAAGGGTAAGAGACCTATGTTAGATGGATGGTTTGGGATTCAGTATAGATCATGGATGAGAAAACTATACATGATGTCAAAACCTGCTTGGTAGATGTTAGTGTGTCTTTATTTTGGTTTTTTTTCATTAGACACTTGACATTGATACGACATGACATATTTAATGTTTTGGTTTTGGTTATTTTTTACCTTATTTAGATTCATCATTTGATGTTTGTTCTTATATTGGTTATGGTTAATTATTGTTCATTTTCTTATCTTGTTTATTTGTATATTGATTTCCACTTTTGTGATGCTTTGATAAATAGGGTATAGTCTCCTCACATTGCATATTAGACCCTCACTGCTAGTTTAAAACCTCTGGCATATGGGGAGGTGTGAATGAGGTCACATAACAAACTGGATCAAGGAACTAGAATTTGGAACCTGGGTCAGGATGTTACAGTTTTTGACTATTGATGTGGTTGTTGGCTTGGGTTGTGCAGAGGTTTAAATGGTAGTGTGGGTGGTTGTGTGGAAGAGAGGTGGATTGTGGCCAGTGTGAGATGGTGTGGTGTTGTTCCTGGTTGGGGATAGTGATGTAGTTGTGTGGGGTGTTTAGAAGATGTTTTATCTTAGATTTTTGTTCTTGGATAGTGGTAGTGTTTGGAATTTAATGAGATCCTTGAGAGGTATCTTACGGAGTGAATGTTTGGAACCTCCCCTTTACTTTTCGGTTTGGTTTTTATTCTCAAGGAATATAATAATTTTGTAGGTATCTAATGTAATGGTATGTTCTTTATTAACCTATTACTTTACTAGTTTGGGAGTTAGAGTTGTTAGGAGGAGGATCGGGGAGGTTTTAGTATATTTTGGTGCTAAAAATTTATTGTAGTAGGTAATCCACGATGTGAATATGTATTCACATAATGAGAGGTTGATTTACAGCTTGGAGGTTAGAAATTCATGGATCAAAACTTTAGATGAAGGATCTATGTTTAATGGGATCATGATGTGAAGGAATTTTTCACAATGTGAATTAATTCTAGCTTGAGGTTCCATCAAAATTGGTAGATGTTCATCAGGTTTATATTTAAGGGATTCACGGACTAAACTAGATTCACGACTTGAATTAGAGGGCCTCACAACAAATCATGATGTGAATATTTGTTTCACACCATGAATGTGTCAAGACCTAGATTATTTATAAATACTAAAAATCACCTGAATACTTTTATTCCTCTTATATTTTGGGAAAATCTTAGGTAATTTTGGGAGATATTCTAATCCCTTTCCTCTTACTTTTATACTTGGATTCTATAGGTTGATCAATGTCAATATGAGGTGGGTTCTTATATTTATTCACTTTTCTACTTTTGTTCTTCTTTTGGGGATTCACAATGGTGGTGATGTTTTTATCAAGGTGGGTTTGGGCTATGATTTTGATGATCCCTTAGTATGGTTTAGGTTGATACAAGGATTTCTAGTGTGGTTGTTTTCTGCCAATTTTTTCTCCTTCTCCTTGTTGTTCATGGTGAACCAAAAAGCTTCTTTAAGGTCGGGGATTATCATTCTCTCCCTATTTATATGAATATGTAGGGATTTCATTATTTTTCCTTCCATTAGGTGGATATTAAAGGTTATCTTGATATATATAATGAATTTTATTAATACAAAATTGATGTGAATGGGGATAAATCACTTGTTTTACTACTTTTATGATATTGATGATGATATTATGCATGCTTGTTATCATTGATAAAAATCACAGCTATTGGGAGTCTTTCTTGTATTTTATTTGATATGTATGTGATACCATTACTATTTTGATTGTTTAATAATACCATGAATAAAAGTATAATAACACATATATGTTTAATGAATTAGTCACCATGTGATGTGATGTTTGGTTGTTATTTTTGTGTTTCCTTATGTGATGTGGGTTGTTTTATAGTGGTGGTGGTCACTGGATTTGTTTTTAATGAGTGGGGAAATGATGTGATGGTTGGTTGGCATGGGATGCAATGTGGGAGGTTGTGCGAGAGTAGTGATGTGTGGTGGTTATGTTGTGTGGTGGTATTGATGTTCAATGTTAGAGATGGGTTATTATTGGAGTGATATGGCTTGGATGATTTGGTGTTTTGATAATTGTTAATGTGAGATAGGGGAACTATTTTATGGTGTGGTTGTTTTAGTTGCTCATTTATCCATGAAATAAATTCTAATGGTGAAATGAAATTACATGGTTTAGTAGATAAATGAGAATAGACTGGAATTAATGTTTGATGGTTGGATTAAATTAATTGAATTATAAATGAATGGGATGTGTTAATGTTAAATGAAATGGATTTTTAACATCTCATTACTAGATTTTAGGTACTCCTAACTCCTTGTTTTTATCATCATTTGTTTTGATCTTATTTTAGGAAATTTCTAGGTATTTTTGAAAAAAATTAGAAGTTTTTGAGCCTGTTCATGGTTGGCACATGGTTAGGAAAAACCATGCAGGTTGGCCTAGGAAACCATGTGCCTTAATATGAGGTTCTGGAGGTGGTGAAAATTAATGAAAAATGTGTGGCCTCCCACTAAAACCATGTCACATGGGATAGTGGGTATTTCATGGTTGGTTCATGGTCTCCAAATCGTGCTTCCAAATAGTACATGCTTATCCAATGTAACAAGAGGGGGTGTGTGGTTTGCACATAATTTTTCTATCCATGTTGGAAAACCATGTATCTCTCTTTATAATCCTAGTAATGGTGTATGATTAGGTGCATGGTTAGCTCTAACAGTGTAGCTAAACTTTGGAAACTGTGTGAGTGGGTTTTTAATACCCCAAAAATTATAATTAAGGACCCAAACCCCTTATTATAAATTCTAATAACCTCCAAATAAACCCTAATTTGACCCTTTGAATTTTAATGGATCTCTAAAGATGATTTAAGATCTTTTAACCCCTTTCCTCTTGAATCTAAGTGTCAGTGGATGTGATTGATCCCTATTTGTTAAGTTTAGTCCCTTTGATTTGGAATCCTCTATTATTCTATTATCTCCTTCTTTGGGAGTGATTTATCCTCATGTTATTGGTGTATATAAAGCTTGATTTTATGGATATAAATTCTATGGATTCCAATTTGATATTCCTTACCTTTTATTCTCTTTTTGTGGTTCCCATTTTGGGTGTTTGATTGATCATGTAACTAAAGGATAGTGGTTCTGTAAGTCTTTTCACTACATGTGAGACCTTGATTTATTTCTTGATTTTTAATGCATTTTTAACTAATTTTTGAACCTTGATTTGAAAAGATTTGTATTGTTTTAAAAATTCATGGAATTTTAAAACCAAATCCTTTTTCAAAGGCTTTGAAAATATTGGGTGGATTTTAAGAAAATATAGATTAAAATGAAAAGTTATTTGATGAAATGATTTGATGTTAATTCTTAAGAAAAATGGATTTAAATGAAAGATGGTTTTTTAAGTCATGATTTTGATAAAACCCTATGATTTTATTTTTAAATTGAAATGGAATTTTGAAAATTATAATTGGGTAATTGAGAAATGAATGATGAATTGATTTGAAAAGAAAGATTTTTCCATGATTGATCGATTAATTGAAAGAACATGTGAACCTAGGTAGTTAGGGGGTGAATAGGAAAATCATGCTATGACTCAAACCCACTAAAATGGATTGAAAATGGAAACTATAACTAAACCAAATTTTTCATGACTTCCCCAATGGGGTGTTGATTGATTATATCTCGATGGATTGAGCCTTAGGGACATGTACACACTGAGTAGTGTGAGGATCCTAGATCTTAGAACTAACTAGCCTTAGGGAATATGACTATAGTTATTTTTTTATTATTACATTCTATAGATTATAGAACTATTTTTATTCATTCCATTTTATTTTATTTAAATGTTCATTTAAGTCAGTTTATGATATATTTTTCATCTACTTGATTTCAAAGCATGTTTTGACTGGAAATGTCAAATTATTTTCCATGCCTTATTTTTATATAAATCAAACCATAAATGGTTTAATTTCTATGAAACTAATTATAAAATATTTTCTGAAATCCTACTAGGATATTTTCTCACACCCTACCTTTTACTTCAAGAACTTGTAGATTATGTTATATCAGGTCTAAGAAAAGGGAAAGAACCACTTGGATGTGGTGGGTGTGCATGATTCATAGGACCTTGGGTGATATTAGTGACCGATGTAGCTTTTATCCACTCATTACATGAATTTTTTTGAGTTTTATCCTTATGGGATACTTATGTTTTCTTCATGGACAATATATCATTTTAACCTTTATTTGCCTGTTTGTGGTACTTTCTCCTTGAGGAGTGTTTGGAATACAAGTTATTAATTGTTTTATCTTCCTCTATTATGTATTGTTTATCTATATTTGGGGTGAAATCATTCCATATCACTATTTTTTTATTCCATTGTGCCAGTCTCCATCCCATGGGGATCAAGAACACCCATTGGGTCATGTTAGTATCATCATGTATATCAGTGTACCAGGTTATTCTGGTTGGTTCATGAAAAAATGGTATCAAAGGTAGGTTTTGTGTATTTTATGATGTCATAATATAGTATGTGATTCCCTCATAGATAAGAGTTAGTATTTTGGGGACTTAAGTGGTATTTTATGAGTGAGTGCATGTAAATTTCTCATCATAGGGAGCCTTAAGTCACCATGGGTGTTTGGGAAAAGTGTCATTGAGGAAGAAATTAATCTGATTCTGGTCTTTTTCCGAACTTTACATGGTTATTTTGAAATCCATAAAAATTTTAATTCTATCTAATATAATTGATATTTTGGCATCTCTTGATTGGGTTGATGATCTAAGTATATATCCTAATTTTTTCATGTTGCCTATTGATGTTGTGCAGTGTCATGCCCCTAAGAAGGCGTTTGAATAGACCTTAGGAAGAAGCTATCAAAGAAACATGGAAAGAAAATCCTCCAATTGATTATAACATCATTTAGATAGTGGTGCACGTAGTCTAATCACTAGGACAGGTAACCACACCCATTCCCATTAAGACTCTAGTAGTGGAACCTCAAAGGGATGAAACTAGTGATCATGCATAGGAATTTCTACAGTAGAAACAACTATATTTCCAAGGCTTGAATGATCCTCAATAGGTATATGGTTGGTTTAAAAGGATTGAGATACTTTTTTAGTTATTGTAAATTTCAGATGCAATAAAGTTAAAATGTGTTACCTTCAAGATTGAAGGTCCTAACAGGAGGTGGTGGGATTTTATGGTTACGATGAAGGAACATGATAGATTATAGTAGAGAGGCATCAGATCTATTTTCACTAAGTATTTATATCTAGAATCAATGGTTTTTATCGATTTCTATGGAATTTCTCATCCTCCAATAAGGAGATAAAACCATGACTTGGTATGAAAATATCTTATTGAACTTGTTCATATTTATCTTAAGGTAGTGATGAATGAAAAATTGAAGGCACAAAGATTTAATATGGGTCTTTGATCTGATATCCAATATCATGTTTTCATATTGAATCTCACTTATTATATAGACGTGATGGATAGAGATATAATGGATGAAATTGACCTGCATGGTAAGTCAGGTTTGATGGGAGTTCCTCTTACTATAAGTAGAAAATTTTTTTAGTTCCTATAAAGGAAAGAGTAAGCATGATGAGTCTCTCGGTGAATCTCGATAGCAGTCATCATCCAAACCTTTTCTAGGTTCCAGAAGAGTCCCATTGAATTTCTTTAAATGTGGTAAGATCAGGAATTTGAAGTGGGTTTGTACAGAGGCAAAAAAAAATATGTGGTTTGTTTGATCACTTAGGCCATCTGAATAAGTTCTGCCATGTATTTTCTACCCATCATAGTGGTACGATCTCATCAACACCAAAAGGTACTATTGTGTAGTCATATGCTTCAAGAACTAATGGGTTCCAACCATAGGCATTCATAAAAAATGTTCTTCACGTAGTGGAAGAGTCTCTAGAAGCATCTAATGTGGGTCCAATGATAGTGAGAGGTATCATCACTATATATTCATATTTAGTAACTAATTTATTTGATATTGATGCATCTCATTCATTCTTATTGACTTGAATTATAAATTTACTAAACCTTCCTATAGAGCTTATGTATTATGTGATGGATTTACTTTTCCCCTTATAATGAAGAGAGAGTAGGGCCTCCGATTCCCTTTTTGTACCTTGTCTTTATAAAATATTGAGCTTTCTTTGGATTTTATAGTTAATGAAATGAAACATTTGGATGTCATTCTTGAGATGGATTGGCCGATTTCCCATAAATACCAGATTGGTTGTTATCTTTGGTGGTTCTTCTTTACTACCCCCAATAGGGTGTGTTGTGTTTTCTAGGGTGAATGGTACTCAAGATATAGTAGATCCAGACCTCCACTTCTAGAGTTGGGTAGGTTGATGTCATTTTTTCCCTTTTTCCTAGAAAATGAATCCTTGAGTGGTTATCTTACTCCAGTATTCATCGAGTTTCCCAATTTGTTTCCATCTAACTTGTATATCTTACCATAAGTAAGAGAGGTAGTGTTTTCAATTGGTGTGGTACTAGGTAACCAACCTATATTTATTCTCTCTTTCCATATGGTTTTATCTAAATTGAAGGAGTTAAAGACCCAATTAGATGATTTGTTAGATAAAGGATTCATTCACTCAAGTGTGTCACCTTGGGAAGAACCTATTATTTTTTTCAAAGAAATATGATGGAACACTTCACCTTTGTATTAATTACTAGAAACTCGATCAAGTTTTTGTAAAGAACAAGTATATGTTTCCTTGTATTTATGATTTGTTTTACTAGTTATAAGTGGATAAGTGGTTCTTGAAGACTTATATCTAGCCTAGTTATCACCAGCTTAGAATTAAATAATATGATATCTTGAAGACTTCATTTCAAAGTATTTATAGCCATTATTAGTACCTTGTTATGCCTTTTGGTATAACTAATTCACTTGTGGATTTTCATGACCCAACCCACTGGAGCCTGCCTGGTCGATGAGAAGCCTAGTGTGACTACCCCAAGCCTGTCTCCAATAGGCTAGGAGCTGGTGACCAGCACTGAGTGGGAATATCATACATATGGGAGGCATTATACAAAGTACCTATACACACACACACACACATCTCCAAGCCCATAAAATTCTAAGAAATCAAAAAATAGATAATATTATAAATTCATGAACAAAATTTATCCCACGTTAGTGAATAACATAAGTACTGGAAAGTAATAAAAGGGGCCAAATACAATCCCACAAGAACTGGTAATAAAATATGGCATGCTCAGAAGGAGATGACTACTATCAAATTTAACACTGATATATACCTTGATCTTTCTAACCCAAACTATGATCCACCTCCTCCCAGTCCTCCAAGGACTTCATAAAAGTTCAATTATCTGCATAAGACATGACATGTGCGGGACGAGCCCGTATAGGGGTGAGTATAACAATACCCAGTAGAACATCCCAAAAACACTAATAATAAAGCATCAGGAGTAGTTATCTCATCAATACATAGGCATGTAAATCAAGATATGAGACATAATTATAAACAAGAATAACCTGGATATACTCACGATAGACACTAACTCTATGTTAGGGTCACAACTACAAATCCATCCTATGATTTTACTATAGGATTCAAGTGAACTCTCATCCATGATAACTCACTCCATGAGCCATGTTATCACTGATGACACTCTATTGAGAGGTCATTCTCATATGGCCTCACTATACTAATAGATTTCATCCGAGAGGTCACACTCATTAGATCTAGACATGGGGAAGAATTAATGAAACTGATAAGACTCATCTGAGATACATACTCGATTGGACTACCACATAATAAAGAATATATATTAATAAACAGATATGGGATCACACCCAAGGTTCATGGGGGTGTTTAACCCTACTAGATTTATCCTACTAGATAATGGATCACCACCCATGTAGTGTTGGTCATTGAAATTACAATAACCCTACCTAGGGAAAAGTGAGGGAATGAGGATCACATTGAGCCTCTTAGAGGGATACCTGTTATAATCCACAAGGGGCATTAAGTATGATACTTGAGACCAGATACTATACTAAAACCTTTTGGGTGTATTGAGACTATAATCACTCTATAACAAGGGAACTCACCCGCACTGGTCTGAGATAGAGGTAATGCACCCAACCGATACTAAAAAAGGGAACACACCCAACTAAAGCTCATCTATAGTGAAGATAGAAATGGCCTCACATTACCCTATAATAAGTACAAGATTTGTACTGGGGGTACATGGAGTATCCCATGAAAGTTAGACTAGGCCATTTCCTTCCCCATGTTTCCAACTCGTGCACATGTACTCCTGAATGTACATGTGTACATTCCCATGTACATGGACATGCCCAGTACCAACTCATGTTCTTAGGTGTGTACATATCCATACATGTGTACCAGCCCATTCCCATGTACAATCATATGTTCCTAGATGTGTACATGGTTGTGCATCGTGGGGGTATATGTTGAGCCATCAGCCTCAGGACACATGGTGTGTGACATTTGTCACATGGCATGTGATCCTTATCTTTTCTAAAACCCTAGCTGCCAAATCCAAGGATCCTACATGGTGTGTATTCCTTATACTACACTCTGTGTAGTCATTTTTTTCATAGAAACATTAGTTCCTTCTACACATTCAGTCACACCACTTCCACTCAATCTTTTTCCAATATTTCTATAGATCCTGGATCTACAGCTGGTTGAGCCTTGATGACATCGATTTCTTGATTTCAGCTATACAATATAATCGGGGAAATGTCCACCATGAACCACCATACTGAGATTCCAAATTCATACACTAGGATCTCCAAAATGATCATATATCTATTTCTATCATCGTGCATCACAACCACACTATCAAATCTCTATCTTAAACCCATAGTGATGATCCATTATTCCAAAGATCAATTGTGAAATGGTCATCCACAAATTATTTGTCGAACCACAAACCAAATCAAATGTTTATAATGAACGCATAAAGAACGGGGAGAGAAAACCATAAAAATAATGTGAGGAATGAACCTTGTTCATTTTTTGTTTCAAACTATTTTTGTTTTTATATAATTGATGAGCGAAGAGGAATAAATGATGAAACATAAAATTCCTATTTCAAGGAAGATAAAATTCATACCCACAATGAACATCCAATATGAAAATCAAATTGTTGGTAGAATTGATCTATGTTCATCATGGAATAAATAAAATAGGGATAAAATCCACAAAAAACATCTTACCTTGAGTTTGGATCAATCGCTTATGAATAATGAATTCTTGTTGTCATCATTGGCGAGATCTATGAACTCTATCATTGTTGGAGATCCCTGTATTACTTTGATCGATGGTCCCTAATCCCTCCATCTTCTAATGCTACTCCACACTCTCCTCTAAATCCCTAGGGTTATGTAGGCAACCCTATGTATTCTCCATAATATTCCTTAAATAGAGATATCTAGGTCTGTAAAATTAAATAAATTGATTTTTTTATTTATTTAAATTTCTCCCATGACAACTTTTTAACCAAGTGTCTAGTGTCGACAAATGTTATGTCACTTCTAGGGTAAAAATCATGCTCTAAACTCAACAGTGGTCTTAGATTTCTGATCTGAGACTCTATTTAGGATTTATTCCACTATTTTAGGAAAATAGTGTGTGTGTGATATTAATAAATTTAATATCTTTGAAGTATTAATATCAGGTTCATTGATCCTCAGAATCACATGTCGTCTCAGCTCTTGGATCCAAAAATATTCCTAAGGATATTCTAAAGTATTAAAAGGAAAAAAAAGGACTCTTAATTCTCCCAACTTTAGGGATTTTCATCCCAAAAAGAAAACACCAACTCAAAAATAGAGGATACTAAGATCTAATATGGGATTCTCGCTCTCACGTGCTCTTCAAAAAGTTATCATGATATCAAAAAACATGCACCCATGGGAAAAAATTTCCATGAAGGTTATTCTCTGTATAGTACTCAAAAATTATCAGGCTCCTCAAACTCCTCAAAAAGGGTAACTCCACCCTTAGTGCCCAGTTCATCCCGATCAACATTGTGCAATGAGTCATACATATGTCTCCTCAACTGCAAAAAATGAAAAAAAAACACCAAACACCTGGTATAATAATGGTCACAAGCTCTAGGGGTATGAAACCTTTCTAACCCAACACATTAACAGGAAAATGGGTTTATGAACCCCAAAGATATCCCGCCATCCTATCCAAATCTCTATAATCCTCGATGAGGGGAGATCACTCAGAACACAATATATCTTCTTCAAACCCCAAGGTTGATACCATCGGTCCATAAAGAACTATAGAAATTATAGGGAAATTCCCATCCACCTAAGGATGAACTTAAACCCTTTTTAATCATTATAAGAACCAACTCCATACCCACAAGCATTTTTACCTACTAGCTCTGACCAGTACAATGGTGACCTATAGGGTCTCCCATACATATCCCCAAATGGTGCTACACTGATGGTGGAGGGGTAGATATTAAGATACGAAAATTCCACCAATGGTATATGATCCTCCTAATTATTTCCCAAATATAACATGCAATTTTAAAGCATGTTCTTTAGAACATGAATGGTCTACTTTACCTGGACAATTTTCTGAGGTAGAAAAACTGTGCTCAACCACAACTAAGTCCCAAAGCCTCTTACATCCTCTCACTAACCATGTCGTAAAGTGAGAATCATAGTCTAAAATGGTTTTCATGGTAATTACACAAATATGGACTATCTTATACATGCATATTTTTCACAAACTCTCCACAAATATCTACTCTATGATGGTTAAGAAATAAAACACTTGGTGAGTCGGTTTATGATCGCTCGGATTGTGTTGTTACCTTATGCTTACCATGGAATATCCAACATGAAAACCATGAATATACCATTCCATTTCAAATTCCAACCAGTCACCTCAGTCTCTACCTATGAGTATGTGAGACATCAATATTTTAAACTCAGTAATAATATTATAATATCCTTGTCCACCAAACTAATGTTGAAGTATTTTGATACACCCTTACTACACCTGTACATATTAATAAGGGATAGAAACATCCTCTAAACCTCTTTTAGAAATGTAAATAGTTCCATCATCTATCCTTGGAAGTATGACATACTCCCCACCTTTATAAAATCCATCATGAACATGTAAACTGGATATCTGGTCAAGCAATACCTCACAATCGATATCTCCAAGTTAAACCTCCCCGACTCATTGAGGATGTGGTGGGGTAACAACCACCTACTGGAGATACATTTAACTATCCTTATCCTCAAGGGATAAATATAAATAATTCATGTGCTTTTTCACCTTTCTCAATAATAGTGGATTAAGACTTTTTTGTGGGCATATAATACTACAGTTACACCCCTGGGTGGCTCTCCAGCCAACACTACTTCAACATTTACTGGTTCCACTGTCACTTCCATGTTTGTAAATACCACAACTCTAGTATCATAGATTCGGTGGTTGCTTTATTAAATTGGAACTAGATATAAGGAATCACATATCAAAGGATGAAATAATTTAGCAGTATTAATAAACTATTTACATACTTGAATTTCACATCATAATTGAAAACATAAAATACAACATAGTATTTTCTTTGAGTACATAATTATTTCCTTTATCATATATCTATATATAAATCATAATACACTACCTGGAATCCTAGAGAAAGGAAACATAAGAAAGGGGTGAGTTTTAATGATCAGTAAGGGTATGTGTATAGTGGAAGATATCTTGAATCGGTAATTCATAATCAATATGGAAAGGTAAATAACTAAAAACATATATAATTTAATCAATAATTTTAACATGAAAAATAATATGGTAGGAATAAATGATTATCCAATAATGCCACATAAATAATCACATGAGCTTGAAACTTATATATGGATATTCTAAATAATCTAATAATCATATGGAAATCAATAAATAATTTTATAATAATGATGGGATGCATAATGTTGTACATCATAAATATAAAGTCAAGGCCTCGTGCTAAAAAATCTTAAATATATGGGTTTCTTTTGAATCGTAAAAATGAATTTAAACAATTAGGATAGTAAAAAAAATTGAAATTTTTTTTAGAAAACATTGGCATGAAAGATAAATATTCCTTAGTGGAGACTTAAACATAAACAATCTCGAATAATGATGAGGGATTGAAATAAACCCTAAATATATGGGTTTCTTTTGAATCGTAATCCCCATGAAAAAAATAACATAAAATTAAACTTTAAATACCATGAAGACAAATATATTAATGATATAATATATCAAAGGTTCAGTATATAAACCACAATAAATAAATAAGTGGTGAATATGGCATATGTCTCACAGAAGTAAGAGTGAGACGAGAAACCCTTACCTCTGGTTTGATTTCTTTTGTATAGGTTTGAACCTCATGTATAATAAATATATATTTATTATATATTTATTCTATAACCATAAACATATATATCAAACCATATATGATTTAATTATAATATTTTATCACCTATTAATTATCAATTAATTGTTAAAATCACTAGTTTAGGTAATAACTACTTTGTTTTTCATGTATGTTTTGATTCGGTAGTTCCAATTCTTATAATTATATCATAGTAAAAAAATTGAAATTTTTTTTAGAAAACATTGACATGAAAGATAAATATTCCTCAGTGGAGAATTAAACATAAACAATCTCGAATAATGATGAGGGATTGAAATAAACCCTAAATATATGGGTTTCTTTTGAATCATAATCCCCATGAAAAAAATAACATAAAATTAAACTTTAAATACCATGAAGACAAATATATTAAGGATATAATATATCAAAGGTTCAGTATATAAACCACAATAAATAAATAAGTGGTGAATATGGCATATGTCTCACAGAAGTAAGAGTGAGACGAGAAACCCTTACCTCTGGTTTGATTTCTTTTGTATAGGTTTGAACCTCATGTATAATAAATATATATTTATTATATATTTATTCTATAACCATAAACATATATATCAAACCATATATGATTTAATTATAATATTTTATCACCTATTAATTATAAATTAATTGTGAAAATCACTAGTTTAGGTAATAACTGCTTTGTTTTTCATGTATGTTTTGATTCGGTAGTTCCAATTCTTATAATTATATCATAGTTTCATAATCACCATAATTTTATTCATAGTGTAAATATGATATATATTAAATAAATATATACATATATTTATTTATTTATAATTCTCCATAAATACAGAGATAGAAAAATGAATTACATTGTCCATGGAGATGGTAGGTCATACGTATGCATGAATACTATTTTCATTTTTTGATGGATGGAATTAATGAAAATTAAAGAATAATTAACCTTTAAAGAATAATTATTATGTAATATATATTATATATATCCATTATTTCTATATTTATAACCATCTATATAAAGTGGTGATGAAAATAAAATTACACAGCTACGTGGAGTTGGTAAGTCATACATATGCACAAACGATGTTTTCACTTTTCATAAGATGAATAAAGGGTGAAATAGAATAGTATAAAATTAATAAGAACATATTAGTATATATATGATATGGTATTTATTAATTTAGTATGGAAAAGGTGTATGAATAGGAAGTATAAGAAAAAATAAACTTGAAAGATTCGGTAAAGACGATTACCTCTTCTTCAGTGGACTCTATTTAGATCTCTTCTTAAGGGACCCGAGATTGCTATTTTGGAAGGGATAGAACCTCAAGAACATGGATAATAAAGTTTTACAGAGTAATTTCTATGAATATTTCAAGTTATAAGGCTCATTTTAGTGTAAATAAATGAGGGAGGAGGTTCCCTTTTATAATTGAAGTGATGGGCACTTTTGGAATTTCTCAAAAGATTAAAATATAATAAGACTATTCTATATCAAAATGCTTCCAAATGGATTATAAATTTACATGGGATGAAATTTTCAGCCATGTATTATCCCCTTTGTGCTTATTTAATATTTTTTATAATTTTTAAATAATTTAATAAAATATTAATCCCATAAAATATCATTATTGTCAATTGTGATACTATTCATTACTTTGGCTTTAAAAACATAAAGACAACAAGTAAAATTCACAAAAAATTATTTTATTATATCCTGAAAATTTCATGTTCATATATATAATTCTAGAATCACATTAAATATAAAAAATTATATTACTTAAAATATTTTTAATTTCATTTATTTTATTTTTCTATTAATTAAATTAATAACATTGCACAAACATATAAGGTAATTATATAATTTCTAAAAAATTATAAATAAATTTATATCATTAAAATTAGTTTATTATGATCAAAATATCTATTTACATATGTGAAATATTAATTTTAACTCACATATATATCATGAAAATGCATTTAATGTGTTATTTTTACTTTTCTGACCTTGAGCAAGCATTATAGACGAATTTGGATAAGACAATTTTAATATAACTCTAAAATTAGTGTATAACTATAAAAATAATAAACAATACTTAATATTAAATATCCAATTTTATAAATAAATTATATCATCACAATTATTATTTTTAGGATACCAAATTTTACTTTTCCAGTGTTGTGTAGGCTCTACGTCAACACTGAAAATGATTTTCATATTTATTATGGAATAAATTATAATATTTATATTTTTTAATTATTTTTTAATGGTATTTATATTATTTTATAATAATTTTTATGTTACATAAGTTTTATAAATTATTATATTATGTCTATGTCTTGGCGATATCATAAAATATACTATATTTCATAAAAACACTATTTTTTACCATTCTCTAAAAATTTAACTTATGTAAAAAAATAATCCTAGGATAAATTAGGATTGATTGATCCAAAAATAAATTTCATTTCATGAAATTAAATTCCTATAATTTATTGAAATTAATTTTAAAATAATTATGAAAAAAAAATGAATACTGCTTTTAGAAAAAAAAAATACAGTTTTTCTAAAAAATACTTATTTAAGTATAAAAATATTTTTATACAGAATTAAATTATAAAATTGATTCCAATGAACCTAATTTAATTATTAATACTATAATATAAATAATTTTTCTTTGAAACCATTTTAAAATAAAATGTAACTTCACAAATGGTTGAAACAAAAATGTAGTTTTCAATAAAAATTAACATTTTTCACTATTCACTGAGAAATCAATCTTTTTTAGAAAAATATGAAAATATCATTCTAAGATAATTTTGGTATGATTATTTAAAAAATTATTTTATTTTTATAAAATATAATTTATATAAATTTAAAAAATTAATTATAATATTTTCTCACAGAAATAAATAAAAAACATTTTTAAAGAAAATGTATTTCTAAAGCATAAAATAACTTTAATAAAAATTGAGTACTTATTTCATAAGAATTAATCAGTAAATTTTTATTGGGTAGGTCCTTTATATGAATTTCATAATTTGGTTAATACCATTCATACCCTCTAATTTAATAGTTAGGTTATAATAGTTATATTTAAATAAAGATGTTTCATGATTCATTTAAGCAAAATGTTCTTTTAAAATATTGGGGTGTTACATTATCCTCTCATTCAATAAATTACATCCTCACAAATTAAACTTGTGTTCGGTAATCAAGGGTTTGAAATTTAAAAATTAATTTTTGTAAATATCACATCATAAAAGTGGTTAATAAAACTTCCACTTAAAACAGGGAAAGGGAATTGTAAAGGACACCATGAAACTAGGTTTCTGAATAGAAGAACATTAGTAGGAAGTGAAACCATGGATAGAGAATAAAAAAACTAATGATTAAGAATTGGTATAGATTGATTAATAATATGGTTATGAGAAATTTAACCACCACAATACCATAAACCTGTGATGGGTTAAAAGGTTATTAATTTCTCAATAAGAAAAGTAAATATATAATGTTTTTTTTATTTCAAGGTATTTTTATAAAGTTGAGGGATTATTTTACTATATTTATAAAAAATTTGAGAAAATAAACTTACATGATTATTTTCATGTCTTAAGCATAATCCTATCCTTTGGTTCAACTTTGATCTATTTTCACTTCATCTCCTATGCCAGAAAATGGATATTTGACAAAAAAATCTATGCCTAAAGCAATTTTAATGAATCAAAAAATCCATAAGTCATTCCTTCATCCTCTAAATATTTACCAATTCCAAAATGGTTAGAACGGGTTATCAAATATGATAAATCATAATTTAAACTCAAACAATAATATTCAAATTTCAACTTAATCCATGCCATAAGTAGTTAACCTTAATACTCTTCTAAAATATTGTTGACATTATTCAAAATCCAAAAATTTGATCAAACATTTGTCCTTGGACAATATAAAGTAGTTTATAATGTCACATTCCAAACCTATGAATAATTTGATCACATGTTCTCCTAATACATGGTAATAACTTGAATATCTATAAAACCTTAATGAAAACATGCATGATTTCAAGGATTAAATCCTTCCTTATTCATTAAATAAAATCTCAGATTATTGAATATATTTCATAAATCCAAAAATAAATAAATAAAATCTATCATGAATTAATTTTTCATCAAATCACTATCCATTTTAAAGGTCTCCAATATTATCCCATAAACATCTATTTATCATTATTATCTTAACATAAGGTATTTATTTAGGGTTATCTTCACCAAATAATGTGTTTTCCAAAAGATCAAATTTCTACAAAATCACTTCTCTTGGTTACTAGTACTACTCATTACAGGCTTCCAAATCATTAAAGAAGAAGTATTCTAGTACAATACTTATATATCTCATGATTCTTATAACCAAAATATCATTTATAAAATAATTTTATAACATAATTCTTAAGTCCAAATAAAAAATCACTTTAATCATTCCACTTCATTATTAAACCATTAACTATGCTTCAGTATCTTATTCCTTAATACCTCTTTCCTTTAATATGTAATTTTTAGTCTCTTTATTATCAGTAGTATAACCATTACTTGTACAACCATACTGATTCTCTTCATGAGTTTTCCCCCTTGGACATTGATTTTTATAATTCCCATACTTTCCACATTTAAAACATTCAACTGTCGATGATAACTTAGTGAGACCATTATTCTCATCCATTTCATTAACCAAAATTTTCATTTTTCCATGAAAATTACTTGATTTATGTTCTTTTCCACACCAAAAAAAATCCTCGTATTCCTCTAATACATTAAATTGGGTGTTTCTTATCACATTTTCTGCATATATAAAAAATAATCTTCTTTCCTCCATGGTATTCACCACCCAATATCTCAAAAAACTCTATATTTCTCTTATTTGGTGAGTCCAATATTTGGTTAAGGTAAATATTTTTAATCATATATCATGAAAAACTAATTAGGAATAATCAAAATATATTTTACTCTAGTCATAATCCCATTTGGTTTCTCATCAACACATTATCTATCACATTCAATGTTAACCTAGATCCTTATGGTTCCCACCATTTACTATAACCAAAAAGAAAAGTGTCTACATAAAACTACAATAATCAGAGTGAGATATCAAATAATCATGAAATATTATTCAAAGTTTTCTAAATAATGACAAATTCTTCTCAATATATTGTTCCTTAGTTTTAACCTTGGTTATCTATGGTTATTAACAAATCTATAGGATAATATCCTATACTTATACTTATCCTAAAATTCATTTATAGGGTTATATTTTCTAATCTATGTTTTCCTAAATCTAGTTCCCAGTGTCTCTACTAAACCTTCTTTGATACCTAATATAAATACCAAAACTCCAGTAGCCTAGAGTTGGTGGTTACTTTATTATATTAGAACTATATACAATGAATTGTATCCCTAAGGACTAAAGAGTTTAGTAGTATTGGTAAACTAGATACATACTTGAATTTAACATCACAATTGAAAACATAAAATACAACATAGTATTTTCTTTGAGTACACAATTATTCCATTTAGCATATATCTACATATCAATCATAATACACTTCCTGGAATCCTATAGAAAGAAAATATAAGAAAGGGGTGATCTCTAATGATTAATAAGGGTATGAATACAGTACAAGTTATCTTGAATCAATAATGAATAATCAATATAGAAAGGTAAATAACTAAAAACACATTTCATTTAATCAATAACTTGAACATGGTGAATAATATGGAAGGAATAAATGATGATCAAATATTTCCATATAAATAATCACATGAGCCTTAAAATTATCCATGGATATTATAACTAATCAAATAATCACATGTACATAAATAACTAATTTCATAATAATTATGTAATTCATAATGTCGTACATCATAAACATATCATCGAGATATTGTTCCAAGACATCTTACATAAATGGGTAAGGCCTCAGAAAATGCCCAATATAGTTTGTCTCGTGAGACCTATCGATGCATTGAGGGGATATAGAAAGTTCCACCTATCACTTACTAAGTCCAATGAATTTTTCATATGAATAAATAATATAACTGAATCAACATGCCTTAATAAAATCAATAATTGTATGTATTGGAAGAACTAGTCATACGAGATATCAATACTTTACCCAATAAAAATATCATAAACTATCCAAATAAATATTATGAATGATATAATTAGAGTAAATCCTTAAAATAAGATTCAAAAATGGATTTTTTTTCATAGATGAAAATACTTTAAAGAGATTACTGGAATATTTCTTGATGAAAATACACTTTTTACATTGAAAATAATTTTTAAAATCTAAAAATTGAACACATAATAAAGAAATTATTTTCTTTTAAAAGAACGATATAAACTTGTAAATAAATCTTCAAATAATTAATGCATCATGAATTAGTGAAATTTTTTCATGTCATAAAAATTAAAAAACATTCTTTTCACACTTTTTTATGAAAAATCAAAAATTTACTTATTTGGAAAATGACAGGAAGGTCTCTTTTAAAACATTTTTTAAAAAATAAGATAAGGGTAAAAATTAATTTAAACAATCATTGAATAATAGTGGAAAAAAATTAATTTTTTTTATAAAACATTTACATTCAATATAAATATTTCTCTCTGGAGACGTAAACATAAACAATATCGAATAATGATAAGATTGTTAAATAAACCCTTAATGATTGGGTTTCTTTTGAATCGTAAGTCCACCGAAATAAATAAAATAAAATAAAAAATTAAATGAAATGAATAAAAATATATCTATGATATAATATATAAAATTGGAATTATATACACCACAAAAAATAAATAAAATGGTGAATATGGCATATGTCTCACAGAAGTAAAAGTGAGATAAGAAACTTTTACCTCAGGTTTGATTTCATTTGTACATGTTTTAAAATCATGTATAATAAATATGGATTTATTATAAATATATTAAATAATAATAATATATATCATACCATATATGATTTAATTATAATATTTTATCACCCATTTTTATCAATTCATTGTTAAAATCACTGTTTTAGGAGGTAACTGCTTCATTTTTCATATATGTTTTTATTTGGTAGTTCCATTCATTATAAATTTATCATATTTACATAAAATTCAGAATATTATTTATACTGTAAATATAATTTGTATTAAATATATATATATATATATTTATATTCATCCATATATATATATATAGAAAAATGAATTACATTGTTCATGGTGATGGTAGGTTGTACGTACGCATGAACACTATTTTCATTTTTCGATGGATGGAAAGAAAGAAATTAATGAGTAATTAACCTTTAAATAATAATTATTATATCATATATATAATATATATTCATTATTTCCATATTTACAACCATTAATTTAAAGTGGTGATGAAAAACAAAATACACCGCTACGTGAAGATGGTAAGTCGTATGTATGAACGAGTGATGTTTTCAATTTTCATAGGATGGATAAAAAGTGGAATATAATTTAATCATAATAATAATAAAAAATATAATTATATATATGATACTTGATTTATTGATTTATTATGTAAAAAAATGCATGAATAAGAATTAGAATAAGAAATAAACTTGACGAGTCAGTAATGACGATTACCACTTCTTCAGTGGACTCTATTTATATCTATTATTAAGGGACCTAATATATCTATTTTTGAAAAGAAATAACCTCAAGAAATTGGATAAGGAATTTTTTAATAGTAATGGTCATGAATTTTTCACTCTATAAGTCTCAAATTGGTGTAAAGAAGTGAGGGAGGAGGTGTCCTTTTATAATTGAAGTGAGGGGCACTTTTGGAATTACACAAAAGATTAAAACATAATAAGACTATTCTAGATCCAAATGCTTTAAAATGGACTATAAATGGATAGGTAAGTACATTTTGGACCATATATTATCCTATTTTTTATTATTTAATATTTTTATGATTGTTAAATAATTTAATAAAATATTAATCTCATAAAATATCAATATTTTCAATTTTGATACTGTTCATTACTTTGACTTTAAAAACATCAATAAAATAAGTAAAATTATAAAAAAATATTTTATTATATCATATAAATTTCATTTTCATCTAAAAAATTCTTTTATCGCCTTAAATATATCAAATTATATTAATTATGATATTTTTAATGTCATTTATTTGATTTTTTCTATTAATTAAATTAATATTGTATTAGTGTTGTACAAGCATATAAGGAAATTATATAATATCTAAAAATTATAAATAAATTTATATAATAAAAATAAGTTTATTATGATCAAAATATTCATTTATATACATTCAATATTTATTTTTACCCACATATATAACGTGACAACACATTTAATGTGTTATTTTGACTTGTCTGGGCTTATGCAATCATTCCACATGTATTTGGATAAGAAACTTTTATACAACCCTAAAATTCATTTATAAAAATATAAATAATATTTAATATTTAATATAAAAGTTTATCAATGAATTATATCATTCCAATTGTTATTTTTAGGATATGGAATTTGACTTTTCCAGTGTTGCATAGGCTCTGTGTCAATACTGAAAATGATCTTCATATTTATTATAGAATAAATTATAATCTCTATATTTTAAATTATTTTTGAATTATATTTATATTATTTTATAATAATTCTTTCATTCAATAATTTATATAAATTATTATATTATGTTTATGTCTTGGGGATATCATCAAAGATACTGTATTTCATAAAAACGGCATTTTTTACTATTTATTAAAATTTTAACTTCTATAAAAAAATAATCATAGGATAAATTTGGATTGATGAATCAAAAAATAAATTCTATTTAATAAAATTAAATTCCTATAAGTGATATAAATTATTTTTAAAATAATTTCTCCAAACGCAATGAAAACCGCTAT
Organism: Viscum album; assembly: GCA_963277665.1. NCBI lineage: Eukaryota > Viridiplantae > Streptophyta > Magnoliopsida > Santalales > Viscaceae > Viscum > Viscum album. The sequence continues at coordinate 1,615,754,055 of OY728136.1, read as the reverse complement.
TTAGAAAAAATTGCAGTTTTTCTTAAAAATGCATATTTATGTATAAAAATGATTTTATACCAAATTAAATTATAAAATTGATTATAATAAAACTAATTGAATTATTAATAATATAATATAACTAATTTTTCTTTTAAACCATTTTAAAATAAAATGGAATTTCATAAATAGTTGAAACAAAAATACAGTTTTCAATAAAAATTGATATTTTTCACTATTCATGAGAAAATCAATCTTTTCAGAAAAAAGATAAAATATTATCCTAAGATAATTTTGATATTATGATTTAAAAAATGATATTATTTTTATAAAATATAATTTATATAAATTCAAAAAAATTATTATAATTTTTCTCACAGAAATAAATAAAATCATTTTTGAAGACAACGTATTTCTAAAGCATAAAATAACTTTACTAAAAATTACGTACTTATTTAATAAGAATTAATCAATGAATTTTTATTGAGTAGTAACTTTATATATATTTTAAAAAAAATTAACACTATTCATACCCTCTAATTTAACAGCTAGGTTATAATAGTTACATTTAAATAAAAATATTTCATGATTCATTTAAACATAGTGTTCATTTAAAATATTGGGGTGTTTCAATGTATAAGAAGACATTTCCTAGAAATTGGGACTCCTAAATCCATAAATAAATCTATTATAGATTCCCATAAAGCTGGTAATCTAGTAGAAAATCTTGAATCATCCTCATGTGTATCGCATGCTCTACCTTCGACGTTGAGTACACAAGGGTATCAACAAATAAGACTATCATGAACAGGTCCATGAAGGGTTAAAGGATCTGATTCATAATTCCACAACCACTACTGGTTCATCAAACATGCTCAAAGGTATCACCATTAATTCAAAGAAATCATATCATCTTTAGAAAGATTCCTTTGGTGAAACTTCTCTTGAACTCAGAGCTGGTGATAACCTGTCCTGAGGTTAAACACTGAGAACCGCCTTTCCCCTAACCATTGGGTGAAGAATCCATTGATTCTCAGGGTTGTATACTCCTCCATAATTTTCAACTAGTTCAGGTGGTTTCAATCTACACCTGACCTCAAGATCCCATCCAACTCCTAGGTGAAAAACATTGAGCTTCCCAAGAAAACATATTAGGTCTTATAAAGCTCTATATCTGGAGATAAACCAACCACACCTTTAGCTATCATAGCTCTATGGTTTTATCTGATATTATGGAACAAATATTGAACCATCCCCAGTAAAATCCTATATAGAAAATAAACTTTTGATGGGGAGGTAATTTGGAAACTGTAACATCCCAGGTAAATAAATAATAATACATTTTCATATTTATTAATATTTAAAAATTAAATATTAATTTTACTTTAAAGGGGTTGCTATTTTCAATAGCGTACCTGATACGCAACAAAGAGTTTCTTTGAAATCTTACATTGCAGACTAGTAATATAATAATATTATTTTAAATAGTAGTTAACACGTAGTATTTTTATTGGTGGGAATGAATAGAAATAACTAAAATATGATTATATATGTTTGTTAAATGTTTTTACATTTATCCAATAAAAGATAAAGACTTAAAATAATAAAAGACTTCAATTTTAGGCATAGATAATCTAATATTCACTAAAGGTCGACTTATCGCCTTTTGATGGCGAACCGTCTATAAATATATTTTTGGCCACTCTTATACATGCTATTGGACCAAATAAAATTCTTCTTTAGAATCGGGACATCAAAATTTACTTTGCGTAAAATTTTGGTATTTTTCCGATAAAGTTCATTTTTTAATGAATAGTGAAAATTGTTGTATTTTAAATTCAAAACCTCTTTTCAATATAATTTATTTATATGATTATATTATCTTTTTAATTGGTTTTAAAGTGAAATTAGAATATATTTGTACCATTTAATCCAATGGTGGTCATTGGAATTAATTTCACTTTGAAATTGGACTTCAACTAGTGTCAATCTTTTGATATATATTGTTTCATAAAAACACGCAATTTGTTTTGACAGCAGGAATTAATTATTAAATTAATTAATTAAACTTATATGTTTTGAATTTTTTAAAATAGACATCATTTTTGAATTCGGAATATCAAATATAGCTTAGGGTGAATTTTTTGTATTTTTCTGAAAAACATCAATTTTTTATGAATAGTGAAACCACTAAGTGGCAGTTAAAAAACTGATTTTTCATTTAAATGAAACTTTACCACTTCTGTGATTTTATTTTTAAAGTTCCTATATACATTGTTTTCATTAGTATGTAAAATTTGGTTCAATGGGATAAAAATAATATTTTGGTAAATAGTAACTTTTAAGTTTATTAATAGTGATTAGAGGTAATTAGTGTAATTTAAAGTAAAAATAATGTTTTAATAATATGAAATTACCTTGACACATGTAATACCGTTATTGGATGTGTCCTAGCTGACCAAAAAAATCCATGGGTCAACTTGGGGACCCCATGGAGCCACTTGGGTAAGAAAATGACATTAAAAACCTTTTATTTAAAGTTAAAATAAAAATGTCACAAACATGCATTGTTTTAATAAAAAAAAATTTACATGGGGTTATACAAGTAATAATTTTGACTATAAATATTAATTGTAAAGATAAAAAAATTTCCTACATCATAGTATTTTTTTAATAATTTTTAGACATTAAATAAATTAAATTATTTATGACACCATGATGATGCAGCAATTACCTCATTATTTAACGATTTAAATAAAATGAAAAGATAATGTAAAATCTAAGACCTAAACTTGTAAAAAACCTATTGTATGGGTGGATTTAGAACTCTTATCACCTTATCCTCGAAATATATAATTGTGGGACCTTTTAAAACTGAAACTCATTATATAATAAAGTAACATTTCTTAACTTTCCAAGAGTGCCCCTCCTCTCCTCTTATAAAAGGCCCTCACCTCTACCACCTTACCCACACCTCTCAAGCCTTTGGCTCGGCCAAGATCTGCTCATTTTATCTCTCCAAATCCCTATATTCATCCTATAATACTAAACTTAGGCAGAAATCTCTTCAAGAAACCCTTTTGGTTCAAACCAAAGGGAGTTACCCGATTTAAAGGTAATGAATTCTCTTGTGTTCTTATGTTTTATTTTGCTTCTCCAACCACCTAAACTCTTTTTATTCCTTTATTTTGTAACAAAACCAGTATATTAAATATACTAGGATGTTTTTATGAGAAGGATTCGAGCTAAACTTACACACACCTTTGTCTAATGGTTAAAGAACATACTATTTCTGTGGTTGCCAAATTTCTGCCTCACGAAACAATGATTGTTCAATCTTCTTTTAACACCTTTCATGGTGGCCATTAAGATTTCACTCTATTTATATATGATATACATTATGTTTATGTTTTCCTTATGCTTCTGTATTTTTCATTTATGGCATACCTTTATGGTTTCCATTATGGGTAAACACGATAATTTGATTTTAGGAAGTGCGGACTACCGCCCCCTCAAAGTGATTTGATTCGTTAATGCCATATGTGGGACGTATAAAGGATGGAGTTAATGATATTATATATTATATTATACTGGAATTATAATATACCTTTATATCATTATGATTTCACTCTATTAAATATGAAATAGAAATGAAAGTAGTGTTCATGCGTACGTATGGCTTACCGTCTCCATGAATGGTGCATTTCATTTCTTACCTCTAAATGTTATGTACTATTATAAATACATGTATATACTAGATATATATGATATATATGATATCCAAATCATGAATATCATTCTGGATATAATGAAACTTTGACCACATGAACAACATGTAATTGTAAGAAGTCCATTTTTGACTTAAGTACAAAATATCGACAAAACGAACTTTATTAAACTTAAATGATTACATAACGTTTATAACATGTAAATAAGTGATATAAAAGGAATAATAAACTTGAAAAAGGTTCTTAAGAAAGTTGAAATTAACCTTAGTTTATTATTCAGGAGATTAAAGAGCAATTGAGTCACGTCGAACATGAGGTAAGGGACTTCGTCTCAATCTCCTTTCATTGAGGCATATTTTGTTCTAATACAAGACTTTATTTTATATGCTGTATAAAACACCTTTTACTTTTCATTTCATTCAAAGGGAATATTTTTCTATGAAGCATTTTACTAAACTAAAAAAAGGAATTTTTATCTTAACGTACGTGGTGACAACGACCTTTTTCGCCCCGTGAGTATTATTTTGTCTTTGGCTTCCTCAACAAGTCGTAATGTTTTTAAAATGAAATAAATACCATAAACTCTTTTATGTATTTTGGTATTAAAAATGGTTTTGATAATGGATTTGTTATATATATTTAAGTGATATATTGTGATCGAAATGTGTAAATGTTTTATTTACATTATATTTTTTTATGTCTTATGATTTTATAATGTTACTTGGACATTTGATGGGTGGTTACATGATAAACCATATGAAGGGTGGTGTCGTGAATACCAGGACGGGTGGTTAAGTTATAACCTCCAATTCATTGGGTATGGAAGTCGGCCGTATGGCTATTCCATTAAGTGATATGTGCGGAAGTCGACCGTATGGTTATTCCATTTAAGTATGTTTATGTCCTAAGTTACCTTTATATGTTATGTGATCTTTATATGGGTTTTATGGTAATATTTTGGTTAAAAAAGGGTATGTAATGATCTTTTATTCAGTGAAGAGTATTTACTAATTAATAAAGGTGAAAATTATTACTTTGATAAAGTATTCATGGTTTACTTGTTGTTTTGAAAAACTAACAGTTTTCCTTCTTTGTGTAACCCTTACTGAGATTTTTATGCTCATCCCAAGTTTTTTTGAAATGTTTTTCACAGGACATAATGTGGAATAGGGTCAACGATGGGATCAAGGAAAAGTCATGATGTCCTAAACATGGAACTATACATGACTCTTTTTTCTCAAGAGTTCATGTTTTGTAAAAAAAGGAAACTGTGTAGAAGTGTCTACTTTGTAAACTTTTGAGATGTAATAGTTATGTCCTAATTCTATAAAACTCTAAACCTGAAAAGATGCTCAATGTGAATTATTCATTTAATTCAATATTAAGTAGTGTTTAAGGTCGGGGCCTTATAGTTGGTATCAGAGGTCAGTTTAGACAAATTTAGGAGTTAGAAAATTGTTAAATTATAAATTAATTTATGGTATGATTGAAATGATATAGCATTTAAAGATTACCATGTTGCTTCTCCTAAGATATTTCTATGCTCAGAATGGTTTTCCGCAGAGGAAAAAAAGCAGCTATGTTGGGACGACATCATGAGAAAGAAAACCTTCAAAATCAGCAACCTGAGATGGTCAGAATCATAACTGAACAGTTTGTTGCAGTGATGGAATAGTTGACTCAGGATATAAATGGTGGTGGTATCCATGCACGAGATCAGCCAGATCAACGGCAGAGTAACATTTCAGTGGTGGAACATTTCATGAGGCAACATCCTCCATCATTTAGAGGATCATCTGACCCTGTGCTAGCTGAAGGGTGGATTAAAGCACTGGAGAATATTTTTGATGTCATGGGGAATTCAGAACATCAAAAGGTTAGTCTTTTTGTTTACCGTTTTGAAGGTGAAGCTGATCAGTGGTGGTCGATGATGAAAAATATCAGGGATAGTGATGAGATTGATGATCTTCACTGGGATGAATTCAAAGGTATGTTTCTTGAGAAATATTTTCCTAAGGTGGTTCATCTTAGGATGGAAAAAAAATTCCTATAATTGAGGCAGGTGGATGACTCAGTGGATGCTTATGAAGCAAAGTTAACTCGAATGGCAAGGTATGCTCCAAATTTCATATGAGATCTTGTTAGTAAAATCAACCATTTTTACTTAGGGTTAAATCCAAAGTATCGAAGGGCTTTAGCTTATCGTGAGTTCAAAAGTTATGAAAAACTTGTTCGATGTGAGGATAAGGTGGAAATGGTGTTTGCCGATGATCAGGTGTTCTTTGACAAACAACAGAATAAGAGGTCCAGTTGGCAGGCAAAGGGGAAGAATTCATCAAAGAAGCAAGTAGGTATGAAAACCAAATATCCATCCTGTGATAAGTGTGGTAAAATACATCCTGGAGAATGTTTATTCAAGTCTGTAAAGTGATTCTGGTGTGGTAAGTCTGGTCATATTGTTCGTAACTGTAAGTAAGATGATCAAGCAGGCAATGAAAAGATAGCGGTAAGATCTTTTAAATGTAATGAAATGTGTCATTATGAAAATGAGTGTCTAACTAAGAACTCAACTGAGGGAAAGCATCTAGACTACAAGTAGAAAGGGGTGGTAAAATCCTTTGTAACTACTTCAGCAAATGTTGGGCCATTGAATGAAGTAGTATCAGGTACACTATTTGTTTGTTAAGATTATGTCAATGTGTTTTTTGATTTAGGGTCTACACATTCTTTCATTTCTAAGAAGTTTTCTAGTAAATTAGGAATTCCATATCAAGATATGAATCCTGAACTTATGGTAAAAACACCCAGAGGGAACGTTGAGAAAAAAAAGAATTTATATGAACCTTCATATCCTTGTGTGTGGAAATAATCTACCTGTAAACCTTATTGTTTTTCCTCTAGTAGAGTTTGATATTATTTTGGGCATGGATTGGATTTCTGTTTATCATGCTAAGATTAACTGCAGAGCTAAAGAGGTTTCTTTTCAGAAAGATTTTCAGTTTGTGTACAAGAATGAACCCTTTTGGTTGATAACATATCAAGAAGTTGGGAAACTAGTAAAATATGGAAATGAATGTTACCCTGCACGTATTGTTGAAAATAAAGGAACTGTTCAGATTAATGATGTGCCAGTAGTAAATGAGTATCTTGATGTTTTTTCTAATGAGTTGCCTGGTATTATTCATGATTGGGAAGTTGAATTTACTATTGACTTAGTTCCTGATTCTAAGCCAATTTCAAAACCCCCTTATCGAATGGCTCAAGTTGAACTTTTAGAGTTAAAGAAGCAATTGCAGGAGTTATTAGATAAAGGTTTCATTCAACCTAGCACATCACCATGGGGTGATCCTGTCCTGTTTATTAAAAATAAAGATGGTTCAATGAGACTTTGCCTTGATTATAGAGCCTTGAATAATATCACTGTTAAGAACAAGTATCCTTTGCCTCATATCGATGTTTTGTTTGATCAGATCAAGGGAGCTCAGTATTTTCCAAAGATTGACTTGAGGTCGGGGTACCATCAGTTGAAAGTAAAAGAATCAGATGTTCTGAAGACTGCGTTTCTTGATAGATATGGACATTATGAATTTTTAGTTATGCCTTTTGGGTTAACCAATGCACCTATTGTATTCATGGACCTTATGAATAGAATTTTCCGTGATTTCTTGGATAAGTTTGTGGTTTTTTTAATTGATGATATTTTGGTGTTTTATAAAAGTAAATAGTAGCATGAAATTCATTTAAGGGTTATCTTGCAAACCTTAAAAGAAAAGAAACTGTATTGAAAATTTAGCAAGTGTGAGTTTTGGTTACCAAAAATTTCTTTCCTTGGTCACATTGTTTCAAAAAATGGCATAACTGTTGATCCTGCTAAAACAAAAGTTGTTGAAGAATGGCCAAGACCCACAAATGTAACCGAGATCCGTAGTTTTCTTGGTTTGGTAGGTTACTACCGAAGTTTTGTTGAAAATTTTTCACGGTTATCTAGTCCAATGACTAAGCTAACTCGAAAGGGTGTTAAGTTTATCTGGAAAAAAGAATGTGATGATTGTTTTTAGAAGTTGAAAAGAAGACTGGTGAATGATCCAGTTTTGGCACTTCCTTCCAGGAATGGTGAGTTTGTTATATACATTGATGCTTCGTTGAAGGGACTTGGTTGTGTCCTTATGAAGAATGATCAGGTAATTACTTGTGCTTCACGTCAGTTGAAAACTCATGAGGTAAATTACCCTACACATGATTTAGAATTAGCTGCTGTTGTTTTTTCTCTAAAAATTTGGAGGCATCATTTGTATGGAGTAAAGTGTGAAATATATACCGATCACAAAAGTTTAAAGTATATTTTCACTCAGAAATAATTGAACATGAGACAGAGGAGATGGCTAGAATTAATCAAGGATTATGATTCTACAGTTCATTACCATCCGAGAAAAGAAAATAAAGTGGATGGTGCTTTGAGTCGAAAAAGTAATGCTTTATTAACCATGATATGTTTTGAATGAGATCCTTTGGTTTTTGATTTGATGAACTTTTTCATAGAAGTTCTTGGTGCAGGAAGTTCTTCTGTTTTGTTTCATGTGTCAGTGAGATCATCCCTATCAGACAGAATTAAGCAAGCACAGAAGAAAGACAGTGGGTTGCAGAAAAAGGTAGAGATGGTTCAGAAGGGTGAGTTTCCTGAATTTTACATTGATAATGATTGTGTTTTGAGGTTTGGGAAGAGATTATGTATGCCTTGTGATTCACAGTTGAATAATGAGTTGTTATGTGAGGCTCATAGTTCCCCATTTTCAGTTCATCCTGGCAGTACTAAGATGTACAGAGATCTGTGGGAGTATTACTGGTGGGATGGAATGAAAAGAGATATTGCCGATTTTACTATGAAGTGTTTGACTTGTCAGCAGGTTAAAGCAAAGCGGCAGTTACCGAAAGGGATGCTACAGTCATTACCAGTGCCGGAGTGGAAATGGGAAAATATATCCATGGACTTTGTTGTGGGATTACCAAAGACATCTCGAGGTAATAATACAATCTGGGTTATTGTTGATCGATTGACTAAATCTGTTCATTTCCTTCCTATTCGAGATACATTATCTCTAGATCAACTTTCTCATTTGTATCTTAAAGATATAGTCATGTTTCATAGAGTTCCCCTGTCCATTGTATCTGATCGTGATCCCAGGTTTACTAATAACTTTTGGAAGGGCCTTCAAAAGTCGTTGGTTACTGAATTAAATTTTAGTACATCTTTTCATCCTCAATCAAATGGGTAGTCAGAATGAAAAATTCAGACCTTGGAGAACATGCTACATGCTTGATTGATGGATTATTAGGGAAGTTGGGACCAACATCTTTCTTTGGTTGAATTTTCATATAATAACAGTTTTCATTCCAGTATACAGATGGCTCCGTTTGAGGCATTATATGGTAAACGGTGTCGAACTCCAACTTTTTGTGATGAAGTAGGGAAAAGGAAGATGATGGGACCAGAATTGGTAGAAGAGATGGCAGAAAAAGTTTAGTTGATTCAAAAACACATGATAACAGCTCAGAGCAGACATAAAAGTTATGCAGATAACTGGAGGAAGGATCTATCTTTCGAGGAAGGTGATCATGTTTTTCTCAAAGTTTCACCATGGAAAAGTGTGATGCGATTTGGTAAGAAAGTAAAGATGAGTCCAAGGTTCATTGGACCATATGAAATTCTGGAGAGATTTGGATCAGTTACTTATCGAGTGTCTTTACCTCCAAGTTTATCCTAGGTACAAAATGTTTTTCATGTTTTGATGTTGAGAAAGTATATGCCAGATCCATCTCATGTTTTGAGCCCAGAGGTGGTTTAGTTGGAGGAGAATCTCTCTTATGAAGAACAACCAGTCCAGATTCTTGATCGTAGAGAAAAGGTGTTGCGGAATAAGGTAGTTCCCCAGGTAAAGGTTTTATGAAAAAACCATATGGTTGAAGAGGCAACATGGGAATCTGAAAATGCTATGAGGGATAAATACCCCCACTTATTTTGATAAGTGAATAAAATTGTGAGGACACAATTCCCAAAATGGGGGAAGGATGTAACATCCTAGGTAAATAAATAATAATACATTTTTATATTTATTAATATTTGTGAATTAAATATTAATTTTACTTTAAAGGGGTTTCTATGTTCGATAGCGTACCTGATACGCAACAAAGAGTTTCTTTGAAATCTTACGTTGCAGACTAGTAATATAATAATATTATTTTAAATGGTTTTTAACACGTAGTCGTTGTATTGGAGGGAATGAATAGAAATAACTAAAATATGATTATATATGTTTTTTAAATGTTTTTACATTTATCCAATAAAAGATTAAGGCTTAAAATAAGAAAAGAATTCAATTTTAGGCATAGATACTCTAATATTCACTAAAGGTCGACTTATCGCCTTTTGATAGTGAACCTTCTATAAATATAGTTTTGGTCACTCTTTTACATGCTATTGTACCAAATAAAATTCTTCTTTAGAATTGGGACATCAAAATTTACTTTGTGTAAAATTTTGGTATTTTTTCGATAAATTTCATTTTTAATGAATAGTGAAAAATGTTGTATTTTAAATTCAAAACCTCTTTTTAATATAATTTATTTATATGATTAGATTATCTTTTGAATAGTTTTTAAAGTGAAATTAGAATATTTTTTTACCATTTAATCCAATGGTGGTCATTGGAATTAATTTCACTTTGAAATTGGACTTAAACTAGTGTCAATCTTTTCATATATATTATTTCATAAAAACACGCAATTTGTTTTGACAGCGGGAATTAATTATTAAATTAATTAATGTAACTTATATGTTTTGAATTTTGTAAAATAGACATCATTTTTTAATTCGGAATATCAAATATAGCTTAGGGTGAATTTTTGGTATTTTTCTGAAAAACATCAATTTTTGATGAATAGTGAAACCACTAAGTGGCAGTTAAAAAACTGATTTTTCGTTTAAATGAAACTTTACCACTTATGTGATTTAATTTTAAAAATTCTTATATACATGGTTTTCATTATGATATAAAATGTGGTTCAATGGGATTAAAATAATTTTTTGGTGAATAGTAACTTTTAAGTTTATTAATCGCAATTAGAGGTAATTAGTGTAATTTAAGGTAAAAATAATGTTTTAATAATATGAAATTACCTTTACACATGTCCTACCCTTATTTTATGTGTCATGGCCGACCAAAAAAATTCATGGGTCAACTTGGGGACCCCATGGAGCCACTTGGGTAAGAAAATGACATTAAAAACTTTTTATTTAATGTTAAAATAAAAATGTCAAAAACATACATTGTTTTACTAAAACAATTTTTACATGGGGTTATACAAGTAATAATTTTGACTATAAATATTCATTGGAAATATAAAAAAATTTCCTAAATCACGGTATTTTTTTTATAATTTTTAGACATTAAATAAATTAAATTATTTATGACACCATGATGATGCGGCGATTACCTCATTATTTAACGATTTAAATAAAATGAAAAGATAATGTAAAATCTAAGACCTACACTTGTCAAAAACCCATTGTATGGGTGGATTTAGAACTCTTATCACATTATCCTCTAAATATATAATTGTGGGACCTTTTAAAACTGAAACTCATTATATAATAAAGTAACATTTCTTAACTTTCCAAGACTGCCCCTCCTCTCCTCTTATAAAAGGCCCCCACCTCTACCACCTTACCCACACCTCTAAAGCCTTTTGATCGGCCAAGATATACTCATTTTATCTATCCACATCCCTATCTTCATCCTAGAATACTTACCTTAGGCATAAATCTCTTCAAGAAACCCTTTTGGTTCAAACCAAAGGGAGTTACCCGATTTAAAGGTAATGACTTCTCTTGTGTTCTTATGTTTTATTTTGCTTCTCCAACCCCATAAACTCTTTTTATTACTTTATTTTGTAAAAACACCAGTATATTAAATATACTAGGATGTTTTTATGAGAGTTATTCTAGCTACACTTACACACACCTCCGTCTAATGGTTAAAGAATATACTGTTTCTGTGGTTGGAAAATTTCTGCCTCGCGAAACGATGATTGTTCAATATTATTTTAACACCTTTCATGGTGGCCATTAATATGTCACTATATTTATATATGATATATATTATGTTTATGTTTTACTTATGCTTCTGTATTTTTCATTTATGTCATACCTTTATGGTTTCTATTATGGGTAAACACGATAATTTCATTTTAGGAAGTGCGGACTACCGCCCCCTCAAAGTGATTTGATTCGTTAATTCCATATGTGGGATGTATAAAGGATGGAGTTAATGATATTGTATATGATTTTATACTATAATTATAATCTAACTTTATATCATTATTATTTCACTCCATTAAATACGAAATAGAAATGAAAGTAGCGTTCATGTGTACGTACGGCTTACCGCCTCCATGAACGGTGCATTTCATTTCTTACCTCTAAATGTTATGTACTATTATAAATACATGTATATACTGGATATATATGATATATATGATATCCAAATCATTAATATCATTCTGTATATAATTAACCTTTGACCACATGAACAACATGTAATTGTAAGAAGTCCATTTTTGACCTAAGTACAAAATATCGACAAAATGAACTTTATTAACTTAAATGATTACATAAAATTTATAACATGGAAATAAGTGATATAAAAGGAATAATAATCTTGAAAAAGGTTCTTAAGCAAGTTTAAATTAACCTTATTTTATTATTCAGGAGATTAAAGAGCAATCGAGTCACGTCGGACACGATGTAAGGGACTTCGTCTCAATCTCCTTTCATTGAGGCATATTTTGTTCTAATACAAGACTTTATTTTATACGCTATATAAAACACCTTTGACTTTTCATTTTATTAAAAAGGAATATTTTTCTACGAAGCGTTTTACTAAATTACAAAAAGGAATGTTAATTTTAACGTACGCAGTGACAACAATCTTTTTCGCCGCCGCGAGTATTATTTGGTCTTTGGCTTCCTCAATAAGCTGTAATGTTTTTAAAATGAAATAAATACCATAAACTCTTTTATGTATTCTGGTATTGAAAATGGTTTTGATAATGGATTTTTTATATATATTTAAGTGATATATTGTGATAGAAATGTGGAAATGTTTTCTTTCCATTATATTTGTTTTATGTCTTATGATTTTATAATGGCACTTGGACATTTGAAGGGTGGTTACGTGATAAACCATATGACGGGTGGTGTCGTGAATACTAGGACGGGTGGTTACGTTATAACCTCCAATGCATTGGGTATGGAAGTCGTCCGTATGGCTATTCCATTAAGTGATATGTGTGGAAGTCGACCGTATGGTTATTCCATTTAAGTATGTTTATGTCCCAAGTTAGCTTTATATGTTATGTGATCTTTATATGGGTTTTATGGTAATATTTTGGTTAAAAAAGGGTATGTAATGATCTTTTATTCAGTTAAGAGTATTTACTACTTCATAAAGGTGAAAATTATTACTTTGATAAAGTATTCATGGTTTACTTGTTGTTTTGAAAAACTAACAGTTTTCCTTCTTTGTGTAACCCTTATTGAGATTTTTATGCTCATCCCAGGTTTTTTTGAAATGTTTTTCACAGGACATAATGTGGAATAGGGTCAAGGATGGGATCAAGGAAAATTCATGATGTCTTAAACATGGAACTATACATGACTCTTTTTTCTCAAGAGTTCATGTTTTGTAAAAAAAAGGAAACTATGTAGAAGTGTCTACTTTGTAAACTTTTGAGATGTAATAGTTATGTCCTAATTCTCTAAAAATCTAAACTTGAAAAGATCATAAATGTTAATTATTCATTTAATTCAATATTAAGTAATGTTTAAGGTCGGGGCCTTATATAAACATCCTCTGTGAAGACGTCCTCATACTCCTCTAACACTATAGGAAAATGAAAGCTCATAGTATCTTCTACTCCAAGGGTCATAAAATCCATCTGATAAAAAAACAATTGTACCCTCATATACATGAGTTCATCCTACTCTACCTAGTATTCATTATCACCTAATAAAGAAAACTCCATCCCACAACAAGGATTCACTGCAACCCTCACTAGTAACAGACAACTAGGAATGGATAATAAGCAATTAGTCTATACCGAGGATAACATTGTAGGGTCTCACTACCACTACGGAAAGATTCCATGAAAGGATATCTCTCCTCCTAGAGTTAGGTCACATAGTTCATATAATCATGTGATCAATTATCCTCTATGTAAGAGCCTCTAACATAAGGTTCAAGCTAAAAGTATCCACTAGTATCGTTAGGTCTCGAATAGGTTTTATGTTCAGGGGAATGTGGCTTGTGACTTTGTACTAAAATTGAAGCTAGAGAAAAGAAGACACCTTTCATACCCCAATCCACATCCAAATATTTTGGGTCAAAAATCCCCTAACTACTAAAGATATCATCTCCCTTTACCACATGTTTACCTCAACTAGGGATTGCTTTGGAACCTTAGCACATCTGAATTACCTCAAACATACAAGTCAAATGAAGTCATCCACCACACCTCGACATAATCCTATTTGGGAAGAACTGACTCACCTGCAAATTTTTGGATCGTTCCACAAGAACACATCTTGGTGGAAGGATTTCCCCTCTTCCTTTTGTTTCAAAAATTACGTCAAAACATCACCAACATATGGCTCTACCGACACCCCATGTCACTTTAGAGTAGCCTCACCACTAGGACCACTATCAAGGGGGGGCTATCCAAGTGGGACATTCACATAACAAGATCATGACAGCCCTACAACACTTGATAAGGGTATCTATATCACCAAAATTCATGATAAATATCTATCTCTGGCACTCATGAAGCTCCCTCAACATTGGTATGTCATCTACCAACATCGTAAGGACTAACTACTGCTCATGAATAAGACTGGTCATAAATGCATCAATTTGATGGGTCGGGTGTAATGTCTTATATTTTCCATGTATTATTTTTGGATATTATATGGATTATTTTTAAGACTAGACACTAAGACAGTATGATATTTTGAGGTCTGGTGTACCCAAAATAAATGTTTTAAATATATTAAATATATTAAATAGCATGTGCACGTAGTTTTCCAAAAAAAATGTAATAACTTATAAACATGTGACTATATCATAAATATAAGGGCACCATTGAGTTCAAAATGTGAGTTTTACCCTAGGAATGACTTAACATTATTCGGCATGGGTTGTTTGTAGAAAAGTCTTCATGGGTGCAAAAATGAATGAAATAATTGGATAAATTATTTTATTTGATTTACATTGATGAAATGATTTTAAATATTTAAATATATTTTTATGTCAAAATTCTAGGGTTAGCTGCATAACCCTATAAATTTTTAGAGATCCCTTGGAGAGACCGTTGGATAATTATCTCAGGAAAACAACAATGAGATCGCGGATCGACGATCGACGCACATCATATTAGAAGGATCTTTCCAATGAACATGATGTAGCTTCATTATTCATCAAGGATCGATCTAAATTTAAGTACAGAGTGTGTTTTGATTTAATTCTTTTTTATTCTTGATTTCTAAGATGAACTCAAATCAATCAACGAACACATTGATTCGTGATTTGATCGTTATGAGGGATGGGTTTATTTTATAGGTATATTACAGTGGGAGTTTTTTATTTCTTTCTTTATTAGTTCATAATTATAGAGTAAAATAATTGAGGCTAACCGAACATAGCCAAGTTTTGTTCCTATTTTTCATGTTTCATGGTTTTCTCTCATCTTTCTTCATTCATCACCGTCATTATTTGTTTGGCCCATGGTTTGATGCTCCACCGATGAATTGATCATTGTTCACACGTTTCTTGGTGCAATGATCTAATATTTTAGATCTATACTTGATATGATACAATGGAGGTGTTATGGTAGTATCAGTGAATGAATCAGACTAGTTTAGAAACCCCCATTTTTTTCAAATGGGTTGTACAGACAATGATCGAGATGAACAAAATCTGTTTTCCAAATGGATTTGAATCCCAAATTCTAGCAAGCGGCCATAGAAGGATTCAGACGGGGTATATCCATGATTTTTTTCATGATTGGATCCAAATTTCAAGGTGACGGAAATGAAGGCATGAGAAAGAGGAAAATAATGGGTTCTGGAAAAACCTGATACACATAGAGTGTAGTCCTTGACTACATAGCGTGTAGTACCATTTTGATGACTCAGCGTGTACCTTGGGAAGTGCATGGAAATGGGGTGGAGTGCACAGGTTGTATGTACAGTGTGTACTCCCCAACATGACACATCCTGAACCATGTACATGGGATACCCCATGTACTGGTACACGGGCACGGGTATACAGGATGACATCGTGTAATGGCATAGGGATGGAGTACACGGGCAGGACCCAAGGTACAGGGACATGGCGTGTAACCCCTCTACATGCCATATACTATTCTATACTACATGGACATAGTTTTTTAACATGGTTTGTTTACACAAGTAGTACCCAAGGTCAAGGGACACAGCATGTGAACCATACCACACTTTGTGTACTATTTTATACATGGCTTTGATCTATTGTCCTCCGTATCTTGGACAAGTTTTGTTAGGGTTTATTCCCCTTATCCTTTCCCTAAGGTTTAGTATGAATCTTTTCCCAATCCTTGGACTATGATCCCTTCAGTAGGAATTCCTGGATAGAATCATTGAAATCTCTCTGAGAGGCCCAAAGTGAGATCCTCTATTCATCACTACTGAAAATTAATCCTTTACCAATGGTTTCAAACCATTGGTAAAGGCTGTCAAACCGTTGGTATATAGTATACCAACGGTTTGGCAAACCATTGGAAATTAAGGCATGGAAGTAGCCCATTACCAATGGTTTTTGTATAACCGTTGGGAAAGGTAGTGTAATTAGAGTATTGCCAATAGTTTTACAAACTGTTGGCAATACTAGCAATGTAAATGTTTTTACCAACAGTTTCCAGAAACCATTGTTATATATTGTATACTAAACACTATACCAATGGTTCTAAACCGTTGGTATAGTTTTTAAATTTCTATTTCCAGAACTATTATACCAATGGTTTTAAACTGTTGGTAATGTGTTTTTCCAGAACTATTATACCGATGGTTTAAAACCATTGATAATGTGTTTTTTCAGAATTGTTGCACAGCAGCCCTCCAGTAGCCCCTCCAGTATACACCTGCATAAAAAATATCAAAAAAACCACATACAGACTTAAAACAGCATAAAAACACCTAAAATAGCACAAAAAATACATAAAACCATCAAACTCTTCCAACCATGTCATGTACAACAATTCCCTATTTCAATCTTCATATGACAACAATCATCCAGTAGAGTTAATAATAGTTTCAATAACTCAAACATTATTTACACCCATTTATATCTTCAAATGACAACCACTCTTCCAGTAGTAATTCACCTCACCCCTGAACAACCCCCCCAACCAGCAAAGCCCCCCACATCCCCATCAAATTCTAATAGGCAGAATAGTCTGATAAATACTTATTAGAGTTGAATAATAGTTTGAAATTGGCTCAAATCCCAATTTTTTTTTTCTGATCCTAGATTTGGGTATGTAATGATTTGTGATGCATTTTGCATTGAACTTGTATTTTTTATAATATACAGTGAAAATTTATTTTCTTATGAGTCTCGTCACTTATGACCCCATGAGTGAAACTACCCAACTCATGAAAAATAGTTTGCGACTATCGTTGATGAGTGTAAATTTCAATTGTTGTATTCACTTAAAATGATGTCCTTTGAAACAAAAGAGAGAAACTTTGAGTGGTGTTGGCCACACCATGCCTCTGATTGAGTCAGGGTTGACTCATACACGTCACAAATGACCCATGGATTGTTTTCCTAAAGTATCAATACAATCCGAATACGTTTGGTCAGTTTTTTGTATGCTGGTTGTTTTTACTTAAAAGTGTATCCATTTTAAACAAAAGAAAGACACTTTGAGTGGTACCGACCATACCGTGCCTCGTATTGAGGCGGGGTTGACTCTTAAACATCAAAAATGACCCATGGATCTTTTTCCTAAAGTATCAATAGAATCTGAATGTGTTTGGTCCATTTTCCGTATGTCAGTTGTTGTTTTCACTTAAAATGTTGTCCATTTCAAAGAAACATGAGACACTTTGAGTGGTGTCGGCCACACCGCACCTTGGATTGAGATGGGGTTGACTCTTACAAGTCAAAAATGACCCATGGATTTTTTTCCTAAAGTTTCAATAGAATCCGAATGCATTTGGTCGGTTTTCCGTATGTCAGTTGTAGTTTTCACATAAAATCATGTCCATTTTAAACAAAAGAGAGACATTTTGAGTGGTGGCAGCCACAACATGCCTCAGATTAAGGCGGGGTTGACTCGTACACCTCACAAATTACCCATGGATTGTTTTCCTAAAATATCAACACAATATGAATGCGTTTGGTCTGTTTTAAGTATGCCAATTGTTGTTTTCACTTAAAATCTTATCCATTTAAAACGAAAGAGAAACACTTTGAGTGGTGTCAGACACAATGGCCCTCAGATTGAGTTGGATTTGACTCGTACACATCTCATATGACCCATTGATCATTTTCTTAAAGTTTCAACAGAATCTGAACGCATTTGGTCGGTTTTCCGTATGTCAGTTGTTGTATTCACTTAAAATGATGTCCTTTTAAAACAAAAGAGAGACACTTTGAGTGGTGATAGCCACATAGTACCTCGGATTGAGGCGGTTTTGACTCTTACACGTCACAAATGACTCATGGATCTTTTTCCTAAAGTATCAACATAATCTGAATGCATTCGGCCGGTTTCGACCACCCCACGCACGCTTTTCAAGCACGCCAAACGCCTAAAAAACACATATTCAGTCGTGTCGCGCAAACCGCATGTCCGAATGACATGTTGTCTCCTCGTACACCTCATGAATAATAATTAGGGTGTTTTGTGTGATTTCAAGTCATTCTGATGTCGTTCGGCATGTATTTGACCGTTAAATGCATGTTTTGACCATTTACGACATGCGAAGTGCATTTTCGGCCAGCGCTGTAACGACCCAAATATTTTCAATGGAAATTTCGTTCTTATAAATATAAAATAACATGAAAACATAAAAAAAATGAACTAATAAGTGATAAGTGACCTTGAAATATAAGTTTTTCACTTTTATGTTTGGAATTTTGAAAATCTGACATTCACGGTTGTGTTCAAGATGATTTTTGGAGTCTAATGAAATAAAAATAATTTTTGGTGAATAGTAACCTAACCTTATGAATATTAACCTACCATTATGAATAGTAATATGACCCTTATGAATAGTAAATATGAGTAACATTACCTATGAATAATAAAATAAAATTTAGACATCTTAGAAAGTGACAATTTGACCTTAGTAAACGTTTTTGGTATTTTATAAGTCATAAATAATTAATTATAATTAATTAATTAATTTAAAAGAATATTTATTTCCCTGAAATGTATTTATAAATTACTGAATCAATTTCTAATAGTTTTTAGATAATTTTATAAGACACTACGTAATTTTTGAAAGAACTATAAAATCAGTTTTAATCTTAAAACTGTTTTTTTAAGTATATTATGATTTTAATTTAATATTAAATTAATAATATTTAGAAAATTATTTTTGAAAAAATTGACTTCATTTTTGGATTCTACATGTCGAAAAATGGTTGGGGTAAATTTTTGGGATTTTTCTGAGATACTTGAATTTTTTATGAATAGTTGAATCTGATAATTCACAATAAGTGCTAAATAATGTATTAATTGAGTCATCGATTATGTTCTGCTGATGTAAGACCACTTGGTTCAGGATTATATTATAAAATTACTATTCTTGGTCTTTAAAGACTCACTATTCCTTGTCTTATGTGAAATTAATAAACTAATCAATTTTATATTAAGGAAACCCCTCTCCCCTCCACTATAAAAGCCACCCTTCACTCCCTCTTTTCCTCACACCTCTCAAGCTCCAAGCCTTCTCTAAACTCTTCCCAAACACCTTCCCTATCCCCTCCCCCACTTCCAAAAGCTTCTGGTCTCATAAAAAGACCAAGACTAGCTTCCTTAAGGAGGATCTTAAGAGGAAGATTTAAGAGGTAATTTCTCTCCCTCTTCTCCTTTAATTTCCTTTCAAGTTCAAGTTCCTTTCTTGATCTCTCCCCACCTATATTCATCCAAATTGTTTTGTAACTCCATTATTATACATATACTATAATTTTATGATTCTAATGGGATATTATATCACCCCACACCCTTTCCCTCTTCCTTTCATTAAAGAGAACGTTGTTCATGAGGTGTTAATTTATCACCTTCAAAAACGACATGCTCTCTTCTTCCATTTCTACCTTAATATCTGTTCATGAAACCATTTTTATGGTTGAAACAGAATATTTTATATGTATTATTTTCTTTTTATAGTTTTGGAAATAACCTATGTCCATTTTACTAATTGAAAAGTTAAAACAAGTTCGTTGTGATCCAAAAACCGCTCAAATTAACCCAAATAATCATCATTTAATTCTTATCTAATGATTCGTCCACATGGATCTAATATAATTCATTATAAAATTATTAAAACTACTGTAATATAATTAATAACATTTAATATCAGTTCTGTATGTTTACCCATGATCTACCCAAACTTCAATTTAAGAATACAAGTGAACCACTCAAGAAAACCATGAAAACGAACATCCCCGAACAATATTTTTAAACTCTATAAGTAATCCAAAGGTACATAATATGACATAATGAAACCAGAATAAACCCTATTAATGCACACATGGTTCTGGATTTCTAATTAATTAATATAATGTCATTATATAGGACATTAAAGAGAAGGAAGCATTCGGGTACAAGGTAAGGGGAAATTCTCAAACCCAACTTTTATCCTTCGGGTTCTAACTCTTTCACTCCATTTTTGATATGGTCACTCCTTAAATATCATTTTCTCATAATTGTATTTCCTTTTCTTGGATATACATGTTTTATAATGAAGTTTATGTCAATCCAAATGTTTTCTGAAAGAACTCTTCTCTTATAAACTCAACTTTTACCTCTCATTCAAGGTTGATGATTCTTGTATCAAGTATGTTGTTCCCTCTTTATTTTGGGAACCCAAAGTTTATGAAAGTGTTCTTATGAGATGAAACCCATTCCTTTCCATGGGTTATTTATGTACATGTTTGATATGTGTTCTATGTGGCAAGCATGATAGTGATAATGTTATGATGTGACGGGTGCGCTCGGAATTATACAGCGCAATATGAATGTTTAAATGTGATGGGTGTGCCCGGAATCATATAGCGTTCCAATGCATTGGGTAAAGTGATGAATATCATGAGTAAATGTGAAATGATGTGTGAACAATATGCTATCTTGGTTCACAAGTATGTGTGGTAGTTAACCACTAAGACATGATGTTTCATTTTTATGCATTGCCACATTTCAAGTCTTTTATTTATGCTCCTCTCATGTTCATGATCTTTTGCCTATGTTATGATTATGCTCACCCCATGATATATTGTTCTTATCTTTCCTCTTACTGGGTTTTATGTCACCCCTTTTGATGTATATCCTCAAGTGGCTATATGTACTAAGGAGAGGACAAGTGCCAATAAGAAGCAATAGAAGAATAAATTAAATGAATGTTTATGCTTGAAGTTGTATTTGTTGTGTGTGGTCCTAGTTTGCCCAAGACACTAAACCTTTGGATCCTCTATGTGTAATACTATTATGTTTTTTATCTTTTAAATTATGTAATAGTAATTTAATAAAAGTCGGGGTCGCTATAGTTGGTATCAGAGGAAAGGTTTAGTTAATTTGGGGATTAGGATTAGTAAACCCTAGAGAAAACCTACAACATGAGACTAAGTAAAAATATGCACACAAGGATATTTACCTAGGGATCCCATATGTTATGTTTTTGGTATAATTTTCTAAATTAATAAGTTGTTCATGAATTTTTTATTTATGTTTTGTTCTGACCATTTCTATTTTAGAAAATGGTGAGAACCAGGAGAAATCAGGCCAACAACTCATGCGAGGGCCAATGCAACGATTGCCCGAACAACATCCCTAATGATTTGGGAGGTGGAGTTCAAAACTTCATGTCGATGCTTACCCAATTATCTCAGGTTATGAACAATAACCATAATAATGGGGAACGTCCTCCTTCACCAAAGAGGGAGAAACTGGAAATCGAATCTTTTATGTGGCAATGACCACCGACATTTTGTGGATCTTCTAATCCACTAATTGCGGAACAGTGGGTCAACTCCATGGAGAAGATCTTTTCTATTCTTCACTGTTCTGAGATGGAGAAAGTGACTCTATCCATTTATCATCTAGAGGGAGAATCTGATCAATGGTGGTATTTTATTAAGAACACCAAGCTAATGGAGGAAATTGAAGAGATGGAATGGGAAGACTTTAAGATAATGTTTCTTAATAAGTACTTCCCAAGAACTCTTCACACGAAGATGGAGAGAGAGTTCATAGAGCTCAAGAAAAAAGAAGGATAATCTGTCACAACCTATGAAGCAAATTTCACAAGGCTTTCAAGGTACGCTTTGGGTTTTGTTATCAACAATGATAGCAAAATTGATAGATTCTTTAGTGGATTAAAACCACACCTTCGAAAGGCTCTTGCAATTCGAGACTTTGGGAGTTATGAAGAAGTTGTTCGGTGTGCTCTCAAAGTGGAGATGGATTTTGGAGAATGGTCCCACGGATATGGTGATAAGAAAAGAAAGATGGAGTTTCAAGCTGGTGGATCTAATGACAAAGGTGGGAAGAAAAACCAACGACCCACATGCCAAAAATGTGGGAAGTTGCATCATGGGAACTGCCTCAAAGGAATGGGGAAATGCTTCAAGTGTGGGAAGGAAGGACACCATTCTCAAGAGTATCAAAAAGAAATGAAAAGGAAGGAGAATTTAGCCGATGAAAGGATAGAACCACCCATGGTTCAATGCTATAACTGTAGGGGCCTAGGGCACTTTGCAAACCAGTGCACTAAACCTCGAGCTCTCGAGGGTAATCAGTGTTAGTAGCCACCAAAGCCAAAGGAAAAAAGGGGAGACTTATGCCATCACTACTGCGGTGGTGGAGCATGATAATGAAGTCGTACAAGGTACACTTCCTATTCACTCAAGAATGGCAAAAGTCTTATTTCATTCTGGTTCTATGCATTCCTTTATATCTTGAAAGTTTGCTAGAACTATAGAATCAAAGCCCCGAAACCTTGAAGTAGAGATATCTGTAAAAACACCAAGTGGTTCAATCATTGCAACCCAAGTGTTTGACTCTTCTCCTGTTGACGTATGTGGGAAGATTCTTCCGACAAATCTTGTAATACTTCCCTTGGTGGAATTTGACGCTATAATGGGAATGGATTGGCTCTCGTTATATAGAGCACATATCAACTATTGGGAAAAGGAAATATATTTTCATATTCTGAACCATCCCATGCTCCTCTACAAATTAAATGAAGATCATGAATATCCTTTGAAAAACCCTTCAATGGTTTGGGTGTTTATTCCCTATGAAGAAGCATACCTCGCCCAAATGGTTGAGTCGAAGGAAAGTTCCAACCTTGAGGAAATGTCCATCGTGAGGGAATATAGCGATGTATTTCCCAAAGAGTTACCTGGAATTCCCCCGAATCGTGAAGTAGAGTTCTCAATTGAACTCATACCCGGAGCTACTCCTATCTCAAAGTGCCCTTATAGGATGGCTCCTATCGAACTGGAGGAGTTAAAGAAGCAGTTGCAAGAGCATCTGGACAAAGGTTTCATATGCCCTAGTGCATCACCTTGGGGTGTGCCAGTGCTCTTTGTGAAGAAGAAGGATGGAACCATGTGGCTGTGTATCGATTATCGGTAACTCAACAAGATCACCATAAAGAACAAGTATCCTCTCCCAAGGATTGATGACTTGTTAGATCAGTTAAAAGGAGATCAATACTTCTCAAAAGTGGATCTTCGTTCTAGATATCATCAGGTAAAGGTGAAGAAGGAAGATATTCAGAAGACTGCCTTCCGTACAAGGTATGGGCACTATGAGTTTTTAGTGATGCCCTTCAGACTTACTAATTCCCCTGCAATCTTCATGGATTTGATTAATAGAGTCTTTAAACATTACCTCGACAAATTTGTGGTAGTGTTTATAGATGATATTCTCATCTATTCCAAGAGCAAGGAGGAACATAAAGAACATATAAGACTTGTGTTGGCGACATTGAGAAAGGAGAAGTTGTACGCCAAGTTCAGAAAGTGTGACTTTTGGATGAATCAAGTCACGTTCTTGGGACATGTGATCACAAGTGAGGGAATTTCTGTGGATCCTTCAAAGACAAAGGTGATTGAGGAATGGCCTAGGCCCTCTAGTGTCACAGAAATCCGTATTTTTCTTGGATTAGCTGTGTACTAACGACGTTTTGTGAGAAACTTCTCACGATTGTAAAGCCCGCTAACTAAGTTAACATGGAAAGGGGTAAAGTATGTCTGGATGGAAGAATGTGAGGAAAGCTTCAAGGAGCTAAAGAGAAGGCGGATCACTGCACCTGTACTCACACTACCGAAAAGTGGAGAAAGTTTTGTGATATACAGTGATGCTTCCAAGAAAGTCTTGGGTTGTTTACTCATGAAAAATGATAATGTGATAGCCTACGCCTCACGACAGTTGAAGATCCATGAGCAGAACTACCCGACACATGATCTAGAGCTGGCAGCCATGATTTTTTCCTTGAAAATCTGGCAGCACTACCTTTATGGTGAGAAGTGTGACATATACACCGACCAAAAGATCCTAAAGTATATATTCACACAAAAGGAGCTCAACATGCGTCAAAGGAGGTAGTTAGAGATAATCAAGGATTACAATTGCTCTATTCACTATCATCCTGGAAAGGCGAACAAGGTAGCTGATGCTCTAAGCAGGAAAGAAACTACTACTATATCCATGTTGCAGATTGAAAAAGACCCAATCTTCTTGGATATGAAAAGGATGGATTTGGAAATCATAAGGGAAAGGGATACATCCTACCTTGCCCAAATGATTGCGCAACCATCCATTTAGGAGAAGATTAAGGAATCCCAAAGTGATGATGTGGAGATACAAAAGAGGGTGAATGCAGTAAAGGAAGGGAAGCTGCAAGAGTTCCATATCGACAATGATGGTGTGATTTGGTTTGGAACGTGGCTTTGTGTGCCTTCATCACCCGAGATAAAGAAGGAGCTATTGGATAATGCACATGGCTCAACTTTCTCTATCCACCCTGGGAGTACCAAGATGTACCGTGATCTCTGAGAACACTTCTGGTGGGATAACATGAAGAAGGATATTGCGGAATATATATCAAGGTGCTTCGTATGTCAGCAAGTTAAATCTGAGCGATAAAATTCCAAGGGTATGATGCAGCCATTGCCTATACCCATGTAGAAATGTGAAAATGTTACTATGGACTTTGTCACGGGTCTCCCGAAGACGTCAAAGAGAAATAATGCGATATGGGTTGTGGTTGACCGACTCACCAAGACTGCCCATTTTATCGCTATTCGGGAAGACCTCTCACTTGAAAAAATTCCAAGGATATATGTGAAGGAAGTGGTGAGACTGCACGGTGTTCCACTCTCAATTGTCTCCGACCGTGACCCAAGGTTCACATCTAAATTCTGGAGGAGCCTTCAACATGCTTTGAGTACTGAATTAAATTTCAGTACGGCCTATCACCCCCAAACCGATGGCCAGTCTGAAAGAACTATTCATACACTTGAAGATATTCTAATAGCCTACTCTCTTGAATTCAAAGGTGGTTGGGATCAGCATATCCCATTGGTTGAGTTCTCATACAACAATATCTTCCACTCGAGCATTCAAATGGCTCCGTATGAAGCTCTTTATGGGAAGAAATGTAGAACTCCAACCTGTTGGGATGAAGTTGGAGAAAGAAAGTTGTTTAGACCTGATCTTGTTCAAGAGATGACAGAGAAGGTTCAAGTCATCCAGAAACACATCAAAGCTGCTCAAAGTCGGCAAGAGAGCTATACTGACAATCATCGAAGGGACTTGGAGTTCGAAGTTGGAGATAAAGTCTTCCTTAGAATATCTCCATGGAAGAGAGTCATGCGATTCGGGAAGAAAGGGAAGCTAAGCCCAAGGTACATTGGCCCCTTTGAGATCCTTGACCGTATAGGAGTCGTGGCCTATCGTCTGGAACTTCCACCGAATATGGCTCAAGTTCATGATGTGTTTCATGTATCACTACTGAGGAAGTACATACCAGACCCCTCACATGTACTAAACTCAGAGGTGGTGCAGCTGGAAGATGATCTCTCCTATGAAGAGCAGCCAGTAAAGATTCTGGATCAGAGAGATAAGGTTCTATGCAACAAGACAACCCATCTTGTCAAAGTGTTGTGGAGGAACCATAAGTTTGAGGAAGCAACTTGGGAACCAGAAGAGGCAATGAAGGAGAAGTACCCTCAACTGTTTGTGTAAAGTAAAATTGCAGGGGCGAAATTTCTTAAGGGGGGAAGAATGTAACGACCCAAATATTTTCAATGGAAATTTCCTTCTTATAAATATAAAATAACATGAAAACACAAAAAAAATGAACTACTAAGTGATAAGTGACCTTTAAACATAAGTTTGTCACTTCTATGTTTGGAATTTTGAAAATCTGACATTCACGGTTGTGTTCAAGATGATTTTTGGAGTCTGATGAAACAAAAATAATTTTTGGTGAATAGTAACATACCCTTATGAATAGTAACCTACCCTTATGAATATTAATATGACCCTTATTAATATTAAATAAGAGTAACATTACCTATAAATAATAAAATAAAATTTAGACATCTTAGAAAGTGACAATTTGACCTTAGTAAACGTTTTTGGTATTTTATAAGTCATAAATAATTAATTATAATTAATTAATTAATTTAAAAGAATATTTATTTCCCTAAAATTTATTCATAAGTTACTGAATCAATGTATAATAGTTTTTAGATAATTTTATAAGACACTACGTAATTTTTGAAAGAACTATAAAATCAGTTTTAATCTTAAAAACTGTTTTTTTAAATAAATTATAATTTTAATTGAATATTAAATTAATAATATTTAGAAAATTATTTTTGAAAAATTGACTTCATTTTTGGATTATACATGTCGAAAAATGGTTGGGGTAAATTTTTGGGATTTTTCTGAGGTACTTGAATTTTTGATGAATAGTTGAATCTGATAATTCACAATAAATGCTAAATAATGTATTAATTGAGTCATCGATGATGTTCTACTGATGTAAGACCAATTGTTTAGGGATTGCATTATAAAATTACTATTATTATTCATTCAAGACTCACTATTCCTTGTCTTAGGTGAAATTAATAAACTAATCAGTTTTATATTAAGGAAACCCCTCTCCCCTCCACTATAAAAGCCACCCTTCACTCCCTCTTTTCCTCACACCTCTCAAGCTCCAAGACTTCTCTAAAATCTGCCCAAACACCTTCCCTATCCCCTACCCCACTTCCAAAAGCTGCTGGTATCATCAAAAGACCAATACTATTTTCCTTAAGGAGGATCTTAAGAGGAATATTTAAGAGGTAATTTCTCTCCCTTTTCTCCTTTAATTTCCTTTCAAGTTCAAGTTCCTTTCTTGATCTCTCCCCACCTATATTCGTCCAAATTGTTTTGTAAATCCATTATTATACATATAATTTAATTTTATGATTCTAATGGGATATTATATCACCCCACACCCTTTCCCTCTTCCTTTCATTAAAGAGAACTTTGTTCATGAGGTGTTAATTTATCACCTTCAAAAACGACATGCTCTCTTCTTCCATTTCTACCTTCAGATCTGGTCATGAAACCATTTTTATGGTTGAACCAGAATATTTTATATGTATTATGTTCTATTTATAGTTATGGAAATAACCTATGTCCATTTTACTAATTGAAAAGTTAAAACAAGTTCGTTGTGATCCAAAAACCGCTCAAATTAACCCAAATAATCATCATTTAATTCTTATCTAATGATTCGTCCACATGGATCTAATATAATTAATTATAAAATTATTAAAACTACTGTAATATAATTAATAACATTTAATATCAGTTCTGTATGTTTACCCATGATCTACCCAAACTTCAATTTAAGAATACAGGTGAACCACTCAAGAAAACCATGAACACGAACATCCCCGAACAATATTTTTAAACTCTATAAGTCATCCAAAGGTACATAATATGACATAATGAAACCAGAATGAACCCTATTAATTCAAATATGGTTTTTTATTTCTAATTAATGAATATAATGTCATTATACAGGACATTAAAGAGAAGGAATCATTCGGGTACAAGGTAAGGGGAAATTCTCGAACCCAACTTTCATCCTTCGGGTTCAACCTCTTTCACTCCATTTTTGATATGGTCACTCCTTAAAGATCATTTGTTCATAATTGTCTTTCCTTTTATGGGATATAAATGTTTTATAATTAAGTTTATGTCAATCCAAATGTTTTCCAAAAGAACTCTTCTCTTATGAACTCAACTTTTACCTCTCATTCAAGGTTGATGATTCTTGTATCAAGTATGTTGTTCCCTCTTTATTTTGGGAACCCAAAGTTTATGAAAGTGATCTTATGAGATGAAACCCATTCCCTTCCATGGGTTATTTATTTACATGTTTTATATGTGTTCTATGTGGCAAGCATGATAATGATAATGTTATGATGTGATGGGTGCGCCCGGAATTATACAGCGCAATATGAATGTTTAAATGTGACAGGTGCGCCCGGAATTATATAGTGCTCCAATGCATTGGGTAAAGTGATGAATATCATGAGTAAATGTGAAATTATGTGTGAAAAAGATTCTATCTTGGTTCACAAGTATGTGTGGTAGTTAACCACTAAGACATAATGTTTCATTTTTATGCATTGCCACATTTCAAGTCTTTTATTTATGCTCCTCTCATGTTCATGATCTTTTGCCTATGTTATGATTATGCTAACCCCATGCTATATTGTTCTTATCTATCCTCTTACTGGGATTTTAGCTCACCCCTTTTGATGTATATCCTCAGGTGGCTACATGTACTAAGGAGAGGACAAGTTCCAATAAGAAGCAATAGAAGAAGAAATTAAATGAATGCTTATGCTTGAAGTTGTATTTGTTATGTGTGGTCCTAGTTTGCCCAAGACACTAAACCTTTGGATCCTCTATGTGTAATACTATTATGTTGTTTATCTTTTAAATGATGTAATAGTAATGTAAGAAAAGGAGGGGCCGCTATAAGCGCGGTCACACGACACCTCCGATTGACGTTCTGTATGGCCGACCATTTCAAAATTCACCCACCCTTTATTTTCGTCTGATTTCATGGCATTCTGAGGTCGTTCGGATGGTTTTGACCACCCCACGCCTGCTTTTCAAGCGCGCCAAACACCTAAAAACACATATTTAGCCGTACCACACAAACCACGCATCCAAATGACGTGTTGTCTCCTCATACGCCTCATGAATAATAATTAGGGTGTTTTTGTGTGATTTCAAGTCATTCTGATGTCGTTCGGCATGTATTTGACCGTTAAACGCATGTTTTGGCCATTTACGACAGGCGGAGTGAGTTTTCGGCTAGCGCGGTCACACGACACCTCTGATTGATGTGCCGTCTAGCTGACCATTTTACAATTCACCCACCCTTTGTTGTCATCTGATTTCATGGCATTCTGAGGTCGTTCGGCTGGTTTCGACCACCCCACGCACGCTTTTCAAGTGCGCCAAACACCTAAAAAACACATATTCAGTCATGCTATGCAAACCGCATGTCCGAATGATGTTTCGTCTCCTCGTACACCTCAAAAATAATAATTAGGGTGTTTTCGTGTGATTTCAAGTCATTCTGATGTCATTCAGAATGCATTTGACCATTAAATGCATGTTTTGGCCATTTACGACACGCGGAGTGCATTTTCGGCCAGTGAGGTCACACAACACCTCCAATTGATGTTCTGTCTATCCGACCATTTTACAATTCACCCACCCTTTGTTTTTTTCTGATTTCATGGCATTCTGAGGTCGTTCGTCCGGTTTCGGCCCCCTCACGTGTGCTTTTTAAGCGCGCCAAACACCTAAAAACACATATTCAGTCGTTCCGCGCAAACCGCGCGTCCGAATGACATGTTGTCTTATTTTACAGCTCAAGAATAATAATTACGGTTTTTTGTGTGATTTAAAGTCATTTCGATGTCGTTCGGCATGCATTTGACTGTTAAACGCGTGTTTTGGCCATTTACGACACACTGAGTGCATTTTCAGCCAGTGCGGTCACAAAACACTTTCGATTGATGTGTCGTCTGGCCGACCATTTCACAATTCATCCACCCTTTGTTGTCGTCTGATTTCATGGCATTCCGAGGTCGTTCGGTTGGTTTCGACCACCCCACGCCCGCTTTTCAAGCACACCAAACACCTAAAAAACACATATTCAGTCATGTCATGCAAACCATGCGTCCTAATGACGTTTCATCTCCTCGTACACCTCAATAATAATAATTGGGGTGTTTTCGTGTGATTTCAAGTCATTCTGATGTTGTTCGGAATACATTTGACCGTTAAATGCATGTTTTGGCCATTTACGACACGCGAAGTATGTTTTCGGCCAGCGCGGTCACACGACACCTCCGATTAATGTGACATCTGGCCAACCATTTTACAATTCACCCACCCTTTGTTGTCGTCTGATTTCATGGCATTCTGAGGCCATTCGGCCGGTTTGGACCACCCCACGCGTGCTTTTCAAGCACGCCTAACACCTAAAAACACATATTCAGTCGTGTCGCACAAACCGCACATCTTAATGACATGTCGTCTCCTCGTACACCTCACGAATAATAATAAGGGTGTTTTCATGTGATTTCAAGTCATTATTATGTCGTTTGGCATGCATTTGACCGTTAAACACGTGTTTTGGCCATTTACGACACGCGTAGTGTGTTTTTGGCCAGCGTGGTCACATGACACCTCCGATTGACGTTCCGTTTAGCCGACCATTTCAAAATTCACCCACCCTTTGTTGTCATCCAATTTCATGGCATTCCGAGTTCATTTGGCCGGTTTCGACCACCCCACGCGCGCTTTTCAAGCGCGCCAAACACCTTAAAAAAACATATTCAGCCGTGCCGCACAAACCATGTGTCTGAATGACGTGTCATCTCCTTGTACACCTCACAAATAATAATTAGGGTGTTTTCGTGTGATTTCAAGTCATTCTGATGTCGTTCGGCATGCATTTGACCGTTAAACGCATGTTTTGGCCATTTACGACATGCGAAGTGCGTTTTCAGCTAGCGCGGTCACATGACACCTCCTATTGACGTGTCATCTAGCCGAACATTTAATAATTCACCCACCCTTTGTTGTCGTCCGATTTCATGGCATTCTGAGGTTGTTCGGCCGGTTTCGACCACCCCACGCGTGCTTTTCAAGCATGCCAAACACCTAAAAAACACATATTCAGATGTACCATGCAAACCGCATGTCCGAATGACACTCCCTCTCATAGTATACCTCAAAAATAATAATTAGGGTGTTTTGTGTGATTTCAAGTCATTTCGATGTCGTTCGGGATGCATTTGACCGTTAAACGCATGTTTTGGCCATTTACAACATGCGGAGTGTGTTTTCAGCCAGCACGGTCACACGACACCTCCAATTGACGTGTCGTCTAACCGAACATTTTACAATTCACCAACCCTTTGTTTTCGTCCGATTTCATGGAATTCCGAGGTCGTTCGGCCGGTTTCGATCACCCCATGCCCGCTTTTCAAGCGCGCCAAACACCTAAAAAACACATATTCAGTCGTACCATGCAAATTGTGAGTCTGAATGATGTCTCATCTCCTCGTACACCTCACGAATAATAATTAGGGTGTTTTCGTGTGATTTCAAGTCATTATTATGTCTTTCAGCATGCATATGACAGTTAAACGCATGTTTTGGCCATTTATGACACGCGAAGTGCATTTTCAGCCAGCGCGGTCACACAACACCTTCAATTGACATTCCTTCTGGCCTACCATTTCACAATTCACCCACCCTTTGTTGTTGTCCGATTTCATGGCATTCCGAGGTAGTTCGGCCAGTTTTGACCACCCCACGTGTGCTTTTCAAGCGCGTCAAACACCTTAAAAACACATATTCAACTGTGTCGCGCAAACCGTGTGTCTGAATGACGTTTCGTCTCCTCTTACACTTCACGAATAATAATTATGGTGTTTTAGTGTGATTTCAAGTCATTCTGATGTCGTTCGGCATGCATTTGATCGTTAAACGCCTGTTTTGGCCATTTATGACATGCGGAGTGCATTTTCGGACAGCGCGGTCACACGACACCTCCAATTGACATGTCGTCTGGCTGACCATATCACAATTCACCCACCCTTTGTTGTCGTCTGATTTCATGGCATTCTGAGGTCGTTCGGCCGGTTTCGACCACCCTACGCGTGCTTTTCAAGCGCCCCAAACACCTAAAAACACATATTCAGCCGTGCAGCATAAACCGCGCGTCTGAATGACGTGGAGTCTCCTCTTACACCTCACTAATAATAATTAGGGTGTTTTCCTATTATTTCAAGTCATTACGATGTCGTTTGGCATGCATTTGACCATTAAACGCATGTTTTGGCCATTTACGACACGTGGAGTGCATTTTCGGCCAGTGCGGTCACACGACACCTCCGATTGATGTGTCGTATGGCTAACCATTTCAAAATTCACCCACCCTTTTTTTTGTCCAATTTCATGGCATTATGAGGTCGTTCGGCCGATTTAGACCACCCCACCCGCGCTTTTCAAGCGCGCCAAACACCTAAAAAACACATATTCATCCATACCTCGCACACGTTTGAATGACGTTTCGTCTCCTCGTACACCTCAAAAATAATAATTAGGGTGTTTTAGTGTGATTTAAAGTCATTTTAATGTCGTTCGGCATGCATTTGACTATTAAACGCATGTTTTGGCCATTTAGGACACGCGGAGTGCGTTTTCGGCTAGCGCGGTCACACGACACCTCCGATTGGCGTGTCTTCTGGCTGACCATTTCAAAATTAACCCACCCTTTGTTCTCGTTCGATTTCATGGAATTCTGAGGTTGTTCGGCTGGTTTCGACCACCCCATGCACGCTTTTCAAGCGTGCCAAACACCTAAAAAATACATATTCAGCCGTGCCACACAAACCGTGTGTCTGAATGACGTGTCGTCTCCTCAAACACATCACGAATAATGATTAGGGTGTTTTTGTGTGATTTCAAGTCATTTTGATGTTTTTCGGCATGCATTTGACCGTTAAACGCATGTTTTGGCCATTTACGACACGCAGAGTGCGTTTTCGGCCAGCGCGGTCACACGACACCTCCGATTGATGTGTCGTCTAGCCGACCATTTCACAATTCACCCACCCTTTATTATAGTCCTATTTTATGGCATTATGAGGTCATTCGGCCGGTTTTTACCACCCTACGTGCACTTTTCAAGCACGCCAAACACCTAAAAAACACATATTCAGTCGTGTCGTGCAAACCGCACGTCCGAATGATGTGTCGTCTCCTCGTACACCTCACGAATAATAATTAGTGTGTTTTCATGTGATTTCAAGTCATTCCGATGTTTTTTGGCCTGCATTTGACCGTAAAACCCATGTTTTGGCCATTTACGACATGGGAAGTGCGTTTTCGGCCAGCGCGTTCACACGACACCTCCGATTGACGTTCCTTCTAGCCGACCATTTCAAAATTCAACCATGGATCGTTGTGTTGAAGTATCAACACAATATGAATGCATTTGGTTGGTTTTCCATATGCCAGTTATTGTTTTCACTTAAAATGTTGTCCATTTCAAATAAAAGTGAGACACTTTGAGTGGTACCGGCAACACCGTGCCTCAGATTGATGTGGGGTTGACTTTTACACGTCACAAATAACCCATTGATCATTTTCCTAAAGTATCAACACAATCCGAATGTGTTCGGTCAGTTTTTCATATGCTGGTTTTTTTTACTTAAAAGAGTATCCATTTTAAACAAAAGAAAGACACTTTGAGTGGTACCGACCACACCGTGCCTCGGATTGAGGCGGGTGGGGGGGCTGTCCGGGGGGATATCCAGGAAGGAGGGTATGTAATGTATCTAAAACTCTATCTAGGTATCATACATCGAATTCCGACCGGACTAAGAACCGTCGCGGGGTGTCGTCTTGAAGCAGGGCCAAATCACGGCATTACTGTGGCGTAACCGCAGCGTGACTGCGACGTGACTGCGGCATGACCGCTGCATGACCGCGGCGTGATCGCGGCGTGTTGGCCCGGCCTAGATACAACCGTGTGGTAGCATCTTCCAACCATGATTCTGAATAGATCCTATGTAGTTGTCCTTCACATTATAGAAACTGATCTTATGTTATAAAAAAATAGACTCTTGATTCAGGATTGTGGTATGATAAAGATATATATTTTATATTCATTGTTTTTAAAAGTGGTACTAGGTAGTTGAAACTACTAATTGAGAGTCAAATTATCACACCCTAAACTATCACTGTGAGTTTTCGCAGACAGCGCACCTCCATTGGAGGGGTTTTATTATAAAAACATGACTTTATTTATCAAATGAAACAATTATATTAAAGAAAACTTATTCAAGATATGCAATTCAATATAATTAAGAAGAATTAAGAAATAAGATAAATTCAATTTAATGCATTATTAAATTAAAGAGGCTTCCATATTTGGTTGAAAATAAAGAGTTATACTGAATTCAAAAATATCCATACCAGAGTGAAAAACCAGGTTCAAAAATAAAGAGTTATATAGAATTCAAAAATGTAATGGATCAATTTGCCCCTGATCACCATCACCATCACCATTATCATCATTGTCCTCATCCTCTCCGCCATCTCTATCCTTGTCTTCTTCCTCATCATCGTCCTCATGCTCATCGTCAGCCCCATCCTCGCCCTCAGCCCCATCCTCACCCTCGGCCCCATCCTCGCCCTCGTCCTCATCCTCATCCTCATCCTCATCCTCTTTAGAATCCTCTTCATCACCAGGAACATCATCATCTCGACCGCCACTAGAATTTCCATCTGATGCATTGGATAATGCACCCATCAACGACATAAATTTCTGACAAGCCGCGCTGGCCTCTGGTGGAAGTGATGAAGATAAAGCTTTCATCGGTTTCAAAAATTCTTTATCTCTCGCTTGAACTTGTACTTACAACTCTGTGACCCTTTTATCAGAATTTATTTCATGCTCCTTGACCTGTTCCAACTTGGTGGTACTATAATGGATACCTGGAGAGGACCAATACCTCTTTGGGACTATATTCTTACCAGGTCGGCAGCGTACTCTACCAGAGTGCTCCTCTCCCAAAACCTGATATAAATGATCGTGTGGCCCTAAATTTTCAGGCTCCTGGGCATAAAGGGCCTCTAAAGCAGCCTGTTAAAAATATTAATAAATTATTAAATTTCAAAATATATATTAAACTTTGAAATAAACAAATTAAAACTTACAATATTTTCTTGTGTCGGTTCATTAGCCGCAGTTCCATCTTTTTTCCTTCTACTCGAGCAAAACAATTTTTCTCGAGGGATACATCCTTTAATATTCAATTTGTGATTCTGTAATGACATTGAAACAATATAAAGTGCAAGTATAATCATATATTCAATATTCAATAAATCACATAATTTAAGTAGGAAATAATAAAAAGGGAAAGTCCTAAGGAAAATTTATAAACAACTATATCGTACCAGCTGCCTCTCATGATCTAACATAGTCGTGCGCCCCAAAGTGTGGAGGTATTGTTTTGAATCAATGTTTTTTTTGTTTTTTTCAGAATATTCCTAAATAATTTTTAATAATAAATTAGATAATATTAATGCAAAATATGAAAACTGTCATTTAAATACCTTGAATGGGATTAATACCTTAAATTTGACAGTCGCCCAATGGGTAATCATTTGGTGATATTGCTCTATCGGGAAGTCATCCACAATAGGTAATGTCTCCAACTCTGTGACCACTCTATCACACCAACCAACATATATCTCATGCTTATAAGCTCTCCTAGCTCCTTTAAACACGCCGGTTGTGCACCTTCGCCATCAGGGAAGTTATATCGAAGCTGACACCCAAAAGATTAATTCATATAAATACAAAAAAAATACTACATTAAATTAAATATATTTTTTACTCATATTTGTGCTCACGCATTATCCTTGACTTCGTATGGTAGATGTCACCAAGAGAGAGGGCTGACTGGAATGATGTAGGAGTATTTGGATAGCATCGCCAAAAACCCCCAACATTCCTGCCCAGATTTATCAATAATATGTCCATCATCATTGTATTCAACCATCAACTATGTATGGTAGTTCCATACCGCACACAAGCGAGTACGCCCCCTCCCCCACCTCCTATCAGTAGATGAATCTGTTATTAAAGAAAAAAATCAGTACAAGTTATAATAAAGATAAATTTTGGTATAAAAAATTGTTAGAGTTATATAAATATACCTGTGGTAGTCGGATCAATGGGCATCACTGGATGTGAATAAGCTGAAGGAATATCCTATACAGGTGGAGTGTCCCTCGGTGTACGCTCCTCAGCCACATACTTTGTTGGAGCAGGAGTCGAAGAAGGTTGGATATAATAGCTAAGAGATAATGAACCAGAAGCAAAAGATGATGGCACAGACGTCTGGCCAACTGGTAGTGTAAACATCGGAGGCCTAAATATCTCATGTGTCCCTAAAGACACACCAGGATCAAAATGGGGCATAGAAAATACGTCCGTGGTAAGGGCATAATCCAATCAGGTACGACCAGTGGATCATCTAACTCTCTCACCACGATCCCTTGTACCACCAGCCTCAGTACCAGGACCACCAGATGGTCGTCTAACTCTAATACCACCCCCCCCCCCCCCTCCTACCACCAGCCTCTATACTGGGAGCAATATCAGGATCCTCATCGGATATCTCTCGTCTATGGGGTGGATCCTGAAAAAAAAAGTTTAACACAAAATTAAACACATGATATTATAAGTTATTTAAATATATATATTTGAAATAAAATACTCACAATAGGGATGAGTGGAGGAATTCCCATCTATGTCATGCGATGATTATTTTCTGTCATCTTTTTCCACCACCTCTCTTCAATGGGTGTCATTTCCTGCAATGAAAACAAATATAGAAGTAATTAGAAACAGATAACTAATGTGTATCCCAAAAAACAAAATATAGAAAAACCATTATGAAAAAAAAACATAAAGAAACAGAAGATTTATGGTGGTTTGAAGTTAAGTACTAGGATACACACTCTGAATGATGTAGGTGAAACATGTAGGTGAGAACATGACTGTATGATTCTATATATTTCCCACCATAACTTCAGGTTTACAATCAACTCTGAAAATTGAGCTATTGGAGTCATCATAAGTAATAAACAGATTTCTTCCAGTTGCAGTAGGGATAGTGTCAACTTCATCATCACCATAATCAAAAACATGTCTGGAATTTACTTCAATAATTACACCGAATTTAGGATGACGATGATCTTTGACATAAAAACTCGTTTCACCATTGATTCCAATACATATGGTTCATCGGTGGCAAGAGTGCGAGGTGTCCACTGGGTGGGGCTGTCTAGGGGGGTTAGGGTTTCCAGGTGGGAGGGCGGTCCACGGGGGTGGTCAGGCTGTCTAGGGGGGTAGGGGGAGTCCAGGGGGGTGGGAGGGTTGTCCAAGGAGGTGAGCGGGGTGTCCAAGGGGTGGGTGGGACTATTCTGGGGGTACGGGGTGTCCAAGGGGGTGGGTGGGCTTCCCATGGGGGTGGCTAGGTTGTTCAGGGGGTCTAGGGTGTCCAGGGAGTGGGCGGGCTATCCAGGGGAGTGGGCGGGCTGTCCACGGGGGGTGGTTGGGCTTTCCACGGGGGTGGCGGAATTGTCTAGTGGGGTCGGGGGTGTCAAGGGGGTGGGGGGCTTTCCAGGGGGTGGGGGCGTTCGGGGGAGTAGGGGTGTTTGGGGGGTGGTGGGCGGGTGTCTGGGGGTGGGGTGGGCGGGATGTCAACAAGGGTGGGTGGGGGGGATGTCCAGGGGGGGCATGGGCTGTCCAGGGGGTGGGCGGGCTGTCCACGGAGGTGGAGGGGCTGTCTAAGGGGTTCGGGGGTGTCCAAGAGGTGGGGGGGATTTCCAAGGGGTGGGGGGTTGTCCAGGGGGTACGAGGTGTCCAGGGGGTGGGCGAGGTGTCTAGGGGGGTGGCGAGGCTGGCGGGGCTGTCTAGGGGGTACAGGGTGTCCAGGGGGTGGGTGGGCTGTCCCTAGGGGTGAGGGTAGTCCACAAGGGGAGGGGGTGTTCAGGGGGTGGGCGGGGCTATCTAGGGGGGGTACTATAACTAGTTCTAAATCATTCATTGGACAATACAAAAAAATTGACTGATAACAGCTACTTTTTCTTTTTGAGTTTGCGGTAGTTTAAATCACTTCTATATGGTTCTACGATGGTTTCCAAAAATCACTAATAAAATTGGAATCAGCATCCAACTCATGTTAGTTCTATAAATTTAGCGGAAGCTTCGGGGAATCGTCATAGAATGTTTTTTAGTGGCGTTTTTGGTTTTAGAGACGGTTTTACCTGCCAAAAAATGGAAAGGATATAGTAGTGGTTTGTACCGCCATTATATCCTCACCATTTTTTGTCATGGAAAACAACTACTGAAGAAAAAAATGGTAAAAAAATATTGACCTTAAATAGTGGTGGTTTTAACCACTACTAAACAACCATTAGACATATATAGCAAGGGTTTAAAACGTTGTTATATATCACTTTAAAAAAACCCAACTGCAGAATTTGCAACCCTGAAAGATAAAAAAAAAATTCAATACATATGTTTAAAATTATATCCATATTCACCACACCCATCTATGAGATCATATAATCATGATGGTTATCAACATGGTTTACTAGAATATAAAAATTAATTGACTATTCCAGGAATACATTACATTATTTAAGCAAGGAAAAACATTCAAGTGGCTATTATATTTCTAAGACATCCTTAGAATACATTAATGAAGGAAGAAGTTAACTCATTAAAAAATATAATGAGATGTACACAATCTAAAAATGGTATTAAGTTGTGGGATATTAGTGGTAATGCTCAAACATGGATCCAAACTTATAAAGGATTCACTAAGTATAAATATGTTTAATGAGATTTTAGAATACAATAAAAAAGGGATCTATCTTTGTACAGTTCCAAATAAACCACTTAGAAAACATTTTACCTATTTTATAAACATATATTTAAAAACCACTAATTTATATCATTAAAATATAAATAGGTTTCATTATTAAAAAAAATCAAACGTTGGAATCATAAAAACATAACCAAATAGTCACTCAGGGAGTCGTCACCACCTAAAAAAATTAGGCACACTTTATGAATACAATGATCTCTAAGAAGAACTTAAGAATAACTCACCTGAAATTCATGACCAAAGGTACCCAATACATAATCACTATAAATCCATAATAAAATAAAATACATTAAAAACCAACACTACCAACTCTATATAACAAAAGAAGAGGAAGCCCCATGATCCTAGGAAAATTCCACCATTCTTAGGTGGAATCACCATATTAGTGGTCGTATGTCGTATGTTTAGTTACAAATGATATATGAAACCAAATTCAACCCTAGTCATAGACATATACCAATCATGTATTAGTCATTGATTCAATATCAAATAGTGTGAATCATAAAATTTTCAAAAATCCCTAAAATAGGAAAAAATGACGTGATATTGCTAGATATTGAAATAAATGTAGAAATCGGAGGAAGAGGGCTTCTATGTTTGTATTTGGGAAGAATTTTAAAGAGTCTAACCTGGATGGGGGAGTTGCAGCTGATCGGATGGAAGAACTTGGGGTGGGTTAGGGTTCACCTCCGCGCCGGGGCTTCTGGAAATTGGGGGAATCGATTTCTGCTGTGCTGCGGGGGGGCTATTGGAAATCCAGATTTTTTATGAGATATTTTCCAACAGTTTGTAAAAACCGTTGGGAAACCGTGACTTTTCCCAACGGTTTGTAAAAACCATTGGGAAAAAATGGCCTTTACCAACGGTTTGTAGAAAACCGTTGGTAAAGGTCCATGAAACCAAGATTTACCAACAGTTTGTAAAATCCATTGGTAAAAAAAACTTATACCAATGGTTCTGGAGAACCATTGGTATACAAGTGTTGGGAAAATTCTACTTTCCAGTAGTGCATCTTCATTCCCTAGGTGGAGTTCTTGGTATCGACATGACTAACACTATGCGGGCGTCGATCCTCTACATAGCGGGTTAATCTTGATTGAGTTGTTTTTATCACCCCATAGACTTGGGAATGATCCTCATCTATGTATCTTAATTCTCTTCAGATTGTCAACATGTTCTTTCTCATGATGAGACCCAACGGGCAATATCTCTCGGATGAACGTCATCAGTTCTATCTGACTCGAAAGTATGTTCTCCTAGATAAGTTCTTTGTGGAATCTTCGAGCTGGAATCCTTAGGCTAGTATGCTATGGTTGTGTATTACCTCTTGATTGTGTGTCTTTGTTGAGTATATATGAATATTCTTGTTATATGTGTTATAGAAATATACCTATGTAGAGATGATTGTATTTTCTTTGTTGTATGATTTGTGGTTTTGGGGTGTCCTACTAAGTATTTTTATACTTACCCCTGTATGGGATTTGCTTGAATGTGTCATGTCTTGTGAAGATGATCGACCTTTTGATAGAGTCCTAGGAGGACCAAGACCATATGGTTCTTAGTGAGACTGAACAGACCGAGGTATATTCTTGCAGCTTTCTGATAGTAGTCTCAGTACTTACTTTCAGGTTGTACTTGTGTTACAGACTCTTTGTGTTGGGATTATATTTGGCCTTATTTACTTACTTTTACTTCATGTCATACTCTAGTTATGGTATTTATATGTATTCATGCATGGTTGTTCATTTGTTTTTACATTTCAGCATTGTATAGGCTTAGAGATGTGTGTGTGTGTGTGTGCATGTACTTGGGATAAGGCCTCCCATGTCAATGATACGCCTTCTCGGTGATAGTTGCCAGCCCTTGTCCTATTGGAGGTAGTTTTGAGGAGTCATATAATGGACCCCACTGGGATGGGTCATGACATAGTGGTATCAGAGAGGGTTTGGTTCTACTTTAGAACCAAGATTCTGTGAGATTGGTTTGGGAAATATTGTTAGGTGTTTTGAGTTCGGCTTTCAGGCCAAGGACTCCAATGTTGGTGTGTCGACTGACATATCCGTACACCAGGACTCTGATCACCTATTTTTAGACTCAGTACATGAGAATACTGGTTGTAGGGAAAATAATGGTACATGCATCATATAGGAATGGGTTATTGTTTCCATGTCCTTTTTGATTCATCTCACCAGATATACTCATTGATTGTGTTACATCTTGTTTGTTTTAGGATGCCTCTATGACTTATGACAGCTAGGATTCAGTATGATCATGAGGATGATCCCCTCAATGAAGAGGCGTCGATACAGGGACCAGTTCCCAAGATGTTACCTCCGGGTGGTCCACCAGTCATACCGTCACCTGTAGAGTAGCATGTAGAACCCACAATATCAGTGGATGAGGTGCTCAGGATGAGTGATCTTTATGGATTTTAGTGAAAGATACCCCTCATGTTTATAGGTGAGGTCAAACCATAGGTGGATAATGACTGGCTTCAGGTAGTGACCAAATTTTTCTATCTAGTCAAGACACCAGTAGATCATATGGTGGTCCTGGTGACGATCCTTCTTCATAGATCAGAAGGGAGATTGTGGGGTTTATTTACTCAATCTTATGATGAGGTGACTCTTTTATAGACAAATTTTGAGCACCTTTTCAGAGAGGAGTTATTACTAGATACACTGAGGACTGTGTATATCTAGGAGCTTCTACAGCTTTAGGAGGGCATCACGATAGTAGCTGAGTATTCATCGAGGTTTACCAGCCTCTTCAGGTACTCGATAGATATGGTTTGAGATTATTTATTCAGGGCTCAAACCTTTAATATATATATGGGTAGAGACATATGAGATAGTTTTATCCCTCTATGAATTCCTACATATGTTGGGGTGCTATAGTGAGCTTTGGTGGTTGAGATTTTCTTAGCTGAGTAGATACAGTTGGTAGTTGTCAGTAGTTGTCAGTAATAGGAAATCAAGATCAGAGACCTCAACAGTAGGGAGATGAAATTAGTCTCAGGGACCTGGACATTTGATACATTTTAGGAGGAGGTCCCAGGATAGAGTATATTCAGTTCAGGGATCACAGGGTGGGTCTAGTCATCCAAGAGAGAGGTTTTGATACTCATGTGATGGAAGGGGACATCTCACCTGAGATTGTCTGACCCAACGTACAGCTGAAAAGGAGACCTAGATGGGCCATTGAGACAGTGACGGTGTCAAGAGAAGGTAGGTTTTTATGATGGATGAAATGGATGAGGAGTTGGGAGAATAGAATAAGGTGGTCTACATTTTGATATGTTACCACCACCATCCCCAGGTGGTCCATGTTAGGCTCTAGGAGTTGGAGGATAGGGGTGGGGATGGTTGCAGGCAGTCGAAACTTATGACCTAGAGGCTCAAGAAATTATTCATGGTATGATTTGTATCTTTTCTAAATTAGATTCAGTACTGATAGACATAGGCTCTAGTCATTCCTTTCTTGACGCATACCTTTTATGAGATGTAGATATTTCGGTTGAACCTTTGGCTTGACCCTTACTCTTGGAGACTCCTACTGTGATCACGCACTTGTACCGACAGTGTGACCTGACCCTTGGTGGTGAGATTTTATTTTGAAATATCTTGGTAGTAGTGTTGATACCTTATTATATCATTCTTGGTATAGATTGGTTATCTATAGTTCATTCCCAGATTGAATATTTTAGGAGAATGGTGTGGTGTGTCCATAGTGATGGAACCAGTTTCTCCTTTATCAGTAAAAAGGAAACTCAGGCAGTGTAGAATGAACTCATGCATAGGAAGGTGTAGTAGATTACTCGTCAGTTGGCTAGCCTAACCCTGGGTGTAGTGGCTGTTGTGAGTTCCCAGTTTTCTATGGTGGTGTTGGAGTACGAGCACGTATTCTCTGAGGATGTTCCAGGATTACCTCCCCTCTATGAGATTGAATTCTGTGTTGATTTACACCCTAGGATAGAACCAATATCGACACTAACATATCAGATGGATCCTGCAGATCTTCGTGAGATGTGGGTGTATTTGGAAGACTTATAGAGGAAGGTATTCGTTAGACCTAGTGTTTCACCCTGGGTAGCCCCGGTTTTGTTTTCCAAGAAGGTATATGGGAGCTTGATGTTTTATGTGTACTACTAATTCTTGATCCAAGTGACTATGAAGAAAAAATATCCACTACCGAGGATTGATGACCATTTTAATCAGTTGATAGGGGCACGATATTTCTCAAAAGTTGACATCAGGTCAGGCTATCACTAGCTATGTGTATATTATGAGGTTATACTGAAAATGACATTCATATTTATCTATAGTCACTATGAGTACTTGGTGATGCCCTTTGGCATAATTAAGACCCCAACAGTGTTCATGGGACTCATGAATTGGATCTTTTATCCTTACTTATACCAGTTTGTGGTAGTCTTCATTGACGATATCCTTGTATACTCGGTGTTAGAGGAAGATCATGTGAGACACTTAAGGATGGTTCTAGACATAATTGGAGAGCACCATATTTACATAAATATCTCTAAGTGTTAGTTCTGGATTTAGGTAGTCCACTTTCTAGGATACATTATCTTAATGGATGAAGTGGCAATGGACCTAGCCAAGGTCAAGATAGTGTTAGCTTGGGATCCACCCAAGAGTTTGATGGAGGTGAAGAGATTCCTTGGGTTGGCAGCCTATTACCAGAGATTCATACTATATTTATCTAGGATATCATAACCCATGATAGCTTTGACTCAAAAGAGGCAT
This sequence comes from Viscum album, assembly GCA_963277665.1. NCBI lineage: Eukaryota > Viridiplantae > Streptophyta > Magnoliopsida > Santalales > Viscaceae > Viscum > Viscum album. The sequence continues at coordinate 1,615,710,174 of OY728136.1, read as the reverse complement.
CCTTTCATGTGGACAGAGAGGTTCCAGCAGGCTTTTCATTAGTTGAGACAGAGTTTGAAGAAAACTCCCATCTTGAGATTATCGAAAGGAGGGTGTTGAGTACATAGTTTTCTATAATTTATTGGGAACCAAGATTTGTTGTGTTATGATTCAGAGGCAAGTAGTGATTACCTATGATTCATGCTAGTTGATACCACATGAGCAGAACTATGTGACCCATGATCTTGAGTTAGCAGTGGTAGTCTTTGCTTTGAATGTGTGGTGACACTACCAGATGGGCGAGCAGTATATAATCTACTATAATCATAAAATTCTCAATTATATAATCTCTTAGAAGGATCTCAACTTGAGATAGAGGCAATTTCTAGAGTTCCTCCAGGATTATGACTTCAAAATTGTCTATACTCATGGGAAGGGGAACATAATAGAAGATTCTCTCAGCATGATATCTTGTTCGTAGTTGCTGAACAAGGAATTAGATTAGTTAGCCTTGTTAAAGTTATCCTTTGTGGATGGATAAGGAGTGGATTACCTATAATATATGTTTTTTACCCCTCTACTCGTATATCTAGTTAGGTAGGCACTACTTGAAGATAACAATTTTGACACCCTACATACTCATATATCCACTAGACATGCTCCTGATGGATTTTCTAAATGTGGGGGGCACTTTGTTCTTTTCATAGGATGAATGATGGTACCAGTGATGTTGAGGGAGTAGGTTCTAAGAGAGTTTCATACGTATCCTTTGGTGGTACATCCAAGTGTGTAAAAGATGTACCAAGACCTCCGATGTCAGTTTTGGTGGTCAGGATGAAGAAGAAAGTTGTAGAGTTTGTATCTTGATGCCTTACTTGTCAGCAAGTGATGGCTGAGCACCAAGTTCCAGAGGGTTTAGCTCAACCCCTTAAAGTTCTAGAGTGTAAGTTTGATGGGATATCTATGGAAACCATGATGGTCTTACCACATACATCTAAAAAACACAATTCCATTTGGTTGATCATAGACTGACTCACCAAGTCAGCCCACTTTCTATCTATATGAGAGCATAGTTCAGTATAGAACTTGGGATGCCTCTACATTCAAGAGATATTATGACTCCATGGAGTTCTATAGACAATTTTTTCTAATTGTGATACTCTCTTCACATCCTGGTTACGGAAGGAATTGCAAGAGGCATTTGGGACCCAGTTATGCTTGAGCATAGCATTTTACCCCCAAATTGATGGACAAACTAAGCAGACAATTTGGGTTCTAGAGGACATGTTGCATGCTTTTATGTAAGACTTTGGCTGTAGTTGGGAGGATAAACTACCACTAGTGGAGTTTGTGTACAAAAACAGCTACCATTCCACCATCTTTATGGCACTATTCAAGGCTTTGTAAGGGTGTCCCAGTAGGTCACCACTTTGTTAGACCGACCCAGGTGATTTAGCACTCATGGCCCCAGAGTTGGTGCGAGCTATAATTGAAATGTTAAAATCATTAAAGAGTGGATAAAGACTACACAGAGCTATCAATAAATCTTATACTAATGGGTGGAAAGGCCTTTGGAGTTCAAGGAAGGAGAACATGTGTTCCTATGGGTTTCACCTCAATGTGGATTAGAAATATTTGGATAGGGAATAAAGCTATATCTGAGGTTCATTACCCCTTTCTAGATACTGCATAGAGTTGGAGAGGTGGAATACAACTTATATCTACCTCCACAATTAGATTGGGTAGACGAATTCTTCCACGTGTCGCAATTGAGGAGGTATGTGCATGACCCATTGCACATTATCGACTGGAGCGAGATGGACATCAAAGATGGAATGACCTTTACTGATTACCCATTAGAGATTGAGGATTAGCGGGATAGTATCCTTCATGGGTGATTGATTCCTTTAGTGTGTGTTCGATGGTAGCATGGGAATCTCCAGGAGAGAACATGGGAGTGAGACGCTTAGATTCGTGCTTAGTACCCACATCTTTTTTAGTAGCCCTTGTTTTGTATTTTCAGGGATGTAAAGCCCCATGGTGGGGAGAATGTAATGTATTTTATTTTTTTATTATTTTAGGATATTGTATAAATTATTTTTGAGAGTAGGTGCTAAGACAACATGCGATTCTAAGGCCTGGTGTTCTTGGAATAAATGTTTGAAATGTATTAAATATATTAAATATTAGGTGAATGCAGTTTTCTTGAAAAAGTGGAATAGCTTCTAAATGGGTTCCCAAAAATAGAGATCTAAGGGAACCGTTAATTTTAGAATGTGAGGTTTACCTTAAGAGAGACTTAACATTAGGAAGTGTGGTTTTTTTGTAGAAAATTCATCATGTTTGGGAAATGAATAAAATAATTAAATAAATTATTTTATTGTATTTTAATTGACACAACGATTTTCAATCTTTAAATAGATTGTTGTGTCAAAATTCCAGGGTTACCCACATAACCCTGGAAAATGTTAGAGATCCCTTGGAGAGACCATTGGAGAATTCTATTAGGAGAACGACAATGAGATCATGGATCAATGATCAACGTGCATCAAATTTTAAGGATCTTGATAAAAAATGTGACACAACTTCATTCTTCATCAACAATTGATACAAATTTAAGTAGTTCATGTTTTTTGATTTAATTCTTCCCCATTATTGATTTCTATGAGGAACTCGAATCAATCAACAAACAGATTGATATGTGGTTTGATCATTATGTGGTATCGGTTTATTTTGTGGGGATATTACATTGGGAGCTGTTTATTTGTTTGTTTCTTCATTTATCATTCTAATGGAAACAAATCAAGTCTAACTTAACATGGCTGAGGTTCACTCCTATTTTGCATGTTTCATGGTTTTCTCCCACATTTTTCATTTATTGTGGTCGTTATTCATTTGTATTGTGGTTTAACACTCCATTGATGAATTGATTGTTTCTCACACGTTTCTTAGTGAAATGATCCAAGATTTTAGATTCAGACTCGGTAATACGCAATAGAGGAGCGATGGTGGTAGCAGCGAATGAATTGGACTAGTTTGGAAACCCCCATTTTTTCGAGTGGGGTGTATGGATGATGATCGAGACAAACAAAATCTTTTTTCCAAACAGATTCAAAGCCTAGATTACAATTATAATCCATAGAAGTATTCATTTATGGTAGATCCATGATTTTTGGCATGATTAGAGCTAGATTTCAAGGAGATGGTGGAAAGGGAATGAGCGAGAGGAATAAGAAGGGTTTCTGGAAAAACCTGACACACACGGCATGTATTCCTTTACTACACAGAATGTGGTACCCTTTTGATGACTCAACATGTGCTTTGGGAAGTACATAGACATGGGGTGGAGTACACAGGTTACCTATATGGCATGTACTACCCAACATTACATGGCCTAGACCATGTACACGGGCTACCCCATGTACTGGTACACAAGAATGGGTACATGGGATGACACCGTGTATTGGAACAAGACTGGAGTACACGGGTGGGACCCGGGGTATAGGGACACAGTGTGTAACCCCTCTACATGTCATGTACTTTTCTATACTACATGGACATGGCTTTTTGACATGGTTCATTTACACGGGTAGGACCTAGGTCAAGGAAAATATCATGTGACCCATACTACACGTCGTGTACTCTTTTATAAATGGCTTAGGTCTCTTCTCCTTCATACCTTGGACAAGTTTCATTAGGGTTTATTCACCTTATCCTTTATCTAAGGGTTATTATGGAATCATTTTCTACTCCTAAGACTATAATCCCTTCAGCAGGACTTCATAGATAGAGTCGTTGGAATCCCTTTGAGAGTCCCAGAGTGAGATCCTATATTTATCTTTGTGCCCTGGGTAGAGTTATTGGTATCAATGTGACCAACACTATGTGGGTGTCGATCCTATACTTAGCGGGTTAATCTATATTTAGTTATTGGTAACACCCCATGGACTTGGAAGTGGTGTTCATCTATTTATCATAATTCTATTTGGACTATCAACATGTTCTTTCTCATGATGAGACCCCACAAGCAGTATATCTCGGATTTATGTCATTGGTGCTATAAGTCTCAGGAGCATTTTCTCCCGAATGAGTGCTTTGTGGAATCTTCGAGCCGGAATCCTAGGGCTAGTATACTATGGTTGTGGCTTACCTCTTGATTGTGTGTCTCTGTTTAGTATATATGGATATTCTTATTATATGTGTTGTATACATATACCTATGTATATCTGACTATATTATATTTGTTTTATGATTTGTGGTTTTGAGGTAACCTAATGAGTATTTTTATACTCACCCCCACATGGGCTTTTCCCGCACGTGTCATTTCTTGTGCAGAAAATTGACCTTTTGATAGAGTCCCAGGAAGACCAGGACCGGATGGTGCTTAGTGAGACTGGATAGACTAAGGTGTGTTCCTATAAATTTCTGATAGTAGTCCCATTACATACTTTTAGGTGGTACTTGTGTTACAGTCTCTTTGTGTTAGGCTTATATTTTTTCCTGTTTACTTGCTTTTACTTCTTGTCGTACTCTCGATATGAGATTTAGATGTATGCATGCATGTTTGTTCAGTTGTTTTTACATTTCAATATTGTTTAGGCTTGTAGATGTGTGTGTGTGTGTACAGGTACTTAGGCTAAGGCCTCCCATGTTAGTGATATTCTTTCTTGGGGCTAGTCACCATCCCCTGGCATATTAGAGGTGGGTTTGGAGAATCGCAGCACGGGCCCCACTGGGACAGGTCATGACATTAGGGTCTGAATAATTCAGGAAACCCAAACCACCTCCTAGATCCAATCCTCCATTTCATGAGGGTTTGGATCACCACGTAACCTTAGTTGTCCCTATCACTATAACTTTTGTAACATACTAAGCCTATGCACATCATCACCCTGACCTACTGGATCCATCTGTTTCCCAACATGTCATCGATCATCCAACATATCCATGAATGGATAAACACCACTCAACTATTGGTAGCACTACCCTATACCTTCTTGGAGGAAACACCTCATGAAAGATTCCCTATACTGAGGTCTTATTACTAAACCGGTCATCATCACAACATTGTCTCGAAATCCTAGCTGGCTGACATCATGGAGGCATCTTGAAAATTATCAAGATATACCATAGTCAAACAGTATATTTAGGGAGATGACTCAAGAAAGACATAAAAAACATAACTCATTCTTATATTATGCATGTACTAATGTTTTACCTACAACCAATTCCTATATGTACCGAGTCAACAAGTAGGTTATCAGAGTCCTCATGAGTGGATATATCAACTATTGCACCAACACTGGACACCCTATCCTAAAATCCAAACTTGAAACACTTTAACATTGTTTACATAAATCCCAAACCAAACCTCATAGCTAGAAAAAACTCCAAATTCTGGTCTTAGGATGAAACCCTCTTGTAACACCCTAAGTTTTTATGAATTAATTTTTTTTCAAATAAATTAAATTTCTTCGATGGCTTGTATTGCACGCTACACCAAGTTATGATTGTTTTATATGCAACACCAAGTTATGATTTCACTACACACAATACTTATATTAGATTGTGGTACACAAAACATATTGTTTATCCTGTGTTGCACATAATTTTGAGTTCCTTCGATGGATTGTGTTACACGCAAGACCTTGTTTTAGCAAGCTACAATGTACTATTAATAATATTATTAAAATGTTATTATAGTTGTCACCTAGAAATTGGAATGGAGGTTATGAATAATATTAATTAAATTATAAAAATATGATTTAAACATGTATATAAGAAGAATTATTTAGTGACCAATTAACTATAAATGAAAATAAAACCCTTTTGAAAATATAGGAAATCTTTTGCTGGAAAACTATATTTATGAAATCAAACACATTTAACCTCAATAAATTAATTAAACCACTTTTGATAAATTATTTTATTGGGATATATATATATATATATTATATTAATTCAACTAATTAACATTCATATTATGTGTTTTTAAGATAAGAGATAAGAATAAAACCAATTTATGCATAAAGGTATATATTTTTCTAAAAGGTAATTTTACCACCTTTTAATAACGTGCCTATTTTAAATCTATATTTTTACACATTTATAAATTATATTTGATAAAATAAACTACATTTTTGAAACTGTGAAATTAAAATTATCTTAGGATGAATTTTCATATTTTTCTAAAAAGTTTTATTTTCTGATGAATAGTAAAAAATACTGAATTTTAATTCAAAAATGTTTTTTCATATAATTTATTAATATTATTAAATTATATTTTAATTTGGTTTTAAAGTTTAATTAGATAAATTTTATATATATTAATCCAATTTAGGTAATTGGAACCAATTTCACATTGAAATTTGATATAAAAACATTTCAAACTTTTAAACATTTTCACTTAAAAGAAACTCATTGCCGCGACATGTCAACATGATTAATTTTAAATCAATTTCTGACACTTCTTTAATTAGAATTTGTAAAAATGGATTTTATATTTGGAATAATAATAATTTCTAATTTATAATAATTTAACTTATTTTTTGACAAAAAATATCAGTGAAAGTAATTAAAATTAATTATGACGATTAAGGTAAAAATAGTATTACTTAGTGGTTGAACATTAATTTAAGGGGTCAAATAACCTAGAAACATGTTAAAAATTAATTTTATATAAATATTTAGACCAAAACTCTATTTTATCAAAAATATATAATTATTTTAGGCGCATTATGTAATGGAGACCACTCAATAGTGTTTACCTTTTTATATTTACAAGAATGTCACTCCTCCGCTATAAAAGGGTACTCACCCCCTTACTTATTCACACCTCCAAATACCTTTAAATCAAACAAAATATACCCAAATATCCTAAAAATTTAAATAAATTCATCCTATATTCCTTACTTTGGGAAGAAAGACAATCAAGGAAGGCCTTTGGTGCAAGCCGAAAGGAGTTACCCAAAGAAGAGGTAACATTCTTCCATATGATTTTTTATTTTATTTTCATTCTACACCCCCTAAATTATTCTTATTCCATGATTATATAATAACATAAATATTATAAATATTCTAAGATTTTTTTATGTTAATTTTTCGACCATTACTCACACACACTTCCATCAAATGGGATACACAATCATCATTCGTGTGTACAATATACTACAGTCTTGCGAACTGATGTTGCTCGTTCTTCCATTGCCACCTTTCAAGGTTGTAAATAATGATTTAATTTCTAGTTTATATGATATATGTTATTTTTATGAATTTTTTGTTCTTATTTAATTATTATATAACATATAACTTCATACTTTCCATTTTGTGGAAATACGATAACATTGTTTGTGGATGTGTGGATTACCACCTCCTCAAAGCGATGTGATTCATTCACACATTAGATGGAATGTATTAAGGATGGTTTTAGTGAAATTGTATGATATTTATGACATAATAATTATAATATAATTATAATATATATATACATATATTTCATTTAAATTCTTTCTTTCAATATGATAATAAAATGGAAACAATGTTCATGCGTGCGTACGACCTATCGCTCCATGAACGGTGCATTCCATTTCATATTTACATATTTTATATATTATTATAAATACTTATATAATGAATATATATCACTTTTATATCATTTTTTACATTCTTTAAATAATCAAATCATTATCTAAGTAATATGATCAAGAATAAAAAGTCAAAACATATATGAAAAACAAAGTGGTTATTACCCAAAACAAAACATTAACATGAAATTGTTAATAAATGGGTAATATAAAATCATAATGAAATCATATATTGTATTATATATAAGAATGTTATTTTTTTATATGTATAATAAACTTATATTTATTATATATTAGGTTAGAACATGTATAAAGAATTTTAAGACTTAAGGTAAGGGTTTTCTCGTCTCACTTTTATTTCTATGAGAAATATGATATATTCACCACTTATTATTGTTTTGCGGTGTATATACTATCCTATGACATTTTATATCATAAATTTACTTTATTAAATTATATTAAAAGTTTTACTTGATGTTATTCTTTCATGGACCTCATGATACAGAAGTTACTCAAGTAGTAAGGAGATTTCTAGTCACACTTTTATTTCTATGAGACTTATTCCATATTCACTACTCATTTATTTTATGTGGTTTATATAATTACCATGAATGTATTATATAATTATTATAATTAAATTTATTTTTATTTATATATCCCTTTTATGATCTATCTTTCATGTGGTTTATGATTCAAAAATTACCAAATCGGTAAGGTGGTTTTTGTCTCAATTTGACTTCTTTGAGACACATGTTATGTTATGAACCTATATTCTTTTAAAAGGTGTATATAATTCCCTTTTAAATGTTATATCATGAAACTATTTCTTTTAATTATATTTTAATCTTCATTTAATTTTATTATTTCATTGGGAATTTGATTCAAAGTTACCAAAGTGATAAGACTTTGTTGTTGCAATCTCATCATTTATCGGGATTGTTTATGATTATACTTATATTGATGAAATATTATGATCCATATATTAATAATTATAATTATTTTTATTATACTCTGGTTTTTCATGATATCTTCATGTATTGGTTCCATTTTTCAACTCTTTGGTACTTATGATAATTAAGAAATTATTTTTAATAAAATTTGACTTCATTTCTCTGTTTGGTTAGAAATCAATTTTCTCCCAAAACCAAGTTTTCTAAAAATGTTTTTAAAATGTTCTATTAGTGTATAATGGTTTTTAAGATACAATTTTACCCATGTTTTACCATTTACAAAAAAAAATTAAAAGGAATATTCTTGTCATTTTATGATCAAGGATATTTTCTAAACTTTTTACGATGAAAAATGAATGTTCGTTATGTACAGATTTACCCACTGTCATGACCATAATTTCCTTGAAGATGCCTTTGAAAGTTTACAAGGTTATTTTTTTAAAAATCATAATATTATTAAGATTCATTTTTTAAAGTGGTTTTCAAAGAAAATGGTTTTCAAAAATGTTTTATATTTTAAAAAGTGTTTAAAATGGTTTTTAAATCTTCCTTTATATGTTTTTAAGGTTATTTTCAAAGGAAAATGTTTTCAAAATATTTTATGTTTTAAAAAGTGATTTTTAAAATTGGAAATGATGTTTTACTCAATAAATGTTTTAAATGGTTTTTCATGATTCCTGTATATGTTTTCAAAGAAAATTATTTTGAAAATGTTATATGTTTTAAAAAAGTGATTTTCAAAGAAAAGTTATGTTCCAAGTGATATTTCAAAATCCTTATCCATCTAAGATAACATACTTGGTTATAGTTTATGATTTAATAAGGATATGATCCAAGGATATCATTTATATTATTTCTCTGAATGGTTTATGTTTTGATGGCTTGATGTTTATGAAACCCATTTCTCTTAAATGGGTTATACCATGATAAATGATTATAAAACCTGCTTCCTTTAACAGGTTATTCTAGGATGAAATAGTTATAAAACCTATCTAATTTCCATAGGTTGTGATCTGATGAAATGTTTATTATACCCATTTTATTTCATGGGTTATTATATTATGTTTATGAAACCCATCTTTTTTATAGGTCGTGATATTATTAATGTTTTTTGTCACATGTATGTATGATTTCATTATGTGGTAGGTGGGACCTATATCTCCCTCTAATTCATTAGGTAATGATTTATATATCATGAGATAATGATGGTAAACAAGTCAATGGTATTGATCTAAAATGGGAAATAGGTATGTCTTGATTCAAAATGGGAAACAGGTGTGTCCTAATCCATAATGGTAAACAGGTGTGTCCTGATCCATAATGGGAAACAGGTGTATCCTGATCTACTATAGGAAACATGTGCATCCTGATCCACTATAGGAATTAGATGTGTCATGATACACTATATTTATGGTGTTAGTAGTTAACCTTGACACATGAAATGGTTTTATATATTTATGATGGTGACACACTTATATGACATGAGCTTATGGTTCATGATTGATTTATGATGATTTATCACCCTTAAGATTCATGTATTATGAATTGCTAATCTTTATTCCATGCATCATGTTTATCATCTATGATAGGTCGGGTATGAACCTTGTAAGATATGTTCATGATCACATGACTTTATGCTTATCTTATGATTTCATATGATCATAGATTGATATCTATTATGTTTACCCTTACTGGTCATCATATCTCACCATTTATTATGTTTCCTTTACCTAAGCTATAAATAAAGGTTCTAAGTATGATTGATAAAGGGTAATATTTTTACTGGAGACATTAAAGATCTTTCACTAGATTAGAATAATGTGTTCCATGTTTCTAAAGTCACTAAACTATTACAATCATCAGGCTAACATTTTTATAATGAAATTAATATTCATATAAAATATTTAATATCCATGTTTGTTAAGCCTTGGGTCATTATACCTATAATACCAATATGTCATGACCTAAACCACCAGGGCCCCCCTGACTGGTGATAATCCTAGTGTGACTACCCCAAGGTCACCTCCAATAGTCTAGGGGCTAGCAACCAATGCCGAGTAGGCATATCACGTATATAGGAGGCATTATCTCGAAGTACATGTACACATGCACACATCTCCAATCCCATAAAATGTTGATAAAGTAAAAAATAAATGATACTATAAATGCATGAACAATATCTATCCCACATCAGAGTATGACATAAGTATGTAAATCAATAAAAGGGTCCAAATACAATCCCACCAACACTGGTAATAAAGTCTGACCTTTTCAAAAGGAGGGGATTGTTGTCAAATGCAACATCAGAATATGCCTTAGTCTATCTATCCCAAACTATGCTCCACTTACTCCCAGTCCTCCAAGGACTCTTTAAAAGGTCTGTAATTTGTATAAGACATGACATGTGTGGGAAGATCTCATGTTGTGCAGAGTATAACAATACCTGGTAGGATACCCTGAAATCACTAAGCATAAAGCATCAAGAGTAATCATCTCATCACTATAAAGGTATGTAAATCAACATATGATACAGAAAGATAAATAATAATAACCCTGATATACTTTTGATAGACATTAAGTATTATGTTAGGGGCACAACCACAAATCCAGCTCGGGCTTCTACTAGAATATTCAAGGGAATGCTCGTCTGTGAGAACTCATTCCATGATCCATGCTATCACTAATGACACACTACTGAGAGGTCATTCTCATTCGGGATTGCTATAATAATTTATCTCATGTTAGATTTCATGCTTGTTAGATCTAGTCATGGATAATAATGAAGGAAACTAAGAGGGATCATTTAAGATACACACTCGGTCAGACTACCTCATCGAAAATAATAGATAATGATACACAGATAGGGGATCACACCTATGGATCATGGGGGATGAATTAACCTACTGTATTTATCTTTCTAGATAGGGGATCATCACCTGTGTAGTGTTGGTCATGAAAACTCCAACAACCCTACCTAGGGAGCATGATGGGAATGAGGATCGCATCGGGCTTCGTATAGGGATACTTGCTCTAATCCACTTAGGGGTTTGAATTATGATACTCAGAACCATATATTGTACTAAACCCTCATGGGGGAAGACTAAGACTAAAATCACTATAGAATAAGGGAACTCACCCACACTAGTTTGAGAGAGATGGAAATCACCCAATCTATACTAAAAAAGGAATGCACCCAACTGAAGATCAACTATATTGAAGAGATCAAGGGCCTCACATTTACCTAGAAAAATTACATAACATGTAATGGGGGTGCATAAAATGTCTCATGAAAGTTGGATCAGGCCATGTACCTCCCTTTGCTTCTAACCCATGTTCGTGTACTCCTAGTCATGCCCGTGTACATTCCTATGTACATGGTCGTGCCCACGTACCAGCCCATGTTCCTGGGTGTATACATGGTCATGCATGTGTGTCATCTTGTGCCTGTATACAAGCCTGTGTTCCTAGTTTTTTATATGGTCGTGCACCCTGGGGATACACGTCGAGCTATCGTCTTTAGGTCATATGACGTGTGATACTTATCACACAACATGTGATCCATATCTTTTCATAAACCCTAGAAACCACAGCCAATGCCCATACATGGTTTGTGTTCTTCAGAATAAACATCATGTAGTCATTTTTTCATAGAAACCCAAGTTCCTTCTACATGTTCACATACACCACTACTGCCACTTGATCCACTACCAATCTCTCCATAGATCCCAGATCTATGGCTAGTTGAGCCTTTCCACCATCAATGGCTAGATTTTGGTCATCCAATATGATTAGGGAGGCATCCACACACACCACTATACCGAGATTCCAAATCTGTATGTTAGGATCTCTAAACTGATCATGGATCTTTTTCCATCATCGTGCACTGCAACCGCACTGACGAATCTCCATCTTGAACACATGGTGACAATCCATTTATCCAAATATTGATTATACAATGATTTTCCACTAAGTATTTGTAAAATCATTGTCCAAATCAAATGCCGATGATGAACACACAAGTAATGGGGAGAGAAAACCATAAAAAATCACATAAGGAATGAACCTCATCCATTGTTCATTTTGGACTTGATCCATTTTCATATAATTGACAAACGGAGAGGAATAAACAACATAGCATCAAATTCTTATTTCTAGGAAGATAAAATCCATACCTGTAACACACATCTGATACACAAATCAAAATATTGGTCAAATTGATCTGATTTCATCATGGAATAAACAAAATAGGGATAAAATCCACACACAAAAACATCCTACCTTAAGTTTGGATCAATCTTTGATGAAGAACAAGTTCATGTTATCGTTGTTAGTGAGATCTGTGAACTCAATCATTATTGAAAATCTTTGTGGTACTCTGATTGATAATCCAAGATCCCACCATCTTCCAATGCTACTCCATGCTCTCCTATAAATCCCTATGGTTATGCATCCAACAATATGGATTCTCTATAAAAGGCCTTAAATATAGATAGTTAAGTCTAGGTAATTAATAAATTAATTTAAAATCCCCCCATGATTGATTTTTAACTAAATTACCGATATCAAAAAAGGTTATGTAGCACCTAGGTTAAAACTTGTGTAGCATAGGATAGTGGGGGTTGCACGGTTAATGCATGGTCTCCAAACCATGCACCCTTGTCCAGTGGCCCAGGAGGGAGCACATGTTTGGATCATCATTTGTATAACAATACATCCAAACTGTGGAGGTCTCTCCAGAAACCCAATAAGGGTGTATGGTTAGGTGCATGAATAGCTCTAATCATGCGGTCTAACCTAGGAAACCATGTGAGTGGGTTTTAAATTCCCTAAAAATTGTAATTAAGGACCTGAAACCCCCATTATAAATTCTAATCACCTATAAATCAAACCTAATTCAACTATTTGGATATTGGAGGCTATCTAGAGATAATTTTAGCTCCTTCAACCCCTTTTATCTTGGATTGAGGTTCCTGTGGATGTGATTGATCCCTCTCCGGTAATTGTAGTCCATTTCATTTGGAATCCTATTTTATTCTATTTTATCCTTATTTGAGAGTGATGGATCCTTATGTTATTGGTGGATATAAACCTTGATTTTATGGATTAAAATTCTAGGGATTCCTTTTTGATCTTACTCTCCTTTGACTCTTCGTTGGTGGTTCCCGTTTCAGGTGTTTTATTGATCATATGACTAAAGGTATGTGGTTATGTAAGGATTTTACCTACACATGAAACCTTGATTTCTTACTTGATTTGAGAATATTTTGATTATTTTAAATGGACATGAAATTGATAAAAAACCTTTTTTGAAGGCTTTGAAAATGTTGGGTGGATTTTGAGAAAAGATGGATTGGAATGAAAAGTGATTTAATGAAATGATTTGATGTTAATTCTTTAGAAAAATGGATTTAAATTAAAGATGATTCTATAAGGCATGAAATTAATAAAAACCTATGATTTTTATCATGACCCCCTCCCTCTAATGGTTCCCCTCATGGGATGAAAATAAAGGAAGAGAGATAATTACTCATGAGACCTACCTCTAGTAGGATCCTAGTTGGTGACAAGTACCGAGGGTATAAAAATCTCATAGATTAGAGTTATTTCATTCTAAAAATATAGGATCAGGAGATATGATAAAAAAACACCAATAAAATCTATCATATAATATAAAATTAAACCCAAAACCATCCCATGATGCATGAACAATGTCAACAAATACAATAACAGTCTCCAAAAAAATACCAAAAGACAAGTCTTATAGCAGTGAATCAACAATAGCTCCAAATCCCAAGCTAATAATTCTCAGATCGATCCCCAAATTTATCCTAGAAACATAAAAACAATTTATATATGTAGGGTGATCATACATGTTTACTCAGCAAGATCATACCCAAGGTATCAAGTGAACATGTGAAAAAGATCATAATAATGTGCCAATGAACAAAAAATAGAACCAACGAGCACCTAATAGGTCAACTAACCACCCCCATTATTACCATGGATCACTCAAAAAATCACACATACAATATAGTAATATAATATCATGAATACAAAAAAAGGTTCCCCACTACTACTTCCCTGTTTTTTTCCTCTCTCACACCCTAATGACAAACGTTTTATGCTCTCATTCCATCCATACACATCACATCACATATCCAGCTTTATCTGATGTGGGATGGGATGAATACCTACCTACCCCACCCTTATAAGGTATAGAATATGGGGATATCATCATTAATCATCGCACCAGGCCTTTCCTGAATACACCTGGACCATCACATCACATCTCTTAACTAGGGTAGTGGGGTATCATGAATGTGAAGCACGTCAACCTTATGTCCTCCTACTACCATACATGACCCCCATAACATATCACATCACATTAAAACTTCATCACATTACAACTTCATCACATCACATCTCATCTAAAAACACCTGGTCTAACACTGCAGGGTAGTCTCCAACACTAACCCATAAAATCACTACTAAAGGAAGATTAGAGAAGTGGGGGAAGCCAGCTGTCTATATCACTATCATCCTAGATGTTGGGGAAAATACTTGAAACCCAGAACCTCTAAGTGTTGGTAAGGTTATCCAACTCATGTGAGGTGTATATAAAAAACATAAAAAAATGATAGATAGGTAGCACACAATACCCAACCTATGGGCTCACAAAAACTGCACAAGATTAGTCCACCACCTCACTACACAACATCAACCACAACCGCTACAACTGCTAAATGCAACACACTACACAAACACCACATAATCCACACATTCCTGCCTTCAATTATAGGTTACACCATTTTCCATACTTAATTATTTTCTACTAAATCCCATTTACTAATCCATTATATTCCACATTTTACATATCCCATTCATTTATCGATTAATCCATTTACCACATATCAATTTCCACCCCCTTTTCTTATTCTTTTACCAACCCAAGTCATTTATTTTCATCATTACAAATGTATTCCATGGTTACCTAGGAAACTAACACAACTACACCACACAACAGCTTTCCCATCACATACCAACCATCTCCATAACACCACAACTTCCAATCCATCTCACCAAAACAATCGTACTCCACAATTGTTGTATATCACAACAGCATCTCACACCAACACCACATCACATAACTACCCACATACCATCCCATTCCATCCAATCATATCACAAAACTACACACATTCCATCCCAATCTAGTCAACCACATCGCACATCATAGTCCCACTTATTTTCATAGCTTTTCTGGTCACCACTATCATCGCATTGTGGCCCATATCATGCAGGAAAAAACAACAAGCATAACCACACACAACAAAACATCCTGGATTCCAAAAATTATTCAAGGGATTTTATTATTTCACTTATTTATTTTTCATGGGAATTATTAGACAAAACATATTTCCATGGGAAACCAATTCATTAACCATATATACATTCTTTAGCATTTTATTCAAGGCATGATCAAACAACAACACATTAAGGGTCACACATACACATTAGATACAACACAAACAAGGCTCCCAACAATCGTGATTTTTAGTATTGGAAACAACCATGCATAATCTCATCAAAAATATCATAAAAGTAGTAAAATCATGTGATTTATCCTCATCCCCATCAATTTTATATTATATAATTCATTATCTATATTAAGTTGACCCTTACTATCCACCCAAAGGAAGGAAAAGGCACAAAATCCCCACACATAACATATAAATTGGGAAAGAACAAGGATATCCTACCTCAAAGAAGATTTTTGATTTCATTGCACATTGCAGGGTGAAGAAGAAATGATTTGGAAACCACAACTATGCTAGGAAACCTTAGATGAACCTAAACTGCACCAAAGGATCATCAAAACACAACCCAAACACATCTCAAACCCAAGAAACATCGCCACAGTGAATTCATGAAATACATGTGTGGGGAAACAAGGGGAAAAGGGAGAAGAACCCACCTTGGATCATCAAATATCAATCGTTAGAACCCAAGGATCAATACTGGATGAAAGGGGATAGAAGATCCTATGAAGACATCTAGGGTTCACCTAAATATGAGAGGAAACAAGGGCAAAATGAGAAGGTTCACCCGAATACCAAACCTATAAATAGGTTATAATTCACCTGATTCATGATGTGAATTTCATATTCACATTGTTAATTCTATGGGGTCTATGAAATTTAATCCTTAAAAACTATTCATGTTATGAACTTCCCATATATGATACTTCTACTTGAAAACATGGTTTCTCAACTGGATTTATTTCACATCATGAAATACCCTTCCACATCATGAATCTGTTTCACACACTACTCTGTCACTAAATATAATCTTTGAATCACCAAAAACAAAACCCATGAATTGCATACTCACATCATGAATCCCCCTTTCACAATGTGAATCCTTGTTGTAGTTCCGCTGCAACTCCAACCTCCACAGAACCTCTTCAGTCCTCCTCTAAAACACTCCCAACACCCAAAATAGAAAAGTAACATATCAAAATGGCATGAAATGTTATATTATATACCTCTCAAACAATTCTCATCCTTGAGAATAAAAATCAAACCCAAAATAAGTAGAGTGTCTGAACAACTGCCCCGCAAGATACCTCTCAGGGATCTCATTATTCCTCAACACTAAAACTAGCCAAACACACCAAACTAGAATTCTCATAAAATAACCCACACAACCACATCACCATCCCTTACTGAGCACAAAACCATATCATCTTACACCAACCACAAGCCACCTCCTTTCCATGTAAACACCTGCACAGACAACTCAACCTCCACATAGCCTAATCCAACATCTATCACAACCAACACACTACACTACCTTGAGCACACAAATCAAGGAATTTTGTCTTCTGTATCAAGATATTATTCACTTTCGGTGGAACTAACTTTCCTTAATGGTTTTAATCATGTCATAATATAACATTTCTTGATTAGGAATTAGGTTTTAACCTCTTAACATTTCATAAGCTTCAACACACATCACATCATCAAGGGAAAGCATGTCTTATAAAATAGAAAGATCCAAACACCACATCAATAATAGAGTGAGAACAAAACAAAGCTCAAAACAACACCAGGTACTAGGAATGAATCAGAATCTTTCACTCCCAAGTACTCTCCTCTATGCCACCATGCCTCTACAACACAAGAACTAGGGGAATGGTTCATTCACGCAACACTTTCTATCAATGATCATGGATATCTACTGCCTCTACATGAACATCATGTCATCCTCGATATCCAACTCTCCATAGTCGATGACATGGGATTCATCGTGAAGATACCGACAAAGTTGGGATGCATAAAAGTTGTCATGAATCCTTTCTAGTCATGGTGGCAATGCCAACTGATATGCCACCTCACCAAATCACCCCAACAACTAAAAGGGACCAAAAACCTAGGAGAAATATTACTCCCCCTTTCAAACCTTTGTTGAACTCATTGAGGGGAGACTCTCAAGAAAAAAAAGGTATTCAACATTATACTCTAGGTCCCTCAACCTTAGATTATCGTAGGGATTATAATGGTATTGAGACACCCTCATCCTCTCTTAGACCAAATGGATATTCTCAGTCGTTCACTACACTACATCAGGACCAAGAATTATTGACTCTCCAACCTTCATCAAACACAACATAGAATGACATGATCGCCCATAAAACACCTCAAATGAAGCCATGTAGATGGATGAGTGATAGTTACTATTGTATGTAGACTAAAATATAGACAAGTTACTTACCCATGATCTTCCAAAGTCCAAGATACAATCTCTCAACATATCCTATAGTGTCTTGATGGTCTGATCCATATACCCATCTGTCTAAGGGTGGAAAGTAGTGCTAAGGTGCAACTAGGAGCCAGAATCATGTTGTAATACCCTCTATAACTATGAGGTAAAATGAGGATCCTAATCAGATATTAAGTTCCTTAATAACCTATAAATACAAACCACATAATCCACATATCATCACACTAATAAATCTATGGAACTTGACTCACGGATCACTAGAAAATGAGTTAACTTCGTTAGTCGGTCCACTATCACCCAAACTGCATCACAACCTCCCTGAGCCTAGGATAATCCAGAGGTGAAATCCATCAATATTTCATCTAATTTAAACTCAGGGAATTCCAATTATTGTAAAAAAACTCCATTAACATGTTGTTATTCATTCACTTACTGAAAAACCAAACATTTCACCACAAACTCTACCATCGACTGTTTTATCCTCAAACACCAAAGTTGTCTCATAAAGCCATGATATATCTTGGTCACACTGGTATGTATCACTAAAGGTGAGATATTAAACTCATAGATTACATCCTCACACATTTCTAATAAAACAAACAACTTCCCTTGAAATAATATCTAGTTCTGACCATCCTTTGACCAACCCTTTAAAGCATCACCATATCCAACATGGTCATTAATCACCTCTACCTTTGATTCTCCCCACTAATACTCCTCCACCTGTTGCATCAAGGATGAATCCATAGTAGTATGATTAATACAACCTATACCACTACTCTCCCCCATGCCAAGATTCTTCACTGCAATCACCTTCATCCCTTTATAAACATTGGCAAACCCCCAAACCACATCTTCTCACAACTTCCAAATCAGTACATAGACAACAACATTCTTCTTTCCTATGGTGTAAGAGATCTCAAAATCATAATCCAAAATAAAATTCATCCACCTCCATTGGTGTAGATTCAAATATAAAGATATATTTTAGGCTCTTATAGTCCATGAGAACCACAAAGAACTCGTCGATGGGGTAATGTTGCCACAACTTCATCACAAAAACAACTATCGCTAGCTCCAGACAATGGGTATAATAGTTACACTTGTGGGGATGTAACTATATAGACCCATAAGAGATCATATATCTCTTTATTATTAACATTAATCCCAATATCATATGGGAAACATCATAGAAAAGCTCAAACAAAACACCCTCCTGAGGCAACTGAAGCACTAGATCACTGAACAACTTCTCCTTTAGATAACTGAATGCTACCTGGAATTAAGCAGTCCACATGATAGTCAGGTACTTATTATTCAAAGTTATCAATGAGTTTATAACTTAGTATAAATTGGGAACAAACCTCCGATAATAGTCGTCCATACCAAGAAAACTGAGAACCACTACCACATTCTTGGGTACTTCCCAAGAAATAATTACCTCAACCTTTAATAGGTCTATGGAAACACCCTAATGAGAGACAAAATTTCCAAGTAAATTCACCCCTCATGTTTATAACTTTCACTTGGATAGAATTCCATAGATATGGTGGTGTCGAAGTACCTTATGTGGTTAGTTTCCCACTAGTTGAAACTTGACTACCTGAATTCCCACGACCCACTACCTAAAACTATGCTCCTTGAGATGCCATGTTAGGAACCCTCTTAAGGATAAACTCTTAAAGAAAACATCTTCTTAATAACCTTTTATTTCCTCTACACTTTCAGGTATATAGAAAGCATAAATGGGGTGACATCATATCTAATCATTGGGCACTAAGCCTCCTCCAAACACCACTCTCTCAACACCTCATTTAGAAAAACATCTGTTGAAAAGACTAATATGTCCTTAAACTTGATCCCAAACCACCACACACTTAGGATCCCCTTCTTAAGGGAGAGAAACTCTTTTCACTTCACTTCCTTTATCATCAATGATAGTAATTCTGAATTTTGAAATTTTGGTTACAACACATCGGCCTCTTTTATATCACTAAGATACATCATCCACCATTGACATGTAGATCCTCACAATTGACTAACTTTAAATAGCACCCAAATCTGAACCTGATATCAAATAATACCAAAAGTGATCTTTAAATCCTCCAACCAGTTCTCTATATCTAGATATGAGATGCTCCCCTCATACTTTCCTAAACTCTACCACTAAAAGGAATAAAAATCACTCTACCATACCTCATCCTCCTCTGTCAGTTTGATCCTCTAATGATCAACCAGATCAACCTGCTAATCCTCAACTACCCGAGCTACTTGTGGATGATGATGAGGATCAATTATTGAAAATAAAGGAGTAATATTAAGCCTGGTATCATGGAATTTTATCATATATTTATTTAATTAATTTAGTTTAATTAATTATCTTCTCACAATCACCCAATTTAGACATGAAAATAATCAATCATGATGCATGCATATCTCCTATGTCTCTACCCTGAAAACAGGTCCACCTCACTTGGTCATTCAATAAGATTAGAGTTTGTGCATCATATCATGGTGGGGGCCTAAAATGCAATGTTTTAGCTAGTATCCCTAGCTTATGTCATGCATCAAGATCAACTTGCACCATTTCCTTGCTAACTCATGCAATACTCACAATGCCTAACTCCAAACTTTACCCAATATCTCAACCAAAACCTTTTATACCGCTTTTTCATGACCTCATCCCTCCAAAGATACCCCTCCTAGGATGGAAATAAATTAATATAGATAATTACTCCCAATTCATGCCTCCAGTAGGCCCTGGGTCGGTGATAATCATCGAGGGGATAAAAATATCATAGTAGGAGGTCATACCCTCTAATAATATAGGATCAGGAGATAAGACATACAACCACCAAGAAACTCTAGAATATAATATAAAATTAAACCCAAAACCATCCTATGATGCATGAATAATGTCAAAAAATAAAATAAAAGTCTCTAAATAAATACCAAAATACAATTCCTATAGCAGTGACCCAACAACAGCTCTAAATCCCAAGCTAGTAATGCCAAGATCGATCCCCAAATTCCTCCTAGAAATATAAAAAATAGTTTATATATATTGGGTGAGAATAATGGTATACTTTGTATGATCATACCCAAGGTCTCAAGTGCACATGTGAAAAGTGCATAACAATGAACCAGTGAACAAAAAGTAGACCAACAAGAACCTAACAGGTCAACTAACCACCCTCATTATCACCATGGATCACTTTCCAATTCACACATCCAATATAGAATATAATATCATGAATACAAAAAAAGGTTCCCCATTGCTGCTTCCCTACTAATTTTCCACTCTCACACCCCAACAATGAACATCTTATTCTCTCATTCCTTCCATATACATCACATCACATATTCATCCACCTCTGATATAGGTCATGATGCATCCCTAACTACCACACCCTCGCAAGGTATAGAATAAGGTGCTAGTATTAATCATTTTCACACCACGTAACCCATTCCTATCTTGGGGTGTGGTAAAAATGATTATTTCCTAAGTTAAAATACATTATAGTGGTTAACCTATGTTTTCTCCAAATATGAGCATGCAAAAATAAAGTTTATCACTTTGAATTAGAGAAAAACATAGGTGTTTTTGAAATTGTTTGATTTTGAAAACATAAGAAAACAATGAAACAAAATAAATTAATTGATTGAGAGATTGAAAATGATGATATGATAAGGTTTTTCAGGTTTTGATTAGTTTTCCAATTGCAATGTTATCTTAGTTCTAAGTTATCTAATCCTCCTCTACTAAGATGATTAAAGTGAGATTCCACAATCGCTTCCTCTCACTACCTTGGTCAAATGGTGATGGTGAGAATAAACCTTTACAAAATCTCAACTTGGTCTACACTACTTCCAATGTGTGTGAGAGTTTTATCGAATACCCTTAATTGACTTAGGCAATTCCCAATCAGGTCTTGTTTATCCCAAAAAATCAAGAGTGTCCACTACCCCTCCCATACGTATGGACAATCATTGAGTACTTCATTGTTAAGACCTGGTCTATTCCATCATATATAAACCAAAACCGAGTGGGGGTAGAATTCATCAACCAAGGTAATAACGACAATATAATCTAAAACCAAATATGATCATACACTATTGGAAAATGGGTCTATACCCACAGTTTTCCCAAAAATCGTGGGTATATACTCACCTATACCCACGGTTTTCATGAACTGTGGGTATAGGTGACATTTTCTGACCTATACCCATAATTCTTGCTAAATCATGGGTATAGGGTACCCACGTAAGCGTGGGAAGACAAAAAAAATCGTTGGAATATCATGGGAAAACCTATACCCACAGTTCAATGTAAACTGTTGGTATAGGTAGCATCTATGCCCATGGT
This sequence comes from Viscum album, assembly GCA_963277665.1. Lineage (NCBI taxonomy): Eukaryota > Viridiplantae > Streptophyta > Magnoliopsida > Santalales > Viscaceae > Viscum > Viscum album. Next base: position 1,615,687,513 of record OY728136.1, on the reverse strand, counting down.
TTTCATGAACTGTGGGTATATCCTTCAGTATATAAGCCTATACCCACAATTTTCATAAACCCTAGGTATAGGTGGCATATATACCCATGGTTCATAGAAATCATGGGTATAGCCTTTGGTATTAAAGCATATACCCACGGTTTATGAAAACTGTGGGTATATCTTCGACCTATACCCACGGTTTTATTGAACCATTGGTATAGGGTCTCTTATTTTTTTTGAGTGTAAATATATCTATATACCATAATAAATGTATATGCAACTGTAATTATGTTTAGTGTAGTGGTAATCTGGTTTTGCCTTGTATGAGAAATGTGGGTTATAAAATTCCATGTGTAGATTTATTTAATCCAGTTTTTTAAATATATATATATATATCAACAAATATCTAAAATTTAAATAAACTCTAGTTGGCGTAGTGGTACTGGAATTCAGCGCCATCGATGCAGTACGGGTTTGAAGCCCGTTGTTTATTTTTTTCTACAGGCAGTTGAGATTAATATTATTAGGTAGATATATATAAATAGAAATGTAATTAACATAGTTGACTTAGTGAGACCGAGTGATTTAGAGTAGAAGGTCTTAGGATCAAAACTTGCTGAATGATTTTTTTTTTCATGATAGAAAATGTATATTAATAAATATTTGGAGATTTAGACATATATATATAAAAGTTAAGTGGCTCAGTTGGGTATAGCCTATACCCACAGTTTTGGGGGCTATACCCACAGTTTTGAACCATGGGTATAAGTCATTTTTTCATTAGTGATACTTGATAATAAAAACTACTGTTATAATATTGAAACCAACTTCATAGAAGAGGGAAAAGGGTTTTCATTCCATGAATTGCAAGAAATCCAACATTACAAAAAGAAAATCTCCCCTTCCCTAATCACTCAAATTTTTAACCCTCCATGTGCAGGGTAACTAAGAAGATAGGGTAAGAGGAATCTATTACAAAACTAAGAACAAAAAGGAAATAAAAGGAAGCATGGAAAAATCTCTTCTCAGAATCTTCCCATTATAATTTTTCTATGTTTCTACCCACCAAATGGATGAATATTTTCAAGCTTCCTTCTTAAAATTTGTTTGTAATTTAGTTTTATACCTCCTAAAAATTTCAATGTTTTTGGAAACTTTTACAAAAAGGTTACTCTCTAATTAATGAAGATCAATTTTTCTAGATGAAGACACCCTTCATCTTCCTCTACTTTGTTTCATGCAATGGCTACCTTAATGAAATGATTTCTCCATGGAATTTAATTTAAACATGAGGCGTTGAGTCCTCTTTCTCATCCATCTAGAATAACCTCATTTGGATATCTTTATCCTGATATATGCCTCATTTAATGATAAGTTGTTAATTCTATCATCCAGAAATATTTTTCAAATTGATTGATATTTTTTGGGGCTTGTTGGAGTTCGAAGAAGATCTAGGTCCAGTTGAATAAGTTTAATCCCATAAAAAATATAAGACTAAAAAAGAATAACTCCATTTGAATCAATATTGAAAAAGTTACACTCAAAATATAGAAGTTACAGAAAACTGTTAAAATTCCATAATTAAGAAATTTTCACATTTTAGCCCAAAATTCCCCAAAAATTCTAAATTGGTAAAAATCATCTCAAATTTTTAAATTTTTAAGTATTAAATCATTTAAATAAATATGAAAAATAATGTAAATATTATCTTTATCACCAAACCTCACTCAAACGCACCCAGATCATCACATCACATCTCATAACCACGGTAATAGGGTATCATGAATGTGAAGGGCATCAACCTCACACCCTCCTCCTACCACACATGACCCCCACCATTTATCACATCACATCACATCCTTGTCACATCATGTCTTTCCCTAAAACACTTGGTCTGACCCTAATGGGTAATCTCTAACACCAACCTATAACATCATTGTTGAAGAAAGAGCGGGGAAGAGGGGGTAGCCATCCATCCACATCACTACCATCCTAAATATTGAGGTAAACACCTAAAACCTGGAAACTCTGGGTATTGTTAAGTTTATCCAAGTCATGTGTGGTGTGTGTAAAAACAACATAAAAATACATGATTGATGGATAGCACATAATACCCAACCTATGGAATCACAATAATTGCACACGTGTACTCCACTAATTTTCCACATCACCACATAACATATACCACAAAATCTTCCACCAATAAATGCAACACACCACACAACCATCACACAAGCCACACATTCCCACCTTCAATTATCGATTCCACCATTTTGTATATTTAATAAGTTTCCAATAACTCCCATTTTCCATTATATTCTACATTTTTTCATAGCCCATACATTTATTGTTCAGATTAAATTAATCCATTTACCATATAACAATCAACAACCCCTTTTCTTATTTTTTTTTACCAATCCATGTCATTTAGTTTCAGCATTACAAGTTTTTTCCATGGATACCTAAGAAACTAACATAACTACACCACACAATGGATTTCCAATCACATATCAACCATCATCATAGTTCCATAACTACCAATCCATATCACCACAACAACTACATTCCGCAACCATCACATATCACAACAACATATCACACCACCACCACATCGCACAACTTCCCACATCGCACCCCATGCCAGACAACCACATCATATCCCATTCCAGAAAACCACATCATACATTAGAACCCCACTTATTTTCATAGATCATCTAGTTATCACTATCATTTCACCACGACCCACATCATATAGGGAAAAACAAAAAGCATAACCACACACAACAACACATCCCAACTTCCATAAATTATTCAGGGGATTTTATTATTTCACTTATTTATTTATCATTACCATTATCACACAAACCATATTTCTAAGGGAAACTGATTCATTATCCATATATAAATTCTTTAGCCTTTAATTTAGGTTCAGATCAAACAACAAATAGCAAGGGTCTCACATACACATCAGCTAAAACACAAACAAGTCTCCCAATAACTGTGACTTTCAATATTGGCAATAAGAATGCATAATCACATCAGCAATATCATTAAAGTAGTAAGAGAATGTGATTTCTCCCCATCCCCATCAATTTCAAATTGACCAATTCATGATCTATATTAATTAAACCCTTACTATCCACTCAAATGAAGGGAAAATAATACAATACCCACATAGAGCACATAAATAGGGAGATAACGAGGATTCCCTACCTCAATGAAGCTTTCTAATTTTTATATGCACTATAGGGAACATGATAAATGACTCAAAAACCACAACCATTCTAGGAAACCTCGTATCAATGTGAAATATACTAAAGGATAATCAAAATGCATCACAAACACATCCCAAATCAAAGAAATGTCACCATAGTGAATCCTTGAAAGAAGAATGTGTAGGAACAAAGGGAAAAGGGAGAATAACTAACCTCAGATCACCAAATATCAACCATCAAAGCCCATGGATTAACATTAGATGAAAGGAGTCAGAAGATCCTATGAATTCATCTAGTGTTCGCCCACAACCAAGAGGAAAAAAATCCATAATAAGAGGGTTTGGATGAACACTGAACCTATAAACATGTTGTAAGTCTTCTGATTCATGGCGTGAATTCCATATTCCCATCGTGAATTCTGTGGCGTCCATGAAAACCATTTAAGTTTTGAACTTCCTATATCTCATACTTCCACCAAAAAACATGGTGCCTCGACTAGATTTATTTCACATCATGAATTACCCCTTCACATCATGAATTCATTTTATGCACTACTCCACCACCACATACAAGTCATGAATCACTAGACACACAAGCCATGAATCGCATAATCACTTTTTGAATACCCCTTTCATGATGTGAATTATCTTTTATAGTTCTACTATAGCTCAAACCTCTATAGAACCTCCCCAAGCCTCCTTCGAAACACTCCCAACACCTAAACTAGAAAAGTAAGATGCCAAAAAGGCAAAAACCATTACAATTTTGTTTTGAAATTGAAATGGCATGTTGAAAATTGAAATTGGGAAATTGAACTATGAATGATGAATTGATTTGAAAAGAATGATTTTCCCATAATTGGTTGATTGATTTAAATCACATTTGAGCCTAGGTATTTAGTGGGTAAATAGGACAAGCACATTATAACTTTGAACCCTTGTCAATTTATTAACAATGAAAACTCTAACTAAACCAAATTCGACATGAATTTCCCTAATTGGGTGTTGATTTATTTTATCCTAATGGCTTGAGCTTTAGGGATGTGTGCACACCTTGAGTTGTGATGATAGACTGAGTATCAAGAGGATACTACAGCCTAAAACTAACTAACCTTGGGGCATATGATAATTATGCTTTGTTTTGATTTTATTGCTACATTCCAGTGATTATGGAACTATTTTTATTCATGTCCTTTCATTTTATTGAAATATTCATTTAATCTTTTAATATATTTATCATCTACTTGATTTGAAAGAATGTTTTTACTAGAAAGGTGAAATGATTTTACATGAATTATTTTTATATAAATCAAATAATAAATGGTTAAATTATTATGGAACTACATATGGAAAATTTGGTGAAATCCTACTAGGTTATTTTTCTCACAACCTAACTTTCCCTATGGGCACTTGTAGATTATGTTATGTCGGATTCAGGAAAATAGAAATTGTCACTTGGAGGCGGTGGGTGTGAATGATTCATGGGACCTTGGGTGATGGTAGTGAATAGTGGAGCTATAATCTACTCATTACACAGAGGTTATGAGTTTTCATCTTGTTGGATAATTTTGTCACCTTCTTGGATGATGTATCATTTTGACTTTTATCTATTTTCTTGTGTTACTTTATCATCAAGGGGTGTTTGGAATGATAACTATTCATTGATTTATCATCCACTGTTATATATTGGTTGTCTATTTTTTGGGGGAGAAATCATTCCCTATGACCATGTGTTAATGCTCTGGAACTAGTTGCTAGCCCATGGGGATTAGGAATTCCATTCAATTCATGTTAGTTATGTCTCAGGTTGTAACACCCACCAAATCTTAGATATGATTTAATTTAATATTGTTTTTTCTTTGAAGTTTTTATAGAGGTTTTTAGGGAACATGTGTTGAAAATGGATATTTTTGGAGAAGGTAGGCCAAGTTCACAGTTAGTGAATGATTATTACTAACTATGCGGTAACCATGTGGGATAACTCTATATTTTAATAGAGTTTTTTTGCACAGTTTGGGCACGGTTATTCAAACCATGATGCTCACCAAGGAATACCATGTGGGTTCTTGGTGTTTTCCAAGGGGCTTTCACAGTTTGAATAAACTATAGGGATGGTCCTAGGAAGTTGTGCGGATTGAGATGGTAGCCACACATGTTTGGTGTATGGTTTGTATAACTGTGTGGCCTAACCATGCGTGGCACTTTGAGCCTTTAAAAAGTTGGTTTTTACACTTTTTCCCTTAGTATTTTTTATTCCCATTCACCCCTCAATCTCATTTTGGCTCGACCTAATCCTTCCCTAGTTCTCTAGAGACTTATTCCTTGGGATTCTTGGTAATTTATCTTAATTCTTGATGGATCTCATCAAGGTATGTTGCGTTCTTGATCTAGATTTTCCTTTTCTTTATAGATACTCTCTAGATATTTTTTCCTCTCATCTTGTGGAACCCAAGGGGGATGTGTATGTAGGATATAAGTGGTTTGAAAAAGTATTTGTGTATTTCTTAATGATCTGTGATTATGATGACCCAATCTACTCTTCCCTGGTCTCTATTTTCAAGGGTAGTTAGTTCTACCTCTATTATTGTGGAAATTATCTCTATACAAAGGGTTAATTCTATGAATTGCTTATTATTCTTGTAAATTATTTTAGGTTATTCATTTAATTGAATTTATTTGTGATTACAATGTATTTTTTGTAAATAAATCATGTTTTTTAAGGGTATTTTATTTAAAAACTATTTGTGCACACCAAGTGTTTGATAAAATAATTGAATAGGGGTTTTGTCTTAAAAAAGGGGTTTTAATCACTGAAGAGAATTGAATTTAATTTAAAAAATGTTTTATAAATTTTAATAATGTATTTTTAAATGGTTTCTGAAAAACTTAGCACATTGGGTAACCTTGGGTGCGTCAGGAATAGACATGTCACTCATAGTGTGTGTAATGCCACATGAGGTTTTATTTTACTTTTTTGTGTAATTCCACTAGAGGTTATACCAGTTGGATCCACAATAGTCCTGGAGTAGGGATTTAGTTTTATATCTAGTATGTATGGCCATATTTTAGAGCCCAAATAGTGTGATTTTTCATTTATGATTGGATTATCACATGATGTATTTTTTCATGGTTATTTTATCACATGGTTTCACATTATGGATTGTGTCATGGCTATATTGCTTACATGATTATCTTATAGTTTAACCATGGATTGTATTGATTATGATTTCATACTTATCACATGTACTTGTAATATTCCTTATCTTGTGAATATGAAAGGTTTTTATGAAAACCAAAGGATGATTTACAAATAGTTTTGATTTATGAAAATTATTTTTAAAATTGTATTTGTTTTAAAGTTGGAACTATTGCATTATTGGTATTATAATTTATATAAATTATGTGGTGAAATCTTATTGGTCTTTTTTCTTACTCCCTAATTATACCTTTATGTAGATGTAGATGTTTTTTTATAGATTTAGGTAAATTTAAGGGAATTATGTAGCATGTAAACTTCTCTTATTGTCTTTGACTTCATAACATGATAGTTTAGAGGCGACAGTTGGTCACGTAGAGACTTGTCGGTACTATCTTGAGATATTTTTTTAGTTTAGATGGTTTATCTTAGATTGTATGCATATTTGATTTTTAATCTCTTATGTTTCATTATAATCTGGTTGTTTTTATTGTTTTGTTATATACATGACTTGTTTCCGTTATCTTGTTGCACCTCACCACATTATGGTGGGCCGGTTCGGATGGCTTGTCTAGTTGACCCAAGCTGGTTCATCACAAAATGGTATCATAGGGGAATACCTAACTTGAAGTGTGATGACACTCCCTAGTTTTGGTTTTGTGTCTTGGGTAGATAGAAGTTAGGATCATCAAGATTTGGGTAGTAAGTGCGGGAGGGTGCCTAGCCAGCTCACTTCTATGTCTGAACTTGAGTTACTATGGGTGGTCGAATTTTTTTTACAAAGTTTGAGACTTGGAGTTTGAGTTCATTTGAATTAACTGGATGGTGGGTTTATTTAAATAGGAATTTTTCTTTTTAAAGTGTTAAGTTTCATTAGTATAATTTGTATTGCTTTAAATTCTTATTGTTTTAAGGCATTGGCATGAATTCTTGAAATTGGTCCTATGATTTTAGAATTTAATATAAATTTGGATGGTTATTTTCTTGTGTTTATTAGATGATGTCACCTAGAAGAGCACTTCTGAATCTGGGAAAGGATGCGACAATGAAAGTTCTGTAGGAAAATATTCTAGTGGGCCCTTCTTTGGTTAGAGTTGTAATCCACAAATTTTTGAATTTGGGTCAAGTAGGTGTTAGAAACCTTAGAAATGTGGCAGATAGTGGCTTTGTAATTCACTAATCAACATCCACCCATCTTCTGTGGTGATAAATTGCCCCAGGAATCTGAGAAGTGGCTTGATCATATTGAGAGGATATTCAAATTCTTGAAAACACCCGAGGAATCTAAGGTGGGGTTTTCCATGTACATGCTCGAGGGACTAGGAAGGAGATGGTCAGAAACTATTATACAAGCTAAGATGCATGAGGATCTTAACTATAATTATTTCAATAATAACTTTAACCAATAGTTTTACCCTGAGAATTTATATACAAAAAATTACCTAGGAGTTTCCTGACTTGGAACTAGGGGAGCATATCGTTCTAAAGTATTCAACCCATTTTACTAAGTTGGTACATTTGGCACCAGATCTAGTGACTAATGAGTATATAAAGGCTCAAAGGTTTGATTTGGGAGTAAGGGATGATATTTTATCGATGATTATTCTCATGTTCCTTATGACCTTTATGAAGGTAGTCGAAAAAGAAGCTTTGTTAGAGGCAGACATAGCTGGAAAGGTTGGTTTTGATGGAGCTTTAGTTGGTGCAACTGTTATCCAGGGTGTGTCTTATGGCCAAAAAAGGGAGTGCAAGGGTGGTCGGTTTTATTCAAGACCAGTTTTAGGGGATTTTTTGGGATAACAATGGGTTATATGATTCCAATATGGAAGGTGTGGTCATACAAGACTAATTGTACAGAAACTCCTAATATTTTTCATCGTTGTGGACTAATAGGCCATCAAAGGGATTTTTTGTGAAAGGATGTCCCATGGAAGTAAGGCTAGATCCACTCTCTCTAAAGGTTCATGGGATCATATCAATGCTTCCAAGGGTGGTGGGTTTTATCCTCAATCCATGGGGGTGTTCATGTGGATAAGAATGCTGAGCGAGGATAAGATACCATACATATTTATGCGGTGGAGTATATTCTAGAGGAATATGAAGTAGGTCCAACTAATGTTAAAGGTATGGTGTTTATTTCATTTTATATGGTGCTAGATTTGATTGATACAGGTTTTACTCATTATTTTATATCAACAAAGTTGATTGACATCTTTGACTTGATACTTGACATGGATTTGATGATCGACATTAAAGTCCAAATAGACTATTATCATCATCAGATTTAGTTTTTTTCTTCTAATGGGGTCACTCATGTTTTTTTGGGTGAGTGGGACTCTAGATCGGGAAGGTTTGGGCCTTTTTTCTTTTTGCTGGGGTAATATCATGTCAATTTTCAGATTTGTTTCTGGATTTTTTTAACCCTTGTTTGGGTAGTCTGCTTCCTGTAGTGGTGTGTGTACACCCCAAGGTCTTTCCATATGATTTTTCTAATTTACCACCACTTAGAGAGGTCAAGTTTACAATTGACCTGCTCCCTGGTATGATGGCCTTTTATATGTCATGTTATCATATGGTACCTTCTAAGTTGATGAAACTTAAATTCCATCTTGTGGACCTTGAGGCTAAGATATTTATTCATCCTAGCATGCCACTATGAGCATTTTCTATCCTATTTTCTAAGAAGGTGGACAAGATCATTATACTTTGCGTAGATTATCAAAATTTAAATCAAGTGACCATCAAGAACAAATATCCCTTGACCAAGATTGAGGATCTCTTTGATCATCTTAGAGGGGCTCATTGGTTTTCAAAGATTTACCTTAGGTCAAGGTACCACCAGTTGAGATTCTGAGAAGATGATATACCCAAGATAACATTTATGAGCTAATATATACATTTTGAGTTTCTGGTTATGTCATTGGTATCACTAACACTCACGTGGTATTTATGGTGTTAATGAACTGGAACTTTCATTGGTTCTTGGACTCTTTTGTTTTTGTGTTAGTGGATGATATTTTGGTGTACTTCAAGTCAGAAGAGGAGCACATAGACCATTTGGATATCATTCTTAGAACCTTGAGGGAATATAATCTATATGGAAATATTTTCAAATGTGAGTTTTGGATTTAGGAAGTGAAATTTATGGGGCATTTCATATCTGAGAGGGGTGTCTCATTGGTTCCTGGGAAGATATAGGTAGTAATATCTCAGGAGCATCCCATAAATGTGTTTGAGATCCAGAGCTTCTTGGGATTTTCTGGTTACTATAGATGGTTTCTTCAGGATTTCTCCAAGATTGTATCTCCAAAGATAGATTTAACCCATAAGGGTGTAAAGTATGAGTGTAATGACAAATGTTAGAGATATTTTGAGGAACTTAAGGTGAGTTTAACTTCAACGCCAATTTTGATTCTTCTGAAACTGAGTTTGGGTTATGACGTTTTCTACGATTCTTCTGGTATGGTTTTGGGATGTGTCTTGATGCATGGGAAATAGGTAGTGTCATATAGATTACACCAATTATTCCCTCATGAGATGAACTACCCTACCCATGATCTTGATTTGGCAGCGGTTATGCATGCACTCAAAACGTGGCATCGTTATCTCTTTGGGAGTGATTTACAGTGTATTCTAATCATAAGAGCCTAAAATATATTTTTACTTAGAGAGATATAAATCGTCGATAGAGATGTTGGGTTAGGTATCTTTATACCTTTGATTTTGATATTGTATATACTCCCAAAAAAAGGAAATGTGTTCGCCAATGCCTTGAGCAGAAAATTTTCGACCCAAGATATGAATGAATCAATTGAGGAGTGGTCTCTGATGAGTTTGTTCATTAAGATGAGCCTGGGAGTGAAAGAGGTTGGTGGACTGGTGTTCTAAACTTCAATAAAAGATGACTTGTTTTTGGATGAGCGAGTTCAGTTTGAGAAGGTGACATACACTGAGTGTCAATGCTTTAGTAAAATCTTTCATGGTGGTGGGACCTTGGGTGGGTGGTTTTGGTCTCCCAGTGGATCGTTATTCTTTCATAGCAGGTTGGTTGTTCTAATTTCTCTGAGATGGGAGTTTATGGACAATGGACACCGGTCTTGTTGGTTTGTGCACCCTGTGACACTATTGCAATTTAAGTTATTTGCGACAGGATCCCATCGCAAATGAGTTTTTGCAATGGGGTCACGTTGCAAATAGCTCATTGCGAAAAACGGCGCCGTAAATAGTATTTTTTTCAATGGGTCATCGCAAATAGTTCTCCGATTATATAGATTATATATATAAAAACTTGTTGCGAATGGCCCATCACAAATAATTATTTGCGACGGTCCAGTTTTTCCGTCGCAAATACTTATTTAAAAAATATATAAACTATTTGCAATGGGGTCCCGTCGCAAATACTTAATAAAATAAAAATATATATTTAATAAAATTATGATAAATTAATATAATAAAATAATATTAATATTAATACTATTAATATAAATAATATAATATTATATAATAATAATAATATTATTAATAATATAAAAAATTATTTTATTATAATATTAATAATATAATAATAATATTATTATTATTATTATTTATGAAAAAATAATATTAATATTATTAAAATAATAAAAAAATTATAAAATATTAAAATTCTTAGTATTTGTAAAAAAATATAAAAAAAATATTATTGTTATTATTAGTAAAATAAAAAACATTAAAAAATATAATACTAATAATAAATATTAAAATATTAAAATATTAAAATATTAAAAATAAAAAAAAATATGCAATATTCACACCAATATAAAAGAAAAATCGTAAATAGTTAATATTAAAAACTTTAAATTTGAATGTTTTAAACATTAAAAAAATTCACTATGGGGGATAGTCTTTTAGAGAAGGTGGAGGAGTTGGAGGAGATGGTGGAGGAAACTTCATCCCTAAATTACGAGTCAGATGACGCATGTACTCCATCTGCTCATGATACTGCTGCTGTCATCGACATATCTCCTCGTACTGTTTTTGCTGCTGTCATCAACATGTCTCCTCCTCATACTATTGTTGTTGTTGTTGTTGCTTATGCAAACTCTTTATAAACTCACTCTAAGCTTGCAGCTACTCCTGATACTTTGAGTTAGAAGATGATGTCTCTCTACGAGATCCTCTCGAGCTGGACGCCGACATCGCAGCAGTACCATAATAAGTCCCAGGAGTCAAATGAGAGTCGATACTAACTACTCGGTCCTTCTTGAAGTCATATCGGGTCACCTGCATCCATGACGCCTCATCAAAATGGTGGGCACTAGTCTGATCAGTCATCTCGGCCTGACTCTCAGCCTATGTCTGAGAGGTCGTGACCTCATATGACTCCTTCAGTTCCAATTTGAAATTAAAATAGTAAAAATATTATATGCAATTAATTTTCTAACTGAAAATAAATAATATTGACCACAATCTGACACTGGTGATCAATTTTAATCTTTCCAATGTTCGAATCACTATACATCCTTTGATAAACGTCGTACTCCATAATTATTAGTATTTATTACTAATTATTAGTATTTATTACTAATTATTAGTATTTATTACTAATTATTACTAATTATTCCTATTTATTACTATTTATTACTATTTATTACTATTTATTACTATTTATTACTATTTATTACTAATTATTTCTAATTATTAGTATTTATTACTAATTATTAGTATTTATTACTAATTATTAGTATTTATTACTAATTATTAGTATTTATTAGTATTTATTAGTATTTATTACTATTTGTTACTATTTATTACTATTTATTACTAATTATTACTAATTATTACTAATTATTACTAATTGTTACTAATTATTAGTATTTATTATTAATTATTACTAATTTTTACTAATTATTACTATTTATTACTAATTATTAGTATTTATTACTAATTATTATTATTTATTACTAATTATTACTAATTTATTATTAATTTATTGCTAATTTATTACTAATTATTACTAATTTATTACTAATTATTACTAATTATTACTAATTATTACTAATTATTACTAATTATTAGTATTTATTAGTATTTATTAGTATTTATTAGTATTTATTAGTAATTATTACTAATTATTAGTATTTATTACTAATTTTAGTATTTATTACTAATTATTAGTATTTATTACTAATTATTAGTATTTATTACTAATTATTAGTATTTATTACTAATTATTAGTATTTTTTACTAATTATTAGTATTTTTTACTATTTTTTACTAATTATTACTATTTTTTCCTAATTATTACTATTTTTTCTAATTATTACTAATTACCGCTAATTATTACTAATTACCACTGATTATTACTAATTAGCGTTAATTACTATTAATTACTGCAAATTATAGCTACTAATTACTAATTACCGCTAATTATTTATCTTCATTACTGATTATCATTAATAATTCTTAATTGCTGCTAATTACTATTAATTAGTACTAATAATTTCAATTTATTATTACAAGTAAATATTGATGACAAAACAATCTAAATCTAATTTAATTACAACGAATTAACAATAATTAAAATTAATATAAAAAATGAAATAAATATTAAATTAAATAAAACATAAATACCTTTAAACTTGATCTCTTATAAATGTAGATGGCGTCAAAACTTGTTCGTAAAAAAATTAACTTAGAGAAATTTTAACTCTAAAATTAGAGTTTAGAGAGAGAGAGAAAGTATAAATTGAGAGGGAGAATGAAAAAAACGGATGAGGGTATATATAGGTTAGATTATTGCGACGGGACCTGTCGCAAATACCTTCGACCGCATTAATTATTACCGGCGGTTAAAAGGGTATTTGCGACGGGTCGCGTCACAAATAGTGACATGCCGACACACTATTTGCGACGGGGGCGTCTCCCCGTCGCAAATAATATTTATCTTCGTCTGGTATTTGCGATAGAGAGACACCCCCCGTTGTAAATACCCTTCGCGCGGTTTGGCACGAAAACTGTGCCAAACCTTTTGCGATGGGACCCCTTATCTCATCACAGATAACTTATTATTTGCGACGGGATAAGTTCTCTGTCGCAAATAATCTCTTCGATGGACTATTTACGACGAGAATAGATCCCGTCGCAAATAGTTCGTCGCAAAAAGCCATTTTTTCCGTAGTGTGACTACCAAGATGTATCATGACTTGAGACATCGGTATTGGTGGCCCGAGATGTGGTAGTCAGTTGCAGATTTCATATCATGGTGTCTCACTTGTCCGAAAATTAAGGAGGAACACCAAAGGCCTGCTGGTTTGTTGCAACATCTACCCATTATGGTATGAAAGTGGGATGAGATTTTCATGTCCTTCATTGTTATTTTTTCATGGACTCTTAGTGGGAAGGATGCGATTTGGGTGATCATTGATCGACTTATTAAATCAAATCTTTTCTTACCTATCAAGGACATGACAAAAGTAGAACAGCTCAGAGACTTTTATGTACGAGAGATTGTGAGACTTTATGGGGTTCCCTCTATGATTGTTTCTAATAGGGATCTGAGGTACACATCCAGGTTTTGGAAAGGTTTACAAGAGTATATGGTTTCCCAGTTGAAATTGAGCGTGACATATCATATGCAGACAGATGGAAAGACATATAGAGCTATCCGGGTTCTTAAGGATATGCTTCGGGCTTGCGTGCTTGATTTGGTGGATATTGGGAAAAGCATTTTCCTCGGGTTGAATTTTCCTATAACAAAAGTTACTAGAATTCGATAAATATGGCACCCTTTGAAGTGTTGTATGAGTGGTCATGTAAATCTTCCTTGTTCTGGGTAGAGTTGGGAGAGCGGTCCTTGGTTTGGTCGAGTCTTGTTTAGGAGACGATAGAAAAGGTGCAATTGATCCGAGAGTCATCAGGAATCCTATGTGGACTACTGTCGTCAGCTGTTATAGTTTAAGGTTGGTGATCAGGTTTTCCTAGAGTTTCACCTCACTTGAGACATTTTTGGTTAGGCAAATAGGGTAAGTTGGCATCAAGGTTTGTGGACCCCTTTGAGAATGTAGAGAAACTCAAAAAGGTGGTGTATTAGTTAGACTTACCATCCCATTTTAATTTGATCCACAACGTGTTTCATGTTTACCATCTGAGGAGGTATCAATTGAATCCTTCTCGTATGATTGAATGGGATGATGTTGATCTTAAGCCCTATACCACCATTGTTGAGAAACTAGTTCATATTATGGATTGTCAGGATAAGCTAACGCATAGAAAAATGATTCCTTTGGTCTGAGTACTGTGAAAGTGTGGATGGGGTAGCCACGAGACTGGGAGCAGGAGTTGTTGATGAGGCAATAGTGGCCTTCTATTTTTAAGAGTCCAGGATCTTGAGGACTTTCTGGGGATAGAAAGCTTTTATAATGGGGAGAATTTTAACACTTACCAGATCTCATGTATGCTTTAATTTAAGCTTGGTTTTTATTTAAATTAATTCTAGAGGTTTTGGGGTAACGTGGTTCGAAAATTGAGATTTTTTGAGAAGGCAGACCAGGCGCACGGTTGGCGCATGATTAGTACTAACTGTGCGGTAACTGTGTGGGATAACTCTGTGTTTTAACATAGGTGATTTTCATGGTTTTGAACACGGTTATTCAAAATATACGTCTCACCAGGGAAGACCATGCAGGGTCTAGGTGCTTTCCAAGGGGGGTGCACAATTTGGATAAACTGTGTGGTTGGTCCTAGGAATTTGTGTAGCTTGAGACAGTAGCCATGCACAGTTGGCGCACAGTTTGTCTAATTGTGCGGCCTAACAGTGCATGACACTCTGGGCCTTTAAAAAGTTGGGTTTTATCCTTTTTCCCTTGGTCATTTTATGCCTAATCACCCCTTAATATCATTTTGGATCGACCTAATCCTTCCCCAGTACTCTAGAGACTTCTCCCTTAGGATTCTTGGTGATTTCCCTTCATTCTTGACAGATCTCATCAAGGTATGTTGTGTTCTTGATCTGGTTTTTCCTTTTCTTCATAGATCCTCACTAGATCTATTCTCCTCTCATCTTGTGTAACCCAATGGGGTTGTGTATATTGGATATAAATGTTTTGATAAAGGATCGATGTGTTTCTTATGGATCTAGGATCATGAGGACCTGATCTACTCTTCTCTGCTCTCCATTTTCGAAGGCGATTAGTTCTACCTCTATTCTTGAGGTAGGTTTCTTTATACAATGGGTTAATTCTATGAATCTCTTATTGTTCTTGTAAATTCTTTTGATTTATTCATTGAATTGATTTTATTTGTGATTAGAATGGATTTTTTTGGAAAGAAATCATGTTTTAAAGGGTTTTTTCTTTAAAAACAGTTTGTGCACACCAAGTGTTTTCTAAAATGATTGAATGAGGGTTTTTGGTTTAAAAAATGGGTTTTCAAGTACCTAAGAGGATTGTATTTGCTTTGAAAATGTTTTATAAATTTCGAGAATGGATTTTTAAATGGTTTTAGACAAACTTAGCGCACTAGGTAACCTTGGGTGCGTCGGGAATAGACATGTCACTCGTAGTGTGTGTAATGCCACTTGAGGTTTTCTTTCACTTCAGTGTCTGTAATTCCACTATAGGTTATACCATTTGGATCCACCATAGGCCTAGACTGGGGCTTTGTTTTTATGTCTAGTACATATACCCATAGGTTAGATCCCGAACGGTGTGCTTTTTCATTTATGATTGGATTATCACATGATGGATTGTGTCGTGGTTATTTTCTCACATGCTTTCACATGATGGATTGTGTCATGGTTATATTGCTTACATGCTTATCTTATGGTGTACCCATGGATTGTATTGATTGTGATTTCATGCTTATTACATGTACTTTTCATACTCCTTGTCTTGTGAATATGAAAGGGTTTTTTTAAAACCAAAGGTTGATTTACAAATGGTTTTGATTTATGAAAATTCTTTGTAAAATTGTATTTGTTTTAAAGTTAGAATTGTTTCATTATTGATATTATACTTTGTATAGATTCTGTGGTGAAATCCTGCTGGGCTTTGTGCTCACACCCTACTTTTTCCTTTGGGTGGTTTTAAACGTTGTTTTGAAGGATTCAGGTAAAGGGGATGGAAACATGTAGCATGTCGACTTCTCTTGTTGTCTTTGCCTTCGTAGCGGGATAGTTTGGAGGTGATTGTTGGTCACATGGAGACTTGTTGGTCTTGTCTTGACATATTTTTCCGGTTTAACCGGTTTGGCCTGGATTGTATATATCTTGGATGTTTGATCACTTCTTTTGTGTTGTACACTGGTTGTTTGTCTTGTTTTGTTATATACGAGACTCGTTTCTATTATCTTGTTGCACCCCCACCACATTGTGACAGGCCAGTTCGGGTGGCTTGTCTAGTTGACCTAGACTGGTTCGTTACATGGGTACCGATGCACTGGGGTTTTTGGGTTGGTTTGTGACAGGCTTAGTGAATGAGAGTTAGTGGAAACTCATTAAAATCTGGAAAATGGTAGAACCTGTAATTGAAAGTGGAAATGTGTGGCTATCTGTGGTAGTTGTGTAGTGTGATGCATTTAGCAGTGGCAGCGGTCGTGATAGATGTTGTATGGTGCAATGGTGGTGATGTGGTGTACGCTAGTGCAGTTCATGTGAACTCGTAGGCTGAGTATTGTGTTCTATCTATCTATCATGTATTTTCTGTTATTTTTATACACGTCCCACCTGGGTTGGATAACCGTACCAACTCTCAAATGTTTTGGCTTCCAAGTGTTTCCCCAATATCCAGGTTGGTGGTGATGTGGATGGATGACTACCCCTTATTCCTCACTCTTCTTTTAGCAATGATGATATGGGTTGGTGTTGGAGATTACCCAGTGATGGTGAGGATGCGAGATATGGTGGGGGTCATGCGTGGTGGGAGGAGGATGTGAGGTTGATGTTCTTCACATTTATGATACCCTACTGCCCTGGATATGTGATGAGGTTGTAATGTGTGATGAGGTTGTGATGTGATGATGACTGATGTTATAATCAAATGTTAGACCCTAAGGGAGGTTGGGATGGGTAGGGATGCGTCTCGACCCACATCAGAGATGACTCGTTATGTGATGAGATATGCATAGAAGAGATGAGAGCACATGACATTTGACATTGGGCATGAGAGCAACAAATCAATGGGGAAGTGGTTGTGGGGCGTCTTTGCTTTGTGTTCTTTTGATACTATGTTACTATATTAGATGCGTGATTTGGTGAGTGAGTTGTGAAGAGGTTGAGATTGGTTAGTTGACATGTTCAGGTGTATGTTGGTTCTTTTTGTTTGTTCCTTGACGCATTAATATGCTCTTTTCACTTGTACACGTGAGACATTGGATATGATCCTACTGAGTATACATGTTATGGTGGCCTTGCATATATATAAACTGTTTTGCAGGTTTCCAGAAGGATTACGGGGACCGAGCTGGACATTACTAGCTTGGGATTTGGAGTTGTTGTTGAGTCGCTTCCATATGACTGTCTTTTGATATTTACTTGGGGACTTTTATTTGAATTTGTTGACCTTATTCATGCATTGTGGGATGATTTTGAATTTACCTTTATATTATGTGTTGAAATTGTTTGGTGGTTGTTTATCCTATATCTCAATCTTGTATTATTATTATAGAGGGTAATGTCTTCCATATACCTAATTTTTATATTCTCGATGCTTGTCACCAATCTGAGGTCTACTAGAGACGGGACTCGAGGGTCATTATTTCTTTTCCTTTATTGTCGGCCCAAGAGAAATACCTTTGGAGGGAGGGGTTGTGACATATGTTCACCCGTGTATATATAAATTGCTTTTCAGGTTTCAAGGAGAGTTTTGAAGACTGAGCCAAACATTACTAGCTTGGAGATTGGGGTTGCCAAGGAGTCAATGTTGCAAGAGTTATTTGGTATTTTTCATTTTAAACACTGGCATCTGTATGATTTCACATGCATTGCGGGATGATGGTTTTATTTTATATCTAGAATCTATTAGTGCTCTCCATTTATATTTTTGGGGAATTATGAGGGCAATGTCTCCATTTATATGTTCGGGAAGATTCCTAGTGTGGGCAGGTTGTGACAACTGTGCTATTGGGTTTTCAATCTCAGTTATTCTCAGTGAGAGATTTGCATATCTTCTTTAGTGACCCCTGCATGCAAAAAAAATTAATTAATTTTGCTCTCTTGAATAACAAAAAAAGAAACTCTTTAAAACCCATGAAAGTTTTCATAATCTCCAAAATACCAACAATATAAATTATGAGGTTAAATCAAAATAATGCAATTCAAGGAAATATCCTAAATAGACACACCACCTTAATATATTTCACAAATTAAATTCTAAAAATTCAACCGAGCTTCGCAACCTCAAGAAATTCAAGGATAAACATTTCTACGAGACCCAAAATGCATGAAATAATAATTAAAGTAACATTCTTAAAGTTATCTGATCTCTACAAACGACAAATCTGAAGCAAATATATGATTTTTCTTCTAACCAATCCATAATGTATTTTCTTCGTTCTTAATGATCTAATCCACTATGTGTTTTCAATATTTAATCATTTGTATTAATATGTTTTATATTTTATATTTCATATCTTTTAGAAATTACACTACATATGTAAATATGTGGGTGGACATTAACATAAAACCGAAAAAAAAATAACCGCATGGTTACATTAATTTAATATTCTAAACGATTGATGATATTGATTATAATCACCCAAAAAACAAAATATTTTTGTTTATGTTAAAATAATTTGTTTATTTACAAAATTTAAGGATTCATTAAAGTTCCCCGACCTGGTTTGGATTAATTTTTTTTACATGATATTTAACTTAATAGTTAACCGAATACATTTTAAATCCACCCACCTATACCAAATGATCGGCGGCCAATTTTGCCCTAGCCACAACGGTAGGGAGGGAAAAATCGGTTTTTTCTTTCCAGATATGCCCTCTCCGAGTCTTCCGCAACCCAACTTCTCCGCCGCAACACGGAACCGTTCTCTCTACCGGTGGTTTACTGGTAATAACTGGGCTCATTCGAATCGGAAACTGGGCTCATTCGAATCGGATCGCCGGGAAAATCTAATTCCTGCCTGCCCCTCCTTACCCGGGAATAGTGTCGGAGAATGGCGTCAGACTCGGAGCTCGTCGAGCGACTCCGTGGGCTCCTCCGGACCTCTGACCTTGACACGACGACGACCACCACCCTTCGCCGCCGCCTTGAAGAGGATATCGGAGTGAGTTTATCGAACAAGAAGGCGTTTATTCGTGAACAGGTGGGAATTTTACTCAGGGATGAAGAGGCGCGACAATCGGAAGAGGAAGACCAGAAGGCGAAGCTGAAATCGGAAGAAAGCGATGGGTTTGGTTTCAAAGCAGGAAACGATAAGTTAGACGACGGAGCGGTAGAAGAAGACGGCCATGTAGACGAAGAAGAAGATGCAGAAGAAGAAGAAGAAGAAGAAGAAGAAGAAGAAGAAGAAGAAGAACGAGAAGAAGGGGATGGTGAAGGTGTCGAAGGAAGTAAAGAAAAGGGCGTCGGTAGAAAAAAGAGGTTAGTTTCCCCTCTGCTCTCTTAGTAATTACTTTCCTTGAAAACTCTGGAAAATTAACTGATTTGCATTTTCCTTACCGATGTTATTGCAGCTTGAATCTACACAGACATTTAGGTTTACATGCATTGCTGTCTTCAGAAACGAAAACCCTTCCTTTTCCCCCCATCGGTTTTTGAGTACGCATAGACTATTTTTATCCTTCGAATTCAGTATTTTCTGTTTCAAGATCATTAATGATGATGTTTTTTTCACTGGTGTTCGTTCCGTGGAAACTAGGTTTAAATGAATAATTATTCTCTATCTATTTATCTACTTCTTGTTCCAATCTTTGAGTTCTGTGGAACATTTTGATAATTTCATACCCGGTTCCTATTGGCGAGGAACCCATTCGATGCATTGGCTTATGTGTTCACAGCAGTGGGAAGCTGAGATATTTGTTAACTCTTACGGAAAACTGATGATTGTACTTATTACATATGACAGTTGATTCTTTGAGTGTTTTTTTTTTCAGAAACATAAGCAACACTACCTATTCTTTCAAACAACTTATTAGAAGCAACGAGTGCTATAAGTGGTTTTCCGTATGTGCTGTCAAACAGAGCTTAAGGCTTTTTGAGGAAAGTAGAAACAATTCATTTTGCATCAGTGTTTATTGATTCGGGTTTTCCAAGGATAGCAAAAACAAGTTTCTCTGTGTCAAAATTCTGTTGAAGTGACAAATGTCTTTCCTTATCTTACTAAACAGGTCTAACGAGCCAAACAATGTGGTCAAGAAGAGAGGTGGATTTACTAAATTATGCTGTCTTTCTCCTCTACTTCAGGAGTTCACTGGGGTTTCTGAGATGGCCAGGACTGAGGTTTTATTCACAGGGATCCAGATTTTTTTCTTTTAAATGATATTGCATTTTTCCTTTATAAACGATTCTCAAATTTATTTAACTGGTTATTAACTTGGTTCTAGGTTGTCAAGAAACTATGGTCATATATCAGAGAAAACAATTTGCAAGACCCAAGCAACAGGAGGAATATAATCTGTGACAAGGCATTGCATCCCCTCTTTAAGGTGGACACTATTGACATGTTTCAGATGAATAAGGCCCTATCAAAGCATATATGGCCTCTCGAAGAGGACGACGGTACCACATAATCATTTACTTGCTGTCTGGTTGGATCATTTTTCAATTTAAAAAAAGATTTATCTCTGTATCATGTTATATTTTTTTACACTTAAGTATCTTATTTAGGCTAGGCCTAAGGGCCTGTTTGACGACACTTACTGAAAACTGCTTATAGCACCAAGTGTTGAAAATATATGTGGTGAAGTACAAGGCCATACAGGAAAGTATGAAATACAAAGCAGATGTAGCTGAGTTTTACTTTGTGTACCACGTATTCATTTACTTGCTGTTTGGTTGGATCATTTTTCAATAAGAGCCTGTTTGTTTCCGATTTTCTGGTAAAAAATTTACCTTTTTTTTAAAAAAAAAACTCTTGCTACTGGATATTTTTTAATATTTAAAAAAAAAATACAATTCTGATTTTTTGGAGAATCTATATCTTCATTGAAAATGCCATGCCCATATTGAATATGAAACTATTTTTTTTTAATTTAAAATAAAAAACAATCCCATTGTCCTTCAAAAACAATTTGTTTCTATAAGACCAAAATTTACATTATTGTGATTATGAATTATACTTAATATCAATGTATACATAAATATATTTTCAAATTGATATTTTTATGTGTATTTTCATAATTTCATAATGAAAAAATGGTTCTATATTTTCATTCACCAACAAGTTTCAAATCACTATTTAACAAAAACTGCTTTTTATAATTATAACCCAAACCCCGGATTCTGATTTTTTAAAATCACTTTTTTTAACTACTCAAAAATGAATTATTTGTTAACCCGAAAAAACTCACTCTAACGTTTCATTCTAGTGTTGCTACTTGCATATATTCATAAAGAACTAACATCTTTGTTGCGGAGTGTTATTCTACAGGTATATGAATCACAAAAAATACATTATGTAGATGATGATGATATTGAATGATTTATGTATTGTTCTCAATTAAGTGTATGAGGCTGTGTTTGGTTTTGGAAACAGTTTTCTATTTTCTTTTTTAAAAAATGCATCGAATTATGTAACTGAATAACATTTTTTAGGAAATGAAAATGAAAATGCAAGATTATTGGGGAAAAAACTTGTTTTCATGTTTTTTGAAAAAATGAGAATGCAAGAAAAGGTGAATCACACATTTGTTTTTTCATACTAAAAATATTTTTATTACATTTTTGAAAAATGAAAATGTAAAACATTTTCTAAAACCAAACACAACCTGAATGTCTCTGGTGATTCTCGGTCCATTGTTTTTATTGATTTTGATGGTTTTGCAGCTCCAACGAAGTCTGCGACAAAGGTAAAGCAGCAAAAGCGAGAAAGAGAAGGTTAAAGCTATAATCCCAGTTCTCAGCTTGCTATCCTCGGGGTTATAATTAATTTGAAACATATGAAACATATGAAACATGTTATCCATTTTGCAACTCGACCCTCTTAAACCATTTAAAATAAATAATATGTTATAAGCATGTTGAATTGTTTCAAATTAAGAATATTTTTAACGAGGTTGCACAGGTTAGACAGGTAAGGAATGTTTAACTCAAACCGGACCTGAATGCTAATCGTTTTGTGTTGGGTTCAAAATTGCCACCTCTATTGCTAAGTATCCACTGCTCCGAAATCTTTTGCAACTGGATTTAACCTACTAAAAACTGCTCAAAATTTTTGCTTTGATATAAAAATTAAAACATGGCCTGCCAAGTCTTAAGCTTCGTTTGACGGCACTTATTGAAAACTGATTATGACACTCATCCTTTTAGATTCAGATGCCGTGCCCAAACAAAAGAAAAAACATCAGAAGGGAGGGAACTCGGGTTTTCTGGCTCCTCTTCAACTATCGGATGCTCTTGTGAAATTCATTGGGACCGGAGAAAGTGCGTTAGCGCGCTCCGATGTGATAAAAAGAATGTGGGACTACATAAAACAAAAGAACCTCCAGGTATGTGACTATCTAACGGGTATATATATATCTTGTTTGTGTCGTTTCAGCTCTTTGCTCAGTTGTATATGCATCTAAGGTCTGTCTGACAAGGCTTACTGAAAACTGCTTATAACATTCATCCCTTGTAATCAGTTTTAAAAAATAAAGACAACAAAACAACAATAAACGAGTCTTAAACCCAGTTAAATCTACCGAAGACCATATTTTCATGAGTGTTCTTAGATTGCTTATTGAAAAAAATGCTTTTCTATCACTTATTTTCTTAAAAACTGTTTTGTAAATCAATTATTTAATTATTTTTTTGAGAATGATATATATAAAAATTTTGTTTGACACCATTAATTTAAAACTGTTGACCGGTGTTTTTTGGATTGGGCTCAGATCTGTGATCTTGGGTTGATTGACCCGAGTTGCTTGATCATAATACAAATATGAATAGTTAAGTTTTTTTTATGATATTTTACTAATTTTGAAAGGCTTGGTTGGAGTTGGGATGGGTTTAAAAACCTGGGGGTCATCACATCGAGTCAATCACTTTTTCGGAAACAAAAAAACTGTTTTCGAACTTCTTATTATAAATAAGTGATGAGTGCACTAAACAGTTACCAGTAAGTGCAGTCAAATGGACCCGAAACAATCTGGAAATACTTGATAAATCCTTGCTTTTCTCAGGATCCATCCGATAAAAGAATAATTTTATGTGACGAGAGGCTAAAGGAGCTGTTAGATGTGGACTCCTTCCATGGCTTCACAGTTTCAAAGCTCTTGGCCACCCATTTCATTAAGGGGGAGCAGTGAGTTCCCTGTACATACACCTGTTTTGTTGTACCCATTGTTGCAGTTTTTGGTGCCCCCCCCTGAATTGTAATTTGTTAGCCCTCGATCAGCCTTAACAGAGGATTCTAGTATGAACTAGACAATTTTAAGCTCTTCAACTCTCATTTGCTTGCCTTTTTAACCTTTCCAAATTGTTCATGTTTGTCCCATATGACTATCCTAACTAGAAGGGTGTACTTAATTCTCAAGAACATTTTAGATATAGTTGTACTATTTGGGTAATTGCTAGAAGGGTGTACTTAATTCTCAAGAACATTTTAGATATAGTTGTACTATTTGGGTAATTGTTCAATTGTATGTTACTAAATCTCACAAAAAATAGATTGTGTGAAAGTAGCAGTTTGTGAACAAAAAGGCCAAGTCATGGAAGAGGTCGTTTGATGCAAGGATTGAAGAAACAAGAGGCTCAGAAAGAGAGGCTGTAGGGGTTTGAATACAAGATTTTCTGGGCAAGGCATTTATGTACTCATACGGGGTTAAATGTTTGAAGCATTCCCTAACATACGGTCTATTGCATGGTTATTTAAGCGTGTATAGCATGCTTAATAAAAAACTCACCCAATTAATTAGTGGATGTTTGGAAATTATTTTTTGATTAAAAATGAGTGTTTGATATTTATGTGAGGCTTTTTATTAAGATAGGTGTTAGCAACATAGGTGTTTGAAGATGAGTTTAATAATGTCTTTCATTAAAGAAAATAAAAAACACGAAGATAAATGAGTGTAGATCAATTGAAGATGGGTGTCGAAAAACAAAACAAAAAATTGAAAGGAAAGAACATCAAAGATTTACATGTTTAGGACCATGTTGGTTGTATTGGGTTTTGTATGAACATCATATGGTAGTGGAAGATCCAAACAAATACAGATCTATTTTCAAGAATCAATGTGTAAATAAACTGTATAAATACTTAGAAATAGCTAACATCGGTCTTTTTTTTGGGCAAATGAAAATGTTTGATGAAGATCACGAATCATTGAACAAAAACACCGCCTCTAAGGCAATTGTATTGTAATTATTTAAATATACACTACTTTATACATAATTTCTTAACTCTGAATTTATCTAAACTTTTTTTTTGATGCAGTTTTTCATCAAACTCTCCATTTTGAACAAAAACTTTGTCCGAAATTTTATCCTTATCCAAGAGCCTAATTGTGTGACCTTATGGGACTTAGCAGTGTGGACAACAATTATGAAATATCTATTTCATAGATGTAAGCAACGAGCGACCTCTAGCAAAACATCAGTGCTACTCAAGCTACTAAGGGGTCTGGTGTGATCTCCATCAAATATACTCATTTCTCTATATAAACATGTTCACTACAAGATGTATCATATACACCATATGTATCTTATATAATCAATCTCTCTATGACATCGAGCGACCACTAGACATGGGACATGTCAGTCTAGTATAGGTCTCTCATTATTTTCTTGATTCTACGAAAAAGACTGACCAAGCGGATGAACACATCACATGTCATTTATCTACCTGATAAGCACATCACATGTCACTTATCCAAATAGTTGAACGCATCATATGTGAAACAACTAAGCATGACCATGCATCTCCTCAGTCTAATTCAATCAAGTGTCATATGTCTTTTTTTGTCATACAAATGGATAAATTCCGTCTTGGTTGCACTCAAACCGACAACATGATCAACGACATACTCAAGTAACAAGTCTCTAATTATTACCCAAAGAATATATTCTTTAATATCTCATATACAACCCATTATAATGGATATAATAATCCTTTCAAGCTAACCTTTACATATCATCACAACTCATTATAATGATGATCATCAGTTATAGACAACTCAAAGTTTGTAATTTGAGGGGATATTTATCGTTCAACTTTTATGTAAAATATATTGCACCACACATGAATGAATAATAAATGAAGATTGTCTTTATTATAATGACATAATACATTTACAACCATTACAACCAATCTCTTATAGAGATATAACATGACCCTCATGCGGTTGTTGCAGTAATGGATTCATTTTCCGAACATTACATCCACATGTAATTTCCATCACATTCTTATGTGACCATCTGATAAAATACTCCCATTAACCACTCGTGAGTGACATTTATGAAGCAAGTTAGTTTGAATAACGGTAAGACATAGAAATCATATTCCTGAAGTTCAACTCTTTGAACTTATATTCAAACTCCTTAACTTCATAACATCAAATGTTATAATGTTATATTCTGTTGTCTATTTAAAACTCTTTCTAAGTATATCATCATCTTTGGAACCTTTTCCATTAAACTTTTTCCTTGAAATCTTTTATGAATAATGCAACTGTTTACATTATCACTTTACCATCACATCCTAAACGCTTTTAGGATATAAAGTTTAGGACATTCATAGATTGGTTTAATCCTTGAGTTAATAGTAATATTCACTTTATCATAGTAACTAAATTGTTGTAAAAGTGGATGCCCTAAACCCCACTTTATAAGTACTTTTGATTACCACATCATGTTTACAGTCAGATATGCATGATGTATACTTACCGTTATAGTGTAGACATTTATGCGTCCATTATTTAATGATAATGTTCATAGATTAATTGTTGTATCAAAAGGTTATAACAGATCTCATGCTATAATGAGAATCTCGAGATACTATGACGGTAATCTTAAATAAATGTCATATGATCTAGATACGCCATACTGACTAGACATAATTGATGTTTGGCTATCAGGTGCCGAAGGCTCATAAACATCGAGACTTCTTCTCAAAAAGTTCACACTTAGTGATCTCTCGTAGATGAGATCATGAGGGCAGACTCGTCAATAGGAACATCTCATGTTTCTAGTGTCATTGGTTGTTCTTATCTACGAAAATGTGTATTGGTCTCCTGATTTAAAATCATTATCACTGTGTGTCATTTGATTGCGTACTTTAATGCAAGACAAAAAACATGATAATGAAATCGTGGCGAGTTAGCTTGTGTTGGGTGCGTCATTGGTGGTATGATATTGATTTAATGGTCAAGGTAGAATTTTCGCTTCCGAGTTGCGGAAGTAATATCTTGGGTCTGATTGAACCAAGGTAGTCAGAGATAAATCTATCCAGATACATCAACAAACAATAAAGCAAGAAAGAATGGCGACACAAGTGTGTGTTCTGCTTTATGCGATATCGAAAGACAAAAAGATTATATTACACCGTGCGTGTTCGTAAGTTGGTTATCGTTTCTATGATTATTCCTTATCTCTTTATGGGCCTTGATGAGTTGCTAAACTCCTCTCTTGGTCTGTAAATATTATTCACTATTATTGAGATAAAAGTCTAGAGCGTCACACACAATAGCGTATTTTGAAATTTTCCATATTAAGGTGAATATGTATATGGGACATGGTGGGTCCCGTCATGGGGTCCGAAAATTGTCCAATTTTATTGATCATTGATAAATAAATAAATTCATTATTATTCAAGTAAAGAATAATTGGGTTGAATTTATTTATTAAAAGTATTTACAAGTGTTTAAGTAAATACGAGGAATAATATTATTCGAACGAATATTATTTTGATATTTCAGATTTTTTTAATATTAACGAGAAATACAAGTAGAGTTAAATGACTTGGTTTTATCAAGTAATATGTTTAATATATATCACAGGTATGTGATAAAATATAAATATTATTTATGACGCAGTTCATTATAATTATTTATTTATTCCTTATTTAGTAGACGTTAAATATACGGGAGTTGAGAACCCTTTTTTGGGTTTTGAGCATCCACTATATATAGGAGAGACCCACTCACACAACGACTATTCATTGCAAGTTCTTCAGAGCTCATCTCTCCTCTCCTACTTTCTAGAGAGAGAAGCTCTTGATCCTAATGATTGGATTGAGCTCATCTCCATGCATCATAGGAATGTCATACAGATCATCAAGACATTGAAGACATCGTCGGATTACCGTGCTAGCACCCGAAATTCGACGATCGACGCTCGTACAGATTTTTTTGAAGCGCGCATGGATGATCTAGAGAGATTCTGCTTTGGATCTTTCGAGCAGTGATCGACAGCGACAAGCAGATGTCAAACACGACTTCAAATCCAAAATGATATATTTTTTTATATATATTTTGTGCTATGTTTAATTCACGCGAGACCGGAGCTCAAATCGTTGGAGATAACAAGTTTTGCGTCCCGACGATGAAAAATTTTAAATTCCCGGTCTATCGCCTTCCGCCGAGCACCTCAGTACCTTCAATTGGTATCAGAGGGATCATATGAATTTTATGAACCAAGAAAAAATTAATTTGCATTAAATTAAGTAGAGAGTTTAATTTTTGTCCCAACGGAAAAGACTGCACATAGATTCGAGTTTGGACGACCAAGGAACGACAATCCAAAATTTTAATATGGGTCAATTTGAGGTTTTCGAGTAATTAAATTTGAAGAACGTATATTTTTGCATATATTCAATTTTTACCCATATATGACGACATCAACAAATTCCAGTGAATATCCGACCAGAATAGTTTTTTCCGGCCGGATTCAGATTCCACCGGTTATGGTTTTTTAATAATAATGATGATGATTATTTTATTATAATAATCTCATTATTATTATATTAAAAGGCTATGCATTAGATTTTGGAAATCTGAAAAAAAAACAAGGGAGGGTGGACTTGCTGCGGGTCAGCAAAAAAAACAAGTGGGTGGTGTGCTTGGTCAAAATTATGACAAAAATAATAATAAAAAGGGGTCGTGACACTTTCTTCCGGACGCACGACTCTGAATAGGACTTCGACCCGACCCACATTGGCCCTGCAAGGGGTTTTGGGGCCCAAGAATAATTTATTTAATCAAAATTAATTAAGTTAATTAATTTAATTTTATCATTAAATTAAATTGATTTAAATTAATTTTGGATTAAAATATATTTTTTAACACTTCGAGAAAATTAATTTAATTTTGGTATAAAATCAAATTAAAAGTGGATCGAATAGAATTTAGCTATTTGAATATAAATAATTCATTTAATTTCATTAATGTCGCCTTAATTTATTGTAATTTAATTTTATCGCGCTTTTATTTTACCCGTTAATTGGTTTCGAGCATTGACCAAGCTGTGTATGTCTGCTTTATTTTATTTAATTATTTAATTACGTGCGATGATTGTAATTAAATATAATGATGTGCGTATCAGCTTCTTTTCCATCAGTATGTATAGGGGCCTGTGCATCTAAGTTTATCTGTTGTATATTGCGCCTCTAGCCCCCCTCGCCTGCATGTGGATGTACTTGTACTTTTGAAGATGACGCTTTAAGACGCGGACCCTGCCAAGGTGAGACGAAACCCTGATGAGCAGTGAACATTTCACGAGGACAAGCTAAGTATGATTCCCCTAGGTCATGGTTGATCTATTAAGTTTAAACGAATCAACAAATATTAGATGCTCATGACTAATTGAGTATTTATTTCCTTTATGCATTGTTTGTTATTTTGTGCATGCACATGTTTATTACGAGATCACATAAAATAATAAACAATAAAAATGCATAAAGAAGTGATAAATGTTTTTCTATTAATGTTCAGTTGTGACCGTGCCAACATAGTATGAACAAATTAATAAAAATAGATTACATTTGTCGAGGAAAAAAAACCCTCACAAAAATATTAAGTCGTAAACGCATTCCGTCATTTGAATTTGAACACAACCAGGTGTTCAGGGTGCTCGGTTAACCATATTTAAGGGTGCCTCCTCCTGGATAATTATTATGAGAACGATGAGTTAACTTAACACTACTACAAATATGACTTATAATAGCGCTAAAAACCGCTTTTAACAGCGCTAAAAAAGCGCTGTTAATCTCGGCGAAGATAAAGGGGATCTCCTTTATCAGCGCTAAAAAAAGCGCTAATAAAAGTGCTCCTTTATCAGCGTTAAGCAAGCGCTAATAAAAGTAGTTTTTATCAGCGCTGATAAATGTATAATATATCAGCGCTAAAAATAGCGCTGATAAACACTACCTTTATCAGCACTATTTTGAGCGCTGATAAAAACTACCTTTATCAGTGCTATCCATTTATCAGCGCTTAACTAGCGCTGATAAAAGCCAAAGATCCTGTGCAAAACCAAAACCTGCACAGAACCTCCACAAAACCTGCACAGATTACAACACCTGCACACAACACAAACCACACCTGCACACAACACAAACAACACCCACACACAAAGCACAAAAGAACAAAAATGCTACATACATTTACTTGAAATCATGAATACAAAACAACACACTGCTATATACATTTTAAACAATGTTTAATTTGGCTACAATTACAATTATCCAACAAACAGTTAAAAAACATTGATGTTCCATCCTTTTTGCATCCATCCGCTCTAACAAATTGTTGTCCATGGCGACGGTTTCCGAACAAAGCATTCAAACTCAGGAAAAATATTTACCTACATAAGAAAACAAATATTATGTTAGTAATACAATAATGAAATAAATTGAACATTAATATGAAAGAATACATTAATAAAATGTCAATTGTTACCTGTTACAACATTTACTTTCATTAGTTCATAGGTCTAGAAGAGATGACTATAGAGCGAGAGTTCCTTCCCCATTGTGATGTGATGACCTGGGTAGGTAAATATTTGTGGGATGGTTTGTGGATTGTGGGGACTTTCATGAGGATTTCAGGCTATGATGACACATAGGGGACCCAAGAACATTCCCAAGATATATGCGCTCATGTTAGTCTATATAAGAAATGAAAAACACTCATGAAACGGGACCCTGATTTACTCAGATTGCTAGCAAACTACCGGGATGCCTAGATAGTAGAAGAGGACTCACTCTAGTTATACCTAGATGATGGTTTCATCCTTCTTTTAGCTAATCTTGGGATATGTACATCCTATTAGATTCAAAAAAAAAAAAAATCTATTCCAAAAGAGATTGTATAAAAAGAGT
Organism: Viscum album; assembly: GCA_963277665.1. Lineage (NCBI taxonomy): Eukaryota > Viridiplantae > Streptophyta > Magnoliopsida > Santalales > Viscaceae > Viscum > Viscum album. Next base: position 1,615,656,677 of record OY728136.1, on the reverse strand, counting down.
GGTGGATATTAGGGGAGAAGTCCTACAAAGGAAATGCACTAATAAATGCCTATAAAAGATACCATAGAGAAAGAAGCACAAGGACTCTTACACAATCGTTTTAGTACTCAGATCGGTGGGTAGGGAAAGACCTCCATAGCCAGATACCTAGATAATAGAAAGGGAAGCACTTAGCACACATACAGGATTCACCTCACTCTATTCCTGACTAGCGGCATGAGAGGGAGGACCTGGGGAGCTCAGTTGGGATTAGAGGGGAAATACCTCTTTTGGTAAACAAATAGTTATGAACTCAGATATAATGCTCGTACTTATGTTGATATTTCCCTCTAGAAGAGACTCCTTCTTGTAAATATACTCGATCGGGATACCCAGCTAGAAAATGACTCCATTTATGCCTTTTGTAAGGCCTACCCCAGGAAGAGGTCTTTCAACACCTGATTGTAGACCAACCATATGAGGGTCTGAAGGAGAGCGACCTTTCTAATCTTCTTACAGGACGTAAAAACTACCTAACCTAATGAGGATATAATAAATTATATTTTCAATGTATAAGAGAGACCTTCAGGAACTATAAAAGAGAAGGCGACCAGAGGGAGGATGATAGGTTGCTGTTGTTGATCTCTTCTAGGTAGAAAAATACACAAAGACACTAGGCCTCAAGATATTTAGGTTGTAATTAATGTATGTTTATGTTAAAAATAATCTAATAATATGTGTTAAAGAATGGGGTTGCTAAATGGAATTATACTAGTGAGGCACAAAACATAAAATAACCAATTAACCAAGAGACACAATTAGGTCAATGCCCTTACCTCAACCAAAAGTCCAATAAACTATTTTCAGTTCATACCAACCACAACTGAGTCCATGATCACATGTATTAATGTCCAACAACATTAAATTACATAATTAGTTAATTTTAACCAAAAATCCAGCATGGTATAATAGGCGCCAAACTCATCGTGTAATCCAACGAAGCCAAAATGCTGAGAAACTAGGTGCGATCCACTCCCGACGCACCCCTAAGCCTAGAAAACACTAAATCCCCAATCTATATTACGAAATTTATGACAAATTAAGCCTAAATTTTTGAAAACCCACAAATAAATCTTCCACAAAATATAATCTGCATCAAATAATGATTAATTACTAGTTTATGAAATTTTGAGACATGCTCTAAGAGTCATATATAAAAGTCCCATGAAGAACAATGATTTATCCATACTATAGTATAATAATTACACCTAGAACCCTAAAAACTGAATGCAAATCTTTGAGCAAGAAGTTAGAGAAGCAAGGAAGATGTAGGAGAAGATACCACATTGATTCGAAATGACGAACAACCGATAATCCACTCAGGTCTAAGGGGAAGGAAGGAGGGGAATGGGGTTTGGCCACCGCCTAAGAATTTGGTGCCCAAACGAAGAAACCTGAGGAGGTTTATACTTTATAAACCCATCACCCACATAAAAATAAGTTTTAAATCATGTTACATGAAATGAACCAAGTGGTGACATCACTATATTTTGGGTCCAAAACCTTACTTCACCCCTTTTCCCCATTCACGACCATTATCACCCTATTAAATGCATTCATGTTGTGAATTACCCTTTCACAATATGAGTAGCCTAATGCTACTACATTTCAATAGAATGACTACCCAAATCATCCTTGATATCCTCCCAAAACCCAATGACATCCCTCTAGCCCCAATATATGTCTGAAACACCTATTAGAGACATTAAAACTCTTAATAACCCAACCCGAGACCTAGTTCAAAAAATGAAACCATCAATAAATGAAAATTCAATTTCCCTTGGTAATTTCTAACCCACAATGATGTGGGTCATTACACGCTTGGGTTATAAACAAGCTTCTTCTTTTATCCATAGTTCTACAGAGTATCATGGCCACCTCACATTAAATCTAATGCATGAGAAAACCAGTGAATGAAATTCAGTCTCAAATTCAATTATTTTAAATAGGGTACTCAATATCACATTCTTAAATCTGGTTCAATGTACACACATTACCCCTCAATCATAATTGGATTAAATAGATATTATTTAGTGACTTAGTTTATTTTAATGATCACTTCATCAACAAAAACTTAGGTGAGTGTTTATCCACACTCTAAGGCATAACATAATCATCTTGGTCAAGATTTTGTTTTGAATCTTATTTCGAGCAACAATAGGATCATCTTGAAGGTCAACAACAACAACCTATCATCCTCGCCTTCCATCAATAGGTGCTCAAATAGGGTTTTTACACTATGTAGGAGTTTAATGTCCTTTCTTTCTATTGTGTCTATCTAAGTAGACAAGCCCTATGTAAGTATGGAGTGACATGAGTATCTCTATTAGGAGATCATCTCCCAGGGGAAGAAACTCCCTGAGATATTTAGGAAGTGACCCACCTCGATTATAATAAATGATTTATGATGGTTCAAACTTGTTGCTTAAAGGGATAAAAGGCCTGGCCGATATATCCATACCTCTAGCCCCCCCTGTCTCAGGTTGAACTAGAGTCACCCCCCCTCGCTGTGTTCCTCGAAGCGATCCCCTTTAGCAACCAGCACCGGCCCTTCCAAGGCATTCACCCTGCCAAAAATCTCCATAGTTCCCTGGCCATCCTCGACCAACTCTCTATTGACCTCCTCTTCTCCCTCTGATCAGCAACCAGCACCGGCCCTTCCATGGAAATCATGTGATTTTAGACCCTTTAATTTTAAATCTCTCATTGAAACGATGTTCTTGATATTTGATGAATACCCCTATGGAACCTTTACGTCATTCAAGAAGTTGCAAAACTGATATCTCTCCTGCCTAGAAAGAGTGTAAGTAGTAGGAGGAAGAAATGTTCGTTTTTCACCCTTCACTGGTGCTAACTCTTCTCGTATTCCCATCTCAACCATGTCCAATCTAGCCTTAATTCCATCCTTTGTTTTTCCAGGTGCATTTAGCAACGTGCCGATGACACTATCACATACATTTTTTTCAACATGCGTAACATCAAGAAAATTTCTGACATACAGACAATTCCAGTATGGTAATTCAAAAAAAACCGATCTATTTTTCCAACCAGTTTTCGTAAGGTTTTTTTGAAAACGGTTTACCAAAAGTAGTGTCCAAATATTTTACTTTCTCAAACAATTGATCAACTATTAGTAGAGACGGTGCTGTACGTTCTTCTGAACTTCCATCGAATGATGTCGCCCAAGATCGGTACTTATGTCATCGGGGTAGAAATCTGTGATGTCCTAGAAACACGGTTTTCAATGAATGTTTCAACCTAATTGACTGGGAACCTTGTTTTCAAACGGGACACCCTTGAGTTCCTTTAATGCTATATCCTGAAAAATTTCCATAAGTAGGAAAGTCATTTATCGTCCCGTACAACATGGCTTTCAAAGTGAAATATTCATTTTTGTAAGAATCATACAATGTAACACCTGAATCCCACAATATTTTCAAATCCTCGATCAATGTGGCCAAATAAACATCAATATCATTACTCGATTGTTTTGGTCCTGATATAAGCATATATAACATGATGTATTTTTGTTTCATGCATAACCATGGTGGTAAGTTATAGTTTACCAACATAATCAGCCATGTACTGTGACTACTGCTTTGAAAACCAAAAGGATTCACCCCATCTGTAGATAACGCCAGACGAAGGTTTCTCGGCTCGTTCCCAAATTCAGGATACTCGTGATCAATTCTCTTCCACTAAGGAGAGTCTGCCGGGTGACGTAGTTTCCCATATTTAATTCTTGTATCTGCATGCCATGTCAATTGTCCTATAGTCTCCTCACTTCCATATAGGCACATAAACCTAGGAATGATTGGAAAGTACCATACAACTTTCGTAGGACTAGAATCATCTTTCTTGTATCGAGAAGCACCACACTTTGGGCATTCTTTAAGTGATTTTTGGTCCTTACGAAACAATATACAGTCATTCGGGTAGACATGTATTCTTTCAGAGATCATACCCATCGATCGTAGCATTCGTTTGACATCGTATGTTCGGCTTGGGAGTTCATTATCTTCTGGGAGCATGTCATTCAGGAGAGCAAGTAGTTCCGTAAAACTGGAATCACTCCACCCGTTGCCTACATTCAAATTATATAGCTTCAATACGACTGAAAATGCTGTATATTTAGTGCAACCAGCATACAATGATGTTTTTTTCACAACTCTTTAACTTCTCAAACAATTTTGGGCAATCACGAATTTCATCTTCAATTGTCCTTGTCATTTCCTCAATACAATCTTCATCATCATTCACATCTGTAATCACACCCTCCATACGATCATCTTCACTATTCATGCTTCTAATCATATCATATGATCTATAAAATGTCATGTTATCTGAGCCACTACCTACATTCGTTTTTTCCCCGTGTTTATTCCAACATGTATAACTTCGATCTATTCCGTGACAGATCATGTGTTCTTCCAACTCCTCTAGACTAATTTGTCTTGAATAACAACAGTGTAAACACAGACAAAGGATTTGAGAAAGGTCACATGCATGATCTTCTGCAAACTTGATAAACTCTTTCATGCCATCTTCATACTCTTTCGTCAACCGATTTACATTCATCCATTCTTTATTTATATTCATCGTCTTTATGGGTTCAATCTCAAACTTACCTAATATTATGTTTTAATTAATTTGGTAGAATTGTTTGGGTTTTATAAAAACAAATCATGGTACAAATGCCTTTAAACTCATGTGAAATCCATATACATGGTGTGTCCAGTAGGGTGAACATCGTGTATGTATAAGATACCTGATTTAATCTGACATATATCAAATTTATTCCAAGTTAGTATTACAAAGACTGAATGATGCCTTTGAAAATACATGACATTTAGAACAACTTGAGCTAAAGGCATGTAATTTAGATACATATTGAGTCACCTCACCAGCTATGCATCACATTTTTGTGGAATACACGGTGTGTAGTCCTTACATGACCACTAGGGGTGTATAGACTATACACATCAAGTTTCTATGGTATATATACATGGTGTGAGTGAAGTAAAACACATGACATATGGTTCTACCATTATTTCATGGAATGTACATGGTTTCATGCTGAAGTATATGTCTTGGAGATACATTGTGTGTTACCTAGGTTCACATGACATGTAACATTTAAAATGAAACTTATTCCAAGTTTGAGTCAGAAGATTAGTCATGTGGTGTAAATTTTGGAGATAAATGTTGTGTGGCATTAAAATCTATATGAAATCCATGTATGGTGAAGCATGTTCCATTTAACAAGACTACATACCATGTATTTTAAAGTGTCTCATAGAGTCCTCTAGAAGTGGTTTTCTAGGATTCAGTGGAATTGCACTAGTAACAAAGTGGTGGTGCCATTGAAATGAGTAAAGTTTGGATTGATATTTAATGGTGGAAGAACTACAAAATGAAAAACAAATGGAATATCAATCATGCCAACAACCGCAACACCATACAAAAACACAATCGTGATCACAATCGCAACACCATACAAACCAAACAATCAAAATTTTAGATTTTACAAAGCATCCCTTATTCAATTTTGTTTGTTAATTCAGGGGTTATCACAGAAGTTTTATCATCCTGGGGTGTTCATTCATAATTCAAGTATATGTAAATTACCAATTTTTATATTCCAATGTTCAACAAGAACCAACCAACATTCAATTCATTTAGTGCGCAAACAAGGACCACCAATGGCAACGATTTTCAGTGGGGCATTTAGCCCGTACATTTCACATTATAACCATCAATATCAAACAGTAATAACATGCGAACAAGAGGAAACCAATGAGTAACCGGAGAAAACTCACCGCGAAGGTGTCGTTAAGCACATGACAGAGGTGCGTTCGTGGCAGAGGAGAGACGCACAACAGAGGAGATTTCCAACTGAAAAGAAAACATAAAATAGGGGAAACCCATGAGAATAAAATAATCTAAAACTGAGTACACCATTTACTACATCCCACAAACCCCAAAAGACAATGCATGCAAATAAATTTAAATTTATTGATAGAAATCACTATCCGATCACTAATTTTTATCCAAACCATAGGTGCAAACAAATCCAAATAGGAATCAGAAGGATCACATACCTTGAGAAAAGAAATCCAACCATAATAGTGATCAAGCATAGAACAATGTGAACTAGATGGGATGGAGTGACCCAAAATATCATCGGGATAAAGATCTATCCAAGAGGATAATTTTGTAAAAAATATGAAGCCTCAAGAACTCTATGGATCCAAAAAAACCTTTTCTGTGACATTGACACTACTTGTAATAAATTTACACGTCGTGTAATCCTATTGACTTAGATACACTAAAAAACAAGTCACTTTTTATTTAAAACATTATATTTTTTATTTAAATGATATGTAACCATTAAAAAGTTTGTAAAATTTTCACATTGTGCATCCAATTAATGTGTCATTTTTGGCGGTCATTACATGTCATGTACTCCATTTACATGTCATGTAATTTCTCAGAATATAGTAAAAAATGCTGTTTTGTTTCTAAAAATTCCCTAAAGATCACTAAATTTACCAATACATGTGTCCTCCAAATCCTTTCTCAGCATTCCTCAACAAAAAAAAAATCCAAAAAAAATGTTAAAACATACCTCACATAAAATGTAATGAGACTTTATAATCTCCCGACCATAAATGATTTTCCCCCAGAAATCCCTCAAGATCATGTATCCTCTAATGAAGAAGGACACTACTGCCTCATCAACGAGTCATTCCCCCATGTATCATGGATATATTGTCTGAACTGCCACATTAACTAGACTCAGGGTCATTTAATCATGTAGTACCATATACTCCAGATTCATAATCTGAATTGGCTGAGGAACCAAAGTATTATCAGGATCAAGATCAACATCCCCCGTCTAATCACATGTAAATGATCTGGTATATACCTACTCAAATGGAAAATATTAAACACATCATAGATAACTATCAAACCAGATGGTAACTGAAACCAATAAGAAATAATCCCTAGTGACCAAAAATCACTATGTTTATCCCATTACTCAGTGCAAACAGACATTGATAACCTAGCCGCTGATGTCCCAAGTGATGTGAAACTACGATAAAGATCTAATCACTAACCTAAAACACCAGCAGTTGATTCCAATGGTTTGTATTGAATTTATTATGACTCTGTGTAATGATTAAATTCTTCCAGATCAACCGCACCATCTCTGTAACACCCCGAGCTTCCACGGTACGCTTCTCTTTGAATAATACAGTAGCGTGTGTTGTACGCAACTTCGAGTTCTAACACACACCACAACCAATCAAACTAGCCGTTATGAATAGTAATACCTACTTTTTGAAAATATATATATTTTATATTTCAAAATGGACTTCATTTTTGGATTCGTAATATCAAATTTAGCCTAGGGTGAAATTTTGGAACTTTTCGGATAACACTTATATTTTGATGAATAGTGAAAATTACTAAATTTTAATTAAAAACAACTTTTTTAATCGAAATAATTTATATTGATAAATTATGAATTTGAGTGGTTTTAAAGTATATTTAGAATATATTTTTACCATTTAATATAATTTTGGTCATTGTACATAATTTTACAATTAAACCGGACATAAACAAGTGTCAATCTTTTGATAGTTATTATCTCTTAAAAACACGTTTTTTGTTTTAACAACGGGAATTAATTTTAAATTAATTTCTGCCACTTCTGTGTTTTGAATTTGGAAAAATGGATTCTATATTTGGAATCAGGATGTTCATATTGTGTAAATAGGTAACTTTTATTTTTAGACATTTTGAATAATTACTGTGGTAAATATTTTATTTACCATGGTTAAGGGTAAATCTGGTAAATAAGGGTTAAAAAATAATATTATAATAATACTAAATTACCATAAAACGTGTCCTAAAATTATTTGTGGATACATGTCTGACCATGGGCATCTTTGGGTCGATTTTGGGACCCCATGGAGACACTTGTAGGTGATAGGGACACTTTATTTTAATTAAGTTAAAATAAGTACAAAAATGACATAAGCATATATCTTCTAGAAAAACAATTTTTACATAGGGTTATATATGTTGGATTTTCGACTATAAATATTCATTATAAAGCTAAAAAGATTTCCTACATAAAGATATTTTATTTATAATTTTTAGACATTAAATAATTTAGTTTATTTATGACACAATGATGATGCAGTAATTACCATAATAGTGAAAAATTAAAATAATTGATATTATAAATACCCAAATAAATATATTTTGAGTCTTTTATTGAATTACACTAATTTTATAGGTTAATATGACATATTAGGATTGATTTAATTGACTTTGTTAGAAGTAATCATTCTGTTATGAGTTTCACAAAAATCAATTATTGAATAGTGTCAAAATTGACATAAAAGAGTTTTTAAAACAAATATTATATTATTAATTGATATTAAATTCCTAAAAATATAAGGTTCGGCCAAGAGACTTATATAATGATAGGTGTATCATTAATGGACCACTTGGGGGTTGCTTGGATGTATATAGTAAGTTTATTAACCATATAATATAAAAATACAAAGAGACATTGTAAAAGTGAAACTAATTAACTTAGAGTTAATACTTAAAGATAAGGTTAATATAGTAACCCAAACCTGTCTAAATTCTATTGGTTGAATGGTTTTAGACCCATACCCAGCTTAAAATTTAAATAATAAACTTTGGATCCATTAGAAACCGAATATGAATTTATTATAAATTAATATTTCTAGCTTTTCCAAAGGTGCCCCTCACCCCTCTTATAAAAGGGAACTCCCCCTTCTCATTACTTCACAACTTCAAAGCCTTTTGGTTCGGCCAAACCCTGCCCAAATACTCTCTCAACTTCCCTCACTACAACATAGAGGTCTTAGTTTGATCAGAAAGCCAACCTAAGGAGCCCTTTTGATCAAGTCAAAAGGAAGAACCTGAAGAAGAGGTAATGATTTCACCACCCTTTTTCAAGTTCCTTTCTTATTCCACTTCCTCTTCCTTTGTTGTTACCATTCTAAAATAATAACTCCAGTATAATATATATAATGTGATGTTATTATAAATATGGTACAACAATATTCAGTATTCTATCCATCCTTTGAATAACATGTCACCATACGTGCGTACGTACGGCTTACCATCTCCACGTCGTGGTGTAATTGTTATTCAATAAATTATTATTTGGATGGGTATAATAATGATGTGTAAATCATGTAAATAATTAATATAACATGATAATGATTCTATATATATTATATATCATCCAATTAGATATTATTTTAATATCAAAAGAATGATATTTTCGCTCGTGCGTACGTACGGATTACCGTCTCCACGACACGATGAGATTCATTTCCAAGTTCACCATTCATCGACGATTATAAAAATATATATTACTAATAAGTATGTAATATATGAAATAATAATGCTACTAGATATATATATATATATATAAGGATATATGTACTTACATATATCTTATTCACTTACTTCCGTTCAATACTATATGAAAACAGAAACAGCGTTTATGCGTACGTACGGACTACCGTCTCCATAAACGGTGTTTTCCATTTCATATATATGTCTATTATACATATTTATATTCTAAATATATATGATATATTTATCATGTTTTATATTCTGGAAGTATTTAAATCATGATCTAAGTGATACAACCAAGAGTGACAAGTTAAAACACGTACGATAAAGAAAGTGATTATTACCCGAAATGTTAACTTAACATGGAAATTATTATTAAATGGGTAATATAAAGTCATAAATGAATCATGTATGATATCATAAATATTAATATGGTTCTGGTATAATTTAATAACATACTACGATCTTCGTACAGGAGGTTAAATGTACCCTCAACTAAAGGAAAGTGCAAGGTAAGGGGTTTTCATCTCACTCCTTATTCCCGTGAGATTCATGCCATATTTCCACCATTACCTTTTGTGTGCTGTATGTATTTCCCATAATTATATTCTTTGTGTAATACACTTTAATTTATGTGTATTTACATATTCATTGTATGATACCTCTTTCATGGGTTGTATGTTTCGTAAGTTACCAAATTGGTAAGGGTTATTTCACAATCTCTTCATTATCCGAGGTTGTTTATACGTAATAATCTACTGAGATTTCTTTATCATCCACATCCATGTTTCTTAAAAATTTATTTCAAAACATTTTTACTATTTACTAGAATATGGGTTAAAGTCATTTATACCCTTTTTGACTTTTATAAGTGGTTTATAAAGGAATCTTTCCGTCGTTTTCCAAACAAGGTCCTTTTTAACCTTTTTGACAAAATTAAGGTAAGAATGTTTTTTTAACTTATACGGCGGGTGCAGTTATTCTCCGCCGTTATTACACCTTTGAAGCTTCCTTCACAAGCTTATAAAGATATTTTCAAAATAAAGGTTTTCTCTATAATTATGCGAATTTTAAATGATTTCAAAAAAAGAGATATTTCTCTCAAATAGTATTGATTTCATCTATATCAACATCCTTTGATAAATTTTAAACTTGTTTCAAGTTGATTATTATGATAAAAATCATCCATATAGTATTTAAGGTTTTGTGATATTTTTGACTATGGATGAGTTATTTTTATGACATTAATGGTTTATGATTAAAGTTTTGACATTTTTTATGTTAGTTTTAATACGAATGTTTATGTTATATTTCATCCTCTTCTTATGATAAATGTGTTGGACTAGTATGTTCCGGGTTGGGGACCGGTAAAAGTAAGCCCTCCGGGTTGGTGTCCGGTTATTAAAGACACTCCGGGTTGGTGTCCGGTTATTAGAGGCACTCCGGGTTGGTGTACGGTTATTAGAGGCACTCCGGGATGGAGTCCGGTTACAGAGGCTATCCGGGTTGGGTTCCGGTTACAGTTTTCCCTTAGGTCTTGGTACGAGGCCTTGACACAGAAATTAAAGTTCGGCATCATGCATTCTATCATTATGAAAGTGATTAGTGATATTGCATGTGATTATTCGATTAGTAGAATATCCATGTGAATAAGTAAATGACATTATTTCATTTTATTTCTGCCATATTATGCTGAAGTTCAATTTTAAAAGGCTTTTGTTTTAGCTTTATACATTGCCTTAAATGTTTATGCTTATTTATGAAAGTTACCGCTGTATTTCTTACCTTTACTGATCATTTAATCTCACCCCCTTCTATGTTTTATTTTTCCCAGGATTCCAAGAAGTGTAATGTGATTGATATGCAGGGTTAAGCCAAGGGAATAATGGAGTTCATAAAGATTATTTATGTTGTTTTGTACGTCATAAAGTGAAAATGTAACATTCATGTATTCGTTCTATTTTTCCAAGACTGCTAAACTGATCGGTCCTTCGGGACTTGATTCCTTGTAATCATGCAAATGTATTAAAATAATGCACCGACTCTGGGTAACTGGGGTCAGGGCATTACAGTTGGTATCAGAGGAAGTTTAGCAATAACCTTGGAAACTATATTTAGATAAACTCTGATCAGAGCACATAGCCCTAAGATAGACTTTAAGGATTAGTATAGAAAAACTTCCTAGAATTTTGGTATTGTAGAGATTTTGTGAGTTTTCCGAGCAATACATCCCTGTCTGGATACGAGCAGGTAGAGGCGGCTCTGGCACAGATGTACCTAGGGGTAAAACCCGAAAACACCGCTTTGAGCTAGACTCGAATGAGAACTGGTGCACAACAATGGGCCCTGCTGCACTCTTGGTTACGACACTCCTGGGGGATATGCTTAGGATAATTCTCATTTTCTTTACAAACCATTATTAAGGGCTTATGAGTATATACTTACTCAAAGAAAACATTTTTATGATTATGGATTATATCCATAAACTGTTCAATTTGTGTTAGGTATTTTACAAGTTTGGTAATTATTCATTTCAATTCATAAACTGAACTATTTTATGCTATTGTATAGAAATGGCGCCCAGTAGAAGGAATGTGAACTCCCGTAATACATATGATCCAAAGAGTAAGAAGGATCATATCTTTCATGGTCCTATGCCAGAATTTAGAAGGGAAATAGTTTCCCACGTATTATCATCATATGAAGAAATAGTATCATGTGTTGATAAGATGAGTAAAGAATTCTCGGAGTCCTATGTCTTTGAAGGGAAGCAAGAGAAGAAAAGGATGGAAGAGAGAAATATGGGTAAAGGGAAGAGGGAAAAGAAGAATTTTCCTATATGTGATAACTGTGGGAAGAAACACCCTGGAACTTTCCTGAAAGGAATGAGAGTTTGTTATAAGTGTGGAGGAAAAGGGCACAAAGTACGTGACTACAAGGGTAAGAAAATGGTTTCAAATGTACAATGCTTCATTTTCAAGGAGTTTTGACACTACGCGAACCAATGTCCCAGTCATCAGACTATGCCACAAACGATGCTATTGGATAATAATCAAGTTATGATACTACCACAGATGAAGAGGAATGACTAGTGTTCTTATGTTGTCATTTTAGAATTATTTCATTTAAGTGTTGTATCAATGATGTTCTGGAAATAAATAAGGATTGTACTGCAGTACTATTTAATTAAGGATTTGAGATTTTATGGTACTAAGAAAAGTGACTCCACAACGAGTTAATTTTTTTTGGAAATTACATGGTTGAAGGAAAGATAAACCTTAATATGGTCCTAATATTGAGGTAGTGATTTTGGAATAAGAGATGGTTGATTTTGGTAATTCAGGATGTTGCGGTGTTTTAAAAGAATATATGAGGAAGGCATTCACATGTTATTACCTGGAAAAAAGGATCCTCATTATGTTTAACTTCCTTGTAAATTTTGGACTGTGAGTTTGGATAATATTATTTTGGATAAGTCTAATGGTTGGAATGGATTAAGTTTGAAAGGTTAGTTTTTTGGATTTTTATAAAAGGACAACACGCAGACCGTGAGACGACCCGTCATGTTAGACAAAGCTATGGGAATCGAATCCACAACCATAGTGCAATTGGGATTTATCACCTACCATTGTGCTACATGATGTTCCTGGATGGTATAATGTAGTTTCTTTACATAAAGGGTCTGATATGTGAAATATAAATTCATTATATTTGGAACCCTATACGATTAGGATAAATAGAGTATTTTTGAGTTGTATTATGTTTTGGGGTGAAAGATGAGTTTTTGGTAGAAATTTATTAATGGATAAAACTCTAATTATAAAGTAAGTATATCTCTTTATGATCTTAGCCAATCTCATAAATAAATTCCTCAACATTAAGAAAAGGAACTTAGAACAAAAATGTTGTCCTAGATGGTACCTTAGATCATCACTAATTTATGGCTTTGGGATTGTTGGCCTTTTCATAGCCATGTTCTCTACCACTCTCCATCAGATAATTGATGGTTATATTTCTCTTCCATATCCATATTTCCCTACATGGAACCCTAGTATGTGTTATTTTCGGTAATCTTCATACTTTACACTCTTTATTTTAAATAGAGGCCTCATTAATACATTTTTTGATGTGGGATTTCAACTAAGATATTTTGAAACTTCAAAAATGTGTTATCTTAATACCTTATGTTTTGTTGAACCGATGGTATTTTAAATCATCATAGATTGATGAATTTAAGGACCTCAATTTTAAACTTGTTTGTGATTGATGACCTCAATCACTACCTGTAAATATTTATGTTTTTCCTCCAGTTATATGTATATAATTTCCACCAATGTCCTCCTAATCGAGATCATAATTTTTTTGGTGACCCTTTCATTTCTCTTTTCATCTTGTTAAGACTAAATTTTTTTTAACCAAATTTTCGATGTGGGTTTTTTTCCACAAAGATATTTTCTATTTTCAACCTTTATTTTCAAAGAACAATATCAAATTGTGAGGACGCAATTTGTTGAAGGAGGGGAGAATGTAACACCCCGAGCTTCCACGGTACGCTTCTCTTTGAATAATACAGTAGCGCGTGTTGTACGCAACTTCGAGTTCTAACACACACCACAACCAATCAAACTAGCCGTTATGAATAGTAATACCTACTTTTTGAAATTATATATATTTTATATTTCAAAATGGACTTCATTTTTGGATTTGGAATATCGAATTTAGCCTATGGTGAAATTTTGGAACTTTTCGGATAACAATTATATTTTGATGAATAGTGAAAATTACTAAATTTTAATTAAAAACAACTTTTTTAATCGAAATAATTTATATTGATAAATTATGAATTTGAGTGGTTTTAAAGTATATTTAGAATATATTTTTACCATTTAATATAATTTTGGTCATTGTACATAATTTTACAATTAAACCGGACATAAACAAGTGTCAATCTTTTGATAGTTATTATCTCTTAAAAACACGCTTTTTGTTTTAACAACGGGAATTAATTTTAATTTAATTTCTGCCACTTCTGTGTTTTGAATTTGGAAAAATGGATTCCATATTTGGAATCAGGATGTTCATATTTTGTAAATAGGTAACTTTTATTTTTAGACATTTTGAATAATTACTGTGGTAAATATTTTATTTACCATGGTTAAGGGTAAATCTGGTAAATAAAGGTTAAAAAAATAATATTATAATAATACTAAATTACCATAAAACGTGTCCTAACCTTATTGGTGGATACATGTCTGACCATGGGCATCTTTGGGTCGATTTTGGGACCCCATGGAGCCACTTGTAGGTGATAGGGACACTTTATTTTAATTAAGTTAAAATAAGTACAAAAATGACATAAGCATATATCTTTTAGAAAAACAATTTTTACATAGGGTTATATATGTTGGATTTTGGACTATAAATATTAATTAGAAAGATAAAAATATTTCCTACATAAAGATATTTTATTTATAATTTTTAGACATTAAATAATTTAGTTTATTTATGACACAATGATGATGCAGTAATTACCATAATAGTGAAAAATTAAAATAATTGATATTATAAATACCCAAATAAATATAATTTGAGACTTTTATTGAATTACAATAATTTTATAGGTTAATATGACATATTAGGATTGATTTAATTGACTTTGTTAGAAGTAGTCATTCGGTTATGAGTTTCACAAAAATCAATTATTGAATAGTGTCAAAATTGACATAAAAGAGTTTTTAAAACAAATATTATATTATTAATTGATATTAAATTCCTAAAAATATAAAGTTCGGCCAAGATACTTATATAATGATAGGTGTATCATTAATGGACCACTTGGGGCTCGCTTGGATGTATATAGTAAGTTTATTAACCATATAATATAAAAATACAAAGAGACATTGTAAAAGTGAATCTAATTAATTTAGAGTTAATACTTAAAGATAAGGTTAATATAGTAACCCAAACCTATCTAAATTCTATTGGTTGAATGGTTTTAGACCCATAACAAGCTTAAAATTTAAATAATAAACTTTGGATCCATTAGAAACCGAATATGAATTTATTATAAATTAATATTTCTAGCTTTTCCAAAGGTTCCCCTCACCCCTCTTATAAAAGGGCACTCCCCCTTCTCATTACTTCACACCTTCAAAGCCTTTTGGTTCGGCCAAACCCTACCCAAATACTCTCTCAACTTCCCTCAATATAATATAGAGGTCTTAGTTTGATCAGAAAGCCAACCTAAGGATCCCTTTTGATCAAATCAAAAGGAAGAACCCGAAGAAGTGGTAATGATTTCACCACCCCTTTTCAAGTTCCTTTCTTCTTCCACTTCCTCTTCCTTTGTTGTTACCATTCTAAAATAATAACTCCAGTATAATATATATAATGTGATGTTATTATAAATATGATACAACCATATTCAGTATTCTATCCATCCTTTGAATAACATGTCACCATATGTGCGTACGTACGGCTTACCGTCTCCACGTCGTGGTGTAATTGTTATTCAATAAATTATTATTTGGATGGGTATAATAATGATGTGTAAATCATGTAAATAATAAATATAACATGATAATTATTCTGTATATATGATATATCATCCAATTATATATTATTTTAATATCAAAAGAATGATATTTTCGCTCGTGCGTACGTACGGATTACCGTTTCCACGACGCGATGAGATTCATTTCCAAGTTCACCATTCATCGACGATTATAAAAATATATATTACTAATAAGTATGTAATATATGAAATAATAATGCTACTTGATATATATATATATATATATATATATATAAGGATTTATGTACTTACATATATTTTATTCACTTACTTCCGTTCAATACTATATGAAAACAGAAACAACGTTTATGCGTACGTACGGACTACCGTCTCCATAAACGGTGTTTTCCATTTCATATATATATCTATTATACATATTTATATTCTAAATATATATGATATATTTATCATGTTTTATATTCTGGAAGTATTTAAATCATGATCTAAGTGATACAACCAAAAGTGACAAGTTAAAACACGTACGATAAAGAAAGTGATTATTACCTGAAATGTTAACTTAACATGGAAATTATTATTAAATGGGTAATATAAAGTCATAAATGAATCATGTATGATATCATAAATGTTAATATGATTCTGTTATAATTTAATAACATACTACGATCTTCGTACAAGAGGTTAAATGTACCCTCAACTAAAGGAAAGTGCAAGGTAAGGTGTTTTCATCTCACTCCTTATTCCCGTGAGATTCATGCCATATTGCCACCATTACCTTTTGTGTGGTGCATGTACTGCCCATAATTATATTCTTTGTGCAATACACTTTAATTTATGTGTATTTACATATTCATTGTATGATACCTCTTTCATGGGTTGTATGTTTAGTAAGTTACCAAATTGGTAAGGGTTATTTCACAATCTCTTCATTATCCGAGGTTGTTTATATGTAATAATCTACTGGGATTTCTTTATCATCCACATCCATGTTTCTTAAAAATGTATTTCAAAACATTTTTACTATTTACTAGAATACGGGTTAAAGTCATTTATACCCTTTTTGACTTTTATAAGTGGTTTATAAAGGAATCTTTCCGTCGTTTTCCAAACAAGGTCCTTTTTAACCTTTTTGAAAAAATTAAGGTAAGAATGTTTTTTTTAACTTATACGGCGGGTGTAGTTATTCTCCGCCGTTATTACACCTTTGAAGCTTCCTTCACAAGCTTATAAAGATATTTTCAAAATAAAGGTTTTCTCTATAATTATGCGAATTTTAAATGATTTCAAAAAAAGAGATATTTCTCTCAAATAGTATTGATTTCATCTATGTCAACATCCTTTGATAAATTTTAAACTTGTTTCAAGTTGATTATTATGATACAAATCATCCATATAGTATTTAAGGTTTTGTGATATTTTTGACTATGGATGAGTTATTTTTATGCCATTAATGGTTTATGATTAAAGTTTTGACATTTTTTATGTTAGTTTTAATACGAATGTTTATGTTATATTTCATCCTCTTCTTATGATAAATGTGTTGGACTAGTATGTTTCGGGTTGGGGATCGGTAAAAGTAAGCCCTCCGGGTTGGTGTCCGGTTATTAGAGGCACTCCAGGTTGGTGTCCGATTATTAGACGGACTCTGGGTTGGTGTCTGTAGAGACCCGAAGCCTGACTTACATGGACATTACATTACATTTACGGAATACTTAGTACATAACAAAAACACACACACAAGGATCGTAATAGTTTAGTGTCTTTGGAAACTCGGAACGTAATCTTCTAATCGTGGTGAAAGATCTTCAAAATCTCCCATAAAGATCTTCCTTTTTTTTACCTAAAACCTTTCTTTATATCCTGGGGAAAAGAAAACATAAAAGGGTGAGCTCAAATGCTCAGTAAGGGTAAACAAAATAAATATCAATCACATCGTATTCATAAGAACATAACATTTTGGAAATCATAACCTGCAAAAGAGAGCATAATTTCATAACATGGGATAAATCATGGTAGTGAAATGTAATCACAATAATCATAACATAAAACATGAAACTTTGTGGCATTCACACATAATCATAGAGAATCATTTCTTGTTAGTCAAGACTCATTGCCAAGACTATCTTAGTGGACAAAGTCCCTTTCTGAATCGAGTAACCCTCGTTTCAGTCCTGTTTCACTGAACCGGTATAACCTACCGTTCCAGCACTGTCTATCTCATGAGATATAAAATCTTTACCCAATGAATTGGAGGGAGATATAGGTCCCACCCATCTCATAATGATACCATTGTTATGTGTGCCACAAAATCATAAATCATACATCATTGCATAACCCATGTAATAAAAATGGGATTCTTAAACAACATGACATCATAAAACCATTCATATAAGATAAAGGAATTCATAAACATAATTCCATCACAAAATAGTCAAATCAATGTAAAAATATGGATAGAAACAGAACCCTTTATTATCTTAGATGGAAAATAATTTTGATAAAACACTTGAATTGAATTCTTGAGGAAAATATCCTTTCTTCTTCAAAATCAATTTCTTTTCACAAAACATCATGAAACTTTAAAAGAAAGAGATTTTATTGAAAATAGTCATGAAATCTTTTAGAGGAAGCTTCATGAAAATAAGGCTTTATAAAACAGTAGAAATCCGTTCGTGCCGTATAAGTTAAAAAAAAACATTCTTTGTACTTTTGTCGAAAAAGTCAAAATGTACCTCGTACGAAAAACGACAAAAGATTCCTTTCATATCTTTTACTAAAAACTCACCAAAGGGTAGAATTGGATTTAAACAATTGTAGGTGGATGTAAATAACATTACATATTGAGGAAACATAGATGTGGATGATAAAATACACCCCAGTAAATACTAAAGTATAAACAATCTCGGATAAAAATGAGATTGTGATATTTCCCTTACCTTAGGTCCAATTTGCTTTGTACTTGTCCGAAGCTCCTGTATAATGGTTTAAATAATGTTATTGACTTATTCCAGAATCATACATATTGATATGATATCATATATGGTCATATTCTTAGCTTCTTGATAGTAATATTTCATTGTTACTTGTTACTCGGGTCTTTATTGCCTTTTGTTCTTATGCGTGTTTTGCCGAATACATTCTTATTCTTCTTTTAAGGTTATAGATACCTTATATCCAGAATGGTATTAGTGTAACATATATCATATTTATTCATTCAATTTATATAATTACTATGTAATGATGATCATGTAGAACAAGTCGCATCACATCGTGGAGACGGTATTCCGTACGTACGCACGAGTGATGATATCGTTCCTATGATCGTGGAACTGTATTGGAGTATATATATATTATTTCAGTATCAATATTACTTTATAATAATCATAAATAGTTACTCATTACACCATTATACCCATCCTTTTAAAGTGATGGTGGAAAATAGATTACACCACGGCGTGGAGACGGTATTCCGTACGTACGCACGCGCGGTGATTTCATTTTTCCGTAGGTTGGATAGAAGGTGAATTAGGGTTGTTTCATATTTATAATAACATATCAGTATGTAAGTAATACTGATGTTATTACTTTATCATGAAACAACTAAATAAGAAGAAGTTGAAGAAGAAAGAAATTGAAAAGATCGGTAATGGATATTACCTCTTCTTTGGAACGCTTCTTTGAATCCTTCACTTAGGGAACTAAGATTGGTCTTTGAAGAAGACCAGGACCTCTAGGACTATTCTAGGGAAGTGGAGAAGGGATTTTTGCAGGGTTTTGCCGAGCTTGAGTGCTCAATTTGGTGTGAGGAGGAGGGGGAGGAGGTGCCCTTTTATAAGGGAGGAGAGGGGCACCTTAGGAATTCTTAAAAATATTAATTTATAATAAATCTAACCCCACATAAAAACCTCCAAAAATGACTCATATTCGAAGATTAGATGAGATAGGGTTGTAATCTCATCAACAAGTCAAATTTAGACATGTTTGGATCTTATTTTAAACCTTATCATTTTGATTTATCCTTATTTAATCTATTTAAGTTTATTTGTGGTAATAAAATTCTAAATTTTAAATTATAACAAATAATTACTTATTTGTTGTGAATTTTCCATAATTTTTTACTTTATAACATTATAGACCATATAAATATAAATTTATAATTTTTAAATATTTTTGTGATTTTTAAACAATTTTATAATATGTTATTTTTGTAAAATAACAATAGTGTCAATTTTGACACTATTCATTTATTTGAATTTAAATAAAATATATACAGAAGATATGTTCAAACTAAAAGCTTTAATATATTAATAAAAGGTCATATGTGTCTATAAAATTAGTGTATCACATTAAATAGTTCATATAATATTTATTTTATTATTTTTAAAACCATTTATTTGGTTTATCTCTTAATAAAATAATTACTACATCATTTTTGTATAATTATTTAATATACTTATTTGTTGTATAAAATTTAAAATAAAATTCTATGATGAAGATAAATATATTACCTTTCACAATAATACTTTTACTCGAATTTATCATCTTAAAATCACAATATTTAAATTGTTATATTTATTAAATTATGAAGGTGACAACTTTGGCATCATTTAAAATAAAATAATATAAGAGTCATAATCGCTTTTATAAGGCTCCAAATGGTCAAATATTAGACCATTGGATTCTTATGGTTTACATTTACATGTCCAATAAGTTTTGGTTAGGTATTTGTGCATTTTATGGTCACTATTAGTTTTAAAAAAAACATTATTCTTGATTTTTCACTAGATAAACAATTTCTCCATCACTATTGTGTCATAATTAATGATAATTATTTAATCCCTAAAAATTATAAATAAATTTATATGATGTAGATAATTTCATTAGATTTCTGTAGACTATTCATGTTCGAAGTTTCATGAAGTTTATCACTAAATTAAAATTAATATACTTATAAAATTTAATAGAGTGACATGTTGTCACTTTCTTTGGTTTTAATAATAATTAAGTTATTTTCATGGACAAATGTTCATTAAATGATTCTAATCTGACCCTTAGGTGATATGGGTCGACTTTTAGTCATCCAATAGGATTTTGACATTTGTTAGGGTAATTTTAAAATATTATATTTACCCTTAATTACTCGATTTACCTTTAACTATGGTAAATAAAATTTACCGTAGTTACTATTCATAATTCCCAAAAATAAAAAGTAGCTTAATAACATAATTTGGACCCACTGATTCCAAATATGGAATCCATTTTTTAAAATTCTATACACAGAAGTTGCAGAAATTAAATTAAAATTAATCCCGTTGTCGAATAAAAACGGGTTTTTGTTTAAAACATTGCAAAAGATTGAATTGATTTAACCTACGAATTCAAGGTAAAATCAATGCTAATGACATACATTATATTAAATGGTAAAAATATATTCTATTTATACTTTAAAACCATTCAATATTATAATTTAACCACATAAGATATTACGATGAAAAAAGTTGTTTTTAATTAAAATATAGCGTGTTTTTACTATTCATTAAAATGTGAAAGTTACCAGAATAATATGAAAAATTTATCCAAAGTAAATTTTTATTTCTTGATTCCAAAGAAGAATTTTATTTTGTCAAATTGAACTTATAAACATGTCAAAAAATAGATTTAAAGTGGGTGCGCCATCAAAAGGCGGCAAAACTGCATTTTTTTGAAAAATACTTATTTTACCCGAAAAATTTATTTTGTTCTTATACCATGTTCTAGAAATGTGTAAGATGAATAATAATGTTATAAAATTCAAAATTTAGTTAATACTATTCATAACGGCTAGTTCATGACAATATTATAATAATATAACATTGTTTATTAAAACCCGATATTGTGTACAACACACGCTATCGAGGAAGGTCGCGATTGCGTGTAATGCAAGCCAAGTCAGGGTTGCGTGTTGTGAAAGAATCCTTCATTGTTTCGTATAACAGAATCCAACCATATTTCATTTATACATTTAATATATATATATATATATACTCAATGTTGCGTAGAATAACTATTATCAAAATTGTGTGTAACACGGTCCAAGAATAGTGTTGCGTATACTGCAAGCTAATACGGTGTTGCGTATAGCGCAAGGTAATCTTGGTGTAGAATACAACATAAGACGTTAATGAAATTAAAATAATATTTTTCATAAAATATCGGGGTGTTACTTTCTACCCCCCTTAAAATGAATTTCGCCCTCGAAATTCGTCGGGGTTATAAATGGTTTACTATTTGAAAGTTTCTTTGATAGAAACCCACATCGTAAAAAGGAATACCCAAACTTATCTTTAAAAAACAAAAGTATGAAACGTAACAGTTACCCAAATAAACTAATCACTGGGTTTCCACATAGGTGAAAATATGGATATGGAAGAGAAATCTAACCATCATGTTTTGATGGAGAGTGGTAGAGAACATGGCTATGGAAAAGCTAGCAATCACAAAGCCATAAATTTGTGATGATCTAGGGTATCATCTGATTCATCGGATATAAGGGCACTAGGACAACATTTTTGGTTTTCAAGATCATTTCCCTAAAGTTGAAAATTTGAATTAAAATAAATACTTACTTTATTTTGGTACAATCTCACTGTTGTTCGTGCCTTGAACAATTTCCACTTCATCTCTTAAATAAATGAAGTTGAATTTGTTATTCGTGAAGTGTTAGCAGATCATGTGATAGAATGATGGGTCATTCCATCTGTCTCAAACAAAAGGTTAGCAAAAAAGATTATATACATAAGTCGATCTATAGTGATATTAATCATATATGGTTCCTAAAATGGACTTATACATCATATTTCATATAGCTTAATATAATAAAACTAGTTTCTACTAAACAGGGACTTCCAGTAGGCCAGTGGTAGGCGATAAAGGCCAGTCGCACTTCGGTTGTGGGTTCGATTCCCACAGCCTTGTCCGAAGCGATGGGCTGTCGCCCATCCTGCAGGTTGTCCTTTTTCTAAAACTACGTTACTATAACATCCCATCAATAATATCGAAAATCTTCTATCCTTAAACAATACTAACTTATGTCCAACATAATCCAGTCTAATATTTAGGCTTATACATAATACTGCAGTCCACTCTCATAATATAGTGACAACGATTACCAGAGATTTAATACTGTCGTTAATCCCCATATATCATAAGATATGTCTTGTTGGTCACATTCCAAACATTCAAAGGCCTTAATCATGTATTCTCTTGAATACCCATTGAACCTTAGTGAAAACATGAATGCAGTTAAAAGTTAACTCTTTCCACATACCAAAATCCAAAAATTCTCTATACTCAAACCATGATATAACCTTCTCCTTATATCAGTCATGAGCTCATGAATACAATCAAACACCTCATTATCTTATTATTCCTTCATTATGCGCATATCATCTAAATTCCAAAAATATCTGAATAACCTTTCATGGATAGTGGTACCATTAATCATACACTTTCATAACTCAAGGAAAGACAACAGTGTAACAATCCTTAGATGTCTCTTTATTCCATAGTACCATGAGATTTCTTATATAACATTACACATGATAAACATGTAATCATTCCACTACATTCTTAAACCATTGACTGAGCTTCAACAATTCTTTCATCTCACATATCATTTGTAGTCTCTTCATCATCATCAACATAAATACTTCCCATATGACCATACTGATTATCTTCATGAGACTTTCCCTTAGGGCATTGGTTTGCATAATGCCCGTACATTCCACATTTAAAACATTTAACCATTGTTGATGTCGTAGCAATACCATTATCCTCATCCATGGTGTTAACTGAACCTTTTCCTTTGCACTTACCTGCTTTGTGTCCTTCTTTTCCACACCCAAAGCATCTTCTAGTTCCTTTGAAACATTTTCCTTGATTCCTCTTCCCACATGATTTACATAGGGAAAATTGAACTTTCTTTCCCCTATGATCATCATGAAACTCCATCTTTCTCTTATTAGTCGAGTCAGGAAACTTACCAAATTTTACTTTATTGATCATATTATGAGATTGCTGATTCGGCATAATAATGATGTTTGGACTTCCAAATCCCATTTCATTATGAAGAATATCATTCCATTGTCCATCACATCCTCCATTATCATGAATCATCTTGTTTCCAGCCATTTTCTAAAACCCAAAAAAGAATAGTGTGAGAGGCAAAAATCATGCTAGGGAAAACAACAAAATAAAGGGGGAGTACCTTCAATATCTAACATCTTAGGTTTAATTCTATGATCGTTAGCGTAGTTCTAGTACTATAACCTATACGTATACCTAACCTTAGGGACATCTCTAGACATACCGTAGAAATATCTCTAGGGATCTCACTAACGTTTTCGCATCCTAGTTTCCAAAGGTTGACTAAACCTTTCCTCTGATACCAACTGTAGAGACCCGAAGCCTGACTTACATGGACATTACATTACATTTGCGGAATACTTAGTACATAACAAAAACACACACACAAGGATCGTAATAGTTTAGTGTCTTTGGAAACTCGGAACGTAATCTTCTAATCGTGGTGAAAGATCTTCAAAATCTCTCATAAAGATCTTCCTTTTTTTTACCTAAAACCTTTCTTTATATCCTGGGGAAAAGAAAACATAAAAGGGTGAGCTCAAATGCTCAGTAAGGGTAAACAAAATAAATATCAATCACATCGTATTCATAAGAACATAACATTTTGGAAATCATAACCTGCAAAAGAGAGCATAATTTCATAACATGGGATAAATCATGGTAGTGAAATGTAATCACAATAATCATAACATAAAACATGAAACTTTGTGGCATTCACACATAATCATAGAGAATCATTTCTTGTTAGTCAAGACTCATTGCCAAGACTATCTTAGTGGACAAAGTCCCTTTCTGAATCGAGTAACCCTCGTTTCAGTCCTGTTTCACTGAACCGGTATAACCTACAGTTCCAGCCCTGTCTATCTCATGAGATATAAAATCTTTACCCAATGAATTGGAGGGAGATATAGGTCCCACCCATCTCATAATGATACCATTGTTATGTGTGCCACAAAATCATAAATCATACATCATTGCATAACCCATGTAATAAAAATGGGATTCTTAAACAACATGACATCATAAAACCATTCATATAAGATAAAGGAATTCATAAACATAATTCCATCACAAAATAGTCAAATCAATGTAAAAATATGGATAGAAACAGAACCCTTTATTATCTTAGATGGAAAATAATTTTGATAAAACACTTGAATTGAATTCTTGAGGAAAATATCCTTTCTTCTTCAAAATCAATTTCTTTTCACAAAACATCATGAAACTTTAAAAGAAATAGATTTTATTGAAAATAGTCATGAAATATTTTAGAGGAAGCTTCATGAAAATAAGGCTTTATAAAACAGTAGAAATCCGTTCGTGCCGTATAAGTTAAAAAAAAACATTCTTTGTACTTTTGTCGAAAAAGTCAAAATGTACCTCGTACGAAAAACGACAAAAGATTCCTTTCATATCTTTTACTAAAAACTCACCAAAGGGTAGAATTGGATTTAAACAATTGTAGGTGGATGTAAATAACATTACATATTGAGGAAACATAGATGTGGATGATAAAATACACCCCAGTAAATACTAAAGTATAAACAATCTCGGATAAAAATGAGATTGTGATATTTCCCTTACCTTAGGTCCAATTTGCTTTGTACTTGTCCGAAGCTCCTGTATAATGGTTTAAATAATGTTATTGACTTATTCCAGAATCATACATATTGATATGATATCATATATGGTCATATTCTTAGCTTCTTGATAGTAATATTTCATTGTTACTTGTTACTCGGGTCTTTATTGCCTTTTGTTCTTATGCGTGTTTTGCCGAATACATTCTTATTCTTCTTTTAAGGTTATAGATACCTTATATCCAGAATGGTATTAGTGTAACATATATCATATTTATTCATTCAATTTATATAATTACTATGTAATGATGATCATGTAGAACAAGTCGCATCACATCGTGGAGACGGTATTCCGTACGTACGCACGAGTGATGATATCGTTCCTATGATCGTGGAACTGTATTGGAGTATATATATATTATTTCAGTATCAATATTACTTTATAATAATCATAAATAGTTACTCATTACACCATTATACCCATCCTTTTAAAGTGATGGTGGAAAATAGATTACACCACGGCGTGGAGACGGTATTCCGTACGTACGCACGCGCGGTGATTTCATTTTTCCGTAGGTTGGATAGAAGGTGAATTAGGGTTGTTTCATATTTATAATAACATATCAGTATGTAAGTAATACTGATGTTATTACTTTATCATGAAACAACTAAATAAGAAGAAGTTGAAGAAGAAAGAAATTGAAAAGATCGGTAATGGATATTACCTCTTCTTTGGAACGCTTCTTTGAATCCTTCACTTAGGGAACTAAGATTGGTCTTTGAAGAAGACCAGGACCTCTAGGACTATTCTAGGGAAGTGGAGAAGGGATTTTTGCAGGGTTTGGCCGAGCTTGAGTTCTCAATTTGGTGTGAGGAGGAGGGGGAGGAGGTGCCCTTTTATAAGGGAGGAGAGGGGCACCTTAGGAATTCTTAAAAATATTAATTTATAATAAATCTAACCCCACATAAAAACCTCCAAAAATGACTCATATTCAAAGATTATATGAGATAGGGTTGTAATCTCATCAACAAGTCAAATTTAGACATGTTTGGATCTTATTTTAAACCTTATCATTTTGATTTATCCTTATTTAATCTATTTAAGTTTATTTGTGGTAATAAAATTCTAAATTTTAAATTATAACAAATAATTACTTATTTGTTGTGAATTTTCCATAATTGTTTACTTTATAACATTATAGACCATATAAATATAAATTTATAATTTTTAAATATTTTTGTGATTTTTAAACAATTTTATAATATGTTATTTTTGTAAAATAACAATAGTGTCAATTTTGACACTATTCATTTATTTGAATTTAAATAAAATATATACAGAAGATATGTTCGAACTAAAAGATTTAATATATTAATAAAAGGTCATATGTATCTATAAAATTAGTTTATCACATTAAATAGTTCATATAATATTTATTTTATTATTTTTAAAACCATTTATTTGGTTTATCTCTTAATAAAATAATTACACATCATTTTTGTATAATTATTTAATATACTTATTTGTTGTATAAAATTTAAAATAAAATTCTATGATGAAGATAAATATATTAACTTTCACAATAATACTTTTACTCGAATTTATCATCTTAAAATCACAATATTTAAATTGTTATATTTATTAAATTATGAAGGTGACAACTTTGGCATCATTTAAAATAAAATAATATAAGAGTCATAATCGCTTTTATAAGGCTCCAAATGGTCAAATATTCGACCATTGGATGCTTATGGTTTACATTTACATGTACAATAAGTTTCGGTTAGGTATTTGTGCATTTTATGGTCACTATTAGTTTAAAAAAAAACATTATTCTTGATTTTTCACTAGATAAACAATTTCTGCATCACTATTGTGTCATAATTAATGATAATTATTTAATCCCTAAAAATTATAAATAAATTTATATGATGTAGATAATTTCATTAGATTTCTGTAGACTATTCATGTTCGAAGTTTCATGAAGTTTATCACTAAATTAAAATTAATATACTTATAAAATTTAATAGAGTGACATGTTGTCACTTTCTTTGGTTTTAATAATAATTAAGTTATTTTCATGGACAAATATTCATTAAATGATTCTAATCTGACCCTTAGGTGATATGGGTCGACTTTTAGTCATCCAATAGGATTTTGACATTTGTTAGGGTAATTTTAAAATATTATATTTACCCTTAATTACCCTATTTACCTTTAACTATGGTAAATAAAATTTACCGTAGTTACTATTCATAATTCCCAAAAATAAAAAGTAGCTTATTAACATAATTTGGACCCACTGATTCCAAATATGGAATCCATTTTTTAAAATTCTATACACAGAAGTTGCAGAAATTAAATTAAAATTAATCCCGTTGTCGAATAAAAACGGGTTTTTGTTTAAAACATTGCAAAAGATTGAATTGATTTAACCTACGAATTCAAGGTAAAATCAATGCTAATGACATACATTATATTAAATGGTAAAAATATATTCTATTTATACTTTAAAACCATTCAATATTATAATTTAACCACATAAGATATTACGATGAAAAAAGTTGTTTTTAATTAAAATATAGCGTGTTTTTACTATTCATTAAAATGTGAAAGTTACCAGAATAATATGAAAAATTTATCCAAAGTAAATTTTTATTTCTTGATTCCAAAGAAGAATTTTATTTTGTCAAATTGAACTTATAAACATGTCAAAAAATAGATTTAAAGTGGGTGCGCCATCAAAAGGCGGCAAAACTGCATTTTTTTGAAAAATACTTATTTTACCCGAAAAATTTATTTTGTTCTTATACCATGTTCTAGAAATGTGTAAGATGAATAATAATGTTATAAAATTCAAAATTTAGTTAATACTATTCATAACGGCTAGTTCATGACAATATTATAATAATATAACATTGTTTATTAAAACCCGGTATTGTGTACAACACACGCTATCGAGGAAGGTCGCGATTGCGTGTAATGCAAGCCAAGTCAGGGTTGCGTGTTGTGAAAGAATCCTTCATTGTTTCGTATAACAGAATCCAACCATATTTCATTTATACATTTAATATATATATATATATATACTCAATGTTGCGTAGAATAACTATTATCAAAATTGTGTGTAACACGGTCCAAGAATAGTGTTGCGTATACTGCAAGCTAATACGGTGTTGCGTATAGCGCAAGGTAATCTTGGTGTAGAATACAACATAAGACGTTAATGAAATTAAAATAATATTTTTCATAAAATCTCGGGGTGTTACAGTGTCCGGTTATTAGAGGCACTCCGGGATGGAGTCCGGTTACAGAGGCTCTCCGGGTTGGGTTCCGGTTACAGTTATCCCTTAGGTCTTGGTACGAGGCCTTGACACAGAAATTAAAATTCGGCATAATGCATTCCATCATTATGAAAGTGGTTAGTGATATTGCATGTGATTATTTGATTAGTAGAATATCCATGTGAATAAGTAAATGGAATTATTTCATTTTATTTCTGCCATATTATGCTGAAGTTCAATTTTAAAAGGCTTTTGTTTTAGCTTTATACATTGCCTTAAATGTTTATGGTTATTTATGAAAGTTACCGCTGTATTGCTTACCCTTACTGAGTATTTGAGCTCACCCCCTTCTATGTTTTATTTTTCCCAGGATTCCAAGAAGTGTAATGTGATTGATATGCAGGGTTAAACCAAGGGAATAATGGAGTTCATAAAGATTATTTATGTTGTTTTGTACGTCATAAAGTGAAAATGTAACATTCATGTATTCGATCTATTTTTCCAAGACTGCTAAACTGATCGGTCTTTCGGGACTTGATTCCTTGTAATCATGCCAATGTATTAAAATAATGCACCGACTCTGGGTAACTGGGGTCGGGGCGTTACAATCTCTTTCATCTCTTGAACAACACTCGAACCAACTATGGACCACTCTCCCAACTCTTCCCAGTACTATGGATATCTATATGGATTCCCATATAAATAAATGTATGGATCCGTCTTTATCACATCCTGATAACAATTGTTATAGGAGAAATCAACAAAAGGAAAATTCATTTCCCAATATCCAATGAAATCATGTGCATGATTCTGGAGAGTAACCTCTAGAAAATTGACTTCCCTCTCTCTCTATATATCCATCTATAGATGATAATGTGTTCATAATTTACCCTGGAAAACTACTGAAACCTATAATGATTTACAAAACCTAGATTTCAACCTCAGATCACTTTCTGAAACAATTATAGAGGGAACCTCATGAAGTCTCAAAAAATCTAAAACATACAAGTCTGTGAGTTGTTCCACTTTCATTACCTCATTAATATGAAGGAAGTGCACATATTTTTTGAGTTGATCAACAACCACCCAAATAAAAACCTTCTTGCAAGGAGTTTTTGGCAAACCAATAAAAAATTAATGAAAATATAATCCCACTTCTATACTGGAATGTTTAATGGCTAAAACAACCACACAGGTCTCTAGTGCTCCTCCATAATTCTATAATATGTAAGGAATCTTGAATCAAAAACCGTTATCAACTATATCATCCATTTAATCTTGCAATAACACCTCATGTCAGGATTTCACACGTTCAATTCAAGAGGTAGAAATTTTTTTTTTACCTAAAAATGAATATCAATAATGGTAGCGGCGGCGGCGGAGGAAGCGCCAGAGGCGGCGGCGGAGGCGGCGACGACGGTTGAGGCGGCGGCGGTCGCGGCAGCGGGGGCGGGGGCGGAGGCGGCGGCGGTGGCGGAGGAGGAGGAGGACGGGGAGGAGGAGGACGAGGTCGCAGCGGATGAGGGGCCTGGTTCAACTTCCGTGAAATCTTGATCGTGTGCGAGCGAGGATGGCCTATTAGGGTTATTAAATAAAAACTGATGGAACCTTTATCAGCGCTCATTAAAAGCGCTGATAAAGGTATGTTTTATCAGTTCTAAAATAAAAGCGCTGATAAAACACTCATTTATCAACGCTTTTTTAGCGCTGATAAAGAGATACCTTTATCAGCGCTAAAAAAAGCACTGATAAAGGGTACACCTTTATCTGCGCTTATTTTAGCGCTGATAAATGTAACATTTATCAGTGATTTTAGAAAGCGCTGATAAAGGCATACCCATTTATCAACGCTTTCTATTTAGCGCTGATAAAGGGCAGTGCTTCCCTTGCCCTGTTTTGTGGTAGTGTAACTGAAGTTGGCAGCAAATGAGTAGCCATATCTATCTGGCTGCAACTTTAGAGGAAAGTGTTTATTAAATTATATTTATGATTTTGGAAGCCGAGACTTCACTCAATAGATCAAGGAGCCGCGAGTTAATGTAGTTGACCAGTCAAACGCCTACCTTGAACTCTCCGAATAATGGCATAACCATATGAGGAGAGGCTCAAGGATCCTATCCCCTAGAATACTCAAGCAAAAAAGTATTCTGCTTATAGTGCATAGAGTTCCTATAATTCGATAAAATAGTGGGAGACATTTAATGATTTAATTAATTAATCAATAATGACTAAATTGATAATCAAGATAAATGTATAACCTGCTAGTTTTATTTTGTAGAAAATGACATGTAATACCACAAGAGACTGCGATAATATTGGACAAAAAAAGTCTAAACTGGCACGAGTTTCCAACAAGTTGTACAAACGCTTGCATGAAGTACTACGATATCGGAAATTTAAGGTGCTGGTGCCCCAATACTTGTTAAACTATCTTAGGAAGTGAGAGTGTAAAAATGATTACAAGAGACTCATGTATGATGTATATGATGGTTTTGTCATAATGCCATCACCAACGTCTGATGTGAGTTGTGGATACAAACATCGAGACATCGATAATTTTACATGCTGTCTCATCTTTGAGAAGCTTGCAAGGAGAAAGTGAAACACTGATATAAAGCGGCGATTACATTGGATATGTGTCAATTGAAAGATGAATCACGATCTTTCAATGTATCCTTTTATCATATCATTTTCATCCAATTGATCCAATTTCATTTAAGAATACAAAACGAAGAGTTTGGAGAAAAATGCTCATTAACTATTGGGTAAGGTTTGCCAAGTAAATAAGAAATTAAAGAATAACATTTAATTCTTATGGTGAACAAGTTGAAAGGTAAGATGAAAAATCCATATGATAAGTGTGACGTCAAAGGAATCTTTGCAACGCCCTTTAAAAGAGAGGTATTAAACATGAGGTTATTTGCTTCGCATATCATGAAATAAATCTATGGAAGTTTAATCATGATGAATTGAATTAAAGAAGAAAGCAATTTCTTCTTCTTTTGGTATATTCATCAATATAAAATGTAATATTTTAGTCATACTTCTTGGGTATTAAATACAATATGACTATCACATGTGTATTGTAATACAATAACCAAGTATAGAAACATTACAAGAAGTAAGACATGTAAGTGGCTAAGAAAAGGTGGTTCCTATGTCAGTGGTAAGAAATACACTACTTTTATATTGCCAAGTTTAACGATTCTAGTTGAACATTTTGAGTATCACCAAAACATTTATTTCAAATGTCATTGGGACACAATGCGACATTATTCTGGTTTAGGAATAAATGTTGTTTATGGTGTTTCATACTCAAAAAATAGTTCAGTGTTACATGAATCATAGACAATACTTAATATATAATGTAAGTCCTATTTACCCAGTTGTGGAAAGATAATTATTTGTTAAGTAAAAACTAAAATTGGACGTCAAAGATATATCCAGTTTGGTATTTAGACTCAGTGGAGCTAAACACCTTATGTATTATCAACGTATATACTTATTTAGTTTGGACAAAGAAACCTTTATAAATAAAAGTATGCTAGAAATATTTCAGAATTAGTTCATAAATAGAGCATAAACTATTCCAAGGGTAAGCTAGTGGTAAATATACTTCATTAGATTCATTTAAGTGTTTATTAAGGAATGTGAAAGTGAAGTATGATATATGCATGGTCAGAAGATATGAGTTTCTTTAGGTTGACATGTCAAAGAATATATTGACAAAACATTCATTGATCATGAAAATGTAGCATGGAGTAATTCCTAAATTTATATTTCCTTATACACATCAGAGTCATGATGTAAGTAAAAAGAGTTTAAATGCTGCAACCTATATATGCATTGTAGAAACTTCAATTATATTTCAAAACGTGCTTCACAAATAAGGGTGATATCCCATAACCACATGATAACTATCATGAAAAATGGATTTCATATGAGTTATAGTATCATAGAAATCCATTATGTCATAAAAAAATGTGTTTAGATACAAAGAGTTTGTTAGGATATAAACAAACTTGTGTCAAGTAAAACAAAATGCGCATCTAAAGTAATTATCCTAAAATTTTCTTAGGATATTGAAGAAATTCCTATGATAGAAAGGTTATAGTCAAGCAATGGACTATATTTCTATATAAGGGTGAATATATCTATCTGAGATAGTAGGAACAAGATTGACATGAGTTATTCAATGCTAGATATGCACAAATAGTTGATATGGAACAAGTTCCATAAGAACATATGGAAAGAGAATGTTCCAGTGACACATACTACGTAGGAAGGTTAAAACCATAGTGATAGTTTAATATTCATTGTGGCTGGTGATAAATTATTCATTGGGAATAATAATTCCTACTATTGAGTCTGAAGTCTTACTTCTTACTTTTCCATTCCTTAGTTTTGGAAATCACAAATACCTGCTTAAAACTATGTTTACTAACTTTTTATATCCCAAGTGTTTTAGTATGTTTTTGTAGAAAACATTACTTTATAATTCACATAGAAATAATTCTAATATAAAAACTGGGTACAACCGCGAAAGCAGCACACAACGCAAGGAAGAAAATTACATTAAATTGCAAGCCCGAGGACTTGACCCCAAGACCTGCCCCTCACCCCCCCAAACCCATACCACCACACCACCAACGGTGGGGCTAATTCTAATATATAACACATATAAAATTTTATTATTCAATCTGATCCATCAGACTGAATGTGCATCCGATTAATCGGACTAACCTTTGTTCTGACCGGTGATTAGACTGATGACTGACAGAAGTCTTGACCATCAGACCGACCTTGGTATCGAAATATCAGACTGACACTTATTTAGTTCATCAGATTGACAACCAATAATGAAGTCCATCAGACTATTCGAAGTTTATAATCAGAGTATATAAATTTGTTTCTATTGGATGGAATATAAAATAGCATTTTAATGGTGCTAAACTAAACAACGCCAGAAATTCAGTTATATATGATCCATCAAATGCAAGATGTTCGAGGTCGTTGCAACCAACTCATAAATATGACCGTTGGATCTTCGCTTATAAATATGAGGTCATTTGAAGAGATGAAAGCTGATGCATTCACAACTCAAGTCGTTTAAAAATTTCTCTGCATGAACACCCCATTCCTAGTCTTTTTAATTCTTTATAGAGTTGAAGTTCTAAGGAATCCTTCTAAGGATTTTAATCCCTTAAGAACTATTTGATTTTGTAATCACATATTCGATCGTGGTACTGATCGAGGGCTTTCAGGGACAAGAAGATGGTGATTCTAATCCATCCGATTGTGGGATTCTGGGGCTAGGAAGACAGAGTCCGATCATCACATCAAAGGTTTCTGAGGATAAGAAGACAGATCCATATCGATCATCGTATCGAGATCTTTCCTGGTAAGGAAAGACAAACCTTACAATAGGTATAAAACTGTGGATACTTTTAGTCAGGGTTACTGGCTACCTTAACTCTTAAGGTTATAGAGTGAATTCTTTTATTAATCTTGTAAGTCATTCTTAATAATACGAGCTTTGTATTTTTTCTTGTTATTAAAAGTCAATATTTCTGTTGTGCATATATTTTAGAAAGTAAGTTTTTACTTATATTTCTAATATTTGTTTTATTGGATTGTTAGTGATACTGATAAACTCTGATATAATCGGGAAATTATTGAATTCGATTCTGACACTCTGATAATTGGACGATACTTAAGTCTGATATTTTTACTTAAAGTGGTATTATGTTTTTGTTTAGTTTAATTTTTAAACTATAATTCACCCCCCTTGTAGCCATCACAAACTCTTACGATCCAAAAATTGGTATTAGATAAAGCTTTAATACTTTTGCTTGTTGAGTTTTTTACTTTCTTTATCAACTGTAAGTTTATTAAGTTTTGATATAAACTACTTGTTTATAAACTTTTTAAACTAACGTGTTCATAGAAAATAGTTTCTATTATTTTTAAAATGGAAGGTCTTAATGTTGAAACTTTAGAAAATCTGAATCCAAGTTGACTACTTATAAGTACTGGAGAGATAGGATGAGAACTTTTATTATCAAACCAAAGTTGATAACTTTGTAATGCTTAATAGTGATTACAAGATACCTAGAAAAGAAGTTACTACTTTTACTAATCAAGAGAAACGAGAATATCAATTGAATTATAGAGTAAGGAATACTCTTTTATGTTCTATGACAAGGAATATATATAACCAGATATCTTCTTGTGAAGCTGCTAATATCATATGGAAAAATTTAGAAATTAAACATTTTGGTACTTTCAAAGTTTTTGAGACTAGAAGAGTTATGATGAGAGAAAAATATTAAACATTTGATTTCCTACATGTAGAATCAGTAACAAAAATGCATCAAAGATTTATGAATATTTTCAACAGTTTGCATTCTCTTGGAGAAAAAGATCTTACTGATGAAATTTTGGTCAAAAATATTATAGAGATAATACTGAATGAATGAGAATCCAGAAGAACCGCTTTGAATGATACAAGGAATATTACTAATCTTACTTTAGGTGATCTTATTGGTTCTTTTATGTAATATGAAGGTAGATTGAAAAGATATTTTGAAAAAGTGAAAAGGAAAAACAGTGGAGTTGCTTTTGCAACGACTTCAAATGTTCCCACTAAATCTCAATCAGCTGAAAAAGTTGTGAAATATTTAAAGAAAAATAAATTTATTGAATTCGATTCTAGTTCATCAGCACCTTCTGAGAATGAGTTAAAAAACCTTGCTAAAAGTATGAACATGATTGTTGCAAATCAAGATTTTCAATACAGATACAAAAAGATTCATAAGGATAAAAATGATAAGAAAGACTCTAATGAGGTTACTTTTTATGAATGTAAGAAGACATGAAACATTTGACCGGATTGTCCTAAGATGAAAAGGAAAGAAAAAAAAGAAAGAAATACATAAAAAAACACAAATAAGTATTACAAGTCTAAGAGTAATAATAGTATAAAAGCTTATGATACTTGGAGTGTAAGTAGAGGAGATAGTTCTTCAGAAATTTCTTTGGACAATAATAATTCCAAACAAAGGAATATTAGACTTTTTTGCTGAAATACCTATGGTAAATAAATTTCTGATGGAAAAGGTACACACTGTCGAATCCCTTACTAATATTTCATTAAATGAAAATTATCCTAAAAGTGATAATAAGAAAAATTCTAAATCTTCTTATGGAAAATATTCCTCACCTGAAGAGGGTAATACTCTACCTAGTTATGAAGAGGTATCTAGGTTTTCAAAACTTCTAGAAAACGAAAATTGTAAAGTTTGTCAAGGAAGATTCAAGAATAACTATTTTAACTAATGAAATATGAGATCTTTATAAAGATCTTGATTTTTTTTGAAAAGATACCTTTTCAAAAGATATTGAAAAAGTTATTTCTGAGAAAAATAATTTACAAATTTATTTTGTAAAAATCAGTTCTAATACCATTTCTAATGAAGATAAGAACTTAATTTTCAAACATAAGTATGCGATTTCTAGTTTGAAGAAACTTATCGAAATTTACCTTTGGGAAGGAAAATTTTGATAAGATGTATAAACAAATTATACCTTGTACTAATATTTTTTGAATGGGTTATACAAATAAAAAACCCGTTTTTAATAATAATTACTTTGTTCCTAAAAGTGATCCATTTTGCACAAAATTTAAAAGTGGTGGACATTGGAAGAAAGATTGTTCTTTAAACTGAGTTCAATATTTAGGTTTTCATAAAGCATATTTTTCTAAGGAAATGACATTTGCTCAATTTAGTAATGTTGGAAAAATGTGGATACCTAAAATATTACTTTCTAATGAAAACAGACCTAAGATGGTTTAGGATCTGAAACACTATTTTTTTTGTTTTTAGGAAAACAAAGAAAGTACCAACAATAAGAACATTTGATACATGGATAACATTTTCTCTAGACATATGAATGAAAACAAATATTTCTTTAAGAATATTATCAAGATAAAAGGTAACAAAGTAACTTTCAAAGATAATGATCAAGGAGGAATCATTGGTATAAGTAACATTGTTTTTCTTGGAAAAGATCTTATTTCAGATGTTTTATTTGTTACAGGACTTAAGCACAACCTTATCAGTTTAAGTCAACTATGTAACGAGAGTTATCTTGTGAACTTTAGGAATGATAAGTGTACTGTACATAGTTCAAAAGACGAGTTTATTCTTTATGTCAATAGACATGAGATTGTTTAAACTTTAAACTTAGAAGTCCTTAGGAGCCAAGACTTACCTTGTCTTAGTGTAATGAAAGATCAATCTTGATTATTACATAGAGGTTAAGACACTATAACCTTATAACTTTAGCTAAGTTGACTAAGAAATGTCTTTTAAATGATATACTGAAACTTAGGTATGATTCTTTAAAATTTTATGATCCTTGTCAATATGGTAAACAACATAACTCAAGTTTTAAATCTATTAGTGAAGTTTCAACTTCTGATACTTTACAGTTAGTGTACATGGACTTATTTGATCCTACACAAACTGAATGTATTGGTGGAAGATACTATGTATATGTTTTAGTTGATAACTACACTAGATACACATGGGTCTATTTTCTAACAATAAAATCCGAAGCCTTTATTTATTTTAAAATTTTTGTATCCATAATTAAAAATGAGAAAAACCTCTCCTTGATAACTATTTATAGTGATCACGACGAAGAATTTGAAAATTTTGATTTTAAAACTTTTTGCAGTAAGAAAGGTATTGAACATAACTTTTTTGCACCTAGAACTCCACAAAAAAATGGTGTATTTGAAAGAAAAAATTAAATTCTTCAGGATATTACTAGAACCATGCTGAGTGAATACTTAGTTGCTAAATTTTTTTGGGTTGAAGCAGTTAATAATGTCTTCTATACTATAAATCGAGTTTTTATTAGACCTTTTATTAATAAAACTCCTTATGTGTTGTGGATAGGAAGAAAACCAAAATTTTCTTACTTCGTATTTGGATGAAAAATATTCATCTTAAATACTAAAGATAACTTATATAAATTTTCTCTAAAATATGATGAAGGAGAAATGCTTATAGAGTTTTCAACAAAAAACACACGTACTATTGAGAAAATAGTTCATGTTAAATTTGATGAAATCTATCCCTTTTTTTTGAACAACCCCAACCTACATCTTCCGATGTTATTTCTAAAACTGATTTTCAACCTATAGTTGAAAGTTTTTCTCATAATGAAATAACCCAAGAATATGTTTATGAAGTTATTCCTCAGGAATATTTTCAACCTATTGTTAAAGAATAGACTTTTGAAAACCCAAGAAATCAGTTGTTTCTTAGGAATCATCCCGATGATAATATCATTGGTTATGTAGATCAACCAGTTAGGACTATGGGTTCCTTGAGAAATGAAATTGAACATTTAGATTTCTTATCCAAATTCAAACCTAAAAATACCGATGAGGCTTTAGGTGACGAGGATTGGATAAAATCAATGTAAGATGAACTCAATGAGTTTGAAAGGAACCAAGTTTGGACTTTAGTTGAACGACCTAAAGATACTTCTATAATTGGAGTAAAATGAGTTTTTCATAATAAGTGATGAAAATGAAATAATAGTTAGAAATAAATCTAGACTTGTTTCTAAGGGATATAATCAACAATAGGGAATAAACTATGAAGAAACTTATGCTCTGGTAGCAGGACTTGAGGTTATTTGAATACTTTTAGCTTATGCAACATTCTTAAATTTTAAACTTTTTTCAAATAGATGTGAATTGTTCTTTCCTTAATAGATATGTTTAGGAGGAAGTTTATGTAGAAAAAACCCCTGGTTTTGAAAATAAAAATCATTTAAAACATGTTTATAAACTTACAAAGACACTTTATGGACTCAAACAAGCCCCTAGAGCTTATATGATAGGTTAACTGGATTTTTGTTACAAAACAATTTTGTCAAGGGAGCTGCAGATCCAAATCCTTTTATAAAAGAAGTAAATTAAAATATTATGATTGTAAAAATATATGTTGATGACATTATATTTGGTTTAACTAAAAAATATTTAATAGATTTCTTCATGGATCTTATGAAGTCTGAGTTTGAAATGAGTATGATGAGTGAGTTAACATACTTTCCAGGCATTCAAATTTCACAAAAACCAAAAAGAACCTTTATATCTCAACATAAGTATATAAAAGACTTACTTAAAAGATTTGGGTATGAAAATACTAAAAGTATTAGTTCTCATATCGGAACCACTAATACTTTAGATCTTGATGAGGCTGAGAAACTAGTTGATCAGAAAACTTTTAGTGGTATGATCAGAAGTTTACTTTAATTAACAACTAGTCATCCAGATTTAATGTTTTTAATATGCTTATGTGCTAGATATTAAGACAATACAAAAGAATCCTATCTTAAAGTTATTAAATGATTTTTTTGTTATCTTAAGGGAACTATGGATTTAGGATTATTCTATTTTTTTTGGAAATAATTTTGAAGTAAAAAGTTTTTTAGATGCTGACTTTGGTGGGTGTAGAATGGATAGAAAAAGTAGATTCAATAATTTTAATTTTTTAGGAGACTCTTTTAGTTTCATGGTCTTGTAAGAAACAACACTCAGTAGCACTTTCCACTGCTAAAACTGAATATGCGGTAGTTGGAAGTTGTTGTGCTCAAGTGTTGTGGATGCAACACACACTCACAGACTATGACATGAGGTTTACTAAAACTCAAATACTTTGTGACAACACAAATTCCATTGATCTAAGTAAAAATCCAGATCATCACTCACATGCTAAATACATAGATATAAGACACCATTTCCTTTAGGATTACATACTCAAAGGAGATATAATTTTACAATTTATCGAAATGCAAGAACAACTTGCTAGTATTTTTACTAAACCCCTTAGTTTTGATATATTTGAATATATTAAACAGAAGTGTGGATATAATATCAAGTTATTATTCATATCTTATTATTTTTTACCAAACTACTTACATTAATGAACTCCTTTTTACAGGACAACTGACGCGTCCACATACATTATTTAATTCGTGCAGGCTACAGTCAGATTAGATTATTATTCCCAAACTACACTTTCTACTAAGGAGTAATATAGTGATAGTGCGGGGTCGATCCCACGAGGATTAAACTAGATGACAAGAACCAAGCCTTTGAACCCTATGTGTAGGAGTTTTCAAAAATTGTCCGAGTTTGGGAGTAAACTAATGTTAAGGAATTTGGGATTAAGACCAGAGAGAGAAAAGTGACCAAGATCAATTTTAGGGTTTTGGTAGAAAGATAATCTTGGTCTTAACTTGGAATAGTCCTAAGGTTTAGGCTGCGAAGCAAGAAAATGTCACTAGTTGACTATGGTCAAATCAAATATATATATCCAAGAGGCAACTATTTCTTGGTTTGGAGATAACTAACAACCTAGATGCATTAATCCTAGCTTATATGATAGAAAATATCATAGGATAATGATCATATCCTACTCTATTCCAATCAGTTCAGGTTCATTCATTCAGACTTCCCATGGTTAGGGTTTCCTAAAAGAACTAGATAAATAATTTTTGTTTAACTCGATTACTAACCTTAGGATTACCAAGTTAAGAATTAAAGATTCATTAAGTTCAGACACCCATACTCTTGACCCCTACCCTAAGCGGTTTATCCACTCATAGTAGAATCGATCAAAAGTGGGTAAAGAATTGAAAACATATTTAACTTACCAATAAAAAATGAAATCAAGAAGTTAAGGATCGTACATTCAAGAACAAATAGTTTATAAATCAAATCAATCACAATTTAAACCAAACACTTACTTGAAACAAGGAACATGAAATAACACAACAAGGGTTCGTCATCTAACGATGGTTGAAATAGAAAACACACATAACTTGGTATCAGAGATGTAAAAGGATGGATAACACTTTTAAGTTGATCAATGATGCTTGAATATATTTAACATAATAAAAGGATTTGATAAAAGTTGAATTGAGAGAGAAGGGATAAGAGAGAAAGAAGAAATAACGGGGGAGAAAATGAAAATCAAAGAAGTCTGCTGAGGCTTGTCACTATTGTGTGTGACTGAGATGTAAATACTTAGGGTTTTACGTGACATGTAAACATGTCATTTCATGTAATTCCGATCCAAAATTTTCTCCATGAAGTTTGGATCCAACGCGAATCCCATCCTAAATATTCTAGATTTGGAAGTTTGACTCTTCTCATGACGTGCAACTGGCCTTCA
The DNA here is from genome assembly GCA_963277665.1 of Viscum album. NCBI lineage: Eukaryota > Viridiplantae > Streptophyta > Magnoliopsida > Santalales > Viscaceae > Viscum > Viscum album. The sequence continues at coordinate 1,615,615,446 of OY728136.1, read as the reverse complement.
CGACTTGTGACTTCCTTCGGCTGGATCTTTTAAGTGGGAATTGAAATTTAAATGTTACAATATGTGTATTAGAGATTCACATTGTGTAACAAATTCAGGGATTGTAATTCCTTCACAACTTACTTCACGAATTTTTTTAAAGATGACTACATGTCGTGTAAGTGAATTTCACATGTAATGATCATTTTTGGTCATTTTATTTAGATTTTCCTTTAGCATCTTAAAAACCTATTATATGAAATAATCGACACATACCTAGTTCATTATCGAGTAAAAAATGGATAATACTTAATTAAATGACTTTGAAAAGTATATACAATTTCAGCTTATCAAATTCCCCCACACTTGAATAATTGCTTGTTCTAAGTAAAAAGCATCTTAACATGATGACCAAAGGTAAGAAAATTTTAATATAGGAAACATTCATTATAATTAGGAAAATAAAACTAAGTGTAAGTAGAAAAATTTAGTCTCTAGAATCAATCATGCACAAAAAATCAGTCATGCCACATAGTTTAGTTCTTTTATACAAATTATTAACCTTTTAGTTATAATCTCAAAACTGTTTCTGAAATTCTACTCATTTTTCAATTTATCTCACAATGAATTTTCTCTCATCACTCAGGGTAAAATGAAATTGGAGTTATGCCTATACCCTAAATATATATTCCTAACCATAGGTTTGTATTGGTTCTACCATCTCCACTTTTTAAAGAAAAATACAAAATTAATCATGAGGGCTTCAACAAAATGGTTCAAATGACTCTGAGGCTGTGGGCAGGTGGGTAGAAAGTGAAAACAAGTTCAAAAGGATGGTAATATCTGAAGTATAATGCATGAATGTCGTGAACAATGTAATGCAATAATTCCTCTCATAACAAATTAAGTCCATGCTCCTAGCAACTCAAGGTGGATCCATGAATATATCAAATGAGTCCAGAAGGTACCCTATTCATTTCTCTTTCTTTTCTTATTATTTATTTTTCAAAATTCATGTCTAGGACAGATCTAACATCCATCCCCTAATGATATATGATCCTTCAGGGGATTCATCGGTCTAGAAATGGTGATTTTTGACATTCTTAATACACAACCCAATAATTTTTCCCTTTTTCTTTTTTTTATTTTTCAAAGGAAAAGGATAGGAATAAAGTGCCAAAAATTACACATAGAGAATACCAAATAATTTTGATAAGAACTACAATACATCTCCTCAGTCAAAACTTCCCGTGTTCGTTGGTTAAAAATTCCCCCCTCACTTATTCAAAGTAAAGTTATGAATAATACAAATAGTAGGGTATGAAGATATAATTAGCTTGGAATAGCTACATCCTACTAAGGTAATTCATGAAAACTTTGAGATAAATAAAGGAAAAATATAAGGTGGGTCTCAGGAAAAAGTGGCTCAACAAATATTGCCTCAATCATATTAAAATTGTATTTATTTAGTCATAGTCTCAATAAAACCTCAATGCAAGTTCTGATAAGTTTACATTTCCCAAGTGTTGCTCAAGAAATATGTCCAAAAAAGAATATCCAATCGTAGACTTAGAATCTTTTCAGGAATGAGAATAAACAAGAAAAACTAGAAATCAATTAGGGTATAAAATCAAGTAATAAGTTAATCAAGATCAATTTTAAAAATGTTGAATTTGAATTAAATTATTAAACTCACCAATCATTCTAAAAATCTAAACATGAGAAAAACATGGATTTGCAAAAATTTCCAACTTAACTTTTCCTTTTATTTAAATTAGTGCAATGAGTTTTAGGTACATGCTTCCAATGAAAATTGTATCATAGATAAATGTGAAAAAACAATAATCCTAGTGTATCAATATTGAAACTCAAGCAATACCCCCCCCGCACTTAAAATGAGACAGTGTACACACTGTCCTGGAATGTACTATGGGAAAGATATGACAAAAAATTGTAGACAAATGAAATGGAAATTTTGAAAAGTGATGCTACAGAATCGAGATCTCCCTGTAATGAGTGACATTCCATGTGAAAACTTGATCAATATTGATTTTTGAATTGGACTACCTACATAATTGGTTAGAAAGAAAAATCATGCACTGGATAAAACATTAGTCCACATGTTTTAAATATTTTGCAAATAGTAATATGGGAAGGTGCACACAATGAATAGTAAAGAATAGTGGATTAGATATATGCAGAAATATGAGTATAATATAGTGCCATTTGACCTATGAATAAACTAAAAACAAAAAAAAGACTAGAACATGACTGAGAACCAGAAAAACACATGAAAAATGGGTTTCCTCCCATTAAACGCTAATAATGACTTCATTAGTCAGATGGATGAACTAGAGATCAATCAGTATCATCTATCTACTTAGATCTATGCTGTATTATATAACTACTTATGGCTGTATCCTTTAGCTCTCGTGGTCATTTGGCAGGATTAATCACTTTAAGAGTGTACCAAACATGAACCTATGGTGCATAAGAAAAAGAATATGTGCTCGTCATGGTGGTGATAAATGATGAGTACGGATCTCTAGTGATAGATCCTCAATCTGGCACTCGACATCAACCAGATGCCGAGTCATCTGTAGAACAAGGGAAAATAGTGATGACACATGCACATCAATGACCATAGAAGAGGCAGAAGATCTAGACATGGATACTATGACCACATAATGAATTGAAAAATAATCTATGAAATATAAATCAAAAATAGTATCCCATAAATATATAAAAAGTGAAATGATACAAATATGAAAAGGAATACAAACAATAAAAAAATGAGTACCCAGAATGCGTACAAAAATGGGGGAGTGTATTGGGGTAAAATAAGAGTAATCAAGTTCATCAAGTATCTCATCTATAGTCCTCTCTTGAATAAATAGTGGCTACAAATGAAATACTTGGTCAATAACTGCAATGGAAGAAGGGGCTGGTGGATCAACTACTGAAGGTGGTGCCACGGTGCTGAAAACTATCTTAGTGGTGGGTGGTGGTGAGGTACCGATTTGAAGTATGACCTTGGACCTGCCATCTAGATCAATGAAAGGCACCTTATTGGATGGGGTGGCTACTTGGTCCTTGGACCTCTGGGCCTACTCTGGCAGAAACTCTTGCCAGGAAATAGGGTCTGTCAACTCAGATGGAATGTCAGCCGGGGTGGTGGCTGGGGCAGGAGTGGTGGATGATAAAGGGTCTACCGAGGCCGGTGGAGGCTGAGAGGCTATAGAGTATGATATTGGTGGAGGGGTAATGATGAAAGAGATCTATAAATGGGATGTGGAGGTGTTGGGTTATCCAAAACATATTCTCTAGGATACAAAAGTGCATATCCTAGAGATCTGGTGGATATGATGGGGTGGGTGGAGTAGTATGGCAGGTGGTGGCGGTTAGACCTAATGTGGTAGGATCTAGTGTAGGGTTGTCTTCATAATCTTTGGGTGCCTCATCAACAACCTAAAATAATCTCAGCACCCATCGATAGATGCTACCATCCTTGGTTAGTAGTAACATCTTGTGCAACAAGAGGAAGCCAATGGATTCTATGGGACCTAAGGAGGTGAGTGGAAGGGTGGTGTCAAAAACGTCGAGATGATGAGCTAAATGGGGGATGAAAGATCCACTCATTAGCATACCTTATGTCCATTGCAAATGTGCTCTGTAGTATAAGGAAAAATACGACGCCATGTTGATGGCAGGGTCACCCATGGAAGGAGCAAGGATGGAAACATCTAGTTGGCTAACACTATCACGAGACTCGAAATGAGCAAACCAAGCATGTGTCAATTCCCTATTAAGAATGCGGAGCACTGTTACTCCAAGCTATGTTGACTTTGTAATCCGAGGACCATGCTCAATGTGAGCGTCATGATAAATCATCCTCCAAAGTTTTTTTGAATCTGACTTGCATGGATCAAACTGCAAGGTGGGGAATACCTTTGATGTGGAGAAGTTATCGGTATAAATCCCGAGCCCTATGTCGAACTCCATGAAAGATATCTTGTGAGGTCGTCTTCCTAATCAGAAGCGAATACTATTGAAAACAACCTTGAAAGTGGAAAAGAACTCCAGGAACAGTTCCTGATAGATCTTTTCATGCACACCGATAATTGAGGAGATATGTAGGTGGTCGAGGAGATGGAGGACCTCCTAGATGATGTGAAGGCAGGTGAGGATGACCATTTCAAGAGTTTTATTGGTCCTTATTGGGTTTTCCTATAGAATGTTGAGTGAAACATGGTACTGGGGGTCTGAAAAATGTAGGATGGGGTGAAGGTGGGGGCGAGTGTCCTCATACAACCCACTGGAGGTCGACTGAGAGTCATCAGGGACTACTGGTGTTGTAGAGATCAAAGTAGAGGTGGAGGAGGAAGATTCATGAGGTGATGGAGGTGAAACACCTCTTCATCGCTTGACCAGAGGTGGATCATTGAATTTAGGCACAATATTAGTAGGAGGAGTTCACACTGTCTTCTTGCACACCATTACAGGAATATGGTTGGCTATGGAGAGGTGCAGACGAAGGAGGAGCAAGGGGGAGGAACAAGGTGGAGGTTGCAGGTGGGGATCGAGTGCGAGTGACAAGCGGTGAGAGAGGGGTACGAGGTTGGTAGGGGAGTGCATCGCGAACCCTAGGTTCATAACTTTAATAGACCATTCAATTAAACGATGTGTAATTATATACATGACATGTAATTTAGGAATTAAATAAATTTAGGTAGTGACAAGTATACATTGTGTATTTTGATTACACGATGTGTATTTGGTTCACTTTGCACAATTTGGAACCAGAGTTTGGTTCTTTGCTCCTATCACCGCAAGATATACTAAAGATTATTCTAACTTAATATAGCCTAAGGTGACCTAACTTGGGTTTCCTTTCAGTTAGTGCTTCGTTTAACATCGAGATCTTGACTCTTTTAGTGCTGAGATGAATTTCAAGGTGATGAAACATCCCTCACAGAAGGGTTCTTGATAGATTTTCAACCTTTGACCATTTACTTTGAATGGTGGTCCACCTTCTTTTTGAATCTCGATGGTCCCATAATAGAATAATTGAATAAACTAAAAGGGTCCTGACCATCTTGATTTTAGATTTCCAGGGAACAATTTTAATATTGATTTGTATAATAAGATCTTATTACCTGATATGAAAATTTATCGTGCTATGTGCTAATCGTGCCATTTCTTGGTTTTCTCTTTATAAACTATGGCATTTTCCTAAGAGTCCTTTTTCATCTCTTATAGTTCAAACAATTATAGCATCCTAACTTCCCCAACTTTTTGATAATCTGGATTCAACTTTTTAATTACCCAGTATGAGCAATGCTCTAGTTTGATGGGCAAATGGAAAGGCTTTCCATACACTAATCAGAAGGAGGTGGTACCAATGGGTGTTTTTTATGCAATGTGGTATTCCCATAGTGCATCATCTAACTTCAAACTCCAATCCTTTTGATTTGTGTTCATAATCTTTTCAAGGATTTTTTTAATTTCCCTGTTTGACAATTCAACTTGCCTGCTTATTTGTGGGTGGTAGGGAGTGCTTGTGTTATATCGGATTCCATATTTCTTCAGCAGTCATTTAACAGATTGATTGGTAAAATGTGTTCCCTGATCACTAATGATTTTTCTGGAAAATTCAAATCTTGAAAACACATTTTTCTTTAAGAAATTCATGACCACCTTCTCCATGTCATGAGTGGTAACTTCAGCTTCTACCTATTTTGAGATGTAGTCAATGCCAAAAAGGATATAAAATTTTCTATGTGAGTTAGGAAATGGACCCATGAAATCTATCCCCCATATGTCAAAGATTTCAACTTCCATTATTGGGTTTTGGGGCATTTTATTTATTTTTCTTATGGTTCCAGTTTGTTAGCACCAATCACAGCTTTGACAATAATCTCTTGCGTCTTGGTGAAGTGTAGGAAAAAAATCCCACTTTGTAGGATCTTTGCTATTGTGCGTTCTGGTCTATGATTCCCTTCAATTGGTGATGCACGAAACATATCTAACACACTTTGGATCTCATCCTCTAGGATACAACACCATAATAATCCATCAGCACAATGCTTAAAAAGGGGTGGTTCATCCCAGCAGTGGTGTGAAACTTTGACTAAAAATATCTTTCATTGTTGATAAGTGAGGTATGGTAAGAGGGATCCTACAAAGAGATAATTTTAAATGTATGAGAACCATGGGCGTCCCTTTATATTTTTGCTGAAGATAGTTTCATTAGGGAAGTCGACATCGATGTCTAGATTGCCATTATCCTTTATAAGGGGTAGTAGAAGTCGGGATAGATGGTCAACAACAAAATTTTCTGTTCCTTTGGTATCCTTGATGACGAAGTTAAATTCTTGCAGTAATAGGATCCATCGTATCAGTATTGGTTTGACATCATTTTTATTCATCAAATATCATAGGGCAACATGATCAGTGTACACAATTACTTTTGAAAAAACTAGATAGGAGCGAAATTTCTCGAAAAAAAAGACAACTAATAAGAGATCCTTCTCTGTAGTTGTATAGTTCACCTGAGCTTCATTTAGTGTGTGACTAGAATAGTAGATGGGGAAGAATATTCGACCGAATCAATATCCTAAAACAATTCCAATAGTGAATTCATCGGTGTTGCACATCAGCACAAACTTGTTTTCTTAATCTGGTGAAATTATAATAGGAGTGTCTACTAGGATTTTCTTTAAAGTGTTGAATGCTTGCTGAAATTCATTAGTGAATTCAAATAGAGTTTATTTTGATAACAGGTGTGTCATAGGGCGGGAAACTTTTGAAAAATCCTTCAAGAATTGATGATAAAAACCTTCATTCCCTAGAAAGCTTTGTATTCCTTTAACAGTGGAGGGATAAGGTAAATCTTTGATCACCTTGATCTTAGCGGGATCAACTTCCATGCCATCCTTGGAGATTTTGTGTCCAAGGACTATGCCTCCTTGGACTATAAAGTTGCATTTTCCGAATTTAAAACTAGACACTTCTCTTGACAGCGTTGCATGACTAACTCAAGATTACTTAGGCTGACCTCGAAATATCTTCCATAAATAAAAAAGTCATCCATAAAAATTTCTAATAATTCCTCTTCCATATCATGAAATATATGTGTCATGCACCTTTGAAAGGCCACCGATGCATTACACATACCGAACAACATGTGTCTGTAGGAGAAGATACCAAATGGGAATGTGAATATTGTTTTAGAGTAATTATCCGGGTTGAGTAAAATCTGATTGTATCATGAATATCCATAAAGGAAACAATAGAATTCATGTCCAACGAGTCTCTCCAACATTTGAACCATGAAGGGCAGGGGAAAATGATCTTTCTGGTTTGTCACATTTAGGCTTCTATAGTCCACACATAGTCTCCATCTAATGATGGTGCGATTAGAGATCATTTCATATTCATCATTTTTTTCAACTGTGAGCCTGCCTTTCTTTGGAACGGCCTATATCGGGATCACCCACTCATGATTAGAGATTTTTTTTTCAGTATTCAAAATTTTCAGTACTTTCTTCTTAAGTAACTCCTTCATTGGTGGGGTGAGTCACCTCTGGTGTTGGCGTTTGAGTTTTCCACCTTCTTCTAGTAAAATTCTATGGGTTCACAAAGTGGGATTGATCCCTTTGATGTCATCCACCCCCAGAGAATTGAATGCTTATGCATTTTTAGGAATTCAATCAATTTTTCCTCTTGTGACTTTGTCAATTCTAAGTTAATGATGACTAGCAGTGCAACATCAGTCTCTAAAAAAGAATACTTGAGTGTATTTGGGAAGGGTTTTAGTTCCAGTTTTGGAGGCCGAATGACTGAGGGAATGAATGGTGAGATACCATCCCTTGTAAGAGGTTCTATGTAGTTTACTTCCTCAAAGTCATATCCCTCTTCCTCAGTAGAGGAAATCTCATCACCGTCATCTTCGATGTTTAAGTAGTCATATTATTTCATCTATGAGAAAGATATCTTGATAGTTAAAAGAATCATCTATTTGTTTTACCACTTTCACCAGGCTGAACACAACTTGTTCATCACCTACTTAGAATATGAGTCTCCCTTGATTCACATCAATCAATATCTTCTTATTGGCTAGGAATAGTCGACATAGGATGATTGGAATGTTTCCTTCCTCTTCCATGTTCAAAACGAGTAAGTTCGCTGGAAAAATGAACTTGACGACTTTGACTAAGACATTTTCTAGAAGTCCTCAGGGATACTTTACTGACCAGTCAGCTAATTGGAGTTCCACTCTAGTTGGTATGAGTTTCTCGAGTCCCAATTTTTAGAATACACTCATCAAAATGAGGTTAATGCTAGCTTTTAAATTGTACAGGGTTCTTCTGAATTTACATTCTTCTACTGTGCATGAGATTGATAATTTTCCAGGATCTCTCATTTTCGGTGGAATTTTTGTTGAACAACCGCAAAGCACTCTTCAATTAGTGAGATGGATCATAAGTCTTCTATTTTTCTTTTGTTTGAAAGAAGTTCTTTGATAAATTTTTCATAGGAATACATTTGGGCAATTGCCTCAGTAAATAAAATATTGATATGAAATTGTTTGAACATCTCCAAAAATTTCTCATATATCCCTCAGGTTCTTTCCTTACCTCATTATTTATAGAAAAGGGAGAGGTGGTTTATAATCTGGTGGTGCAATGTAGATGTCTTCATTGAGTTTCTCTTTTATCAGGTCTTTCATAGAAGGTGGTACTTATTAAGGTATCTCTTGAGTAGTTTCATTTGGGGTTTCATCATCATCTTATTCTATGAATGTTGTATGTTTTTTGTGTTCCTAAACTTGTTTTTTATTTTCCTTCACATGGTTGCTGAAAGTACAACACTTTCCCGCTCCTTAAAACCACTACCTTTGCCTCTTCCCCTGGGTATCTCTCTGTATTACCTGGTAGAGTACCTAATAATCTCTCTGACAAGGTCTTTGAGATATTACCCATTTGATGCTCGAGGTTACGAAGAGACTCCCTTTGATTCTATATTTCTGTCTCTTGGGTGGTCATCCTCTGATCTGCCTTTTGAATGAAGACTAAGAGTAGATTTTCCAAATTTGTTTGAAGAGGAATGTCTAGCTGTGGAGATCTTGGTGGAGCTGGCTGAAATTTTTGTTGTGCTCTAGGAGGTAAGGTTTGTTGCGTTAGTTGTTGCGGTGGTCCACACATAGGATTCATTGGTGGATATCTCGGTGGTCGTGGGTTCTCAAATGGTGTATGAACACTTATTTTCTGGTAGTACCCTTGATTATTTTTTGCGGATGTTGAACCGAACTCTATTGATAATACTGCTGTGGTTGTTGAAATTATTGATCTTGTTTATTGTAATTAATGTAATTACAATCTTGGATTTGTTGTTCCTCAACAACTTCCTTGCAGTCTTGATATAAGTGTGGGCCATCGCACATTTTCAGGATTGGATCTCCATTATAGGAGCGGGAGGGGGAGGTGGTGCAATAGGTAACTTAAAAGATTCTAGATTCTTGGTTAAGGCCTCTACTTGTGCAACTAGTCGAGTATTTTCTTCGACTTGGTTAATTCCACACTGGGATCCATGATCGATCCGCCACAAATTAACATTATGAGAGACTTCATCCAAAATTGCTTGACCAACCTTGGGTGTTTTGAACATCATCCCTCTATCATCGAAGACATCAAAAACTATGTGAGAAGCTGGTTGGAGGCCTTGATAGAATGTTTGGAGTTATATCCACATATCAAGCTCGTGATGTGGGAACTTTTGGGTGAGTTCCTAGAAGTGATCCCATGCTTCCCATGATGACTCTCCGTCATTTTGTGCAAAATTATAGATGTCATTATGGAGTTTACATCTTTGGATAGGCGGGAAGTACTTGTCTAGGAATTTCTTGGCTAAATCATCCCAAGGCGTGATAGACTTGGGAGCTTTATTTTTGAGCCAATCCTTGGCTCAATCTCGTAGGGTGAAGGGAAAGTCTCTCAGTCTTATAGCATCAAAAGATACTCCCTGGTTGTGAAAGGTATTGCTGACTTCCAAGAATTTAAAGATATGTTCACGAGGATCTTTACTTTGAAGCCCACTAAACTGACCCATATTATGGATCATATGAATGAGTTCAGTCTTAATCTCAAAGGTGTGCAATTGAACAGGAGGGCACACAATACTGGGCATAACACCATTGATTAACAAGAAACTGTAATCCATAATGGTGCGTTCTTATTGCATTGAGTATTCTTTATGTAGTGATGGTTACATGTTTTTCATGTTGGCTTGATTGATACCTTCAAGATTTCTATAATGTTCCATTTTTTAATGGCGGCATGCAGAAATGTACATTTCTATTTTTGGTTTGAAGGTAAGTAGTTTTTGTACATTAAGGCTCTTTGAACGAGTCAGAGGGCCCTGATGCACGTGCTATGTCGAAAATGGGGAAAGGGTGAGGTAATCCTAGGTTCTTGCCATAGGTTTCCGTGCTGTAGCATAGTTTTCATCCCCAGAAACAGTGCTAAAATTTGACACACCCATACAAGTCGCTTAATTCGCACGGACTGCGGTCATATTAGATTATTGTTCCCAAACTACACTTACTACAAAGGCGTAGTATAGTGATAGTACGGGGTCGATCCCACAAGGATTGAAATGGATGACAAAAACCAATCCTTTGAACCCTATGTGTAGGATTCCTCACAAATTGTTCATGTTTGGGAGTAAACTAATGTTAAGGAATTTGGTATTATGATCAGAGAGAGAAAAAGGATCTAAATCAATTTCAGGGTTTAGGTAGAAAAATAATTTTGGTCTTAACTTGGTATAGTCCCAAGGTTTAAGCTACAAAGCAAGAAAATTTTATTAGTTGACTATGGTCAAATCAACTAGATCTATCCAATAAGATACTATTCCTTGGTATGGATATATCTAACAACCTAGATGTATTAAACCTAGCTTCTATGGCAGAAAATATCACAGAATAATGATCATATCCTACTCTATTCCAATTAGGTTAGGTTCATTCATTCAAACTCCCCATGGTCAGGGTTGCCTAAAATAATTAGATAAACAATTTTTGTTTAACCTGATTACTAACCTTAGGATTACCAAGTTGATAATTAAAGATTCATTAAGTTCAGAAAACCCTACTCTCGACCCCTACCCTAAGCAGTTTAGCCACTTATAGTAGAATCAATCAAAAGTGGGTAAAGAATTGAGAACATATTTAACTTAACAATAGAAATTGAAATCAAGCAGTTAAGGATTGTGCATTCAAGATCAAGCAGTTTATAAATAAAATCAATCAAAAATTCAACTAAAAACTTACTTGAAATAAGGAAAGGAAAGAAAACAACAATGGTTCATCATCAAACGGTGATTGAAATGAAAAAACACACGTAACTTGGTATTAGCGATGTAAAAGGATAGAGAATGCTTGCAAGATGATCAATGGTGATTGAATAAACATAAAAAAATAAAAGGAATTGATAAAAAAGTTGGGTGTAGAGGGAAAGGAGAAGAGAGAAAGAAGAAAGATCAGGAGAGAAAACAAAAATCAAACAAGTTTAACAAGATCTGTCATTGCTGTATGCGGTTGAGATGTAAATACTTGGGGTTTTACATGATGTGTAAACATGTTACTTCATGTAATTATTATCCAAGATTTTCTCTGTGAAGTTTGGATTCAGTGCGAATCTCATCCCAAATATTCGAGATTTGGAAGTTTGACTCTTCTCATGACATGTAACTGGCCTTCATGACTTGTGACTTCCTTCGACTGGATCTTTTAAGTGGGAATTAAAATTCGAACATTACACAATGTGTATTAAAGATTCACGTTGTGTAACCAATTCATGGATTGTAATTCCTTCACAACTTGCTTCACGACTTTTCATACATTGTGAAAGATGACTACACATCATGTAAGTGACTTTTACATCATGTAATGATCATTTTTGGTCATTTTCTTCAACTTTTCCTTTAACATCTTGAAAACCTATTTTTTGTAATAATTTATAGATACTTGGTGCATTATTGAGTAAAACACATATAATCCCTAATTTAATGAATGCAGAAAGTATATAAAATTTCATCTTATCAAGTACATATGTTTTTAGTTTTCTATTTTTTTGTTTTTCTAAAAAGTTTTTAGTTTTCTAAAAGTGTTAATCATAATAATATTTTTTTGACTCAATTGTTTTTAAAAAAATGCATTCCATACTAAAAACCTTTATAAAAGTTTCCAGAAAATATTTTTGTTATAAAACTATCGTAATCAGTCTTTGAAACTATCGTAATCAGTTTTTGTTAAGAAACAATCGTAATCAATTTTTGTTATAAAACTATCATATTTAGTTTTTTTATAAAATTATCGTAATTATTTTTTGTTATAAAACTATCATAATATCATAATAAGTTTTAATTATAAACTATCATAATCATCCTATTTCACAAAAACCATTAAGAACAAGTTATTCATACAGATGAAACTTTTCTACTCCGAATGGTAATCTTTTATTCTTTTATTTTTTTAGTTATCCTTTAATTTATACATTTTTTGATTACTTATACTTTTAGTTTTAAATACATTGATTTGTTTTCAAACATAAAAAGTTTTCAAATTGGATTGTTACTCACTCCGATGAAAAGTTTTCCTAAAAACATTAAGAGTTTAGAATTATCTTCAATGACTCAGATTATAAGTCTTTATCTGATCCAACAATTGAGATTTAAATGAAGAAATAATTTAAAGTTAAGAGTTAAAAATTATCTTTAAATTATTTCTTCATTTAAATCTCAATTGTTGGATCAGATAAGGACTTATAATCCAAGTCATTGAAATTCAAAGAATTCCAACCATCATTTCCCATGCCTATATAAGGGTGGGACATCTCCTATCCCACATCAATTCTCATCTTTTTTGACACCGACTCTCACCACTCTTTTTAGTGCCCAGTCTGAAGTTTTGGAATTCGTATGATTCATCGACACCTATCTTAGTACGATGGCCACTAAGGAAGATTTCATGCAGAGAGAAGTATTCAGAGAAATACTCGTTGAAAGAAAGTGGTATGATAAGTCTAAATCTATTCTAAAAAGGATTATTTCTTTTCAAGTATGGGAGATTTTTGTGTAGAGAAACCTAACAAGGATTTCGATTTGCATTATCCTGAAATCATCAAAGAATTTTATGCATCAGTAGAGTTTTTATCTAAAGATGTTAAGGATGAAGTGTCTTTCACTTTGTTTTATAAGAAATATAATCTTTCATACAAACAAGTAGCATATTTTTTTGGTGTTCCTACTTAAGGGGAGACGTATATACCCTCACATAAATTACCTGATAGGCTTGAAACTTTTAAGAAATCCAAGGATGAAGCTTCTTTATTTCTAAGTTATAATAAAGTTAGGAAAGTCTTGAATCTTTCACTGAACACTAGAGCTGTAGTGTCATGGATTAAAGAGTACCTTATACCGAGGAAGGGTGATAGAGACACCCTAAAGGTTTCATATATATTCATTTTTGATTACCTGATAGACACGAGGAAAGTTAACCTAGTTAATTTTTTCTTCATTGTAGTGGAAGCAATCAAGAATGCTTCGATAAAGTTGAAGATCACAATGTTTCCTTATTTTATTGATAAGATGCCTATGAAGTGTATGGAACTCTTCAAGGTTGATAATAAAACTTATCTAATGAGAGAAAATATTTCTTTTATCAGTGAGGAAAAAATATCAAGAATGAAGCTAGTTTTTGATTCAAAGACCAAAAAGTTTGTGCTCAAAGTTGATGGAGCTACGTTTGAAGCTTAACCTTCCAAGAAATAAGAAGATGTTAAGAAGAAAAGAAAGACCGATTATTCCCCATTGAAGAAACATAATAAAGAAAAGAAAATTTTAAATGATGAATTCAAAAAGTTAATGGAACATAAAGCACAAAATAAATCTAAAGACCCTGAGTTTGGGATTGATGTAGCTGAGGCCAAAGTCTTAAAAATCCGGACAACCGATTAAATGAAAGAAGTAAAAAATAAGATGAAATAAAATAAGAGACATCCAAGATAAAAATAAAAGAAATAATTTTGAAGGATGTAGAAAAGGCCTCTAAAAATCCAATTCTTTCAATTTCACCTTTTTCAGTAGCCCAACTAGATCATATTGATCAGAACATTCAAGATGTTGGACTTGAGTTTGTTGAAACTTCTTTTGTACCTGTAATTGTAACTTCATTGGATGATAAAGGACCGATAAAAACATTACAGATACTGGACTTGGGTTTTTTGAAACTTCTACTGTACCTATAATTGGAATTTCACTACCTAATAAATGAAAATGGAAAGAGGTTGTTGAAGACGTAACAATATTGGTCCCTAAGAAAGTTCAAGATTTTGTTTAGAAAGAAAAATAAATGATACTTAAAAAGGTTGGAAAAGGAGTACTCAAAAAATCCATACAAATTGAGAAATAAATTGAGGAAGAAGGAGAGAAATAAGAAGAAGAAGAAGAATAATAATAAGAAGAAGAATAGGAAGAAAAATAAGTAGAAAAAGAGAAAGAAGAGGAGGAAGAAGAAGTTGAAGATGAATAAATAGAGTATGGTGAATAGACCAAGGGAAATAAAACTTCAAAATCATCATCATCATCAACTATCTTACCTTTATAGTCAGATAGGATGCTGACTTAGAAGGATAAGAAGTGGAAAATTCAATATCAAAAGAGGAATGAAAGTCTTCATCAAAGGAAGAGGAAGAAGACCAACAATCTCATATTAAAGTTTATGAAAAAGGAAAATCAGACAAGGATGTGTACATAATACAAGTTTCTAAAGATGTGAATGTTTATAAGAAAGGAAGAAAAAAAGTTTAGGAGGAAACAAAACCTAATACCAGATCCTCTAGACAAAAAGCTCCTAAAGTTTCTTCAGAATCATCAGATTCAGAAGAAACAGTTGCAAAAAAGGTTTTAATTTTATCTACCAAACCTTGAGAAGGTTAAGTGATACCATTCCATATTTTACTAATATTTAGGTGATATGTAAACTCATTTAGAATATCCTTAATGAGAAATGGGAATCTCTAAAAGTTCTCACATAATCAGTTGTTAGAATCAAGGCATATTTGAAAACCTTCCAAGAAAAGTCCATGACTTAGAATAGATCCTACAATCAAATGGTCAAGTGGTCAAATAAAATAGACAATGATCTCATGGATCATGATGACCAACTCATTGAATTAAATAAACTTTCTTTATAAATGGATTATTATTTTGAAAAGTTATCAACAGATGTACCAGATCATGTGAATTTTGTAAAAGAGTTCAGGGATACAACTGATGATCAGACTAAGGAAGTAAAAGTTCTCAAAGAAAAGGTTCACAATTTAGAATTGGATAATATCCATCTCAGAACATGTGAATATGAATTGTTTCTTTTCAAGGAGTAAAAGAAGAAGATTACCGAAGAAATTGAAATGCTTAAATCATAAGTTTGAAAGAAAGTGGTAATGGAAGCTCAAATTTTTAAGCTCCAATAATCAGTGTCAGAGGCTCAGAAGGACCATGATGAGTTCAATAAGATGAAGGCCATTGTGAAAAAGTTGATGAAGAAAGAATAAAATTTTTCATTTTGAACTCTTGATGTATATTTTGAAACATTTAAATGAATGATAATTTTGAATGACTTTTCTCCAAATAATTTGTGTCTGAATGTCTTCCAATTACCATTGGATGTATGTTCTTTCATTTATTTCTTATATGATTAGTTATTTCACATAATTTTTTTTCATATTTTATCTCTTTCTAACATTTTAGGTGTTATACTTTCCCTATTCATTTTGTAAATCACAAAGGAGGAGAAGGTTTTATGTTTCTAAAAGAAGTGTGTGTGTGTGTGTGGGTGGGGGGAGATATTTTTAAGGAGGAGAATTATTAAAAGGGGGAGAAGTATTTGGAATTTCTAAGAGGTAGATTTTATCCTAAGGGGGAGAATCTAAATCAATAATTTCCATCAGATTATAAAGTTGATATAAACTCATGGGGATTTAAGATATAAAAAATATATTTTAATTTTTTAAAAGTAAAAAGGGTTGTGAGTTTTTCAAATTTATTATTTTTCATTTAAGTATTTTGTTTTGTGCTTTCCAAAAAGGGGGGGAATGTTGAGTTAGAAGTCTTATTAATTTTCCATTCCTTTAGTTTTGAAAATAAAAAACACCTTCTTATAACTATGTTTATTAACTTATTACATCCCAAGTGTTTTAGTTTGTTTTTGTAGAAAACATTACTTTATACTGTACATAGAAATAGTTATAATATATAGTAATATAAACTTTTATTATTCAATCCGATCCATTAGATTGAATGTGAATCCGACTAATCAGACCGACCTTTGTTCTGACCAGTGGTTAGACTTACGATAGAAAAAAGTCTTGACCATTAGACAGACCTTGGTACCAATATATTGGACTGACACTTATTCAGTTCATCAGATTGAAAATCAATAAGGAATTCCATCAGACGATCCAAAGTTTATAATTAGAGTATATATATATTTTTTACCAGAAATAATCCAAAATAGAATTGCAATAGTGCTAAACTAAACAATGTGAGACATTTAGTTACAAATGAGTTGTCAAATGCAATATAAGGACCTGAACTTAAGAATATATTATTCTAATGTTTTTGAACTAGAATTAACATTATAAGATCTTTTCAGTTTAGAGATTTATAGAATCAGGACAAAAAACTCTTACATAGTAAACTTTTACATTACAAGTGGACACTTATACTTAGTATCTATTTCTTTCACCAAAGGAAACCCTTTTAAAATAAAACATGATTTATTTTCATGACACATCTTCAATAATTTCATCAAGACATATTATTTTTCCTTACAAATCTTAAGACCCATGAAAAACATTTTAAAACTTGAGATGATCATAAAAGCTCAGTAAGGGACATAAATAAAGTAAATTATTATTCTAGTGAAAACATGAAAACCCATTAAAAATATTTTCTTAAAAACTCATTAGAAAGCATAAAAAAATCACATAGGTGCCTTGGGACATCATTACCATACCACTCTTACATTTTCCATTACAAATAGAATAACCATACGATTGACTTACATCTCTAGAATACCCAATGCATTGAAGATCTATAATGGGGCTCACCCTTCGTATAATCTATATCAGGCTCACCTGTATTTCATGAGCTATAATGGGGCTCAACCCTTCATATAATCTATATCGGGCTCAACCGTGAGTTTTAATGGGGCTCAACCCTTTGCATAAGCTGTATCGGGATCACACATTAAATTTTCAAGCACCAACACATATGAACTTTTAATTTTCAATATGTCACTCATAAATTTCCATTTTCATTCATATGATATCCAATCAATTTTCAAAAAAACAATTTAAAACATTTTTAAAAGAGATTTTTGAATAAAAGTGTCCCATACCACTTTGAAACTTTTAAAATAATATTAAATAATTAATATTTTAAAACATTTATCTCCATATAAATAAATCCAAAAAATCATTTTGAAAACAAGGGAATGAATGAGAAATATTTAGAAGAATAAAGCTTTAAAACACTTAAAACAATGTTTTAGTTTAAGAGTCCCACACCTCTTTGAACATTTAAATTATAAGCCATAAGAAATTGTAACATTTTACAAAACATTAAATAACATGAGTATAGATAAAATATAAATATGGAAATTCAAAGGGGCTGTATATACTTTATAAAATAATAAAGGTTCATATCATTAAGAAATGCTTTAATGAAAAGAGATTGAGATAAAATCACTTACCTTGAGTTCGATTCATCACGTATGTTCCTTGTTCTTATTAAATAATAAAATTAGGTTAATTATTTAATTTCTTAATAAACTATATAAAGTTTATTATTCCTTTTATATGACTATTATCATGTCATAACAATTACTTAATTATTTATGTTCATATCGGGTGTTTTGTCGATATTTGGTACTCGAGTCGAAAATGAACTTGGTAGGATTTCAATAGTCTATGAGATCATAATTCCATAATCTCTATAATAATATTAATAACATAATAATAATTTTTTTTATATCAACTATACCTTTAAATCTATTCATTAAATATGTATATGAAAAATGAACAACATTACAATCATGAAGATGGTAAGCCGTACGTACACATGAGTAATGTCTTCATTTTTCATTGATCATTATGGAAAGAAAGTAAGTACTATTTTATCTTTATAGAATTATAATAACATAATTAATATCATAGTAATCATTTAAATATACTTATACATATCATACAAGTTATGTAGTGAATAAAAATGAATCACATTGCTTTGTGGAGGTGATAGTTCGCACGTACACACGGATGACATTATCATTTTTATGTGCATGGAAAGTAAGAATATAATTGATATATTATTATCTTATAATGATTAATATGTAATTAATATCACATATAAACATTAATTCTATCAGTATAAATAGTCTTTAAAGACGATGATGAAAAATGAACTATATCAGTTTGTGAGGCGGTAGTCCGCCGTACACAAGAATGAAAAGTTCATTTCTCATTTGATGAAATTGGATATGGATTAGGGTGATGATATTAAAATAATAACATCTCAGTATATTTAGGATAATGGATTTATTATTTCATCATATTTGGAGGAGATTTTAAGGAAGTGAAAGAAGAAATAAAATAGATATACTTAAAGAAAATGATACCTCTTCTTCGATTAATCACTTTTAGAGAACACCTTAACACCTATAAGGAGAGTGTTATTCTAAACTAAGGCCTCAATAATGTGGAGTGAGATTCTAGTAAGGGGTTTGGGTAGAGATTTATCAAACAAAAAGGTTTTTTAAGTGTGAGTAATAGAGAGGAATGGGTTTCTTTTTATAGGATAGGGGAGAGGCACCCTTGGAGTTATTAAAAGTATTAAATTAATATAAATTAAATTTTGATTAAAAATGGTCCCAAAATGATTTATTTCTAAGATAGTATGATGTTGGGTTGAATAATCATCATTAAATTAAAATTAGACAAGTTTTGAATATTTTTTAATCCTTATCTTTTTGTTTCAACCTTTTTAACTCTTATCATTTTATCAAGTAATTTACACTTTGAGAGTTAAAATAATTACCATATCATGACAAACGACCTGTAAATGAGTCATTAATGAAATTTATAGAGTTATCTAAAATTTTGGACGAATCTTAGTTTTTTAGAAATTTTATTTCATTTAATTTATTATTTTATATTTTAAGTTATGAATTATGTCAATTTTGACACTATTCATCACTTGAATTTTTAAAAAAAATCACAACTTGATTCCTTCAAAAAAACTACATTAAATCAATCCTAAAATGTCATATTCATCCATAAAATTATTGTATGACGTCAAATATATCAAATTATATTTATTTTAATAATATTAATATCATTTATTTGATTCTTTCTTTAATAAATCTATTACCGCATCATCTTTGTTTCATAATTAAATCTAATTACTTAATTCCTAAAAATTATAAATAAATTATCACAATATAGGTAATGTTTTTAGATTTCTAAGGACTATTAATAGTCTAAGGTATCCCATGTATAACTCCATATTAAAATAATTTACTTTTTTAAAAACAAGTGTAACAAAAATGACTATTTGTTAAATATAATATTATAAATGCATTAAAGTCATCCAAGTTTTTCGAAGTGAACCTAAAATCAACCTATGGATTATCATGGTCAGAATACACTCATATAATTAAATTAGGACAAGGTTTAGGGTAGTTTTATATTATTATAATATATTTTTTACCATTAATTATCCGATTTACCCTTAACCGTGGTAATAAAAATAATTACTAAAGTTACTATTCATAATGTCCAAAAATAAAAGGTACCTATTTAAATAATTTTTACCTTATTATTACAAATATGGTATCTATTTTTTCAAATTCAAAACATAGAATTTACAGAAATTAATTAAAAATAATCTTATTGACTGAATGAGAAAATGAGTTTTTAAAGTAAAACGTTCAAACGTTCACATAGTTTTTCTATTTAATTTTAATTTGAAAAATTATCCAATGAACTAAATTGGATAAACTAATAAAAACTTAATCTAATTATACCTTAAAACCATGTAAAAGGATAATCTAATAATATAAATAAATTAGATGAAAATGCAGTTTTGAATTAAAATGCAGTATTTTTCACAATTCATTAAAATATGAATTTAATCATAAAATATAAAAAATCCATCCAAACTAAATTTTGATTACCTCTTACAAATAAGAAGTTTATTTTATCAAAAATAACAAATAAAGGTGTCAAAAACTAGATTTATAATGGGTTTTTCATCAAAAGGTAGTAAACTGTATTTTTAGAAAAACAATCATTTTATCTGTAAAATTATATTTATTCTTATATAATGTCTATAAAATACATAAGATGAATTTTAAACATTATATTGAATTAATATTTCATTAATATAATCCAAAAATATTGATTTTATTATTTTATAAACACAATTATTTACATTTAAATAGTTTTTCATAAAAAAATACATCCTTTATATTCAATTGGTTTTTAGTTTCATTTCAAGTTAATTTGGTAACCAATGAATCATTATATAAACATATGTAAAAAATATTTTCAAAATTTAGTTAACACTATTCATTCCCTCCATTCTAACGTCTAGGTGATAACTACTATACTAAATAATAATATTTAGTTGTTCGTTTAAGTTCGATGTGGCGTATCATGTACGTTATCAAACATTGTGTTTATTTTTAAAAAATTGGGATGTTATATTCTCCCACCCTTTTGGAAAATGTGTCCTCAAAATTTGTATTTGGGTTCGGTAACAAAGGTATTAATTTTCGAAATACCTTTATTGTAAAACCACATCAGAAAAAGGATTAACAAAACTTCCACTTTAAAAGAAAGGAAAGTATGAAGGTCACCTGAGATAACACATAATAGGGTTCCATGTAGGAAACCATGGATATGGAAGAGAAAACTAACAATAAAATTCTGATGGAGAATAATATAAATATTTTTAGGAAAATGTTAATAATCACAAATATATAAATTTGTGATGGGTTAAACAGTTTTTGATTTCATAGTAGGAAAAGTAAACAGAAAATGTTTTTATTTCAAGATCCCTTTCATAGAGTTGTGGAATTAATTTACTACCTAGAATAAGATCATAAAAAAATACACTTACTTGATGAGTAGAGTTTCATCATTTAATCAAATTCCACTACAAACTCATATTTTTCTCTAAATGATGAGTATTGAAGAGAATTTTTTATGCTCAAAACACTAGATTCAACTTCTAGAAAATCACATAATCCACAAACAATTAACTATCTATCCATCCTGTCTTAAAATATTAACCAAAACAAAAAAGGTTAGGATAAGATTAGATAATTCCCCAAAAGAATAAACCATTGTATGATGAAAAACTACTTTTAATTTCCAAAATTCAAAAGTGATACCTAATGTCCAACATAGAACATTTTATAAATAATTTTCCTTAAAATTCCCCAAAATAATCCAAAATAAGATTGAAACCCAAAAATTAGAAGGATTTTGTAACGCCCCGACCCCAGAAGCCCAGAGTCGGTGCATTATTTTAATACATTAGCATGATTAAAAGAAATAAAGTCCTGAAAGACCGATCAATTTAGCATTCTTGGAAAAATAGAGTACATTTTTTTTGAGAAAATTGAGACATGGTCTAGTTTCCCAACCCATATCCCTGCAGAATTTATTAAAAAGTATGAAAAAATAGATTGCATACATGAACGTTACATTACAAATTAGAAAATAAAACACAACATAAATTATCCTTTGAGAATTCTATTAATCCCATATCTTAACCCTGCTTATCAATCATAATATACTTCTTGGAATCTTGGGAAAAATAAAATATAGAAAGGGGTGAGCTCAGATGCCCAGTAAGGATAAAAATATAGCAGAAACTTTCATAAATAAACATAAATATTTAAGGAAATGTATAAGACTAAAAAAAAGCCTTTTAAACTTAAACTTCAGCATAATATGGAAAATATAAATCAAATAATGCCATTTACTTATTCACATGGATATTCTACTAGTATAATAATCACATGTAATATCAATATCCAATTTCATAATGTTGGAATGCATAATGCCTGACTTCATAACCACATAGTCAAGGCCTTGTGCCAAGACTAAAAATAAATTTTTTTCAAGGCCTTATTTCAAGACACTAGTTTGTCTCATGAGACCTACTGATGCATCGATGAGCTATATCAGGCTCCACCCACCACTTAGTAAGTATAATTCATTCCTCATATGAAAATATTTAAACATAACATAAACATCCGTATTAAAACTAGCATACGAAATGTCAATAATTTATCCATAAATCATGAATGGTATAAAAATAACACATTCGCAGTCAAACATATCAAAAAACCTTCAATACAGTATGAAATATTTGTATCATAATAAATCAACTTTAAACAAGTTTAAAATCCATCAAAGGATGTTGACATAGATGTAAATGATTTGTAAAACTCTTTGAGAGAAATATCCATTTTTCATGAAAACATTTAAAAGTCACACAATTTAGAAAGTAAGACATTTAAATAAATTTTTTAATCAAAGTGTCCCATACCACTTTGAAACTTTTTAAAGGAATTAAAATTTTAAAAACATTCATGTCCATATAAATTAATCCTTAAAAACCATTTTGAAAACATGGACATTAATGAGAATGATTTAGAAGAATAAATATTTAAAACATTTAAAATGATGTTTTAGTAAAAAATTCCCTTAAAAATAATCCCTTTGAAAACTATTTTATGAAACATGGACATGGATAATAAATATTTCCCAGTATATACTTACGTAAAAACAACCTCGGATAATAAAGAGATTGTGAAATTAACCCTTACCTTGCACTTTCCTTTGGTCGAGGATATGTTTAACCTCCTGTATAATGACCGTAGTATGTTATTAAATTATACAAGAACCATATTAATATTTATAATATCATAAATGATTAATTTATGACTTTATACTACCCATTTAATAATAATTTCCATGTTAAATTAACATTTCGGGTAATAATCGCTTTCTTTATCGTACGTGTTTTAACTTGTTACCATTGATTGTATCACTTAGATCATGATTTAAATACCTCCAGAATATAAAAAATGATTTATATATCATATATATTTAGAATATAAATATGTATGATATACATATATATGAAATGGAAAACACCGTTTATGGAGATGGTAGGCCGTACGTATACATAAACGCTGTTTTCGTTTTCATATCGTATTGAACAGAACTAAGTGAATAAGATATATGTAAGTAAATATATATATATATATATATCTAGTAGAATTATTATGTAATATATTAAATACTTATTAATTATATATATTTTATAATCATCGTTTAATGGTGAACGTGGAAATGAATCTCACCGCGTCGTGGAGACGGTAATCCGTACGTACGCACGAGCGACAATATCATTATATTGATGGAGAAATCATATATAATTGGATGGTATCATATAAACAGAATCATTAAAATGTTATATTTATTATTTACATCAGTTATAATCATTATTATACCCATCCAAATAATGAAGTGTTTGAATAATAAACTACACCATGACGTGGAGACGATAATCTGTACGTACACACGTATGGTGAC
The DNA here is from genome assembly GCA_963277665.1 of Viscum album. Lineage (NCBI taxonomy): Eukaryota > Viridiplantae > Streptophyta > Magnoliopsida > Santalales > Viscaceae > Viscum > Viscum album. The sequence goes on along the minus strand of OY728136.1, from coordinate 1,615,591,732 downwards.
TTTTTCATTTATAGGATGGATAGAATAATGAATATGTTTGTAAAATTTTTATAATAACATTAAAATATATTGAAGATACTGGATTTATTATTTTATAATGAAAACAACAAAGAAAGAGGAAGTGGAAGAAGAAAAGAACTTGAAAGAGGTAATGAAATATTTACCTCTTCTTCGGGTTCTTCCTATTGATTTGATCAAAAGGGCTCCTTAGGTTGGATTTCTGACCAAAGGAATGCCTCTAGAATGAAGGGAGTAAAGTTGGGAGGATATTTGGGCAGGTGTTGGCTGAGACAAAAGGCTTTGGATGTGTGAAATTGAGAGAAGGGGAAGTGCCCTTTTATAAGAGAGGTGATGGTTACTTTAGGAAAAGCTTGAAATATTATTTTATAATAAAATCATTTTCGGTTTCTAATGGCTCCAAAATGATTTATTTAGAGGATAAGTTGAGTATGGGTCGAAAAACTCTCAACCAATAGGTTTTAGATAGGTTTAGGTCACCATATTAACCTTACCTTTTAGATTTAACTCTTAGTTAAATAGTTTGACATTTACCATGTCTTTTTGTATTTTTATATTATATGGTTAATAAACTTACTATAAAATGAAAATAGAACCCAAAGTGGTTCATTAATGTCATATATATTATTATATAAGTCTTTTTGATGAACCTTATATTTTTAGAACTATTATATCAATTAATAATGTAATATTTTTTTTAAAACTTAATTATGTCAATTTTGACATTATTTAGTATTTGATTTTTTTGAAAGCCATAATAACTTTATCACTTAGAATAAAATTTATTTAACCAACCCTAACATGTAATATTAACCTAAAAAATTAGTTTAATTCATCAGAAGTCTCAATTTACATTTATTTGGATATTTATAATATCAATTGTTTTAATATTTCATTAATATGGTAATTACTACATCATCATTGTGTCATAAATAAATTAAATTATTTAATGTCTAAAAATTATAAATAAAATGAAATTATGTAGGAAATATTTTTATATTTATAATGAATATTTATTTTCAAATTTATATTGTGTTTAACCTTATATTAAAAATGGTTTAGTTATTAAACTTTGAATTTAACTCTTTTAACTCTTCTTTAAATAAAATAATAATAAATGTATTAATCTAATCCATGTAGACCAAAGAGGATCATATTTTATTACTAAGGTTTTTTTGTTTGAATTATACTTATCCAATAGAATTAGGATACGTGTTAGGGTAATTATGATATCATTTTACCCTTAATTACACCATTTACTTTTAACCGTGGTAAATAAAAGTCAAAAGTTAATATTCACCAAAAATTATTTTCATCTTATAGAACCACATTTTACTTACTGATATTAACCATGTCTCTTAGATTTTTGAAATTCAACTCACAAAAGCGGTAAAATTAAGTTTTATGCAAATTTGTAAATGCTCCTAGGAGGTGGGTAAAAGACGGTAAAAAGTTCGATAAAATTTTATATATCTAAACTTATTATAAAATGACTCCAATGAATTAAATTGAACTTATATAGGTATTATATATCTATTTTGACTTAAAATAAATTAAAATAAAATAAATAATTATTTAAATAAAAAGTCGTTTTTAAATAATAACGCAATGTTTTTCATTATTCATCAAAAATTGAAAGTTTTCAGAAAAATACCAAAAATTTACCCTAAGCTAATTTGGATATTTTGAATTCAAAAATTAAGTCTATTTTACTAAATTCAAAACATAGAAGTTTCATTTATTAATTTAAAATTAATTCCCGTTGTCAAAACTAAAAAGCGGGTTTTTAAAAAAGTAAAAACTATCAAAAGATTGACATGTGTTTATGTCAAATTTAAATGTGAAATTACTTATAATGACCTAAATTGTATTAAATGATAAAAATATAATCTAATTATACTTAAAAACCATTTAAATTCATAATTTAACACTATAAACCATTTTGATTAAAAAAGTTGTTTTCAATTAAAATACAGTATTTTTCACTATTCATCAAAATATGAAAGTTATGAGAAAAGTACAAAAAATTTATCCAAACTAAATTTTTATGTCCCAATTCTAAATAATAATTTAATTTCATTAATTTGAATATATAAAAGTGTCAAATATTGGTTTTAAAAAGGGTTCTCCATTAAAAGGTGGTAAAATTGTATTTTTTAAAAAATACTTCTTTTATCTGAAAAAAATGAATTTGTAATTATATTATGTATAATAAACACATAATATGGATGTTAAAATTATATAGAGTATATAAGATTCAAAATGTATTTAATACTGTTCATAACCACTTTTTGAATGACTAGTTTGGTAAGTTTTGGTGCGCTCAAACTCGGTGTTGCGTGTAGCGAAAGCTATTGAATTACTTTAATGAGATATCATACTATGAAATATTGGGGTGTTACAGATTTGATAACATAGTATTCCAAGATAAGTTTTAAAATTTATCTCCAAATAACATCAATCACTCTTAATGTCTCATACCAAAAATGTAATTTCCCAAATCACATATTCTCCAAGATAGGTTAATCATTTCCATAAATAACCCGGATCTCCATAAGTCCACAATAAAAACATAGATTATTCCAAAATAAAATTAAACCACTAATTCTCAAATAAAATATCATATTATTCTATTTTAATTAAGCATATAAGGTTCCCAAAATAATGAACGTCTTCCAAAATAACATTCATCACTTAAATTCCCAAATAATTTTCTAATTCCAAGGATATGCATTTGATAAAACATAAGTTACCAAAATCAACTTATCAAATCATTTAACTAAAAATAATGAAGTCATACTAACCAGGGACTTCACATAGACCAGTGGTAGTCAATGCACCATTATCACCCTTCGGTTGTGGTTTCGATCCCCATGACCTTTCCGGACGCGACGAGTTATTACACATCCTACGGGTTGTCCTTTTTTTTTTTCTAAAATTATATCATTCTTATAACTCTTATAAAATTCCCAAAATGAGATAAAATTCTCAAAAATAACCATAACATATTTTAACCTCAAAGGTTATCTCATACCTTTCATTTTTCATCCCAAAATGTAATATCCCATAATTAACTCAAAGGTGAATGTCTCCAAAAATACCGTTAGTCACCTTAAAAGTTCATAATATATAACCTCAAAATGTTTTGTAGGTCATTAAACTTATAATAAACCTTAAAATTGTAAACTTATGATGATATCTCCAACTCTTTAGAAAACATCATAATCTCCAAAGTTGTCTAAACCATCCCCTGATACCAACTATAAGGACCTAGCCTTAAACATACCTTATTCTTGTGTTTTTGAACTATAATTCACATTATATGATATTTTAAGTTTATAGTTTTAGATAATTAGGATAAAAAACTCTTATATAGTAAACCCATACATTACAAGTGAACACTTATACTCCATATCCATTTTTTTCACCAAAAGAAACCCTTTTAAAATAAAACATGATTTCTTTTCATGAAACATCTTCAATACTTTCATCAAGATATCTTCTTTTTACTTAACAATATTAAGACCTGTGAAAAACATTTTAAAACTTGGGATGAGCAGAAAAGCTCAGTAAGGGACATAAAGAAAGTAAATCATTAGTCTAGTGAAAACATGAAAACCCATTAAAATCATTTTCTTAAAAACTCATTAGAAAGCATAAAAAAATCACATAGGTGTCTTGGGACATCATTACCATATCACTCTTATATTCACCCTTAGAAATGGAATAACCATATAGTATACTTTTATCTCTTGAATACCAAATGCATTGGAGATATATAATGGGGATCACTCTTCGTATAAGCTATATCGGGCTCACCAGTCTTTCATGAGATATAATAGGGCTCAACCCTTCTTATAAGATATATCGGGCTCATCCGTGAGTTATAATGGGGATCAAACCTTTTTATAAGCTATATTGGGATCAACCATTAAATTTTCAAGTACCAACACATATAAACTTTCAATTTTTAACATGTCCCTCATAAAATATCATTTACATTCATAAGATTACCAATCCATTTTCAATTTTTTTAAAAAAAATTTATAAAAGAGATTTTTGAATCAAAGTGTCCCATACCACTTTGAAAATTTTAAAATAATATTAAATAATTAACATTTTAAAAAATTTATATCCATATAAATAAATTCATAAAATCATTTTGAAAACATGGACATGAATGAGAAATATTTAGAAGAAAAAATATTTAAAACACTTAAAACAATGTTTTAGTTTAAGAGTCCCATACCTCTTTGAACATTTGAATTATAAGCCACAAGAAATTATAAAATTTTATAAAACATTAAATAACATGAGTATAGATAAAATATAGATACAAAAATTCAAAGGGGCTGTATATACATTTTATGAATGAATAAATGTTCATATTATCAATAAATGTCACAATGAAAGAAGATTGAGATGAAACCCCTTACCTTGAGTTTAATTCATTATGTATGTTCCTTGTTCTTCATGAACAATAAGCTCAAGTTAATATTTAATTTCTTTAGAACCTTTATAAAATTTATTATTCCTTTTATTTGACTATTATCATGTCATTACAATTACTTAATTATTTATGTTCACTTCGGGCGTTTTGTTGATATTCGGTACTCGAGTCGAAAATGAACTTGGTAGGATGTCAATAGTCTCTGAGGTCATAAGTACATCATCTCCATAATAATATTAATTAAATAATAATAAATTTTTTATATCAATTATACCTTTAAATCCCTTCATTAAATATGGATATGAAAAATGAACAATGTTACAATCATGGAGACGGTAAGCCATACGTATGCATGAGTACCATCTTCATTTTTCATTGATCGTTATGAAAAGAAGTTAAGTATTGTTTTATCTTTAAAAAATTATCATAATAGCATTAATATCATATTAATAATTTATATATACTTATATATATCATACAAGTGATGTAGTGAATAAAAACGAATCACATTGCTTCGTGGAGGTGATAGTTCACATGTATGAACGAACGATGTTATCATTATTATGGGCATAGAAATTAAGAAATTAATTGATATATTATTATATTATAATTATTAATATTTAATTACTATCACATATGACCATTAATTTTATCAGTATAACTAGTCTTTAAAGATGGTGATGAAAAATGAACTATATCGGTTTGCGAGGCGGTAGTCTGCCGTACACACGAATGAAAAGTTCATTTCCCATTCGATGAAATTGGAGATGGATTAAAGTGATGATATTAACATAATAGTATCTAAGTATATTGAGGATACTGGAGTTATTATTTCATCATGGTTGGAGCATATTTGAAGGAAGTGGAAGAAGAAATAAAATAGAAATACTTAACGACACATCTTCTTCGATTGATCACCTTTGAAGAACACCTTAACACCTATAAAGAGGGTGTTCTACCTAAAATAAGGCCTTAAGAATGTGTGTAGAGATTCTAGTAATGGTTTTGGGTAGGTATTGGCTGAAACAAAAGGTTTTTGAAGTATGAGTAATAGGGAGGAATGAGTTCCTTTTTTTATAGGAGAGGGGAGGGGCACCCTTGGAATTATTAAAAGTATTAAATTAATATAAATTCAATTTCGATCCATAATGGTCAAAAACTTATTTATTTCTAAGATATAATTATTTTGGGTCTAATAATCATAATCCAATTAAAATTACACAAGTTTTGAATATTTTTTAATCCTTATCTTTTTGTTTTAACTTTTTTAACTATTACCATTTTATCAAGTAATTTACACTTTGAGAGTTAAAATAATTACCAAATCATGACAAATGACCTATGAATGATTCATTAATGAAATTTGTATATTTATATCAAATTTTTTAATGAATATTATATTTTTATAATTTTATTTCATTTAATTAAATATTTTATATTTTAAGTTATGAATTATGTCAATTTTGACATTATTCATCACTTTACTTTTTTTTAAAAAATCATATCAAATTTATTCCTTTAAAAAACTACATTAAATAAATCCTAAAATGTCATAGTCACCCAAAAAATTAGTTTATGACATCAACTATATCAAATTATATTTATTTTAATATTATTAATATCATTTAATTGATTCTTTCTTTAATAAATCTATTACTACATCATCTTTGTGTCATAATTAAATTTAATTATTGAATTCCTAAAAATTATAAATAAATTACCATGATTTAGGTAATATTTTTATATTTATAAGGAATATTAATAGTATAATATATCTCATGTATTACTCCATATTAAAATACTTTAATTTTTTAAAAACAAAATTGTAACAAAAACAACTATTCATTGAATATAATATTATAAATGCATCAACGTAATCCAAGTGGCCCTGAGTGGTCCTAAAATCTACCCAAGTATGATCATGTTCGGAAAAAACTCATAAAATTAAATTAGGACGAGTGTTATGGTAGTTTTATATTATTATAATATTATTTTTATCAATAATTACCTGATTTACCCTTAACTGTGGTAATAAAAATAATTACTAAAGTTACTATTCATAATGTCCAAAAATAAAAGGTACCTATTTACATTATTTGGAAATTCTAATTCTAAATATGGAATCCATTTTTTTAAATTCAAAACACATAATTGGTAGAAATTAATTAAAAATTAATCCTGTTGACGGAATGAGAAAACGAGTTTTTAAAGTAAAATGTTCAAAAGTTTGCATAGTTTTTATATTTAATTTTAATTTGAAAAAGAACCTAATGAACTAAATTGGATTAACTGATAAAAACTTCATCTAATTATACCTTAAAATAATGTAAAAGGATAATCTAACAATATAAATAAATTATATGAAAAGACAATTTTGAATTAAAATGCAGTATTTTTCACTATTTATTAAAATATGATTTTAATTAGAAAAATAGCAAAAATTTATCCAAACTAAATTTTGAAGTCTCACTTCCAAAGAAAAAGTTTATTTTTTCAAAAAAAAAAACATATAAAGGTCTCAAAAACTATATTTAAAATGTGTTCTCCATCAAAATGTGGTAAAAATGTATTTTTAGAAAAACACTCATTTTATCCATAAAATTGTATTTGTTCTTATAAAATGTCTATAAAACACATAAGATAAATTTTAAACATTTTATTGAATTAATATTTCAGTAATATAATCCAAAGAGAGTGATTTTATTATTTTATAAACACAATTATTCACATTTAAATAGTTTTTCATAAAAAAAAATACTTCCTTTATATTTGATTGGTTTTAAGTTTCATTTAAAGTTAATTTGGTAACAAATGAATCATTATATAAACATGTGTAAACCATATTTTCAAAATTCATTTAACACTATTCATTCTCTCCATTCTAACATCTAGGTGATAACTACCATACTAAATAATAATATTTAGTTGTTCGTTTAAGCTCGATGTGGCATATCATATATGCAATAGAACTTTGTGTTTTCTTTAAAAAACTTGAGATGTTACATGAAATATGTCTAAGGATATTGCAACCAACTAAGAAATTTAACCATTGGAGCTTTTCCTATAAATAGGAGGCCATTTGAAAAGCTGAGAGCTGATGCATTCACAACTTAATTCATCTAAATATTTCTTTTCGTGAACACCTCTTTCCTATTCTTTGTAATTATTTAGAGATTTGAAGTTCTAAGGATTCCTTTTGAGGATTGTAATTACTTAAGAACTATTTTATTTTGTAATCATATGTCCAGTCGTGGTACTGATTGAGGGCTTATGAGGATAGGAAGATGGTGAATCCAATTCATCGGATTGAGGGATTTCAGGACTAGGAAGACAGAGTCTGATCATCGTATCGAGGACTTCTAAGGATAGGAAGACAGAACCATACTGATCATCATATTGAGGGATTTATTGGTAAGTAAAGACAAAACTTACATTAGGTATAAGTGTGGATACTTTTAGTTAGGGTTACTAATTACCTTAACTCTTAAGGTTAAAGAGTGAATTATTTTATTAAGCCTTCAAGTCATTCTTACTAATATAAGATTTGTATTTTTTCTTGTTATTACAAGTAAATATTTATGATGTGCATATATTTTAGAAACTAAGTCTTTACTTATATTTCTAACATTTGTTTTATTGGACTGATAGTGATACTGATAAACTCTGATATAATCAAATAGTTACTAAATCCGATTCTAACACTCTGATAATCATATAAGACCCGAGTCTGATCTTTTTTACTTAAAGAGGTATTTTGTTTTTGTTTAGTTTAATTTTTTAAACTAAAATTTACCCCTCTCTTATAGCCATCATAAACTCTTACGACCCAACACCCACAAGTAAGAAATATATGACAATTAGCTAAAATTGACAAGGTCAGTTAAAATTCAATAATGGATTCCATGTATCAAAGTATGTAGGATTATTATTTTTAATACTATAGTGGGTATTCAAGTGAGACTATACATGGATGGTAAAATCATGGTACCAATAAATATTGATTGGTTATACCAAGTAATTATGCCTAAATCTATTAGAATTTTACTTGTTATAGTTAATTTATATGATAATTTTATTGAGAATTGGATGTCAAGACCACCAATCATGTAAGGTGTCTTTATGATGCAACCAAAAAGGGATGGTGACATTACAGAATTCCAATAAAGGGTTAAAGTTACGAAAATCCAGTTTAGGATTAAAGTAAGCAACAAGATCATAAAATATTCATTTAGAATGAATCTTTTCCCACTACCACAAAACCGGGTTTCTACAACACCACCCTTTAACAACGTTTTTTTAGTAGCGTTGATGGGGGGGGGGGCTTTATCAGTGATTTTTTCTAGAACTGATAAAGTTTATATTTAAAAAATAATAATTTTTCATGAAAAATAATATATTGATATATAATTATATTTATATTGATATAAATATAATATATATTTTTTAAATATGTTTTAGATATGTATAAATAAACTATTACATTTAATATATAAAAACTTTAGTGAAAATGGATTTAAAATATTTTAAAAAATATTATTAATTAATATTTTTCTAATTATCATCGACTAATAATCATTTAATAACAATTTGAAGAAACAAAAAATCAAAAAAATTAATAAAAGATCTAAAATAAGTTGAAAATGTAACTAAAACTTCAAACGACCATAACTTTTGATCTGGGTATCCATTTGATCTCTAAAGCATATCAAATCGAACCCTGCAATGAGCTCTATGCGCTAGTGACCCAAGAGAACCTTATGTCACATTTTTCAAGGCAAAAAAGTCCCATAAGGCCTCTAAAACCGAGTTTTTATTCGAGATACCCCAATTTTTTAACATTCAAACAACTATAAATTTTGATCCGGATGTCCTATAGGCCTGTACCACATATCATATCGAAGATTGTTTCATTTTCTTCAATTTAACTGGTTATGGAGTTGAAACGGACTTCTATATTAGAATTTATGGTCATTTTAACATTCTATGGATTTTTAGATACACATATATATGTATTTATTTGTAAATATATATATATATGTGTGTGTGTGTTGTATATATGTATGTATGTATGTATTTATTTATTTATAAACACACATAAAAAACATATTTTATAAATATATTTAAAACTAATCTTATAAATATATATTAATATACAAATAAATATATGGATAAAAATATATAACTAAATATATATATATATATAAATAGATATAAAAATATATTAATATACAAATAAATAAATATATATATATGAATAAATATATATGTATTAATATAACTAAATATATTTATATTAATATGAATCTATATTAATATATGAATAAATATAAATATATATATATATATATAGAAATAGATATATCATTAACTAGAGAAAAAAAATAAATGACTTAGCTGTAAAGGTGCAGGCGCACAAGGGGGGAGGTCTTTGGTTCAAGTTCTGGTGGAAGCAAGAGCGTGCAGGCAAGTGGAAGGGGGTTGCGTGGGCAAGGGCAACATGTAGTGAGAGGGAGGGGGCTCCACCTAGCGCTGATGGGGGGGGGGGGGGGTCAAGCGTTGTTAAAATCTCCCCCCGCATTATATATTCTTTTTAAATTTTTTATTTTATTTTTAATTTTATCAGAGATTAAAAAAAGAACTGATAAAAGGGGTCTTTTATCAACGCTAAAAAAGTACTGATAAAGGCCCCTTTTATCAACAATTTTTTTAGTGCTGATAAAAGACACCTTTTATCATCACTAATAAAAGGGGCCTTTATCAGTTCTTTTCGAAGCACTGATAAAAGGGATCCTCATTTATCTTTTCATCAATTAACAACGCTTTTTTAGCATTGTTAATGCCCTTTTCTAGTGCTGATAAAGGCTATATTTGCAGTAGTGTCCATTTGTCTACCAGAGGTTAGTGGGAGCACCATATTTTTCCAAATAAAATATGTTTGGTAACATATAGAAAAAACTATTAGTCTTATTGTTAGTAAAAACCTGAATAAAATAAATACTCCATATATTGGATTAAATTAGCAACCTATGTTATAGGGAATATGATCTAGTGAGGTAGATATAACGACTGTTTAGACCTAGTTAATCATACATATAATGACAAGGTATTGAAAAATGTAAGTTGGAACAATTCGAGAGCGAATTGTTTCCAGATTCACATGACATAAATCTCTCTAAGAATACATGCTTGTCCATATGAAGAGATTAATGTGATGAGTTGTATTCTACACAATTCAGTGATGGATAAATCACATATTCCATGATATGTACAAGAAATGATATTGACAACATAAACTTTATGGTAGGAAAATATCAGTCATATCCAAGAGAACTGCAAGGGAAGCAGTCAGAACTATTCGATTGTACTTGAGGATATACAATTATATGTACCTAATATATAGAGAGGAAGGAATACTAGTTTTGAGGGGACACAAACTAGTATTACTTAGATCAATGTGATCTAATATCGAAGTCAGGCTAAGTGAATGAGCGAGAGAAGCTCATACAATCTGATGATATCCATATCTATAAATACCGAGTATGTTGCAGTTTATTATGTATCTAAGAAGTAGTGCTACAAACATAATGATTTGTTCCAGTTCTTGGAATCACACCTTGTAAGTAAAGTATTATCATAATACTCTTACTAGCCAATATGTCAAGTTTTGATAGTGGAGAAAAGTAAAATAATTGTGGATATCATCTCTTGAGAAGTTTTACTCAAGGAGGTGTGGTCACACATAGAAAATTATCCACACAATAGAGATGTGGAAGACCCAACAACTAAATCCACGACTCAACAGAAACATGATCTTAATTTTTTGAGAGCTGAAAACTATAGTTAGCAATTTGGATCTAGTGCAAGTGGGAGTGTTGTAAAAGTGGATTCCCTAGAACCAAATTTATATGTACTTTTAATTACCATGTCATGATTACATTTATATATGTACAATGTACACTTATCATTATAGTGTAGACATTTCTGTGTCCACTATTTAACGATAATGTCCATAAATTAATTTTCATATGAAAATGTTATAGTAGATCTCGGGCTATAGTGAGAACCTAGAGATACTATGAAATTAATCTTAAATAAATATTATATAATCTACATACATCATATTGAATGGGAACAGTTGATGTCTGACTATCAGGTGCTGGGGGATTATAAGCATTAAGACTTCTTCTCATAAAGTTCGCACCTGGTGATCTATGGTCGGTGAGATCATGATGAAAGACCCACCAATTGTAATACCACATGTTTGAGGTGTCATAAATTGTTCCTATATATGAACATGTGTATTGGTATCTTGACTTGAGATCATTATTAGTGTGTTCTATTTTATCACGTACTTTGATGCAAGGTAAGAAGAATGATAATGAAATTGTGGTGAGGTAGCTTGTGTTGGGTGCATCATTGGTGGTATGACATTGGTTGAATGGTCAAGATAGAATTTCTTGCTTCCGATTTGAGGAAGTAATACCTTAGGCCTGGTTGATCAGGATGGTAGTACCGTCATAAATCCTTAGCCAAGACATTCAGAGATAAATCCATCCAGATAGATCAACAAACAATAAATCAAGAAAGGACGATGACATAAGTGTGCATCCTGCTTTATGAGATATCAAAATACAAATAGATTATATTACGTAGTGCATGTTCATAGGTTGATTGCAGTTGTTATGACTATTCCTTCTCTCTTTAGAGTTCTCGATTGGGTTACTAGACTCTAATATTGGTCTATGAATGATATTCACTACTATCGATATAAGGGCCTAGATGGTCACATACAATAGCACATTCAGGAATCTACACTATTCACATTAATCGGTATATAGGACATGGTAGGACTCACCATGGGGTCCGAGAGTTGTCCAATTTTATTGATCATTGATAAATAAATAAATTCATTATTATTAAGTAAAGAATAATTGAGTTGAATTTATTTATTAAAATTATTTACAAGTATTTAAGTAAATACGATGAATAATATTATTTGAATGACTATTATTTTAATATTCCAGGTTCGTTTAATATTAGTGGGAATTACGAGTCAAGTTAAACGACTCAGTTTTATCATGCATTATAATTAATATATATTATAGGTATGTGATAAAATATAAATAATATTTATGAAATAATTTAGTTCATCATAATTATTTATTTATTACTTATTTAGTGGATGTTAAATATACAGGGGTCGATAGACCCTTTCTGGGTATTTGAGCATCCACTATATATAAGAGGAGAGAGGCTCTCACATGATGACTATTCACTGTGATTTCTTCAGAGTCTCTCTCTCCTATCCCGCTTTCTAGAGAGAGAATCTTTCAGTCCAAGTGATCAGATTGAGCTTGTATCTATGCATGAAAAGAGCATCGATGCAGTGATCATCGAGATATTAAAGGAATTGTTGGATCCCTGCGCTAGCACCCAAAATTCAATGATTGACACTTGTGCATATTTTTTGAAGCATGTGTGGATGATCTAAAGGTATTCTTATTTGGATCCTTTGAGCAATTATTTTTGGTGACAAGAAGTTGTAGACCACGAATTCAGATCAAAAGAGGTTATATATATATATATATTGTTATGTTCAATTCATGAAAGATCCTTAGGACCATACCAAAACATTTCCATAGATGACAATATGATAGATTTCCTAACTAGAATAAGCCTTATAGGAATTCTTTAGTCTTTCAAAACATATTCAATCTTATTGAATATCATGGAATTGCATAATAATATTGAGTATATGAGACTATAATTCCTTAGGTAAATTATGTATTAAATTAATTTGAAACCATAAATTAATCATTACATGCTTCCATAAGCAATTATATTCACTTATTGGACAACTTCAACACTTGGTTATTGAGGATGGAACTGTTTTAACATAAAAAATATTTATCAGGCTCAAGAACTTTTCTTAAGCTACCAATATTATGGGTTGGTTACTTTAAGCTCATCATTTCAAGGATTGATATAAAGTTTAGTTTGATGACGATGAATTAATCTAAAACACAACCTTCTATCATATACTTAATTATTATTTAAACCTTGATCATATCAATTATCAAAACACCTTTTTATGTGACTTAAATATTATCCAAATAAATCCTCTTTAATTCAAATTTTTTTAAATTAATTAATTATGAAAAAAACATGAATATTAAAGAAATTTAATAAATAAAAAATTTATTTATTTTTCAAAATATGAGATATTTATGAACTATTCACAAATTCAATGCTAATTATAAACATTTTATAAATTAGAAAGAATATAAACATTTTATATTATTTTCAATATGAACCCTTTCACATTTTATATTAAATGACATTTATAGGATATTTTATGAATTATAAACATTTTATAATTCAATATATATTATATAAACATTTTTATATTATCTAAATATCATATTGATTTGAATTTATAAACTCTATAAATCACCTTTTATGATTTCCAAATAAAATATTTATTTGTATATTATAAAGCATTCCATTTAATTTTTCAAGAGGTATTTAAAAAATATTTATCAATTTACCATAAAAATTTTATAGTTAATTAATTTTTAATTTTTTTTATAAATTTATATAAATATTTTAAAATACCTATTATTATTATTATTTATAAAAAAATTATAAATAAAATAATTCAATTCAAAATTTAATTCTATTGATTAAAATAAATACTTTATTTATTTTCATAAAAAAGAGTAATATATATAAACTTTTCATATTTTATTTCCAGGCTTGAAAAATATCATTTTATTATGAAAACGTATTTTTCATAAATCAATAAACACATTGATTCGTCAAAGAACCCTACACTCTTTGATATCACTGCTGGGTTTTTTATGAACATCATATGATCATATGCAGTGGAAGATAACCTAAACACAAAAAAATATATCTTTGATAATCAACATGTAAATAAACTGTATAAATAGTGTACCTAAAAATTAACAATAACAACAATTTTTTTCTTTCTCGGTGAAGGAGAATTCTTGATGAAGATCATGAAGTAGTGAACAAAATCACTCTTCCTTCAAGGGGGTACATTGAAAAATGGATCCATGATTGTATCACGAGGATATCCAAATGCTGAAGGGGTGCTAGTGCATTATTCTCAGATGATGAACAATAGTGTGAGAAGAAAAGAGCAATGAGAGGCTTGCTCACAAATTCCCATCATAATCAAAGAGATAACATCACTTTATAGTCATACTTGATGCATTCCATTTAATAAAAACAAAACAAAACTAGAAGGCTACAACATAGAAAATAAATAAATAAAATAAACAAGATCAGAGAGACTATTTGAGGAGCGGTCCTCATTAAAATAGGTGACACCGACGAATCGTGTCATGAGCAGTTATTATCTACTTTTATATTGGATGAAATTACATGGCAGACACATATTTAGAATATACATTTTATTTACAAAAAATAGAAAAAAATAATAGAAAATAAATATCTGAAGGGGCTTACAAGACCAGGTCTACACCAAGAACCTAGTATTGTCCTCCTCTATTGGATGTTCATAACCATAGATGATGAAAAACTAACTCTAAAGGTCATTGTTGTTGTACTTTGAGCTTGTAAGGTACAAAATATCCATGAGTCTGAAACATTGACAAATCAGGCATTACAGGACAAAGATGTAACAAACCTTCAAATGCCGCTTCTCCCTCCCTCTCTCTCTCTATTTTTTTGTTTCTATAGGGTATAATCAAGATTGAAAAGTCCAAAATTGAAAATTGAAATGACTAAGGACACATATGGGATACAAAAGAGTGATTAAATGATGGTTCCCAACTGAATTTATGTAGTGGTAAGCGATGAATAATCTCAAGTGAATGAGCAAGACAAATAGGTGGCTAGGAATGAGTATAAGGATCCAGAAGGTGGTTGTATACCAAACATCTAAATGACTACCCATGGAACATGACACACTAGGAGTGGACACTAGAGTAGTGTTTTGGACTATGACCAAAATAACGAGTAATAGAACACATGAAGAAACACACTCAACCACCCTCTAAGCCACTGAATCAACTTTATCAACGATTTTGAGACCCATAGGATATATAAAGGATTGTACTAGTTGGATATTGTAGAAACATTAGGAGTCACAATGATATATATGTTAACAGATGAAGAAAATACAAATCAAAATAACAAGAAGAAGATAAACACAAACAAAACAAGTTACATGGTTTGGGAAAAATATCTACATACATGGAGAGGTAGAATCACTTCACTAATTTCAGGAGCACAATTACAGGCCAATAATTAGAGTGTCACATAGAAATTATAGCTCAAATGAGATAATAAATAATATAATATGATATTCCACCAACCACATAGTAAGTCAAATGCACTATAGTGCCGCAACCACCTAATTATGCACTGCTACAATGTCAGTGACAAGAATTATGCAGAGCTATAATACAATTGTATCCAAAAGTATGAGATACTACAGTGAATAGTGCCAAAGTCTGCACTGCTATAATGTCTTGTTGCATATTGCTACAGTGACCCATCATTATCACTGGTTAGCTATGCTACAGTTAGTCAGCAGTACTACTGTAATGACCCAGACCCTAGTTTCCTAGATCTGATGGATTATTTTATTACATTGACATAAGATACAAGGAATCACATCCCGAATGCTTGTTCTTTCTCTGCTAAGCTTTGCTGCATGTTTTTTCCTTTTAGAAGTGTTGCAGCCTGTTTGAGTTCGGCCCGAGCTTTCCCTGGATGGAAGATCCTTCTTCTTTTTGAAACTGATTGAAGGGATGTCATTTGGCTATTAGGCTTGCCAGGGATGCTTTTCTTTCACAGATGGTCTGTTATGCTGAGTCCATATTTTGCTGCATGCTTGAGGAAACACTTGGATGTAAAAGAGATGGGTGGAAAGGAGCTCCAGGGGCACGCAACGGCTGATGACTTCGGTCTCGCTTCACACAAGGAGAGGGTTACGTCATCTAATCCTGCTTTTGGAGGATGGAATGGTGAATAGCAGCGACTTCTAACTAGCAATATTCACTTCGGGGTATTTCTTTGATGTGGGTATGATTGTATGTCTGTTTTTTCCCTTTAATTTCTGGTTGGTGTAAGCTCATTACACCTCATGTGTACACTGTTTCCTTTTTCTTTAATAAAATTTTTGGGGTTGATCTTTAAAAAAAAAAAGGAATCACATCCCGAAGGACCATATAGTTTAGTATTATTATTAAACCATACACTTACTTTAAATTCACATTACATTTTAAAAATTAAAAATTCACAAATAATTTTATTAATTATACCATTATTCCCCCTTTGTGTAACCCTGCATATGATTAATAATATAATTATTGGAATCCTAGGAAAAAATGAAACATATGAATGGGGTGAGCTCAAATGCTCAGTAAGGGTAATCGTATAATGAAATCTATGAGTAAATAAGACATAAACAATATGAAAAGGTAAATAACTAAAACACATTCCATTTAAATAATATCATAAGCTAGGAAACTTAACCATGGATATTCTAATAGTCAAATAATCATATGGAATATCAATAAATAATCTCATAATGAGATAATTCATATTACTGAACATCAAAAACATACTATCAAGGCTTTGGCCAAGACACCATACATAAATGGGTAAGGCCTCATCCAATACTCAAACTAGTTTGTCTCATGAGACATACCGATGCATCAAGGGGCTATAGAGGGACCCTCCCATCACTTACTAAGTCCAATAAATTCTTCAAATTAAGGTACCGAAACATAGTCAACATATACATTTTTATTGAAGCTAGCATACAAAATGTAAATAATTTTTATTAAGTAGACATAATCATAAACCATCTAGAGTAATATGGTGAATGGTATCAAAATAGTATATCCCTAGTCAAACTAATAAATAATCATTTAATAAAATATATTAGATAACATCATAAGAGATAAAAATTAATTAAGTACAATATTAAACAAAGGATGATTACATAGATGAAAATACTTTATATGAGACCATTGAAAAATTCTTGAGAAAAATAATATCTAAACATTCCAAAGTTCCCCATATCACTTTGAAACATTTGGATCATAATCAACATAGTGGAATAAAATTAAATAAAATCTATAAAATCATGAGAATAAGGATATTCATGATATGACATGTCAAATTATTAGTATACAGACCTCATAAAATAATATAGGTTCAAAACATAACAAATATCTCAAAGAAGGAAAATTGTGATAAAAATCCATTACTGTTTTGGTAATTTGAAACTATAAAACCCATGAAATATAAATACTCAAATAGATATGTAAATACCAATAAATATAATGATAAAAAACTTAAAATAAATTCATGGAAAGTATATATACTACACAACAAAAATAAGTGGTGAATATGACATAAGTCTCGCACAAATAAAAGTGATACTAGAAATGCCCTTACAAAGTTCGCATCATTGAGGTGAGAATTTATAAATGGAGTGATTATGTGAAACAAAAGTATTTCCACACTAGGATAAGTTAGAATATAACATAAATAAATAATAAGTTGATTCTATACATAATCTTGGAATAATATAATTAATGAAGTAGACATATAACCCAATGAATAGAAATTGAGATAAGAAACCTCTTACCACTTGTAATCAATCAAATTTTATTCCCTATAAAAGTAATAATTATCAAATAAAAAATTAAATACCAAGAATATAATAATATTAATGATATTATATATCAAATAGTAGTATTCATACACCAAATACAAGAAATTAGTGGTGAAAAAGACATATATCTCACATAAGTAAAAGTGAGACGAGAAATCCTTATTTCACACTTCCTTTTGGATGTATGTGATTTAAAATACTTTATAAACGTTTAAATAATATTATTAATTTATAACAGAACCATATTAATATTTATAATATCATATATGATCCTATTATATCATGTTATCACCTGTTTGTTAATAATATTTTGTTATTATCCTTATTCCGGGTGTTGACTGAGTCATTTTCCTATGCATGTTTTGTCATGTAAATCCTGTTTATTATGAAAAGGAAATATTTATTTCATATTTTTAATGATATTAAGTTCATAGATATCATATTTATTAATTATATAAATTTTTATAATCATTCTTGAATGGTTAACATAGAAAATGTATCACATCACATCGTTGAGATGGTAGACCGTACGTATCCACGAGTGGCGATATCATTCCCTTAATGGTGAAATGATAAAGAAGTGGATGGTATATTAATTTTTACATAATAAAAATAATTTTATAATTATAAAAAAATATATATATATTAGTTCCATCATTATATTTATCCAAGTAAAGTAATGATGAAAAACAGATTACACTACAACGTGGAGACGACAAGCTGTAAGTACGCACGCGTGATGCTTTTATTTTTGATAAGATGAATAAAAAATGGAAAATGGTTGTACCATAATAATAATATAATATAAGTATATAAATTATAGTATAGTTATTACTTTATCATGGAAATAACACATGAAGAGGAAGTAGGATAAGAAATGGACTTGGATGAGTTGGTAAAAACGATTATCTCTTCTTTGGCAGGCTTCCTTTAGATCTCTTATGAAAGGATATAGGATTGGTATTTTTAGAAGAAAAATACTTCAAGAACTTATATAATGATTTTATGTGGATAAATGGGAAGATTTTGGTCGAGATAGAAGCATAAAAGTGGTGTCAAGAAGTAAGATAGTAGGAAAACTTTTATAATTGAGGTGAGAGACACTTTTGGAAACTCTCAAAATATTAAATTAATATAAATTAATTTTCAATTAAAAATGGATAAAAAGTGAGTTATTTATAATATAAGATGATTATTGTTTGAAATAATCTCATCCAATAATTTTTAGACAAGTTTAGGTTACATTATTACCTTTATCTTTTGGTTTTAACCCCGATTTAAACCCTTTAACTCTTACTGTGGAAACATGTGTTTTTACATTTTAAAGGTTAATATAGTTACTATAAAATATAAAAAGAACCATAAAAGTGTAATTAATGATATTTTAAGATTTATCCCAACTATTTGGACTAATTTTATATTTTTTTTGAATTTTATATCATTTAATAAAATATTATTTACTTTAAACTATCATTAATGTCAATTTTGACACTATTAATTACTCTACTTTTTAAAAATATCATAAAAATAATATACATTCTTAAAAAATATTTTAAAATATCCCCAATATATAAAATTTATCTAGGAAATTCATTAATGACACTAATTATCTCAAATAATATCTATTTTAATATTTTTAATATCATTTATTTGATATTTCCATTAAATAAACAATGACTACATCATCATTATGTAAGCCTTTAAAGAAATTATTTATTTCCTAAAAATTAACAATAAATTATTATGATAAATATAAAAATTTTATATTTCAAATTAATATTCATAGTTAAATATATATTCTAAATAACCGCATATAAAAAATGTAATACTTATTAAAAACATGAACATGACATATTTGAGTTTCCTTAGAATAAAATACTATAAAATGATTAAAGTCATAAAAGTGTCTAAAAGAGACCATGTAATCGTCCCAAGAATTTTTTTTTTGAAAAAAACTCATCCAATAAAATTAGGAAAAGTTTTAGGATAATTTTATAGTATTTATAATATTATTTTTACCCTTAATTACCTGATTTACCTTTAACTATGACAATTAAAATTACTAAAGTTACCATTCATATTTTCCAAAAATAAAAAGGGAAATATTTAATAAATTTTTACATTATGATTCAAAATATGGAATCCATTTTTCAATATTAAAAATATATAATTTTCTAAAATTAATTTAAAATTAATCCAGTTGACAGAATGAGAAAACATGTTTTTAAAGTGAAAACGTTCAAAAGATTGAAATGTTTTTATATCCAAATTCATTGTGAAATTGATTCCAATGACCTATATTAGATTAAATGGTATAAAAATTATCTAATTATACTTTAAAACCAATCAAAAATATTATTTAACACTATAAATTATTTAGATGAAAAATCTATTTTCAATTAAAATTCAGCATTTTTCACTATTTATCAAAACATGAAACTTATCTGAAAATTACCAAAAATTAAATCAAAGTAAATTTTAATATTCCTATTTAAAATAAGAATTTTATTTTTTAAATATAATTTATAAAAGTGTAAAAATTTAGTTTTAAAATAAGTGTTCCATTAAAAGGTGGAAAAACCACCTTTATAAAAATATAGTTTTTTTATGTGTAAAAGTAGATTTGTTTTTATATCATTCCTAGAAAACATATAAGATGAATATATAAGATTATGTTAAAGGTATAATATATAAATTTAATAATGTGATTAATCCTATTAATTCCTCACCAATTTAATGGATATGTTATAATAATATTTCATTATTTGTTTAAGATGGGTATTGCGTACAATGTAAGCTTTCAAAAAGATTAATTGAAAAAGAGACATACAATAAAATATTGGGGGTTATATTATATGCTCCTCAATAAACCTCATCCTCACAATTTAAAATTGAACTTCAAAAATCAATGGTTCATACTTGAAAATTCCTCAGTGGGAAGCCCACATTGGAAATAGGGTTAATAAAATATCACCTTAATAAGAAGGAAAAGGAAATGCAATGGTCACTACAAAATTAGGTTTTTAAAAAGGATAACATTAGTGAGAAGTTAAAACCAGTACTTGGAAGAGAAATAAAACTATCATGTTATGATGGAGAGTGATAGAGAACATGATCATTTCAAAGTTAACCATCACAAAACTGTAAATATTTTGATCCGTTAAAAGACTATTGATTTATTAGTAAGAAAAGTAAACCGATAATGTTTTTGTTCCTAAATAATTTTCCTAGAGTTGAAGGATACTTTTACTATCTAGATAATCACTAGAAAAAATGTAAATGTATCTGATTTCTATGTCATAAGCATGATCCTATCATTTGGTTGTGCTTCAATTTATTTCCACTTCTTCTCTTATTATTGTAAATAGATATTCAAGATGAATTTTTATTCCCTAAGCACTTTTAGATGAATCATAAGATTCATAATTCATTTCTCCAGTCTCTAAATATTTACTAAAATTAAAATGGTTATCACATGTTATCCAATATAATAAATCATAATTTAACATCAAACAATAATATCCAATATTCAAATTATTCCATTCTATATGTAGTTAACATTAAGACTCATCCAAAATATGTTTATCTAAATTGAATGACTAAATTTTTGTAAGTAGGGTCACTAAATCAACTTAACATTATATTTTCTCCAAGCATCATAATGTTTCTCTTATTGTCACATAACAGAAAATTAATTTCCTAAATCACATGATCCCTAAGATATGCTATCCATTTCCATAAATAACTTAAATAACCATAAAACCATATTTGCTTCTAGAAGATAATTTGACCTATATTCATAAAAAATCCCATAATATTCCATTCACCTTGATCATATAGGGTTCCCAAAATAGTGAACATCTTCCAAAATAACATTAATAACTTAATCACCAAATTATTTTCCAATCCCAAGGTTATATATTCGGTAAAACATATGTTTTCAAAATTCAATTATTATTCATCCATAAAATTGTTTAACTAAAAAGAAAAAGTCATAATAACTGGGACTTCACATAGGCTAGTGGTAGGCTATGCACCCTTATCGCCCTTCAGTTGTGGGTTCAATTCACGTAGCCTTTCCAAACGTGATGAGTTTTCACCCATCCTATGAGATTTATTTTCCCCTAAAATATATTAGTACACTCCTTATAAAATTCCAAAAATGTGATCAAAATCCTCAAAAATAACATTAATATGTTTAAACCTCAAAATTTATCTCATACCTTTCATTTTTCATTCCAAAATGTAATAAACCATAATTACCTAAAAAAATGAATGTCTCCAAAAATACCACCAGTTACCTTAAAATTTGATAACTTAAAGACTCTAAAGGGTTTTCTAAGATGTTGAACTTATGATAAAACTTAAAATTATAAACCCATGATAGTAACTAAAAGTCTTAAACAATCATTATTAGAATCATAATGTTATTATCTTCATAAATATTCTCAAGGTTAGTCATAGGGTTATGTTCCATAATTTATGTTTTCCTAAATCTAATTTCTAAGGTTGCTAATAAAATTTCTCTGATACCAACTATAACAGCCTAGAACCCAGTTTTACAAATCTGGTGCCTTAATTTATTAAATTTTAATAAGATACAAGGAATCACATCCCAAATTACCATATAGTTTATTAGTCTTGGTAAAATAGATACATACTTTAAATTAACATTGTATTTTAAAACTTAAAAATACACAAATAATTTAATTGAGTCTAACATTATTCTCCCTTCGTGTAACCCTACATATCAGTAACAATATAATTCTTGGAATCCTGGAAAAAATGAAACATATAAAAGGGGTGATATCAAATGCACAGTAAGGGTAAACATACAATTAAATATATGAGTAAATATGACATAAACAATATAGAAATGTAAATAACTGAAACACATGCCATTAAAATAATATCATGAGATATAAAAATTAACCATTTATATTATACTAGTCAAATAATAACATGGAATATCAATAAATAATATCATAATGAGATAATTTATAATGCTAGGAATCATAAACATACCGTCAAGGATTCGACCAAGACACAATACATAAACAGGTAAGGCCTCGACCAATACCCAAAATAGTTTGTCTCATGAGACCTACTGATGCATAAATGGGATATAGAGGGAACCTACCATAACTTAATAAGTACAATAAATTTCTCAAATGAATACGGTGAATCATAATCAACATATACATTTTTATTGAAAATAGCATAAAAAATGTAAATAACTTTCATTAGGTAGACATAATGACAAACCATCGAGAGTAATGCGGTGAATGGTATCAAAATAGTATATCCCCAATCAAACTAATAAATAACCATTTAATTAAATATGGTATATAGTATAATAAGTTATAATATTAAATGAAGTAAAATATTAAACAAAGGATGTTAACATAGATTAAAATACTTTAGATGAGACCATTTAAAAATTCTTGAGGAAAATAATCTTTAAACATTCCAAAGTGTCCCATACCACTTTGAAACATTTGAATCATAATACACATGTTGGGATAACATTAAATGAAACCTATAATATCATGATAATAAGTATATTAAT
Organism: Viscum album; assembly: GCA_963277665.1. Taxonomy (NCBI): domain Eukaryota; kingdom Viridiplantae; phylum Streptophyta; class Magnoliopsida; order Santalales; family Viscaceae; genus Viscum; species Viscum album. The sequence continues at coordinate 1,615,568,014 of OY728136.1, read as the reverse complement.
GATATAAAATTTTAAATTATTAGAATATACACCTCATAAAATAAGATAAATTTATAACATAACAAATGTCTCAAATAAGGAAGATTGTGACAAAAATCCATTATCACTTTGGTAATTTAAAACTGTAAACCCCATGAAAGAGAGATAATCAAATGGATATATAAATCCTCATAAATTTAAGGATAATAAACTGAAAATACATTCATGGGGAGTATATACACCACACAACAAAAATAAATGGTGAATATGGAATAAGTCTCGCATAAATAAAAGTGAGACTAGAAATCTCCTTACAAAGTTCGTATCATTGAGGTGAGAATTTATAAATGGAGATATTATGTGTAACAACAGAATATAAACACTAGTATAAGTGTTAATATAACATAAAAAATAATTAGTGTATTCTACACATAATCTTGGCATATATAATCAATGATGGAGACGCATAACCCAATGAATAGAAATTGAGTTAAGAAACCTCTTACCACTTGTAATTAGTCGAATCATATGCCTTATAAAAGTAATAATTATAAAATAAAACATTAAATAACATGAAGATAATAATATTAATGATATAATATATCAAATATCAGTATTCATACACCACATACAAGAAATTATTTGTGAAAAAGATATATATATATATATATCACAAAAGTAAAAGTCAGATGAGAAATCCTTACCTCACACTTACTTTTGGTTTTACGTAATTTAAACTTATATATAATGGTTTAAATAATGTTATTAATTTATAATAGAAATATATTAATATTTATGATATCATATATGATCCCATTATACCATCTTATCACCCATTTGTTAATAATATTTCATTATTACCCTTATTTCAGGTGTTAACTCCATCATTCTTCTATGCAAGTTTTGTCATGTAAATCCTTTTTATTATGCATATGATATATTTATTTCATATCTAGAATGATATTAAGTTAATATATATCAAATTTATTCATTATATTCATTTTTATAATCATTATTTAATGGTTAATATAGAAAATGAATCACATAGCATCATGGAGACGGTAGGCCGTATGTATGCACGAGCGGCAACATCACTCCCTTAATGGTGAAATAGAAAGGAAGTGGATGGTATATTAATTTTTAAAGAATAAATATCATGTAATAATTATCATATATATCTATTAATTCCATCATTATATCCATCCAAGTAAAGTGGTAATGAAAAATAAATTACACCACAACATGGAGACGGTAAGCGGTACTTACACACGCACAGTGTTTTCATTTTTCATAGGATGGATAAAACATGGAATATGGTTGTACCATAATAATAATAAAATATCAGCATATATATGATATAGTATTTATTAATTTATCATGGGAACAAAATATTATGAGGAATTATAAGAAGAAATGGACTTGGATGAGTTGGTAAAAATGATCACCTCTTCTTCAGAAGACTTCCTTTATATCTCTTCTTAAGGGGTCTAGAATTGGTCTTTTTGGAAGACCAGAACCTAAAAAACTTTTATGAGGATGTTAGGAGGACATATGGTCTGGTTTTGGTTGATCTAGAAGGCTAAAAGTTGTGTCAGTAAGTAAGGGAGGAGGTTCCCTTTTATAATTGAGGTGAGGGGCACTTTTGAAAACTCTCAAAATATTAAATTAATATAAATTAAATTTGAATTTAAAATTAATTGAAAGTAATTTATTTCAAATATAAGATTATTATGGGTCGAAATAATCTCATTAAATAATTTTTATACAAGTTTATGTCATATTCTTACCCTTATCTTTTGGTTTTAACCATTATTTAAACCCTTTAACTCTTACCATGACAACATACATTTTTACACATAGAAGGTTAATATAGTTACTATAAAATTCCAAACAAATCATAAACGAGTAATGAATGATATTTTAAACTTTATACCAATAAATTTTATGAATTTTTCATTTTTTATTAATTTTATATAATTTAATAAAATATTATTTATTTTAAAATATCATTAATGTCAATTTTGATGCATTCATTACTTGAATTTTTAAAAATATCATAACAAAAATATATCTTAAAACCATATTTTAAAAATATCCCCAATATGTCAAATTCATATATAAAATTTGTGGATAACACCAATTATCTCAAATCATATTCATTGAAATATTTTAAATATTATTTATTTGATATTTTCATTAATTAAATAATTACTTCATCATCATTGTGTAATCCTTTAAGGTAATTATTTATTTCATTAAAATTAAAAATAAATTATAATGATGAATATAAACATTTTATATTTCAAATTACTATTTATAGTCAAATATATCTTCTGAATAACTAGATATAAAAATGTAATTCTTATTAAAAACATGAGTTTGACATATTTGACTTTCCTTAGAATAAAATACTATAAAAGGATTAAAGTCATCCAAGTGACTCCAAGAAGCCATAAAATCAGATCAAGGATAATTTTGTTTGACAAAAAACCATATAATAAAATAAGGATAAGTGTTAGGAAGATTTTAGAATATTTAGAATATTATTTTTACCCTTAATTACCCGATTTACCTTTAACTGTGGTAATTAAAATTATTAAATTTACTATTTATATTTTCCAAAAATAAAAGAAACCTATTTACTAAATTTGGAAATTATGATTCCAAATATGAATCATAGAAGTGTCAAAATTTAGTTTTAAAATAAGCATGCTATCAAAAGGCACCAAAACTACCTTTAGAAAAAATATAGCTTTTTATGCGTAAAAGTGGTTTTTATATCATGTTTATGAAACACATAATATGAATGTATAAAATTATATTGAAAAAATAATATATAAATTTAATAATTTGGTTAATACTATTCATTCTTTCTAATTTAATAGCTAGGTTATAATAATATTTCATTGTTCGTTTAAGTTGGGTGTTGCGTGAAACATAAGCTTTCGAAAAGATTAACTTTAAAAAGAGAAATATCATAAAATATTAGGGTGTTATAGCTGTAGTTCCCCAAAATTTTTAAATGGGGACTTCCTCCCTTGGGCTCCTAGAGCTAAGGTGTATTGTTCATGGAACCCACAACAACCTCTCCATGAAGTTTGAACCATAGAGTTGTGGTCTTATGTGCAGTATGGGACACTACTATTCAACCCAACTTCAACCAAACATATCAAACTACACCATTATAACACTGGATGCTGAAAGGATTGGTTAATGCAGAATGACAAACAGGTATAACATGGTCTGAAAAAAACAAGGACAAAGTGGAGGCCCACCAAGAACCCAATAAAATTGAGCTCATAAATAAAGCACAAACTGAAACAAACATGAGGTTACTTGGACAAGACAATCAAATATTACAAAATTTAAATAATAAAAGGTAACTCTAATTTTACACGGAATAAAAAAACACAACCTTTAACTTGGAGATATACATATGGAACTAAATCAATAAATAACATGCTTATGAGTTTCGTATGATCATTTTTAGTGGAAGACAACCCAAAACAAAGACAGATCTATCTTAAAGAAATCAACATGTAAATAATATGAAAAATAGAGTACTTGATATTCACAAGTTTAAGTATCCATATTCATCATTTGAAGGATAATGATTGATGAAGATCATGAATAACATTGAATAAATACACCCTGTCTATGAGGTGACACATCAGCCAATGGATCCACAAATTCTTTGTGAGGATACCCAAGCAACTGAAGGGGTTCTAGCACCTTCTTGGGTGAGGTAAAAAATGATCGGGAAGAATATAGGTTTATTATAATATTTTAATTCTCATAGTAATCACACACCCCACATATGAAGATCTCTTCCTCTTTTATATGTAGTTCACGTGACATCTTGTAAGAAACCAACTTTAAACATAACTTATTCTAGTGTTTTTGAACTATAATTCAGAATTTAGGATATTTTTATTTTAGGGTTTTAGAAATTTAGGATAAAATCTTACAAAGTAGACCCATACATTACATGTGAAAACTTATAATTAGTACCCATTTTTTCCACCAAAGGAAACCATTTTAAAATAAATCATTACCTCCTTTCAAGAAACATCTTTAATTATTTCATCATGACATCTTCTTTGCCCTGAAAAATATTAAGACCTATGAAAAACATTTTAAAACTTGGGATGAGCACAAAAATATTAGTAAGGAATATAAATAAGTCCAGTGAAAACATGAAAACCCATTAAAAATATTTTCTTAAAAACTCATTAACAAGAATATAAAAAAACACATAGGTGCCTTAGGACATAATTACCACATCAATCTTACATTCACCATCATAAATGGAATAAATATATGGTCTAATTCCACCTTTGGCACTACAACAAAAACTGATTTTTAGCGGCGGTTCTAGGAACCGCCGCTAAACATTGGTTTTTTTAACACCTGACCTTTCCCCCCACCCTGACCCTCCTTCTCCCGCTTCCCCTGGCCCCCCGCTTCCCCCACGACCCCGACCCCCCGCGACCCCGACGACCCCATGTCCCCGACCTCGGTGGCCCCGGCGACCCCGGTGACCCCGACGACCCTGCGACCCCCATCCCCCGGCGACCCCCGGCCCCCCGCGACCCCGGAAGCTGCACCATCTTCCCCTCTAGGTAGGGTTTTGTTGCTCCTACTATTTTTATGGTGTTTTTTAGCCTGTGAAAATACTGGAAGATAGTGTTTTTGTAAATTTATTTGGAAAATGTATTAATGGTTTCTCTTACTCTTGCTAATTGATGTTGCAACATGAATTCTTAAAGGATTCATGTGAATCTCGGGAAAGTCATCATAGAAAATTATCCCTCACTAGTTGATAAAATATTAATATAAGCCATGTTTTTGGATGTTCAAGAATTAGATCATAGATTGGCCAGTAGTCCTGATCATTCTAATGAATCTGATTCTGGTCTATAGAAAGATAAGGCCCAAAAGTTCATCCAGGAAATGGATCCTTAATTTTTAGGTAGAACATATGTCTAGCATTATTTTGAGTGGTTTGAAAATGTTGAGAGGATTTTCTTATTTTTTGATAGTCATGAAGCGGTCAAGTTAATGTGTTCTTTATTCATATTGGAAGTTCCTAGTCACAAATAGTGTGAATTAGTCGATCAGGTTAGGAAACATGAGCATATATGTTAGAAGTAATTACAGGTTCTCTTTAATGAACAGTATTTTCCTATTAACACACCTATTTCTATGTCCCATGAATTTTGGTATTTCCATTAGAGGGATAAGACTATGTTGGAGCATGCTAACCATTCAATGAAACCAGTTCATTTCTCACCAGATGTGATTTCTTATAAGAAAATAAAGTCTACTACTTTTGAAATGTGATTCCAAAAAATATATTTTCCCCCTAGTATTATTGATTATGTTTAAGATATAAGACGATGTGGTTGCACGATCTCAGATTGTGGAAATTTAACATGTTGGTAAATCTAGATTCTATAAAGAAGTTCTAGTAGAGGTACAAGGTGATCATTTAATCTGGGAAAAGAAAAAGAAGTGTGAAGAGTATGAGGATAAGGGAGGTTGCAAATCTGGACACACATCCCAACAACATTCAACTGAAACCCACTAGGGGTGGGTTATTACTGTGCTACAAATGTGGAATGCTGGTGAATGTTTGGTTAGATATACAATTCTACCTACACCATGCCATTGGTGCGAATGTATGGTCCACTTGCAGTAGTTATGTATGGGTATTGTGATGAATTAGAGTGCTGCAAGATCCTCAATGCACAGAGAATTTCCATCTCAATATAGTACATTAAAGATTATTGGTTATCATTTTATTGGTTGTGGTGGTAACGATGAGTCCCCTTATGGACAAAGTCATCTCATGGTAGATCCACAAGTCAGTAATCAACAAAATGTATTACATAATTCAATGCACCCCTACTATATGAAATATACAGTAGTTAAATCTTATTCATGGAATGTAATAGTACAATTTTAAATTTTTATTTCTTAATTAATCGAAAATAATTTATTTTATTTCATTGCATATAAATATTTTACTTCTTCCCATATTGTAGAACTATTCATGTGACAGACCATGATTATGCATTATTTATTTATTTTGACTGTTCTTATAGGAAAGAATTTGGAATAGTGGTTTAAATGTCAGTTCTACATTCTCACTATATTAGGATTAAAATTTGAGTGGTAAGTTAATGTTTTAGAAATAGATATTATTGTTGTGATCCTCGACGTAGATTTTATGGTTCGTTTAAAGTAAAATGTTGATTGTTATCATTGTTGAGTGATACTTGTGGAACATGATGGGTGTAAACATGTTTTTTAAGGAGAATGTGATCCTTAATTAGGCTGAACTAGAACTCTACCTCCAGATTTAGGATATCATATTTTCTAAGTATCTTCTCTTTTTATAGAGGATGGTGGTGTAGGTTTTGAGAATAGGTTACCTCCAGAATTCGATGTAGAGTTCACCATTGGATTATTTTTGGGAACTCAGTTGACATCTATTCTCTTATATCATATGGACCCCACTTAGTTGAAGGAATTAATTATATAAATGGTTAATTTGGGATCTAAAGGATTTATTTTCCCGAGCGTCACTCTGAAGGACTCCCTAGTAACTTTTTTTAAAAAAGGCTAATTGATATCTATTGTTTTTCATTGAGTAACAGAAGTTAAATGAGGTCACATTAAAGAATAAATACACCATACCCTACATTGAGGCCCTTTTAGGTCCAAAAAAGGGTAAAAGTTTGTTCTATGAGATCAACCTAAACTCTTTGAATTATCAGGTCAATGATATAGAGGAAAAAATATCCAAGATTGACATTTGATGTAGGTATGGGGACTTTGAGAAATTTTTCATAAAATTTAGACTAATGAATTATATAATTAGTTTTCATGGATATTATAAACTAGGTGTTTCACCTATATGTAGATTCTATTATCATGGTGTTTATATGTGAAATATTTGTCTACTTAGGGAGTGAAGAAGAGCGTGGGAAGTACTGGGGGAATAATCTAGGAACTCTTAATGATCACTACATTTATGTTAATCCCTTAGAGTGTAGCTTCTCATTTTGATAAGTAAAGTTTCTAGGCCATGTAATCTCATAGCATGGATTTTTAGTGGAAACCAATAAAACAAGAGTAGTTATTTAATGGGTGAACCACAAGATCATATTAAATATTGAGAATTTATTAGGAATGGAAGGATACTACAAGAGTGTTGTCATATATTTATCTTGGAGTTCTTCACCCATGAACAATCTTACCTATAATGGGTTAAGGGTTAAATGTAGCCTAGTATGTTAGGAATACATTGTGGTGCTCAAGTTGTGATTGAAAACTACCCATATATATATCTAACCTAAATCTAGAAAAGTATAAGTGGAATAATGTGTTAAATTATGTTTGATTATTGGGTTTGTGTTGAAGTATGAAGATCATGTAGTGTCATTTGGCTCTCCCTAACAACAACCACTTGAAATAAACTACACAAGTAAAAAATTAAAACTATTAGTGGTGATGCAAATGTAGAAGAAACGATGTCACTATATATTTGAATGTAAAATCATGGTTTACTCAGATCATAAGAGTTTGGACAACATTTACATCTTCAATGATTTGAATATGAATTATCGATGATGTGTTTATAGACACCCCACACCCCACTCACCACAAGAACCTCAATATTGACAGTACTAGCTCATATAATTCCACAAAATCAGAAATAACATTACCCAAAAAAAGATAAAACCAATATTTGATAACATCAACCACTCATGAGACTTTTTATTGGTGACAGATCAGTATGGGAGTATGTCAATAACCATTCAAGGTTTGTTATATATTCTCCAAAGATAGGGGTCATCAATTATGAGAAAGATCATTTCTTTGGTGATGGTCTTCACCCATACCTTGGTACATCTCTTCTTTCTTTGGGCATAACATCCATTTTGGAGGTTGTCACTAGGGACATGTGAATGGAAGCTAAATATTCTTGGAAATCGATGGTTGTTAATTCCTTAATTTTATCAGGTATGCAACAAATTAATAGTGGGAATGAAGAGAATCCAATGTGCAAGGAGTAGAGGCAGTATGAACCATAACATGATGAAAAGGCCCATTCTTATAGAAAGAGTTCATCCATTTTGTGCTTCCAGTTTAGGGACTTTGAGGAATTTTGAGACCCATTTCTTGATATATACTTGAATTTTTCTCTATTATGGAAATTTTGTTCATCATTATTTGTTTTTGATGATGGGGTTATAGAAGATGTCTCATGTTTGATTCCTTGTTTTTTTGTGTAGGCACATTGTGATATACATGGATAAAAGCTGGATTACATTGACGAGGAACACACCTCAGTATGTTAAGGGTTTGAATGAGTTTTTAGATTTTGAAATATCTAATCGATCCACTGAAGGGAGAATAAAATGTCCATGTCCTAAATGTAAATTTAGAACATGGTTGAAGAGAGATGAGGTTTATGAACATTTAATACTGAAGCAATTCCCTGCTCAATATTTGTGTTGGATTTGGCATGGAGAATCGAACGTTACATAAAGATTGAGCACTGATGTTAATCTGCATAATGAGGTCCCAAGTTCGTCGAAAATGGAAAATTAAATGCAAAACCTAATAAATGATGCATTCGGCACTGCAAGACACAAATATCAGCATCAAAACATATCAGAACAACCATAAGAGGGTGCTACAAATTGCAACGTGACAAGTGATGTTTTTGAGACTGTAACACAGGCAGATCAAGATTGTCACATATCATTGGATCCTCCTCTTTCTTCTGTAGAGCCAAATGTAAGAGAAAACTTCACTGAGGAAAATGTGTTTCATGATTTAGTTGATGATGGAAATCAATATTTGTATAGTGTGTGTTTGAAATATTCAAAGCTTTCATTTTTTCTGAAGTTTTACCATATCAAATGTCTATGTGGAATTACAAATAAGGCAATGTCTATGATATTGGAATTGATTTGTGATGCATTTTTTGAAGCAAAAATCTCAGAATATTTTTATGATATGAAAAAAGTTGTTAACAAGCTTGGTCTGAATTATACAAAAATACATGCGTGTCCCAATGATTGTATGCTTTATTGGGGAGAGGATTCAAGTAGACAGAATTGCAAGAAATTTTCTTCTTCTAGATGGCAGGAAAAGGGTGATGTTGGAAGTCCGAATGAACATAATTTCATGGAGAAGAAGAAAAGGAGAACACCTACAAAGGTTTTGTGTTACATTCATTTGAAGCCTCGATTGCAAAGATTATTCATGTCATCGAAAACCGCCGAACACATGAAGTGGAATTCTGTAGATAATAACAATGATGGGTTAATGAGACATCCATGAGATTCCCAATCGTGGAAGACATTTGATTCATTACATCTCGATTTCTCAGCTGATCCTAGGAATGTTCAATTGGGATTGGCTGCCGATGGATTCAACCCATTTGGGACTTTGAGTACCAATTATAGCATTTGGCCAGTTGTTTTGATCCCTTATAATCTGCCTCCGTGGATGTGTATGCAACAAACATATTTTATCCTTTCGAAGATTATTCCTAGAAAACAAATGCCTGGAAATGATATTGATGTATACTTGCAGCCTTTGATTGAAGAATTTCAGGAGTTATGGAGCAACGGTGTTGAGACATTTGATGCTTATTCTAAAAAAATGTTCAAAATTCATGCTGCTTTAATGTGGACCATTAGTGACTTCCCTGGGCTTGGGAATTTATCTGGTTGGAATACTTACACAGGTTTGGCTTGTCCCGTTTGTAACTTTGATTTTGAGCCCAAACGGCTACCTCACAGTAGAAAATGGTGCTTCTTGTGTCATCAAAGATTTCTCGATGCATCTCATATATTTCGGCTGAACATATCAAAATTTAATGGTTTCATTGATCGTAGACCACCTCTAAAGTTGTTAAATGGTTTTGAAATATTGGCACAACTTGAAAATGTTAAAACATAATTTTGGAAGGTTCATCATTTAAATGATAGCAGAAAACGGGTCCGAAGTGCATCGTCAAGAGAAACCGGAATGCAATAATGGAAGGAAAAAAGTATATTCTTCAAACTTTCGTATTGGGAATTTAATTTGTTGCGACATAATATTGGTGTGATGCATATTGAGAAGAATGTCTGTGAAAATTTGATTTTCACATTGCTTAATGAGCATGGAAAGTCGAAGGATCATCTCAATGCTCGCAAATACTTACAAGCAATGAACATAAAAGACGATCTCTGGCCAGATGAGAATGGAAAGTATCCTCCGATTTTTTTTTTCAATGAAAAATAGGGATAAAGATACATTCCTTCGAATGTTAAATAATGTTAAGGTATCTGATGGGTATTCAAGTAACATATCGAGGTGTGTTGACTTGAAGAATCTTAAGTTACATGGATTGAAAATCCACGATTCACATATTTTGTTACAACAGTTAATACCATTGGAATTGCGTACATTATTACCTGAAAAAATTACTACTGTTGTACTCCAGTTCTGCACATTTTTTAGAAAACTATGTGAGAAATATCTACATCTATTTCAGCTTGACAACCTCCAGGAGAGGTTTGTATTGACCCTTTGCGCAATGGAGATGATCTTTCCTCCGTCCTTTTTTACTGTAATGATGCATTTAACTATGCATTTGGTCGAGGAAGCTAAATTAAGAGGCCCCGTTCATTATCGATGGATGTATCCAATTAAGAGGTACTTTATTTATATGTTTTCCAGTTAAGTAAACAATTTTTGGTACTTAATTAAATTCATAATTATGTTTATTTTATTTCACAGATATCTTGGGCATTTGAAATCATACGTGAGAAATAAAGTTAAACCAGAAGGCTCAATTGCTGAAGGCTATGTGGCTGAGGAGTGACTTAACTTTTGTTCTCGATACTTGGATGATACTGAGACAAGATTTAATCGAGTTGGACGTGTTGATGACACATCGACTCAATCTCAAATACATCAGAAATCCAAAATATTTCCTGCTATTGGCCGATCAGTTGGGAGGACCTCAAATGTGACACTGACTGAATTAGAATTATTACAGGCACATAGATATGTGCATCTGAATAGTGAAATTGTAGATCCATTTATTGAAGAGTTTAGGATACAAACAAAGAGACGAATGAGAGGCCGAAAACGAAATGAGAAAGATATAACGAAAGCTGTTAATAAAGAGCTTGTAGAATGGTTTGCACGATGTGTAAGTTCATAAATATTGTAATAAACATGAATATTAGTTTGACACATACATTTTGTAATTCTAATAAATTATATTTCTTTTTTCAGATCATGAATACTGATACTCGAGCAGAGGTGTCAGAAGATTTGAATTTTCTTGCTAGAGGTACTCTAAAAGAAGTTAGAAAGTTCGACGCATATAATGTGAATGGATTTAGATTTCGTACAGTCGATCGAGAAGTGGGTTTGAGAACACAGAATAGTGGTATATTTACATTTTCTAAAGTGGAATACTATGGAGAGCTGCATGATATTATTGAATCAAACTACCGCGGACATTTTTCGGTTGTTTTATTCAAATGAAAATGGGTCGATATTATCAGAGGCGTTAAAAGAGATTACTTGCAATTTAATTCTGTGAACTTCTCTCGATTGATGGGGATGTTGGTGATCGTGAACTCCATGATCCATATATCTTAGCATCGTAAGAAAAAATGGTATATTATGTGAATAATGTTACCGATGAAGGGTGGAGTGTAGTTGCTCACGTAATACAAAGAGATTTGTATGATATGGGTGATGAAGTGGAAAATTTAACCTCTGAAATTGAATTTAATCAGCAACAGGAAGCAGAATTATTTGTCCATCATGATATTTAAAATATTAGTCTAGAAAGGATGAATGAAGTGGATGAAGAAATGTATTAGGAAACTGATATGATTGAAGGGGAAAATGATTGTATGTACAATTATTTATTTATTCAGAAACCACTTGTTTCATTTCTGCAGTCATTAATTATCATTGTTATATATATTTTGTCTGTTAGTACTCCATCTGTTATCATTTTTAATTTTTTTTTCTGCATAATGTTTTTGAAATATATATTATGAACTTAATTTTATTTGATTAAATGACTGTAATGCCAAGGAAGAAGCGTTACATTCTTTCATCCAGTTCTGCGACAGATGACTATCCTTCTGGATCCCTCCCCATGACATCTGATGCACCAGCTGCCGACACCCCTGCACCATCTCCCCCTACACCATCTCTCACACCATCTATGGATGTCCCAGTAGAGGCTGAGTCGTCGACTCCCCCTTCAGGAGCCTCAGCAGTGGGGCAGCGACGCACCCCTTCCAGTTCATATCGGACATACTGGAGTGTCAGTATCATAGGTACAAATTTTAGTTAAATAAATTTATTGCATTTTGTTTATACTAGTTGTTTTCTCATTGAAGATGAAAAAAATGCAACCGTGGAGAAAAACATAAAAAGTTCAGATGTTTGGAATCTGAATGGAGAGAAGATTGTTGTGCCATTTTATTCTTACGGGGTCCCTACGGATGATGACGCGGGGTTGCTTGGCTAGATTCTAGGCCAGCTGGCAGCGGAGCCCATTTCCCTTCCCATTTCATATGATGATTGGAGACATATGCCTCCAAGCTGGAAAAATGAAGTGTTTGATTCTCAAATCAAGGTAAATTTATTACATTATGGTTTAATTGAATGTCATGTTACTAATATGTTCAAAATGAATTTCTGTATACAGATGTTCTTTCACTTTACCGTTGCTGATGTGATAGCACGAAATTGGATGTTGAAAAATCTAGGTAAGAAGTGGAAAGATTTTAAATGGAGATTATGGTGTGATGTCAACGATGCTTCGTTGACCGCGCTGCATGTCACACACGGTTTTTTTTCTGTCTTTGTATTGATCCGGCCCATTAGAAATCCCGATCATCTTAATGGGTATTTGATGAGATGAATCTTGAGTTTTGAAGTTTCATATATGTCTAACCACCATAATTTGGGATCCCCATTGCATGTTTAGGAGTTTTTGAAGAAAGTGTGGTTACTTCATGATTTGGGCCAACTGTGAGCCCATTCCCAGTTTTAAAAACTGAATTTGTTTCTTTTATAACTCTTTTGTTTTTCATCCTTTTTCACCCAATCAACTTTCCACTTGTCCTATACTGATATATTAAAATTTATTTATCCTTTTGGACCCATTAGAAATTCATAAGCCGGGTGAATTTGGGTTACTTATTTAGGTATTGGGCCAGCCCATGGGCCCATTTCCTGTTTTAAAAAAAAATAATTTGTTTCATTTATATCTTTTTCATTTTTTAATATTTTTCGGTTATTCCACCTCCCTACCTAATCCAATATCCCTATACTCACCCCCAATATCGTTGTTGCCTCTTTGGAGCTCATATGTGTCGCGTAAGAGGACAAAAATTCTCAGGATACCTCAAATCGTCCAGATTTGACAAGGTAAATTGTATCATTCATAAATTAATCAATTCGTACTCTTTTGGACACAAATTTTCTTTCCCTGGTTATTCCAGATCTTAGGAGTCTCTCCATGAATTTTCAAGCCATTCCCTTCCCTCTAGGGTTTCAGATCTAATGGAAGACGAAGAGTTTTCTAGGGTGAAAGGTGAGATTCCTTCTCCTTTCTCCTTCCTCTTCCCCCTCCTTTCATTATTTCTTTGATTTATATTGTACCCTAGTCTTGATCGACCTAGGGTTTTTCTATAAAATGTTTTTTGATGAATTTTATGTTTGTTTAGGTCTGGTATTTATAGTTTTAGGGTTTATAAACCCGCGGCGGGTGATTTCGGGTGTGCGTTTCAATTACGCCAAAGATTTGAGGTAGGATATCCCTTGCACATTATTTTATCATAGAAGTTTCATCATTTTAATATTATCCTATACTGATATAAATGTATATTATTGTTATAAATCCTTTTTATAATTTTCTTGGTGTGCAAAGTCGTTGTTTAATCACTGTTATGTGAAAGGTAGTGTTGTTTTGTCATGAAAGTAATCAACAAGTGTTTGTTTAAATGTTCCATTATCTTAGAAAATATTTTGTGAGGTTTATAATCTGGTTTATGGTATTTTTAACATGTTAAAGTATCTTGAATGAAAATATGACATTCAATTGGTGTTTTATTCCTTTTCATGTACATAAAATAAATTGTTTTGTTTAAAAAGGGCATGACATGTGTTCGGTAAATTGCCCGGTTGGCTTTTATGTGTGATGTGTGATTTAAAAGTTATTTGAATGGATTTATAAAGGAATTGGAAGAATTATAAATGTTATTTTTGGGTACTTATATTTATTTCCAATTTGGATTTGTTTTTACAAACAAGTGGGTTTTGATTTACAACATATTTTGGCCGGAGTTGCCAAAAAAATGGACCGTTTCACATCTTTACGAAAATGGTTGTGTTTTGAATATGTAACCTGAGTATTATAAGAGATTTATGAATGGGGTTTTCTGCCGTAAATGATGTTTATACAGATCCTTAATAAAATTAAAATGCATACCTTCATCAAAGGTTAGTTTTGAGAAAATGTTTAAAGGCCCGTTTGGCATTTCCTAGAAACGAAGGAGCGTTTTACTTGTATATAACAAGGTGTGAAATTGGGATTATTTTATGGTCCATTAAATGATTTTATTAAATGTTTATTGGGATGCCAAATATGATTTGGTTTGGTTATGATGTGTGTTTATAAATTAAAGAATGTTTTTGAAAGAGTTTTATGTGCAAAGCCTCAATGCACTTCATGAAATTGTTTTACCAAAATATTTAGCGGTTTGTTGATTAGTGTAAGAAATGTGAAGAAAGATTATGGTCTATTTGTGTTTTTATGGTTTTGGAATGGAATTTGGATGTGAAATGTGTATTTGATAATATGTGTAACTTGATTGAGCACTAAAGGGAATCCCGGGTATCTAGGTGGGCGGACGTGTACTAGTATGCTAGTGATTCTGTGGGGGTGGGCCCCTATTTCACGTAGCAAGTTTGACGATGACAACACTAACTAAACTATGATGATGATGATGATTGGGGACCACTAGGTTATGGGTATGTTCCCTACTAGTGGCTCGTGCATGAGAATGGATATTTATTATGGTTACTTTCACCGAGATACGAGGTAACTGGGGCTCACAACTAACTAGTGCCTAGGGGTATTCCCATGACTAGTGCTCATTGGCTATTTTGTACTCACCGTCAGCATACGGTGTGTTTGGTTGGTAAATTCAGTAGTATGTGTTATTTATTTGAATGTTAAAATTTTTTAAAGCAGCCCTCTTGAAAACTATGTTCATTTTGAAGTTGCACCTCTTTGAAAAAAATAGTTACTTGCATTTTTGTTTATTAAACATGCATGTTTTTGTCTGATAATTATTATAGCATGGAACCTCATTTGAAAACCATACTTTCATATCTTGAATTTCAAACTATAAATTGATGTTTCATTTATTTTAAAGGAATGTGCATTGGGAATAGAATATCGGGCTAACCTACTGAGTTTTAATACTCACGCCTATAGTCTTCTTCTTTTTTTAGCCCTTGTGCAGGTTTCATCTTTAGTTCGATCACCTTGGGTGACTTTTGATCATTGTGTTGGAGAGTGACCAGAAGTGTCACATGGAGTTAGTTGGTCATTGATTGTTCATTTGAGTTTTTGTTTTTGTTCTACCTTTATTTTCTTGTATAAAAAATATTTTGTTCAATTTTTATATAAATTCATTTCGGGCTGTCCGTTTATTTCCGCTGTTTGTTTGATTGTCTATATATGGGAAAAATCGTTCCCTTATGTACTCTATTGATGCCCTTGGTGCTTGTCACCATCCTGGGAGGATCGGGAACGCCTCTCGGGACTTGTCGCGGGCTGGCCTGGGTGACCGGTTCAGGGTCGACTCAGGCTGGTTCGTGACAAAATGGTATCAAAGGAGGTTGGCTCTTAGCGGACCTTTCTTTTTAGAGTGCCCTTGTTATTTTGGGGATGTCAAGGTAGATGAAGTAGGATTTTTGGGACTTGAGGGGTAAGTGCATGAAGAGCGTCGCGAACTCTTTCTTGTTCTAATCCTCAGGTTTCCAAGGGAGTCCAGTTTTATTAGTGTCCTTTGTTCTGGTTGATTTTTTTTTGGTGTTGGGATATGACAAGGGGAGTCTGACTAATGGCCTCCATGAGCTCACAGGGCCTAGAAAGCTATGTGGAGCTGGGGAATGGTCCTAATAAGTCTCTCTGTGTTGTTTTTGTGTTTGGCATATGGCCGCCAACCATATGGTCAAGTCACCCACTAACACTAGTTCCCTTTTTTTGGGTCTCTTGAACCTTTCTTGAATTCTGAATTTTTGTTTTTAAAATCCTTGTGTGAGAATTGTGGAAATGGGTTTTAATGTAAGGATTAGATTTTGAAAAGTGAAAAAAGGGGGTTTCAATAATTAAATATAATAATGGTTTTGGAAGGTTGTGTTTTTGTGAAACAAATTGGGGGAAGCAGAAATGATTTAAAGGGATTGGATTATCCATAATCTAAAATTGTGGTTTGTTGAAATAAAATTTTTTGAAATTGTGAATAATTTTAAAGTGATTCTGGATATTTTTTTAAATGGGGTATTTTAGGATGTTAATTTTTTTTAATTGGATAAATTAGTTTTGGCAATTGGTTTTGATCGGTTGGTGTTTTACTACAAACGGTATTGGTCTCAATGGACCTCAGATTATAAAAATATACATTGCTGATTTTTTTTAAAAAAAAAAATGGGAAGGGGTTGTTTGGAGTGGCTTGGTTATTTAAAAAGTTTTTTTAAAATGAAAAGGGGTAGGTTTTTAAGAAAATGGTTCTTAATGAATTGTGGTTTTTTTTTTGTGAAATATGAAAAGGGTTTTTCACTTGGTGGTTGGTGTTCCTTTTCAAGGTACATGATTTTTGGAATGATGTTGTTTTGTTTTAGCCTTTGGTGTTTTCATGAGTGCTCACATGCATGGTTTTATTTATATCTGGAAGGATTAAATATATGGTATTATGGTTGGGTGCCTGGGGTGGCATGGAAATGTGCATGTGGGTGAGACTTGATGAAGAATGTTGAAACCCACCAAGTTAGTTTGTTTTTCAAAAGTGTTTTGAGTTGAAAAATGTTGTCCTTTTTTTATAAACCAATGGTTATGTGGCCTGTTTTTTTTCTATGTTGTAGAAGAGTTGTTTATTCAGTAAGCTTCCTTGTGATCTACAATTCATACTCTTGTTGTATCTTGAGATGATATCTTGTTGGTGTCTTGGTTTTGGAGAAATTTTCATTGGGTTTCTAAATATGTCTTTGATGTTGTGATGTGGCCAGGGATAGTTCTACATTGGAAATATTTCCTGCTGATCAACCTAAGGATTCATTTCAAATGTTAAATCCAACTCTTTTGATGATGCCTCAACCTATTTGTTGGAATAGAGAGTAGTTTGGGATCGATTAAAAGTGCTTCTAGGTCGTGATAATTCTTTTGGACAGAGCAGTTGTGTTCGGTGATGTTGATGTGTTTCTTCTAATTCCTCGTCTATTATGCCTCTCATTTGGAGTGATAAGGAATTTTGATATGTATCTATTAGTTCCTATTTAGATGAAGGTTTTTGTTTGGTGATCAAGTGTGGTTTTTTTTGAGTGGTGTGATCCTTATCACCTGACTGCGGTGCAGCAAATGCTTCAAGAATCAGGGCTCCCGCCATAGGCCTCGGAGTGAAGCTTTTCACGCAGTCAGGAAATCAACAGAGGTGTGGAGTTCTAGATTAAGATCTTTACTACTCTGTTTTAGTAAGTTAGTTACTATGTCAATGTTTTGGTTCCTCATTTCTATGAATTTCCCTTTGTCGCAACAAGCGTGGTGGACTTAACCCCTCACACAGATTCTATGGTTATTCCTTCATGGATGTGGGTTTTCAATCAATGTCCCTATGTGGACCGCCTGTAAAAATCAGGTGTAGTCTTGGTGTTACCTATTCATAGGTGGAGAGTTTTGGGTAGTTTATTTGTTTCTTTTGTGGTTTCAGTGGCCAAATTATTGGGTCCCCTTCCATCCCATCCCCAAGTGACGGGGGTCCAGAATTGTGTTGAATGTGTCGACCAAGTTATTGTCCCATCCATTTGGGAGTGGGTGGTTTATATGTTCATGTTGTAACTCTATTAACTTGGTATAGTAGGTTTTTGTAGGATGGTTTTTTCTGGGCTTGTGTGAGTGAGTCCCAACTCTAGCTCATGTTCAATTCTTGTCTATTTATTGCTAGTTGGTTTCTAATGGTGGGGAGACCCACCATGGGTCTCCTGGATTTTCATCCTAAGAACATTTCTATGGATATTTGATTCTAAATGGTGGGGAGTACATTCTGGAATCCTTAGGTGTTGTTTTTTTTTCAGTTGGAAAGTGTTATGGCTTTCCGGGGGCGGAAAGCTTTAATGGTGGGGAGAATTGTCACACACGGTTTTTTTTTCTGTCTTTGTATTGATCCGGACCATTAGAAATACCGATCCTCTTAATGGGTATTTGATGAGATGAATCTTGAGTTTTGAAGTTTCATATATGTCTAACCACCATAATTTGGGATCCCCATTGCTTGTTTAGGAGTTTTTGAAGAAAGGGTGGTTACTTCATGATTTGGGCCAACTGTGAACCCATTCCCAGTTTTAAAAACTGAATTTGTTTCTTTTATAACTCTTTTGTTTTTCATCCTTTTTCACCTAATCAACTTCCCACTTGTCCTATACTGATATATTAAAATTTATTTATCCTTTTGGACCCATTAGAAATTCATAATCCGTGTGAATTTGGGTTACTTATTTAGGTATTGGGCCAGCCCATGGGCCCATTTCCTGTTTTAAAAAAAATAATTTGTTTCATTTATATCTTTTTCATTTTTAATATTTTTCGGTGATTCCACCTCCCTACAGAAGCCAATATCCCTATCCTCACCCCCAATATCGTTTTTGCCTATTTGGAGCTCATATGGGTCGCGTAAGAGGACGAAAATTCTCAGGATACCTCAAATCGTCTAGATTTGACAAGGTAAATTGTATCATTCATAAATTAATCAATTCGTACTCTTTTGGCCACCAATTTTCTTTCCCTGGTTCTTCCAGATCTTAGGAGTCTCTCTATGAATTTTCAAGACATTCCCTTCCCTCTAGGGTTGTAGATCTAATGGAAGACGAAGAGTTTTCTAGGGTGAAAGGTGAGATTCCTTCTCCTTTCTCCTTCCTCTTCCCCCTCCTTTCATTATTTCTTTGATTTATATTGTACCCTAGTCTTGATCGACCTAGGGTTTTGCTATAAAATGTTTTTTGATGAATTTTATGTTTGTTTAGGTCTGGTATTTATAGTTTTATGGTTTATAAACCCGCGGCGGGTGATTTCGAGTGTGCGTTTCAATTATGCCAAAGATTTGAGGTAGGATATCCCTTGCACATGATTTTATCATAGAAGTTTCATCATTTTAATATTATCCTATACTGATATAAATGTATTTTATTGTTATAAATCCTTTTTATAATTTTCTTGGTGTGAAAAGTCATTGTTTAATCACTGTTATGTGAAAGGTAGTGTTGTTTTGTCATGAAAGTAATCAACAAGTGTTTGTTTAAATGTTCCATTATCTTAGAAAATATTTTGTGAGGTTTATAATCTGTTTTATGGTATTTTTAACATGTTAAAGTATCTTGAATGAAAATATGACATTCAATTGGTGTTTTATTCCTTTTCATGTACATAAAATAAATTGTTTTGTTTAAAAAGGGCATGACATGTGTTCGGTAAATTGCCTGGTTGGCTTTTATGTGTGATGTGTGATTTAAAAGTTATTTGATTGGATTTATAAAGGAATTGGAAGAATTATAAATGGTATTTTTGGGTACTTATATTGATTTCCAATTTGGATTTGTTTTTACAAACAAGTGGGTTTTGATTTACAACATATTTTGCCCGGAGTTGCCAAAAAAATGGACCGTTTCACATCTTTACGAAAATGGTTGTGTTTTGAATATGTAACCTGAGTATTATAAGAGATTTATGAATGAGGTTTGCTGCTGTAAATGATGTTTATACATATCCTTAATAAAATTAAAATTCATACCTTCATCAAAGGTTAGTTTTGAGAAAATGTTTAAAGGCCCGTTTGGCATTTCCTAGAAACGAAGGAGTGTTTTACTTGTATATAACAAGGTGTGAAATTGGGATTGTTTTATGGTCCATTAAATGATTTTATTAAATGTTTATTGGGCTGCCAAATATGATTTTGTTTGGTTATTATGTGTGTTTATAATTTAAAGAATGTTTTTGAAAGAGTTTTATGTGCAAAGTCTCAATGCACTTCATGAAATTGTTTTACCAAAATATTTAGCGGTTTGTTGATTAGTGTAAGAAATGTGAAGAAAGATTATGGGATGTTTGTGTTTTTATGGTTTTGGAATGGAATGTGGATGTGAAATGTGTATTTGATAATATGTGTAACTTGATTGAGCACTAAAGGGAATCCCGAGTATCTAGGTGGGCGGACGTGTACTAGTATGCTAGTGATTCTGTGGGGGTTGGCCCCTGTTTCACGTAGCAAGTTTGACGATGACAACACTAAGTAAACTATGATTATGATGATGATTGGGGACCACTAGGTTATGGGTATGTTCCCTACTAGTGGCTCGTGCATGAGAACAGATATTTATTATGGTTACTTTCACTGAGATACGAGGTACCTGGGGCTCACAACTAACTAGTGCCTAGGGGTATTCCCATGACTAGTGCTCATTGGCTGTTTTGTACTCACCGTCGGCATACGGTGTGTTTGGTTGGTAAATTCATTAGTATGTGTTATTTATTTGAATGTTAAAATTCTTTAAAGCATCCCTCTTGAAAACTATGTTCATTTTGAAGTTGCACCTCTTTGAAAAAAATAGTTACTTGCATTTTTGTTTATTAAACATGCATGTTTTTGTCTGATAATTATTATAGCATGGAACCTCATTTGAAAACCATACTTTCATATCTTGAATTTCAAACTATAAATTGATGTTTCATTTATTTTAAAGGAATGTGCATTGGGAATAGAATATCGGGCTAACCTACTGAGTTTTAATACTCACGCCTATAGTCTTCTTCTTTTTTTAGCCCTTGTGCAGGTTTCATCTTTAGTTCGATCACCTTGGGCGACTTTTGATCATTGTGTTGGAGAGTGACTAGAAGTGTCACATGGAGTTAGTTGGTCATTGATTGTTCATTTGAGTTTTTGTTTTTGTTCTACCTTTAGTTTCTTGTATAAAAAATATTTTGTTCAATTTTTATATAAATTCATTTTGGGCTGTCTGTTTATTTCCGCTGTTTGTTTGATTGTCTATATATGGGCAAAATCGTTCCCTTGTGTACTCTATTGATGCCCTTGGTGCTTGTCACCATCCCGGGAGGATCGGGAACACCTCTCGGGACTTGTCGCGGGCTGGCCTGGGTGACCGGTTCAGGGTCGACTCAGGCTGGTTCGTGACACTGAAAATGTATGAGAAGCTACCCAGTGGGGTACCGAAAGAGCAGTGGAAAGTGATTGTTGACAGGCATCGGGATCAGAAGCGGATGGTATTGAAATATATATATTATTATATTATCCTCATTTTACATTTATACATGTATATGAAAAGGACATGACATTCAATACATTAGTATTAAATTGCATTTTATTTATTTTAGGATCTATCAAGATAGAATGCGTCAAACCGAGCAAAGCAAGCCATCCCGCACACTGCGAGCTCAAAAAGTTTTTGTAGAAATCGAAGTACATTGGTAATATTTTAATTAGTTTAAATATTTATAAGACAATATTATCTGTTTAATATATTGAATTGTTGATTTATCTTTGATTAATGCAGTCACAGAGTTTAGGCCATGAAGCATCCAGAACTGAACTGTGGTTGGATGTTCAAAAGAAATCAGATGGATGTTTTGTTAATGAGCCTGCTAAATAAGTTGGGGTATGAAGTCAATTTTTTATCATAATAACTTATTATCAATTTTTTCTGTGTTAATATATATTGATATTTGATTTATAGGTTAAAATTAAAGAACTATGGGATGTCAATCCTGCGCATTCCTACTATGTCTCCCAGGATGACCCGGTTGCTAAAGTCCTTGGGAAGGAGCATCCTGGGAGAGTGCGCGGTATGGGTTTAGGACCCGTGCCATCTGAGTTTTTTAGCAGGCCACCGGGGATAGCTGCTGCATCTACTCCTGACTTTAGTCAGCCTATACCCAGAGATGCTAAGAAAGAGATTATTTCTTTATGAAACACAGTTCACCAGCAGGGGGATCAGATATCTTCATTGTAGAAAGAGTTGACTGAACTACGTCAGCAGATGGGCAGATATTCCCCCGGTGGGAGTTCATCGATTGGTGGTATGCAGGTAAATCACATAAAATCAAAATCATTTATTTTTCTAACTTTCATTTGTTTTAAGTTTTCATATAAATATGTAACCATATTTAATTTTCAATATAATATTCTTATAGGTGACAACACAAAGTTGAAATGAAGGTGGAGAGGGTGACGATGCATCATCGGACCCTGAGTAGTTGTACTGTTGATGTGTTGAACAAAAATGGAAATAGTTGGTTTGTATATGTAACATTTGTGGGACATAGTTTCCACCACACATTTTCATGTCCTAAAATTTCCTTGATTTCTCATGTTTCTTTTTATGAATTTTATTGATTTATGATGTTTCTTTTTATGTATTCATTTCTCGAGTGTGGTATACATCATTCCATTTAGGTCTGTGTTTGAATTGGTAGTCGAGAGTTTGGATGACTAGGAGTTAAACCCATTTTTGATGTGTTGAACAAATTGGGTCATTTCATAGTGATCAAGGGGATAGTGTTGTGGACACTTTGGTGAGACCCATTGTTGAAAATGTCTGATTTAAGCGTCAAAAGTATCTAAACATGCTCTAGCTCTTCTAAAATGTCATGAGAATGTTCTAAATCAAGGGTGGTTCACTAAAGAAAAATAACTGTGTGTGCAAAAACATATCTAGAAGATGGATGTCGACTTGACGCACAATTGGTATGTCTTATAAAAA
Source organism: Viscum album (assembly GCA_963277665.1). Lineage (NCBI taxonomy): Eukaryota > Viridiplantae > Streptophyta > Magnoliopsida > Santalales > Viscaceae > Viscum > Viscum album. Next base: position 1,615,544,932 of record OY728136.1, on the reverse strand, counting down.
CATGAATTTTAAGAAAAAAACTTCTACCAAATAGTTCAATATTAGGATTGTTAACTCATATATTTATGTCTCTTAATTCAATAAAAAATATATGAAAATGGATAACCTGAAAAAAGAACTAAAAATAGGGCATATAAGATTGCACAATGATAACACTTAGAGAAATGAAGAAAACAAAAGAGGTAAACGGAGCAGAATCCAAACCCCTATCCTTCCTCTTATTTAAATGGATAAATAATTGGAGGATTATTGAGTTTTTTATTGGAATTTTTTGACGATACATACCTCCACTTACTAGAAACACAAAATAAAACTGATCGGTTACAATGGACCATTTCCAACCATAACTGTTTTGATCACTGAACTGTTACTGCATGACTTGAACTGCATTCCCAACACAATTTACACTTAATCATGGTCTGTCTGGTAATTATTACCTATCATTATATCCCTAAATTATTTATATTATGACTCTTAATTCCATTTTTTGATTCATTACAAGCTATCCGGTCATGAAACTTTAATTACTGGAATTCCATAACTTTATTCTTTACCAACACTAGGCCTTATAGGGAGATGTCATAGGTCTGGTAAAAAACACTTCTATCCAAACATACTCATAAGAAACCATAGTTATACTCCCACGACTCCGTGTAATGATCGTATTGAATTTGACCAACACCCACATCTAGAGGATGTAAAATTTAATAAGACCCCCAAACCACCTCTCATCACCTGTCCCTAGGTTTATTTGCGATATGAATTTAATCCAGAAACATTAAACCAAGTGACACCACTCAGACACACTAACAATGAAAACTACTTAAAGTGAGCACCACATTATTTATAGGTCCATGGCATCTTCCCACCATATTAATTCTCAAACCACTAAACCATGAGCACTATACTACTATACATCACTTCTAGTTTCACATTGACATGTTCGAGATTTTCTTTCTTTATTTAAGACAGATCTCACTTGATCTCACTTGAAAACTCCTTATGAAGCGGTGCCACATGAAAACCGCTACCTCCATTTACAAATCAACCATCACTGTTAATCTAGTCCTGAAAATTTAAACTAAAGGGTCATAACCAAAACACACTCTTCATTATTAATAAATCTTACACAAATAAATCTTAGCTCACAACATGCACTAGTTTACTGAAATTCTAGTCAGAACGCTTTAGGTTGACCTGCTTAGAGGACATCCAAATTGATGGCCAATGCCTTTATTTGAAAACTAAATCATATTAACATAAATTGAAAAGTTATATCATGATAATTGAGATGAAACCACTGAATTCCAAAATTAACTTGTGGTGTGATTTAATGGGTGCATACTCAACCAACCATTTCAACATCATGCTACATTACAAGAAAATATGTGATATCAATCAATCACATTTCCTAGATTTCACATGTAGCCCAAGTCTGAATATAATTTCCAAACCTTATTCAAACTCATACCTAAGTCTTAAATTCAACACCTCCTCCATGTTTGGAAAACTTTAATTTTATAGCTCACAGACTTCTAAAAGTCATTTTGACCATTCATGACTATTCTTTCTACAACCACTCTCCCAAAGGTTACATTTTCCATGACCTGTCTGATTCTCCCCACCATAGGATTTTAATATTCATCATTTTAATAAAAATAGGAATCTAATTCCCATGAAAAAAACTCTTTCTACCACTAAACATGGTTTTTGGATGTGAGTCAACATAATTATACCATGTTCCATCACGAGAATCCATCCTTGGCATACGCTGAAGCATCATCTGGAACTAATATTCCATCCTTGAACAACTTGTGGTTCACTTCCTACCACATAGATTTACATCATCCGCTTAATAATAAATAGAAATGGTATATTCATAATCACATGCATTATGCAATCCTCATTCCATGCGCACACATTCAATCAACATCAATAACTACATCTTGAACTTTAACCCAGATTGATGATGTTATAAAACTCGATCCTCTTACATAGTCATCCATAGAACTAGGATAACTTAGATTTTCTACTAAAAACTCTAGTCTACATCCTCACCACAACATAGTTAATACCTAGGTAACCTCACTCAGGGAGTGATCAGTTAACACAACCTTTTTAGATCCCACAACCCTAAACCAAGTAGTTATGTGATGATACCCCTCAAGGTGTTACTTGTGATTTCATCCCTAAAACTCTCAGAGACTAGAAATTTTTTCACAAAACACTACACAACTCTCTCCACCAAACCTTAGTTAAATAGGAAATTTATATGATAATGAATACTAAATTGATGTTACATCAATGAAATGGGAACACCCATTTCATATAATTCATAGGACCAATGACACTGTGCATTCTTGGTATTTTCTAGCCTACTCAAAAAATCAAACCCAAGGGTCACGTTATCCTACATAACCATTTAACATGGATGATGACTTCTTGAGTCATACACCTTTGAAATTAAACTCACACAACTAACTAAACTAAATAAAATTAGATTGGCATGTCAGTACCACTAATCTCAAGAATTAAAGATGCTCATAACACCTAGAAGTTTTACTTATCTCATGATCGTCTACCAACTTGGGGAATCATTCCACCAATAGAGTCCTACTCAATCCCAAAATACATAAAAAAACACATTCTATGACCAAAAACTAAAAATATGCATCCAATGATGCTTAATATCTCCAAGGATGCTAGAAAAACTAGGTTAACCCCTCACATAACTCGAGGAATCAACTCTAATTCTAGGTTTATTCCTAAAAGGTCACTAGAATCTCCCACCTAACCTATATTCCAACATAAAAAGATGTCAACTAAGACTCACTGGAAATATCTACATTCCTATAAAAGCTATATCCCAATGTAACTCTAAAACTATTCCCACAATAGGATTTTTTATAACAATATATTTCTAATGTGTTATTTAAGCTATTTCATCAGTTCAAATTTATTATAAGTATTAAGGATGGTTTCTAGGCCACAAAACCCAAAAAAAATCATTATATAAATGGGTTAGTACTAATATAACTAATAATTCATCAATTATCAATTTTTATAAGTAGAGTGGAATCGCTATGGATGATCTATCCTAAGAAAGTGAAGTTATAAGATTTAGTGGAATCCAGTTTGGGATGTTACAATGTTGTATCAATGGAATTTTATCTTCCTAGTATTTACTATTTAGGATATTGTATACATGAGTATGAGGAATGTGTTGGAACCTTTGATGGATATCTGACTACTGTGTTAATAATACTTTCTCTAATAGGAAGTCTTATTTTCCAGAGTTTTAGATTTTTGTTCTATTTTTAAATATTAAAGTTGTATATTATTTCTCATTGAGAGAAAAACATGTTTTTTGGATGTTGTGATTTATTCTGGATATTCAGCTCTTGGTCATTGGTGGGAGGCCAAGGATTGTTTTTTCTGGTTTTATTTGTTTTTCAGGGCAGTGGTGCAGCAGAATCCAAGAATTGTTATTTTTTATTCTGGGCAGATTTTCACGGTGGTTTTAACCGCCGTGAAATATATACTGGCGGGAGTTTAAACCACCGATAAACGTAAAATAAAATTTACTTTTAGTGGCGGTTATAACCGCCGCTAAATAGGAGCATCGTGACTGCCTCATTCTGCGGCGGTTCCCGTGACTTTAGCGGCGGTTTTACGACCGCTGGAATTTGAGTTTATTCGCGATGGTTATAACTGCCGTGAATAAATTGAGATCCAGGGCTTGTAAAACCGCCGCTAAATTCAGGAAAACCCCCGCAAAATAAGGCACCTACGACGCTTTCATGAAACCACCGCGAAACGTTAAAAACCACCGCTAATAGATTACTGACGCCCTATTAGGCGGTGGTTTCTGTAAACCGCCGCTAAACGCAAAAAAAACCTCCGCTAAATGGCGATTCTATTGTAGTGTGGAGTAACCAATACATTAGAGAGCTATAATGGGGATCACCCTTCATATAAGATATATCAGGCTCACCCATCTTTCAAGATCTATAATGGACCCCAACCCTTTGTATAAGTTATATCGGGCTCACCCATGAGCTATAATGGGGCTCAACCCTTCGTATAAGATGAATTGGGATCACCCGTAAAATTTCCAAGTACCATTATATAATCATAACACATAAAAATCTTGGAAATTTCAACATGTCACTCATAAGAAAATATTTTAAGTTATTGAAATAATCAATCCATTTTTAAAAACCAATTTAAAATATTTATAAAAGAGATTTTTGAATCAAAGTGTCCCATACCTTTTTGAAACTTTTTAAATAAATTCAAAAATTAACATTTTAAAAAATTTATGCCCATATAAATAAATCTATAAAACCATTTTAAAAACATGGACATGAATGAGAAATATTTAGGAGAATAAATATTTAAAACACTTAAAATGATGTTTTAGTTTAAGAGTCCCTTACTTAATTAAAAATCATCACGTATAATATTTATATTCTTGAATAATATATTTGGGTTAATTATTTAATTTATATATAACCTTTTTAATGTTTATTATTCCTTTTATATCACTTATTATCATTTTTTAAATATTACTTAATTATTTAAGTTCATTTCTAACATTTTGATAATATTTGTTACTTGAGTCCAAAATGATTTTGGTATGATATCAATAGTCAAAGTGGTCATAAGTCTATAATATAAATAATAATATTCATGAAATAATAATCAATTTTATATATCAATTATTATTTTAAATCAAACCATTTATGTATGGTTATGAAAAATGAACAACGTTATAATCATGGAGACGGTAGGTCGTACGTACTCATGAATAACATTTCCATTTTTAAATGATAATTATAGAAAGAAGATAAATATTATTTTACCTTTAAATATTTATAAAAATATAAAAATATAATATTAATAATTTAAATATGTATATATATATATCATCCATGTGATGTGGTGATGAAAAACGAATCACATCACTTCGTGGAGGTGATAGTTCACACGTACGCACAAATGAAATTATCAATTTTCCATGCATGGAAAGTAAGAAATTAATTGATATATTATTCTATTATAATGATAAATATGTCATGAATATAATATATAAACATTAATTCCATTATTATAACTATTCGAGAGATGGTGATGAAAAATGAATTATATCAGTTTGTGGAGGTGATAGTTCACACGTACGCACAAACGACTAATTATTTTCCCATTTGATGAAATTGAAGATGGATTTAGGTGATGATATTAGTATTCCATCTTTGTTTTTTTCTTTAAAATAAAACACTATAAAGGGAATAAAGTCTTCCAGGTGGATATAAAATCATCTCAAGTAAGATTTTGGTCGATAATAACTCATAAAATTAGATTAGTATAAGTTTTAGTGTAATTTTATAATATTTATAATATTATTTTTACCCTTAATCACCTGATTTAACCTCAACTATGGTAATCAAAATAATTACTAAAGCTACTATTCATATTTTTCAAAAATTAAGTTGATCCTATTAGATAATAAATATCATACTGATTACAAAAATGTATTTATATTTTTAAAAATTCAAAACATATAAGTGGATAAAATTAATTTAAAATTATTTCTGCTGACAGATCGAGAAAGAATGTTTTTAAAGTAAAAACGTTCAAAAGTTCACAAAGTTTTTACATCCAATTTCAATGAGAAATTGATTCCAACAACCTAAATTGTATTAAATGATAAAATATTTATTTAATTATACTTTAAAACTAATTAAAATCATAATTAAACCAAAATAAATTTTTATAATAATATTATAAATAAGAAGTTTATTTTTTCAAATATAACTTTTAAAAGTGTCAAAAACTAAATTTAAAATAGGCATCCATTAAAAGGTGGTAAAATTACATTTTTTGAAAAATACTTATTTTATGTATAAAATTAGATTTTGTTCTTATATAATATCTATAAAACACATAAAATGAATGTTAAATATTATATTGAAAATATTATATATATATATTTCATTAATATAACCCACCAAGTATGATTTCATTATTATATAAACACACTTGTGCATATTTAAATTGTTTTTTTAGAAAAAACATTTTCTTTTATTTTAAAAAGGGTTTTACATTCATTTATAATTAATTTGTAAAATAATTAATTATTTATACATATTTAAACAATATTTTCATAATTCAATTAATACTATTCATTACCTCCATTCTAACGACTATGTTATAATGGTAACATTTAAATAATAGTATTTAATATTTCATTTTAAACTTGATGTGGCATATCATGTACACTATCAAACATAGTATTTTCTTTTTAAAAAACTAGGATGTTACATTTTCCCCATTTAATAAATTTTTTCCTCGCAATTTTAACCCAATATCGAAAACTAGGGGTTTGACTTTTCAAAATACCTCTATTGAGATCCCACATCAGATTTTTTTTAATAAAACTTCCACTTTAAAAGAAAGAAAGGGAAATATGAAGGTCACCTAAGATAACACATACTAGGGTTCCATATAGGAAAACATGGATATGGAATAGAAAAATAACCATCAAGTTTTGATGGAGAGTGATAGAAAACATGATCAAGAGAAAGTTAACAATCACAAAACCATAAATCTATGATGGGTTAAAAAGGTCATTGATATATTAGAAAGAAAATTAAACGAATAACATTTTTTGTTTTAAAATAATTTTTATAGAGTTGAGGAATTATATTACTACTTAAAATAATAATATAAGTAAATTTAATTACTTGGTAAGTATATTTTCACCCATTAATCAAATTCAACCACAAAATTATCTTTTTCTCCAAATGATGACTATTCAAGATGAAAATTTCATGCATGAAGCATTAGAATCAACTTCTAGAGAATCAAATAATCCAAAAAATATTAACTATTTATTTATCCTACTGTGAAACATTAAATAAAAAGAAAAATTATTAGGATAAGATAATATAATTATCCAAAAATAATAAACCATTGAATGGTAACACCCAAAGTTCAACATAGACCATTCAAAAAATAACTATCCTTAAAATTCCTCAAAAATATTATAGACTAATATTGAAACCCAAAAAGTATTTGATCACATAATCTTACAATATAAATTTTAATAATTATCTCCAAATAACATCAATTAATCTTGAAGAGTCATACACAAAGTAATTGGCCTGGTAATATTCAAGATACACTAACTATTTCCATAAATAAACTAAATCACCATATGTCTATAATTAAATCATAGATTATTCCAAAATATAATTAAACCTTTATTCCTCAAATAAAATTCCATAGTATTCTATTTTCATTGATCATATAGGATTCCCAAAATAGTGAACATCTTCCGAAATAAAATTCTTCACTTAATCCCTAAATCATTTTTCCAATGTGATAAAAATTTTGTTCCCAAAATCAACTTATTATTTGTCTATATAATTGTTTAACTAAAAAGGAAAAGTCATACTAACCGAGACTTCATGTAGGCCAGTGGTAGGTTATGCACCCTTTTCTCCCTTTGGTTGTGGGTTCAAAACTCATGACCTTACTGAATGCGATGGGTTGTCACCCATCCTATGAGATGTCTTTTTTTAAAACTATTTAATTCTTATAACACTACCAAAATATGATATATTCCTAAAAAATAACCAAAACATGTTTTAACCTAAAAGTTTATCTCATACCTTTCATTTTTCATCCCAAAATTAATAAACCATAATTTACTCAAAAAGTAATGTCTCTAAAAATACCGTTAGTCACCTTAAAATTTCATAACTTAAAGCCTCAAAAGGGTTTCTAAGACACTAAAAATGTGATCATCCTTAAAATTATAAACCCATAATGATATCCTTAACTCTTAATAAAACACCATAATCTCCAAAAGTTTTCCAAACCATCCTTTGATGCCAAATGTAAGGACATGACCTTAAGCACAACTTATTATAGTGTTTTTGAACTAGAATTCGGATTCGATGATCTTTTCAATTTAGAGTTTTATAGATTTAGGAAAAACTCTTAAAAATCATACCCACACATCATATGTGGAAACTTATACTTAGTATAATTTTTTCCACCAAAGGAAACCCTTTTAAAATGAAACATGACTTCCTTTCAAGATACATCTTCAATTATTTCATAATGAATTCTTCTTTTACCTTACCAATATTAAGACATGTGAAAACATTTTAAAACATGGGATGAGAACAAAAAGCTCAGTAAAGGACATAAATAAATACAATAGTTAGCCCTAGTGAAAACATGAAAACCCATTAAAAACATTTTCTTAAAAACTCTTTATTAAGAATATAAAAAACACACAAGTGCCTTGGGACATCATTACTATATCACTCTTACATTCACCCTTACAAATGGAATAACCATACAGTCAATTTAAACCTCTAGAGTAACCAATGCAGTGGAGATATATTATCGTTATCACCAATTGTATAAGCTATATTAGGATCACCCTTATTTTATGATCTATAATAGAGATCAACCCTTCATATAAGCTATATCGGACTCACCTGTGAGCTATAATGGGGCTCAACCCGTCGTATATACTATATCGGGATCACCCATAAAATGTCCAAGTACCATTATATAATCATAATACATAAAATCTTTAAAATTTTAACATGTACCTCATAAAATTTCATTTTCACTCATAAGAAATCATTTCAAGTTATTAAAATAATCAATCCATTTTAAAAAATCTATTTAAAACATTTATAAAAGATATTTTTGAATTAAAGTGTCCCATATAACTTTGAAACTTATTAATTAAATTCAAAAATTAAAATTTTAAAACATTTATGTACATATAAATAATTCCATAAAACCATTTTAAAAACATGGACATTAATGAGAAATATTTAGAAGAATGAATCTTTAAAACACTTAAAACGATATTTTAGTTCAAAAATCCCTTACATTGAGTCTGAAGCGTCATGTACAATCTTTATATTCTTGAATAATAGGATTAGGTTAATTATTTAATTAACTTAGAAACTTTTTAATGTTTATTATTCCTTTTATATAATTTATTATCATGTTATAAATATTACTCAATTACTTAAGTTCACGTTGAATGTTTTGACAATATTCGTTACTTGAGTCTAAAATGAATTTGGTATGATGTCAATAGTCAAAGAGGTCATAAGTCCATCATCTCTATAATAATATTAATTAAATAATGATAAATTTTATACATAAATTATACTTTTAAATCAAAAAATTTATGTATGGTTAAACTACCACAAAACCGGGTTTCCACAACGCCACTCTCTAACAGCGCTAAAAAAATCCCTAATAAAGGGGGGGGGGGGGGCTTTATCAGTGCTAAAAAAAGTGTCGATAAAGGCCCCCCTTTATCAGCGCCTTTTTTAGTACTCTAAAGGGGACCCCTTTATTGGCACTTTTTTTAGTAGCACTGATAAAGGGGGGGGGGGGGATTTATCAATGCTTTTTCCTAGCGCTGATAAATTTCAAAAAAAAAAAAAAATCATGAAAAATAATATATTGTTATATAAGTATATTTATATTGATATAAATATAATATACATTTTTTAAATATATTTTAGATAAGTATAAATAAACTATTACATTTAATATATAAGAAATTTCGTGAAAATGGATTTAAAATATTTTAAAAAATATTATTAATTAATAATTTTAAAATTATCGTTGATTAATAATCATTTAATAACAATTTCAAGATACAAAAAATCAAAAAAATCAATAAAAGATCTAAAATAAGTTTAAAATGTAACTCAAACTTCAAACGACCATAATTTTTGATTCGGGTGTTTGTTTGAGCTCTACAACATATCAAATAGAATCTTGCGATGAGCACTATGTGCTAGTGACCCAAGGGAACCTTTTTTTATATTTTTAGAGGCCCAAAAAGGCCTAGAAGGCCTCCAAAACTAAGTTTTTAGTCATGATACCCCAATTTTTTAACATTCAAATAGGTATAACTTCTGATCCGAATGTTCTCTATGCCTGTACCACATATTATATTGAATATAGTTTCATTTTCTTCGATTTTATTGGTTATGGAGTTGAAACGGACTTTTGGATTAGAAGTTATGGTCCTTTTAACATTCTATGGATTTTCAGATACACACACACATATATATATGTATTTATTCATAAATATATATATATGTGTGTGTGTGTGTGTGTGTTTGTGTGTGTGTGTGTTGTATATATTTATGTATGTATGTATTTATTTATTTATAAACACACATAAAAAACATATTTTATAAATGTATTTAAAACTAATCTTCTAAATATATATTAATATACAAATAAATATACGGATAAAAAATTATAACTAAAAAAATATATATAAATAAATATAAAAATATATTAATATAAGAATAAATATATATATATACTAATATATGAATAAATATATATGTATTAATATAACTAAATTTATTTATACTAATATGAATCTATATTAATATACGAATAAATATAACTATATAATATATATAAATAAAATGAACAATGTTATACATACATTATAATTTTAAATAAAACCATTTATGTATGGTTAGTTATGAAAAATGAATAATGTTATAATCATGGAGATGATAGGCCGTACGTACGCATGAGTGACATTTCCATTTTTCAATGATCATTATGGAAAGAAGATAAGTATTATTTCATCTTTCAAGAAATATAATAATATCATTAATATAAAATTAATACTTTAAATATACATATACATACATATACACAAACACACACACACAAATATATATATATATATATATATATATATATATATATATATATATATATATATATCATCCATGTGATGTGTTGATGAAAAATGCATCACATCGCTTCGTGGAGGTGATTGTTCACATGTACACATGGACAACATTATCTTTTTTATGTGCGTGGGAAGTAAGAATGAAATTGATATATTATTGTCTTATAATGATAAATATGTCATGAATATCATATATAAACATTAATTCTTTCATTATAATCAGTCTTGATAGATGGTGATGGTAAATGAATTATATCAGTTTGTGGAGGTGATAGTTCGCACGTACGCACAAACGACTAATTATTTTCCCATTTGATGGAAGTGGAAATGAATTTAGGTGATGATACTAACATAATAAAATATTATTATATTTATTATACTATATTTATTATTTAATCATGGTTAGAGAATATTTGAAGGAAGTGGAAGAAGAAATAAAATAGAAAGACAAGATTAAAACAATATCTCTTCTTCGAATGATCTTCCTTGATTAATAAATTAACACCTCTAAAGAGAGTGTTATGAATAAAATAATGTCTCTATAATGTGGGGAGGGATTATATAAATGTATTTTTTTAGATATTATCTAAACCAAATAGGTTTTTAGGTGTGAAGAATAAATAACAATGGGTTCCCTTTTGTAGGAGAGGGGAGGGACACTATGGGAATTCTTCAAAATATTAATTTAATAAAAATTAATTTTCTTTTAAAATTGGGTATAAATTGATTTATTTAGAATATATTATTATTTTGGGTCTAATATATTTCATAAAATTAAAATTATATATGTTTTGACTATTTTTTAATCTTTATCTTTTTGTTTTAACCCTTATTAATTCTTACCGTGATATTATTTATTTTACACTTTGAGGGTTAATATAATTACTATAAAATACCAAAATACCCCTAAATGATTAATTGATGATATTTTATGACTTATCATAATAATTTTGATGAAATTTTTATTTTTTATAAATTTTATATCATTTAGTAAAATATTATTTAATTTCAAATATCAATAATGTTAATTTTGGAACTACTCAACATTTGACTTTTTAACAGTATCATAAAACTTTATATCTTAGAAAAAACTATATTAAATAATCAATAACATGTATAATTCATCCATAAAATTATTTTATGGAATAAATTATATCAAATTATATTTATTTTAGTATTTTTAATATCATTTATTTGATTCTTCCACTAATGAAGCAACTACTATATCATCATTGCATCACCATTTAATTTAATTATTCATTTCATAAAAATTATTAATAAATTACCAGGATATAGGTAAAAATTTTATATTTCTAAATACTATTTACAGTCAAAGATTTTATCTAAATAAATATATATTAAAAATGTTATACATATTAGTACATGAGTATGTCATCTTTTTCCTTTCTTTAAAATGAAATACTATAAAGGGAATAAAGTCATCCAAGTAGCTCCAAGTGGAAATAAAATCGTCCCAATTAATATTTAAGTAAAAAATAACTCATCCATTAAAATTAGGATAAGTGTTAGGGTAATTTTATAATATTTATAATATTATTTTTACCCTCAATTACCTGATTTACCCTTAACGGTGGTAATAAAAATAATTACTAAATTCCCTATTCATATTTTCCAAAAATTAATTTGATCCTATTAGATCATAAATATCATACTGATTACAAACTTTTATTTCAATTTTTCTAAATTCAAAACATATAAGTGGCTAAAATTAATTTAAAATTAATCCTATTGATAGATTGAGAAAATAGGTTTTTAAAGTAAAAACATTCAAAAGTTCACAAAGTTTTTATATACAATTTCAATGTGGAATTGATTCCAATGACCTAAATTGGATTAAATTATAAAAAATTTATTTAATTATACTTTAAAACTAATTAAAAACATAATTTAACTATATACATAAATTTGATGAAAAATCAGTTTTGAACTAATATTTTGTATTATTCATCGAAATAAAAATTTCTTAGAAAAATACCCAAAATTTAACCAAAGTAAATTTTGATAGTATGATTATAAATAAGAAGTTTATTTTTTTTAAATATAACTTATAAAAGTTTCAAAAACTGGGTTTAAAATAGGTGCACCATCAAAACACGACAAAACTACTTTTTTTGAAAAGTACTTCTTTTATGTGTAAAATTGGATTTGTTCTTATATCATGTCTAGAAAAAAATTAATGTTAAAAATTAGATTTAACATATTATATAAATTTCATTAATAGAACCCAAAAATAGTGATTTTGTTATTATATAAACACACCTTTTCATATTTAAATAGTTTTTTAGAAAAAAAATTTCTTTTATTTTATAAAGGGTTTTACATTCATTTATAATTAATTTGTCAACAAATTAATTATATATACATGTGTAAACAATTTTTTCATAATTCATTTAATAATATTATTTCCCTCCATTCTAATGACTATGTTATAATAGAAACATTTAATTAATAATATTTAATTGTTCATTTAAACTTGACGTAGCATATCATGTATGCTGTCAAGCATAGTATTTACTTTTTAAAAACATAGGATGTTACACACATATTATTAATAAATAATATCATTCATTACTTTACATTGGGTATATTATTCATTGAACATAATTTAATGAATAAATGTAATCTTAAATAAACCAACCTTTGGTTTACAACTTAATGCAACAATTTGGGAGTAATTGTATAGGTTACTACTTAGAATGCAACTTATATAAAATATGATTATATAATATATATAAATAGATATCACATATATATATATATTTATATTATTATTCATGAATCATATTAATTAATTAAATTTACACTATATAATATCATATATATTAAATATGTGTACATGGATCTCATACATGTACATTTTAGTGCACATCCATCACATGCATGCCAAAATTTAAAAATTTCAAAAATATTCACCTTACAAATAAAATTGTAAAGGATAATCCATGTTCTTGAAAATATAACCTATCAAATAGTTTAGATAATGTTTTAATAAAATAGAAAAAAACTTAAGTGGGACTAATAAGCTCTGTGATGATAGTCCTTAGCACACATAATAGTGATACATGTCTACCTCATACCAATTATTTTAATGATAACTACACATAAAAAATGCATAAAAAAATTCATCTTAATTTAAGAATTAGAAAATTATAAAGTTTACCCTTTATATAAATTTACTAAAATACAAATAAAACCAAGTCGTAGCATTTTTCTTGATATAAAAAACACAATTAAACAATAAACTAAAATAGAAAAAAATCTCCAGATAAATCTATAAATAATATCTAGAACCACCAAAAAGAAGACAAACCAAACTAAATGTAACCAAAAACCCTTCCTTCCAACTACCTATATAAATCACATAATATCCACTGATTGGTGATTTTTTACTGATCCACTATTCATTTCCACCCTTACACCATTGTATTAAATTGGTTTTGTATTGAAAATTAAAAATATAATAACTAATTTTACTTCATGTTTGATTCAATAATTTAATTTTTATCACTGTTAAAAATTTATATTTTAATTTTTTTATGTCTTTATTATAGGTGGAGGTGATTTAGAGGTCTTGGAATGAAGTTGAAGAAAAATGGTCCAAACCGCACAAGTTTCCATGCACACATGTGGACTCAAATACACACTGAAACTAATATGTGAATCCAATTGGGATGAAATTTTGTGGTATGATCCAAAATTCAGTGGGATACAACTCTTATGAAGACACCAAATCCCAATTCATTCATCAAGGGACCCAACCAAATTGATATATCCAAGGAAACTAATCTTCTCAAAGTCAAAAGATTGGTTCTGTATTTTGTCCATATATCAGGATTTATTTTTCCACTTGATGAATTTTTTTTGGTGGAGATATTAAATAGGTTAGGAGACAAGTTTTTAGTTTTTTGAAAAGTGATATAAGATTGTCTAGAAATCCAAAACTATGGTCCAAGTGGTTTCTCAAAATCTGGGTGCTCAAAACCACCTTCCACTTTGCCTATAAAATAGCTTATTGAGAACCCCATTTGCAAGTTCAACCAGGAAGAAAAGATTTTCCATTTTTTAGATCCATAAGATTACTATCCTCATCCTATAATTTTTTAGGCTATGGGAAGTTTTACTTAAAAATCTTTGGCTTCCTCTATTTTTATTGAGTTCTAAACTCCTTATGATCAACCGGGGGGAACATAATGTAAATTACGAGCTTCTTATCTGTAATATTTGAATGATATTTTTAATTATAGATTTTTATGTTGTTTTTATTCATCCTATATTGTTCTTTAATTGAGTTATGTACTGGTATTTTATACTCAACTCATATGATCATGTTTGGGGGGTACCCATTCATGTGATGTTTCAAACACTATTTGTCACCAACCAGGCCGGGTCACCATCTGACCCGGCGCCCGACCCGGTTCGTGACATGTCCTGAAGGGAGTTACCGATCCCCACAAGTAGGAACAATTGATCGGGAATCAAGATAGTACAAGGGAAATATTTATCTGAAATAAAATACATAAAAACAACTAATAAGATAAGTAAATTGAATCTGGAAACAAACAACCAAACACAACTTTAAACTATAAATAGGTTTAAAGTCTACAATTAAACTGAAAACCCAAAGTAAACAACAACAAATATAGAGAAATAAAACTCCAATACCAACCTGCATGCGAAGACCATCAGCAACCATAACCACCATCACTAAGTATGATGTCTCAACTTGGAATACACAAATAACAAGGTCTATATACACACAAAGGTGTATGTAGGGTGTGAGCCAAGAGATCAGTAGGATACCACCCAATAAAAAGGTTCCATGCCACAAAATACAAAAATATAATTTAACATGTTCATTTAAATCCATACTTTTAAAAATCTTTTAAGGAAAACATTTAAAAGCTGAAAATGAAAAGAAAATAACACTAAAAGAAAAACCATTTCACAAATACTACTTTAAAATGGAAGAGAAAATTTATAAAGGACATGCACATACTCAAGTGGTCCTCTATATGCCGATGGAAGGTACCACATCATGAATAGTAGATTACTATAGATAAATCCCCTAAGGTTTATCTAGCTCAAGTGGGACCCTAAAACCTCGTGTCTCAGTGAAATGTGTCTTAGAAACCATGGCCCTCAGTAAACGTAGCTTAGAAAATAATACCCTCAGTAAACGTGGCTTAGAAACCATGAACCTCAGTCATTCATAAGTTTAGTTAGTGTTGAAATCATCAATATAGCTAAGTTAAATGGGGATGATACCACTCCGGATAACTATCGCACTAGTTTTAGTCCCCCATCTTGATACCCAAGGTTTTTCTTGTGCTCAATCAAGTTTCACATTCACATAACACATCAATTTTTCATTTCACATGTCAAAAAAGGAATTACACACACAAAAGAACTTTTCAAAGTATGCCTCACACCTCTTAATCAATTAAAAAAACAAGCTTCATAGATTAGAAAACATTTTCAACATTCATTACAATGATTTACATTAGAAAATCACCCTACTTATTTTTAGAAAAAAACTTTTTTAAACCATAAACATAAAAAAACCATTTAAAAATGGGTTTTTCACCACCCACACATTTTATTAAATTCCTCTAAGGCATAAAACACAAGGATGTGTGTGTGCAACTCACAATGAATATACTAATTTTCTCAAAGATTCCATTTATCAATGCCAAAATACTTTAAAACCCTTTCCGAACTCAACTCGGACCTTGAAAAAAACTCACACTACCTTTTTTTTAAAAAAAAAACACCACTTTAATCACACACACACAACATAGACATTTTTCATAAAAAGTCTAAACCCAACACATAAGTGCACTAATCCTTCAAAAACATATTTTCCACCTTTCAAAATATTCTGATAATATGCTATAATAGTTTATAAAACAACTTTACCAAACACACCAATGTTTTAAACCAAAAGTACACATGAAACCCTCTTTAAAATTCGACTGTACGCCCTCACCATATAAAAATGTGTTTCACACCATCAACACAATTTAAATAAACCATTTCATAATTAATAAAACACTCCAAAACCATTTTCTCAATTAAATAAACCAAATTCATAAAAAGGAACGAGTTTCAAACCAAATTCGCCTCACATTTTCTTTTTAGACTACATTCTCACCATGTAATTAAATCATAGAACACATTAAAATTAACTAAACAAACAAATTAAATTATCTAAAAGATTAAAGGGCATGGAACCACATACCGGTGTGTAGAAACTCCGCAAAATTGGTGCACAAGGACCACCGCACGCCAACGAAGCTTAAGAAAACTCACATACACCCTGCAATGGGGATATTGGGTGGCTGTCCGAGAATATTGGAGAGGTACCAAAGGTACACCACATCAGAAACATCTGCCTGAGAAGGGATGTGTGGACAAGGGGCTGTGCACGTGGGTTTTTCATGGGAGATAGGGGAGTGGTGTACGACTTTCTGTCGAGGTGAAGGAGGGGCGCTGATCATAGTAGCCAGAAAAAGGCATCGCCGACTAACAAGGGGGAGGGGACATCGGATCACGCCACAGCTAGTAGGGGAAAGTGTGGTGTGAGTGGAATCTGTTGGATAAAAGGCCGGTTGAAGTCCACAAGTGGGTAGGAGATGTGTGCTAGTGGTATTTACTGGCTAGGGTGGATGCCCGACGGATCAGAGGGTGGAGTGGTGCTATGCAAGGGATATGGTGCGGGTCATCCGAAAGAGGAGTGAAGGAGAGCAGGGCTGGCTGGGAGGGTAAGGGATCTGCGCGAATGGAGGTGAGGATGGGGGGTGTGCCGCAAACAAAAGAAGGTCGGCCGGACGTGGAAGGTGGGGGGGGGGGGGGGTAGTGCTTCGAGCTGGATGGGGAGCCAGGTGGTACGACGATGCAAGCGGCCTGGTCGGGCAGTCAGGGTGATGAAACGAGCAGGGGAAGCCAGCCGGAGCAGAAGGGAAGTAGGTCCAAGTGGGGGAGGTAGGGCTTCAGTTGGGGGGAGTGGGAGGCGGGCCAAACCAGGGGGTTTCAGGGGGTTGTGCTGGGTAGCAAGTGGCGTGACAGGCTGGTGGATGGACGAGAGCGCAGGGGAACGATGCGCTGGGTATGAGGGGAGCAAGGGCCAGGGTGGAGCGGCGATTGTAGGGGGGTGTGATAGGGTTTAACACCTAGGAAAAAGGTGGAATCCTATATGAAGAGGGGGAAGGAAAGGAGAGGGAGGAGAAAGAAAAAAAGAAAGAAAGAAAGAAAATAGAAATGAAAGAAGAGGAAAACAAGGAATAGAAAATAAAATAAAATAAAGGGATAGAACCCTAAAAAAATGAAAACATAATAATAATAATAATAATAATAGTAATATCCTCAAATAATAATAATATTATTATCATTAAAAAAATATATTAATTCTTATTAGACTTCTTATTTTTATTTTGTTTCTTTATTAATTCATTTTATTTAATTAATTGAACATTGTCAAGTCCCCCAGTTGCCCAAGAAAGGCCATGTGGTTTCCAGACCGTGCCTTGACCGAGCGTCGGATGCTGTCAAACCCCAAAAACCCATTTGTCGACAAAAACTCAAAGTTCATCCAGGACTCATCCCGCACCTCATTCATATATTTTTAAATCCAAATAAAATAATAAAGTTACCGTAACTTAATATTATATTAACAATAATATTAATAACAACGTAATACAATTTATATTCTTAACACTATTAAAAAAAATATCTTCAAACAATATCATTATTATTATCATTACAATAATTCCTTAAATTTTTATTACACTTATTATTTTTATTTTATTTCCATTTCATTATTCATTACATTTTATTTATCTTCCTTTAATATCAAGCGGGTCGTGTGATAAACTAGGAGAGGTTGCACGGGGGATCAGATAAGGCCGTGCGGCTTCAACCATGGTGCGATGAACGTAGTCAAGGGAAAATATTAGTTTTTAAATAAGAACTCAAAAATTTAAGTCAGGATTCAACCTGAACTACCCAAAGCCAAGGAAATTAATAAAATAAAGAATTTAAAAGCAACGAGTGTGACAATTATCCCTACCATAGTGCTTTCTGTACCTGTAAAGCCACAAATAAGGCTGAAAACCAAAGTAGAAAGAAACTCACCCCTTAATTTTAAAAGGGGATTCCCTGAAAAACAATAGAAAGTGGGAAAAAGCATTAAACTTAGATAAAGTGTCTTAAATGAAGACCTCAAGAAACCCGTAAAAAGATTTTAGGCTATGTGTTACCCGACCCAAAGAGCTAGAATACCTCCAATTAACTGATCAAGGAAAGGAACTCTCACACACATGGAAACCAACTTCAAAAAATAAAACACCACAAGCACCAATGAATGAGAACTACACCATTTGACTGGAACAAACAAACAAAACCAAGAACGTCCAAGGAACACTCTGATCACCTACCACTAAGTAATCTCTAGGAACAGAACTAAAAGGTCAATAAGGGAAAGCTCAAAGGGGATCCCCACCATAATAAATTTATCAATTCTTGAGACGAGACTGAAAAAATGACATGAGGAGGCCCGAACATACTCCCACCATAAGAATAGGGTAATATCAGTTTATTTCTAGGGAGTTTCAGAAAGGCCCCCAATGGGTCTCACAACTGTTGGCACCAATGAAAACATTATAACTTAGAGGCTTCCTGGCACTGACCCAACACCCCACCAAAATGGAGGGGAGGGAGGGGCCCAACCGTCGAACGTCAAAACCACAACTGAAGACAAACCAACATCTCAAAATCCCTGGATGATCACCATTACACTTTTAGACCAATACACCCAAACAGACCCCATAAGGACTACTAAAATCAATTACATCTGGTTGGACGCAACCCCCAGTACTTTAAGGTAACGGGACGACCACACCTCCTCATAGCCACGAGAAATAAATTCGGGGTCCCATACATTCCAGGGGTTCCTGACCATGCACCATCTTCACTCCGAGTCCTATGGATAGAGCCCTGATGTTCGAAACATGTCCTGCCTATCATTCAGACATCAAAGACTCCCGAATAGAGCTTCTCCTTTTTAGTTCCACAAGAAACCACACTGCAATTGAGAAAATTCCAACAAACAGAATATACCCCAACATCCAAATACTTCCTCGCGGTACATCTACTGAGACTGGGGTTTAGATGATATACATGCATCACCTCTTCACCTTCACCAAGAAACTTCAAAAGGAAATACGCATGACAAACAATCCCCTTTGAACCGAAAAAATTAGAACTCCCTAAGAGGAGGACACACCCCTATAAAAATAAGGATTCCCGAAGGATTCTACGAAATCCACCCTTGCTCTTAAAAGAGGACTCATGTTGCGAGGTGTCACTAAACATGACCCTTGAGGCCGATGGTATCACTACAAACCTTTCAAGACATCAGTCAACATTGATAATTCTAAATCACCTTCGACCTTCCCCGTTTGATTACTTTCACCGTTTATAGGGAAAAACTTTTGATGCAATGACGTCAAACTTCATAACTGATTCACGCTCAAATTTACCCAAGAGATGAAGGTAGAACGATCCTTGTAGTTTAGCTTGGGTTATCGAATCCTCAGAGACCTAAGAAGAAACCTATAGACATGTACATTCTATGGACTGTTTTTGGCTATGAAGTGGACATCATGGGTTCATTTTATATGGGTTTAAAGGATAAATAAAATATTTAAGTGAATTCAATTTAAAAGAGTGGGTTCATCCTAGGTTATCACTTGGGGTGGATTGGACGTATTTCCTTTTCAATGATTTCAATTTATTATATTTGAGATGGGTTCATTTAAGAAGATAAAACAACATCATCACTTACTAGTTTAATGCCTAAAACATTTAATACTAATCACCTATACACTTGAAGGATAAAAGTTTTGAGCACTTCAAGGTAAAGGTTCGTATTAGCACATGAAGTGTGTGGCCTTAAATTCAACAAGGACGATAGAGTTTAAAAATCATCAAATAAAAATCTCAATTAAATAAGTGATTATACATTAATGGGATGATAAATAACATCCAATACATCCCCTTGATACTCCCTTGGATCAACCCATAAGTGGGTTAGCCCTCCATTGATGCTATGGTTTCAATGGAAGCGAGAAGTAGACTCATGAGGGAGGAATTGAAGAAGTAAAGAAAACAATAAAAATAAAATGATCACTCCACCATTGTGTGAATAATTTCACAAGGTTTAGTGTGAATAAATTCACACCTTGAACCAATGGTATCAAATTAATATGAAGAACAACATAATAAGAGTAAAATAAGATATTTTCTTAAGAAACTAAATTGAATTGAACAACTTACATGTGAAAGACAAACTTGAGACAACAAAATCGCAGCATAACATTAAAATTGAAAAAATCACCCAAGATCCTCAACTCCTCCACCACCAATACCTTAAATAGGCATTTTTGAAGCCTTGGGTCAAGACTTAAACAGTCCAAGTCTCCTCAATTAATTTTGGTTGGCCATAGGTGGGTGGAAAGTTGAGGGAGAGTTGATTTTTCCACCCTTGACCCGAGGTGGCATCCAGCTTTCATCCACTGAACAGACATGCTTAAAAGACTTTCTAGATGGCCGAATTAGAGTGGGAAATAGCAGACGAAAATGGGGACCCATATTTCTCCAAACCGCCTAAAAAATTTGGGCCCATTTGGAGTAGTGGATTTAGAGATATTATTAGATTAGTGGGATGTTTTTCTGGGCCGCAGAATCTGGCCCAGAATTTTATCTCTAACTTGGGCCGCCTAAATGACCACAATGGAGGCCGAATTAGCACTGGATCTTGAATAATGATTTGTTACTATATATTTATTATATAATACCACCAAATTTTGTCTTCATTGAGTTTGTAATGTGGGTCCCAAATTCTCATCAGTGGGATGGTGTCCAATATGCCTTCTCTAGAATTGCTTCCTTTCATCATAAAATATCCCCATCTTCTTCCATGAATCCTCCATTGATACCTGAATGAAACATGTTCATATTGAAGTATAGATAAATTTCCCAAAACATAAAATTAAAATATGGATAATTAAATTCCTTAAAATCAGATGAATCATTGGGTACTTTAAATGATGTTAAAAAATGTACCACATAATAGTGCATTTTAAGAAGGTATTACAATCATAATGTGAAATGATGTTCAAAGTGTAAAATGAACTAAAATGGTGTTTATGAATAATAAAGCACATGAATATTATATATATTAAAAATTAATATTAGCCTCATTTAGTGGCTAATCACACCCCCCAACTTGAGTTTTTCTAGTCCCGAGAAAAATATATCTCATCAAAATGAAATTCGAATTCCCTTTTCCAAAAACATTTTAATACACAATGATCACCAAAAACCCTTATACCAAACAATCATGAAACCCATCAAAATATTTTAATACAATATAGTTTCATAAGAATATCCCAATCCTGAGCCCATTCCTTTGTTCAAATTCATTACCATATTTCATCCAATATCAATTAAGTATGAAGATGTGTTGTGAATCACAATAGACATGGGGGTTCATCTTTATTCAAGGGGGGAAATGACGGAAGCACTAGGTGGAATCACATTTCAATATTATGATGAGTATTCAATTTATTTATTGTATTATTTTTTTTGTTTTTTTGTTTTTTTTTTGGAATTTTTCCATGGTAATTGAAATTGCACTCAAAAGAGTCAACCCCTGTAGCGAGACTTTGTCGATGACTCCCAGTCTCAAAGACCTTAGGGAACCAAGTGAAGCCCACATACTCAGGCATCATATCAAGTCAACTTAGTCAAAAAAAATTCAAATTACCAAAAATAGAGATAAAATTACTAACTCTGGGCCAGACAACTATGGAGTCATGATCCCCAAGTGACGAAAGCCACGTATTAGGTAATTTCATTACTCCACGTGCAAATTTATTGTTTTTTTATTGAATACTCATATTAAAACTAAAATGATCACCAAACCTATGCAATTTATTTGGGGAACCCCATGAACTCAAACTAATACCCCACTATCCAAAGGACGTGCATTGTGATCTTTTTTTATTTGGATGAAAATATAAACGATGAAATATCACATTGGACAACCACACTTTCCAAAATCTATGCCCATGAAATTATACAAGGACTAAAATCAGAATCAGGGCATGCTAAATTATTTGATATTCATTTTCAAAGTATGCAATGTGTATTACCATGTTCAAAGTTAAAGGAATTTTTCCTTCCATTTACACAATTTTTTTCTTCAAATCATTCATTTTTTTGACACTAAATCATTTTTTATTTTATCTCCCCCCCAACTTAAAATAACATTATCCCCAATGTTTAAAGAAAAGAAAATTTAGAAGGGGGTAGAGGTAGATAATGAAAGTTCAAAAAGGAAATTTAAAATGAGGATCATGGAATGAAGTCACCTGGTGGTTGAAGTTGAAATTCTTGCTTCTCCCTTTTAATACTTTGATATCCATGTCACTTGCAGAGTTCCCTAGTAGAAAAAGGAAAAACAAAACAAACAAAACAAAACAAAACAATATATATATATATATATTTATATAATAAAGAAAGTAAAATATAAGTATATATATATATATATAAATTATAGAATAAGGAAGCACAAAAAGCCGTAAGTCAGTGGTAAGCGCGCACCCCTGTCTCCCTTCGGTCCCAGGTTCGAATCCCCGTGGCTTCACCGGTTGTGACGGGGTTTGACCCACAACCCATGACATGTCCCTTTTTATTATTATTATTATATTATTATTTATTTTTTTTGTATTTTTATTTTAATACTACCATCACATTAAAATAAAACAAACTGATGATACATTTTCTTCTTTTTAAATTTCTGGGTAAGGCATTACTCAAGGATCACACCACGTGACACAGATGAATATGGGCCAAAAAACTATGGAGTCATGATCCCCAAGTGATGAAAGCCACGTATTAGGTCATTTCATTACTCTACGTGCAAATTTATTGTTTTTTTATTGAATACTCATATTAAAACTAAAATGATCACCAAACCTATGCTATTTATTTGGGGAACCCCATTAACTCAAACTAATACCCCACTATCCAAAGTACGTGCATTTTGATCATTTTTTATTTAGATGAAAATATAAATGATGAAATATCACATTGGAAAACCACACTTTCCAAAATATTTGCTCATGAAATTATACAAGGATTAAAATCAGAATCAGGGCATGCTAAATTATTTGATATTCAATTTCAAAGTGTGCAATGTGTATTACCATGTTCAAAGTTAAAGGAATTTTTTCTTCCATTTACACAATTTTTTTTTCAAATCATTCATTTTTTTGACACTAAATCATTTTTTATTTTATCTTCCCCCAACTTAAAATAACACTGTCCCCATTGTTTAAAGAAAATAAAATTTAGAAGGGGGTAGAGGTACAGAATGAAAGTTCAAAAAGGAAATTGAAAATGATGATAATGTAATAAAGTCACCTGGTGGTTGAAGCTAAAATTCTTGCTGCTCCCTTTTAATCCTTTGATATCCATGTCACTTGTAGAGTTACCTACTAGAAAAAGGAAAAACAAAACAAACAAAACAAAACAAAACAAAACAATATATATATATATATATTTATATTTATATAATAAATAAAGTAAAATATAAGTATATATATAAAAATTATAGAATAAGGAAGCACAAAAAGTCATAGGTCAGTGGTAAGCGCGCGCCCCTGTCTCCCTTCGGTCCCGGGTTCGAATCCCCGCGGCTTCACCGGTTGTGATGGGGTTTTACCCATGACCCATGACGTGTCCCTTTTTATTATTATTATTATTATATTATTATTTATTTTTTTTGTATTTTTATTTTAATCCTACCAACACATTAAAATAAAACAAACTGATGATACATTGTCTTCTTTTTAAATTTCTGGGTAAGACATTACTCAAGGATCACACCACGTGATATGGATGAATATGGTGCTCCCCTTTCATACCCATCCATACTCATAATAGAAGAACATGTCAACAGTCTATTTTTTTTAAATATAAAAATGATTAATTAATCCTCTTTAAAATGTAAAGTTGATTAAAACAAAAAAATGATAGGAAACTTCAAAACCATGGGTTTCCTCCCATGCAACACTTTTTTTAACGTTGTTATCCCGACATGGATCCTAAATCTATCAATTTTTTCCTGGTTCATAGATTGTCTCAATTAACTCAACCTCTATTTCATGTTTATTGAATGATTCAATGAATGGTTTCAACCTTTGACCATTGACCTTGAAAATGTAACCACTTGTGGGATCTTGAATCTCTACTGCCCCATGGGGGTACACATGATGCACTATGGAAGGACCTGGCCATCTAGACCTTAAATTTCCTGGGTGTAAATGAAGTTTTGAACAATACAAGTGCACAAGTTTTCCCAGTTCAAAATTTTTGACCTTGATATTTCTAGATTGGTAGGCTTGAACTCTAGATTTATTGATCCTTGAATTTACATAAGCCTCCATCCTTAGTTCCTACAGTTTATTGAGATCTAATTTTCTTTTTGTTCCAGCCAATGAGCGGTCATAATCCATTTTCTTAATTGCCCAAAAGGCCTTATGATCAATTTCAAGAGGTAAATGGCATGCTTTTCCATAAACCAACCTATATGGTGACATTCCTAGGATGGTTTTGAATGCTATAAGATATGCCCAAGGAGAATCCAAGAGTTTCTCAGACCAATCTTTCCTAGAAGGATTGACAGTTTTCTCAAGAATTTGTTTGACTTCACGATTGGATAACTCAGCTTGAGCATTGGTCTGTGGGTGGTAAGCAGTGGTAACTTTGTGAGAAATTCCATATTTTTCCATGAGTGATGAGAATGGACGATTACAAAAATGAGTTCCACGATCACTAATGATAGCCCTAGGAATTCCAAATCTAGAGAAGATATTTTACTTGAGAAATCTAATCACAGTTTGATGATCATTAGATTTTGTAGGAATGACCTCAACCCATTTGGAGACATAATCGATAGCTAAGAGATTGTAAAGATATCCCCTAGAGTTTGGGAAGGGACCCATGAAATAAATTCCCCAACAATCAAAGATTTCAACCACTAAGATGTGAGTGAGTGGCATTTGATTCCTTTTTGTGATGGACCCTACTTGTTGACACCTAGGACAACTTTGAAAAAATGTGAAAGAGTCCCTTGGGAGGGTGGGCCAGAAGAGACCACATTGAAGAATCTTAGCAGATGTTTTCTTAGGGGAAAAGTGACCTCCACATGCCTTACTATGAAAGAATTTAAGGATGGACTCTTGTTCAGATTCCGGGACACACCTCCTAATGACTTGGTTAGGGAAGAACTTATAGAGGTATGGATCATTAAAAACATAGTGTCTAACATCAGAAAGTAATTTCCTTCGAGCTTGAGTCCCTATGAATTTTGGAATGACTCCTGTAACTAAGAAATTGGCTATGTCGGCATACCAAGGGAAGCCACTCACAGAGTATAGGTGTTCATCAGGATATTAATCAGACACAGAAAGGTGATTTGATTTGTCTTTGACTTACATCCTAGAGATGTGATCAACTACAACATTTTCAACACCCTTTTTATCCTTGATTGTGAGGTCAAATTATTGTAAGATAAGGACCCACCTAATTAGTCTAGCCTTAGCATATTGTTTTTGGAAGTGGTATTTTAGTACAGAATGGTCAGTGAACACAGTGATGGGGGATCCTAAGAGGTAGGAACTAAACTTCTCTAAGGAAAACACAATAGCAATTAACTCCTTTTCAGTAGTGGTGTAGTTGATTTGGGCATCATTTAAGGATTTTCTTGCATAAGCAATGACATAAGGAGTTTTATCACAACGTCGTCCTAACACAACTTCTATAGCAAAGTCACTGGCATCACACATAGGTTCGAAAGGAAGGTTCCAATTTGGAGATTTCATAATGGGAGGAGAGGTGAGAGAGTATTTGAGGGTTGAGAATGATCCCTTACAGCTTTTTGTCTAAACCAATGGAGCATCCTTTACTAAGAGAGAAAAAAGGGGACAGGAGATTTAACTAAAGTCCTTGATGAATATTCTATAGAAACCAGAGTGTCCTAAGAAATACCTCAATTCCTTGACAGTTTTGGGTGATGGAAGGTGAAGAATGATTTCAACCTTGGATTTATCCAATTAAACCCCCCTACATGAGACCAGATGGCCTAGAACTAGTCCCTATTTAACCATGAAATGGAATTTTCCCTAGTTTAGGACCAGATTTTTTTCTTCACATCTTGACAAGACTCTCTCTACATTCTGTAGACATCCCTCAAATGTATCCCCAAACACAGAGAAGTCATCCATGAAGACCTCTAGAAAATCTCCTACCATGTCTGAGAATATTCCCATCATGCATCGCTGAAAGGTTCCAGGGGCATTGCATAAACCAAAGGGCATGCATTTGAAGTCAAAGGTGTCGAATGGACAGGTGAATGTAGTCTTACCTTGATCCTCTAGGGAGACCTCGATTTGATTATACCCTGAGTACCCATCTAAGAAACAGTAGAAGGTATGACCTACCACTCTCTCAAGGACTTGGTCAATGAATGGTAAGGGGAAATGGTCCTTCTTGGTGAATGAGTTTAGCTTCCTATAGTCAATGCAGACCCTCCATCCACTAGTCACCCTTGTTGGAAGAATCTCTCTCTCCTCATTGGTTATCACTGTGATTCTAGCCTTTTTTTTGGAACCACTTGAATTGGGCTCACCCATTCACTCTCAGCTATGGGATATATGATACCAGCTTTTAACAATTTCATAAGTTCTTTCCTTACTACCTCCATGATATTAGGATTGAGTCGCCATTGAGGTTGATGACATGGCTTTGAATCAGATTCCAGAACAATCCTATGAGTCCCAATAATTGGGCTAATCCCGGGAATATCAGACAGGGTCTAACCAATGGATTTCTTATGTTTCCTAAGGAAATCTAGAAGCATCCTATCATGATTGGCTTCAAGAGAAGAAGAAATTATGATAAGATGTGTTTGATTGTCCCCTAAGAAATCATACTTGAGTGCAGGGTAAGTTCCTTCAATTCAAGATTAGGTTGTTTTGGAATTTAAGAAGAATATTGGGACATTGGATCAAGTTCAATTTCTTTTTTTAGAGTTTCAGATAGGATTGATTCCCCACATGTAGAAGTTTCAGCTACTAGATTGTCTTGATCAGATTTAGGGAAGGAAGTTGGAGTGGTCTCTATGAAAGTGGTTTCTTGAAAGATTCACTGATTTTTGGACCTAAGACTTCATCATAAGAGCAATTTGAAAATTATTCAAGCCAAGGAGATAAACTTGCTTCATATGAAGAAAGGAAATAAATCTAATCCTGTCTTAAACATTCATCAAATATTCCTTGATGTTCTATGGATTCATTATCAATTCTTCCTATCATGTTTACTTCATAAATGACCTCGTCATCCCCTATTTTTGAGCTTTCATTATAGATGTTCAAGTCTAGACTCATGTTCCCAAAGGTGATGGTCATGTTCCCATTTCGGACTCGGATAACAGAGTTGATTGTTTCAAGGAAGGGATGACCAAGTATGATTGGGATTTGTTCCTTATTTACTAAGTTCTGATGGTTATCAAGGACATTGAAGTCAGCAGGGTAGATGAAATTTTAAACCATTACCATAAAGTCCTTTAAAATACCCTTTGGAACCCTAATGCTACGATCATCAAGTTGAAGTGTGATAGATGTGGTTTGGAGTTATTCTAGGCCTAACTGGCAGTACACAGTATAGGGAATGATATTGACACTAGAACCTAGGTCACACAAGGCCTTGACAACTTTTCTCTCTCCTAGTTCAACATTGATGTAAGGGAAACCCGGGTCTTTCAACTTAGGAGGAATGGTCCCTTGAATGGCGGTACTCACATTAGAAGCCAAAAGGACTTGGTTTTTATGTGAAAATTTTCTTTTAAAAGTGAAAAAGTCCTTAAGGTAGTTTGAGTAGGCAGGTATGGTTTGGATGGCATCAAGAAGGGGAATTTTCAACTTGAATTGTGAGAAGATTTCCCTCAATGATTCACTCAATTCAGGCTTGGTTTTCCCCCTCATGCGTTGAGGAAATGGTGCATGTTGTGGGGTTTTTTGTTGAAGAGTTGTTTCTTTGACAATGTTATCAGTTTCCTCAATTTGATCTTGTGTTTCATTTGAATTTTAATCTAAGTTTTAATCTTTGGATGGGTTCTGAATTAGTTATTTAGGGTGCTCAATTGATTTCCCACTTCTTAAAACAATCAAAACCTTTAGTTGTTCATAAGTTGTTTGAGTACAACTTGACTCTCCTCTTGAAGTTTAGGATGGAACCGCCTGAGTAGGAATGGGTGCCTTTCCAGTTTTGATGGTTTGAAGTTCTTGTTTAAGGTAAGAGACTTCTGAGTTCATCCTTTCCATTTGTTTGCACAGTTGTTCTAGTAGGCTTCATGGAACAGTTTGGGTTGGTGCTTGAGAATATTGGTTTATCCCAGGGGGATATTTTGGAGGTGGGATGGTTTGTTGAAAATAGACTGGTGGCTGTTGTTATTGGATAGGTTGGGTTTGGAAATGGTTATGGGTTTGGTAGTTTTGATGGGGGTAAGGATTTTTTCCCTATGGTTGGATAGGTTGTTGGTTATCTTTCCAGTGGAAGCCTGGGTGGTCATTATACCTTGGGTTGAAATTGTTTTGGTATTGAGGCTTTTGAAAGTTCAAAGCATTTACTTCCGATGGGGGTCCTCCTAAAAGAACATCCTTGATGGATGGAATGGTTGGGAAGTTGTCTGTCTTATGGTCATGTTTGTCACAAATTGTGTAAACATGGTCAACAGTTTGGATTTCAATGAATTTCCTAAGGTCTATCTCTTCAACCTTCCTAGAGAGTGCTGTGAGTTTATCCCTAATGCTTTCCTCTTCTCTAAGTGTATTAATTACAATAGTTCTTTATGGATTTTGAGAATAAGAGGAAGTTTCCCATGTTTTGTTTTGTTTAGAAAGGCTTTCTAGATACTCGTAAGCATTATTTGGGGCTTTGTTTTTAAAGGTTCCATTACACATCATGTCAATGAATTGTCTATTCCCCAGACCCAACCCTTCATAGAATATTCTCACTTGTTTAGGAATAGAAAAACCATGGTGTGGAACTATGTTTAGAGTTTATTTGAACCTCTCCCATGTTTCAAAGAATGACTCTCCCTCTTTTTCAAAAAAGTTTTGGATACTCTTTTTAAGTGCAATTATTTTGTGGTGGGGAAAGTATTTCTTGTAGAATTATCTTTGTAGTTGGTCCCAAGGGTTTATGGATGATGGTATTAAATGTTTTATCCAATTTTTAGCTCGATCCTTTAAAGAAAAAGGTAATATCCTCATCTTATCTGATTCTAGTTGATGTGGGGGACACATGGTTTCTATAATGTCATTGAACTCCTTAATGTGAAGGTAGGGCATCTCGGACTCCATTCCATGGAATGTAGGAAGGTGGTTTAGGACATGGGGTTTAAAGATGTAGTTGAAATATCCTAGGGAATTGTGTCTAATGCATGAGGGGTCATTGGTTCAGGAAGGTGTCAGATAGTCATTAATGGTTTGATCAATTGCATTCCCCAAGTTTGGGGCTGCCTCATTTGGGTTTCCATTTTGGTTCCCACCCGGGTTTATGAGTTGGTTTATTTGAAGAACTTCCATTGAAATAGGCTCAATTTTTGACCTTGGAGTGTTAGGAAGATTAGGATCTAATGGAAAGAGTTCCCTTGGTGTACTTGACTCCCCAAACCCAGGATTATCCACCCTAACTAGACGGTTTGATTGATCGTGGGTGTAGGCGGACATGCGCCAAAAGAAAAAAAATGAGAAAGGGACAAGATAAGAGAATTTGGATGAGAAAAGAAGAAATGAGGTAGAATAGAATGGGTGTTTAGATAACTTACTTGGGTTCCTAGAAACGGCGCCAAAATTTGATTCACGCTCAAATTTACCCAAGAGATAAAGGTAGAATGGTCCTTGTAGTTTAGCTTGGGTTATCGAATCCTGAGAGACCTAAGAAGAAACCTATAGACACGTACATTCTATGGACTGTTTTTGGATATGAAGTGGAAAATTTGGGTTGATTTTATATGGGTTTAAAGGATAACTAAAATATTTAAGTGAATTCAATTTAAAAGAGTGATTTGATCCTATGTTATCACTTGGGGTGGATTGGACGTATTTCCTTTTCAATGATTTCAATTTCTTATAATTGAGATGGGTTCATTTAAGAAGATAAAACAACATCATCACTTACTAGTTTAATGCCTACACAATTTAATACTAATAACCTATACACTTGAAGGATCCATGTTTTTAGCACTTCATGATAAAGGTTCGTATTAGCACATGAAGTGTGTGGCCTTAAATTCAACAAGGACAATGGAGTTTAAAAATCATCAAATAAAAATATCAATTAAATAAGTGATTATACATTAATGAGGTGATAAATAAAATTCAATACAGCCCCTTTATACTCCATTGGATCAACCCATAAGTGGGTTAGTCCTCCATTTATGCTATGGTTTCAATGGAAGCGGGAAGTAGACTCATGAGGGAGGAATTGAAGAAGTAAAGAAAATAATAAAAAGAAAATGATCACTCCACCATTGTGTGAATAATTTCACAAGGTTTAGTGTGAATAAATTCACACTTTGAACCAAAGTTATAAAAGTGATATGAATAACAATAGAATAATAGTAAAATAAGATATTTTATTAATAAACTAAAGTGAATTGAACAACTTACATGTGAAAGACAAACTTGAGACAACAAAATCGCATCATAACATTACAATTGAACAAAGCACCCAAGATCCTCAACTCCTCCCCCACCACTGACTTAAATAGGAATTTTTGAAGGATTGGGTAGATCCTTCAATAGTCCAAGTCTCCTCAATTAATTTTGGTAGGCCATAGGTGGGTGGAAAGTTTAGGGAGAGTTGATTTTTCCACCCTTGACCCGAGGTGGCATCCAGCTTTCATCCACCGAACAGAAGTGCTTTTAAGACCTTCTAGATGGAAGAATTAGAGTAGTCCATATAAGAATAAAATGGATCCCCGGATGTATCCTAACCTCCTGTAAAATTTAGGCTCATTTGGAGTTGTGGATTCGGATATATGATTATATTAGTGGTATGTTTTTCTGGGCCGCAGAATCTAGTCCAGAATTTGATCTCTAAATTGGGACGCCTAAATGACCACAATGGAGGAATAATTAGCACTGGATCCTTAATAATTATTTGTTCCTATATATGTCTTCTAGACTCCCACAAAATTTTGGCTTCATTGGGTTTGTAATGTGGGTCCAAAATTCTCATCAGTGGGATGGGGTCCAATCTGCCTTCTCTGGAATTGCTTCCTTTCATCACAAAATATCACCATCTTCTTCCATGAATTATCCATTGATACTTGAATGAAACATGTTCATATTGAAGTGTAGATAAATTTACAAAAATATAAAATTAAAATATGGATAATTACATTCCTTAAAATCAGATGAATCATTGGGTACTTTAAATGATGTTAAAAAATGTACCACATAATAGTGCATTTTAAGAAGGTATTACAATCATAATGTGAAATTATGTTCATAGTGTAAAATGAACTAAAATTATGTTTATGAATAATAAATCACATGAATATTATATATATTAACAATGAATATTAGCCTCATTTAGTGGCTAATAAATAACCGACAACTCAGAAAACTCAAAGAGACCGAAACTCCCTTCAACTCCCCTCGCATCTGTCATCCTGATACGAGAGGATCCGCTTAACTGAAAGAGAAAAAGGGAAAAACTTAAAACTATCACTAAAAAGGGAGAGTCCTTACTTTAATCAACTGGAGGGCTGATCGATGACAAATTTTCTGTGTCCACACTTCAATCACATGCTATTGCTTTATGGGGGTGTACACCAGTCAAGAAAGAAAACCATGGACCCAATCCAACTGGTCCAATGGTTAAGGCATACCACAAGCGAACGCTAAATGTGCAGAGGGAACCACTGTAAGGGCTCCCCAAATCACTTTTCAAAATAAACCACTAACCATACGATTTCACACCAATTTAAAAATAATAATTCAAACTCAGGACACAAATCAGTCATAAAGGATCCTTGACTAGAAACGCCTCACATCTGACATTTACAAAACATAAGGACACACCACAAAATCACCGATTATTAAAACACCAAATCATTTTTTACTTAAAAACCAGATTTCCATGAATCCGAAACAAAGAGACGAGGGAAAATGTAAGAAGAGACTAGTGTCGTCGGTTGACTGATACATATGGTTTCCAGCCATATGCTAATCACGCCACTGCCATAGAGTATTCTAGGATAGCATCCCCGACTCCACATAGCTTGCCAAACCCTACGAGATCACTGGGACTACTGACCATACTCCCTTTTCACTTCCCCTAATAAGATCAACCACAAGGACCAAAGATTCATACAAAACTCAACTTACCCTGGTAACTCAAGTCCTTCCATGAGGTGTGATGGCTAGGCCCCTTACTCGTAGATAGAATGTTGAGTTCCAACACCCTTAACTTTGGTCTACCCTATCTCTATCCCAAAGGAACATGAACCAAGAGAGAAAACCTGCCTTTTATAACATTTTTTCATGAACCAAGCCGGGTCACCATCCGACCCGATGCCCGACCCGGTCTGCGTCATGTCCCAAAGGGAGTTCCTGATCCCCACAGGCTGGCACAAGTGCCCGAGTATCAAAATAGTACAAGGGAGCAATTTAACCAAAATAAAAGAAAGAAAAACAACTAACAAGATAAGTAAACTAAAACTGGAAATAGACAACCAAACATGCCTTTAAACTATAAACAGGTTTAAAGTCTACAATTCAACTGAAAACCCAAAGTGAACAACAACAAAGATAGAGAACTAAAACTCCAATACCAACTTGCACTCGAAGACTATCAGCAACCAGAACCACCATCACTAAGCAGGATAAATCAACATAGAATACAAAAAGTACAAGGTCTACATACACCCAAATGTGTATGTATGGTGTGAGCTAAGGGCTCAGTAGGATACCACCCAATAAAAAGGTTCCATGCCACAACATCCAAAAAGATAATTTAATATGCTCATTTAAAACCATACTATTAAAACACTTTTTAGGAAAACATTTAAAAGTTGAAAATGAAAAGAAAATAACACTGAAAGAAAAGCCATTTCCCAAATACTACTTTAAAATATAAGAGAAAATTTATAAAGGACATGTATATACTCAAGTGGTCTTCCGTATGCTATCAAAAGGCCCCAAGTCATGAATAGTAAAGCATTGCGGGTAAATCCCATAAGGTTTATCTAGCTCAAGTGGGACCCTAGAACCACGTGTCTCGATGAAACTTGGATTAGAAACCACGAAACTCTATAAACATGGATTAGAAACCAAAAACCTCAGAAAACGTGGCTTAGAAACCACGAACCTTAGTCATTCATAAGTTTAGTTAGTGTTGCAATCATCAATCTAGCTAAGTGAAATAGGGACGATACCACTCTCGATCACTAGTGCACTAGTTCTAGTATGCCCACCTAGATACCCAGGGTTTCCCTTGTGGTAAATAAAGTTTAAAATTCACATAACACATCACTTTTTCATTTCACAAGTTAAACAAGGCATTACACACATAAAATAACTTTTCAAAGTATGCCTCACACCTCTTAAGAAATTAAAAAAATAGGATTCATAGTTTATAAAACATTTTCGACATTCACCACAAGTATTTACATTAGAAAATAACCCTATTATTTTTAGAAAAAAACCCTTTTTAATCCATAAACATAACAAAACCATTTAAAAAGGGGTTTTGTATAAGAACCTGGTTCTTATTTTTGAGGTACGGGTTTCTTCTTTTCTCTTTTCCTTAAGGGTTTTTGAGAAATAAGGAAAATGGGGGAAAATCCCAAATTTTGGGACTACATGCCGTGTAATTCTCCACACGACATGTACTTTGTCCGTGTGGGATGAGTACATAGGGTGTGTAGCCCTGTCAGCGACGAAAGGTGTAAAAACTGACTACACAACGTGTAGTTTGTATTTACATGCCGTTTAGTCAGTTGACAGGCAAATAGTAAGGCGGTGGAGGCAGCCGCCAGCTAAGAATTAGTATACTCCATGTACTCATGGAATACATGCTGTGTACTCATGTCGACTGATGAACAATGCCACGTTGGCGAGAAGCCACCAAGGGAACAATTAAAAAATAAAAAGTACATGCTGTGTACTCAATAGTAGACGCCGTGTAATCTGTTTTATCGCTTAAAATGGGTATTATCCTCCTCTATTCACAGGGAAGGCTTAGAACTGGAGGAGGAGTCGGGAGAGAGGGCCGAACCTTCGAGGAGCTCCAGATCGCACGCCGGGAATCTGTTTCCTCCTCTGGTGATCTCGTTGGAACCGTACAGGTATGCCTCTCCTCCTTAAGTCGTTCTTACCAATTATTTCCTGAGGGAAAGTTATTTACGTTTGAACAGGTTTTCTTCTAACCCAGATCTACATCGTCTTTGGGAGTTTCTGGAAGCGACGTTCACGTATACCATTCAGGGGTGTTTGAGGTAGGTGGCTTAGTGTTTAAATTCCAACTACTATGCGTTTTTGTGTACCGTTGAGCTATGAACCCATGTTGGGGTGTCGTGGGGCTGAGGCCTTGGTTGTTTAAATACCTATAATTGTATAGGTAGTTAAATGTGATAATAGACTGCTGTTTGGGATCGCTGCTTGGATCCAGGACCACCCCGGGGGTGCGTTCCTCTGTTTAGCCGTTTGACCAGGATACCCAAGGGAATTCCATTGTAATAATGTTTATTAAATTGACTTAAGAGGAATTGTATGTGAATTTCTTATTTACATGTTGGGCATTACCCAGTTACTTGCGCCTGAGGGAAGTGTTCTTTTTAGCCTGAGGGCATTGTTTGTTTAGCCTGAGGGTAAGGTACTGTTTAGCCTGAGGGCAACATTCTATTTCACCTAAGGGAAATTTTTCGTATGCCTAAGGGTAGTGACTTCTGTCCCTGAGGGCGAAACTTCATGTGCCTGAGGGAAATATCTGTTATTCTTGAGGGCAATGCCTGAGGGCAAGATTATGATTACTTGAGGGTAAGCTTGAGGGCATGGTTATATTAGCCTGAGGGTAAAGTTATGATTAGCCCAAGGGCTTAGTTCTGAGGAATATTGAATGTTATAAAATTGAACTGCTAAAAGAATATTTAAATGGAAATGAAACTAGTAAAGTTAGTTACTTTTGAGTACTTCTTAGTTTATTGCATCTATTGCTGCACATCATTGTTGAACATGTTCACTGATAGTTGGGCAGAAGCCTTTGGTGGGTGCCTAATGGGATTTATTTCTCACACCCTGTTTGGGGTCATGTCTTCATACCCAAACAGATTACATTTCTACAGGCATGGATAAGGGCAAGGGTCCCTATAAAGATACTTGACTGTAGCAGAGGAGGAGGAGAACATGGGACCGAGCTTAGGCTTGCGCTGCTGTTGCGTTTTGTTTACTATGATTTCTTTTGTTTTGTTGTACTTGTACTTTCCAGTGTATTGTATTGTTGTATAACATGTTCTGGCTGTTTTCTTAGAACTAGATACATGTTGCATCATTATCTATAAAACTGTTGGTTCTCTTTTATGACAGTTTCTCAATTCAGTTATGTATGTTTTACTTCTTCCGCTGTTGTTGTATGTTATTCTTGTATTCTGCTGCACTACACTTTGACAAATGAGGGCATAGTTTCCCCACTATCAGACCTGGGCCCTCGCTGCTAGTCGGTAGCCTCTGGCATTTGGGGAAATGTGCTTGAGGTCATGTGGTGAACCGGGTTCGGGGCACCCGTGGAGTGGCGCCCAGATCCGGGATGTTACAAAGTGGTATCAGAGGAGGTTCTTTTCTTTGACTTACTATTTAGAGCCTTAATCAGGGATATGATGGAATATGTAGTTTGTAATAAGTTGTTTCTGGGAGTAGCTAACCCGTGTACAAGGAAAATCTACTCTACCTCGGTAGTTGCAATTATTCTGATTTTGAAAATTTTTCATTTGATTTGATTTCACCGTTGGGTGATGCACTTGTGATTGTGCTGTTTATATTTTATCCATGGGTTCTATTTAGTTGCAACCCGATGAGATGAGAGTATTCCATCTCATACATCATTTAGGCACATGCTAGAAATCATATGCCACACATAGTTCCATGCCATGTAGGCGCATTAGAAATTGCATGCTGTTGTGATAGTATTTGTGCTAGAAAAGCATGCTATTTTGATAGCTGCTTTGATAAATACCTGCCAAGTGATAGGGTAATTTCTGTGTGATCTTATTGATATAATGGATGCCAAACTTTGGTTTTTGGGGATTATGGGCCCTCATTGACCGGAATTTGGTGGATCATTTACTGTTTATCTTGTTATAACACATATAAGATGCCAATCTTTGATTCACGGGGAGTATGGGCCCTCACGGGTCAGAATTTGGCACTTAGGTGTTGTTTTTTAGTATTTTCTGGGTTCCTGAGAATTTTCAGAGGCTTACTGTCCGGAAAACCCAGGATACACACTGTGTAGTTTCTTGGACACACGACGTGTGTTCTTCTGTTCGGGAAGAAAAGAAACCTTTTTAAGTACACACCGTATACCCTCCGTACATGTCGTGTAGTCTCTTCCTGTGTCATGGACCGTGTGGGTGTGGACACAGGGTAGGGAAAGGCTTATGGAAAACACGCCGCGTACCATATGTACACGCCATGTAGTGTTGACCCGGAGTCCGACCATGTAACTAACAACACAGGTCGGTGTAATCCTTTCGTGTACACGCTGTTTCCATATGGAACACGCCGTGTAGCGTGATCCATGTATCCGACTATGTAACTAACAAAACGATTCAGGGAAGCACATCTAGTACATGCCGTGTACCTGTGGGACACGCCGTTTAGTCTTGACCGAAGACAGACCGTGTGGGCCAGACTGTGTGGCTGGGAAGACGGAGTAGTGTACATGCCATGTGAGGGTGTAACATGCCGTATAGTTTTGGATGAGTAGTTGGCCGTGTCATGAATGACATGGGCAGTTAGAAATTAAACCATACACGCCGTGTAGATTATATACACGCTGTGTAGTCTTGTTCAACGGGAGTCATGTGGCTTATCCGTGTAGAAGGACACGGGCAGGGGAAGAGAAGTTAGGTACCCACCGTGTAGTCAGTATACACGCCGTGTAGTCTTGTTTTGAAAATCTTGAATTCCTTCTTCCTCCTGTTCCCTTTTTGGTCCCCTCATTTTTTTGGTCGTTAATAATCTTGATCTAAGGTGTACGTTTGACCATGTAGAGTCATGCCATCGAGACGACCATGCGTTGTTTGCCA
Organism: Viscum album; assembly: GCA_963277665.1. NCBI lineage: Eukaryota > Viridiplantae > Streptophyta > Magnoliopsida > Santalales > Viscaceae > Viscum > Viscum album. The sequence continues at coordinate 1,615,506,692 of OY728136.1, read as the reverse complement.
GGAGAGCGTCAATGATTACACTCCAAAGATGGTGGGCCATGGGCTACCAATAGATCCTACAGTAGAGCCAGATGTGGCGCCAGCTGTTATACCAGACACAGGCATAGATGCGCAGTTCTGTGAAGGCTTTATGCGGTTCATGCATACCTTTCAGGGAGCACCGCCACCTGCCACATCTATGGCAGAGCTGACTCATATCTTCCAGTAGCAGCATCTGCCTACGTTTTCTGGGGATGGAGGACCATAAGATACAGATTCTTGGCTGGGGTCTATACAGACTATCTTCGAGCATCTTGAGATGCCTCCAGGGCAGAGGGTCAATCTCGCAACCTATATGCTGCGTGATTCCGCCAAGAGGTGGTGGGATGTTACCACCCAGTCAGAGTATCACAAAGACATGGCGTGGGAATATTTTTAGACATATTTCTATGACTTCTTCTTCCCAGAGACACTGAGGGAAGATATATCTTGAGAGTTCATGAATCTGCAGTAGGGCGCTATGTCGGTGATGGATTATTATGCTCACTTCACCGAGCTTCAGCGTTTTGCACCCGTTCTGGTGGGTGATGAGATGTTGAGAGCCAGATGATTTGAGGATGGTCTCCGATATGACATCCACGCACTAGTGAATGTTTTCAGGTTTCCTAATGTACATACTATTGTGAACCAGGCGCTGATTACAGAGAGGAACCTTCGGGAAGCTAGTGGTGTGGGCCAGGGCGGTTCAACACCCGTTTCTGGAACTATTTCTACTGATAATAGGAAGCGACATATGATTTTCTATCATGGTGGTAGTACTAGCCAGACGATTTCTTCAGGTGGCTCGGTCAGGTGCTACCAGTGTGGTAAGGAGGGGCACAAGAGACCGCAGTGTCCACGTGACCCAGTGGAGTGGCGAGCTTGCGGTAAGATGGGTCATTTCCAGTGCTTTTGTAGGGCGTTTCTACTAGTGGCTAGTGATAGGGGTTCTGTACAGAATCCACATGCGGGAGCAGGACTAGCAGCTTCTTACCAGTCAGGAAACTGGAATACGTCAGGGTGTGCAGGTAGTGATGGTGGTCATGGCCGTGGTATCCAAACACCAGGATCTCAGAGGCAGTAGGTCAGGACAACTCAGGGTATCCAGGCTGTGTCGCAGGGCCGCGACACTGGGCAGACATATGCAGTGCAACAGACCTAGTAAGAGAATAATCCCAGACCTTCTACTGTCAGAGGTACTATTCTAGTAGCTTTTGTCTTATCTTCAGTACTTTTCAATACATGTGTTACACATAGCTTTATATCTATGCCTGTCGTGGAGAAACTTGGGCTATATGTTTCTTCTTCTTCTGATGTTATGATGCTAGACACTCCGTTGGGGACTAGAACGGCTAGTGTGCGTCAGTGCAAGGAGTGACCCCTTGAGGTTGGTGGGTGTCACTTCCTTTGGTACCTCTATGTCTCAGAGATGATGACTTATGATGTCATTCTTGGAATGGACTGGTTGGTTCCCTTTCGAGCCTTTGTAGACTGCTATCGTCGCAGGGTGCGTTTCATGTCACCAGAGGGCAGAGAGTTTCTATACAAGGGCGAGTGGGATGTTCAGGCGAGTCGAGCTGGACCAGAGCATTATGGGTGAGGTAGAGTCACAACCTAGATTTTGAGTTTATATCTGGATGACCAGGTAACTTGTTAGAAGGATTTCCCTCCAGTGGTTGATCGTTTCAGGGATGTCTTCCCGGACGAATTTTCAGGTCTACCTCCAAAGTGCGAGGTGAATTTCTCTATTGATCTTGTTCCAGGAGAATCAACGGTATCCATTCCTCCTTATAGGATGGCTACACCTATGTTGCAGAAGATCAAGAGACAGTTACAAGAAAAAGTTTTCATCTGACCTAGTACTTCTCTTTGGGGTTCGCCGGTCCTCTTTACGAAGAAGGCAGACGGTACCCTCAGACTCTGTGTGGATTATCGGAAGATGAACTAGATGACGGTTAAGAACTAATATCCCTTTCCTAGTATTGATGATCTTTTTGATCAACTTCGTAGATCACGAGTGTTCTCAAAGATTGACTTGAGATCCATATATCATCAGTTGTGCGTTAGACTATCTGACATACCTCTCACAGCCTTCAGGAGTAGGTATGGTCTATATGAGTACTTGGTTATGCCTTTTGGACTCACGAACGTGCCACCAGTTTTCATGGCTTTGATGAATCGTGTGTTCCATCCTTATCTGGATTCTTTTGTGGTAGTATTCGTGGACGACATCTTGGTGTACTCTCACACTCGACACGACCATGCCACCCATCTTGAGATCATACTGAGTACACTGAGAGAGCATCATCTACATGCTAAGCTCTCAAAGTGCCACTTTTGGATGGACCAGATTCACTTCCTAGGTCATATCATCTCAGAGGCAGGATTTGCAGTAGACCCAGAGAAGGTGAGAGAAATAGTTTCCTGGGAGCATCCTAAGAGCATGTTTGAGATATGGAGTTTCTTAGGGATAACTGGTTACTACAGATGATTCATCCAGGACTTCTCCCGCTTAGTAGCACCGTTGAAAGGTTTGACTAAGAAGGGTGTGAAGTTCGTTTGGTCTTCAGTTTGTGAGACATCCTTTCAGGACCTAAAGGGAAGGTTGACGTCAGAACCAGTCCTAATACTTCTAGAGAAAGGGAAGAGATATACTGTTTACTGTGATGCATCAGGTATTGGACTGGGAGCAGTGTTGATATAGGAAGATCGTGTTGTTGCGTATGGGTCTCGGCAGTTGTGGCCACATGAGAGGAATTACCTGACTCATGATCTCGAGTTAGCTGCAGTTGTTCATGCGTTGCGCTGTTGGAGACATTATTTCTTGGGAGAGAATTTTTTGGTTTTCACTGACCACAAAAGTCTCAAGTATATCTTTACTCAGCATGACTTGAATATGAGGCAGTGAAGGTGGATTGAATACCTTCAGTCCTTCTATTTTGATCTTGGATATACACCTGGTAAGGGTAATGCAGTTGCTGATGCACTAAGGAGGAAGACTCAGATACATGCAGTGAAGGTGGCCAGCGGGGAGTGGCAGCTTATGGATTTGTTCTCTGAGATGACTTTAGAGGTGCAGGACTGTCAGGGACAAACATATCTTTCATATTTAGCTATAACTTCTACCCTCCTGGATAGAGTGAGGATGAGACAACTATCTGATTTAGAAGGCCTAGTTCTACCGGAGTCAGTGGAAAGTGAGGAACCTCCTCCTGGATGGACGATATATGATGATGAGGTACTGCGTTTCCATGGATGAGTATGGGTTCCAGGGGATATACGTGAGGAGCTGATGTGGGAGTTTCATGCTTCAGCTTGGGCTATTCATCCCGGAGTTACCAAGATATACCGTGACTTGAGACGTCAGTACTGGTGTCCGGTTATGAAGAAAGAAGTAGCTAGTTTTGTTATGAGATGTTCCACCTGTCAGTAGGTGAAGTCGGAGCATCATAGGCCAGCCGGACTGTTACAACAGTTATCCATCCCAGAGTGGAAATGGGATGATGTCGCGATGGACTTCGTGACTTGGTTGCTGAGGTCACCTCGAGTCAATGATGCCGTGTTTGTTGTGGACAGACTCACGAAGGTAGCTCACTTTTTTCCGATCAAGGAGACCTTCAGTGTTGATGAGATTAGAAAGCTGTATATCCGAGAGGACGTACGTCTTCATGGGGTTCCTCGTTCTATCATTTCAGATAGGGATGCTCGATTTAAGTCTCATTTTTGGAAGAGTTTTTAGAGGGAACTGGGTACACAAGTGCTTCTAAGCACAGCTTACCACCCTCAGACCGATGGCCAGTCAGAGCGTACGATACAGGTGCTTGAGGACATGTTGCGTTCATGCATCCTAGACTTTGGGGGCTCTTGGTAGAAGCATATAACCTTAGTCGAGTTTGCCTATAATAATAGTTTTCAATAAAATATTGAGATGGAACCTTATGAGGATTTATACGGTAGGCCATGCCGATCACCTTTGTCCTGGATGGAGGCAGGTGAGGCAGCTTTACTGGAACCACGTCTCATTCAGGATACTTCTGAGCAGGTCCAGTTGATTCAAAAGCGGATGGATACCACACAGTATTGACATAAATCTTATGCTGATCACCGCAGATGATCCTTGGAGTTCATGGTCAGGGATCAGGTTTTCGAGCATGTTTCACCGAGGTTGGGACACAGGTGGATCAGGAGACAGGGTAAACTTTCACCGAGGTATATGGGGCCATTTGCGATTCTGGAGAGAGTCGGGCCGGTTTCCTATCGGTTTTAGTTACCACAAAGGTACCAGGCCATGCATGACGTCTTCCATATATCTCAGCTACGCAGTTATCATTCAGACCCATCTCACGTCTTTCAGCCATAGGAGGTTGAGCTGCAGATAGATGCATCCTTTGAGAAGCATCTGATTCGTATCATTTATAGGAGCACAAAGGTTCTCCGAAGCCGGTCAGTTCCTCTCGTAGGGGTGCTATGACAGCATGGCCGAGTGCAGGATGAAACCTAGGAGTGGGAAATCGACGTATGTGCTTAGTGTTCAGAGCTGTTCTGATCTTTATCTTCGCCACCCATGGAAGGGCAGTTTGGGGACGAATTGCTTTAAGGGAGGAAGTTTGTAAGAACCCGGTTCTTATTTTTGAGATACAGGTTTCTTCTTTTCTATTTTCCTTAAGTGTTTTTAAGAAATAAGGAAAATGGAATAAAATACCAAATTTTGGGACTACACGCCATGTACTTCTCCACACGCCGTGTAATTTGGCCATGTGGGATGAGTACACAGGGTGTGTAGCCCTGTCGGCGACGAAAGGTGTAAAAACCGACTACATGCCGTGTAGTTTGTATTTACACGTCGTGTAGTCAGTCGGTAGGCAAATAGTAAGGCGGTGGAGGCAGCCACCAGCTGAGCATCAGTACACACCATGTACTCATGGAATACACATCGTGTACTCATGCCGACTGATGAACAGTGCCATGCTGGTGAGAAGTCACCAGAGGAACAGTTAAAAAATGAAAAGTACACACCGTGTACTCAATAGTACATGTCGTGTAGTATATTTTTTCTATTAAAATGGGTAGTAGCCTCCCCTATTCACAGTGAAGGCTTGGAACTGGAGGAGGAGTTGGGAGAGAGGGCCGAACCTTCGAGGAGCTCTAGATCGCACGCTGGGAATCCGTTTCCGCCTCTGACGATCTCGTTGGAACCGTACGGGTAAGCCTCTCCTTCTCCTTAAGCCGTTCTTACAAATTCTTTCCCAAGGGAAATTTATTTACGTTTGAACGGGTTTTCTTATAACCTAGATCTACGTCATCTTTGGGCGTTTTTGGAAGCGACGTTCACGTATATCATTCAGGTGTGTTTATGGTAGGTGGATTAGTGTTTAAATTCCAACTCCTGTGCATTTTTGTGTACCGTTGAGATATGAACCCATGTTGGGGTGTCATGTGGCTAAGTCCTTGGCTGTTTAAATACCTAGAATTGTATAGGTAGTTAAATGTGATAATAAACTATTGTTTGGGATCGTTTCTTAGATCCAGGACCACCCCGGGTGTGCATTCCTCTGTTTAGTCATTTGGCCAGGATACCCGAGGGTATGCCAGTGTAATAATGTTTATTAAATTGCATTGAGAGGAATTGTATGTGAATTTCTTATTTACATGTTGGGCATGGCCTGCTTACTTTCACTTGAGGGAAGTGTTCTTTTTAGATTGAGGGAATTGTTTGTTTAGCCTAAGGGCAAGGTACTGCTTAGCCTGAGGGCAACGTTCTATTTCTCCTGAGGGAAACTTTTCGTATGCCTGAGGGTAGTGAATTCTGTGCCTGAGGATGACAATTAGTGCATTTTCGGGCAATATCTGTTATGCCTGAGGGCAATTCCTGAGGGAAAGATACTGATTACCTAAGGGTAAGCCTGAGGGCATGGTTATATTAACCCGAGGGCAAGGTTCTAATTAGCCCGTGGGATTAGTTCTGAGGAACATTGAATGTTATTAAATTGAACTGCTAAAAGAATATTTAAATGGAAATGAAACTGGTAAAGTTAGTTACTTTTGAGTACTTCTTAGTTTATTGTATCTATTGCTGCACACCGTTGTTGCACATGTTCACTGATAGTTGGGAAGAGGCCTTTGGTGGGTACATACTGGGATTTATTTCTCACACCCTATTTGGGGTTATGTCTTCGGCCTCAAATAGATTACATTTCTATAGGCATGGATAAGGGAAAGGGTCCCTATACAGATACTTTATTGTAGTAGAGGAGGAGGAGATCATGGGACCGAGCTTAGGATTGCGATGTTGCTGCGTTTTGTTTACTCTACTTTCTTTTTTTTTGATGTACCTGTACTTTCCAGTGTATTGTATTGTTGTATAACATGTTCTAGCTATTTTCTTAGAACTAGAGACATGTTGCATCATTATCTATAAAACTGTTAGATCTCTTTTACGGTAGTTTCTCAATTCAATTATGTATGTTTTACTTCTTCCGCTGTTGTTGTATGTTGTTCTTGTATTCCGTTGGACTACACTTTGAAAAATGAGGGCATAGTTTCCCCACTATTAGACCTGGGCCCTCGCTTCTAGTCGGCAGCCTCTGGCTTTTGGGGAAATGCGCTTGAGGTCCTGTGGCAAACCGGGTTCGGGGCACCGTGGAGTGGCACCCGGATCCGGGGCGTTACATTTTGCACCACCCACACATTTTATTAAATACCTCCAAGGAATAAAACACAAGGATGTGTGTGTGCGGCACACAATGAGTATACTCATTTTCTCAAAGAGTCCATTTGTCAATTCCAAAACACTTTAGAACCCTTTCTGAACTCAACTCGCGCCTTACAAACAACTCACACTACCCTTTTTTTAAAAACACCACTTTAAACACACACACACAACATAGCCATTTTTCATACGAAGTTCAAACCCAACACATAAGCACACCAATCCTTAAAAAATTTATTTTCTCTCTTTAAAAATAATTTCATAATCCACTATAACAGTTTATAAAACAAATTTACCAAAGACACCAATGTTTTATCCCAAAAGTACACCCAAATCCCTCTTTAAAATTCGACCACACATCCTCACCATATAAAAATATGTTTCGCACCATCAACACAATTTAAATAAACCATTTCATAATTTATAAAACACCCCAAAAACTATTTTCTCAATTAAATAAACAAAATTCATAAAAAGGAACCAGTTTGAAACCAAATTCGCATCATATTTTATATTTAGATTACATTCGCACCATGTAATTAAATCATAGAACACATTAAAATTAACTAAACAAACAAATTAAATTATCTAAAAGATTCAAGGGAATGGAACCACCTATCGGTGTGTGGAAACTCTGCAAAATTGATATGCAAGGACCACCGCATGCCAATACAGCTTAAACAAACTCAAATACACCCTGTAGCAGGGATAATAGGGGACTGTCTGAGCACGTTGGAGAGGTACCGAAGGTATGGCGTGTAATAAACATCCATCTAAGAAGGACTGTATGGCCAAGGGGCTGTGTGCATGGGTTTTACGTGGGAGATAGGGGAGTGGTGTGAGACTGTCTGTCAAGGTGAAGGAGGGGCACTGATCATAGTAGATGGAAGAAGGCATCACTGGTCAGAAAGGGGGAGGGGATGTTGGACCATGCCACAAATAGCAGGGGAAAGTGTGGCGCAAGCGGGTTCCATTGGATATAAGGTCGGTCGAAGGCTGTGATTAGGTAAGATATGTGCACTGGAGGGATTCACCAGCTAGGTTGGAGGCACGACAGATCAAAGGATGGATTGGAGCTATGCAAGGGAGATAGTGTGGGTCTTCAGATAGAGGAGAGACGATGAGTAGGGCTTGCTGAGATGGTAAGGGAACAACGTGACTGAAGATGAGGATGGGGGTTCTCCATGAGTAGGGGAAGGTTAACTGGACATGGAATGGGGGTAACACTTCGAGTTGGTTGGGGAGTAGGGTGGTGCGATGGCGCAAGTGGCCTAGTCGAGCGGTCGGGGTGATGACATGAGCAGGGGAAGCCAACCAGAGCAGGTGGGAAGCGGGTCTGAGTGAGGGAGGCATGGCTTCGGCTGGTAGGAATGGGAGGCGGGATGGACCAGGGGGTTCCAGGGGTTGCGCTGGGTAGCTGGCGGCGCGACGGGCTGGTGGCCGTACGGGAGTGCAGGGGCGCCACATAATCGGTAGTACGGGAGCAAGGGCCAGGGTGGAGCGATGATTGCTAGAAGGTGCACTAGGTTTTAGTGCCTAGGACAAAGGAGGAATTCGACGAGAAGAGGGTGAAGGAAAGGAGAGGGAGGAGAAAGAAAGAAAAAAGAACGAAAGAAAAAAGAAAAGAAAGAAAAGGAAAAAAAGGAATAGAAAACAAAATAAAATAAAGGGATAGAACCCTAAAAAAGGAAAACATACTAATAATAATAATAATAATATCAATATCCTCAAATAATAATAATATTATTATTATCATTAAAACAATCCAGTAATTTTTATTAGACTTCTTATTTTTATTTTGTTTCTTTATAAATTCATTTTATTTAATTAATTGAACATTGTGAGGTCCCCGGTTGCCCAGGAGAGGCCATGCGGTTTCCAAACCATGCCTTTCCCGAGCGTCGGACACTGTCAAACCTAAAAAAACCCATTTATCGACAAAAGCTCAAAGTTCATTCAAGGATCATCCTGCACCTCGACTGAATATTTTTAAAGCCAAATAAAATAATAAAGTGACCATAACTTAATATTATATTAACAATAATATTAGTAACAACATAATACAATTTATATTTGTATCGACTTGGGTTTTGGCCCTGTCAGACTTCCTATGAATAATTCTAGAGCTAGGTGCGAAGACGGCGTGCGATTCCGAGGCCCAGTGTGCCCAAAATAAATTTTATAAAAATATTAAGTACTTTTATACTATGCATGTGACAGGGTTGTGTTTTCTCTTAATAGGTAGGTTGGATTGGAAATATGAGGGCACAATTGCTTCTGGAGTGTGCTATTTACCCTAAGCAGGGTGTAAAAGTTGCGGGCGCGGGACTGCTGTGAGAGATGTCACCCAGGGGAAAAATCGTCATTTTGAAATAATGAATTAGTGATTTTTATCACTGGCGTTCTTTTATAATAAATTTCAAACAAAGTCTTAGAATGGAAATCTGAGACTTCAGTTGAGTTCTAAATAGGGTGTTTTTCCTAGGCATGATATAAAATAGGAGGGCACGAGGGTTTCAGAATCCGCGCCCGTCGGCAAAGTCTCAAAAAGTTTATAAATTCCACTTAAGTGTTGGAATTAAGGGAAAACCCTAATTTCCCTTCTCTCTCTCTATATCTCTCTTTTTCTTCGGAATTCTTCGCTGTTCTTCACCGGATTCAGGAGCGAACTCCGGTGGATCGAAGTGGGATCGCAGCGGGTGCGTCGCCAACGACAAATGACCGGATCGAGGTAGGATTTTTGTTGTTTTTCCACTCCTTCACCAATTTATTGAGTTTTTGTCAAATATGTCGTTTTAATTCTATAATTTTAGAATTGGGAAGATGGCCGAATGAACATGGCCACTGTACGAGTCCCATTCTAAAACCCACGTTTGACAGGTTCTTCATCATTCTTCGACCGAAATTTCAGACGCGCCAAAATCTTGATGAATAATCGATCGAGGGTAGGCGTTGCGAAGGCCTCATCTAGAGGATTCCAAATCCACCTGCCGATTTGAAATCGGGACGCTGGAGCAGTTGTGGCGGCCGACGGAAGGTACAACTCTGGCAAGGGGCAGTGGCTAGAGGTCGAGCTGGAGGCGCGGCGGAGCGTGGTGGCCGGCGGGCGAGCGGAGGTTGGAGATTTCGGCGTTAGGTGTGGACGGTGTAGTGTCGGGTGTGGCTGGCATGGATGGGGTATCTCTAGAGGAGTCGGGCTGCCCAAGCGGCTGTGGCGGAGCAGGGAGTGGGGTACCTAGGCGGCCGCAGCGGAGCAGGGAGCGGGGTGATCAGGCAGCTGCGGCGCGGGCGACCGGTGCGTTTGGCCGACGGGAGCGGCGCCCTCGGCCTATCGCGGTCGGGAGAACCCTGAGGCGCTGACCTCAGGGGAGCTGCGGACAAGGACCCACAACACGCGGGTCCTGCAGGTGCGGCGCACAAACAAAGGCCGACCAAGTGGCCAGTCTATTTGGAGGAACCGGACCCACGACTGGACCGTGGGCCGGCGGTCTAGACCAGGCCAGCCAGGGTGGACCGGCCTGGTTGGGGCCCTTGTGTTCAAAGGGGCGCAACTCCTAAACGACACGTTTGTTTGACTCACCGTATATGGATGTGGGTTCGTCTCTTCGAGTAGAACTTTTTGAAGTTGGTTTTGGGGTTTTTGAGTTCTGTGCTCAAAGGTGGGTGACCTGAAACACTTTAATTTAATAATATTAATTTATTATTAAAGCTTGCAACAAACATACCTCACGAACCGGACGTCCGATCGACGCGCCATCAGTGTTAGCATGATCCTAGTTCTCGTGTAGACTTTTTGAGTTGATGCTTTAAGTTTTCGAGCTAAAGATAGGGTGTGGGCCCCATAGGGCCCGGTTTGCACGTTTTACGATGAAATGTCGCTTTTCACCTGACATCAATTTGGAGTATTCGAGTAGTCGATCCCGTGTGTTTTTACGAAGGGATCGCAGTGGTATGATATTCTTGATGAGTTTTAGGACTATAGTGTGGGACCCACACGGGCTAGCTACGGTGAATAGTTCCTTTTTCACCGGTTGTCTGTTTCGGGTGAGTAAACAGCCCATCCTGCGTGTTTTTCCGTGTGGATCGCGATGGTGGCCTCGGTAATAGCCTTAGAGGTGCACGGTGTGGCATTGTCACGGGTCACTCATGGTAGCGATGTTTGGAACAACAGTGGTTGAGGGTACCCCCTTAGTTCATTCCTATGAGGGTTCGCACGACATCACAACCTTAGCATAGGTTTGTGATCCTCTCGATGGGATGTTTAATTTTTTAGAGTTGTGGCATCCCTCTGGTGGTCCTGGAGCTAGATCTTGTAGCATTGTTTCCCTAGATCAGGTTCTTGGTATCGTTGTGACCGCTTATCCATAGGCGGTGATCCCCTATCTAGGAGGTTAACCCCGTAGGGTTTGATGCATCATCAGAAATATAATCCTCTAAATAGTGGGCCATGCATAGTAGGGTTGCAGTATCATTAGTTATACGATCCCCTACCCAGCATGTGGTTTATAGTAGGGTTGCAGCATCATTGGTTATACGATCCCCTACTTAGAATGTGGTTTTGATAGGGTTGGTGCATCGTCAGTTTGATACCCTACATCGTGAGCTATACCAGATGTGGTTTTGGTATCGTTGTGACTGCCTTGACTGGTGACAATCCTCTATCTGAGTGATGTGTTTCTAACGAGCACCAGATTGGGTTGTGGTATTCAGCAGCGGATCCTAGGAGTGATCCCCTATCTGTGCGATCTAAGAATGCCAGATTGGGATGTGGTATCCCCCAGGGGACCCTGGGAGTGATCCCCTATATATGATATCTTCATTTTCCAGTGTGGGTTCTGGTATCCCCTAGCAGAACCTAGGAGCGATCCACTATCCAAGGAGTTTGTTGTTCATGCTGTTCCAACGTGATGTTCTCAGTGACGTTTTTTGATGAGCATGTATCTCTTGGACGAGTGTCATCTGGGAAGACAGAGCTCATGGAGTGTGTTCTCCTAGTTATCTACCTATCATAGGTTATGAGGTTGGAACCTCATGAGGCTTGGTGCATTGTTTGAGTATATCTGTTTTGCTCATGGTATATGCATGGGCATACACCTGAGATGTGCTGACTAGTTAGGTTTAGCCGAAGATGGTCTTGAGATGGATTTTCTCTCTCGTTTTGGTTCCCTTTGGCTGGGATGAGATGATTGTTTCCTTTCAGTTGCTCCCTTTTATTTTTGGGTTTTTGGGGTGCCTACTGAGTATTTTTATACTCACCCCTACATGGGCTTTTCCCGCACATGTTTGTGTCTTGTGCAGACCACAAGCCTTTCGACAGAGTCCCAGGAGGACCCAGAGCAGGTGAAGATGAGTGAGCGGGACTGACCATGGAGTCTTACTGGAGCTGTGCCGAAGAGATTTCCGATGGTTATTTTGGCAGCATACCCCTTCTTCCGAGCAGGTTGGATTACTTTGTAGTTTTCTTTTGGTGGGACCAATTATTCCCTTTTTGTACTTCTGTTACACTCTAGTTTGGGATAGATGTATGCATGCTTTTCCTTTTTAGTTTTTATATATACATATCTGCACTATTTCATGGAGGTGTATGTGGGTGCGTGTGTATAGGTACCTTAGACTAATTCCTCCCATGTGTGTGATAGCCTACTCGACACTAGACGCCAGCCCCTAGCCTATTGAAGGTAGGCTTGGGGAGTCACAGCTCGAGCCCCATTGGGTCAGGTTGTGACAGAGTGTTATCAAAGGAGGTTCCACCTTTGGGATCTCAGAGCATAGCTGGTCTAGCTATGAGTTTGGTTTGGGTTTCATAGCGGCAGTTTCAAGATGTTTCGAGTTCGGATTTCAGGCCAGGGACTTCAGTGTTGGTGCGATGACTAACGTATCCATTCACTAGGACTCTGATAACCAGCCTTTCGACTCAGGACGTTTGGACACTAGTCATAGGGACATAATGGAACATGCATCATATAGGATTCGGTTTTTGGGTTTCCCTTGTTCTTCTTGAGTCAGATCTCCAGATATACTCTTTGACTATGGAGAAACTTGATTGTATTTCAGGATGCCTCCACGACGATAGCCAGTGAGGGTTCCGTAGCGGGATTATGGTGAAGATCCACCCCATGTAGAGGCTGTAGACTAGAGCACAGGTTCTGAGTCTGCACCTCCAGGTGGTACACCAGTTGATCCACCACCTGTCGAGCAGCTGGATGTGCCGGTAGTGCAGGATGAGGTTGCACGCAGGCTGAGTGCACTGCACGAGTTCCAGAGGCAGCGACCTCTGAGGTTTCGGGGTGATCCAGACCCTCTGCCAGCTGATGACTGGCTCAAAGCAGTCACCCGAGTTTTCCTCCTAGTGAGGACACCCCCAGATCAGATGGTAGTCCTAGCGGTGAGCCTTCTGCATGGTTCGGACAGGCAATTGTGGAGTTTGGTGATGCAGTACCACGATGAGGAGACGTTCACGTGGGAAGAGTTTGAGTAGCTCTTCAGGGAAGAGTTCTATCCGGTGATGCTGAGATTAGTGCAGATTCAGGAGCTTCTGCAGCTTTGGAAGGAGGGCATGACTATGTCGGAGTAATTAGAGAGGTTTATAGACCTGTCATGCTACTCCATGAATATGGTTTGGGACCCGTTCATTAGGGCTCGGACCTTTGAGAAGGGACTATGCAAAGACATCCAAGAAGGTGTGGTTTCCTTGTGTCTATCCACCTATACTGGAGTGCTGTAGTGAGCCTTGGTGGTGGAGAGATTTCTGGCTGAGCAGATTCAGCCCATCAGTGTTGGGCACGTGGCAGCTGAGACATCTGCAACTGGTAGCCGGCGGTAGGTGCAAGTGTCTAGACATGGACAATGTTTTAGGAGGCGACCCCAAGATGGAGGATCTGAGGCTCAGGGCTCGCAAGCCAGTTTTGGTCAGCTACAAGAGATACGGTGTTACGCTTGCGACAGTCGGGGACATCTTACTAGAGATTGTACAACCCATCGTGCTGTTGAGAGGGAGACGGTTGACAGGCCGCCTTGGCAGTGCCAACATCTTGAGTTTGGAGGTCCACAGGGTAGCGGATGTGGCGATGGAGCTGGTGCAGCAGCAGGAGGTGGTAGGTGGTATTAGATTCTACCACCACCACCCCTAGGTGGTCCACGCTGAGCTCAGGGAGCTAGAGGGAGAGGGTGAGGACAGCTACATGCCCTAGAGGCTGTTGACCCAGAGGCTCCCCAGATGGATAGAGGTACGCCATGTGTCTTTTATACTTTCTGCAGTAGTTTTTTAGACACTGTTTAGCGGTACTCTTCCCTTTATGTTGCTTGCTTGAGTTTTGTTCTGGGTGTTGGAAAGACCCTATGTGGGTGTTGTTCGGCGTGCTTCAAATACGTGAGGAAGAGGGATCCTTCCCCCATCGAGATGTGTTTTGTGACGCGATCAAAACCGTGTGGGAAAGTCAGTGCCGCCCAAAGTGGATAGTGTTGAGGTGTGGTGGATGATTCCCTCTGACTTATGTGTTCGGGCAGGGGTGTTTGTTGGAAAACTCACTGGAGTGGGATACCCAGTTGAGAGTCCACTTTCTTTCCTTGTGGTTATGGATTTTCTGGGACGAAAAGTTCTAAGGTGGTGAGTATGTAGCAATACAGGATTTGGCCCTTTTATACTTTGGAATATTCCTATGAATAATTCTAGAGCTAGGAGTGAAGACGGCGTGCGATTCCGAGGATCGGTGTGCTTGGAATAAATTTTATAAAAATATTAAGTATTTTTATATTATGTACATGGTGGGGTTGTGTTTTCTATTAAACGTTAGCTCAGATCAGAAATCCAAGGGAACTGTTACGTCTGGAGCATGCTGTTTACCCTAGGCGGGGTGTAAAAGTTGCGGGCGCAGGCCTGCTATGAGAGATGTCACCCAGGGGAAAAATCATCATTTTGAAATAATGACTTAGTGATTTTTATCACTGGAATTCTTTTCGAATAACTTTCGAATGAAGTCTCAGAATGGAAATCTGAGACTTCCGTCGAGTTCGAAATGGGGTGTTTTTCCTAGGCGTGATATAAAATAGGCGGGTGCGGAGTTTTCGGAATCCGCACCTGTCGGCAGAGTCTCAGAGAGTTTATAAATTCCACTTAAGTGTTGGAATTAAGGGAAAGACCTAATAACCCCCCTCTCTCTCTCTTGTTCTTTGACATTCTTCGCTGTTCTTCGTCGGATTGAGAAGAAAACTCTGGCGGATCGAAGTGGGATCGCAGCAGGCGCATTGCCAACGACGAACGATCGAATCAAGGTAGGATTTTTGTTGTTTTCCCTCTCTTTCATCAGTTTCTTGAGTTTTTGTCAAATCCGTCGTTTTAATTCTATAATTTTAGGATTGGGACGATGGTCGAACGAACACAGCCACTGTCCGAGTCCCGTTCTAAAACCCATGTTCGACGCGTTCTTCATCATTCTTCGATTGAAATTTCAGATGCGCCAAAACCTTGATGGATCATCAATCGAGGGTAGACACTGTGAAGGACTCGTCTCGAGGATTCCAAATCCACCTGCGGATTTGAAATCAGGTCGCCGGAGTGGTTTTGGCGGCCGACGGAAGGTCCGACTCCGACAAGGGGCGGCGGCCGGAGGTCGAGCCAGAGGCACGACGGAGTACGGTGACCGGAAGACGAGCGGAGGCCAGAGAGTTTAACATCAAGTGTGGCTAGTGCGGTGTCAAGTGCGGCTGATGCGGACGGGGTAGCTCCCGAGGAGCCGGGCTTCCCAGGCGGCCGCGACAGAGTGGGGTGCCCAGGCGGCCGCAGCGGAGCGAGGAGCGGGGTGACCAGGCGGCCGCGGCGCGGGAGGCTAGTGTCGGGTGGTGCGTTTTGCCAGCGGGAGCGGCACCCTAGGCCTGTCGTGGTCGGGAGGACCCCGAGGCGCTGACCTCGGGGGAGCCGCAGAAAAGGACCCGCAACAGGCGGGTCCTACTGGTGCGGCGCACGAACAAAGACCGACCAAGTGGCCGGTCTCTTTAGAAGAACTGGACCCGAGGGGTCCGATGGTTTTTGGACGGTCCACAGCTAGTAGGCCACGACAAGCTGGACCAGACCTGTGGCTGGACCGCGGGCCGATGGTCTGGACCGGGCCGACCAGGGTGGACCGGGCCTGTTGGGGCCCTTGTGTTCAAAGGGGCGCAACTCCTAAACGGCGCATCCTTTTGATGCGCCGTCTATGGATGTGAGTTCGTCTCTTCGAGTCGGACTTTTTGAAGTGGGTTTTGGGGTTTTTGAGTTCTGTGCTCGAAGGTGGGTGACCCGAAACACTTTAATTTAATAATATTAAATTATTATTAAAGCTTGCAATGAACGTACCTTGCGAACCAGACGTCCGATCGACGCACCGTCAGCGGCAGCATGATCCTAGTTCTCATGCAGACTTTTTGAGATGCTTCTTTCAGTGTTCATGCTAAAGACATGGTGTAGGCCCCACAGTGCCCTATTTGCACGTTTTACGATGAAATGTCACTTTTTCACCTAACATCCGTTTGAAGTGTTCAAGTAGTCGATCCCATGTGTTTTTCCAAGGGGATCACAGTGGTATAATCCGATTGATGATTTTCGAGACCATAGTGTGGGCCCTACACGGGCTAGCTATGGTGAATAGTGCCTTTTTAACCGGATTTCCATTTCGGGTGAGTAAACAGCCTATCCTGCGTGTTTTTCCATGTGGATCGCGATGGTTGCCTCAGTAATGGCCTTGGAGGTGCGTGGTGTGGTGTTGTTGTGGGTCTCTCGGGTTATCGGTGTTTGGACAAGTAGTGGTTGAGGGTACTCCCTTGGTTTGTTCCTACGAGAGTTTGCGCGACATCACAACCTTATCATAGGTTTGCGATCCTCTTGACAAGATTTTTAATCTGTTAGAGTTGTGGAATCCCTCCGGTGGGCCCAGAGTGGGATCCTCTAGCATTGTTTCCCTAGATCAGGTTTTTGGTATCGCTGTGACCGCTTATCCATAGGTGGAGATCCCATATCTAGTAGGTTAACCCCGTAGGGTTTGAGGCATCATCGGGAATATAATCCTCTATGTAGTGGGCCATGCATATTAGAGTTGCAGTATCATTAGTTATACGATCCCCTACTCAGCATGTGGTTTATAGTAGGGTTGATGCATTGTTGGTTATACGATCCCCTACTTAGCATGTGGTTTCAGTTGGGTTGGTGCATCGTCAGTTCAATCCCCTACATCACGAGCTATACCAGATGGGGTTTGGGTATCATCATAACCGCCTTGATGGGTGATGATCCTCTATCTGAGTGACGTGTTTCTGAATAGTGCCGGATCGGGTTGTGGTATCCCCCAGTGGATCCTGGGAGTGATCCCCTATCTGTGTGATCTGCGAATGCCAGATCGGGTTGTGGTATCCCCTAGCGGACCCTGGGAGTGATCCCCTATCTGTGAGATCTTTGTTTTCTGGTGTGGGTTCTGGTATCCCCTAGCAGACCCTAAGAGTGATCCCCTATCTGAGGAGTTTGTTGTTCTTTCTGTTCCAGCGTGATGTTCTCAGTGATGTTTTTCGATGAGCGTATATCTCTCGGACGAGTGTCATCAGGGAAGACAAAGATCATGGAGTGTGTTCTCCTAGTTATCTACCTATCACAAGTTATGAGGTTGGAACCTCATGAGTCTTGGTGCGTGGTTTGAGTATATCTGGATTGCTCATGGTATATGTATGGGCATACACCTAAGCCATGCTGGCTAGTCGGGTTTAGCCAAGGATGGTCTCGAGATAGAGTTTCTCTCTCATTTGGTTTCCCTCTGGCTGGGATGAGCTGACTGTTGCCTTTCAGTTGGTCCATTTTATTTTTGGGTTTTTGGGGTTCCTAATGAGTTTTTTTATACTCACCCCTGCACAGGCTTTGCCCACACATGTTTGTGTCTTGTGTAGACCACAAGCCTTTTGAAGGAGTCCCAGGAGGACCTAGAGCAGGCAGAGCTGAGTGAGCGGGACTAACCATGGAGTCTTACCGGAGCTGTGACGAGGAGCTTTCTAGTGGTGATTTTGGCCACATTCCCCTTCTTCTGATCATGTTGGATTCCTTTGTAGTTTTATTTTGGGGGGCCCGGTTATGCCCTTTTTTTACTTTAGTTGCACTCTGGTTTGGGATAGATGTATGCATGATTTTCCTTTTCAGTTTTTATATATACATATCTACACTGTTGCATGGATGTGTATGTGGGTGCGTGTGTACAGGTACCATAGACTAATGCCTCCCATGTGTGTGATAGCCTACTCAGCGCTAGACGCTATCCCTTGTCCTATTGGAGGCGGGCTTGGGGAGTCGCGGCTCGAGCCCCGTTGGGTCGGGTCGTGACAATATTCTTAACAATATTAAATAATAATAATAATATCTTCAAAAAATATCATTATTATTATCATTAAAATAATTCCTTAAATTTTTATTACACTTATTATTTTTATTTTATTTGTATTTCATTATTCATTAAATTTTATTTATATGCCTTGAATATCAAGCAGGCCGTGTGATGAACCAAGAGAGGTCGCGTGGGGGCTCAGACAAGGCCGCACAGCTTCAACCATGGTGCGCTGAACATAGTCAAGGTAAAAGATTAGTTTTTAAATAAGAACTCAAAAATTTAAGTTGTTCTTCAACCCGAACTACCTGAAGCCGACAAAATTAATAAAATAAAGAATTTAAAAGCAATGAGTGTGACACAGTTCACCGCTTCTTCTTCCCCCTTAAATTGTGGTGTTTGTGTGGTTCATATTGATCAATTTAACTATCATAAACACTAAAATATCCATTTAATTTCATTTAATGTAAACACATTTAAATAATATAAAAACTTGGACAAAACATCTAGTTCTTCATGTGTTTCCTTGGTGAGTTTTGGTTATGAAGTCGAACACAAAACACCCAATCAGCAGCGGTATTCAACGAATCATTTCATGTTTTCAACCAAACACTAGGAGGTATACTATTATAATATCAGTAAAATTATAGTTCTAGAAGTAAAAAACTAGGTATTAAAATATATAAACCCCATCTCTTGAAGCGATGAAGGTTGAGCATCCCGAGATTTCCCGGGGCTGATCACGATTAATCAATTCTGTTAATTTTAGCTTTTTTTTATCACTTTACTTTTTCTATTGAATTATTAAATCATCAAACCCCAAGTTTAAAAAAATATAATTCCCATTTTATTTTAATAATCAAGACCTTTTTCTTAAATAAATTATCTAAGGCCCCGTTGAGAGACGACCTAGGGTTCATGCTATACTGGCAAAATTCTAGTAAAAACTAAACATCTAATTTGACATGTTTGACAACATGATCAAATTATGGCATCATTTTTTGGGATCCATGATCATTTTTTTACTTTTATTTCATTATTTTTCTTTTTATTTATTACCCATTTCAATATTTACCCCTTCCCTTTTGTTTGTTTTTATTTTTGTTTATTTCTATGTTCTTCTTCTTATCTCTCTCTCTATCTAATTATATAGTATAAAATTATATTTTCTTATCTCATTTAATTGTTTTTAAGTGATTTTATTTTATTCATTTTATATTAAAAAAAACAAACTTCACAACTTTTTTGTATGACAAGATATGGAAAATAATTATTGCCTCAAATTGACCCAGAAATTGAAAAGACTCTTCACTCAAAAATTAGATCATCTAAAGTGGGACAATAAATTAACATTAAGGAACCCCTTGTGGAACCTAAATTGGTTACAAAATAGTCAAAAATTTAACCAAACCAAAAACCAAAAATCATGGATACAAATAATCGAACTTTAAAAGAACTAACCATCCCTGATGTGGAGTACCAACCTGCATACATCCAATACCCCAATGAAGCATCCAACTTTGTGATGAGATCGAGACTCATACATCTCCTTTAAAAATTTCATGATCCTCCTGGTGAGTACCCTCACATATATCTCAAGGAGTTTCACAGATTTTTATCCTCTATGAAACCACAAAATGTAATAGAGGACCATAAATATTAGATCCTTCTCTTTCTCCCTTGATGGTGTAGCCAAAGAATGGATATAACATCTTCCAACCACAATTGGGGGATGTAATTAACTTAAAAGATTCTTTCTAGACATTTTTTCCCCTGCCTCCTAAACTTCATCAATTATAAAATAAATATATATAATCAGTAAATCACAAGGAGAGACCCTTCATGAATATTGGGAGAGATTCAAAATACTTTTCTCAAGTTCCCCCCAACACTAAATAAGTGAACAATTTATAATTCAATACTTATATGAGGGAATTATCCCCATGGATCATGGAATTATAGATACTACAGTTGTTGTTTCCCTATTTTATAAAACTCCTATTTCCATTTGTGACTTAGAATCCAACATGGATCAAAATTCATAATAATTTGGTACACGAGAAATTTCACCCACTCAAGGAGTTCATGATTCAAGTAACTTATCCCTATAAAAAGGTAGATAATAAACTTGAGGATATTAATACCATTATAAAAAAATTATCCCAAGCTCAAGGTAATTCACACTCTCCTCCAATTCCATTTCATTGTGGAATTTATTCTTATAACACTCATTTTTCTAACTAGTTCCCACAACTTTAGAATTCATCTGAGTCTTGCGAAGCAGTATTTTTAGGGAATCCATTTCAATAATAACCTACATTAAATCAAGAAACATTTAGGACAAATCCAAACCCCACATAGCTAGAACAACCACAATACCTACAAGGAGGCAACTCCAGCTACCCTAAACAGAATTGGTATTAACAAGGCCAAGGTTTGCAAACTTCTTATACTTCAACATCTCGAAACAATCCTCCTCCTCCCTAATATGAACCAAGTATCAAGGACACAATGAAGAAAATGGTATCTCAAAACCTCCAGTTCTAATAAAACACACAATAGACTATTCAAGACCTATGAACTCAAGTGGGACAATTAGAAAACACCATCAATGAGATAAAGATGCATGGTTTTGGATAGCTACCATCCCAACACATTGTTAATCCAAAGGAAAAAGGTAATGCATGTGCAATCACATTTTATAGTGTTAAATAAGTTTTTTCTTCTAATGATTCTACCCAGTAGGTATGTTACCCTCTTGAAAAATCTCTTTATCTACCCTCAAAAGTTTTATGAGAATAAAAAAAAAGACAGAATATCTAAACAAATTTTCATTAAGGATTCCACTGAACAATCCATTCCTCTTCCTTTCCCTCAAAGTTTCTAAATCTAAGAAATTTTTTGATAATGATATTGATAAAGAAATCATGGATACATTTAAAAATAAGGAAGTTAAAATTCCTCTTTTGGATGAAGTTAAACAAGTTCCTCATTACAAAAAATTTATTAAAGAACTTTTCACCCATATATGACAACTGAAGTGGAATGAGAGATTCAACCTTGGAAGGAATGTCTCGACCTTGATAAAACCAGAAATTCCAACCAAATTAAAGGATCCAATAACTTTTACAATACCTTTCACTATAGGGGTGACCTTATTTTATGATGAAATTCTAGATTTAGTTACTTCAATTAATGTGATGACTTACTTTGTGTACACTTCTCTGTAGGTTGGAGATCTTAAACCAATGGGAATTGTCATGAAACTTTCCTACTAGAGCACAACACACCCATTAGGAGTGATTGAGGACATACTCATAAGAGTTAAGTATCTCATATTCCATAAAAAATTCTACATTCTTAATATAGAAGATACCCGAACCCAAGGACATGATCCTCTCATACTTGGAAGGCCATTCCTCAAAAAAACAAAGATGACCATCAACATTCACAATGGTATGATGTCTATGGAGTTTTATGGAGAAAAGGTATGTTTCAATATATTCAATGATATAAAACACCATGTTGAAGATCACTATCCTCTTCTTGTATATTCAATGGAAGTGATCTCTAATGACACACACACACACAAATTTTTTGAAACATCCCGTTACTGATCTATCAGGTACATCTTTAACCTCATCATGGTTTTTCTTTTCTCATTTGATGTATAGGGCCTAAAAGGAATTGGAAAGATACCTATAATGTTTAAGTGATATATTTTTTGGACTCTTATCTTTAACCATCTTTTTTTGTAGGTTGTAGGAGTATTTCATGCCGTGTAACTATGTTACACATCATGTAAGAGTTTCTGGATGCAATTCGTGAAAGGCTTCACACTATGAAAGGTTACACAATGTGAAGAGATGTTTCAAATCATTAATGTTTTAAATAATGAATTTTTAATCTGAGGTGATAGGTTTTATAGTGTATGTGGGACATTGGTGGTTACACATCTCGTAACCAGGTTACAAGTCATGTAAAAGCCCGTATAAATTTTTTAAAATAGGAGTGTGGCTATTTTGTTTCGGTTCTTTCTTCATAATATCTTTCTCTCAACACAGGGAAATTACTAGAAAATTTTGGGAGACTTATTTCCTTATATATTAATCCCTTCAGCATTCAATCTTCATTGTGATTGTCATGCATCTCTCTGGGTAAGTGATATTTCTGCTTCTTCATTTCTCTTGATCGCGGTGTCACCCTTGGGTTGCGTCAGCAGATCCGTTAATCTAAATTGGTGTTTTATCTTGTCTTCTTCCAAGATCTATTGTGAGATATCATTCTAGAGGATGTTACTTTGTTGGTCATGGTGCGGTGGACATTTATTATTGAGGTATGTGGTATCTCCTCTTCTCCAATGACCCTCTTTCTCAATTGGATAAATCCTATGGATTCTAGGGCCTCTGTTGATGTCATTGGGTTTTCATTTTTGGTGGATCCCATCACAGGTGAATGTGACCCAAGTTTTGAGGTGTGTGGTTTTGTCTCTAGCATGTGTTTGATAAACCATATTGTTACTTTCTTATAAATTGGTTTACAAATAAATTGGTATGAAATTGGCATGATTGTTTCTGTGTGTAGAAATGGGATTTTGAATAAAAGTTTTTTTAGATTGGTTTTTGATAAATGGAAAGAAAATGGTTATTTTTAAAGAATTGAAAATGGTTTTTTTAAAATGTTTTCGAAATTATTTTCAAAATATTGGAATGATTTTGAAAATGGGAACATGGGTTACCTTTGATACTAGGTGTAAGGTTTAGCTTGAAGCCATTATTCATTGTGGAGGTTCACTTTTTGGGTTTTTCGTCTAGTAATAGAGTTTATATTATTAGCTATAGGTATGTATATGATGTTGGGGTTTCACTTTCTAGGGTATCTCCCTGGTCTTAGAGTGTAGATAATCGGCTTCAGGTGCCACAGTACACTATTCATAGATTTTTAGGTATGAGTAGTCTACTGCTTGACCTGTTTTATTACTTGGTATTGTGATACCTGTGCTACTACTGTTGTTTTTTTCTTGTATTTGTACTATATTATCCTTGATATGAATGTTGATTCTTGTGAAAGATGATATGAAAAATGTACTTTGAAATTGATGTACCGAATTTAATTTTAGAACTGTGATAAAAAGGAAATGTCTACCATGTTTTCTATAAAACTATTTTACTAACTATCATGCCATATTTTATTTAAAATGAGTATATAGAAGTTGTTATATAGAGACTTATTATGGAACACTTGGGTGGTATCCTATTAATATTGTTATCTCGCACCCTACGCACCTCTTTAGTGGTACATAGACCTTTGTATATCTTCCAATGTAGGGAAAGGCAAGGTTCCATAGTGAGGAGGTGAGGTTTCATGTCAACTGAGTTGGGTAGCTGGTGGTGATATGGTGGTAGTTCCTCTATGTTATCACATAGAGTATCTGTTTGGTTTTTTTCCTTTACAGTCAGAATTTTCTCTTAGAGTTTTTGCTACTTTTTTAGTCATTTTTTCTATTGTCTTTATTATAGTTATGGTATACATCTTTTGGATTTAAAATATTTATTATTGATTAATGTATACATATTCCATGTTTTTTTTCAGGTTGGGAGAAATAATTCCCTCTGGTTTGTTGTTCAATTCCCGGGTTATTGTCTCTAGCCCACAGGGATCAGGAATTCCCTTCAGGTATGTGTCAGATTAGGACGAGTGCCAGTTTTGAGGGTAACCCTAGTTAGTTCCTTACAATTTGGTTTCAGATTATGTTTTTTTCTCAAGATCCTTTATCTTTGGACATTTTCTAGACTAGATATTGTATTTTCAGAACATGATAGGTGTGTTGCAATAAGTGCCTGACCATCTCTTATCATGACGAGACACAAGTTACCATGAGATGTTGGGATATGTGTCTCTATTTTTGGGTTTTATATTGAATCTAAATTTATACTTATGTGTTTTCTAGTTTAAACTAATATTTACTCTATTGTCTAATCATTCCTTCTATTTTGGTGTGTAGCAGTATGCCTCTGAGATGTCTTCAACTAGTTCCCCAAGAAGCTGTAACTGATTCTCCATAAGGGAATCCACTGGTGGATTAGAATCTCATCAATTCTATCATAGAGGAAGTTTGTGTTGTTGATTGGGATGCACCATGAGTTTAGAATGCAGTGGCTAAGGTATAACCAGGACCTAGAGTAGAGAGAGATCGATAATAAGAATTCTTGTGCTAGAATACACCATCCTTTAAAGGAATGAATAAACCCCAAGAGGTGGTGGACTGGATGGATATGATCAATAAAATCTTTGACTTCCTAGAGACACCTGAGAATATCAAGGTGAAGTGTGAAATGTTTAGGCTCAAGGGTTCTGGTAAGAGGTGGTGGGATTCCATGGTCCAGGTAGACATACATGTGGACTTGGTTTGGAAGGGTTTCAAAACCCTATTCTTCCAGCAGTTTTGTTCTGATTCACTAATGATAAAAAATTCTCTAGAGTTTCTATATTTACAACATATAGAGAATTTGATATCAGCATACACCAATCAATTTTTTGAGCTCATTCATTTTTCTCTAGATGTGGTAAAGAATGACCATATGAAGGCTTAGAAGTACCTGCTGGGGTTGTGAATGGATATCATATCGCATGTATTTATGATGAAACTTTCTACCTATGTGAAGAAGAAAAAAAAAGATGTGATGTAATAGATGGATATGGTGAGAAAGGTTAGTTTTACCGACCTTTATCTTCTATTTAGTGTTAATTTCAGTGGTGTGCATGGGAAGAAGAGGAAGTTTCAAGATCATGACAAAAGTGGTGGTGGTGGGTCTCAACAGCAAGCCTCTTCTATACTGTCTGCTAAAACTAGTAGTGTGCCTCTGAATTTCTATCAGTATGGAAAGATTGAACACACTAGATGTTTTTTTCCTATTAATGTGAAGACGTTATTGTGGACATTTTGGTCATATTAAATGCTTCTATCATGATATGATTACACCTCATTATGGTTAGGGTTTTTCAGCTCCAAAGGCTAATGTGGTGCAGTCAGAAGCTTTAGAGACTATAGGGATCTAGCCATAGGCCTCAGGAGTAAAGCACTTTCATGCAGTAGATGAGTGTCTAGTGGAAGTTGATGTAGGTCCGATGATAGTGATAAGTACTATCCTTATTTCATATTTAATAGCAATTGATTTATTTTACATTGGTGCCTTCCACTCGTTTATATCTGCAGGTTTTATTGATATGCTTAAAATTCCAATTTGAACTTATGTCCTTTGTAATGGAGTTAGTGACACATCTTAGTAAGTGTAAAGAGAAGGGGTTTTGGTGTCCTTTTTGTTCATTAATAGTAGCTGATACGAAGTTGGTTTGATATTTCCTCATTATTGATCTAGAACTATTTGATGTCATCATTTGTATGGTTTGGCTTGTCGCTCATCGAGCTGAGGTTGATTGTTATCATCATTTTGTTTCATTTCTTACTACCAATGATAGCTCTCGTGTGTTTCAGGGGGAGTGGGACCCGAGATCAGGTCATGCATGGCCTTCTCTCCCAAATCTTAGAAGCTTGTTATCTACTTTTTCATTTGATCCTAATGAAATTTCTTCCATTATTGATCTTCCCATTATTATTCGATACTTTCCCGACGTTTTCCTAGATGACTTATATGGTCTACCTATAGAGATATAGGTAGAGTTTACAAATGACTTGGTACTAGGTACATAGCCTATATCGATACCTTCTTATCGTATGGCACCAGTGGATCTGAAAGAGATCAAAATTTAGTTAGATGATCAGTTGGAAAAAGGTTTCATTCACCTTAGCATTTCTCCTTGGACAACCCTTTTTCTCTTTGCCAAGAAGGCAGATGGTTCACTTTGGTTGTGTGTGGACTATTGAAAGTTGAACCAACTAATATCATTTTCCTTGTATAGATGACTTGTTTGATCAGTTAAAAGGAGAAAATTGGTTTTCAAAGACTGTTCTTTGGTCGAGTTATCATTAGCTCAGAGTTTGGGAGTCAGATATATAGAAGACAACTTTTAGAATTAGGTATGGCCATTATGAATATCTTGTGATACCTTTTGGTCTGACTAACGATCCTATAGTTTTTATGGCTTTGATGAATCATATTTTCCATAAATATCTTGAAACTTTTGTGGTAGTTTTTGTGGATGATATTCTAATATATTCAAAATCTGATCGTGAGCACGGGAACCACCTGATTTTGGTTTTATAAATTCTGAGAAGTCCCCATTTGTATGGAAATCTTTCAAAATGTAGTTTTTGGATTCAATAAGTGAAGTTCTTAGGGAAACAATTTTCTGAATATGGCTTATCAGTTGATCTAGAGAAGGTGAAGGCTGTTTTTCCCTGGAAGGAACCACATAGTGTCTATGAGATACGAAACTTCCTTAGTATTTATAGATAATACTGACGATTTTTTAAGGATTTCTCTAAGATGACATCACATTTGAATGATCTTACCAATAAATCTATGAAATTCACATGGGATGAAAATTTTCAATTTTCTTCTGATGAAATGAAACAACTTCTAACATCATCTCCTATTATAATCTCACCCGATCCCGGTATGAGGTATACAGTGTTTTGTTATGATTCTGGTGCTAGTTTGGGCTGAATTCTTATAAAGTATGACCATGTGGTAGCTTATGACTCTCATTACCTTTTACCACATGAGAAGAATTATCCCACTCACAATTTAGAGATTTCTGCAATTATGCATGCACTTAAATGTTGGATGCACCTTCTTTTTGGGGTTAGGTTCATAGTATTCTATGATCACAAGAGTTTGAGTTATATATTTTTTCAAAAAGACTTGAATATTAGATATATAAAATGGGTATAATACCTTCAGATGTCTGACTTCGATAAATCATACACCCCATGGAAGTTAAATGTGGTTGAAGATGATCTCAGCAAAAAAGTATTGTTGTAGGATATTCTAGAATTAAATGAAGAGTGGAACCTTATGGGTATTTTCATTCAGTTACACTTGGATGCTCAGGAGGATGTTTTAGGTATGGTTACGACCAATGTTCAATTATCATCATCTCTCATAGAGTATGTTTTTATGATTCAATAGCAGGATGATGAGTTTAGAAAAATTTGAGAAAGCCTTTAGGGTGGGGTGACCATTTCTAGTTGGTCTCTTTCTTCAAATGGTATACTCCACTTTGGTAATTGGGTTGTCATCCCAGTATACATGAAGAGTTTAGTCTTTCTTAATTGTCACAAATCTTTGTGGGCCATCCATATAGGCGCTAAAAAGATGTATTATGACATGAGATAATGATTCCAATGGCTGGGTATGAAGTGTGACATTGCAGATTATATTTTCTGCTGTTACATCTGCCAACAGATAAAGGAAGAACACTTGAAACCCTCTGTTTTACTTCAACCACTTTCGGTGCCAGTTTGGAAATGGGATGAGGTATCCATGGAGTTTTTTGTTAGATTAACATGGGTTCTTTAAGGAAAAAATTCTATCTAGGTAGTTGTTGATTAGTTGAGTATGTCTTCTCATTTCATTCCAATCAAGGATAACACTAAGGTTGAAGATCTATGTAAGCTTTATGTGTTGAAGATTATGATTTTAACTGATAGTACTTCTACTATTGTTTAGGATAGGGATCCTGGTTTTACCTCTAGGTTTTGGAGGAGTCTTCAAGAGGTAATGGGAACTCAGGTCAAGTTGAGCACAACTTTCCATCCACATACAGATAGTTATACATAGTGAGTAATTCAAATCCTGGAAGTTATTATTTGTGCCAGTGCCTTGGACTTTGGTGGATCATGGGATATACATCTAGTGTTGGTTGGTTTTTTTTACAATAATAGTTATTAATTGATTATAATAATGGATACATTTTAGGTGTTGTATTGTCGCCCATGTAGATCACCAATTTGTTGGGAAGAGGTAGGTGAAGTATCTTTATTTGGATGAAGTTTAGTTCAGGATACATCTACAAAGATTTAGGATATATGTCAATGTCTGGTTATAGCCCATAGTTGATAGAAATTATATGCATATTAGAAACTTCATCCTCTATAGTTTTCCATTGGTGAATGGGTTTTCTTGAAAGTTTCTCCTTGATTGGGTCACCGTCGACTTGGAAAACTGGGAAATTTGGTTTCGAGATATGTTAGAACATTTAAGGTCAGTGAGTGTCTTGGGAAGGTTGATTATCATTTAGAATTTCTAGTTCAATTGATAGGTATTCATGATGTTTTCCACATATCTCCACTTAGTAAGTACCATCCTCATACCGCTCAATTTTTGAGTTGGGAAGAAATTGAGTTGGAGCCAGATGTTTCTGTTATGGAGAAACCAGTTAATATTTTTGACTCTTAAGTGAAAGTCTTCCATGGAAAGTCAATTTTGTTGGTCATATTACTATGGAAACACCAATAATATTATCATGAGACTTGGGAACATGATTTGTTGATGAGGGAGAAATGAAATCATCTTTTTCTAGGGATTACATCTTCCACATGACTTCTCGGGGATAGGAAGTCTTTATAGTGGGGAGTTTGTAACATACTATTACCAAACTATCAGGTATGTCTTTAACCTCATCACGATTTTCCTTTTCTTGTTGTTTGTATAATGATGAGAAGGAATTGGGAGGGTACCTATGATGGTGATGTCAGATATTTTTTGGACTCTCAGCTTTAACTGTATTTTTCTATAGGTTGTAGGAGAATTTCATGCCGTTTAACTAGGTTACATGACATGTAAGAGTTTATATATGAAATTCATGAAAGGATTCATGTTGTGAAAGTTTTCATGACATGAAGAGACATTTCAAATCATGAATGTTTTAAATAATGTATTTTTAATCTGAGGTGATGGGTTTTCCGATGTATGTGGGACTTTGGCGGTTACACATCATGTAAATGGGTTACGCATCATGTAACCAGGTTACACATCATGTAACAATCCACATACAATTTTTAAAATAGGCATGTGGCAATTTTGTTTTATTTATTTCTTCAGACTCTCTTTCTCTCAACCTAGGGAAATTCCTAAGTGATTTTGGGAGACTCATTTCCTTCTAGATCGATTCATTCGGTGTTCGATATTCATTGTGATTGCAGTGCATCTCTTTGAATAAGATATCTTTACGCTTCTTCATTTCCATTGATCATTGTGGTACCCTTGGGTTTCATCATCATATCCGTTGATCTAAATTGGTATTTTCTCTTGTCTTCTTGCATGATCTGTTGTGTGATCTCATTCCAGAGGCTGTTCCTTTGTTGGTCTTGGTGCGATGGGCATTCATCCTTGAGGTATGTGGTATTTAATCCTCTACACCAAAACTATTTTTCAATTAGATAAATCCAATGATGTGTGGATTGGATTATAGGGTCTTCATTGATGTCATTGGTTTTTTTTGGTGGATCCCATTACGGGAATTTGCGACCCAAGTTTCGAGGTAGGTGGTTCTGTCTCTAGCCTATGTTTGATAAAACATATTGTTATGTTCTTATAAATTGGTTTATAAATAAATTGGTATGAAATTGGCATGATTTTTTGTGTGTGTTAGAATGAGATTTTGAATAAAAGTGGTTTTACCTTGGTTTTTAATAAATGGAAAGAAAAGGGGTATTTTCAAAGCATTGAAAATGGTTTTGTGAAATGGTTTTGAAATGATTTTTGAAACATTGAAATGATTTTGAAAATGAGAATATTGGTTACCTTGGGTATTAGGTGGAAGGTTTATCTTAAGGCCATCATCCATTATGGGGGTGTTCATCTTATCCTAGAGTGTAGATTATTGGCTCTAGGTACATATATTATGTTGGGGTTTCACTTTTTAGGGTGTATCCCTTGTCCTGGAGTGTAGATAATTGGATTTAGGTACCATAATGAACTATTTATAGATTTTTGGGTATGCGTAATATGCTTCCGGACCTGTTGTATTCCTTGGTATTGTGATTCTTGTGCTGCAACTGTTTTTTTGTATTTCTTGTATTTGTATTGTATTAGCCTTGATATGCATATTGATTCTTATGAAATATGATATTGAAAATGTAATTTAAAGTTGATGTACCTACTTTTGTTTTAGAACTGTGATAAAGTGGAAATGTTTATCATATTTTCTATAAAATTGATTTACTACCTATCATTCCATGTTTTATTTAAAATGAGAATACATGATTTGTTATATAGTGACTTGTAATAAAACACCTTGGTGGGATCCTATTGAGCTTGTTATATCACACCCTGCAGACCTCTTCGGTTGTGTGTAGACCTTTGTATGTCTTCAAATGCAAGGAAAGGAAAGCCACTATAGTGAGGTAGCAGGGTTTCATGTCAGCTAAGTTGGGTAGCTAGTGGTGAGATGGTGGGAGTTCATCCACACCATCACATGGAGTATCTATTTGGTTTTGGTCCTTTGTAGTTGGACTTGTCTCTTGGAGTTTTGGATACTTTTATAGTCATTTGTTTCTGCTGTCTTTCTTACAGTTATGGTATATATATTTTGGATTTCTATAGTTTCTTCTTGATTCATGTATATATAAGTCATGTGTTTTGTTCAGGTTGGGTGAAATTATTCCCTTTGGTTTTTTTTTCGATGCCTGGGTGCTTGTCGCCAGCCCGTGGGGATCGTGAATGAATTTCGAGTATGTGTCAGATCAGGTCAGGTGCCAATTTTGAGGGTAACCTG
The DNA here is from genome assembly GCA_963277665.1 of Viscum album. Taxonomy (NCBI): domain Eukaryota; kingdom Viridiplantae; phylum Streptophyta; class Magnoliopsida; order Santalales; family Viscaceae; genus Viscum; species Viscum album. The sequence goes on along the minus strand of OY728136.1, from coordinate 1,615,475,951 downwards.
GATCAGTTATTTACAATTCTCTCCTCAACCCATACTCTGATTCATTTTCATCTTCTTCACCCTTGGATTATTTGAGTTTTGATTCATGTTTTGAGTGTTGTGTGGGTTTAGAAAAGTGTATATTTTTTGATTTAATTGATGAGTGTGTTCATTCTAAGGTACCCATGACCATCTACGATTTTTAAATCTCATTTCCATCGATTCTCTTTCCTTAGAGAATAAACATGATAAGATAGACAGTTTCATGGACCTCACTCCCCCCCCCAAATCCTCTCCCTCAATCCAAAAAATATCATTGTTGGAATTAAAACCACTTCTATCTAATTTAAAATATGCTTATCTTGTGGGTATGACCAATTGCCCATAATTATTTCCAACAACCTCTCTCGAAAGTAGGAATAAAAACTACCAGAACTATTGAGAGAGTGAAAAAAGGCGATAAGATAGACATTGGATGATATTCCTGAGATTATAATATCTATTTTTATGCACCATATACTTTTAGGTTGTGAGGATAAACCCATAAGGAAGGCTCAATGCTGGTTGAATCCTAATCTCCTTGAATTTGTAAAATTGGAAGTTAGTAAATTACATGCTTCTGGGATCATCTATCCAATATTTGATAGTAAATGGGTTAGCCCAGTGAAAATTGTTCCTAAAAAAACTAGAATAACAGTTGTGTAAAATGAACAGAATGAATTGGTTTCAACACATATGAAAAATAGTTGGCGAGTCAGTATTGACTACTATCAATTAAATCAAGCCACATGAAAGAACCATTTTCCTCTACCATTCATTGACCAAATGTTAGAAATACTGGCCGGTAGGTCCCATTATTGTTTCCTTGATGAATATTTGGGTTATTTTAAAATCCATATATCCCATGAGGATCAAGAAAAGAAAATATTTACCTGTCCATTTGGAAAATTTTCATATAGAAGGATTCCTTTTGGTCTTTTTAATGCTCCTAGTACTTTTCAGAGATGTATGTTGAGTATATTTTCTGAGTACCATGAGGATTGTATGGATGTTTTTATGGATGATTTTACAGTTTATGTCTCTTCCTTTTATGATTTTTTGGAATACCTAGGTTCTGTCCTCCAACATTTAATTGAAAAATATATCATATTAAATTACAATAAATACCATTTCATGGTTGATTGGGGGATAGTTTTTGGGTATTTTCTTTCAAATGATGACATTCAAGTGGATAAATAAAAAATTGAATTAATTTTATCTCTTCCATATCCAAAATGTGTTTTTTAGGTGCAATAATTCTTGGGTCATGATGGTTTTTCCATTGATTCATTAAGGAATTTAGTAAAACCACACTTCCCTAATCATAGTTATTATAAATTTTTTTTGGAGTTTGTGTTTGATAAAAATTTTGAGGATGCATTCAATTATCCAAAAATTAGTCTCACATCACCTCCCGTCATCCAACCACCAAGGTAGGATCTCTCCTTCAAAATTATGTGTGACACCACTAACTTTTCAGTTAGGGCATGTTTATCACAAAGGGTTTAGAAGGCTCCTTATTTCATTGAATATGCCTCACATACCCTTAAACCTTCCCAGGAAAACAACACAACCACTAAAAAAGAAATCCCTTATATTGTGTTTTCCTTGTAAAAATTCCATTCATATCTTCTTGGGTAAAAAATATTTATGTTTTTTGATCAGGATGTTCTTTGTTTTCTCCTTAAGAAACTTGAAGCTAAGCCCCATCTCATTCAGTGGATGCTCCTCCTCCAGGAGTTTGACTTTGAGATTCGAGATAAGATAAGAGTAGAAAATGTGTTAGCTGACCACATTAATATGATTTCTCCACTATTGGACCATAATTTTGACTCAATCCTCCCAATTAGAGAATTATTCCCATATGAGAATCTTTTTGATATTGAGGACCTTACCCCATGGTATAAAAATATTGTGAATTTTCTAGAAACATCTAGGGTCCCCAAAGATTTTATCATTTCACAATCCCATATACTTAATCATCATTCATAATGGTAAATTTGGGATTACCCTTACTTGTGGATAATTTTTAGTGACTAATTTGTTTATTAGTGTGTCCCTGACCATGTGTTTACCCATGTTTTGAGCTACTGCCACACTTTGGCTTGCAGGGGAAACTTTAGCTCTCAATGTATAGATTGAAAGGTCCTTACTCAGGACTTTATTATCCAAAATTATATAGATATTCCCATAATTTTTTAAGTAAAGTACTTGATGTAAATTCATAGAGAATATCTCCAAGATGAATGAAATTCCCCAATATCCCATGTTATTTTGTGATATCTTCAATGCATAGACATTGAATTCATGGTAACTTTTCCAAATTCATTTAGATTTGTGTAAATATCACTAGATATTGAATAAATCTCTAAATTGGTGGAGTAAAAGGCTACAATGACTAATGAATCTTGAGTGGTGGTTGATTTTGTGAGGTCCCAGATTTTTAGTAGGTTTGGTTCGCCAAGATTCATCATTAGTGACCAGGGTTCAAAATTTTGAAATCGTAACATAAAAAAATTTCTCTATATGTATGGGGTTATTCATAAAGTATCCGCTGCATATCACCCCCAAAATAATGTACAAGAAGAAATCTAAAGTCAGGAATTTAAGCGAATCTAAAAAAATGGTACAACCCAATAGGAAATATTAGAGTTTGCACTTGGATGATGCACTTTGAGAATACCAAACATCTTTTAAAACATTTACTAGAATGTCACCATACAGGATTGCATTTGGAAAGTATTTTCACCTTCTAATAGAGGTAGATCACCATGCATATTGGGATATTAAACAATGTAATATGAATCTCTCAAATTCATGTGAACATGTGAAGTTTCCAATTTAGTAATTGGAATAAATAAGTAATGATGAATATGATAATTACCAAATCTATAAATATAAGACAAAGGATATCCACAATGAGATGATTCATCAATTAAAGTTTCATATTAATGAGAAGGTACTCATGTTCAAATCCAGGCTAAAACTACACCCATGTTATCTTTTTTCCCCAATGGCTCATTCCTTACACTATTACTAATGTTTAACCATTTGGTGCAATAAACGTTTTCATGATCAGAGTAGTTGTAGTATTACTATAAATGGGTAGAGACTTAAAACACTTTTATGAGGATTTTACAAAGCATATGGTGTAGGAATTACACCTTTAAGAAGAAACATACCGGTGAAACTCACTTAGTTTTATCCTTCCTGATCACATTTTCTTTTATTACAGTGAGGATACTATACACTCTAAGTGTGTGTGTTTGTGGGGGGGGGGGGTACATTCTTGGGTTCATTAGTAGTTCCATTATCTTTATTATTTATTAAAATTTTCATTTTCTAAATAATATTTTTACTTTTCCCCAAATTATTGAGTTCATTAGGATTTTCATTGTATTTCTTCTTTATTATCTTTTTTTCTTACTAAATAGTATTTTTACTTTTCCCCACCTTGTTGAGTTCGTTAAGATTTTCACCATATTTCTTATTTCTTCTCTTTTTTCTTGCTGAATAGTATTTTTACTTTTCCCTACCTTGTTGAGTTCATTAGGGTTTTGATATTATTTATTCTTTCTTATCTTTTACATTTTATGAATAGTTTTTTACCTTTACTCCCCCTATTATGATCACAAAATCATGGAAATTACTAAACATTCATTTCTAAATTCCCGATTCCATGTTATTTTAATAATTAATGAAAATTTGTCTCACTTATGGAATGTGAAATTTTTCAAGAATTTAACATTGGGGTGTGTTTTTTAGTAAATTGGTTGTTTTTAAATGATATAAATGGTAGTGTATCTATAAAACCATTGATATGAATGATACCTTTTATGTGATTAGTTTATGGGAAAATTATTTTACTAATATTTACACACATATTTTCACACAACCATAAAGTGTGGATATTTCTTACTCAATAGAAGGTACATATAAGTTAGGTTAATATTTATCATATTTATAAAATAAGTATTACATATTTACATTCCTTAGCTAATCTGTTTCATTATTATACTGGATTGAACTATGTGTGTGTACTTGTTATCCAACTGTTGTATTCCCTAAAAAACATAAAAAATAAAAAAAATAAAATAATAATAATAATAATAAATAAGAATGGGAGTAATGAAATATGAAACATATGGGGATATCTAGGTCGGTAGTTTAAGGTTTGAATTCTAGGAATTATTAAGTGGGTATTGAAATTTGATTGCAAAGGATTTAGGGTAGGTTCGATGGAAATAATTAGGTAATATTTTTTTAAAATAACCTATATTTACTGGATATAAAGTGGAAATAATAGCATGAAACAGTTTTCACACACAAAAAAATGTAGATATTTAGTGACATGGTTGAATTTTTAATTCCTTACTCAAATTGGTATCGTACATCTCCTTAAATCTCATTCTAATATAATTTATGAGACATATTTTTCCATGATCACTAGGAATAACTCCTTGGTGTGGTTTTTTATTTGATCACAATGCTACAATGAAATGAAATTTTATTAAATGTAAAATCATCAGGAAGTTGTAAATATATTCATGGTTTTTTTTTTGGAAATACGAATTTTCCCAGGAGTGCAAATTTTTTGGTATGGGGGTGTGACAACATAGGTATTCACTATTAATTTCCACCCTTACACCATTGTGTTAAACTAGTTTTGTATTGAAAGTTAAAAATATAATAAAAAATTGAAATTCATGTTTGATTTAATAATTTAATTTTAATCACTTTTAAAAAGGTATATTTCACTTTTTTTGATGTTCTCATTATAGGTGGAGGTGATTTTAAGGGTCCAAGATGAATTTGAAGAAAAATGGGCCAAACTACACAAGATTCCAAGCACACATGTGGAATAAAACACACATTGAAACTAATCCATGCATCCAATTAGGATTAAATTTTGTGGAATGATCCAAAATTTAGTGGTATTCTACTCTTCTTAATCTTGAAATAGTGGGTTCCCTAGACCCAACTATTCAGTGTTTCTGATTACCATATCATGTATATAGTTAGTTATACATGATGTCATCTTACTATTATAGTGTAGAATTTTCTACATTCACTATCGAAATGGTAATGTCCAAAGATTAATTTTTGTATCAAAAGGTTACAGCAGATCCCAAGATATAATGAGAACCTCTAGATACTATGATATTAATCTTGAATATATGCTCTATAGTCTAGATATATATTACTGATCAAACACAATAGATGTTTAAATATCAGGTGCTGGGGGCTCATAAGCATTGAGACTTCTTCTCACGAAGTTCGCACTTGGTGATCTCTGGTAGTGAGATCATGAGGACATACCCTCCAATAGGAACACCACATGTTTTAGGTGTCATCAGATGCTCCAATCTATGATCATGTGTAATGATCTCCTAACTTGAGATCATTTCCAGTGTTTGTCAATTGATCAGGTACTTTGATACAAGATGAAAACCATGATGTTTAAATCATGGATAGGTATTTTTTGTTGCGTACGTCGTTGATGTCATGACATTGGTTGAATGGTCAAGAAAGGATTTGTTGCTTCCAGGTTATAGATGTAATATATCTCAGGCCATGTTGATAAGGATGATATTACCTTCATAAGACCATGGCCATGACAGTCTAGAGTAAGTCTATCCAGTGAGATCAACAAATAATAAAGCAAGAGAAAGGGCGATTACACGTGAGTGCATCCTTCTTTATGAGATATTAATGAAAAAGAGATGATATTACACAATACATATTCATAGGTTGGTTATCGCTGCTGTGACAATCCTTATATCTTCAGGGCCCATGATAGGTTGCTAGATCTCGCTCTTGGTCTATGAATATTATTCAATACTATAGAGATAAGGGCCTAGATGGTCACACACAATAGCGTATTCGAGAATCTTCCCAATTCAGTTGAATAAGAGATTTGGACATGGTGGGACCCACCACATGGGTCTCGGATTTGTCCAAGGTTAAACGATAACCAATGCAATAAATAAATTTATTTAAGTTATGAATAAAAAGTATTGAATTTATTTATTAATTGTATTTACAATTTTTAAGTAAATACATGAAAAATATTATTTGAACGAATGTTAATATGTTCAAGGTTCAGATAATATTTATGAGAGTATGAGATGAGTTAATGGCTCAGGTATTATCATGTAATATATTTTTTATAGTTAAGAGATAATAAAATGAATAATTTTTTATGACTCAGTTTAGTAGTCAAAATATTATTTATTGTGTGATTAATTGTTCGGGGGCCGGACCAGAATTTCTGGTTAATTTCATTTCACTCTATAAATAGAGGAGGAGAGGAGTTTTCCATACACTGTTCACTATCTCTCTCTATCCTCCTCTCTATCCCATATCTTAGAGAGAGAAGATTTAGATCTAAGGAGATCGGATGGAGCTCTCTTCGAGGCATCGCCAAAATAGTGATACAATGATCATTGAAGTGTCGAAGGAGTCGTCGTAGCTCCATGCTAGAACCCAAATTACAATGATTGGAACTCCCCACAGATTCCTTAAAGCATGTGTGGATGATCTAGAGGAATTCGACTTCAGATTCTTCGAGTAGTGATCACCAATGACAAGAAGACATCGTGTGCAAATTCAGACTTAAAATAGGTAATTTATGGTGTCATTTTGTGCTTAAAACTCTTCACGTGTGATCCTCAGCTTAAACCAGGCTGCTATTCGTCAGCATCGACAAGATTGTGTCGATCATCAGTGGATTTTTTTTAAAATACCACCTATTTGGGGCTTATGATGCTTGCTCGATTCCTTCAAGTGGTATCAGAGAGACGCGTGATGATTTTAATCCAAATAATAATTGAATTTTAATTAAATATCGTATAGGACATCGTAACAGTCCCAACGCCATAGATCGTGTATTAATCTGACATCAGATGACCATTCCACGATCATATGAATTTTTAAGTTTAGATTTAACACTGGTAAATATATGTGTTTTAAATCTTTGGACATCCTTTTAATCATTCAAATCCATTGTTTACACCGGAATAGTATTTTTCCAGTGAGTTTTGATAATAATAATTATTATAATAATTTTATTATAATAATCATAGTTATATTATAATAATAATTTAATTATAATAATAATATTATAATATTATAATATTATTATTATTTTCTAAACTTAATATATAGGCTTTAGAAAATTGTAATCTATTTTTTAAAAAATAGAAGGGGCTGGATTTTATAAAATCCAAATGAAAAAAATCAAAAAAAAAGAGGAGACCTGCTTTGCAGGTCTCTGTAGAAAAAAAATGCACGGGGGGGGGGGGGGGGGGCTCGTTATCGTCTCCAATCCCACAAATTAATGGATCTTCCGGTAATGCGCTGAGATGATGACATGTGGTATTTTTTCCAAATGGCGTGATCGGGTAAGGGAATGAAATTAAGGGTATATTGGTCTTGCAGAAAAAAATGATGTGGGAGATGATCTTCCTCTCTCCAATCAATGAAATTCCCTATTTTTAGTTTATAATATTTTATTTTATATTAAAAAAATAATAATAATTGTGATATATTTTAAACTGAAGATATTTTTAAATAAAATTATATTTTTCCTATATAAAAAAAATATTACGCACTTCTTAAAATTGACCAAATAAAGTCAACATATTTTAGTTAATATTTTTAATTGTGCATTTTTTAAAAACATGTTAAATATTAATGATTTAATTATATTTTAAAACAAATCATATTTGTAAATAAAAGAATTTTTTTTGTTTAAAAAACTACGTTACGTTTTTTAAAAAAGAACTAAAAAGTATGAGATAAAAATATATTTTTCTTCATTTAGCAGAAAATTAATCAATTTTATTTGATATCATTAAATTCATTATTTATTTTAAATGTGTAAAATAATATTGAGTTTATTTTATTGTTAATATAATTATTATTGTAAATGAAATGATTTTTTCGTGTAAAAAAACTTTTTATAACACTTACAAAAGACAATAATTTATCTTTATAAAATAGTTTTTTTAATTATTTGATTAAAACTAATAAATTTTCTTTAATATTTTTAAAGTCATGCAATTTTTTTAAACGTATAAGAAATATTTGTTTTTTAAGTTCCACTAAAACTTCTTCTTAATTAATTTATAATTGTTATTAGTATAGATGTTGAATAAAATACATTACATATATTATATATAATTTCATTTAATATAAATATGTTTATTAAAATTTAATTTTTATTAATATATTCTATAGTTTTATAAATATATACTTTTGTTGTATTGTGGAACATCCATTGGAACCTCCATTGGAACATCCACTGGAACCTCTACTGGAACGTCCACTGGAACCTCCACTGAAACATCCACTGGAACCTCCACTGAAACGTCCTCTTAATAGATTTATAATTTTTATTAGTATAGATGTTGAATAAAATATATTACTTATATTATATATAATTTCATTTAATATAAATATGTTTATTAAAATTTATTTTTTATTAATATATTCTATAGTTTTATAAATATATTGTATTGTGGAACATCCATTGAAACTTCAAATGAAAATTCCACTAGAACCTTCACTAGAACTTCCATGGGAACCTCCACTAGAACTTCCACTAGAACCTCCACTGAAACCTCCACTAGAATCTCCACTGGAACCTCCACTGGAACCTCCACTGGAACCTCTACCGGAACATCCACTCGAAGTTCCACTAGAAGTTCCACTAGAACCTAGAACCTCCACCGGAACCTCCACTGGAACCTCCATTGGAACCTCCACTGGAACCTCCACTGGAACCTCCACTAGAACCTCCACTGGAACCTCCACTGGAACCTCCACTAGAACTGGAACTCCACCAGAACCTCCACTAAAACCTCCACTGGAACCTACACTGGGACCTCCACTGGAACTTGATCCTCTACTAGAACCTCCACTGGAACCTCCACTGGAACCTCCAGTGGAACATCCACTCGAAGTTCCACTAGAAGTTCCACTAGAACCTAGAACATCTATTGAAACCTCCACTGGAACCTCCAATGGAACCTCCACTAGAACCTCCATTGGGACCTCCACTGGGACCTCCATTGGAACTGGAACCTCCACTGTAACTTCCACTAAAACCTCCACTAGAACCTCTACTGAAACCTCTACTAGAACTTCCTCTTAATATATTTATAATTATTATTAGTACAAATTTTGAATAAAATATATTACATATATTATATATAATTATATTTAATATAAATATGTTTATTAAATTTTAATTTTTATTATTATATTATATAATTTTATAAATATATAATTTCTTTATATTGTGGAAGATCCATTGGAACTTCAATTGGAAATTCCGCTGGAACCTCCATTGGAACTTCCACCGGAACCTCCTCTGGAATATCCACTGGAACGTCCACTAGAACGTCCATTGGAACATCCACTGGAACGTCCATTGGAATGTCCACTGGAACATCCACTGGAATGTCTACTGGAACGTCCACTGGAGTTCCACTGGAACCTGGAACCTCCACTGGAACCTCCAATAGAACCTCTACTGGAACCTCCACTGGAACCTCCACTAGAACTGAAAAATCCACCGAAACTTCCACTTGGTTCTCTACTGGAACTTCCTAAATATGTACATTTTATTTACATTTTTATTCATGTATTATATATTTTTTAAATGGTAAATTATATTATTTTTATAAAATTTATGTAACAAATTTAATACATATTATATGTAATTTCATTTAATATAATCACATTCATTAAAATTTAATTTACATTTTTGCCTTTTATTTTTTTTTATTATTTTTTTTTATAATGGAAATTATTCATTGACATTTTTTCCTTCAAATAAAAATGTGATTTTTTCTTGAAATTGGTATTTTTTATTTTTAGTTCCATTATAAAATATATTATTTTTATGCCTTAAAAAATTACAGCTTAAAAATGGTTATACATTTATAAAATAACGAGTTTCTCTTTATTTGAGAAAATTTTATTATTTCCAAACAATATTTTTATTTAACTTTTAAATGTAATAATATTTTTTGACATTTTTCTAAGTACATATTTTTAATTTCTTTCATAAAAAATATTTTTTAAACTTGAAAAGATTAATAGTTGTTTAAAATATTATTTAATAAATACAAAATTGATATATTTTTAAAAATGTCAATTTATAGGAAATATATATTTTTAAATGTTAATTTTTTTTATAAATTGATATGTTTTAAATAGTAATTTATATCAATGTTTTTTATATCTAATTTTTTGTTTTGATGTGTTTATGTTTTGTATCAATGCTTTTTATGTTTTTTTATATCAACGTTTTTTATATGTTATTTTTTTTTTGTAATTTATAGAGTTTTTATAGAATTTTAAATAGCATTTTATTATTAAGTGTTTTTGTTTTTTGATATGTTTTTTTATGTTTTTAATATGTTTTTAATGTTTTAATTTGTTTTTATGATGTATTACAGTTGTATGGTGGTAATAACAATAGAGGGTAAAAATGAATTTTTGTAAAAATTCAGACAGCCGCATTTTTTATTGCATTTCAATCTAACGACCACTTTTTTTTGATAAACGTGGAATTATCTCAGGTAAACTGGATATTCCAATTTTAAAGGTATTGGAGACGATGCTGGTCCGAGGGGGGGGGGACCTGATTTTTAGGTCTTCGATAAAAAAATCAATTTTTTTGGTGGTTGAGAGGCCCCCATGCTTCCTCCAGCACGCAACAAGCGTGCCACCCCGCACAACCAGCAACCCGACACCCCGCGAGCTGCCTCTTCCTAGGAGAACTGCTTGCACTAGGCTCCTGCCACCCCTCCTGCCTACGCCGCTTCACCCGGCCAACCAGCCACCTCTGGTGACGTCCTGCATAGCTATCCAACCCTCACCTGCGCTGCTTCCCTCTTCCCATAGTGGTGTCGGCCATGCCACACCGCCCAGGTCATGGTACCAGCCCCTCCACCCTCGCCCTTCGGCCTCCACCCCGCGATGTCCTCCCACCCGCAGCCTCCGATGCTGCCCTGCTGATGCAAGAATTATCCTTTTGACCATATCCCCTTCACTCTCATCCATCCACCTCCACCTGGCACCCTGATCTTGATGGCTCCCTACTCAAGGCCCCCTGCTACATCCACCTGGACCGCCCCTTACCAGAACCCGTGTGGCCGCACCACTGGTTCCAACCACTGCAAAACAACGGCACCTCAACCCCAGCTGGTTAACACCCATGTCGCAACCTACCCTGTGTGACGCTCCAATCTGGCTGCTGATGTAACCCTGTAAAGCCACCGCCTGCTATTCATAGCCGCTGACATCCCTAGTTCGGCAATCCATGTGAGGTAACTCGTGGTGAGGGTCTAATTAGACCCGATTTGAACCAAAATGAAACTAGGTGTAGAGACCCAAAGCTTGACGTACATGGACATTACATTACTTTTGCAGAATACTTAATACATAACAAAAACAAACACCTAAGGACCATAATAGTTTAGTGTCTTTGGAAACTTGGAACATAATCTTCTAATCATGGTGAAAGATCTTCAACATCTCCCATACAGATCTTCCCCTTTTTTTTTCTTACCTAAAACCTTTCTTTATATCATGGGGAAAATAAAACATATAAAGGGTGAGCTCAAATTATCAGTAAGGGTAAGCATGGAGAAAATAAAACAAACCATATACATTTGAACTTAAATACATGAACATATTGTTTAAACATCAAGATCTTGAGCAATGACATAAAACATGGTAGTACGTAGGGCATAGATCATAAAGAAACATTAATCCTGATAAAATAGCATGAGAATAAAACATGTAATTGTAGAAACCATTAAGCACATGTTATGATTTCCATAGTAGCCAAGGCATTGCTGCCAAGACCATCTTAGTGGACAAAGTCCCTTTCTAAATCGAGTTCACTCCTCATTTAAGTCCTGTAACACTGAACCGGATTAACTTACCATTCCAACCATGTCTATCTCATGATATATAAATCTTTAACCAATGCATTCGAGGGATATATAGGTCCCACCCATCTCATAATGAAATCATTCTTACTTTTTCCACAACATAAACATAAATCATTCATCATAATCCAAAGAATAAAAATGGGTTTCATAAACATCATCCCATCATAACAAAATCCATATAAAACAAATGGATATAGTTTCATCATAAGAAAAGTGAAACCATGTAAATCATAGAGATATTATACTTGAAACATACACATATAATGTCATCTTAGATGGAAAATGGTTTTGATAAAACACTTGAAAAGAATTCTTGAGGAAAATATCCTTTCTTCTTAAAAATCATTTTCTTTTTAGAAAATGCCATGCAATTTTAAAAGAAAAGAATTTTGTTGAAAATATTCATGAAATCTTGTAGAGTAAGTTTCATGAAAATAAGGCATTATAAAACCATAAAAATCCATTCATTCCGTATAAGTTAAAAAAACATTCTTCTCATACTTTTTCCGAAAAAGTCAAAAAGTACCTCGTATGGTAAACAAAAGAAAGATTCCATCTATAACACAAAGTAAAAGTCAAAGAAGGGTAAACATGAATTTAGAAATACATGGAATAATATTAAACACTTTATGAAAAACATTTTATGGACATGGATGAAAAATATAACCCTAGTAAATACTTGCGTATAATCAATCTCGGATAAAAATTGAGATTGCGAAATTTTCCCTTACCTTAGGTCCGATATGCTTCATATGTATCCTAAACTTCTGTATAATGATTTAAATAATGTCATTGACTTATTAAAGAATCATATTCATTGTTATGATATCATATATGGTTCACTTATGACTTTATATTACTCGTTCTTTTGTAAATTCCATGTTAAAGCAGCGTTTTGGGTAAAATCGGTTTATTTATCGTACGTGTTTGGACTTGTTGTTCTTGATATTATTATTACTTATATCATGATTTAATTACTTCTAGAATGTAAATAATGATTTATATATATAATATATATTCATCATATACATATATATATGATAGATCAATAAATGGAATGAAATACACCGTTCATGGAGACGGTAGGCCGTACGTACGCATGAACGCTGTTTTCGTTTCCTTAATGAATTGAATGAAAATAAGTAGATGAAATACATATATATATATATATATATAAATAAATAAAGTATCATTATTATGTCATATATTTCATTATTATTCATTATATATACTTTATAATCATTCATGAATGGTTAACATGGAGAATAAATCTCATCGCGTCGTGGAGACGGTAGTCCGTACGTACGCACGAGCGATGATATCATTCCCATGATCGTGTAATTGTATTGAAGTGTATGTATAATATTTCAGAATAAATATAACTTTACAATAATCATATATAGTTATTTATTTACACCATTATACCCATCCAAGTAAGGTGGTGGTCAAAAATAGATTACACCACGGTGTGGAGACGGTATTCTGTACGTACACACACGCGGTGATTTCGTTTTCTATAGGATGGATAAAAGGTGAAATAGGGTTGTTTCATATTTATAATAACATATCATTATATAATTAATACTGATATTATTACTTTATAATGAAACAAATAAAGAATAGGAAGTAGAAGAAGAAAGGAACTTGAAAGAGTCGGTAGAAGAGATTACCTCTTCCTCGACGCACCTCCTTTAAACTTCTTCTTAGGGCACTAGAGTTGGTCTTTTTGAGAAGACCAGAACCTCTATGATGTAAATAGAGAGGTTTAGAAGAGGAATTTTCTGGTGTTTTTCGAGCTTCAAGGCTCAAAAGTGTGTGAAAAGAAGAGGGAATGGGCTCCCTTTTTATATGGGAGGAGAGGGGCACCTTAGGAAAACTTAAAATATTATTTTATAATAAAGTCATATTCGGTTTTTAATAGCTCCAAATTGATTTATTTCAAAGCTAAGGTGGGTATGGGTCGAAATCCTCTCAACCAATAGGTTTTATAAAAGTTTAGGTTACTATTTTATCCTTATCATTTAGATTTAACTCTAAGTTAAATAATTTAACTTTTACCGTGTCTTTTTGTTTTCTTACACTATATGGTTAATAAACTTACTATAACAAGACAAAAGAACCCCAAGTGGTTAATTATTAATATATATATATCCTTATCTAAGTCATTTTTCCGAACCTTAGATTTTTAGGAATAAAATAACAATTAATAATATAATGTTTGTTTTATAAACTATTTTATGTCAATTTTGACACTATTTGGTACTTGATTTTTGTGAAAATAATAACAGTATGATTAGTTCAAAAAAATTTAATTAAATCAATACTAACATGTCATATTAGCCTATAAAATTAGTATAATTCATAAAAAGTCTAAAATTACATTTATTTGCGTATTTATAACATCAATTATGTTAATATTTCATTAATAAGGTAATTACTGCATCATCATTGTGTCATAAATAAATTAAATTATTTAATTATAAAATAACATTATGTAGGAAATATTTTTAGCTTTCTAATGAATATTTATAGTCAATTTTATCTTATGTATAACCCTATATTAAAAATGTTTTCGTTATTAAACTTTGATTTTTACTATTTTAATTCTTCTTTAAATAAAATAATAATAAATGTCCTAATCTAATCCAAGTGGACCTAAAGGGTAATATTTTATTCCTAAGGTTTTTTTGGTCGAATTACACTTATCCAATAGAATTATGGCATGTGTTAGGGTAATAATAATATCATTTTTACCCTTAATTACCCTATTTACTTTTAACCGTGGTAAATAAAAGTAAAAAGTTATTATTCACCAAAAATTATTTTTATCTTGTTGAACCACATTTTACTCCTTGATATTAACTGTGTCTCTCGGATTTTTGAAATTCCACTCATATAAGCGGTAGAATTAAGTTTTATATAAATTTTCAAACTCTCCTAGGAGGTGGGTAAAAGACGGTGAAAAGTTCAATAAAATTTTTATATATCTAAAATTATTATAAAATGAATCAAATGAATTACATTTAACTTATATAGGTATTATGTATCAATTTTTACCTAAAATAAATTTAAATAAAATAAATAATTATTTAAATAAAAAGTCGGTTTTTAAATAGTAACCTAGTGTTTTCACTATTCATAAAAAATTGAAAATTTTCATAAAAATACCAAAAATTCACCCTAGGCTAATTTTGATATTCCGAATCTAAAAAATGAAGTCCATTTTGAAAGATAAAATTTATAAAATTTCAAAAAGTGGGTATTACTATTCATAATGGATAATTCATAATAATATTATAATAATATCTTGTTTAGTGAAACTCAGTATTGCGTACTGCACACGCTATCGAGGAAGGTCTTGATTGCCTGTAATGCAAGCCAAGTCAGGGCTACGTGTAGTGAATGATTCGTTTTGTGTTACGTATAACATAATCAAAACTTATTTAATTTATACATTAAACAAAATCTATACTTAATGTTGCGTAGAATAATTTCCACAAAACGAACTTGAAATTGTGTGTAACACGAGCCAAGAATAGTGTTGTGTATACTGCAAGCTAATACGGTGTTTCATATAGGACAAGCTAATATTGATGTAGTGTATAATAGAAGACATCAAAGAAATTAAAAATAATATATCTCATAAAATCTCGGGGTGTTACATTCTACCCCCCTTAAAATGAATTTCGCCCTTGAAATTCATCGGGGTTCTAAATGGTTTAATACTTGAAAGTTTTTTTTCATTAAAACCCACATCGTAAAAAGTAGTACTAAAACTTTATTTTAAAAAGTGAAGTATGAAACATATCGGTTACCCAAATTGACTCATCACTGGGTTTGCATATAGGAGAACATAGGTGAAAATATGGATATGAAAGAGAAACCTAACCATCAAGTTCTGATGGAGAGTGGTAGAGAACTTGACTATGAAAAAGCCAAAAATCACAAAGCCATAAATTTGTGATGATCTAAGGTACCATATGATTCATCAGATATAAGGGCACTAGGAAAAAATTTTTGGTTTTCAAGATCATTTCACTAAAGTTGAATAAATTTTAATTAGAAGAAACACTTTCTGGATTTTGGTACAATATCACCGTTGGTCGTTCCTTGGAAAATTTCCACTTCATCTCTTGAAGAAATGAAGTTGAATTTGTCATTCGTGAAGTGTTAGCAGATCATGTGATAGAATTACAGGTCATTCCATCTGTCTCAAACAAAAGGTTATCAAAAGTTATCAAATATACATAAGTCCATCTATAGTGAGATTAATCATATATGGTTCCTAAAATGGACTTATACTTTATATATCATACTTCTTAATATAATAAAACTAGTTTCTACTAACCAGGGACTTCCTGTACGCCAGTGGTAGGCGATAAAGGCCTGTCGCACTTCAGTTGTGCGTTCGATTCCCACAAGCTTGTCCGACACGACGTGTTATCGCTCATCCTATGGGATGTCCTTTTTCTAAAACTATACTATTATAACATTCCAAAAATAATATTGAAAAACAAGTTTTATCCTTAAATAATACTATCTTATGTCCAACATAATCCATTCCAATCTTTAAGATTATCCAAAATACATCTGTCTAATCTCATAGTATAAAGAAAATGATTACTAGAGAGGTATATACCAAGCATGTGAATACCATCATTTATCTCCCATATATCATAAGATATATCTTATCATGTCAATACCTTAATCATGTATTATTTTGAAACATGAACTACCATAGAACCTTAGCGAAAACATGAATGCTGCCAAAAGTTAACTCATTCCACATACCAAAATCCCAAAATTTCTATATACTTAAACCATGATATCACTTTGTCCTTATATTAGTCATGAGCTCATGAATACTATCAAAATTTCATTTTCTCTTTATCCATTCTTTATGCGCATATCATCTTCTTTCCAAAAATATCTGAATAACCTTTCATGGTTACCAGTACCATTCAACATATACTTTCAAATACTTTAGGAAAAACAATAGTGCAACAATCCTTAGATGTTTCTTTATTCCATTGTACCATTAAATTACCTATACAACATAACTCTTGATAAACATACAATCATTCCACTACCTTCATAAACCATTGACCAAGCTTCAACACTTCTTTCATCTCATATATCATTTGTAGTCTCCTCATCATCATCCACATAAATACTACCGATATGACCATGCTGATTCTCTTCATGAGATTTTCCATTAGGGCATTGGTTTTCATAATGCCCATACATTCAACATTTAAAACATCTAATCATTGTTGATGTCGTAGAAATACCATTATCCTTCTCCATGGTGTTAATTGAACCTTTTCCTTTTCACTTACTAGATTTGTGTCCTTCTTTTCTGCACCCAAAGCATCTTCCAGTTCCTTTGAAACATTCTCCCTGATGCCTCTTCCCACATGATTTACATGAGGGAAATTGAACTTTCTTTCCTCTATGATCATAATGAAACTCCATCTTTCTCTTATTATCTGAGTCGGGAAACTTACCAAAGTTGAGATTATTGATTATATTATGAGATTGATGATTAGGAATAATAAATATATGTGTACTTCCAGATCCAATTTCATTTGGTTTCTCATGAATAATATCATTCCATTTTCCATCATATCCTCTATTATCATGAATCTTCCTGTTTCCATCCATTTTATAAAACCCAAAAATAATAGTGTGAGAGTCCAAAATCATAATCAAGGGGGAGTAACTTCAATATCTAACATCTTAGGTTTAATTCTAATATCATTTCCGCAATTCTAGGACTATAACCTATACTTATACTTACCCTTAGGGACATCCCTAGACATACCTTAGAAATATCTCTAGGGGTTTCACTAAAGTTTTCGCATCCAAGTTTCCAAAGGTTAACTAAACCGAACCTCTGATACCAACTGTAGAGACCCAAAGCTTGATGTACATGGACATTACATTAATTTTGCAGAATAATTAATATATAACAAAAACAAACACCGAAGGACCGTAATAGTTTAGTGTCTTTGGAAACTCAAAACATAATCTTCTAATCGTGGTGAAAGATCTTCAAAATCTCCCATAAAGATCATACCCTTTTGTTTTCTTACCAAAAAACTTTCTTTATATCCTGGGGAAAAGAAAACATATAAAGGGTGAGCTCAAATGCTCAGTAAGGGTAATCATGGAGAAAATAAAAAAAACTGTATACATTTGAACTTAAATACATGAACATATTGTTTAAACATCAAGATCTTCAGCAATGGAAAAAAACATGGTAGTACGTAAGGTATAGATCATAAAGAAACATTAATCCTGATAAAATAGCATAAGAATAAAACATGTAATTGTGGAAACCATTAAGCACATGTTATGATTTTCATAGTAGCCAAGGCATTGCTGCCAAAACCATCTTAGTGGACAAAATCCCTTTCTGAATCGAGTTCACTCCTCGTTTCAGTCCTGTAACACTGAACCAGATTAACTTACCGTTCCAGCCATGTCTATCTCATGAGATATAAATCTTTACCCAATGAATTGGAGGTAGATATATGTCCCACCCATCTCATAATGAAATCATTCTTACTTGTGCCACAACATAAACATAAATCATTCATCATAACCCAAAGAATAAAAATGGTTTTCATAAACATCATCCCATCATAACATAATCCATATAAAACAAATGGATATAGTTTCATCATAAGAAAAGTGAAACCATGTAAATAATAGAGATATTATACTTGAAACATACACATATAATGTCATCTTATATGGAAAATGGTTTTGATAAAACACTTGAAAAGAATTCTTTAGGAAAATATCCTTTCTTCTTAAAAATCATTTTATTTTCACAAAATGCCATGCAATTTTAAAAGAAAATGATTTTGTTGAAAATATTCATGAAATCTTGTAGAGTAAGCTTCATGAAAATAAGGTGTTATAAAACCTTAAAAATCTGTTCATGCCTTATAAGTTAAAAAAACATTCTTCTCGTACTTTTGCTGGAAAAGTCAAAAAGTACCTCGTATGGTAAACAAAAGAAAGATTCCATCCATAACACAAAGTAAAAGTCACAGAAGGGTAAAAAAGAATTTAGACATACATGGAAGAATATTAAACACTTTATGAAAAACATTTTATGGACATAGATGAAAAATATAACCCCAGTAAATAATTGCGTATAATCAATCTCGGATAAAAATTGAGATTGCGAAATTATCCCTTACCTTAGGTCTGATATGCTTCGTACGTATAAGAACCTCATGTATAATGATTTAAATAATGTCATTGACTTATTACAGAATCATATTCATTGTTATTATATCATATATGGTTCACTTATGACTTTATATTACCTGTTCTTTTGTAAATTCCATGTTAAAGCAGCGTTTTGGGTAAAATTGTTTTATTTATCGTACGTGTTTGGACTTGTTGTTCTTGATATTATTATTAATTATATCATGATTTAATTACTTCCATAATTTAAATCACAATTTATATATATAATATATATTCATCATATACATATATATATGATAGATCAATAAATGGAATGAAATACACCGTTCATGGAGACAGTAGGCCGTACGTCTGCATGTACGCTGTTTTCGTTTCCTTATTGAATTGAATGGAATTAAGTAGATGAAATACATATATATATACATAAATAAAATATAATTATTATTTCATATATTTAATTATTATTCATTATATATACTTTATAATCATTCATGAATGGTTAACATGGAGAATGAATCTCATCGCGTCGTGGAGACGATAGTCCGTACGTACGCACGAGCGATGATATCATTCCCATGATCGTAGAATTGTATTGAAGTGTATGTATAATATTTCAGAATAAATATAACTTTAAAATAATAATATATAGTTATTTATTTACACCATTATACCCATCCAATTAAGGTGGTGGTCAAAAACAGATTACACCACTGCGTGGAGAGGGTATTCCGTACGTACACACGCGCGGTGATTTCATTTTACATAGGATGGATAGAAGGTGAAATAGGGTTGTTTCATATTTATAATAACATATAAGTATATAATTAATACTTATATTATTACTTTATAATGAAACAACTAAATTAGAGGAAGTAGAATAAGAAAGAAACTTGAAAGAGTCGGTAGAAGAGATTACCTCTTCCTCGACGCACCTCCTTTAAACTTCTTCTTAGGGAACTAGAGTTGGTTTTTTTAGAAGACCATAACCTATATGATGTAAATAGAGAGTTTTAAAAGAGTAATTGGCAAGGGTTGGCCAAGCTTCAAGGCTCAAAATGGTGTGAAGAGAAGAGGGAAGGGGTGCCCTTTTTATAAGGGAGGAGAGGGGCACCTTAGGAAAACTTAAAATATTATTTTATAATAAAGTCATATTCAGTTTTTAATAGATCCAAATTGATTTATTTCGTAGATAAGGTGGGGATGGGTCGAAATATTCTCAACCAATAGGTTTTAGATAGGTTTAGGTTACTAGTTTATCCTTATCATTTTGATTTAACTCTAAGTTAAATAATTTAACTTTTACCATGTCTTTTTGTTTTCTTACACTATATGGTTAATAAACTTACTATAACAAGACAAAAGAACCCAAAGTGGTTCATTATTAATATATATATATCCTTATCTAAGTCATTTGGATGAACCTTATATTTTTAGGAATAAAATAACAATTAATAATATAATATTTGTTTTAAAAACTATTTTATGTCAATTTTGACACTATTTGGTACTTGATTTTTGTGAAAATCATAACAACATGATTAGTTCGAAAAAAGTTAATTAAATCAATACTAACATGTCATATTAACCTAGAAAATTAGTGTAATTCATAAAAATTCTAAAATTACATTTATTTGGGTATTTATAACATTAATTATGTTAATATTTCATTAATAAGGTAATTACTGCATCATCATTATGTCATAAATAAATTAAATTATTTAATTATAAAATTCCATTATGTAGGAAATATTTTTATATTTCTAATGAATATTTATAGTCGAATTTATCTTATGTATAAACCTATATTAAAAATGTTTTAGTTATTAAACTTTGATTTTAACTATTTTAATTCTTCTTTAAATAAAATAATAATAAATGTCATAATCTATTACAAGTGGAAATAAAGGGTAATATTTTATTCATAAGGTTGTTTTTGGTCGAATTATAGTTATCCAATAGAATTAGGGCATGTGTTAGGGTAATAATAATATCATTTTTACCCTTAATTACCCTATTTACTTTTAACCGTGGTAAATAAAAGTAAAAAGTTACTATTCAGGAAAAATTATTTTTATCTTATTGAACCAAATTTTACTCCTTGATATTAACCATGTCTCTCGGATTTTTGAAATTCCACTCACAGAAGCGGTAAAATTAAGTTTTATGTAAATTTTCAAACTCTCCTAGGAGGTTGGTTAAAGACGGTGAAAAGTTCAATAAAATTTTTATATATCTAAAATTATTATAAAATAGATCAAATGAATTAAATTTAACTTATATAGGTATTATGTATCAATTTTGACCTAAAATAAATTTAAATAAAATAAATAATTATTTAAATAAAAAGTCGGTTTTTAAATAGTAACCCAGTGTTTTCACTATTCATCCAAAATTGAAAGTTTTTATAAAAATACCAAAAATTCACCCTAGGATAATTTCGATATTCCAAATCCAAAAATGAAGTTCATTTTGAAAGATAAAATTTATAAAATTTCAAAAAGTGGGTATTACTATTCATAACGACTAGTTCATAATAGTATTATAATAATAACTTGTTTAGTGAAACTCGGTATTGCATACTACACACGCTATCGAGGAAGGTCTTGATTGCGTATAATGCAAGCCAAGTTAGGGCTGCGTGTAGTGAATGCTCCGTTTGGTGTTGCGTATAACATAATCAAAACTTATTTCATTTATACGTTAAACAAAATCTATACTTAATGTTGCATATAATAATTTCCACAAAATGAACTTGAAATTGTGTGTAATACGAGCCAGGAATAGTGTTGCGTATACTGCAAGCTAATACAGTGTTGCATATAGGACAAGCTAATCTTGGTGTAGTGTATAATAGAAGACATCAATGAAATTAAAAATAATATATCTCATAAAATCTTGTGGTTCTACACTAGGTGGGTCTGCCCAGCCAGGAATGGGTGTGGGCGGGCCTTCCCATCCCATATTTTTCTTGGATGGGGTCAGAATTTCCTGGAATGGGTCTACGTGAGTTTTTCCCGACCCGCACATGCCCTTCTCGGGGTATTCGGGGCTCGAGTATTTTATTTTAATAAAAAATCAATTAAAATAATTAATTTAATTTCAGTTGAAAATAATTAAATTAAATATTATTTTTTGTTTATAAAAATTGTTGTGGTGTAAATTAATTTAATTCAGTGTTTAATTAAATTAATTAATTAATTTAATTTTTTATTTTTAAAATTAAATTAATTAAATGGGACTAAACAACGTAAATATTGGATTAAAAATATGAGTGAATTTTTAATTCTATAAAATGACCTCAAGCTTATTTTAATGCAAGTTTAATTCATTTCTGCATTTATTATTTAATATACGTGAGTTTAATGCATATATGACTGATCATGATCCTGAGACCGTCCAATGCTTGTTTGGTGCATTTAATTTATCTATTTAATTATTGTAATGGTTTTGTAATAATTATTTTTAATTAAGAGGTGATATTCGTGTTATGTCAGAGTCGTTATATGTATAAGGGTCTGCACGCCCATTCTCAGAGTTTTATTATTATACCCCAAGACCCCTTGAATGCGTGAGATTACTATTGTATAATGATGAGACTATGTGTGATGCACTTTGCGCCAAGTGACGGCGACACACCAGACATGAGTTAGATTCATTGGGTGGGAAAACATTACTATTGAAAGCCACACAACTTAAGGTATTACCCCTAGGGTTAAAGGTTGCTCCAGTATTCACTCAACGGATCAAACAATAGTATTGGCTCATGATCATGTCGTCATTTTATTAATTCATGGTTTATTATTGCGATCACATAGAATAATAATAAACAAGCATGCAAGATAAAATGAACATGTGACGCAATGATTTTTTTATTTATTGCATAGTCAGTTGTGAGTGAAATCACATAGTACATGGTTATAAAAATATAAAATTATTTCTTTTGTCACAATAAAAATAATAAAACCCTCAAATATATATTAATTCTTTACTTACTTCTATCAATAAAATTTGGAAAAAAACTGTCTATTTGAGGTGTCGATCATGCCATAACTGAGGGTTCCTCTTACTACTGGGGAGTTCTTATAAGAATTATGGGCCGAATTAACTAAAGTTCTAGTAAGGATTAACCATAGCTAACTTTCTATCATTTTAGAGTCAAGTATTGAGTAAATCATGTTCTGATTTTAGAAGCTGGGACTTCACTCAACAGATCAAGTAACCTCAAGTTAAAGTGGTCATCCAACCAAAATCCTACCATGAACCCTCTAAGTAGTGGCGTAGCCATAGCTTGTAGACTACGAGAGATGGTTTTGGGATCCTTGCCACTAGAATACTCTAGCAACAGAGTATTCTGATTCTAGTATAGAGGGTTCCTATAATTTGATAAAATAGTGGGATACATTAAATTATTTATGTAATTAATCAAAACATCTTAACTGGTAATCATGATAAAAGGTACTAATCTGCTAAAATTTAGTTTTGTAGTAAAATGGTAAGCTATACCACAAGTTTAAAAAATGCAATATTATAATGGAAAAAGTAAATTTCTACACTGGAATGAGTATCCAAGAATAATACGGGTGCTTGTGCATAGTATTATGATATAAGAAACTTAAGGTGACAGTGTCCCCAACACTGTTAAAATACCTCAAGAAGTGATGGTGAAACCGCTTATAGGAGACTAATGTACAAATAATATGATAGTTATATCATTATGATTTCATCAACATCCAGTTTCAGTTGTAGTCGCTACACTAGGACATGGATGATATAACATGAAGTCTCATCTCTGAGAAGTTTTCAAGGAGAAAGAAAAGAAATGATATGAATAAGGTGATGTTACACTGACATGTGTAAATTTAAAGATCGATCATGATATTTAAATTGATCCCTTTATCATATCATTTTCACCCCTTTACTCAAGTTTCATTTTAAGTTATAAAATGAACAAGTATTGAGTAAATACTTCATTACATATCTAGGTAAGGTTCTCCAAGTTAATAATAATTTAAATATAGTTTTATCTTTAATTCTTATAATGAATAAATGAAAAGTCCAAAAGGCAAGTAATTCCAATGGCACATTCGTGAAATCCTTCAATGAATTAGGTATTAACAAAGGTTATTTTCATTGCATATTATAAAATAAAACAATGGATGTTTAAAAGAAATAAATTGAATTAAAGAATCAAGTTACCTACTTCTTCTTCAAAAATATCCATCAATTGTAATGTTTCAGTTTTACTACTTGGGTATTAAATACAATATGTTGGTGACATATGTGTATTATAATATGGTAACCAAGTAAGTATAGAAACCTTACAGGAAGTTAGGTGTATTCTCCAAGTGGATGAGAAAGGGTGATACCTAGGACAATGGTGATAAGTACACGACTTCTTAATTTCCAAGTGAAAAATTCATGTAGAACTATTATTAAGTATAACAAAAACATTAATCTCATGTGTCCTTGGACATAAGGATACATTATTACAGGTTCTGTAATGAATGTTTTATTGGTATTTAATACTCAATCATTAGTTTAGGGATACATGAATCCTTGGCAATGAGTGGTGAATATAAAATGTAAGACTTATACCCATGTGGAAAGATAATTATTTGTCAAGTAAAACTAAAAGTTTATGTCATGAAAAATACCCAGTATGGTATTTTGGCTCAACACAACGAAATTATTTTGGTATTATTGACATCTTTGGTTTAGAAAAAGAAACCTTTAGAAATAAAGCTATGTCCCAAAGCTTTTGGAAATAGTTCAACAAGTGAACGTGAACCATTCCAAGAATAAAATGAAGGTGTATATATACTTCATAAGATTCTTTTAAGTAATTAAGGAATAATAAAGTGAAGTATATTCATGGTCAAAAGATATGATATGCTTCAAGCTAGTATGCTGAAGAATATCTTGATTGTGTAATCATCAATCATGATAATGTAGCATAGAGTAATTTCTAAATGCACATTACCTTATCCACATAATGGAGTTGATGGTAATGAGGAGGATCGATGATGAAGTCTTACATGTTAACATTGATCAATAAAATGCAGCATGGAGTAATTCCTAAATGCACATTTTAAACATTAGAGTATTGATGTAAGTAGTATAAATATTGAAACTTTCAGAAACTTCTATTATATTTCATGACGTGCTTTGAAAATAATGGAACAATCCCATAATAATATGACAACTAAAATGAAAAATGGATATCATACGATTCATAGTATGATGATAAATCCGTTGTGTCATATGGACATGTGTTTGGGTGTGAAGAGTTAGATTGGACATAAACAAACATCCATCAAGTTCAACACATGGTGCATCTATGTAACTATACTAATGGTCTCTTAGGATATTACACGAATCCATAATATAGAAAAGTAGTATCCAAGTGATCAAATACATTTCTATAAGGGTTCACATATCTTTTGAGACAGTGGGAGCTAAATTGACTTGGATTTAGTTAATGCTTCAGATGCACAAATAGTTGGCATAAGAACTAGTTCCACAAGAACATGTGGAACAAAGTATGTTCCAGAGACACATGCTGTGTAGGAAGTATAAAACCATGGCAATGATATTATATTCACTAAGATTGGTGATCTATTATTCAATGTGAATAATATTTCCTACAAGTCAGAACTGTATGGAAAATAGATAAGATTGAAAAGACAAATAAAAATTCAATAATGGATTCCATGTATCAAAATACGAAGGGGCTTATAAATTGAATATCGTGATGGGTATTCAAGTGAGTTGACACATGGATGGTACAAGCATGGTACCAATAATCCATGATTGTTTTGACCAAGTTGTTTTGCATAAATACATTATAATTTTACTTATCACAACTAATTTTATGATCATATTATTTAGCATTGGATGTCATGACCACCAATCATGGATGGTGTCTATATGATGCAACCAAAAAGGGATGGTTTCATCACATAATGCTAATAAAGGTCGAAAGTTATTGAAATATGGTTTAGGATTAAAGTAAGAAACAAGATTATATAATATACATTTGAAACAAATGTTTTCCATGTGTCTACCAGAGGTTAGTGGGATCACCAAGGTTTTCCAAGAAAAGTATGTACGACAGCATATGGAAAACATACATTGGTATTACAGTTTTTTAAGACCAAGATGAAATTTATTCTGTAGTGATTGAATTAAAGTAGAAACCAAATTTTTAGGGAATATGATCTACTGAGGTAAATCTAAAGGTTTTATGGACTTATTAAATCATACATATAGTGACATAGTATTGAAAAATACAAGTTGGAATAATCCAGGAGATGAATTGTTGCTTTTGTCACAAGGCATAATCTCTCCAGTTTGACATGTCCAAGACATATAAGGGGATAAACGTGATGTGTTAAATCCATACGTAGAAGCGATGGATCAATCACATATTCGATGATATGTTCAAGAACCAATATTTCCAAGGTATATTTTATATTAGGAAAATATCAGTTATATCTAATAGCATTGAAAGGAATGTAGTCAAAACAATCTAATTATACTTTGTCAAGTACAAAAGATAAGTACTTGGTAAGTGGAGAAGAAAGGATACTGGTTTTTAGGGATAAAAACTTGTATTCTATAGATAAATGTGATTTACTATCGTAGTTAGGCTAAAGACGATGAGTGAGTCAAGATCATATAAGCTTGTGATAGTCATACCTACAAAGACCAAGTACATTGTAGATTCTGAGGTAGTTAAGAGGCACTTAAATTCAATGATTTTTTCCAATTCTTGAAATCTCACCTAGTAAAGAAAAGATTATAATAATTTAAATTATGATATTCTTACTAGCTAAGATGTCATTTTATGACAGTGGAAAAGTGGGATATACTTGGGATACCATCTCTTGAGAAGTTTTACTCAATGAGACAGGGTCGTAATAGTAGAATTTCCACGCAACGGAACCATGGAGGACCCAATAGCTAAAGCCGTTAATCATTAGAAACATGATGTTCATCATGTGAGTAGCTAACAAGTTTGGTTAGCAAGTTGGATATAGTGCAAGTGGGAGTGTTGAAATAGTGGGTGCCCTATACCCAACTATTTAGTGTTTTTGATTACCATATCCTGTATATAGTTATCTATACATGATGTCATCTTACCATTACAGTGTAGACTTTTCTGTGTCCAATATTGAAATGGTTATGTCTAAAGATTAATTATTGTATCAAAAGGTTATAGTAGATCCTAGGCTATAATGATAACCTCTAGATACTATGACATTAATCTTGAATATTTGTGCTAGGGTCTAGATACATCTTACTGATTGGACACATTAGATGTTTGACTATCAGGTGTTGGGGGATCATAATAATTGAGACTTCTTCTTATGAAGTTCGTACTTGGTGATCTCTAGTAGTGAGATAATGAGTAAAAACCCACCAATAGGAACACCACATGTTTCGGGTGTCATTGGATGTTCCTATCTATGATCATGTGTAATGGTATCTTGAATTGAGATCATTTCTAGTGTATGTCAATTGATCATGTACTTTGATGCAAGACGAAAACCATGATGTTGAAATTGTGGTGAGGTAGTTTGTGTTGGGTGTGTCGTTGATGGAATGACATTGGTTGAATTTTAAAGAAAGGATTTTTCACATCCAGGTTATAGAAGTAATATATCTCAGGCCATGTTGATAAGGATGGTAGTACCTTCATAAGACCATGGCCATGGAAGTTGAGGGTAAGTCCATCCAGTGAGATCAAAAAATAATAAATAAAGAAAAAGGGTGATAACATGTGAGTGTGTCCTACTTTATGATGTATTAATGAAAAAGAGATGATATTACACAGTAAGTGTTCCTAGGTTAGTTTTCACTACTGTGACAATCCTTATATCTTTAGGGGCCATGATGGGTTGCTAGATCCCGCTCTTGGTCTTTGAATATTATTCACTACTGTCAAGATAATGTCCTAGAGGGTCACACACAATATCATATTTGAGAATCTTCCCTATTCAGTTGAATAAGAGATTTGGACATGGTGGGACTCCCCATTGGGGTCTGGTATTTTTCCAAGGTTAAAAGATCACCAATGTAATAAATAAATTCATTCAAGTTATGAATAATGAGTACTTAATTTATCTATTAATTGTATTTATAAGTTTTAAGTAAATACATGAAAAATATTATTTGAAAAAATATTAATATATTCAAGGTTCAATTAATATTTGTGGGAGTACACACCGAGTTAATGGATCAGGTATTATCATGTAATATATTTGTTACAGTTAATTGATAATAAAATGAATAATATTTACAACTCAGTTTAGTAGTAAAAATATTATTTATAGTGTGATTAATTGTTCAGGGGTCGATCTGACATTTTTTGGGTAATTTCATTTCACTTTATAAATAGAGAAGAGGAGTTTTATATACACTATTCACTGCCCCTCTCTCTCCTCCCCTCTCTCCCACATCTTAGAGAGAGAGAGAGGCTCTAGATCGAGGGAGCTTTGATGGAGCTCTCTCTCATGCATCTCAAGCAGAGCGATGTAGTGATTGTCAGAGTATCGAAGGAGTCGTCGTAGCTTTGCACTAGCACCCAGATTACAATGATCGGTGCTCCTATGGATTTCTTTAAGAACGTTTGGAAGATATAGAGGAATTTGACTTCAGTTTTTTTGAGAATTGATTGCTAATGACGAGCAGATGATGTGTGTGACTTCGGACTTAAACCAGGTATTTTACGGTTGCATTTTTTGATTTAAACTCTTCACACATGATCCTCGTCTTAAACCAAGATGCTATTCGCCGTCATCAAAATGATTGCGTCGATCATTGGTGAAGCTTCCGTTGCATGCCCAGTTCCCTCACTTAATACAACCAAGCCCAATTCATCCATCAAGGAGTCCAAATAAACTGATACTTTGAAGGATCAAAATATACTTGAAGTCAAAAGTTTGGTTCTTTAGTTTTCCCATATCTGTAGATTTATTTTTCCAATTTATTCCAAATTTTATGTGGATATATTAAAGATGAGGGAAATGAGTTTTTAGGTATTTTAAAAGTGAATTTGGACACCCAAAAATATGGTCCAAGTGGTTTCTCAAAATCTGGTTGCTCAAATCCACATTCACTTTGCCTATAAAATGGAACCTTGGGAACCCCATTTGAAAGTTCAACCAGGAAAAAATATCTTCCATTTTGGTGACCTAGAAGATTATTCACTTCATCCAAGAAGTTTTGGAGGATACGATTAAGTGATACTTCAATATATTTGGCTTCCCTTCTTTCAATGGAGTTCTAAACTCCTTGTGATAACCCGGAGAGGAATTTATACTCTATTCTTGTTTAATTGATTTATTTACTGGTATGTCATACTCAAATCATATGATCATGTTTGGGGGTACCCATTCATGTGATGTTTCACACACTGTTCACCACTTCTTATTCCCCCTTTATTTTCGGTGTTTGTGCAGTTCATATTGGTCAATTGAACTCTCATAAAAACTAAAATGTCCATGTAATTTCATTTCATGGTAACAAATTGAAATAATATAAAAAAATGGATATTGTATCGAGTTTTTCATGCGTTTCCTTGGTGATTTTCAGTTATGAAGTCAGACACAAATCACCCAATCATCCGCAGTAGTCAGTGAATCATTTCATGTTTCTGACCGAACACTAGGAGGTATCCTAGTATAAAATCAGTAAAATTATGGTTATAGATGTTACAAACTTGGGATTAAAAGATATAAACCCTATCTATTGAAGAGATGAAGTATGAGAATCATGATATTTCCCCAGGTTGATCACACTTAATCTATTCTGTTAATTTTCTCTTTGTTTTATCACTATTATTTTTCTATTGAATTCTTAAATCATCAAACACCAAGTTTTCTAAAATCCCACTCCCCTTTTATTTTCATAATATTTATTTTCTAAAATAAATTATCTAAGGCTCCATCTAGAGACAAATTGTGTTCCTTCAATACTGAATAAATTCTAGTAAAAACTAAACTTCTAATTTGACGTGCTAGGCAACGCGATCAATAGAATCACAGAAGAAAGACTCATAAGAGATTTTACCTAAATCATATTTAAGGGAACTATATGGGTTCACAAGGAATCATCACCATCAGAACTAGTCACAATAACATTATATTGGGCTCCCCTATACTGTGATGTATTCCTCTCAGAATAAGATCTCTTAATGTGATTGGTTTAACACATAAATAACACTTAAAGGTACTATATTGGATTCCATCACTCTTCTACTTACCACCATTTTTTTACTTGACCACTCACTTTCATTAATTAACCTTTTAAATTATTCTAACCAAAGTCTTTATCATGTTTAATTATTCTACTTTTAACTGGATTTCAAAAGTAGTAGGTTCATAGGCAACCTCCTACAACACTTTATCATACAGGAATAACAAAAAAATAATGTGGGAAAACATACATTGCAGTTATATTTTTCATTAAAATATGTAAATTATCTACAATATATAAAGGAAAAGTAGTGAAAACACCTTAATTATCCATAAATTAAAATCATTTTTACCATCAAATTTCTCAACTTCAAACTTCATAGATTCCACTATTAAACTCAATAATATACTTGATACCAACTGTTGAGGGGATTTAACTATGAAACATGGTATGAACACTGAAACTGAGGTGTTTTATATTAGGTTTAAAAATTTATTTTATTAAGGAAAATAAAAAAAATATTGAAGAGAAATCATGGAGACCAATTCAAGTTGCGCATCAAAAATCAACAGAAAGTGCGAACAAGTAAAGAACACAAAGGATTTATATGTTTCCGACCACATTGGTCTTATGTTCATTATAATTATACCACCCCCATAGATCATTATTATTCAAAAAAAAATCAATCTATAATAGATGATGAGAAAGAAAGAAATAAAACAAAATCAAATAAACCGTATGAGGAGAAGTCATCGTTAAACTAGGTGGCATAGATGAGCCGTTCCATTATAAGTTAACACCCACTACTATGAGGCCCATGATGGTCTTTAGTGGGAGATTAATTCTGGGGGGGGGGTAAATTAGGGTATGGAACTCATTTTAATTCAAACCAATTATTCCTTAAACTCTCACTACCCAAAATGAGATTGAACTCAATATTAATATAGTTACTCTTATGTTCTTCTTTCAATGATGATATGATTTTTATTTCACTTATATTTACCATAATATAATTATATCAATGATAAATTAAACCAAAAATGGATTTATTTATTATATAAATTAAGTAAAGCACGCACACAAGAAATAATAATTTTACTTGGTTCACTAGAATTGGGATAATCCATAGAGAATACAATGATAATGTTCCAAAATACCAAAATCCATTGAATTAATTTGAGTGGTGGGTTTAGGTTTGGGAACTCCAAGATTGGGGTCAATACCTTTAAAATGATTTAGGGTTTATTCACTGCACACACAATGGTCACTCCTTCCCTCCTCTCCTTTGATCACTACTCAAGAAGGAACTATACTTTGGTGCACACACACACACACATGAACCAATGCATGATGTAACTATCTCTATATTGCACCAAGTATGGGTGGGTAATCATTGATCTTCAAACTAATATTTCACACATGAAATGTATAATTATTCATAAAAAAAACTTCAATTTTCCTAATAAACTTCAATTCATATTCAAGGAATGAAATCTTCCTTTGAAAAGGTCTTCAATGAGTTCCGAATCACTTTCTGTATTGTTCACTTATTATGAATGTTTAATAGTCACTTTCACACAACTTTCATTCACATAATTATATCTATGTAAATCCATATCCAAGAACTTATTCAATTAGTTCATTCAAACAATTCTATCCTTCTCATAAAACAAATATTTTTGTAAAAAATATGTTGATAGAACTTAGTTGTTTGCACAAGCCCCTCATGGAATGTAGTGGTTCACATCACCCTTTCACAAAACTTCATATTTGGAGAAATCATAGAATTTATCTCTCACAAAATATTCTTTAGATAACTCCTCTCTCTATTTATGTGCTAATAATTTCTTCATGGATCAAGTATTTATAAAAAATCAGGCCTTTTATACGTCGCAAAATCTTTCAGATTAATTTACTTCGCACAACCTTTATATGGACATCACCATATTTACATGATGCCTTTGTTTTTCTAATGTATATGGATTAATAAAACCTCAAATTTCCATTATTATTCACATTACTTTGCATGAATATAGTTTATTTTCTAAAATTTTATGAGCAATTTCCTAAACATCTTCAAACTTATCAAGAACCACTCCTTGGTTTATGTGTGATGATCAACGATGTTTCATGGAGGTGAATAGAGTCTGGTCCTATCTTGGTGGTGGTGAAATTTTATGTTCTCTAATCTAGTTTTATAAAGGTTTTGTGACCCCTGATGTATCCTCTCCACCACCACTGATGACTTAGAGAAGCTAGTTTTGGAATAGCATGTTTGTTCCTATTAGTGTGGTGGTTCAGTGGTGATGGAGTCAATCACGATGAGCGGTAGTGATGGAGACTATGATTGACCTCGGGTGATGAAACATCAGTTATTGCGAGTTATATGGATTGAGGAAAGACTAACCTATCATCCTTGATATTCCCATAAAATGTTTTCTATCTTGGCATTTTTTTTGAAATTTTTAGTTTGATGTTTGAATTTTAGTTTTGTGGATATTTTCGTATTTGTGGATGTTGATGTTTGTATTTGATTGGTTGGCCTGATATCCAATTTTTTCATGTAAGGGTTCCCATTAAACCCCAAAATGGGTTTCTTCTAAAATAAAAAATAGGATTATAGGAGTTGAATTTAGAAAGGTCTTCACACTCCTAGAACTTTGTCACAAAAATTGCATGATACATCTCTGTCTTGACACTCTTTTATCTTGGACCAATTTTTATATGTTTCCACTTAATGAAGTCATGACAAAGTAAAATACTTAATTTTTGACTCACTACAATATGATGCTCTAGTCTTCATGTAACATTTATAGTAATTCCATATTCACATCTTTCATTTTACACCTCTATCTATAACTAGCAATGAGCTCAATTCCAAGTGTTCCACAATTTCTAGCTTCAATAGGAAATACAACACCTCGAATAATAGCTAACATGATGAGAATTTTTTTAATATAATCTAACTCACTATATCATGGTAAATAAAAAATCCAACATATAGTATAAACACTCCTCATATTCAATAATAACCCAATTGTATTTGTTTTCAACAATATTATGAATCCAAAACTCTTTCACATCATAATGAATATCCATTAGGATATCACTGATTATTCCTTTTTTGTACAAAGTAAGATACTTCCATTTCCTTTTTGGGGTGGACAGATTCATGATGCTTCATACTCCCCCTTTTTGGGATGTGTAGATTCATGGATTCATAATACTTTCTTCTCCCCCTTTGACATCAAATCCAAATAAACCCCCCACAATAATGAAAAATGTAGAAAATTTGAAAAATCCATTACATTGGATGACAAGGGTTTCTCATTAAATTCCATTATCATTATCCCCCTGTCTAGTGATGTCAAACATAACTATTCCTCCTAATCTTTGATACCACATAGACCATGTGATATTTCAAGGTTTTTTTCCTTAATCAATGATGTTCATAGGGGTATCCCTAATAGATTTTCTCACCCTCTTTCAATATAACCCACAAATCAGATTTAGAGAGACCAATCCCCCCATATGATATGAAACTCATATAAATTTTAAAATTATATTAATCATGTAGGTCTTGAACTTAAATTATCCCCTATGTCATTTATTTCTATTTAACTATAGGTTTGATAAATCTCTCAAGCTAAAAATCATCTTTAAACTATACCTACATTCTCAAAGATTTTTAGTGGGTTAACATTGAAGGTTTAAGGGTGTAGATAAAGTAGTTGTACCAATTCCCAATAATGTTTTTCATCAGTTTCAATGGATAAAATTTAGATAACTTGATGAAGAAACCCAAAAATCTTCATAAAAATGATCTTTTAATTTAAAACCAATAATTTCTTCAACTTGGTAATTATTCATGTTTCTTGATCAATCCAGTTACCTCTCTCATTGTTTCATCATTATTGTGAAGAATTCAAACTATAATTCCTCTAGTGGTATCCATACATAATCCAAAAAACTTATAACATCACCATTGGTATTCCTGGTTCCATTTCAAAGGAACTGAATGCATTGCATCATTCACCATTGATTTCAAAAAAACCATATCTTGTTTTTTAATTATTGAGAGGGAGGAAGATTATTATTCTCCCCATTCTTTAGAGAGTTTTAGAGATATTCGATCATTATTTAATGAAATCGATTATGAGAATTTGTTTCACACATAAATTATTTCGCTTCAAAATAATATAAATTAGATTATATACTTAGGGTTAAATAATTAGCAATTTATCAAATTACCTTCACTTATTTTTTTAATCTAAGTAAAACCCACATAAAATAATAATATTATATTCTATTCTATTTAAATGTGCTAAAATCACTAATTAATTTATCATTTCCATTTGATCATTTTAACTCGGCCCACCAGTCCTAGTATTTATCAGAACCTCAGTAGTAGATATTTGAATAAAAAAATATCATTCTATTATTCATTCATTAAATAAATAAATATTATATTTACCAAACATTAAAATAAATATTTATTTTAATATTCACGTAACTAAATAAATATCTATATTAAATGTTTATTTATTAACCTATGAATAATAAACAAGTGATAAATAGATTTTATATTCACTAACTCACAATTAATATTTATTTAATATTCAACTCACATATATTCGAAACTCAAATAACTAGTGATTGAATTTATATGATAAACATAACTTGAATAATTATTATTCCATAAATTGAGAATAATATTTATTCCTAATATTAAATTCAAATATAATTTAATTGATATTTTGGATACACTTAGTGTGTAACCCTCTAAACCTATTTCTTAGTGACATTAGATAAACTTGTCTAAAGTATAATATCAATGTATAAAAACACATCAATTCACCCATATAGAAATAAGTTACTATCCCAACAAAAACAACCTCATATGAATGCATACCATGTAATATAATATTCTTTTCTTAATATCTCATCAAGAAGGTTACATACTTGTGTCATCAAATTATATGTTTGATTTATCTTTCTTTGACTCTCTAAAATAAACTTGTCTTTGAATTACCATGACCATGGATTTAATCAGATAGTTCCATTTCAATCAAAGGGACAGAGATATCATTTTCTCTTAACTTGGAAAGGAAAAATACTTTCCTAAATTATTCAATTAAATTCATATCACTTATGATGCACCTAACATATCCTTCCTCACTATGAGCATATTTCATCATGGTTTTTTTCAATACATAAAAGTATATGATTCATGACATGAACTAATAATAATATCAAGTATAAGGACCAATACAAATGACTATAGATTCCCACAAATAGAAATATCCAATGACACATATAACATGTGGAATTATCATTGGCGAGTCTGTCCTCATAACCTTCATTCTTGGAGATCACTAAGTGTGGACTTGATGATAAGAAGTCTCAATGTCTTATGATCACCAAATTTTTGATAACCAAACATCACCTATTTCATGTTAGATAGATGTTTTCTAGACCATAATACATATGTTTAAGAATATTTTCATGACATTTCAAGGTTCTCATTATAAAAGAAAAATATTACAACCTTTCCATCCATCCAATGGCCCGAAGGCCTTCATTTTTTTTATTGATTTTGATAATACACCTTTCAAGGGGTGAGGTGGAACCCTTACAAGACCCATAGGTGTAAGTATTACATGGACCATAGGCCTTATAATAATTCATTTCTCATAGGATTCAAACATTACATACAACCCAGATTAACTACTTGGAACTGCTCCTCCCCAGTATCTTCATCGTAAAATCAGCTCTCCACCTTCGTATGGATGTTCGGCTAGGATATCTCATGCATGTATAGGATTGTCCCTTTGGAAGGTTCCATACCCTCTCATTCTTTCAATCCGTGTAGCTTCTGCTATGGTGAAAGCTCCTTGCTCATCCTCCTATAGAGCTTGTTCCTTGTAGGTTGTCTGGTTTGCATCTGCACTTAAGGTGGCCCGAAGGCCTTGAAGTGGCCCTAAGGCCTTACTGGCCTAAAGGATTGGGTGGCCTGAAGGCCTTAATCATGTGATAAGATATTTATTAATATTATGGTAATTTAAAGTAAAAAATTAGTTGGTTCTAGCGCACCAACTCAAATATACTCCCACTTGCACTTGAGTCAACTGCTAACTAACAACTTGTTAGATCTCACATGATAAACATGATTATGATAAGGTATGGCTATATATTTTGGGAATTCCAAATTCTCTTGTGGTTATTCTTATTTCTACGACTTTAATACTTTGAGAAAATACCTTAAGAAGTAACATCATAGAGTATCAACCTTTTTTCCTCTATCATAATATTTAAATCTTGGATAATACCATAGTCATAAGTTTATCATAATGTATATATTATAATTACACATTACTATATCTATATAAATCTAAAATTTGGAATAAATAATTACTAAACTACTTTTTAAGCTATATCAAAAGCCGCATCACACTCAGTCTTTGTAGACATAGAAACCACTAGTTGTAATAAGTATCTCTTGCTTATTACCTTAGCATTACTACAATGCTAGATAAAATTGATCTAAAGTAAGACTAGTTTTTATACCCCTTTAAAACTACTATTATCATTCCTCCAAATAACCCAATACTTATCCATTTTAATTTATCTTTGATAAATTTTAATCCCTTTAAGTGTATGTGATAGCTCATACCTTTAATTGTATAGAATATTATTCACTATGATAATCTCCTCATGTGATTTCACACATAAACTTGGATAGATTTCATGCCATGTGACATAAGAAATAATTCTCTCTTGAATTATTCCATTTTTTATTTTTCAACACCTTATCAAAAAATGAACTATGACTAGATCTAAGCAAACACATAGATTTATTTCATAAGATCTTATTCCCTAGAACCTAGTTAATTGATATATATATATATATAAGGTGATTGGGGGTAAAATTACATTCAAATAGACACACACACATTGCACACACACATTCCATAAAGAAATATCATAACCCCCAAGGGATAATCCACACAAGCAGCCGCTTTATCACATTTTAGATTTTGGACCAAAGTCCCAGTGTGCATGATTCCCATTACATTGCCTAAAGGACCTTAGTAAATGGTATGTAGTACCACTATTGGATGGATCTAATGCCATGCCTGTATCATGCTTGCATCACTACCTGCGCACTTCAGGCCTGTGTCACTACCCCCTTGATGGCCCAAAAGGCCCAGTGGTCCGAAGGCCATATTTTGTAGCCTAGAAGCCCATTCGGGGTAAATAGTATTGTTTCTAAAGTACATCACTACTATAATTTCTATAGTACCAAAACTTATATAGTGATACAATTCCACTTGAGTGCTTGTTATAATACTTCTACAGTGCCTGTAGATATTTTCTCTCACCCGGATTTGAACTTGGGTCCGATACATGATTACGGGGAGCCTTGGAGAAAATTTCTTTAGTGTTAATTAACTATAATACTAAAAATATATTTTCTATATGTTTTCAATATATATTTGACTTGTAAAACTATAACACTCCCACTAAACTTTTGTAGACACATGAAATATTTTCATTATTTGGTGTCACAAACCCTTCTATTTGCGTTATATAGACATATTTTTCAAGGTTTATCTAGTTTTGACATCCAATTTCATAATATAATGTCCATATAAAGTTTTTATGACAATTATAATTTTAATAGATTTAGAATAAAAATTAGTATAAAATTTTCATCATTTAATACATCTAAACATCACTTGGAACCTTTAATAATCAATTGAACCTTATTAGTAACATCCTGTACCATCAATTTCTAGTTTCTTATTGAATACAGACCAAAAAATTTACATAAGTTAAAGAAACTACCAAAATATGAAACTGGTTATTGGTACATGAAATCCATATCTAAATTCATATGAATTTTCAAATCTTATCCTATTTCTATTATCGATTCCTTGTGGGATTTATTATTATTATCTAATAATATATCACCTATCATGGTGAATATAAAACCACCTCTTTGGTTTTTAATTTTCTATAGAGTATGTGTCTATATAAAAAGTCCTCATACTAAGTCCTGTGGAGCTCAGTGTTCCTATGAAAAACCATGTGATTGTGGGTGTTATATTTTTTTTCAACTAATAAAGTATGTGCAAGCTATTGATTTAGTGAAAAATGGAAGTAGTAAAATATTGAGAAATTATTAGAGTTATCAAGTATGAAATTGAAGAAGGTTGAGTATATTTGAAGATTAAGAAGTGTATGTGTGTAACACCTCGAAATTTTATGAAAAATATTCTTTTTAATTTCACTAATGTCTTGTGTTGTACGCTACACAAAAATAAGCTTGCACAACACGCATCCTTGACTTGCCTTGTATTACACGCAATCGCGACCTTCCTCGATAGCGTGTGTAGTACGCAATACCGAATTTCACTAAACAACGATATGCTATTAAAATATTATTAAAACTAGCCGTTATGAATAGTAATAACCAACTTTTAAAATTTTAGAAATTTTATCTCTCAAAATGGACTTCATTTTTGGATTCGGAGTATCGAATTTAGCCTAAGGTGAAATTTTGGTACTTTTCGGATAACTTTCATATTCTGATGAATAGTGAAAATTACTAAATTTTAATTAAAAACAACTTTTTTAACCGAAATAATTAATAGTGATAAATTATTAATTTGAGTGGTTCTAAAGTATATTTAGAATATATTATTACAATTCAATACAATGTTGGTCATTGGATGTAATTTCACATTTACACCAGACATAAACAAGTGTTATTATCTCTTAAAAACACGCTATTTGTTGTGACAATTAATTATAAAATTAATTAATGCAACTTATATGTTGGGAATTTTGTAAAATAGAAATCATTTTTGAATTCGGAATATCAATTATAGCTTAGGGTGAAATTTTGGCATTTTTCTGAAAAACTTCAATTTTTGATGAATAGTGAAACTACTAAGTGGTAGTTAAAAAAAATTATTTTTCATAAATATTAATTTTACCGCTTCTGTGAATGGAATTTCAAAAATCCGAGAGACACGGTTGATGTCAGTAAGTAAAATGTGGTTCAATGAGATGAAAATAATTTTTGGTGAATAATAACTTTTTACTTTTATTTACCACGGTTAAAAGTAAATAGGGTAATTAAGGGTAAAAATGGTATTAATATTACCCTAACAAATGTCCTAATCCTATTGGAAAAGTGTATCTCGTCCAGAAACAACCTTAAGTGTTAAATATTATCATTTAGGCCCACTTGGATTAGATTAGGACATTTATTATTATTTAATTCAAAGAAGAGTTAAAAGAGTTAAAATCAAAGTTTATTTACTAAAACATGTTTAATATAGGGTTATACATAATATAATTTCGACTATAAATATTCATTATAAATATAAAAATATTTCCTACATAATGGTATTTTATTTGTAATTTTTATACTTTAAATAATTTAATTTATTTATGACACAATGATGATGCAGTAATTACCTTTTTAAGAAAATATTAACGTAATTGATGTTATAAATGACCAAATAAATGTAATTTGAGACTTTTTATGACTTAAACTAATTTTATAGGTTAATATGACATGTTATTGTTGATTTAAGTAACTTGTTTCGAACTTATCATTCTGTTAGAAATTTCATAAAAATCATGTACCAAATAGTGTCAAAATTGACATAAATTAGTTTTTAAAACAAATATTATATTATTAATTGTTATTTAATTCCTAAAAATCTAAGGTTCGGCCAAATGAATTATATAAAGAGATATATATTAATAATAAACAACTTGGGGTTCGTTTGGCTTCATATAGTAAGTTTATTAACCATATAGTGTAAGAAAACAAAAAGACACGGTAAAAGTTAAATTATTTAACTTAGAGCTAAATCTAATTGATAAGGTTAAAATAATAACCTAAACTTGTCTAAATCCTATTGGATGAGAGGATTTCGACCCATCCCCACTTTATCTTCGAAATAAGACCATTTGTAACCATTATAAACCGAATTTGACCTTAATATAAAATAATATTTTGAGATTTTCCTAAGATGCCCCTCTCCTCCCTTATAAAAGGGCACCTCCTCCCTATCCTCCTCACACCAATTTGAGCATTCAATCTCGGCCAACCCCTGACAAAATCTATTCTCCACTTTCCTAGTATCATCCTAGAGGTCCTGGTATTCTTTAAAGACCAATTTTAGTGCCCTAAAAGGAGGTCTCAAAGAAGCACTTCAAAGAAGAGGTAATATCCATTACCGATCCTTTCCAATTTCTTTCTTCTTCAACTTCTTCTTCTTTAGTTGTTTCATTATGAAGTAATAACATCAGTATCACTAATATACTGATATGTTATTATAATTATGAAACAACCATATTTAACCATCTATCCATCCTACGGAAAATGAAATCACCGCGCATGCGTACGTACGGAATACCGTCTCCACGACGCGATGAGATTCATTCTCAATGATTAACCATTCATGAATGATTATAAAGTATATATAATAA
The DNA here is from genome assembly GCA_963277665.1 of Viscum album. Lineage (NCBI taxonomy): Eukaryota > Viridiplantae > Streptophyta > Magnoliopsida > Santalales > Viscaceae > Viscum > Viscum album. Next base: position 1,615,435,023 of record OY728136.1, on the reverse strand, counting down.
GTACTAATGAAATATATGACATAATAATTATACTTTATTTATGTATATTTATATGTATGTCATCTACTTAATTACATTCAATTCAATAAGGAAACGAAAACAGCGTTCATGCGTACGTACGGACTACCGTCTCCATGAACGGTGTATTTCATTCCATTTATCGATATTATATATATATATATATATATATTCTGAATATATATTATATATAAATCATGTTTTAAATTCTGGATATAAGTAATCATGATCCAAGTAATCATATTAATAATTAAAAGTTAAAAACACGAACGACAAATGAGACGATTTTACCCAAAACGCTACTTTAACATGAATTTACAAAAGAACGGGTAATATAAAGTCATAAGTGGACCATATATGATATAATAACAATGAATATGATTCTGTAATAAGTAAATAACATTATTTAAATTATTATACAGGAGTTTCGGACACTTACGAAGCAAATCGGACCTAAGGTAAGGGAACATCTCACAATCTCAATTTTTATCCGAGATTGTTTATACTTTGAAATTTACTGGGGTGTATTTTATCATCCAAATCCATGTTTCCTCAATATTTAATATTATTTCCATCCACCTAAAATTATTTAAATCCAATTTTACCCTTCGGTGAGTTTTTAGTAAAAGATATGAAAGGAATCTTTTGTCGTTTTTTGTACGAGGTACTTTTTGACTTTTCTGACAAAAGTACGAGAAGAATGTTTTTTTAACTTATACGGAATGAATGGATTTTTAAAACATTATTTCCAAGAATCATCCTTTACAAGTTTTTGAGTTTATTTTTAATCAAATTCTTTTAGTTTATAATTGTACGACATGTTAAGAAAGGAAAAGTGTTTTTGAAGAAGAAATGATATTTTCATCAAGAATGGAGTTCAAGTGTTTTATCAAAATTATTTTCCATCTAAGATAATAAAGGGTTCTATTTTTATCCCTATTATTACATTGATTTGATTATGTTGTGATGGAATTATTTTTATGAATTCCTTTATCTTATATGAATTGTTTTATGATGTTATGATGTTTAAGATTCCCATTTGTATTACATGGGTTATGCAATGATGTATGATTTATGATTTTGTGGCACACATAAGAATGGTATCATTATGAGATGGGTGGGACCTATATCTCCCTCCAATGAATTGGGTAAAAATTTTATATCTCATGAGATAGACATGGCTGGAATGGTAGGTTATACCGGTTCAGTGAAACAGGACTGAAACGAGGGTGACTCGGTTCAGAAAGGGACTTTGTCCACTAAGATAGTCTTGGCAATGAGTCTTGACTAACAAGAAATGATTCTCTATGATTATGTGTGTATGAAAAAAAGTTTCATGTTTTAAGTTATGATTATTGGGATTTCATTTCACTACTATGATTTATCCCATGTTATGAAATTATGCTCTCTTTTGCATGTTAAGATTTCCAAAAGTTATGTTCTTATGAATATGATGTGATTGATTTTTCTTTTGTTTACCCTTACTGAGCATTTGAGCTCACCCTTTTATGTTTTCTTTTCCCCAGGATATAAAGAAATGTTTTAGGTAAAAAAGGGGAAGATCTTTATGGGAGATATTGAAGATCTTTCACCACGATTAGAAGATTACGTTCCGTGTTTCCAAAGACACTAAACTATTACGATCCTTGTGTGGGTGTTTTTTTTGTTATGTACTAAGTATTCTGAAAATGTAATGTAATGTCCATGTACGTCAGGCTTCGGGTCTCTACAGTTGGTATCAGAGGAATGGTTTAGTCAACCTTTGGAAACTAGGATGCGAAAGCGTTAGTGAGATCCCTAGAGATATTTCTAAGGTATGTCTAGAGATGTACCTAAGGATAAGTATACGTATAAGATACAATCCTAGAACTACGGTAACGATCTTATAATTGAACCTAAGATGTTAGATATTAAGGGTACTCCCCCTTTACTATGTTGTTTTCCCAAGCATGATTTTTTCCTCTCACAAGATTCTTTTTGTGTTTTAGTTAATGGAGGGAACCAGAAGGAATTCGGTTAACATTGAATCCATTGGAAAAATTGATGACTATGAGCAAAAAAATTGTGTAATTCCTAGAGAGAAAGATCTTGTGATTATGCCAAATCAGTCATCGCGATATATGATTAACAAGGTGAAATTTAGTGGTATGCCTAATTCATCAAAGAAGAGGAAGATAAACTATTATGCATGTTCGCATGTTGAGGAGCATAAAGAAAGGAAGATTGAGATTTCTAAAGAAGGGAAGAAGAACCTTGAGGAATACCTCAAATGGAGGGACCGATGTTATCTGTGTGGAGAAAAGGGTCATAGAGTGACAGACTGTTATGGAGTTCATTGTCTTATTTGTGGAGAACATGGGCATTACCCAACTCAATGCCCTGACCTAAAAAGTTACTTCTAAATCAAGGAAGTACTTCTTCTAGGACAATCATTGAAGTGGATGGACTGAAGTGTTTATGTATTGGTATTCATGAATAATGTTGTTGAGGTACTTTTATGGTGTATTGAAATATTTATGTATTGGTCTATTGTGGTCTTCAATAATTTTAAGGTACCGGTAACCATGAAAAGTGATTCAAATATTTTGGAAAGTAGATAATATGCCCATAATGAAGGGATAAGGAGAAAATGAAATGTTTGATAGTATTCATGAGCTCATGATTGATATAAGGAATAAGTGATATCATGGTTTGAGTATATAGAATTTTGAGGATTTTGGTATGTGGAAGGTGTTAACTTTTAACTGCATTCATGTTTTCACTAAGTTATTCAAGATAATACATGATTAAGGACTTTGAATATTTGGAATGTGACCAAAAAAACATATCTTATGATATATGGGGATCGACAATGGTGTTAAATCTTTGGTAATCGTTTTCACTATGTTATAAGAGTGGACTGCAGTATTATGGATAAGCCTAAAGATTGGAATGGATTATGTTAGACATAAGTTAGTATTGTTTAAGGATAGAAGTTTTTTTTGATATTATTGATGGGATGTTATAGTAATATAGTTTTAGAAAAAGGACAACCTGCAGGACGGGCGACAACCCATCGCATCGGACAAGGCTGTGGAAATCGAACCCACAATCGAAGTGCGACTGGACTTTATCGCCTACCACTGGTCTACAGGAAGTCCCTGTTTAGTAGGAACTAGTTTTATTATATTAAGCAGTATGATATATGAAGTATAAGTCCATTTTAGGAACCATATATGATTAATATCACTATAGATCGACTTATGTATATAATTTTTGCTAACCTTTTGTTTGAGACAGATGGAATGACCTGTCATTCTATCACATGATCTGCTAACACTTCACGAATAACAAATTCAACTTCATTTATTTAAGAGATGAAGTGGAAATTGTTCAAGGCACGAACAACAGTGAGATTGTACCAAAATGAAGTAAGTATTTATTCTAATTCAAATTTTCAACTTTCGGGAAATGATCTTGAAAACCAAAAATGTTGTCCTAGTGATCTTATACCTGATGAATCAGATGGTACCTTATATCATCACAAATCTATGGATTTGTGATTACTGGCTTTTCCATAGCCATGTTCTCTACCACTCTCCATCAGAACATGATGGTTAGATTTCTCTTCCATATCCATATTTTCACCTATGTAGAAACCCAATGATTAGTTTATTTGGGTAATAATTACGTTTCATACCTTTGTTTTTAAAGATTGGTTTTGGTATTCCTTTTTACGATGTGGGTTTCTATTAGAGAAACTTTCGAATAGTAAACCATTTATAACCCCAACGAATTTCGAGGGCGAAATTCATTTTAAGGGGGGTAGAATGTAACACCCCGAAATTTTATGAAAAATATTCTTTTTAATTTCACTAATGTCTTGTGTTGTACGCTACACCAAAAGGAGCTTGCACAACACGCATCCTTGACTTGCCTTGTATTACATGCAATCGCGACCTTCCTCGATAGCGTGTGTAGTACGCAATACCGAGTTTCACTAAACAACGATATGCTATTAAAATATTATTAAAACAGCCGTTATGAATAGTAATAACCACCTTTTAAAATTTTAGAAATTTTATCTCTCAAAATGGACTTCATTTTTGGATTCGGAGTATCGAATTTAGCCTAAGGTGAACTTTTGGTACTTTTCGGATAACTTTCATATTCTGATTAATAGTGAAAATTACTAAATTTTAATTAAAAACAACTTTTTTAATCGAAATAATTAATAGTGATAAATTATTAATTTGAGTGGTTTTAAAGTATATTTAGAATATATTTTTACAATTCAATACAATGTTGGTCATTGGATGTAATTTCACATTTACACCAGACATAAACAAGTGTTATTATCTCTTAAAAACACGCTATTTGTTGTGACAATTAATTATAAAATTAATTAATGCAACTTATATGTTAGGAATTTTTTAAAATAGAAATCATTTTTGAATTCAGAATATCAATTATAGCTTAGGGTGAAATTTTGGCATTTTTCTGAAAAACTTCAATTTTTGATGAATAGTGAAACTACTAAGTGGTAGTTAAAAAAAATTATTTTTCATAAATCTTAATTTTACCACTTCTGTGAATGGAATTTCAAAAATCCGAGAGACACAGTTGATGTCATTAAGTAAAATGTGGTTCAATGAGATGAAAATAAATTTTGGTGAATAGTAACTTTTTACTTTTATTTACCACGGTTAAAAGTAAATAGGGTAATTAAGGGTAAAAATGATATTAATATTACCCTAACACATGTCCTAATCCTATTGGACAAGTGTATCTCGGCCAAAAACAACCTTAAGTGTAAAATATTATCATTTAGGCCCACTTGGATTAGATTAGGACATTTATTATTATTTAATTCAAAGAAGAGTTAAAAGAGTTAAAATAAAAGTTTATTTACTAAAACATTTTTAATATAGGGTTATACATAATATAATTTCGACTATAAATATTCATTAGAAAACTAAAAAGATTTCCTAAATAATGGTATTTTATTTGTAATTTTTATACTTTAAATAATCTAATTTATTTGTGACACAACGATGATGCAGTAATTACCTTTTTAAGAAAATATTAACGTAATTGATGTTATAAATGCCCAAATAATTGTAATTTGAGACTTTTTATGACTTAAACTAATTTTCTAGGTTAATATGACATGTTATTGTTGATTTAAGTAACTTGGTTTGAACTTATCATTCTGTTAGAAATTTCATAAAAATCATGTACCAAATAGTGTCAAAATTGACATAAATTAGTTTTTAAAACAAATATTATACTATTAATTGTTATTTAATTCCTAAAAATCTAAGGTTCGGCCAAATGACTTAGATAAGGATATATATATTAATAATAAACAACTTGGGGTTCGTTTGGCTTCATATAGTAAGTTTATTAACCATATAGTGTAAGAAAACAAAAAGACACGGTAAAAGTTAAATTATTTAACTTAGAGTTAAATCTAATTGATAAGGTTAAAATAATAACCTAAACTTGTCTAAATCCTATTGTATGAGAGGATTTAGACCCATACCCACTTTATCTTCGAAATAATACCATTTGGAACCATTATAAACCGAATTTGACCTTAATATAAAATAATATTTTGAGATTTTCCTAAGATGCCCCTCTCCTCCCTTATAAAAGGGCACCTCCTCCCTCTCCTCCTCACACCAATTTTAGCATTCAAGCTCGTCCAACCCCTGCCAAAATCTCTTCTCCACTTCCCTAGTATCATCCTAGAGGTACTGGTCTTCTTTAAAGACCAATTTTAGTGCCCTAAAAGGAGGTCTCAAAGAAGCACTTCAAAGAAGAGGTAATATCCATTACCGATCCTTTCCAATTTCTTTCTTCTTCAACTTCTTCTTCTTTAGTTGTTTCATTATGAAGTAATAACATAAGTATCACTCATATACTGATATGTTATTATAATTATGAAACAACCCTATTTAACCATCTATCCATCCTACGGAAAATGAAATCACCGCGCGTGCGTACGTACGGAATACCGTCTCCACGACGCGATGAGATTCATTCTCAATGATTAACCATTAATGAATGATTATAAAGTATATATAATAAGTACTAATGAAATATATGACATAAAAATGATACTGGATTTATTTATATTTATATGTATGTCATATACTTAATTCCATTCAATTCAATAAGGAAACGAAAACAACGTTCATGCGTACGTACGGACTACCTTCTCCATGAACGGTGTATTTCATTCCATTTATCGATATTATATATATATATATATATATATATATATTCTGAATATATATTATATATAAATCTTGTTTTAAATTTTGGATATAAGTAATCATGATCCAAGTAATCATATTAATAATTACAAGTTAAAAACACGAACGACAAATGAGACGATTTTACCCAAAACGCTATTTTAACATGAATTTACAAAAGAACGGGTAATATAAAGTCATAAGTGGACCATATATGATATAATAACAATTAATATGATTCTGTAATAAGTCAATAACATGATTTAAATTATTATACAGGAGGTTCGGACACTTACGAAGCAAATCGGACCTAAGGTAAGGGAAAATCTCACAATCTCAATTTTTATCCGAGATTGTTTATACTTTGAAATTTACTGGGGTGTATTTTATCATCCAAATCCATGTTTCCTCAATATGTAATATTATTTCCGTCCACATAAAATTATTTAAATCCAATTTTACCCTTCGGTGAGTTTTTAGTAAAAGATATGAAATGAATCTTTTGTCGTTTTTCGTACGAGGTACTTTTTGACTTTTCCGACAAAAGTACGAGAAGAATGTTTTTTTAACTTATACGGAATGAATGGATTTTTAAAACATTATTTCCAAGAAGCATCCTTTACAATTTTTCAAGTTTATTTTTAATCAAATTCTTTTAGTTTATAATTGTACGACATGTTAAGAAAGGAAAAGTGTTTTTGAAGAAGAAAGGATATTTTCCTCAAGAATGGAGTTCAAGTGTTTTATCAAAATTATTTTCCATCTAAGATAATAAAGGGTTCTATTTTTATCCCTATTATTACATTGATTTGATTATGTTGTGATGGAATTATTTTTATGAATTCCTTTATCTTATATGAATTGTTTTATGATGTCATGATGTTTAAGATTCCCATTTGTATTACATGGGTTATGCAATGATGTATGATTTATGATTTTGTGTCACACATAATAAGAATGGTATCATTATGAGATGGGTGGGACCTATATCTCCCTCCAATGCATTGGGTAAAGATTTTATATCTCATGAGATAGACATGGCTGGAATGGTAGGTTATACCGGTTCAGTAAAACAGGACTGAAACGAGGGTGACTCAGTTCAGAAAGGGACTTTGTCCACTAAGATAGTCTTGGAAATGAGTCTTGACTAACAAGAAATGATTCTCTATGATTATGTGTGTATTACACAAAGTTTCATGTTTTAAGTTATGATTATTGGGATTTCATTTCACTACTATGATTTATCCCATGTTATGAAATTATGCTCTCTTTTGCAGGTTAAGATTTCCAAAAGTTATGTTCTTATGAATATGATGTGATTGATTTTTCTTTTGTTTACCCTTACTGAGCATTTGAGCTCACCCTTTTATTTTTTCTTTTCCCCAGGATATAAAGAAAGGTTTTAGGTAAAAAAAAGGGAAGATCTTTATGGGATATATTGAAGATCTTTCACCACGATTAGAAGATTACGTTCCGAGTTTCCAAAGACACTAAACTATTACGATCCTTGTGTGTGTGTTTTTTTTGTTATGTACTAAGTATTCTTCAAATGTAATGTAATGTCCATGTACGTCAGGCTTCAGGTCTCTACAATGTGAAGGGATGGATCATGTTTATTCTTGGTTAATATGGTTTTAGAATATATTTGGATGCATTTAGAGAATACCAGAAGAGTTTTTGAAGGATTATTGGGTAATTATGGATGTATTTTGTATTGTATTTATTTCTAGAAAATCATAGTTTGAGAAGATATTTGGAAGTTTAGAAAAGTCTCATACATATGGGTAGCTAATACTCCATACATAAAGGTATCAAGAAGGTTAGTCCAAAAATGTGACAATGTCCTATAAGTCTCCCTCTATGTGTAATAGTAACTAGGATTCACTCTTAGAAAATGGCCAAGTACAGAAATACATAAAGGGTGAATAACTCCCATGTATAAAAGTAAGTTATTCTCCGAAGGGGTAAAATAAATTAAGTCATAGAAAATTTCCCTATACACATAAAAGTCAAAAAACCAATAAGTAATAGTAACCAATAAAGGAGGTTGTGATAAATGGAAATGGAATAACATCACCCTGAATATATAAAGGTAAATTTGACCCATGCGTATGAATAATTATCTTATAGAATGTTGAGAAATGGAAAATTTAGGGACATCCACTGTGGTACATATCAACCTAGTACATAAGATTCATAAACTCAATACTTAATATTAATTTCAATGACTCAAGGAAATATGTAAGGTTCATGTATTAAATTTTAGTCCATATGTAGGAGTCACTTCTAGAGCATAGAGGGGATGTGTAAGGATAACTATGTTAAATTTTTTTTAGGAAAGGTCGGCCTGTAGAAACAGACTGTGATCTACTTTGTTAGTCATAAACATATAATCATTATTTCAGTAAAATTTTGATGGATGATAATTATTGATATTTAATGGAGAATTAATCCATGATATTCTAGGGATTGAAATTTAGGATTTGTGCAGTTTTGGTGGATCTAATATTTGACCATGTGTTATGACATAGTGAAGGGTTACATGCTCTATAAAAGATAATAAGAGACTCAGATTATATTCAAATATTTGATTTAATTAAAGAATAAGGAATTTATTAATCCTAAATTATTTAGTAATTAATATTGGAGGAATTAAAATTTTTTATTTTCATGGGGTCACTATATCTAAATATGTGAAATATTTTCATGTGATTTTTGATGGGAAAAAATAGAAGAAATATAAAAATAATAAAGAAAAGGTTTTTTCTTAAAAGACAACTCTTTTAAAGATATATATCTCCATATGTATTTGAATATGTTGTGATGTTGAAGGAAAGGAACATTAAGATATCCGAACCTATGAGAGAGTTATTATAGAAGGAATAAGAGAAGAGGTACTTCTATATTAATGCTGGAAAGAAGTGAAAAAAATTTATCACTACCTGATGAACTTTCCAAATAAATAAGGTGGTGTTTCCATGATGACTCTTGTAAATGTAATGGTGTTGTATATGGTGTTATTCACAACCAATATACAAAGGAGTGATCATTCCATCGAATTTATCAAATTAGATGTTTATTTTTCTACTATAATTTTTATATTATAGCAGGAACCAAAGGAAATCTCTTGATGGAGTCTTAGATTATTAATTTTACAATAAGGTTTGATTATGAAAAATATAGGGGGGGGGAGAAGTTTTGTGAAACAAGGGTTTGGGGTTATTTTAAAATTAAGAACTAGGTAATTAAATTGATAGAGCCTCATCTATAATTGATTCAACGGAAAAGGCTTGTTCTTTTAATCCCTAATTGATAAAACCTAGAACTAGAAGGCTATTGAGTATATACTTGGATACCAACTAGGTTTTGGTAGGAAATAGAAAGTGATTCACTAACTACCACTGATGGACAAGAGAATTGTGTCCAACTTTATAATAAAAACTCATCAAGGCAACATACAAAGAACTCGATGTGTTATCCAGGATTGTTTCTTAATTTATAGTGATCTCATTATGAAATTATGATTCTTATTTCATTATAATTTTGGACTTTATAAACCAATGACATCAATAATAGCACTCAAAAGAGAAGGATTATAGAAAAGGAAAACATTCTTAAATCATCACACGATCCAAACTATGCATGAAATCATGGGGATTCACATTACTTTGATTCTTGTTTGATTATACCAGCATAAACACAATAAAAAAAGAATAAATTTGAAAATAATAGTATAAAAACCTATAATTAATCAGATCACCAAGAAAATTACAAGTAGAATCTTGGTATTTATATCAAGGTTCCTACCTTGGATGATCATGAGGAGCTTAGAACTCCATAGAAGAGGAAGGAATAAAATATGAAAAAATGTAACATTCTAATCCTCCCTCTATAACTCTCTGTTCGAGTATCCTTTGGTAATTATATAGAGTGGACTTTTTATTAACATTTTAAATAACGAAATGTCAAAAGAAGTCAACTATCTAAGGGTATAGGTGAGTAATTCATGGTATACTTTCCCTCTCCACTTGATCTTCATGGTTGACTGACTTATAAACCAATTATTGACTTGAAATCTGGTGGAGAGGTGGAATTTTTTAGTTATATTTATAATAGAGGTATAATTAGACCATTTAGATGTCTATAGTCTCTGATATGTCCCAAATAAAAAAGGTAGGTCTAATCAACCTCACCCATATTTAGTTTTCATTGAGGGACCTCATTGGGCCTCTTGTGGTTGGATCCAGCTTTGGGCCCAGGTTAGGAAATTGTTTCTCAAATAAATTTTCATCATAAAAAAATTCAAGTTTTCAATTTATATTAGTGTATATAATTTTATGATAAAAATAAAAACATGATTTCCAATTAGATCATAGTGTAATTTTGAAATTTTTGATGTGTTTTAAACTAATGAATTAAAATTATATATTGAGTAAAAAATTATTTAATAATGGGATAATAAAACCCATAAAAAATATAAATGACAAGTATAAGGGTGAAAATATGTGATATATTACTATGTGATAACACCCCAAACCTAAACCATTGTACTCATGTACAAAGTCATATATTCAAATCAAATCCCACTCTTAAATCAAAGGTGAAAAAATTTCCAAAATTCTATTAAAATTAAATCCATCATGTCTCATTTATGAATTCTAATTTTCTTTCATTAATTTTCTATAACATTTAATTTTATTCAACTTAATTAATTCACCCATGTGACATGTAAAAACCTACCACATAAATAATTTTATATCACTTGTCTCTCGAATGTGAAATTTTTGAAAATTTATACTCATATCAAAATCACGCAAGTCATACCATAGGATTGGTCATATCCTAACCCTAAAAACAATAGACAAAGAATATTGCACTAATAATGAGGATTTTCAGGTAATTATGATGAGTCTTAGGGTTGATGGGTTTGATGTAAAAATCATAAGGTCTCAAATAAGAGGTGGTTCTATTAGAATACAATGCACGATTATTCATTCAAAAATAAGGAATATTCCTCACTCATAGTACCAAAATATGAATCACCAAACTCATTTACCCTTTTAAAAGATAAGGTCAAAGTCATATAAAATAAAGTACAGTGAAATATTTCTCATCATATTTTTTCATTTATATATATGTATATATTCCATTTTGTAAGATAATGGGATGAAAATTAAATATATTTAATTAATAATGAATCATAACCTTTATTTTGATTAGGGTTATGAGTAATAAAAAAGATCATACTAAACAATTCAATCACTTTCTCATTTTTTTTCATTTTTTTTCATTTTTAATAGGATTGAAATGAATTACAATGAAATATAAATAACTTTTATAACTTCCATAAAATGGTAACCAACCCCAAAATTACCTTAAAAAATAACTATAATGGTCCAGACCTTCTCAGCCCCTCCTGTAATACCCATAATCCATAATCCCAAAGACGGTTTATTATTTTATTGCATTGGAATGATTATAAGGAATAGAATCCCAAAAGACAGATCAATTTAGTATTCTTGGAAAACTAGATACAAACACAAGTCTTGTATTAAAAATGAATACACTAATTACAATATAATTTTCTTCTTTTGAGGATAACATTATTCCATCCAGTATATCCTTGCATATCTTTACTAGTACACTTCTTGTATTCCTAGGAAAGTGAAAAGTATAAGGGTGAGAACAAATACTTAGTAAGGGTAAGTAAAGTGAAATAAATAATGAATTAATGAGAAAAAGTCTATATGGAAATGCCAAAAACTGAAAGCACATTCCTTTTAAATAACTGGATAAGGAATAAACAATATTGAATGGTAAATAATTTAAACAAATTCCATTTAAATAATCACACGAGTTAGGAAAATTAACCATGGATATTCTAATATTATAATAATCACATGGAATATCAATAACTAATCTCATAATGATAGAATGAATTATTATGGAAATCTGAAACATACCACTGAGGCCTCAACCAAGAAATTTTAAAACAAATGGTTAAGGCATCATCTGAATCCATATCTAAAAATAAATGGGTATGGCCCCATCCAAGTCCATATCTAGTGTGTCTCAAGAGACCTACTAATGAATCAAGATCCTATAACATGCCCCAATTATCACATACCAAGTCCGATGCATTCCTCATATTAAAGGGGGGAAACATAAACAATATAAACATTTGTATAAAAAAATAGTATACAAAATGTGAATACTTTAATCATAAAACATGAATTATATCAAAAATCATATCCATTTTCAAACTAATTATAAACCATTCAATAACATCTAGTAGATGATATCAAAATAGATCAAACTCATTTAAACATAATATTCAACAAAGGATGCTGACATAAATGAAAACAATTTAAATGATTTCTTTGAAAAATTATTGAGTAAAAAATATTTAAACATTCCAAAGTGTCCCATACCAATTTGAAATCATTTAATTAAAATAACATGAAGTTATAAAAAAAATATTTTCTTTGAAAATAACCTTTTATACTAGTAAATAAATCTTTAAAACATTAGTGTGTCGTGATAATGGGAAATTCATTTTATTCAATGTAAGTAAAAAAATAATCCTTTTTTACTTTTATAAGAAAAGTAAAAAAGTACGATGTTTTGGAAAATTATAGGAAAATTCCTTTTAAATAATTTTGTAAAAAGTAATAAAGGGGTAAAAATAACTTTAAAAAATCATTGGATAATATTAAAATCATTTTTGAAAACATTTTTAGAAGACACTAACATGGAAGAGAAATAATCCCCAGTGGAGACTTAAACACAAACAATCCTAAATAATGATGAGATTATGAAATATTCCATTAATAATTTATAATCAGTTGAATTGAATGCCTCCTAAAAGAGAATAAATTATAGTTATATTAAAATACCATAATTATAAGATCCCAGATCTTGGAAAGGTATGTTCTCATTTAAGTTTTGGTTTGAATCCATTGTTTTGGTTAATGAAGTGCTTACCCAAGCCCTTAAGGAGGCTCAGGGGTGTTCTGAGGGTTTGGGACATGAAAAATGAGGAAAAGAGGGTTTTCTGGGTAGGCCACATGGTCTGTGCACTGTTAGTGCTAACCATGCAGACAATCCAAGAAACCGTGCACGAGGTGGGATTTTGGATAGTGGCCTTCACATGGTTTGGAAAACCGTGTGTATAAACCATGTGGACCAGAAAATTTTAAAAAAAATTATAGTTTTCCACTATGGGATTTTTACCCCCAATTCTATATTTCTTCACCATTCTCCCTTCTTCACCCTAGGAACAAACCAAATCTCCCAAGAGATCCAGGAGACCGATATCCCTCATTTCTAAGGCGTTTTTAGTGTCGTTGGTTGCGGATTGAAGCTATGGGTTAGTCTAATCCCATCCTTGCTTATCTTTTGAGTTTAGTATTTTTATTTCCTTATCCTCTCCTTCTGAAGAGATAAAAACCTACTCTTTGGGTGAGATCTAGGTTGAAGCTTCAAGGTTTGGTTGAAGAAGAATCTAAGGGCTCGAATAAGAGTGCGTTCACCCACATAATCGAGGTAGGTGGTCTAAAAGTTATATCCTATGGGTTGTTTATGGATTTGTGCATGTGAGGTTTTGTTCTTGGGTGTCTCTTGGTATGTTTTGATCACCCGTGGCATGTTAAGGTAATATTTTTATTAATAAGTTAAATGGAAACCCTCACAATCCCCGTGGGATGCATCGAGGGTGATGAGACTAATATAGGGCCACCCATGGGGTGTGCCAACTTTTATGGACCTAAGTATTTGTAAAGAACAAGTGATATTGTTGTGTAGTTATGTAGATCCCTTAATAAACATGTTGATGTGTTTTATTATGTTGGAATAGAAGATAGGTGATTCACCTAGGCTTAATAATAATCTAAGGGATATTGGGTTAACATGGAATTGGTTTATATGGGTTAAACATGGCTATGCTAGATGAATTGTGAATAGTGTTGGAATGTGTAAATGGTTTGATGCATGAGAATTATGAATGGATAAATTTTTTAAAATGTTGAAATGATTAAAGACCATAATGGAATGGATTGTGAGTCTAGTAATGAACCCTAGTTAGTGACACATAATTAATGCTCATAGTGAGATAGACACAATGAATGAGTTATTAGTGAGAGAAGCATAATAAAACGAGATTGGGATAAATGGATAAATGATGTGAAATGTGGTAAATGTGTTAATTGGTTAAATCATGGCATTAACTCTTGTGTTATTATTATGATTTATGTTTTCCTTGAGCAATGGTTGTGATGTTGTGTGAATGGTTAATGGATATATATATATAGAATGTTAACATGTCTTGGTAGAGTGGGGTATTTAATTGAGGTTCAACGCCCATGGGTCGAGTTGGACTGAGGCTCTAAACTCCACCCCTAATTCACGGGTTAGAGAAGAGGGATGAGGCTCTGTTCCTCTAATGGTTGCATCCACCTGGATTGAGGCTTCGAGGTGAGGATATAGGTTACATGTGGAAGTTATTCCTAGTGATATAGGATAATAGTGTGTTTTTCCCCATGCACGTGTTTTTGTACTTTAATCCCATATAACTTGTTGTGTTTGATGAACCCATGATAAATGCATTAGAAATGGTAAGTATTGGGAAATGGGGTGAAATGGTAAGATAAGGAAATAGTAATAAATGTTGGTAATGGACCTAAACTGGTTAAGGGAAATAAATCTTTTCTTGGTCATCTATTATTAATTTCCCTTTTGCATGCACAATTATTTATACTAGATATTTTGTAGACACTGATGATGGTGGCCTATTGAATTGTACTCACACCCTACTTGGTCCACCGTTGGGTACCTAAACAGAACTCATGTTTTCAGGTCATGGGAAGAGAAAATTCCTTTTATAAGGAGTTGAGTTGGGATGGGTGTGCATGGAGGAGGACCCAAACTTGGTTTCAGGACCATTTTTGAGATTTCGTAATTTGTCTTCATTTTGGATTTTGTTCACTTTTTCACCTATAGCATTGCATGGCATATTTACTATTGGACATGGTCGTACCCAATTTTGGGGAATGGTTGTTTATGTATTCTCTTATATTTTTTATTATTATTCCTTTATTTTTTTTATCTTATGTTGCGGCTTACTCTGATAAAGAGGGGGTATAGTCTCCCCAATTGACCTTTTGGACCCCCACTACTAGTCGACAACCTTTTGTGTATGGGGAGGCGTGCTTAAGGTCATATAACCACCCGGCTCGGAGCACCAATTTAGTGGCTTCTGGGTTTGGGATGTTACAAAGTGGTATCATAGGAGTTCTTCCTTCTCTTTCTATGGAATATTGTTATTTGGGATGGTAGACAAGAGTTAGGATGTGTCAGGACTTGGTAATGAGATTGTTCTTGGGAGTAGCTGACCCATGTACTAGGGAAAATCCAAGTCACCCATGGTAGTAATTGATGTTCTTGATTGTGCGATGTTACATTTGATGATATTTCACCATTGGGTGATGCACATGTTATGTGATGTGATGATTTTATGATATTTGGATCATGGACTCAAGGTAATGAGGTTGTGCATTCATGCATCATTGTAGGCACCTAGAGAGATAGGTGACATGCATCATGGTAGGCAAACATGGGATGGGTGTGTGAGTTATGAAAGATAGGATGTACCTCACATCTTGATAATTGAAAAGGGAAAATGTTGTAAACAAAAAAATGAAAGTGGGTGAAGATAAAAGAATGACAAGTGATGATTAATGAAATATGTGTAATTACGGATTTTTAATGAATTGAAAATGTTGTTTGTAACATGTTGTGTGATCCTTGTGGTGGTGTATTATTTTTTACCCCTTGTGAACCATGGCCTACAGTAGGGATGGTCAGGGTGATGTTTTCGGAATGTTAAGGATTGTTGGTATGGTGCATGTATGGTGGGTTCTTGTGGCTAGTTAAGAGCCTTATTGTTATGAAGTTGTGAAAGTTTTATGGTATGTGTTCTAAACCTCGTGTTTGTCAATGTGCAGAAATGCCACAATGACATCAAGCACTAGTTGGGAAACAAGAGGATGTTGCTGAGAACACTCCTCTAGTAGTGGAGCAAGAGAATGTGGTGATCTAGGAAAGTAGAGAAGAGTAGTTACCAGAGAACTTGGCTCGTTTTATGCAAATTATGGATCGGGACCCAGGGCGGGTTGCACCGAGTATGTTTGATCTGACCTGAGAGTTTCAGCTATATCACCCTCCAAACTTTACCAAAGAGGGAGGGATATAGGTAGCAGAGTTATGGATAGAGTATTTCCATACAATACTTGATCATCTGGAGACTCCTATTGGGAAGCAAGTCAAGTTGGTAGCTTATATGTTGCGGGTCTAGGCAATGCGTTGGTGGGACATCCTGGCTCAGACTGAGAAAGTTGAGGGGATGTTGTGGAAAGATTTCCAGGAAAGATTTCTGGAGCATTTTTACCCAGATAATTTGAGGCAAGAGAGGGATTCAGAGTTCATAAGCCTGACTCAGGGGTTGATGTTGGTGATGGATTATGCTGGCTACTTCACTGACCTGCAACGCTTTGTTCCAATGTTGGTTAAGGATGAGGAAGTAGTTACAAGGTGTTTCTAGGATGGGATGAGACATGATATCGGGTCTCAGGTGAATATATTTTTCTTGAATAGGTTAAAGAGGTAGTGGATCAAGCATTGATCTCATAAGGGAATATGAAGGGAGATTCAAGTAGTGGGCTTGTCAAGCTAGTTGGGAGGACAAGTGGTGCAGCTTCCGAGGGCCAGAAGTGCCATTTTGTAAGTTTTCAGTTGGACCGAAGTGTGTAATGTGGTCAGAAAAGAGGTTCAACCTTATAGGGTGGTGATTATGTGTTTTTCTATCAGTGTGGTAGGCTAGGTCACATGCGTGGTTAGTTTCCTCAACCTCCAGTTGAGTACCGATCATGAAGAAGATTGGGGCACATGCAGAGGTTCTGTAGGAACCCTCAGCAGGTGAGACTGGATGTTGGTGATAGAAAGAATCTAAGTGGAGGAAAGGGATCAGTTTATCCATATCAGGTAGGCAGTTAGAGATCCACAGGCTGTAATGGAAGGGGCGATGGATGTTGAACTCTGGGGTAGGATCACCCAAGTTAGCAGGACATTGTAGTGCTGGGCACACATGTTGTAGCCTAGGGTTGAGGGGCAGGTCAGCTTCATGCAGTTCAGTAGTCACCCAGTGATGGAGAGGTAGGGTCATCGACTGTTCGAGGTATGATCCTTGTATATTCCACACTTTCTAGTTCATTGTTTAATACTGTTGCCACACACTCTTTTATTTCTTATTTGTTTGTGGTAGAGTTGGATTTTCCTGTGGAGAGTGTGTGCGGGTTTATGTCAATTGACACTCTGTTGGGGGTGAAAAATGAAGATATCAGGTAGTGTAAGGGATGTTCTTTGAAAGTTGGTGGGTATCATTTCCTGTGGTACTTGTTCATTCTCAAGATGTTGGGATTTGACCTAATCTTGGGTTTAGATTGGTTGGTATTTTATCGGGTGCACATAGACTATTAACACTTCAGGGTATTGTTTAGGTCACTTGAGGGTGACGTTTATGTCCATAATGGAGAGTGGGATGTTCGAGAAGGTCGTACAGGACAGTTTTGTCAGTAGTTGGGTAGGCTCATGGCTCAAATAGCTTGTCTTGTAATTGATGATGAAATAAGGGAATAGTCTATCTTCCCTCCAGTAGTGTATCAGTTTCAGGATGTGTTTCCTGATGATTTCTCAGGGTTTCCACCCAAGAGGGATGTTGAGTTCACGATTGAGTTGCTGCTGGGAATGGATCCAGTTTCTATTTTTCCATATCGAATGGCACCGGTATACCTTCATGGGTTAAAGTTTCATCTTGAGGATCTAGTACATAAAGGGTTCATACTCCCTAGTACATCTCCTTGGGGATCTCCTATGTTTTTTGCAAAGAAGGCTGATGGGTCATTAAGACTGTGTTTTTATTATCGGAAGTTAAATTAGATGAAGATGAAAAATTGGTACCCTATTCCTAGAATTGATGATCTATTTCACCATATGAGGGGTGAATTGGTGTTTTCTAAGATTTATCTGAGATTAGGTTATCACTAGTTGAGGGTGTGACCTTCTGACATACCACTGACAGCTTTCAAAAGTCGATACAGGTTGTTTGAGTTTGTGGTGATTCCTTTTGGCTTGACCAATGCACCGGTGGTGTTCATGTCTTTGATGAAACAAATATTTCATCCTTATATGGATCATTTTGTGGTTTTCTTTTTTAATAACATCTTGGTGTACTCAAAAACTCATGACGATCATGCCCAACATCTTGACATCATTCTGAGTACACAAATAGAGCATCGACTATACGCCAAGATATCAAAGTGTCAGTTTTGGATTGGTGAAGTTCACTTTCTAGGTCACATCATCTATGAGTTAGGCGTGTCAGTGGATCCAGAGAAATGCAGGCTATTGTGTCTTGAGAGCATCCCAATAGTGTTTCATATGTTCATAGTTTTCTGGGTTTGGTCAGGTATTACTGGAGGTTAATCCATGATTTATATCTCTTGGAAACACCACTGTCGGTCTTGACCAAGAAGGGAATCAGGTTTGAGTAGTCTAAGTCTTGTGATAATGCCTTTAAAGAGTTGAAAAATAGATTGATGACCACACCGATCTTGATCTTACCTGAGCCAGGTAATATTTATGTCCTATTTTGTGATGCATCCGGTATCGGGCTTGGGGCTATGTTGATGCAAGATGAGCGGGTTGTGGCTTATGAGTAGTGGAAATTGATACTCCATGAGTGGAATTATACCACTCATGATCTTGAGTTGGATTTAGTAGTTTATTCCTTAAAGTTTTAGAGGCACTTTTTGTTGGGGGAATGGTCCACTGTGTTTACCAATCACAAGATTCTAAAGTATATCTTTTCGTAGAGGGATTTGAATCTTCAGAAGCAGAGATGGGTTGAGTATATCCAATATTTATAATTTGAGATGGTATATACACTAGGGAAAGGTAAAAATGTTGCTTATTCTTTAAGCAGGAAGGTTTATAACCAGGTGGTTTTGGAATCCAACACCGATAGGAAGGTGATGGATTTGTTCGTGGAGATACACCTGGAGGCGCGAGATGAAAACAAACAGGTGACTCTTGCTTCCATTTAGGCTGAGTCAACACTTTTGAGTCAAGTTAGGAAAATTCAGATCATTGATATTGAATGTTTTTCCATGAAGGAAAGACTTAAAGGTGGTGAGCCACCTTATGGTTGGACCGTTGGTGTAGACGAGGTTGTTTGTGTTCATGGTCGTGTGGTTGTGTCGGTATGCATGCGAGAAGAGTTGATGCTTGAGTTCCATGAATCAAAATGGTTAGTTCATCCTAGAGTGACCAAGATGTATCATGATCTATGAAGGTAGTTTTGGTGGTTGGGAATGAAAAAGGAAGCTGCGGGATTTGTGGCACAGTGCCTTACATGTCAGCAGGTGAAGGCTGAGTATCAACTCCTAGGTGGTTTGTTACATCCATTTTCCAATCTGGAATAGAAGTGGAATGATGTGATTATGGATTTTGTGGTGGGTATTTCGAGGACACCTCAGAATAATGATGCAATCTAGGTGGTTGTGGATCATTTAACGAAAGTATCTCATTTATTACTGATTCAGGAGACTCACATAGTTGACTAGTTGGGTGAGTTGTATTCTCATAAAATAGTATGGTTACATGGTGTACCACATACTATTGTTTTAGATCATGATCCTCGTTTCACATCATGCTTCTGGAAAGGGTTGTAGAAGGTGCTAGGTAAATAGGTGTTTTTGAGTACGGATTTCCACCCGTAGATGGATGGGAAGTTGGATCATACAATCCAAGTGTTGGAAGGCATGTTGAGGGCTTGTGTGTTGGATTTTGGTAGTTCCTAGGAAAATCACCTATCGCTTGTTGAATTTTCCTACGAAAACAGTTTTCAGGATACGGTTTAGATGGTACCGTTTGAGGTCCTCTATGGGAGGTCGTGTAGATCTCCATTGTGCTGGTTGGAGGCCGGTGAATCTGAGCTATTGGAGCCAAGTCTTGTGTAGAAGACTTCAAGGAAAGTTGAGTTGATTCAGAAATGGATGGGAACGACTCAGAGTAGGTAGAATTTGTATGCAGATCTAAGGTGCAGGCCTCTTGAGTTCGAGGCGGGTGATAGTGTGTTCCTTCAGGTGTCACCAAGGTTGGGTCATGGACAAATTCAAAAGCAAGGAAAGTTATCACCTAGGTATGTGGGGCCGTTTGAGATTGTGGAGAGGATCAGGCCGGTGGCGCACTGATTGGATCTTCTGCAGTGGTATAGCGAGATACATGATTTCTTTCACGTGTCACAGCTTTGGAGGTATCACCCTGACCCAACTTGCATGGTGGATGTTGAGGATGTTGAGCTTGAGGCTGATGCGTCCTTTGAAGAGCATCCTGTTTTTGTAGTGGATTTTAGCGATAAAGTCTTGCAGGGCAAGGTTGTGCCATTGGTACGAATACTATGGCAGCATGTGAAGGTTTAGGAAGAAACTTGTGAGCGAGAATAAGATATGTGGGCTCAGTGGACCTATCTCTTTTCCTTGAAACAACAATGAAGCTTGGAATATCAGCTTGAGGATGAGCCATTATAAGGTGGGGAGGTTGTATGATCCTAGATCAGGGAAAGGTATGTTCTCGTTTATGTTTTGGTTTTAATCCCCTTTTCTGGTTAATTAAGTGCTTACCCAAGTCCTTAAGGAGGCTCGACTGTGTTCCGAGGGTTCGAGACACGAAAAATGAAGAAAAAAGGGTTTTCTGGGTGGGTCACATGATCTACGCATGGTTAGTGCTAACCGTGCAGATATCCCAAGAAACCATGCAGGAGGTGGGATTTTGGATAGTGGCATCCACACGGTTTGCACATAGTTTGGAAAACCGCGTGGGTAAACCATGCGGCCTAAAAACTTTTAAAAAAATTACAATTTTCCACTCCAGGATTTTAAACCCCAGCTCAAGATTTCCTCCCCATTCTCCTCTATTCACCCTAGGAATGAACCAAATCTCCCAAGAGATCCAAGAGATCAATCTCCATCATTTCTAAGGCATTTTTGTGCCATTGGTTTCATATTGAAGCTATGGGTAAGGCTAATCCCATCCTTTCTTCTCTTTTGAGTTTAGGGTTTGTATCTCCTTCTCCTCTCCTTCCGAAGATCTAAAACCCTACTCTTTGGGTGAGATCTTGGTTGAAGCTTAAAGATTTGGTTGAAGTAGAATCTAAGGGCTCGACTAAGAGTGCGTTCACCCACGGAATCGATGTAGGTGGTCTACAAGTTATATCCCATGGTTGGTTTGTGGATTTTTGCATGTGACACTACAAGAAAAATCACTATTTGCGACGAGATTTTGTATCCCGTCGCAAATAGTTTGGCACGATTTGCACGCCAAACCGCGCGAATATTATCTGCGACGGGGAGATGTCTCCCGTCACAAATAGTTTGGCGGGACTTGCGCGCCAAACCGTGCAGGGGTATTTGCGACGGGACCCGTCGCAAATACCCGACGACGGTTAATAACGTTTTTGCGACGGGATGTCGTCCCGTCGCAAAAAGACTGTCGGCAGGTACTATTTGCGACAGGACCCGTCGCAAATAACTTTTTAACCGCCAACTGTAATTAATGCGGGTGAGAGTATTTGTGACGGGCACCGTCGCAAATAGTACCAGTTTCGACGGGAACCCCGTCGCTAATAACCCCGTCGCAACTAATCTAACCTATATATACCCCCATCCGTTTTTCCCAAATCATTCAGATCTAGCTCTCTCTCTTTCTCTTCATTCATCGGTTTCAAAGAAGAATTTTCTTTTAGTAGAAATTATTAATACGAGAGTAATCGAAGGGCGTCAATATCTTCAGAATATCAACGTTTAAGGCATTTATATTATATATTTTTTATATTTTTTATATTTTTTATGTTAATTTTAATTGTTGTTTATTAGTTGTAATTTAATTAGATTTCAATTGATTTTTATTTATATTTATTTATACTAAGAAATTGATTTTGTTAGTTATAATTATAAATAGTTAGTAATAATTACTATTAATTAGATATAATTAGATATAATTAGGAATAAATAGATATAATTAGCAATAAATAGATATAATTAGCAATAAATATATACAATTTGCAATAAATAAACATAATTAGAAATACGTAGATATAATTAGCAATAAGTAGATATAATTAGGATTAACTAGATATAATTAGGATTAACTAGAAATAATTAGGATTAACTAGATATAATTAAGATTAAATAGATATAATTTGGATTAAATAGATATAATTAGGATTAAATAGATATAATTAGATATAATTAGTAATGAATAGTAATAATTAGTAATAAATAGTAATAAATATTAATAAATAGTAATAAATAGTAATAAATAGTAATAAATAGAAATAATTAGTAATAATTAGTAATAATTAATAATAATTAGTAATAAATAGATATAATTAGTAATAATTAGATATAATTAGATATAATTAGTAATAATTAGTAATAATTAGTAATAAATAGATATAATTAGTAATAAATAGATATAATTAGTGATAATTAGTAATAAATAGATATAATTAGTAATAATTAGTAATAAATAGATATAATTAGTAAAAATTAGAAATAAATCGATATAATTAGTAACAATTAGTAAAAAATAGATAGAGTTAGTAATAATTAGTAACAATTAGTAATAATTAGTAATAAATAGATATAATTAGTAAAAATTAGTAATAAATTGTAATAAATAGATATAATTAGTAATAATTAGTAATAATTTGTAATAAATAGATATAATAAGTAATAAATAGATATAATTTGTAATAAATAGTTATAATTAGTAATAAATAGATACAATTAGTAATAAATAGATACAATTAGTAATAAATAGATATAATTAGTAACAATTAGTAATAAATAGATATAATTAGTAACAATTAGTAATAATTTGTAATAATTAGTAACAATTAGTAATAAATAGATATAATTAGTAACAATTAGTAATAAATAGATATAATTAGTAACAATTAGTAATAAATAGATATAATTAGTAACAATTAGTAATAATTTGTAATAATTAGTAACAATTAGTAATAAATAGATATAATTAGTAATAATTAGATATAATTAGATATAATTAGTAATAATTAGTAATAAATAGATATAATTATTAATAATTAGTTATAAATAGTTATAATTTGTAATAATTAGTAATAAATAGATATAATAAGTAATAATTAGTAATAATTAGTAATAATTAGTAATAATTAGTAATAATTAGTAATAATTATTAATAATAAGTAATAATTAGTAATAATTAGTAATAATTAGTAATAATTAGATATAATTAGTAATAAATAGATATAATTAGCAATGATTAGTAATAATTAGTAATAATTAGAAATAATTAGTAATAATTAGTAATAAATAGATATAATTAGTAATAATTAGTAATAATTAGTAATAATAAGTAATAATTAGTAATAATTAGTAATAATTAGTAATAATTTGTAATAAATAGATATAATTAGTAATAATTAGTAATAATTAGTAATAAATAGATATAATTAGTAATAATTAGTAATAAATAGATATAATTAGTAACAATTATTAATAAATAGATAGAATTAGTAACAATTAGTAATAATTAGTAATAAATAAATATAATTATTAATAATCAGTAATAATTTGTAATAAATTGATATAATTAGTAAGAATTAGTAATAATTTGTAATAAATAGATATAATTAGTAATAAATAGATATAATTAGTAATAAATAGATATAATTAGTAATAATTAGAAATAATTAGTAATAAATAGATATAATTAGTAACAATTAGTAATAAATAGATATAATTAGTAACAATTAGTAATAAATAGATATAATTAGTAACAATTAGTAATAATTTGTAATAATTAGTAATAAATAGATATAATTAGTAATAATTAGATATAATTAGATATAATTAGTAATAATTAGTAATAAATAGATATAATTAGTAATAAATAGATATAATTAGTAATAATTAGTAATAAATAGATATAATTAGTAATAATTAGTAATAAATAGATATAATTAGTAATAATTTGTAATAATTAGTAATAATTTGTGATAAATAGATATAATTAGTAACAATTAGTAATAAATAGATATAATTAGTAACAATTAGTAATAATTTGTAATAAATAGATATAATTATTAATAAATACATATAATTAATAGTAATTAGATATAATTAGTAATAATTAGTAATAAATAGATATAATTAGTAATAATTAGTAATAAATAAATATAATTAGTAATAATAATAATAATTAGTAATAAATAGATATAATTAGTAACAATTAGTAATAAATAGATATAATTAGTAACAATTAGTAATAAATAGATATAATTAGTAATAAATAGATATAATTAGTAATAATTTGTAATAAATAGTTATAATTAGTAATAAATAGATATAATTAGTAATAATTAGATATAATTAGTAATAATTAGTAATAAATAGATATAATTAGTAATAATTAGTAATAAGTAGATATAATTAGTAATAATTAGTAATAATTAGTAATAAATAGATATAATTAGTAATAATTAGTAATAATTAGACATAATTAGTATTAATTAGTAATAAATAGATATAATTAGTAATAATTAGTAATAATTTGTAATAATTAGTAATAAATAGATATAATTAGTAATAATTAGTAATAATTAGTAATAAATAGATATCATTAGTAATAAATAGATATCATTAGTAATAATTAGTTATAAATAGATATAATTAGTAATAATAAGTAATAATTTGTAATAATTAGTAATAAATAGATATAATTAGTTACAATTAGTAATAATTTGTAACAATTAGTAATAAATAGATATAATTAGTAATAATTAGTAATAAATAGATATAATTAGTAATTGACTAATTATAAATAATTAGTCATAATTATAAATAATTAGTCATAATTGTAAATAATTAGTCATAATTATAAATAATCAGTCATAATTAGTAATAATTACTAATAATTAGTAATTATTACTAATAATTAGTAATAATTAGTAATAATTAGGAATAATTAGTAATAATTAGGCATAATTAGGAATAAGTAGGAATAACTTGAAATAACTAGGAATAACTAAGAATAACTAGGAATAACTAGGAATAACTAGGAATAACTAGGAATAACTAGGAATAACTAGGAATAACTAGCAATGACTAGCAATAAAAAACAATAACTAGAAATAACTGGCAATAACTAGCAATAACTAGCAATAACTAGCAATAATTAGCAATAACTAGTAATAAATAGCAATAACTAGCAATAAAAAAAATTATATTATAAATACTTACGAAAAAACAATATTAATATTTTTAAAATAATAAAAAATTTATAAAATATTAAAATTATCAATATTCGCAACAGGATTTGCTCTATTCTTAACATGTTCAAATCTCAAAGGGTCGTCAATTGTCAGGTCATGCGCAATAAAAAGTTTGTGTCAGCCATGTTCAATGTAAACTCTATAATTGTCCTTGCATGGTTGATCACCTCAAAACTAGTGTTGCAATAGGAAAAACCAAGTCATGCCCTTCTTATCTATAAGAATTATCTCACATGAACCTTTACATAGACCATTCTTCCTTGAAAATTTAAGGGAAAGATAATGATATATCTTTAAATTTTTAAGGAAGAATGATCTATGTAAAGTCTCATGTGAGATGATTCTTAGAGACGAGAACGTCATTACTTTGGTCGTCCTATTGCAACACTACTTGCGAGGCGATCAACCATGCAAGTACAATTACAGAGTTTACATTGGACATGACTGACACAAACTTTTTATTGCGCAAGACTTGACAATTGAAGACCCTTTGATATTTGAACTGTTAAGAATAGAGAAAAGTCTGTTACGAATATTGATAATTTTAATATTTTATAAATTTTTTATTATTTTAATAATATTAATATTGTTTTTTCGTAAATATTGATAATATAATTTTTTTATTACTAATAATTAGCAAACCAAATCTGCTTGGATAATGAAGGGAAAATTTGTAATCATCTTTACAATGATGAATACCAAATTTCCTTTCATTATTCAAGCAGTTTTCATTTTGCTAAGTACTGCTAAGTATTGATAAATTAGTAATAAATAATAATAATTAGTAATAATTAGTAATAAATTGTAATAATTAGTAATAAATTGTAATAATTATTAATAATTAGTACTAATTAGTAACAATTAGTAATAATTTGTAATAATTAGTAATAATTTGTAATAATTATAAATAATTAGGATTAATTAGAAATAATTAGCAATAATTAGCAATAATAAGTGTGAGAAAGATGCAATTAAATGAGCTGTCGGACAAAAGAGTAGTCGTCAATCCACTGGAAATTGTGTCGTCATTAATTAATGGTAATTATTAATTAGTTTTAATTAACTATATTTTTTTTTTCAGATAGTGTTTTTATAATTTCAAATTATTCAAAAATAGTGATGATTTTATTTTTTATGTAGAAAAATATGGAACAAGGAAGTCAACATCAGTCATTATTAGATGATCGATCTTGGATAAATCAGCACAGATATCTAAATGGTTCTAGTTTAAATACTGTATATATTGAGGGGGTTGTAGCTTTCTTAGAATTTGCATCATCAAAACCAGAATATGTTTTAGAAGGCACAATTAAGTGTCCTTGTAAAAAATGTTCTCTGAGAACGTTTGACAAATTTGACAAGGTTGGGGGACATCTCTTGCGGTTTGGTTTTCAACCAGATTATGTTTTTTGGTATCAACACGGTGAATGAAGTTCCATAGAATATCCTAATAACTTGATTTTGGATCCATCACGGTTTCAAAATTTAGTACATGATGTTTCAGGTCCATCTGTGCAATAAACTGAAACTCATGATGATATTGATTTAACTCCTGAGTTGGAACCATACGAATTTTATGAGTTATTGAGGTCTGCATAGGATGCATTATATTCTGGTTGCAAGATAAGAAAATTAGAAGCGATTGCAAAATTTATGGCTATTAAATCAGATAATGCAATTTCAAACAACTATTTTGATCAGATATTTTCTTTGATTAAAACACTATTACCTGAAGGAAAAGTGTTGCCTGCAAATTACTATGAGAGAAAGAGGCTGATTCGTAATCTAAACCTTAGTTATCGGAAGATTCATATATGTCCAAATGATTGAATCTTATATTCTAGAGAAAATGAGTCATTGGAGAGTTGTCCCACATGTGGAAAATCGAGGTATAAAGAAGCTCAACCAGGGAAGTATAGATCGATTCCAGTAAAACAGTTGAGATATTTCCCTCTTACACCCAGGTTGCAATGTTTATTTATGTCTCAGAACACAACATCAATGATGTCATGACACAAAACCAAGATTTCAACTGATAAAAGCTTGAATCATCCATCTGATGGTGATTCATGGAAACATTTTGACCGTTTGCATCCATATTTTGCTATAGAAGCCCGAAAAGTGCGATTGGGTCTTTCTATTGACGGTTTCTGTCCGTTTGGTTCTTATAGTAGTCAGTATTCATGTTGGCCTGTCTTTATAACTCCGTACAATTTGCCTCCATGGATGTTAATGAAGGGGCCTTATATCTTTTTGAATCTATTAATCCCATGACATTCAAAAAATAATATTGATGTTTATTTGAAACCATTGATTGATGAGTTAAATGCATTGTGGAGTGATGGTGTTAATACATATGATGTTGCTGTGAAAAAAATTTTCATATTAAAAGCTGCATTTATGTGAACGATTAGTGACTTTCCGGAATATGGCATGTTATCTGGTTGGAGTACACATGGTCTGAAATCATGTCCTTACTGTATGAAAGAAAACAAATCCTTTATGCCCATCAATGAAAAAAAAAACCTTGCTATTTTGATTTTCATCTTAGATTTATTCCAACCGATCATCCTTTTCAGAGGAACAAATCTCATTTCAGAAAAGGTACAATTGAAAGGGATGAACCTCCAAAGATGATCTCAGGTACAAAGTTAAAATTAGTTTTTTTTTAATTACCCCCATCACATTTGGACCAACAGTAAACCAACAAGAAAATTCATGGCTTTGGGAAAGAACATAATTGGATAAAACAGAGCATTTTTTGGTATCTTGCATATTGGTCTGATTTGTTGGTCCATCACATATTGGATGTTATGCATATTGAGAAGAAATGTTTTGATAATTTATTTCATACAGTTTTGGATACACCAGGTAAGACCAAAGATACTGTAAAGGCATGATTAGATCTTGCTCAAATTTGCAGGCGATCAGAACTTGAACTATTTGAAAATGTCAGATCACAGAGGTTAATGAAGCCAAAAGTAGCTTATACACTTTCCAAAGAGAGTCGCTTATTATTTTGTCAGTGGATTATAGATTTGAGACTTCCATATGGCTATGCTTCCAATTTGGGTAGATGTGTTAAGAATGATTATATTATTGGATTAAAAAGTCATGATTTTCATGTTATAATGGAAAGAATTATGCCAATTGGGTTCATAGGTTTGTTGAATTCTATTATTTGAGATTCGATAACAGACATATCATATTTTTTTGAGACATCTGTTCAGCGACAACAGACTACGATGTGCTAAGAAAACTGGAAGAAGATTTTGTCTTAATTAGATATAAACTAGAAAAAATATTTCCACCAGCTTTCTTTTACTCAATGGAAC
Organism: Viscum album; assembly: GCA_963277665.1. Taxonomy (NCBI): domain Eukaryota; kingdom Viridiplantae; phylum Streptophyta; class Magnoliopsida; order Santalales; family Viscaceae; genus Viscum; species Viscum album. The sequence continues at coordinate 1,615,405,999 of OY728136.1, read as the reverse complement.
ATTTGATATTACATTTGACACATGAAGCTAAATGTGGAGGTCCAGTACAGTTTTTATGGATGTACCCATTCAAGAGATGCATGCTGAAATTGAAGAAAAAAAATATGTAACAAAGCATCAGTTGAAGGATCAATTGCTGAAGCTTATTTGCAAGAGGAAATTTCTTTTTTCTGCTCTCATTATTTTGAATCTCAATATCCCTCAAAACAGAATCGCATGGGATGAAATGAGGGGAATATTAATGAAAAAATAGAAAATCAATTAACAGTTTTTAATCATACAAATCTTGGTTTTAGTGGAGTTCATGAACTATGGATTTCAGATGATGAACATCACAGAGCTCATACATACATTCTACTCAACTATGAAGAAATGACATCATTTGTCCTGTTAGTTCTTCTATCACTTATTACATAATTTATGTTACAATATTTAAACTTATTTTATTTTTAGGTTATATGATAATCATATCAAGAAACAATTTCCACAAATTACTACAGCTGTTCTTGAAAAATGCAGACAAACAAATTTTTCTCAATGGTTTTAAAAACTGGTAACATAAATTATTAATGGTTTAATATCAATTCCATTTATTATTTATTATATTGATAATTGTTTTAAAAATTTTCAGGTGTCTCAATATGTTGATAAAATTGATAAGAGACTATGTATATTGAGTAACCCACCATCCAAAATGGTTAAATCTTATAATGCATATGTGGTGAATGGTTTTCGATTTCATACACATGCATATGGGGAATCAAAAAAAAACAATGAACAATGGAGTTTTTCTGAGAGGATCACATCATTGAGAAACTGATGTTGACTTTTATGGAATTTTGGATGAAACTATTGAGCTGTGTTATATAGGATAGAATTACATAACAATGTTTAAATGTCAGTGGTTGGATACTGAGAGAGGCTTGCGTATTCATCCGACTCATGGAATTGTTGATATTAAATATAAAAGACTTATTGAAGTAAATGTGTTGGAACCACTTTGTGTATAAGGTTGTATTTATTGTCAATAGTTGTCAATGATTAACAAAATTAAGGATATCAAGAAGTACTCCAATGAAATAGAGGAATGTAAATTCAGATGATTGTTGTACTGATCATAAATTCATGGAACATGTGTCAAAGGTGACACGTTGTTTACAACTAGTGAAGAATGGTGAGATATAATCCATATGAGGAAGATTAAAGAAGAATGGGGATTTGATGAAGACCATGCAATTCTTCATGATTGCATAAGAACCATGCCAGAGCCTACTTGAAGCATTGAATCATATGTTTTGCATGAATTAAAGAATTATGGTTGAAGAAGAAGACAGTGTGAAAGGGATTGGAATTCCGAGATGGTCATGAACTTCACATTGTCTCAAAATATGATGATGATAAAGATTTTCTATCAAAGGATATATATATATATATATATCATGATAGTGGAGTTTGTGATGAAAGCAGAAGAGTTGTTGAAGAAGCCAAATCACAGACAGGAAGCATTCTTGAAGTGTTATGATTGTTGACAAAGCAAACCATGACATACAAATGTGTTGAAAAAGGAGATTTCATAGTGTAATGTCCAGTTCAAGAGATGTTGTTAACGATCAATGATTGATTCAAGAACTTCTACAAAATTAATGAATGATCTGAAGGCGGTACAAAAAGAATAGATATAAGTTGGCGCTGTTTTCCAGTGTTTGCCAAATTTTTGGGCCTGAAAATTGACAAATGGAGAAAAGTGTTTTTGGAAAAGGGACTTGCGTGCTGAGGTCTTGGAGGATAGGAAACTTGCGCGCCATATGTTTTTCAAGATCAGAACATGGAAGAATGGCAAAGGGATAAGGGTCGCGCAAGTATTGGGTTGGTCGTGCAAGTGACCTGCGCGCCATGAAGAGACTTGGGCGCCGCTGCATAGGAGGATTGGAAACTTGTGATCCTATTGTTTTTCAAGATCATAATTTCAAAATACGTAAAAGGAAAGATGGTCGCACAAGTATTCATGTGGTCGCACAAGTGAGTAGCGCGACAAAGGCTAGGGCAGATGAGCTGCGCGCCGGAACCTGCGCGCCGAGGGAAGACTTGCATGCCGCCGCACAGGGGGTCCAATTTGCCTATAAATAGAGGACCCCCCCTCATTTGTAATTAAGTTCAAGACTTAGATATTGTTTGAGCTCTCATCACATAGGTGGTTGAGCCGCGCAAGTGGTAGTTGAGTCGCGCAAGTAGAGGCTGCGCGCCGGTTGTTGGATGCACGCCCAAGGCAGTTTGGGAGAGAAAGGAAGTGAGTCGCGCAAGTTTGAAGTTGAAGGAGGTGGTGTCGCATAGGTGGTTTGGTGATACCTGCGCACTAGTTTGGACTTGTGCGCCTAAGACTTGCGCTCCGTATTGGGACTTGCATGCCGGGCTTGGAGAAGAGCACCAGGTGCTGTTAGGGTACACCCGTCCTTTTTGGAGCTGCACGAAAGCTGAAAGATTGCTCAATACCTTCAATGCAACAGATGATGTATTCATTTGCAAAGACGGAAGAACAATGAACAAGAGATGAAGATCGGTTCGTGAAACTAAACTCACATCTGCACAGAAAGAGGGGAATATATCAATACACCTAGGTGTCAGTACTAGGAATCAAAGGAAGAGAAGAAGAAGATTTAGTGCATTCATTTATTACACTAAAGAAGAAGATTGAATACAAAAGAGCATCAACTCAGTACCCCGATGCAAGAATTATCTCATGCTGACCAGGAGACAAAGACTTCAATGAAAATCTATTGAAGAGACATTCACATCTATAAACTGAGTGGGACTTCACCAAAGGTAGTGAGCCAGGGGAGTCAACGGGAGTGACCCGAGGGAAGTAGTGAGCTATCCCTGAACCTTTGTAAAGGCAGTGATCCTGGGATAGAGTGACTATGCCCGAACCTTTGTAATCCACAGTAAGTGAAGTATAGTGGAATTTGGTACGACCGGAAACTTGTCGGCTTATGATCCTTGGACATAGCCCTTAGTGGTGAAGCAAGTAAAAATTGTTGTGTAATCTCTTTGCATGTGAATGTTTCATTGCTGATCATATCCATCATACAGGTTTAAGTAGTTCCTACCAATGTGGGAACAAGATCCGCAAATTTAAAAAGAAAAATTTGACACCCTGATTCACCCCTCCCCTCTCAGGGTGTCCCAGGGTCCTACAAGTGGTATCAGAGCGAGGTTCACGTATGTTGGATACTCCACAGTAATTCTATTCAGAAGAGGATTTGAGTTTCTTTCCTAAAGTAAACAATGAAGTGCAGTCTTGATGAAGTTTCAGTCATTTCTGAGCAGAAGCCTACATCTAGCAAGACCATGACAAATAGGAAAAAGAAAGAGAAGAAGCAGTTGAAGAAGTACCTCATATCCAAATAAGATGCAGTGTCTGGTTCTCCATGCCCTTCCAATAATTAAGAAATATCAGTCTTGGAAAGTATCGAATAGCTGGCTCGTGATTCTACCATAGGAATGGAAGACACTTCTATCACAAGTGATCAGGGGAAATTAATAAGCTATCTTCATGATATTCCTGAAGGAAGAGTTGCTACTATTTTTAGAATATTTAAATGCATGCAGGTTGAGATCAATCGATTGGAAAGTGAAGCTGATAATTTGGAAAATGGCTTGGAAGGAAAAGTTCTCGAATGCTTAAATCTCACCAAAGAGATTAACGTCTTTAAAGAAAAAGAGGAAGTCAATAAGACTCTAAAAGAAAAGATGCATGCACTTAAAGCTGAGTTGAAGAAGAGCAATGAATTCAAGAGTTTTTGTTTGGAAGAAACTTCCAAGAGATTCAAGGAACTTGAATCTTTGTTACAAAACAAAGTTAAGACGCATGAAGATGAGGTTGAAATATTGAAGAGGAATTGTGAAGAGAATATGATCATGATGGAATATCAGAAGATCATCCTCAATATTGAAAGTCAAAAATTGGAAGCCCAATTGACAAATCTTGAGAAGACACATATTGAGACTTCATAAAAGAATGAAACAGGTGACACTTATACTGAATGTTCAATGGAGGATTCTAAAGCTGAAATACCTCTAACATGTGACAAAAAGATTATGACAACCCTTGATTATCCATCTCAAGAATCAGTTGCTGCTTGTACTCAATGGTCACTGGATGGTTCTACTGTCAAAAGACCTCTAACATGTGATAATAAGATCACGACTTCATTCATTGATCTATCACAAGCATCTATGAAAGTGAAGGTATCATCCATACAATCCTGTACTATTGTTTTTAAATACGTTCCTTCAAAAAGTGAAGGTTGGAAGAAAAATTCTAAGCAAGTATGGATGAGTAAAGGTGAAGATAAGAAACCTACCACAGTGGCTAGGTTGGATGGGAAGAAAAATGAGGAAAATGGTTCCTCAGATAGAGAACAAAAAATTAAGAAGAAGACCCAACAAACTCAAATAGAAGATATAAAGAAGAAAAGATTTGTGGGTCAATGTTGGTACTGTAACAGATTTGGGAATTGTGCAATGGATTGTTGGTACAATCCCTTTCATGAAAAATCACAAAGAAAGCTTGTATCAAAGGGGAGAAATCTAGATAATAAGAAGCAACATTTGCAGGTTCAGAAGCATCTGTTTACAGCAAACAGATTTGGAATGCTTGATAACATCTGTGATGTATGCAACGACAGTGGTCACAAGGTAGGTACATGCCCATCTCAACAAGCTTTAACTGTTGATAAGAAAAGAATACCTCTGATGCCGTCTAAGTATGAAGCAAGTACCTTGGGTAGAAATCAGAAGAATGGTGTGAACACACATTTCCCCAAGAAGATATCAAGTAGGGAAGCTGAGAAGACCCAGGATTTTAGATCTATAAAATTGAAGGGTCATTCATCCAAAAGAAAAGTTATGTGGGATGAAACTCAGATGAAACCATGTGGAATATCCAAACCAGCTGCAATAGTTCCAAATGAATTGTTGGTCATCTGGACAGAAGATTTGAAAAGAATGAGGAAACTTGAATATGAAAAGGCCAAGGCTGGTGATAAAGGAAAAGAAAAACTTTCACATGATGAAGATAGAGTGCATGAGAGATTTCAAACCAAGAGAAACACACGTGTCAAAGAAGTTCTGTGTGAGAGATGCATGAAATCTGGTCACATTGCAAAAGGCTGTCTAACCTTAATACCAGAGTAAGAAGTAATCCTCAAAGGAGTGAGAATGTATCATTCAAGAGGGTTATTAAGCAGAAGAATTCTCCACACAAAGAAGAAGAGTATGTGAAGAGATCCATACCACTTCAACATATATCCAAACATATGTTCAAATGTGCAGTCATGAGGACTGGAGTGAACATAGGAACTTGGTAGAGAAAAGCACCTCAACCATGCATCTCATATTGATGAAGAAAAGAGGAACCACCTTATTCCCTTAATGATTTGTGTATTGTATTTGTGTTAATAATGGAGGGAATTTAAGGTGAAACATGCTCTTAGGGGGAGAACCTGAGAAGTAGTGAATGCTGTCAACTCTTGATAGCTAAGCTGAAGGAGTTTCCATCCTTGGATGATTCTTCAATTGATATTCAAATATTAAGATGATGAAGGATCACTCTTGATGAAGATAACGAGGAGTGTTTCCCTTGAGGATGAGAAACATGAAGAAGCTTCCAAAATCACGGTTTCAATCAATATCAACTCCAGCTGGTATCAAATACAGTTACTCTGTAAATTTCATGAAAGAACATGTCATTGGAAAAGGTATTTCATTTCTCAATCTCTATCCCTTGGTTACTCAGAACAAAGATCATTCTGCAAAGGGGGATTAACTGAATTGATCAGTGACATAAGAAGAATAGAAGTGCCCCAAGGCCACTTATCCTACCAATTACACTTGAATTATCCTGCCAATTTCACTTGAATATTTTTGATATGTTTGATGATGTGAGTGTAGGAGTTTCAGGTTGATTATTACCTATCACATTTGTTTTATTTTTCCTGAAATGAAAGTGGTAAACCCTTGAAGACAAAATACATGAGTTCTCATCTCATGTTGGTATCATGATCTGTGAATAATGGGCATCCTTGTTGTCTAAATCAAATCCTCTTGTTTTCTACATCGAGCATTGCTCAAGTAAACTTAGAGAGAAATGATTAATGAAACATTTCTTAAGTATATATTGATACCCTCCCTACCATGATCTTTTTATTTCTTGTCAATAAGGGGGAGAGAAAGTGAAATGAAAGTTTGAAAAGAAAAGTTGATTGAAGAGAAGATTCTCATTTTGACATTGACGAATTCATTTTAGAAGATGTATAAGGTATTGAAAACAAAATAAAAAGGGGGAGATTATTGGAAAAACTTTGTGTATATGGTTTTATTTGTTGTAAATAGTTTTCAATGATGATCAAAATGAAGTAGATGAAGAAGTACTCCAATGAAATGGAGGAATGGAAATTCAGCTGATTGTTGTACTAATCATAAATTCAGAGAAAATGTGTCAAAGGTGACATGTTGTTTACAACTAGTGAAGAATGGTGAGATATAATCCATCTGAGGATGATTAAAGAAGAATGGGGATTTGACGAAGACCATGCAATTCTTCATGATTGCATAAGAACCATTCCAGAGCCTACTTGAAGCATTGAATCATATGTTTTGCATGAAGTAAAGAATGATGGTTGAAGAAGAAGACAATGTGGAAGGGATTGGAATTCTAAGATGGTCATGCACTTCACATTGTCTCAAAATATGATGATGCTAAAGCTGTTCTTTCAAAGGATATATATATATCACGATAGTGGAGTTTGTGATGAAAGCAGAAGAGTTGTTGAAGAATCCAAATCACAGACAGGAAGAATTCCTGAAGTGTTATGATTGTCGAAAAAGAAAACCATGACATACAAATGTGTTGAAAAAGGGGATTTCATGGTGGAATGTCGAGTTCAAGAGATGTGGTTAATGATCAATGATTGATTCAAGAACTTCGACAAAATTAATGAATGATCTGGAGGCAGTACAAAAAGAACAAATATAAGGTGGCGTTGTTTTCTAGTGTTTTCCAAATTTTTGGGCCTGAAAATTGAAAAATGGAGAAAAGTGTTTTTGGTAAAGGGAATTGCGCGCCGAGGCCTTGGAGGATAGGAAACTTGCGTGCCATATTTTTTTCATGATCAGAACATGGAAGAATGGAAAAGGGATAAGGGCCGTGCAAGTATTGGGTTGGTCGCGCAAGTGACCTGCGCGCCATGAAGAGACTTGCACGCCGGTGCATAGGAGGATTGGAAACTTGTGCGCCTATTGTTTTTCAAGATCAGAATTTCAAAATATGGAAAAGGAAATATGGTCGTGCAAGTATTGGTGTGGTCACGCAAGTGAGTAGCGCGACAAAGGCTAGGGCAAATGAGCTGCGCGCCGGAACCTGCGCGCCGAGGGAAGACTTGCGTGCCGCTGCGCAGGGGGTCCAGTTTTCCTATAAATAGAGGACCACCCCCCTCATTTGTAACGAAGTTCAAGACTTAGAGATTGTTCGAGATCTCTTCACATAGGTAGTTGAGCCGCGCAAGTGGTAGTTGAGTCACGCAAGTAGAGGCTGCGCGCCGGTTGTTGGCTGCACACCCAAGGCGGTTTGGGAGAGAAAGGAAGTGAGTTGCGCAGGTTTGAAGTTGAAGGAGGAGGTGTCACGCAGGTGGTTTGGTGATACCTGCGTGCCAGTTTGGACTTGCACGCCGAAGACTTGCGTGCTGTATTGGGACTTATGTGCTGGGCTTGGAGAAGAGTGCCAGGTGCTGTTGGGGTACACCTGTCTTTTTTGGAGCTGCACGAAAGCTGAAAGATTGCTCAATACCTTCAGTGCAATAGATGATGTATTCATTTGTGAAGACGGAAGAACAATGAACAAGAGAAAAAGATCAGTTCATGAAACTAAACTCTGATCTGTACAAAAAGAAGGAAATATATCAATACACTCAGGTGTCAGTATTGGGAATCAAAGTAAGAGAAGAAGAAGATTTATTTCATTTGGTTATTGTACTAAAGAAGAATATTGAATACAAAAGGGCATCAACTCAGTACCCTGATGCTAGAATTGTCTCATGCGGAACATGAGACAAAGACTTCAATGCAAATCTATTGAAGAGACATTCACATCTATAAACTGAGTGGGACTTCACCAAAGGCAGTGAGCCAGGGGGAGTCAATGGGAGTGACCCGAGGGAAGCCGTGAGCTATCCCTGAACCTTTGTAAAGGCAGTGAGGCTGGGACAGAGTGACTATGCCTGAACCTTTGTAATCCATAGTGAGTGAAGTATAGTGGAATTTGGTACGACCAACCACTTTTCAGCATATTCTCCTTGGACGTAGCCCTTAGTGGTGAACCAAGTAAAAATTGATGTGTCATATCTTTGCATGTGAATGCTTAATTGCTGATCATATCTATCATATAGGTTTAAGTAGTTCATACCAATGTGGGAACAAGATCCGCAACTTTAAAAAGATAAAGTTGACACCCTGATTCACCCCTCCCCTCTCAGGGTGTCCCAGAGTCCTACAAAACGAACCATTTTTACTATCTTAACAGGCACATCAAATTTATTATGTAAAGTACTTGCTACTTCAAGAGACTTGAGCGATTGGTGGAGCATAATAAAAATTAAATCTTGGGAAATTCAGTTTACTCAAAATGAATGTGGTTCCGTTGAAGTGGAAGGAATTGAAATTTTTCAACAGACTACTCAAAATCCATCTAATTCACAAAGAGACGTGAATATCGATGATGAAACCCCATAATTAAGGATCGATGGTGATGAAGATGTTAATGATGTTACAAATGAATTTGAAATGACAAGAGATTCTGAAATTGAAAATCATATGGATATTGATGATGCTGAGGAGGAAGATGAAGACATTGACATTGACAGCTATGGAGAAGAGGATGAAGGTCAATATTGACACAGTTAAATGCTGATTATAATCATAACTAATATATATCTATATATAATAGTTATTTTTAATTATCTAGTAACAATAATCATTTTGTGTTTCAGATGGAACCTGATCTATTTCTCGAGTTGCAGGGGGATGACCTACCGTTGGATGAGGGGGATTTTGGATCATCTGACCCTCAGCCTACTGGCAGTTCAGGGGGTACGCAGAGGGGGCGCGGTCTTGCATGACTGATGATTCATAACCCTATCCCCGAGTGACGTCCACATCTTGGTTTCGATCCACGCACATGGAGGTATGGTAACCTATATATTTTAGTTAGATTTCATTAATTTATTTATATATATATACTAATTGTTTGATTATTTATTCATTTTTCACAGTTTCACGCATGTAGCAATTGGACAGGGGAGCACTATCTTGCGCAATTATTTTTCTTAGCCATGGATCACATGGGAACAGATTCCCGTTGGTGTGCAACGCGACATGTTCCATCATTGGCTGGTACGTAAATAAATAATAATTATTTTTAAATTTATTTTATTAACAAATTGATATTATAAAATATTTGTAGGGTTTATGGTATCATATCGATGATAGCATGAGTGACGCTATCCACACGGCATGGCAGGTTTCTATGCATGACTGTTTTTGTCAGTTTAAGCACAATTTGAGAAGGAAATCCATTAAGAAAGCAGGGGTGACAGAATTTGATGAGTCGTGTAGATCCCTCCGACCAGATTACATTTCATCTCACGTTTAGGATGGATTATGTTTACACTGGTTGGGTGGTGGATTTCAGAGGAAATGTTCAGTGGGACAACAGAACTGGGGGAGACAGGAGGTGACACATCGAGCTGGTAGCCATACATTCAGTTCACATAGAGAGAATCTGGTATGTATATTTTTTAAATATTTTTTATAACTTTAAATAAAAATAGTTTATTTTATATTTCTGTAGGCAGTCGAGCATCCTGATATTATGGAGTTCGACGTTTATTAGAGGATGTACAGTGATCCATCCACTGGTGAGATAAGAGGTGATCACCAGCGTCAGATTGTGGTTAGTATTATTTTTTTATTTTGAAAATTAACTGCATATAATATTTTTACAATTTTAATTTTAAATTGGAATTGAAGGAGTCATATGAGGCTGTGACCTCTCAGACACATGTTGAGGGTCAAGACGAGATGACTGAGCAAACTAGTGCTCACCATTTTGATGAGGCAGCCTGGATGAAGGTGACTCAGTATGGATTTGAGAAGGGTAGAGTAGTTGGCATTGACTCTCATTTGACTCCTGGTACTTATTATGGTACTACTGTGATGTCAGCGTACAACTCAAGAGGAGCTCATGGAGAGGCATCATCTTCTGGCTCACAGTATCAGGAGTAGTTGTGAGCTCAACCTGAGCATATAGAGACTTTGCAGAAGCAGCAAGAAGAGATGTTTCGGTAGCAGTAGCAGCAGAAGCAGCATTACGAGGAGCAGATGCATCGATGGCAGCAGCAGCATCACGAGCATATGGAGTATATGCGCCATCTAACTCGTAGTTTAGGGATGGAGTTTCCTCCACCAGCCTCTTCAGCTCCTCCACCTCCTCCAGAAGATGACACCCCAATGATTTTTTATATTACAAACATTTGAATTTAACATTGTAATATGAATTATTTACATTTTATGTCTTTTATATCAGTGCAAATATTACATAATTTAATTTTTAATATTTTATTATTTTTTTATATATTTTTTGTGAATATTGAGATTTTAATATTTTTTATTTTTTAATATTTTTTTGTGAATATTGATAATTTTAATAATTTTTATTTTTTTATTGCTTTAATAATAGTAATATTATTTTTTTATTAATCACAATTTTATTAAATTTTATTTTTTAAAAATTAATTTATGATTTGTGACGGGACTGTTTGCGACGGTGTCCCGTCACAAATAGTCTAAATAAATATTTTTAAAAACATATTTGCGACGAGACTACTTTCCTGTCGCCAATAATTTGTTGCGACAGGCCCTTTGCAGAATGTTATATATATATATATATATATATATTTTGCGTCGAGACAAGATCCCTTCGCAAATAGTTTTTGCAATGGGCCTGTCACGAAAACGTTTATGTATATATAATATATATATATTCGGAAGTTTATTTGCGATGGCGATGTTTCCCGTCACAAATAAGATTTTTTGTGACGGGCCCATCGCAAATAATTGTATTTGCGACAACATTTTCTGCAACGGGCTATTGGCGACGGGGCCCCATCACTAAATCCTATTTGCGACGGGATCCCGTTGTAAATAGGCCATCGCAATTACCAAGAATTCCAGTAGTGTGAAGTTTTGTTCTTGGGTGTATGTTGGTATGTTTTCATCACCCCTGGAATGTTTAGGTAAAATGGTAATTAAGAAGGTAAATGGAAACCCTCATGATTCCCATGGGATGTGTCACGGGTGATGAGACTAATCTAGGGCCACCCATGGGGTGTGCTGACTTTTCTGGACATAGGTATTTGTAAAGAACATGTGATATTTTTTTTGTAGTTATGTAGAGACCTTGATAAACATGGTTATGTGTTTGATTGTGTTGTAATAAAAGCTAGGTGATTCACCTATGCTTAATAATAACCTAAGGGGTATTGGGTTAACATGTAGGTGGTTTATATGGGTTGAACACGGCTATGCTTGATGAATTGTGAATAGTGTTGGAATGTGTAAATGGGTTAATACATAAGAATGATGAATGGCTAAATGGGTTAATATGTAGAAATTATTAAAGACCGTCATGGAATGAATTGTGAGTCTGGTAAGGAAGTGTAGTGAGTTACGCATAACAAACTAGCCTAGTGAGATAGGCATAATGAATGAATTCTTAGTGAGATAACCATAATAAAAGGGGATCGAGACAAATGGCTAAATTATGTGAAATGTGGTAAATGTGTTAATGGTTTAAGGCATGGTATTAACTATCGTGTTATTATTATGATTTATGTTTTCCTTGGGAAATGGTTGTGATGTTGTGTGAATGGTTGATGTATATATATATATATATATATATATATATATATATCATGTGAAAATGGCTTAGTAGAGTGGGGTATTGACTTGAGGTTCTATGCCCACTAGTCGAGTTGGATTGAGGTTCTAAACTCTACCCCTAATGCACGGGTCAGCGAAGAGGAATGAGGCTCTGTTCCCCTAACCATTACATCCACCTGGACTAAGGCTTAGAGGTGAGTATATGGGTTACATGAAGAAGTTAGTCCTAGTGATATAGGATAAAAATGTGTTTTTCCTCATGCATGTGTTTGTGTACTTTAATACCATGTAACTTGTTGTGTTTGATGAACCCATGATAAATGCGTTGGAAATGGAAAGTATTGGAAAATAGGGTGAAATGGTAAGATAAGAAAATGGTAATAAATATTGGTAATGGACATAAAATAGTTAAGGTCACTAAATCTTTTCTTTGTCATTTATTATTTATTTCGATTTTTTATGCACAAATGTTTATACTAGATATTTTGTAGACACCGTTGGTGGTGGCCTATTGAGTTATACTCACACCTTGCTCGGGCCGCCATTGGGTACCTGAGCAGAATTCATGTTTAGAGGTTAGGGGAAGGGAAAAGGCCCTTTATAAGGTGTTTATTTGGAATGGGTGTGCATGGAGGATGAATCAGACTTGGTTTCGAGACCATTTTGATGATTTCTCACTTTGTCTTCATTTTGGATTTTGTTCACGTTTTCACTTGTAGCATGACATGCCATATTTACTGTTGGACATGGTCGTACTCCATTTTGTGGAATGGTTGTTTATAAATGCTCTTGTATTATTGATTATTATTATATTATTTTGTTTATATTCTATTGTGGCTTACTCTAATAAATAGGGGGTATAGTCTCCCTAATTGACCTTTCGGACCCCTACTACTTGTCAGTAACCTTTGGCGTACGGGGAGGCGTGCTTAAGGTCATGTAACCACTCGTCTTTGAGAACCATTTTAGTGGATTCTGGGACAAAGAAATTAAAACAATATCCTAGATAAGAGTCATAAAAGAAATTCATGGGTAATAAATACACCATATATGAGAAATAGGTGGTGAACACAACTTGCATCTCGTGGAAAATAACAGTGAGATGAAAATCCCTTACCTTACAATTACTTTTGGTTTTGTGTGATTTAAACTCATGTATAATGGTTTAAAAAATGTTTTTAATTTATTTCAGAACCTTATTCATATTTATGATATCATATATGATTTTATTATATTATTTTATCACCCATTTGTTAATAATCTTTCATCAATTTCACTATTTCGGGTGTTAACTGCCTTGTTTCTCAAGTTTGTTTTTGAATTTTTATTTGTAGATCCTATTAGATAGATAATGATTTCATAATATTCATAATTTAAACCATGATGTAAATATAATATATTATATATATATATATATATATATATATATATTTATAACAATCCATAAAAGTTGGAGATAAGAAATAAAACACACCATTCATGGAGACGATAAGACGCACGTATGCATGAACGCTACTTTCATTTCTTTTAATTATTAAAAGAATTAAATGTAAATGATATATATGTATATTAAAATTAAATTATCATACCTATTTCATATATATCACATATTTTATTTAAAATATTCCTTTATATGTTCCATGTATAGTGTGAACGAATCACGTCGCTTTGAGGAGGCGGTAGTCCACACTTCCACAAAAAATGTTATCGTATTTATACAAAATTGAAAGAATATGGATATGTGTTATATAAAAATTAAATAAGCATAAAGAAATAATAAATAATAAATATAACATATATAAATAGATTTTACATCATAATTCCCAACTATGAAAGGTGGTAAATGAAAAATGAACAATCATCGTTTCGTGATGTGGTAGTTCACCGCACACATAAACAACATGTTCATTATTCATTAAATGGAAGTTTGTGTAATTTTATGTTGAAAAATTATAATAAAAACATATTATTATATTTAGGATACTATTTATTTTATATAATCATTTAATAAGGAGAGTTTAGGGGGAGAATAATGGAAATAAAACTAAAGAGCTTGAGGAAAGATGTTACCTATTCTTTGGGAAACTCCTTTTGGTTTTCACTAAAGGTATTCCTTGGATGAATTTATTCTTAAAGAGAGTATTATAGTATTAATAGAGTGAAGTTGTGAATATTTTTATATAGAGTTTGTCTGAACCAAATAGGGTTTTAAGTGTAAGGAGAAGAGAAGGGGAGGTTCCCTTTTATAAGAGAGGGGAAGGGAACTTTTGGAATTTATCAACAAATTAATTTATAATAAAATCAATATCTATACAAATACCTAAAAAATCACATTTATTAGAATGAAAGATAATATAAGTTTGTAATCTCATCAACCAATAGATTTTATACATGTTTTGGTGTTATTTCAATCTTTATCATTTTTATTAACCCTTAATCAACCAATTTTAATTTCAACTATGATAACCAATGTTTCTATACTAAGAGGATATAAGTTTTACTTATAAAGTGTTAATTGGAACATAAATGGTCAATTTAGGATATTTTGGATCATATATCATCCCATTGTACTTATTTAATATTTTTATTATTGTTAAATAATTTAATAAAATATTATTTTTCATAAAATATCATAAGTGTAAATTTTGACACTATTCATAACTTTGACTTTAAGAAAATACATACAAAAAAGATAAATTCGAAAAGATTCTATTAAAACAACCCTAAAATTTCATATTCACCCATAAAATTCTTGTATCACAGTAATTAAGTCAAATTATATTTATTTTAATATTTATAGTATCATTTAATTTATTGTTTCATTAATTGAGTAATTACTACATCATCATTGTTTCACCATTTAATTTAATTATTTATTTCCTAAAAATTATAAATAAATTACCATAATTAAAATAAAATTTTTATATTTCAAATTACTATTTATATTATAAGATATCCTCTAAATAACTATATATAAAAAATGTAATACTTTTTAAAACCAGAGTGTGTCATATTGGACTTCCCTTAGAATAAAATACTATAATAGGCTTAAAGTCATCCAAGTCGCTCAAAAAAGCCATAAAATTGTCCCAATGATGATTTTGGCTGAAAATAACACAAAAAATAAAATTATGAAAAGTTTTAGGTTAATTTTATAATATTTATAATATAATTCTTACCTTTAATTACCTAATTTACCCTTAACCATGACAATAACAAATATTACTTATGTTACTATTCATATTGTCCAAAAAATAAAGGGGTACTATTTACATAATTTTAACCTTTTGACTCAAATTATGGAATCCATTTTTTAAATTCAAAATATATAATTTGAAAAAATTTATTAAAAATTAACCCCGTTGACCGAATGACAAAGTGGGTTTTTAAAGTAAAAGTGTCCAAAAGATTGAAATATTTTTATATCAAATTTAAATATAAAATTTATTTAAATATCCTAAGTTTAATTAAATTATACAAAATTTATATAATTATAATTTAAAACAAAATAAAAATATAATTTAACCATATAAATAAATTAGACGAAAATGCAATTTTGAACTAAAATGCAATATTTTTCACTATTCATCAAAATATGAAACTTATTAGAAAAATACCAAAATTTCAACCAAAGTAAATTTTTTTATTAAGATTTATAATAAGAAGTTTATTTTTTCTAATAGAATATATTAAATTGTCAAAAATTGTATTTAAAATAGGCTCTCCACTAAAATGCAATAAAATTGGATTTAGAAAAATATAGCCTTTTACTGCATAAAATTGGATTAATTATTATCTTATTACTATAAAATAATTTGGATGAATGTAATTTTTTTATTAAATATATAATATATATAAATCTCATAATTTGGTTTATACTTTAATTTCTTCTAATTTAACAAATATGTTATAATTTCATTTTAAATAATAATATTAATAGTATATCGTGGTTCGTTTAAGCTCAGTGTTGCATGCAACATAAGATATCTAAAAATTAAATTTATTTAAGAAGATACATACTATAAAATCTTGTGGTGTTGTATTCTCCACTCATTAAATAAATTACATCCTCACAATTTGAACTCAAGATTAAAAATTAGGTGTTTGACTTTTTAAAATATCATTGTTGAAATCCCACATCGGAAAAAGGATTAATGAGACTTATACTTTAAAAAAATAAAGATAAGTAAAAAGGTAATCATAGATGAAAAATACTAGGGTTCCATTTAGGAAATCATGGACATGGAATAGAAATATAACCATTTTGTTTTGATGGAGAGTGATAGAGAACATAGTTTGGAGAAAGTTAACAATCACAAAGCTATAAATCTATGATGATCTAAGGGACCATTTGATTCATCAGAAAAGAAGGTACTGGGGTAAATTTGTTGGTTTCAATATATTTTCACTAGAGTTGAATAATTTATTAACTTCATATACTAATAACATAAGGAACCATACTTACTTGACAAGTAGAGTTTCACCCTTTAATCAATTT
The DNA here is from genome assembly GCA_963277665.1 of Viscum album. Taxonomy (NCBI): domain Eukaryota; kingdom Viridiplantae; phylum Streptophyta; class Magnoliopsida; order Santalales; family Viscaceae; genus Viscum; species Viscum album. The sequence goes on along the minus strand of OY728136.1, from coordinate 1,615,389,510 downwards.
CCACCACAAACTCATTTTTTTATCCAAATGATAAGAATTTAAGATTAATTTTTCATGCATTAAGGTTTCGAATCAACTTATATAGATAAAAAAAATCCAAAAATGTATAAATATATATTCCTACTACCTTTATACATTAACCAAAACCAAAATGATTAGGATAAGATAAGATAATTCTCCCAAAATAATCTTCAAAATTCAATAGTAAAACCCCAAAATTCAACATAGATAATTCATAAAACAACTACCCTTAATCAAAATATTCATGACTAATATTGAAACCCAAAAATAATAATAATTTGATCGTATAGTCTTCCAAATAACATCAATCACTCTTATTGTCTTATACCAACAATTTATTTGCCTAAATATCACAATCTCTAATGTTTTCTAATCATTTACATAAATAACTTTAATCACCATAAGTCCACAATAAAATCATATTTGAATCCAAAACAAAATTCATTATGTTTACCATAATCATACAGGGTTCCCAAAATATTGAACATCTTATGAAATAACATTAATCACTCAATCACCAAATCATTTTCCAATCCATGGTAATCTATTTGATAAAAAAATATAACTAAAATCAAAATAAAATTTATCCCTAAGATATTTTGTAACACCCCAAGATTTCATAGTATGTACTTCTTCAAAACAATTCAATAACTTGCACTACACGCAACACTGAGTTCAAGCGCACCATGACTTACCAAACAAGCCATTCAAAAGAGGTTATGAATAATATTAACTAAATTTTAAACTTTATATAATACTTATAATTTTAGAATCCATATTATGAGTTTCTTAGACATAATTTAAGAACAAATTCATTTTTTTCAGATAAAAGAAGTATTTTTCAAAAATGCACTTTTACCAACTTTTAATAGTGAACCCTTTTTAAATCCAATATTTTAAACTTTTATATATTTGACTAAATAAATTTATTATTTAGAATGTGGAAATCAAAAATTTACAATGTAACACCCCAAGCTTCCACGATACACTTCTCTTTGAATAATACAATAGCGTGTGTTGTACGCAACTTCGAGTTCTAACACACACCACAACCAATCAAAGTAGCTGTTATGACTAGTAATACCTACTTTTTAAAATTTTATAAATTTTATCTCTCAAAATGGACTTAATTTTTGGATTCATAATATTGAATTTAGCCTAGGGTAAAATTTTGGTACTTTTCGGATAACTTTTATATTTTGATGAATAGTGAAAATTACTAAATTTTAATTAAAAACAACTTTTTAATCAAAATAATTAGTAGTGATAAATTATGAATTTGAGTTGTTTTAAAGTATATTTATAATATATTTTTACCATTTAATAAAATTTTGGTCATTGGACATAATTTAATAATTAAACCGGACATAAACAAGTATCAATCTTTTGATAGTTATTATATCTTAAAAACACGCTTTTTGTTTTGACACCAGGAATTAATTTTAAATTAAATTCTGTCACTTCTGTATTTTGAATTTGGAAAAATGGATTCAATATTTGGAATCGGGATGTCCAAATTTTTTAAATATGTAACTTTTATTTTTAGACTTTTTGAATAATTACTTCGGTAAATATTTTATTTACCATGGTTAAAGGGTAAATCCGGTAAATAAGGGTTAAAAAATAATTTTATAATAATAATAAATTACCCTAAAATGTGTCCTAACCTTATTGGTGGATACATTTCCGACCATGGTCATCTTTGGGTCGATTTTGGGACCCCATGGAGCCACTTGTAGGTGATAGGGACACTTTATATTAATTAAGGTAAAGTAAATACAAAAATGACATAAGCTTATATCTTTTAGAAATTTTTTTTACATAGGGTTATATATGTTATATTTTGGATTATAAATATCTATTACGAAGCCAAAAATCATTCCTACATAATTGTATTTTATTTATAATTTTTAGACATTGAAAAAGTAAAAATATATATGACACAATAATGATGCAGTATTTTCCTTATTAATGAAAGAATCAAATAATTGGTATTATAAATGTTAAAATAAATATAATTTGAACGTTTTTATGACATACACAAATTTTATTGGTTAATATGACATGTTATGTTTTGTTAAATTAATTTATTTCTAATTAATAAAGTTTTTAAGACTTTAGAAAAAATCAATTATTGAGTAGTGTCAAAATCGAGATAAATGAGTTTTTAAAACAAATATTATATTATTAATTTATATTTTATTCCTAAAAATATAAGGTTTATCCAAAGGACTTATATCATTATTTATGTATCATTAATGGACCACATTGGGGTCTATTGTATGTATATAGTAAGTTTATTAACTATATATTATAAAAATACCAAGTGACATGGTAAGTGTTAAACTAATTAACCAAGAGTTAAAAATAAAAGATAAGGTTAATATAATGACTCAAACCTATCTAAAATCTATTGTTTGAAATTATTTTGACCCATACCCACCTTATACTTTTAATAATAAACTTTTGAGCCATTAGAAACGAAATATGAATTTATTATAAATTAATACTTTAAGTTTTCCCTAAAGAGCCCCTCAACCCCTTATAAAAGGGCTCAACTTCTAACCAATTCTTCACACCACCAAAGCCTTTTGGTTCGGCCAAAATCTTCCCAAATAGTCTCTCAAATTCCCTCACTCCAACCTAGAGGCCTTAGTTTGATCATAAAGCAAACCTAGGGAGACCTTTTGATCAAATCAAAAGGAAGAACCCGAAGAAGAGGTAATGTTTTCACCACCCTCTTTCAAGTCCCTTTCTTCTTCAACTTATTCTTTCTTTTTTGTTTATATTATAAAATAATAAATCCAGTATATCCAATATACTGTGATGTTATTATAAATATGGTACATCCATATTCATTATTCTATCCATCCTTTGAATGACATGTCACCATACGTGCGTATGTACGGCTTACCATCTCCACGTCGTGGTGTAATTGTTATTCAATACATTATTGTTTGGATGGTTATAATAATGATGTTTATTTGATGTAAATAATAAATATAAAATTATAAGGATTTTTTATATATGATATACCATCCAATTATATATTATTTTAATATCAAAATAATGATATTTTTTCTCGTGCGTACGTACGAATTACCGTCTCCACGACGCGATGAGATTCATTTCCAAGTTCACCATTCATCGACGATTATAAAAATATATATTACTAATAAGTATGTAATATATGACATAATAATGCTACTGGAGATATATATATATATTTATATATATAATTATTTATGTACTTACATATATCTTATTCACTTACTTCCGTTCAATACTATATGAAAACAGAAACATCGTTTATGCGTACGTACAGACTACCGTCTCCATAAACGGTGTTTTCCATTTCATATATATGTCTATTATACATATTTATATTATAAATATTTATTATATATTTATAATGTTTTATATTCTGGAAGTTTTTAAATCATGATCTAAGTGATACAATCAAGAGTAACAAGTTAAAACACGTACGATAAAGAAATCGATTATTACCCAAAATGTTAATTTAACATGGAAATTATTATTAAATGGGTAGTATAAAGTCATAAATGAATCATGTATGATATCATAAATATTAATATGGTTCTAGTATAATTTAATAACATACTAAGATCTTTGTATAGGAGGTTAAACGTACTCTCGACTAAAGGAAAGTGCAAGGTAAGAGGTTTTCATCTCACTCCTTATTCCCGTGAGATTCATGCCATATTTCCACTATTACCTTTTGTGTGGTGTATGTACTTCCTATAATTGTATTCTTTGTGTAATACACTTTAATTTATGTGTATTTACATATTCATTGTATGATACCTCTTTCATGTGGTGTATGTTTCGTAAGTTACCAAATTGGTAAGGGTTAATTTCACAATCTCTTTATTATATGAGGTTGTTTTTACGTAAGTATCTACTGGGACATATTTATTATCCATGTCCATGTTTTATGAAAGAGTTTTAAAAGGAATTATTTTTAGGGAACTTTTACTAAAACATCATTTCAAATGTTTTAAATATTTATTCTTCAAAATATTTCTCTTTAATGTCCATGTCTTCAAAATGGCTTTTAAGGATTTATTTATATCAACATGAATGTTTTTAAAATGTTAATTCATTTCAAAAGGTTCAATGTGGTATGGGACACTTTGATTCAAAAATGTATTTAAATGGATTCTTTTCCAAATTGTGTGACTTTTTAATGTTTTCATGAAAAAAGGTGTATTTCTCTCAAAGAGTTTTACAAATCATTTTCATCAACGTCAAAATACTTTAATGGATTTTAAACTTGTTTTGAAGTTGATTTATCATGATACAAATCTTTCATATTGTGTTGAAGTTTTTGTGAAATGTTTTACTGTGGATGTGTTATTTTTATACAATTCATGGTTTATGGGTAAATTACTGACATTTCAAATGCTAGTTTTAATACGAATGTTTTTGTTATGTTTAGAACGCTTCATATGAGGAATGCATTGGACTTAGTAAGTGATGGGTGGAGCCCACTATAGCTCCTAGATGAATCGGTAGGTCTCATGAGACAAACTAGTGTCTTGGCATGAGGCCTTGGAAAAATCTTATTTGTAGTCTTGGCACGAGGCCTTGGATACGTGGTTATGATAGTCTGGCATTATGCATTCCATCGTTATGAAAGTGGTTATTGATATTGCATGTGATTATTCGACTAGTATAATATCCATGTGAATAAGTAAATGGAATTATTTCATTTTATCTTTGCCATATTATGCTGAAGTTCAAGTTTAAAAGGCTTTTGTTTTAGTTATTCATTGCCTTAAATGTTTATGCTTATTTATGAAAGTTTCCGCTATATTGCTTACCCTTACTGAGCGATTGAGATCACCCCTTTCTATGTTTTATTTTCCCCAAGATTCCAAGAAGTGTATTGTGATTGATATACAGTGTTAATCCAAGGAAATAATGGCGTTCATAAAGATTATTTATGTTGTTTTGTATGTCTTAAAGTGCAATGTAACATTCATGTATGTAATCTATTTTCCAAGACTGCTAAACTAATTGGTCCTTTGGGACTTGATTCCTTATAATCATACCAATGTATTAAAATAATGCACTAACTCTGGGTAACTGGGGTCGGGGCATTACAGTTGGTATCAGAGGAAGTTTAGAAATAACCTTGGAAACTAGATTTAGATAAACTCTGATTAGAGCACATATCCCTAAGATAGACTTTGAGGATTAGTATAGAAGAACTTCCTAGAATTTTGGTATTGTAGAGATTTTGTGAGTTTTCTGAGCAATAAATCCTTGTCTGGATATGAGCAGGTAGAGGCGTCTCTGGCACAGATGTACCTAGGGGTAAAACCCGAAAACACCGCTTTGAGCTGGAATCAAATGGGAACTGGTGCACGACAACTGGCCTTGATGCACTCTTGGTTACGATACTCTCAGGGGATATGCTTAGGATAATTCTCATTTTCTTTACAAACCATTATTAAGGGATCGTGATTATAAACTTACTCAAAGAAAACATTTTTATGATTTTGGATTATATCCATACACTATTCAATTTGCATTAGGTATTTTACAAGTTTGGAATTATTCATTTCAATTCATAAACTGACCTAGTTTATGCTATTGTATAGAAATGGTGCCCAGTAGAGGGAATGTGAACTCCAGTAATACGTATGATCCAAAGAATAATAAAGATCATATCTTTCATTGTACTAAGCCATCATTTAGAAGGGAAATAGTCTCCCACGTATTATCATCATATGAAGAAATAGTATCATGTGTTGATAAGATAAGTAAAGAGTTTACTGAGTCTTATGGATTTGAAGGGAAGTAAGAGAAGAAAAGTATGGAAGAGAGAAAGATGGATAAAGGGAAGAGGGAAAAGAATAATATTCCCATATGTGATAACTTTGGGAAGCAACACCCTGGAACTTGCCTGAAAGGAATGGGAGTTTGTTATAAGTGTGGAGAAAAAGGACACCATGTACGTGATTGCAAGGGTAAGAAAAGGGTTTCAAATGTACAATGCTTCATCTTCAAGGAGTTGGGACACTACGCAAACCAATGTACAAATCATTAGAGTATGAACCAAATGATGCTATTGGATAATAATAAAGTTATGATACTACCATAGATGAAGAGGAATAACTAGTGTTTTTATGTTGTTATTATAGAATTATTTTATTTGAGTGTTGTATCAACAATATACTGGTTACATGAATTATGTAGATAAATAAGGATTGTACTGTAGTACTATTTTATTGAGGATTTCAAATTATATGGTTATATGAAAAGTGACTTAATAATAAGCTACACTTTTTTGAAAATACATTGTTGAAGGAAAGGTAATCCTTAATATGGTCCCGATGATGAGGTAGTGATTTTGGAATAAGAGATGATTGATTTGAAAAAATTATATTGGATATTCTTGACTACCATGAAACTGATTAATGATTTTTCATTGTTGGAGTTTACAAAATTTTTGGATAGAAGGATTATATCCATTATTCTATAAGGAATAAGGGATCATGAATGTAATCAATAAGGTTTTATGGTAATTCAGGATGTTGCAGTGTTTTAAAAGAATACACGATGAAGGTGTTCACATGTTATTACACGAAAAAAAGGATCTTCATTTTGTTTACCTTCCTTATAAATGTTGGATTTTGAGTTTGGATAGAAGTATTTTGGATAATTCTAGTTTGAGATTAATTTTGGATTTCCGTAAAAGGACAACCCAGAGGTCGGGCGGCAACCCGTCGCGACTGGCAAGGCCGCGAGACTTGAACCCGCAACCGAAGGGCGACAAGGGTGTATCACCTACCACTGGCCCACGAGATGTCCTGGATTAAATAATGTAGTTTATTTTAAGAAGGTCTAGTATATGAATTATAAATTCATTTTTTAACCCCAAAATAATAGGATAAATATAATATTTTTTTTAAGTTCTATTATCTCTTAGAGTGAAAGATGAGTTTGTGGTTGAAATTAGTTAAAAGATGGAACTCTACTTTTCAAGTATATATTTTTCTTCTCCTCTTATTCTATGAAGAGATTAATTATTATACTTTATTGAAGGGATCTTAAAACCAAAAATGTGTTATCCTAATACCTTATGTTTTGTTGAACCGATGTCATTTTAAATCATCATAGATTGATGAATTTAAGGACCTCAATTTTAAACTTGTTTGTGATTGATGACCTCAATCACTACCTATAAATATTTACGTTTTTCATCCAATTATATGTCTCTAATTTCCACCAATGTTCTCCTAATCGATATCATAATTTGGTGGTGACCCTTTCATTTCTCTGTTCCTCTTATTAAGACTAAATTTTATTAACCAAATTTCTGATGTGGGTTTTCCCACAAAGATATTTTCTATTTTCAACCTTTATTTTCGAAGAAAAATATCAAATTGCAAGGACACAATTTATTGAAGGAGGGAATAATGTAACACCCCAAGATTTCATAGTATGTACTTCTTCAAAACAATTCAATAACTTGCACTACACGCAACACCGAGTTCAAGCGCACCATGACTTACCAAACAAGCCGTTCAAAAGAGGTTATGAATAGTATTAACTAAATTTTTAACTTTATATAATCCTTATAATTTTAGAATCCATATTTTTAGTTTCTTTGACATACTTTAACAACAAATTCATTCTTTTCAGATAAAAGAAGTATTTTTCAAAAATGCACTTTTACCAACTTTTAATAGTGAACCCTTTTTAAATCCAATATTTTAAACTTTTATATATTTGACTAAATAAATTTATTATTTAGAATGGGGACATCAAAAATTTACAATGTAACACACCAAGCTTCCGTGGTACGCTTCTCTTTGAATAATACAGTAGCGTGTGTTGTACGCAACTTCGAGTTCTAACACACACCACTACCAATCAAAGTAGCCGTTATGAATAGTAATACCCAATTTTTAAAATTTTATAAATTTTATCTCTCAAAATGGACTTCATTTTTGGATTAGGAATATTGAATTTATCCTAGGGTGAAATTTTGGTACTTTTCGGATAACTTTTATATTTTGATGAATAGTGAAAATTACTAAATTTTAATTAAAAACAACTTTTTTAATAAAAATAATTAGTAGTGATAAATTATGAATTTGAGTGGTTTTAAATTATATTTAGAATATATTTTTACCATTTAATAAAATTTTGGTCATTGGAAATAATTTCACAATTAAACCGGACATAAACAAGTATCAATCTTTTGATAGTTATTATATCTTAAAAACACGTTTTTTTGTTTTGACAACGGGAATTAATTTTAAATTAATTTTTGGCACTTCTGTGTTTTAAATTTGGAAAAATGGATTCCATATTTGGAATCAGGATTTACAATTTGTTTAAATAGGTAACTTTTATTTTTAGACATTTTGAATAATTACTTCGGTAAATATTTTATTTACCATGGTTAAAGAGTAAATATGATAAATAAGGGTTAAAAATAATATTATAATAATAATAAATTACCCTAAAACGTGTCCTAACCTTATTGGTGGATACATGTACGAACATGGGCATCTTTGGGTCGATTTTGGGACCCCATGGAGCCACTTGTAGGTGATAGGGACACTTTATATTAATTAAGGTAGAGTAAATACAAAAATGACATAAGCTTATATCTTTTAGAAAAACAATTTTTACATAGGATTATATATGTTATATTTTAGATTATAAATATTCATTATAAATCTAAAAATATTTCCTACATAATGGTATTTTATTTATAATTTTATACATTGAAAAAGTAAAAATATATATGACACAATAATGATGCAGTATTTTCTTTATTAATGAAAGAATCAAATAATTGGTATTATAAATGTTAAAATAAATATAATTTGAAAGTTTTGATGACATACAAGAATTTTATTGGTTAATATGACATTTTATGTTTGATTAAATGATTTTTTTCTAATTAATAATGTTTTTAAGACTTTATCAAAAATCAACTATTGAGTAGTGTCAAAATTGACATAAATGAGTTTTTAAAACAAATATTAAATAATTAATTTATATTGTATTCCTAAAAATCTAAGGTTTGGCCAAAGTAATTATATAATTATTTGTGTATCATTAATTTAACACTTTTGGGTCTCTTGTATGTATATAGTATATTTATTAACTATATATTATAAAAATACAAAGTGACATGGTAAGTGTTAAACTAATTATCCAAGAGTTAAAACTAAAAGATAAGGTTAATATAATAACTCAAACCTATCTAAAATTTATTGGTTGAAATTATTTCGACCCATACCAACCTTATAATTTGAATAATCAACTTTGGAGCCATTATAAACCGAATATGAATTTATTATAAATTAATACTTTAAGTTTTTCCTAAAGAGCCCCCCTCCCCCTTATAAAAGGACTCAACTTATAACCAATTATTCACACCACCAAAGCCTTTTGGTTCGGCCAAAATCTGCCCAAATTCTCTCTCAACTTCCCTCACTTCAACCTAGAGGCCTTATTTTGATCAGAAATCCAACCAAGGGAGCCCTTTTGATCAAATCAAAAGGAAGAACCCGAAGAAGAGGTAATGTTTTCACCACCCACTTCCAAGTTCCTTTCTTCTTCAACTTCTTATTTCTTTGTTATTTATTTTCTAAATTAATAAATCCAGTATCTCCTATATACTGTGATGTTATTATAAATATGGTACATCCATATTCATTATTCTATCCATCCTTTGAATGACATGTCACCATACGTGTGTATGTACGACTTACCGTCTCCACGTCGTGGTATAATTGTTATTCAATATATTATTATTTGGATGAGTATAATAATGATGTGTATTTGATGTAAATAATAAATATAACATTATAAGTATTCTTTATATATGATATACCATCCAATTATATATTATTTTAATATCAAAATAATGATATTTTCGCTCGTGCGTACGTACAGATTACCGTCTCCACGACACAATGAGATTAATTTCCAAGTTCACCATTCATCGACGATTATAAAAATATATATTACTAATAAGTATGTAATATATGAAATAATAATGCTACTGGAGATATATATATATATATATAAGTATTTATTCACTTACATATATCTTATTCACTTACTTCCGTTCAATACTATATGAAAACAGAAACAACGTTTATGCATACGTATGGACTACCGTCTCCATAAATGGTGTTTTCCATTTCATATATATGTCTATTATACATATTTATATTCTAAATATTTATGATATATTTATCATGTTTTATATTCTGGAAGTATTTAAATCATGATCAATTTGATACAATCAAGAGTAACAAGTTAAAACACGTACGATAAAGAAAGCGATTATTACCCGAAATGTTAATTTAACATGGAAATTATTATTAAATGGGTGGTATAAAGTCATAAATGAATCATGTATGATATCATAAATATTAATATGGTTCTTTTATAATTTAATAACATACTACGATCTTCGTACATGAGGTTAAATGTACTCTCGACTAAAGGAAAGTGAAAGGTAAGGGGTTTTCATCTCACTCCTTATTCCCGTGAGATTTATGCCATATTGCCACTATTACCTTTTGTGTGGTGTATGTACTAACTATAATTTTATTATTTGTGTAATACACTTTAATTTATATGTATTTACATATTCATTGTATGATAACTCTTTCATGGGGTGTATGTTTCGTAAGTTACTAAATTGGTAAGGGTTAATTTCACAATCTCTTTATTATCCGAGGTTGTTTTTACGTAAGTATCTACTGGGACATATTTAATATCCATGTCCATGTTTTATGAAAGATTTTTCAAAGGAATTATTTTTAAGGAATTTTTACTAAAACATAATTTCAAATGTTTTAAATATTTATTCTTCTAAATCTTTCTCTTTAATGTCCATGTCTTCAAAATGGTTTTTAAGGATTTATTTATATGGACATGACTGTTTTTAAAATGTTAATTCCTTTCAAAAGTTTCAAAGTGGTATGGGACACTTTGATTCAAAAATGTCTTTAAATGGCTTCTTTTCCAAATTGTGTGACTTTTAAATTTTTTCATGAAAAAAGGTGTATTTCTCTCAAAGAGTTTTACAAATCATTTTCATCAACGTAAAAATCCTTTAATGGATTTTAAACTTGTTTTGAAGTTGATTTATCATGATACAAATCTTCCATATTGTGTTGAAGTTTTTGTGATATGTTTTACTGTGGATGTGTTATTTTTATACCATTCATGATTTATGGGTAAAGTATTGACATTTCGAATTCTAGTTTTAATACGAATGTTTATGTTATGTTTAGACCGTTTCATATGAGGAATGCATTGGATTTAGTAAGTGATGGGTGAAGCCCACTATATCTCCTCGATGCATCGGTAGGTCTCATGAGACAAACTAGTGTCTTGGCACGAGGCCTTGACAAAATCTTCTTTGTAGTCTTGGAATGAGGCCTTGGCTACGTGGTTATGATAGTCTGGCATTATGAATTCTATCATTATGAAAGTGGTTATTTATATTTCATGTGATTATTCGACTAGTAGAATATACATGTGAATTAGTAAATGGAATTATTTCATTTTATCTTTTCCATATTATTCTGAAGTTCAAGTTTAAAAGGCTTTTGTTTTAGTTATACATTGCCTTAAATGTTTATGCTTATTTATGAAAGTTTCTGCTGTATTGCTTACCCTTACTGAGTTTTTGAGCTCACCCCTTTCTATGTTTTATTTTTCCTAGGATTCCAAGAAGTGTATTGTGATTGATATGTAGGGTTAAGACAAGGGAATAATGGTGTTCATAAAGATTATTTATGTTGTTTTGTATGTCTTAAAGTGCAATGTAACATTCATGTATGTAATCTATTTTCCAAGACTGCTAAACTAATCGGTCCTTCGGGACTTGATTCCTTGTAATAATTCCAATGTATTAAAATAATGCACTGTCTCTGGGTAACTGGGATTGGGGCGTTACATATTTTAACCAAAAAAATTTCATGCTAATAAGGACTTCACGTTGGTTAGTGGTAGGCGCTTCACCCTTTATGCCCTTCAATTATGGGTTCAAATCTGGAAGCCTTGATGGACATGACGTGTTGTCACTCAGCATATGGGTTGTTATTTTTCTAAAAATATATTAATATTATCAAAAAAATGTTATAATAATACTCATAAATATCCTAAATATATTTAAAATTAAAGATATGTTTTAACCACAAATGATATCTCATACGTTTAATTTTATATTCCCAATAATATAATAACCCATAATCACTTTAAAGACAAATATTAAATAAAAACCAAATGTTATACTTACCTTTATACTTATTTCCACAAAATTAAAAAGAATTTATTCATTAAATATATTTTTAACGCATACTAAACCAATGGTTTATGTTCCCTAATCTATATTTTCTTAAATCTAGTTCTCAAGGTTACTACTAAAATTCCTTTGATACCAACTGTAATACCCCGACCCTAGAATCTCGGTGCCAGTGAATTATATTATTTCATTGGCATAATTAAATGGAATAAAATCCTTAAGGATTGATAAATTTAATAGTCTTGGTAAACTAGATACAAACATGAGTCTTGTATTAAAAATGAATACACGAATTACTAAATAATTTTTTTCTTTCGAGGATAACATTATTCCATCCAGCATATCATTGCATATCTTTACTAGTATAATTATTATATTCCTAGGAAATGAAAAAAATAAGGGTGAGCTCAAATTCTTAGTAAGGGTAAATAAAGAGGAAAAAATAACGAATAAATGAGAAAAAATATATATGGAAATGTCAATAACAGAAAACACATTCCATTTAAATAATTGGATAAGGAATAATCAATATGGAATGGTAAACAATTGAAAAAAATTACATTTAAATAATCAAATGAGCTAAAAAACATAACCGTGAATTTAATGGTCTGCGTCTTTCCATTCCGTTACTTTTGGGGCTTGGTCATTAGAAGTGATCAGAGGAGGCTTGAAAGGAGTTTAGAGAGGTTTGATTGCTAAAGGCTAGAAAAAGGGGGATTTCACACTGTGTAACTGTATTAAACAACATGAAACTCTACTTCATGTATTGTCTTGGATATTTCATGGAATATAATATTTAAAGGTTTAAAAAATAAAATTAAATCAAGAGGTGACACGTTTTTTGGCACAAATAGAACCCCAGGTATTATAAGACATGAAAGGGTATTACACATTGTGTCATACCCTGATCATGTACAGTTTTAATAATTATTTTCAGTTGAATCATTATTAAATCAGCCATGGTTTTCTTTTCCTCTCATTTCAAATTAACCATAGATTCCCCAAGGAGTATTTAAAGCCCTACTCTTTCCTCCTTGATCTATCAATCCTGGTGGTTGTTCATTGGTGATCTATGGTGAGTTTTCTCCTCTTTCACATATGTTTCCTCTTGTTCTTTCCCTAAGATTATCTTACGTGGTATGGGTTGGCTTGAGTTGTATGTTTGGGAAGTGTTTTGATAATATTATGTTGTATATTATGTGGATTCACTTTTCTAGTGTGTGGTTGTCGTTTGCGGGTGTTCTTATTTTCCCTACAGTGCATGGACGTGTTGAAAGTATTCTTCAAGGTAGGGTTTTACTTCATTTATATTTAATTGTGCATCCTGTAGGAGGGATCTACTTTTATTTGCCCACAGATCATAGTTTTTTCACACTAATTAAAAATAAGAACTAGGTAAATTAATTAAATGGGGAATAGGGATCCAATGAGCATGTTTTTCTAGATTTGATGTTATTATGATGTTTTGAACTATATGGGATAAATTACCCATTGAAAATCATGGACATTGGTGGTCCTTGGTTGTGCACTAAACAAGTTTCATGTTTTTTTATTCTCATTGAACACTTGTATATTGAAATTTGTAAATCACATACAGTTTCCTAATAAACACATGCCCCAGGATTACCCTATTTCTGTGAAAACCCCTAAATTAACAAGTGGAATTAAATAAGGTATTCCTCATTAAATCTAAAATTTTGTTATGATTTGGTATGTGGGGTTATGTGTTGTGTGGGTTAGTTGTGGTTGTGTGTGTGGGAGAAATGGAATGTGAAGTGGTGATGTTGTGTCATGTGGACATGATTTGGTTAGTATTGTGGTACTTTTGTGAAGAAAAATTGTATGTTGTGGGTTGGTTTGGGTGGTGTGGTGGATGAACTTGTAGATGATACAATAACCTGACCATGTAATAGAATATCGTATTGAGAGATTGATTTATTATGGAATGGATGAGAAGTGTTGTGCTGTAGGCCTACGATCGGGCTGTGCGGGGATGTGTTGATGTATTTCTTGTTGTGTGTTGTGCTTGGTAGTTTCTTAAATAGAAGTGAAATAAATGAATAAATAATTGGTTAGTAAATTTTGGAACTGGATTTGGTTGTTTTGGTTAATAGGATTAATAAATGAGTTGTGAATAAATAATGGTAATGGTTAATCAAGTTGTATGGAAATTGAAAAGAGGTTGAGGCCTGATGTGTGGTGTTGTGCATTTAGAGGTAGTAGAAAAGTTGGTATTATTGTGAGATAGTTGTTTGTTAAGAACCCATATGTTGGGCTTGATTATTTGGTATCATATATGTATATACTTAAATTTTTCCCTTTTTATTTATATACTCACCCCAACCCATATGATCACTACATGCTGAACACCCCCATCGTCATAGGGGAGGGTGTAATTCCCAAACATCCTGACAAGAGGATGGATGGATCACCACCTGATCCTTCCTGATCACTCTTACATGTGGTGATAGCCCAATATTCTTTGAGAAGGTTGTGGTTTGTGAGGCCCAAGTGCACACGGGTGAGTTGTGCTTTCCCAGGTGTGTTTGGGATGAGATGGGTTGTGTTTTCCCAGGTGTCTTTAGGATGAGATGAGTTGTTTTTTCTCTGGTGTCTTTAGGATGAGATGAGTTGTGTTTTCCCAGGTGTCTTTGGATTGATATGTGTTGTGATTTACTGAGGGTATTTTGGGTGGAATGTGTTGTGGTATGTGGCACAAGTGTCTATGGGTGGGATGTGACGTGGTATGTGGACCAAGTGTCTGTGGGTGGGATGTGATGTGGCTTATGGTCTAGGTGTCGGGATGAGGTATGGTTGTTGGGACTATGTGTGTGTGGGTGGGTTGTGATGTGGTTATTTAGGAAGATGTGGGAGCTTTAGGAAGTTTTATGTTAGGAAAGAGCGGATAAACCAGTGGTAAGTGGTGTGGGGTACCCTAATCATCAACGTGATTACTATATTACTTTACTTGACTTTCATTACTTGGTGAGCATGCCTTAGTGAGAACGAGATGGCTAGTATACCTTGGTAGGTTCTATTTGGTTTTGTTATTTTCTCACAAGGGAATTAATATGCTTCCTTTCATGTGTGAAATAGAGACTTTGGTTTTCCTATTTAGTATATATGTATACTCACCTATGTATATAAAATTGCTTTCAGGTTTCCAGGAGGACTTCGTGGACTGTGCTGGACCTTACTAGCTTGGATCTTAACAGTTGTTGAGTTTCTAATTTAGCTTTATTTTGGTACTTTGGAGTTTTATTTCACTTGTAACATTTTTATTTTAAACATGCACATGGGATGGATTTTGGTTTTCCTTTTTATATATATGTCTTGGAGTTGTTTTGGGATGAACCATCTTATCTCCCGATATTGTTTTCCTAAAAATGGAAATGCCTCTTATTTTTTTGTGAGATTGTATAACGTAGTGATAGTCGCCACCCCGAGGCCTACTGGAGGTGGGACTCGAGGGTCATTATCTCCCTTTATTCATTTCCAATCCAGGAGGGGTATCTTTGGAGGGAGGGGGTCCTGAAAGAATGGTATTAGAGATGATGGTTGAGTGATAGGATGGAGTCTGCAGTTAGGGACCGTGAGGATTTTATGGGTTGGTGGGAAAATAATGTCAAAAAATCTTGCTATGTGACATAGGTCAGGGAAGACCAACTAGAAAATATGATTTTAGGCCCCATGTGATCCGATACAAGGACTATGAGCATATTGAACGACTAAGTGAGGCTACAACAGTTTCTGTGTAGAGGCCCTAGGAAAGTTACATGCATCATAATGACTTGTGTTCTTGTCTGAATTGGGTGTTTTGGGAAATTGGGAATGAATGATAAGAAATGAGTTAAAATGAATATTAAATAAAATCCCATACTATTCGGGCTTAATAATTCCTTGTTTACCTTTTATATATGGAACCCAGTCATTGTTCACATGTGGCTCAGGCGGTTGAGGCTCCACAGGATGATCTGATTGATTGGTGGAGGGTGGATTCAGTGGAGGAGGAAGACCAGTGGAAGAGAAAGTTATGTGCTTTATAGCAGAAGTATTTAAGAAAGTATGAGAGTATTGTTTCATAAATGGAGATAAAGAGCTAGCTCGAGGAGTTTGAGATCACCTTCAGCTTGATCTAGGCCCTAACATAGTACTGGATTCCTTTGGGAGTTAGTCAAATGTGAGGAGCTATAAATTAGTGGTGGAAGTTGTACCTGGGGGAGAGGAAGGAGGCTGGCATTATGTGGGTCAATTTTGAGAAGGATTTCCAAAAAAAATTCTTTTCATTGACCATGAAGGTTTATAAGTGGCAAGATTTACTCTCCCTCCAGTAGGGAAGTTTTTTAGTACGATATACGGGAGTCAAGTTTAAGGATATCCTTTATTTTCCCCATATCACTTTTTAGATGAGGAGTATTGTGAGATATTTCTAGAGGAGGTACTCCATCCTTTGATCCAGTATGCTGTTACTCCCTTTACATTTCCAATGTTTCTGGAGGTCTAGAAAAATGAATAGGTGATGGAGAAGATACACTCAAGAGGAGGTTTACAATGAGAGAGTATCCAATAGGGTTCTTTGAGAGGTAGGGTTACTAGTGAAAAGTATCAGGTGCTATGACCTTTGAAGTTTCGACCAATAGGGAGTCGACCCTAGCAGATTCTTTTTTGACCATCTAGTCCTTGTTCTTTTTTTATGGGATTGGGGTAGAGGAGTTTCTTCTATGGAGTCTATGTCCATCTTCAGAATCAGTACCTAGTGGATTTTTGAGATCCATATGGTGGAGGAGGATAAGTTCAGAACCAACCTTAACAGTAGTTTCCTGTTATGAAATTTCAGCAGCATGGACAGGAGGCTCATGCTCCATCGAGGGGATATGGAACAGGTAGGGTCCGACCTCAGGACGTCCCTTAGGGACCTCAACTCGGGTGTGGTCATGGAGGCGGTCATTAGAAGAGGTGAAGAGGAGTTGAGTTTGGTCAGTTTCATGAATAATAGGTAGTATCTCTAGTAGGACCAGAGATCGTTAGAGGTATGATCAGGTTTTTTAGTACCATTTCTTGTGATTTTTTTAATTAAAGAGCTTCACACTCATTTATTGAACCTGATCTAGCCCATGCTCTAGATATAGACATAGAGAGGCTTTCCATGAACCTAGCGTTGAGTGTTCTAGTCAGAGGTCAGACCATATTTTTTGATGTGTTCTAGGGATGTAGATTGATGATGGGACCACTTTAGTACTATGTGGATCTTTTCTTTCTATAGATGTAGCCATACGATTTCATTCTCAGTATCGACTGGTTGTATTCTGTGCATTTCTTTATCAGCTGCTTCTGGAGGAGAGTCATGTTTCTAGATATGGATGTATGACATGTAGTTTTAGTTGGTGAGTAGATCTATTAGGTGGTTAGTCAGTGTATAGAGCCTCTTCTTTCATTTTTGGATGAGCTGTCAGTGGAATCGTCAGATGTTGGGATGGTGGAGGTTCCCGGAGTTTTCGGGGAGTTCCTGGATGTTTTTCTTGATAAGGTAGTGACGCTACCCCCTTGACATGATATTTAGTTTGGGATAGACCTACAATACAGTCATTATATGATTTTGATGGATCCTTATTAGATAGAACCTTCTTAGTTGTGGGAGTTGAGGATTCAAATAGATGATCTAATGAAGGAGGGATTTATCCAGACTAGTGTGTTTCCATGGGGTGCTCCGATGTTGTTTGTAAAGAAGTCAGATGGTGGTCTGGGGTTGTGCATAGACTACCGGGAGGTTGAATCAGGTGATGGTAAAGAATATTTACCCTCTCCCAAGGATAGATGATCTTTTTTTTAACATATGATAAGGTATATTTTGTTTTCTACGATCGATCTACGATCTGGATACCACCAATTGAGGGTAAAGGAGGGTGATATACTGAAGACTGCTTTCAGGTGAAGGTATGGGAACTTTAAGTTCATATTAATGACATTAGGTTTTATGAACACATCAGTCATGTTCAGGGGGATTATGAAGTCTGTTTTATGGGAGTTCCTGGACCAGTTCATCATCATGTTCATTGATGATATATTGATCTACTCAAATTTAGAGGAGGAACATGTCAAGAATATTAGGAATGTATTGCAGGTTCTTCGACACCACTAAATATATGTAAAATGTTCCAAGTGTAGGTTCTTTTCATGATATGTGAATTTCCTTGGGCATGTGGTGTCACAACAGGGTGTGGAAGTGGACCTATTAAAATTCAAAGTAGTTTTTTCTTGGGCATAACCCAATAATGTAGTTGAGGTTTTCAGTTTTCTTGGTCTCGTAGGCTATTATCGGAGGTTTGTGCCCAATTTATCTTGATTTGTATCCCCTTTGATATATTTTACTAGAATATACCAAGCTTTTGTGTGGATTGAGCAGTTCCAGTCAGCGTTCGGCCATCTTAAGGGGAAGTTAGTTAGTTCTCCAGTGCTCTAGTTTTCAGAGGAAGGGGTGATGATTGTGGTGTTTTGCAATGATTCCCGTCTTGGTTTGGGGTACATATTGATGCAACAAATAACAATAATCTATTATAGGTGTAGGAATTTACATCCCCATGAGTGTAACTATGCCACCCATGATCTGGAGTATGTAGTAGTTATGTTCGTGTAGAAGTTGTGGCAACATTACCTCATTGTGGAGTGCTTTTTGTTCTTTACGAATCACAAGATCTTGAGGTATATCTTTTCCCAGTGAGATCTGAACTTAAGATAGTTAAGGTGGATGGAGTTTCTTTAGGACTAATATTTTGAGATCTCTTACACCTTAGGAAATGAGAAGGTTGTGGTCAATGAATTGAATATGATGTCACAGAAGGAGGTTGTTCATGAGTGTGTAGATGCTTAGAAGGCGATAGAGGAGTTGATAGCCTTGCACTTAGATGCAAGAGTGGAAGGTTATAAAGGCTATTTGTTTCATATGACAGTATAGTATTCTATGATGCATAAGGTGGGGGAGTCTCAGTGGGGAGACTTAGAGGCATATGCGTTGCATGATCGTGTTGGCCATGGTGATGATTCGAAGGGATGGTCGGAGGATGGTTAGAACCAAATTTTGTTCCACATCCAATTGTTTTTTCTAGTAGCGGTGTATGATGGGGTCATTCATGAGTTTCATATACCACCTTTAGCAGTACACCCAAACTTTTCTAAGATATGAAGTGTCTTAAGAACACAATTTTGGTGGTCCGGGATGAAGCGAGAAATGGAAGAGTTTGTGGAAAAGTGTTTAGTTTTCCAGTAGGTGAATGATGTTCACTATGTTACTAGTGATTTTTTTGAATCCCTTGGATGTAATTTAGTGGAATTGAGATGGAATATCAATAGATTTCATCACAGGGTTACCCGGAGCTCAGGGAGGCTATGATGCTACCTGGGTAGTGGTGGACCGGTTGACAAAATTAGCTCACTTCTTAGCGATCAAGGATTCAGGTGTAGTGGATGCTTTAGCTAAGAGGTATGTGGATGAGGTGGTGAAATTTCATGGAGCTCTAAGGTCCATTATCTTAGGCCATGAAAAACATTTTATATCAAGATTCTAGATGGTATTTCAACATGATTTTGTAACCCAGTTATGCCTCAACACAGCCTTCCACCCTCATACAGATTGGAAATCAGAAAAAACTATCTCGATGTTGGAAGATATGTTGGAAGTATGTGTCTTGGATTTTGGTGGATCATGGGCATGAAACTAACCCTTGGTATAGTTTTATTTTAATAATATCTATCACTCTTCCATTGGCATGTCTCTATTTAACGATTTTTATAGAAGACCGTTTCATTCACCCTTGTGTTGAATAGAGGTTGGGGATACAACTATTCTTGGTCCCGTGGCAGTGAAGAGCATGAAAAAGAAGGTTCAACACATTCATGAGAGGATGAAAGTAGTAAGAGACTAGAAGAAGTCATATTCCATTCGCAGAAGGAATCCCTAGGAGTTAGAGGTTGGGGACCACATGTTCTTAAAGGTTTCCCCTCGATGTGGTAAGTGGAGGTTTGGTAGAGGGATTAAACTTTCACCTAGGTTTGTTGGACCCTTTTAGGTGTTAGGGAAAGTTAGTGAGGTGGCATAACAATTGGTATTGGCACCATAGTTAGAGAGGATCCATGACGTCATCCATGTTTCTCAACTTTGTCGATATCTTTATGATGAATCACATGTACTTGACTAGGGAGGGTTGGATATTGAGGACAACACGATATATGTGGAGCGGTCGATAGGGATATAGGATCATCAGAAGAAGGTGTTGTGTGAATAAACCATTCCTTTGGTTTGCGTGTTGTGGAGTCTTGGTGGATTTTAAGAGAGTACTTGGGAGTTAGAAACATAGATTCATGCCCAGTACCCATATTTTTTTTTGAGTTTTTTCTTGTTCTGTTTTATTTTGAAATGTAATGTTTAAACATTATTTTATAAATGAGTTGTTTTCCATTGGGTTGAGATGTGTGTTGTGAAATGTGTGATAAATTACTAACATGTGAAAAGGGGAAGACCAAATTACTAATCTAGAAATATTAACTGTGATGGGATTAAACCCATGCGGGTGAGTCAGTGCCACCCAGAGTGAATAATATCTTGACAAGGATGACATAATTCCTTGATTCGGATGTTCAGATAGTGTGGTTGTTGTGCTTGTGGGGCGTGCCTTGTTTTTGTTGGGTAGTAACTGTCAGAGGAGGTGTTCTTGTATTTGAGGTGGTGGGTGGGTAAGGTTTAACTCCATATTTCGAACAACGTAGGGTGTTTTATCATCGAACGTTAATGTTTGTTGTTGTTAGTGGCATTTCAAACATAGTAAGATTCTTGAGAGGTATCTCGCGGGGTGTTAGTTTGGAACCCTCTTTCTTCTGGGGTTGGTTTTGGATTATCAAGGGTGATAATAATTTTAGAGGTATCTAATGTAATAGTATGTGTCCTCCTAATCCATTACTTTTTGGGTTTAGTCACTGAAAGTGCTCAGAGGATTCTTGGAAGAAGGTAGGATATGTTTAGTTGCTAAAGGTTAGAAAAAGGGGGATTCCACATCATGTAACTGTATTACATGACATGAAACTCTACTTCATGGCTTGTCTTGGAGATTTCATAGCTTTTAATATTTTAGGGTTTGAAAAATAAAATAAAATCAATAGGTGATGCATTTTTTCATAGAAACCGAACCTCGAGCATTACATGATGTGAAAGGGTATTACACGCCGTGTAATACCCCAATCATGTATAATTTTAATAATTCTTTTCTACTAAACCATTATTCATTCAGACATGGTTTTCTTTTCCTCTCATTCCAAAAAATCTCTAAGTACCTCAAGGAGTCCTTTGAACCCTACTCCTCCCTCCTTGATCTGTCAATCATAGTGGTTGTTCATTAGTGATCCCTGATTTATCAATGGTGCATTTTATCTTCTTTCTCATTTGTTTCCTCTTGTTATTTCCATGGGATTCACTATCATAGTATGGGTTGGATTTATTTGGATATTTGGAAAGCATTTTTATAAAATTTTGGTGTAGATTAGGTGGATCCACGTTTCTAGTGGTGCAGTTGTCACTTGCTAGTGTTCTTATTTGCCTTACAGTGCACAAACGAGTTAAAAATGTTATTCAAGTTAGGGTTTCCTTCGTTTATCTTGGATTGTGAATCATGTGAGAGTGCTCTAATGTTGTTTGCCTATGGATCATATTTTTTCCACTATAATTAAAGATAATAACTGGGTAAATAAATTGAAAGGGTAGAGGGATCCAATGCGCATGTTTTTCTAGATTTGACATTATTGTGATGTTGTGAACTATACGGGATAAATGCCCTGCTGAAAATCATGGCTGTTGGTGGTCCTTGGTTGCGAACTAAACAAGTTTCATGTTGGTTGATTCCTATTGAACACCTGTATATTTAAATTTTTAAATCATGTACACTTGGATATTAAATAGATTCTCCAGGATTACCCAGTTTCTTTGAAAACCCCTGAATTGACAAGTGAAATTAAATAAGAGATTCCTCGTTAAAATTTTAATTGTGTTATGATTTGGTATGTGGGGTGATGTGTTTGGTGGGATATTTATGGTTGTGTGTTCAGGACATATGGAATGTGATGTTCCTATGTTGTGACATTTTAACATGCTCTGGTTTGTGTTGTGGTACGTTTGTGAAGCACAGGTGTGTGCTATGGGTTGGTTTGGGCGGTGTGGTGGATGAAATTGTAGATGATACATCTACCTGACCATGTAATGGAATCTCAGATTGAGAGATTTATTTATTGTGGAATAGATGAGAAGTGTTGCCTAGTGGGGCTGCGATTGGGTTGTGCAGTGATGTGTTGCTGTGTTGCTTGTTGTATGATATGCTTGGTAGTTTCCTGGATAGTAGTGGAATAAATGAATAAATAATTGGTTTATAAATTTTGGAATTGAATTGAATTGGTTTGGTTAACAGAATGAATAAAAGACTTGTGAATAAATAATGGTAATGGTTAATCATTTTGGATGAAAATTGAAAGGAGGTTGTGGATTGATGTGTGGTGTTGTGAATTTAGAGGTAGCAAAAAAGTTGGCAGTGTTGTGAGCTGGTTGTTTTTTGATATCCCATAGGTTGGGATTGTGTGTTTGGTATCATATATATATATATTTTTATTTTTTCCCTTGTTATTTCTATACACACCCCACCCTAGTTAAGCACTACATTCCGAACACTCTCATCAACACAGGGGGAGGGTGTCTTTCCCAAACACCCTGGTTGGAGGATGGATATCTCCAACTACTCTTCCCTGCTTCCTCTTCCAGGAAGTGATATCCCAAGATTCATTGTTAAGGTTGTGGTTTGTGAGGCCCAAGTGTGTGTGGGTGAGTTGTTCTTTCCTTGGTGTCTTTGGGATGAGATGGATTGTGTTTTCTCAGGTGTCTTTGGGATGAGATGATTTGTGTTTTCCCAGGTGTCTCTAGGATGAGATGAGTTGTGTTTTATTAGGTGTCTTTGGGATGAGATGAGTTGTGATTTTTCTAGGTGTCTTCTGGAGGGGATGAGTTGTGGTTTGTGGCCCAATGGCCTATGGGCAGGATGCGACATGGTATGTGGCCCAGGTGTATACGGGCGGGATGTGATGTGGCTCGTGGCCCAGGTGATGGGATGATGTGTGGTTGTGGGGGCCAAGTGTGTACATGGGGGCTGTGATATGGTTCTTGTAGAAGAGTTGGGAGTGTGAGGAAGTTTTCTGTTAGGTAAGAATGGATAAAATAGTGGGAAGTTGTGTGGGGTAACCAAATCATTGTTTTTCTTACTATGTTACTTGACTTGACTTGTGTTACTTGGTGAGCATGACTTGGTGAGTATGGGATGGCTAGTATATCTTGTTAGGTCTGTTTCGGTTCTACTGTATTCTCAGAGGGGCATTAGTATGATTCCTTTCATGTGTGCATGAGAGACTTTGGTTTTCCAATTGTGTATATCTGTATACTCTCCCTACATATATAAAATTTCTTTCAGGTTTCCAAGAGGACTTCATAGACCATGATAGACCTTACTAGCTCAGATCTTGATAGTTCTTGAGTAGCAGATTTAGCTTTATTTTGCTTCTTACTTTGGGGTTTTACTTCACTTGTAACTGTTTTGTTTTAAACATTCATGTGGGATGGATTTTGGTTTTACTTTATATATATATATATATACATGTCTTGGTAACACCCCAAGCTTCTACGGTACGTTTCCCTTTCAATAATGCAATAGCTTGCATTGTACATGACTTCAAGATTCTAACACACCCCGACAAATCAAACTAGCCGTTATGAATAGTAATACCCAGTTTTTGAAATTTTATAAATTTTATTTTTCAAAATGGACTTCATTTTTTAATTCGGAATATTGAAATTATCTTAGGGTGAATTTTTGGAATTTTTCTAAAAACATTCAATTTTTGATGAATAGTGAAAAACACTGCGTTATTGGTTAAAACCGACTTTTTATTTAAATAATTATTTATTTTATTTAAATTTATTTTAGGTAAAAATAGATACATAATACCTATATAAGTTCAATTTAATTCATTGGAGTCATTTTATAATAATTTTAGATATATAAATATTTTATTGAACTTTTTACCGTTTTTTACCCATCTCCTATGAGCATTTGTGAATTTGAATAAAACTTAATTTTACCGCTTCTGTGAGTTTAATTTAAAAAATATAAGATACACGGTTAATATGAGTAAGTAAAATGTTATTCAATAAGAAGAAAATAATTTTTGGTGAATAGTAACTTTTGACTTTTATTTACCAGGGTTAAAAGTAAATAGGGTAACTAAGGGTAAAAATGATATCATAATTACCCTAACACATGTCCTAATTATATTGGATAAGTATAATTCGACAAAAAACAACCTTAGGAATAAAACATGACCCCTTTGGTCCACTTGGATTAGATTAGGACATTTATTATTATTTTATTTAAAGAAGAGTTAAAAAAGTTAAATTGAAAGTTTAATAACTAAACCATTTTAAATATAGGGTCAAACACTATATAAATTCGACTATAAATATTAATTAGAAAGATAAAAATATTTCCTACATAATAGTATTTTATTTATAATTTTTATACATTAAATAATTTAATTTATTTACGACACAATGATGATGCAGTAGTTACCATATTAATGAAATATTAAAATAATTGATATTATAAATATCCAAATAAATTTAAATTGAGACTTCTGATAAATTAAAATAATTTTATAGATTAATATGACATTTTAGGGTTGGTTAAATAAATTTTATTTAAAGTTATAAAGTTTTAATGTCTTTCAAAAAAATCAAATACTAAATAGTGTCAAAATTAACATAATTGAGTTTTTAAAACAAATACTATATTATTAATTGATGTAATATTCATAAAAATATAAGGTTCGGAAAAAAGACTTATATAAGGTTATATATAATAATAATGAACCACTTGGAGTTCTCTTGGAAGTTTATAGTATGTTTATTAACCATATAATATAAAAATACAAAGAGACATGGTAAATGTCAAACTATTTATCTAAGAGTTAAATCTAAAAGATAATGTTAATATGGTAAAATAAACTTGTCTAAAACCTATTGTTTGGGATTTTTTCTAACCATACACCCCATATCCTATAAATAAATCATTTTGGAGCCATTAGAAACCGAAAATATTTAATTATAAACTAATATTTCAAGCTTTTCATAAAGTGACCCTCACCTCTCTTATAAAAGGGAACTTTCCCTTCTCTCAAAATCACACCACCAAATCCATTTGGGATGGAAAAAATCTACCCAAATATCCTCCCAACTTTCCTAACTTCATCCTAGAGGACTTACTTTGTTAAAAAACCCAACCTAATGAGCCCTTTTGATCAAATAAAAAGGAAGAATCTGAAGAAGAGGTAAATATTTCATCACATCTTTCAAATTCTTTTCTTCTACCACTTTCTATTTATCTTTTATTTCCACAACAAAATAATAAATCCAGTATCTTCTACATAATTTTATGTTATTATAAATATGGTATAACCATATTCATTATTCTATCCATCCGATAAACGACAAAGTCACCATATGTGCATACGTACGGCTTACCGTCTCCACGTGGTGGTGTAGTTTTTTATTTAAGAGCTTAATTATTTGGATGGGTATAATAATGAGTATAACTAATTTAAATAATAAATATAACATGTTAATTATTATTTATATATGATATACCATATAATTACATATGATTTATCCATCAATATAATGATATTGTCGCTCGTGTGTACGTACAGATTACTGTCTCCACGAACGCGATGAGATTCATTTCCCCATCATAACCATTCAAGAATAATTTTCATTTGATGACTAAAAATAATGTTTATAAACATAATATCATTCTGTATATGAATCAAATACATTCTATCCATAACAAACATGGCTTACGTAATAAAGCATATAATGGAAAATGAATCAGTTAACACCCGAAACGATGATACTACTGAAATATTATTAACAAAGCAATATTAGAGGATCATATATGATATCATATTTATGTAGACAGTTCTTGTATAATTTAATAACAATTATTTAACTATTATAAATGAGGATAAATTACCCTCAACCAAATAAAAGTACAAGGTAAGGGTTAATTTCACTATCTCTTTATTATCCGAGGTTGTTTTTACGTAAGTATCTACTGTGACCTCTTTATCATCCACATCCATATTTCTTAAAAATGTATTTCAAATGATTTTTTTACTATTTACTAGACTATGGTTTAAATTATTTTATACCCTTATTTGAATTTTTATAAAATGTTTTGAAAGGAATCTTTCCGTCGTTTTCCAAACAAGGTACTTTATGACCTTTTTGACAAATTAAGGTAAGAATGTTTTTTTAACTTATACAGCGGGTGTGGTTATTCTATGAAATTATTCACCTTTTAATATTTTCTTACAAGTCTATAAGAATATTTTCAAAATAATTTTTTTATTTTATAATTATGTGACTCTTAATTGAATTCAAAATAGAAAGAGATATTTCTCTCAAATAGTTTTTATTTCATCTTTGTCAACATCCTTTGATAAATTTTACACTTTTTTGAAGTTGATTTATTATGATAAAAATATTCCATATTGTATTTAAGGTTTTGTAATATGTTTTACTATAGATGTGTTATTTATATAACATTCATTGTTTATGGTTAAAGTATTAACATTTCATATGCTATTTTTAATATGAATGTTTATGTTATGTTTCAAACTTTTCATATGATGAATGTATTGGACTTAGTAAGTCAAAGGTGGAGCCCTTTTTAGTTCCTCGGTGCATCGGTAGGTCTCATGAGACAAGTAGATGTGTAATTGGCTGAGGGATTTCCCAATTTGATATATGGTTTTGGCTGAGGCCAAAATCATTTTTAGACGTCTTGGATGAGGCCTTGACAAGATGTTTCAGAATGTCTGGAATTATACTGACTGTCAATTGCTTTTTTTATTTCATCAAAAGGAGAAGGCCGAGGCCTGAAAACACATAGCCCAGAGACTCAAGGAGGCCAGAAGTAATGTAAACCTAAATCATCCCCAATCACAAAACCCCTACACTCGGTAGGAAGAGTGCCCAAACTACCATAGATAACCACCTCATCCCCAGGACTTCCAATCTTCGAAAGCGCATCCGAAAAGAAATTTCCCTACCTCTAACTATGAAGCATAATCCGACCTTGGTTGGAATCTAAGTCACACCTCCTAATGGTGTAAGCAAGATCCCAAGGGGCGTCCAACCACCCCGTAACATATTTAACTAAAACTTCTGAGTCTGACTCCACCTCTGACACCAGAAATCCCCTACTCCTACAAACCGTCAGCCCAGTGAGAAGTGCCCGGGACTCCACCTCCAACGAATTACCCACACCAAAGTTATCACTGAAGGCAAGTTGAAACGACCCTCCGGAGTCATGTAAAACCCCACCGCCTTGCATAATGCCTTGAGTGCAGGAGCCATCCACATTTAACTTGAGTCCGCTGGAAGGAGGTTTCCATTTAACCCACCTCCCCCCCAAACAGCTTGGGACTCCATCTGGAATTATACATTCCCTCATTATGAAAATAATAATGACGTTTCATGTGGTTATTCGACTAGTATAATACCCATGAACATGTTTTATTATTGAATTATTTACTCATCTCATATTCCTGCCATAAAATTTTCATGTTTACTATTTGTAAAGGCATGTGTTTTTAATTATTCACCATAATTAATGTTTATGTTATCTTCCGCTGTATTACTTACCCTTAATGAGTGTTTGATCTCACCCCTTTCTTATGTTTCAGTTTCCCAATATATGAAGAAGTTAGTTACGAGTGACTTACGTGCATAAAATAGGAGGCTTGGATGTTTCTAATGGATTAAATTAGTGTTGTATTTATTTTCAATTTGTAATGTTGAACTTATGTATGTATCTTGTTTCCAATAATACTAAACTGATCGGTCTTTCGGGACATGATTCCTTGTATCATTCCAATGTTATGTAATAAAGCACCGACTCTAGGTAATTGGGGTTGGGGTGTTACAGTTGGTATCAGAGGATGTTTAGTATAAACCTTGGAAACTAGATTTAGAAAAACTCTCATTAGAGAACATTACCCTAAGATAAAATTTGAGGATTAGTATAGTAAGACTTCCTATAATTTTGATACTGTAGTGATTTTGTGATATTTCCAAGAAATACATCCCTGTATAGATATGAGCAATTAGAGGTGGCTCTAGAATATATGTACCTAGGAGTAAAACCCGAAAACACCGCTTTGAGCTAGACTTGAATGAGAAATGGTCCATGAAAATGGGCCTTGCTGCACTCTTGGTTATGACACTCCCAGGGGATATACTTAGGATAATTATCATTTTCTTTACAAACCATTATGAAGGATTTATGAGTATATTCCTACTTAAATAAAACATTTTTATGATTATGGATTATATCCATAAAATTTTCAATTTATGTTAAGTGTTTTACATGTTCGGAATTATGTATTGTGATTCATAAACTAATATACTGTATGCCATTGTTTAGAAATGGTGCCTAGTGGAATGAATGGAAACCGTATTAATGCATGTAATCTATGTATGGATTTACATCCTACTCAAGATAATTATAGTGGAGCTGGTGATGCAACTGGTGCTGATCAGCTTATCACCATACTGGGAAAACTCACTCAGGTTATGAATAATAACCTTACCTGTATGAAGCACCCTAATCCACAATGCAGAGGATCAATGTTAGATCGATTCATGAGGAAATAACCACCAACATTAAATGGGAGTAAAAATCCTTTAGTTGATGAGTAATGGATAGGTTCCTTTGAGAAAATATTTCATGATTTGGGGAGTAGCGAAAGGGAAAAAGTTGTCATGGAAATTTATCGCCTCACGGGAGATGCAGATCGATGGTGGTTGTTGATTCAAAACACAGAAGAAGATTAAGAAGTATCATACATGGAATGGAGGGTGTTTAAAGAGATTTTATTAGAAAAATAATTTCCTCGTGACCATCGAGAAGATATGGAAAGACAATTTCTAAGTCTGAGGAAAAAGGAGGATGAGAATGTCACAAAGTATGAGGCTAACATTACAAGGTTAGTAAGGCATGCTACAGATTATATACGTAACCCAATAAGTAATATTTATTGTTTCTTTGATGGGTTAAAACCATTTATCCATCTATCATTAGTCTCACAATCCTTCTCATCATATGAAGATATTCTCTCATGTGCTATCAAGATAGAAAATGAATTCTATAAGTCTTATGACTTTAAAACAAAGAAAGAGAATAAGAGATCTGCTAAACACTCTGGGAAAGGAAATAAACAAATAGGAAAGAAGGGAAGAGTTGAATTTCCACCCTGTGATAATTGTGGAAGGAAGCACCTTGGTGCCTGTCTAAAAGGAAAAGGAGTATGCTAAAAATGTGGACAGAAAGGCCATCTTTCTAGTGATTGTAAGGGGAAGAAAGAAGATACCAATGTTCAATGCTATAATTTCAGGGATATGAGGCATTATGAAAATGAATGTCCTAAGCATCAGGGAAACTTACCTCAGAAAATGCCAAGTGATCAAGGCCAAGCTTATGCGATCACTACTACTGAGGTTGAAGCTCCAAAAGACGTGGTGGGAGGTAATTTAATGGTTTACTCAAGTTTAGACAATGCTTTATTTGATTATAGATCATTACATTATTTCATATCTTCCCAGTTTGCTAAGAAAATTAGATATTTACAATTTGATTTAACAATGGAGTTGTCAGTCAAAACTCCTAAGGGAAGTATCATTGAAACCAAGTTTTGTGAATCAGTCCCCATTAAAGCATATAAATGATATTTATATACTGATATAATCTTCATACCAATGATTGAATTTGATATAATCCTCGATATGGATTGGCTTTCGGACCATGATGTGAAAATTTATTATAAGAAAAAAGAGATTGCAATTCTCGATGATGATAAGGAGTGCATTATCTTTAGAGCAGAAATGTCAACATCTGATTCTTATCTAGATCTACCACCAATAGCTCTAATAAATTCAATTTTTAGGGAGGATGAGAATGAAATAATTATGGGTGAGGAAAAGAATGTTCGAATAGAGGACGTACCTATTGTGCAAGAATATGTTGATGTGTTTCTAGAGGATTTACCTAGAAATCCTCCAGAATGAGAAATTGAGTTTTCCTTTGAGTTAATTTCTGGTTCAAGGCCCATATCGAAGACCCCTTATATAATTAACATTGTGGAATTAGTGTAACTAAAGAAAAAACTAGAAAAATTGAGTAATAAGGGATTTATTCGCCCTAGTATTTCTCCATGGGGAGCCCCTGTCCTTTTTATTAAGAAGAAAAATGGATCTATGAGGTTGTGCATTGACTACAGGGAGATCAATGCTATAACAATAAAGAACAAGTATCCTCTACCTCGCATTGATGATTTATTCAACTAACTTCATGGTGATCAATATTTTTCAATGATTGACCTTCGATCTGGATATCATCAGTTGTGTGTGAAGGAGCACATTCCGAAAACAACATTTCGAACTAGGTACGAGCATTACAAGTTTATAGTAATGCCTTTTTTATTGACTAATGCACCCTCTATCTTCATGGATCTAATGAATAGAGTTTTCAAGGAATATCTTGATGACTTTTTAGTTGTATTTATTGATGATATATTGGTATACTCCAAAATCTACGAAGATCATGAAAATAACTTGCGCATTAATCTAAATACTCTTAGAAGAAATGAATTATATGGGAAGTTTAATAGGTGTGAATTATGGATTCAAGAGATTTATTTTCTTGGATATATCATCTCTAAGGATGTAATCTCTCTTTATCCTTAAAATAGAAAGGAAATCCTAAAATGGCCAGCATGGATGAGTATAACTAAGGTATGCAGTTTTATTGGTTTAGCAGGTTATTATCGACGTTTCGTCCAGAATTATTCCCAGTTGGCTAACCCGTTAACCAAGCTCACATGTAAAGGGGTTAAATTTGTTTAGAAAAAAGAGTGTGAAGAATGTTTTGAAGAACTGAAGAAAATATTAGTTAATGCTTCTATCTTGACACTACCATCGGGGAATGATGGGTTTGTTATTTATAGTGATACTTTAAAGAAAGGACTTGGTTGTCTTATTATGTAGAATGATAGAGTTATTGCCTATGCATCACGAAACCTAAAAATTCATGAGAAAAACTATCCTACTCATGATCTTGAGTTAGCATCTGTAATCTTTGCTCTAAAAATATGGAGACACTATCTCTATGGTGAAAAATGTGAGATTTATACTGATCACAAGAGTTTGAAGTATATTTTCTCACATAAAAAACTCAACATGAGGCAAAGACGATGGCTTGAACTAATCAAGGATTATGATTTCACTATACACTACCACTTGAGGAAGGAAAATAAGGTGGAAGATTCTTTGAGTAGAAATAAACATGGAGTTTTGAACAATATGAGAGTTGAAATGGATCCTATTTTCATGGATCTAGTAAAGATGGATATGGGAATAACCATGGAAGGTGAAACATCAATATTTTTTCAAATGGTTTCCAAAACATATTTACTAGAAAGGATAAAGAGTTTTCAGAATGATGATGAGGAGTTTCAAAGGAAGATTAAATCTGTAAATGGTGGGAGATTGAGTGACTTCCTATATGAAGATGGAATTTTGAAATTTGGGAAGATACTTTGTGTTCTTGATATACCTGATATAAAAAATGAATTTTTGGATGATTCTCATAGTTCCAATTTCTATATACACTTGAGGAGAATGAGGATGTATATAGATTTGAAGGAAAATTTTTAGTGGGACAACATGAAGAGGGAGATTGCTGATTTTGTGTCAAGATGTATGGTTTGTCAACAAGTGAAAGCTGGAAGGCAATAGCCTGGAGAATTCATGCAACCTCTTCCCATACCAGAGTGGAAATGGGATGATATTATGATGGAATTTGTCATGGGGATACCAAAGAATCCTAGAAGGAATTATGTAATATGGGTCATTATTGATTATCTTACCAAGTCAGCATATTTTCTTGCTATAAGGGAAGATTGACCACATGAACGTTTAGCAAGACTATATATTAATGAAGTTGTAATACTTTATGGAGTACCCATATTGATTGTTTCTGATTTTGATCCCCATTTTACATCAAGATTTTGGAAAAGTCTTTAGAAATACTTGGATATTGAACTTTGTTTGAGCACTTCCCACCACCCTCAAACTGATGGACAATTGGAATGGACTATTCAAACCTTAGAAGACATGTTGAGATCTTGTTCACTTGACTTCCAAGGTATATGAGATCAATATTTACCTATGGAATAATTTTCCTATAACAACATCTTCCATACAAGTATTCAGATGGAAGCATATGAAGGGTTATATGGAAAGTGATGTCGCACACCAACTTATTGAGATGATGTTAGTGAAAGAAAACTCATAGGCCCAGAACTTGTTGAGGAAACAATGGAAAAAGTGAAGATTATCCAAACCCACATCAAAGCATCCCAAAGTAGGAAAAAGAGCTATACCGATAACTGATGGAAGGATTTGGAATTTCAAGTAGGAGACTATGTTTTCTTGAAGGTATCTCCATGGAAGGGTGTTATACGTTTCGGTAAGAAGGGTAAATTGAGTCCCAAGTACATCGGACCTTTCAAAATTCTAGAACAAATTGGAGTTGGAGCTTATCGTTTGGAAATTCCTCCAAGTCTCTCCAAAGCTCATAATGTGTTCCACATATCACTATTGAGAAAATCCATGCCTGAACCAACACATGTACTCACCTATGAGAAAATTTAATTGGAACCTGATCTATCTTACTATGAAGAGCCTATCAAAATTCTTGATACTAGGGAACAAGTGATAATAAATATTACGACCCATTTGGTAAAAGATCTATCAAGAAACCATAAGATGGAAGAGGAAATGTGGGAACCAGAGGAACTTATGATGAAGAACCACCTGAATCTTTTTGTGCGGTAGTATTCTAGAAATTTAGAGGATGAAACTATTTGAAGGAGGGAAGAATGTAACACCCCAATCTTCCACGGTACACTTCCCTTTGAATAATGCAATAACTTTCATTATACGCAACTACGAGATTCTAACACACTACGACCAATCAAACTAGCCGTTATGAATAGTAATACCCACTTTTTAAAATTTTATAAATTTTATTTTTCAAAATGGAATTCATTTTTGAATTCAGAATATCGAAATTAGTTTAGGGTGAATTTTTGGTATTTTTCTGAAAACATTCAATTCTTGTTGAATAGTGAAAAACTCTACGTTATTGGTTAAAACTGAATTTTTATTTAAATAATTATTTATTTTAATTAAATTTATTTTAGGTCAAAATAGATATGTAATACCTATATATGTTCAATGTAATTCATTGAATTCATTTTATAATAATTTTAGATATATAAAAAGTTTATTGAACTTTTGACCGTCTTTTACCCACCTCCTAGGAGCATTCACAAATTTGTATAAAAATTAATTTCACCGCTTCTGTGAGTTGAATTTCAAAAATCCAAGAGAAAAGATTAATATCAGTAAGTAAAATGTGATTCAAAAAGATGAAAATATTTTTTGGGTGAATAGTAACTTTTGACTTTTATTTACCACTGTTAAAAGTAAATAGGGTAATTAAGGATAAAAATGATATCATAATTACCCTAACACATGTCCTAATTCTATTGGATAAGTATAATTAGACCACAAATAGCTT
The DNA here is from genome assembly GCA_963277665.1 of Viscum album. Lineage (NCBI taxonomy): Eukaryota > Viridiplantae > Streptophyta > Magnoliopsida > Santalales > Viscaceae > Viscum > Viscum album. Next base: position 1,615,355,391 of record OY728136.1, on the reverse strand, counting down.
TATGAATAAAATATGACCCCCTTTGGTCCACTTGGATTTGATTAGGAAATTTATTATTATTTTATTTAAAGAAGAGTTAAAAGAGTTAAATTCAAAGTTTAATAACTAAACCATTTTAATATAGGGTTACACACAATATAATTGAGACTATAAATATTAATTATAAATATAAAAATATTTCCTACATAATGGTATTTTGTTTATATTTTTTATTCATTAAATAATTTAATTTATTTAGGACACAATGATGATGGAGTAATTACCTTATTAATGAAATATTAAAATAATTGATATTATAAATATCCAAATAAATGTAAATTGAGGCTTCTAATGAATTCCTATAATTTTATAGGTTAATATTACATGTTAGGGTTGGTTAAATAAATTTTATTCTGAGTGATAAAGTTTAAAAAGCTTTCAAAAAAATCAAATACTAAATAGTGTCAAAATTGAAAATGTTGAGTTTTTAAAAAAAATACTATATTATTAATTGATATAATATTTATAAAATTCTAAGGTTTGGCCAAAATACTTATATAAGGTTATATATATTAATAATTAAACACTTTTAGTTCTAATGGTAGTTTATAGTTAGTTTATTAACCATATAATATAAAAATACAAATAGACATGGTAAATGTCAAACTATTTAACTAAGAGTTAAACCTAAATGATAATGTTAATATGGTGACCTAAACCTATCTAAAACCTATTGGTTGAGATTTTTTCAGCCCATAATCACCTTATCCTCTAAATAAATCATTTTTTAGCCACTTGAAACCGAAAAATATTTTATTATAAAATAATATTTCAAGCTTTTCTTAAAGTGACCCTCACCTCTCTTATAAAAGCGAAATTCCCCTTCTCTCAAAATCACACCTCCAAATCCATTTGGATTGTCCTAAATCTGCCCAAATATCATCCAAACTTTCCTCCCTTAATCATAGAGGCCTTACTTTGGTCATAAATCCAACCTAAGGACCCCTTTTGATCAAATCAAAAGGAAGAACCCGAAGAAGAGGTAAATATTTCATCACCTCTTTCAAATTTTTTTCTTATTAAACTTACTCTTTCTTTGTTGTTTACATACCAAAATAATAAATACAGTACCTTATACATACTGTGATGTTATTATAAATATGGTAGAACCATATTCGTTATTCTATCCATCCTATAAATGACAACATCACCATACGTGCGTACGCACGGCTTATCGTCTCCACGTCATGGTGTTGTTTGTTATTCAAAAACTTAATTATTTGGATGGGTATAATAATGAGTATAAATAATGTAAATAATAAATATAACATGTTAATTATTCTGTATATATGATATAACATCCAATTACATACTATTTCTCCATCAATATAATGATATTTTCACTCATGCGTACGTACAGATTACCGTCTCCACGAACGCGATGAGATTTATTTCCCCATCATAACCATTCAAGAATAATTTTCATTTGATGACTAAAAATAATGTTTATGAATATAATATAATTATGTATACGAATCAAATAAATCCTCTCCATAACAAACATGGCATACATAACCAATCATATAAAGGAAAACAAATCAGTTAACACCCGAAACGATGATACTACTGAAATATTATTAACAAAGCAATATTAGAGGATCATATATGATATCATATTTATGTATATAGTTCTTGTATAATTTAATAAAAATTATTTAACAATTATACATAAGGTTAACGTACCCTCAACCAATGAAAATTACAAGGTAAGGGTTAATTTCACAATCTCTTTATTATTCGAGGTTGTTTTTATGTAAGTATCTATTGGGACCTATTTATCATCCACATCCATGTTTCTTAAAAATTTATTTCAAATTTTTTTACTATTTAATAGATTGTGGTTTAAATTAATTTATACCCTTGTTTTACTTTTTATAAAATGGTTTTAAAGGAATATTTCCGTCATTTTCCAAACAAGGTACTTTATGACCTTTTTGAAAAATTAAGGTAAGAATGTTATTTTAACTTTTACAACGGGTGTGGTTATTCTCCACTATTATATCACCTTTGAAGCTTTCCTTATAAACTTATAAGAATATTTTAAAAATAATTTTTTTTTCTTTTATAATTATGTGAATCTTAAATGATTTAAAAATAGAAAGAGATATTTCTCTCAAATAGTTTTGATTTCATCTATGTCAACATCCTTTTATAAATTTTACACTTGTTTGAAGTTGATTTATTATGATAAAAACCTTCCATATTGTATTTAAGGTTTTGTGATATGTTTTACTATGGATGTGTTATTTTTATAGCATTCATGGTTTATGGTTAAAGTATTGAAATTTCATATGCTAGTTTTAGTACAAATGTTTATGTTATGTTTTAACCTTTTCATATGAGGAATGTATTGGACTTAGTAAGTGATGGGTGGATCCCTCTATAGCTCCTCGGTGCATCGGTAGGTCTCATGAGACAATTAGACATGGAATTGGTTGAGGCCTTTCCCAATTTGATATATGGTTTTGGCCGAGGCCTAAATCATTTTTAGACGTCTTTGCTGAGGCCTTGACAAGATGTTTCAGAATATACGGTATTATACATTCCCTCATTATAAAAATAATAATGACGGTTCATGTGGTTATTCGAATAGTAGAATACCCATGACTATGTTTTATTATGACATTATTTACTCATCTCATATTCCTACCATAAAGTGTTTGTATTTATTATTTTCAAAGTCATGTGTTTTTAATTATTCACCATGCCTAATGTTTATGTTATCTTCCACTGTATTTCTTACCCTTATTAAGAGTTTGAGCTGACCCCTTTCTTATGTTTCATTTTCCCAAGATATGAAGAAGTTAGCTATGAGTGACTTGAAGACATAATCTAGGAGACTTGGATGTTTCTAATGGAATAAAGTAATGTTTTATTTCTTTTCAAGTTTTAATGTTAATCTTATGTATGTATATTATTTCCAATAATACTAAACTGATCGGTCTTTCAGGACATGATTCCTTTTATTATGCCAATGTTATGTAATAAAGCACCGACTCTGGGTAACTGGGGTCGGGCCATTACAGTCTTGGAGTTGTTTTGGGATAAACCATGTTATCTCCAAATCTTATTTTCCTAAAAAGGAAATGCCTACCATTTTTTGTGATATTTTATACTCTTGGTGCTATTTCCCACCCCGGGGCCTTTTGGGGTCGGGACTCGGGGATCATTATCTCCCTTTCTTCATTTCCAGCCTAGGAGGGGTATCTTTCAAGGGAGGGGGTTACGAAAATGGATATTCTACTAGTATAATAGTCACATGGAATATCAATAACTAATATCATAATGATATAACGCATAATGCTGGACATATGAAACATACCGTCGAGACCTCACTACAAGAAAACCGCCGTTTAGCGGCAGTTTTTTCGCAGCGGTTTTTAAAAACGCCGCGAAAAAACCGCCGCTAAACGGAAAAAAAAATATTTTTTTTAATTTTTTTTTAAATTTTAATTGAGGATTAGCGGCGGTTTCGGTAAAACCGCCGCGAAATGAAATGAAAAAAATAAAAAAACATGAGAAACCCTGAAATCACTAAAACGACCATAACTTTTGATCCGGGCATCCGTTGAAGCACCACGACCAGTAAAATCGAAGCTCATGAAGAGATCTAGAGGCACATATAATCAAAACCGTGAGACGGTCTAAGGTGTGGAAGATATTAGAGTTATAAGAAAGTTAAAAAAAGTTCTCCAACTTCAAACGGTCATAACTTTCGCTCTGGGTGTCCGTTTGGGCTCTACCACATATCAAATCAAAGCTAGTGAAGAGAGATATGCACCAAATTGACACATGCAAGCTTTTGTCATGTTTTTCGACCCCAAAAACTCCTCTGAAGGCCTCCAAAACCCTGTTTCCGTCACCGGTGTCCCGTCGAACTTGTCTTCAAACAGACCTAACTTTCGATCCGCGTGTCAGTTTAGCCTCCTCCACCCGCCAGATCATAGCTTGTTCCATGAGCTTCAGTTTGACTGGTCACGGCGCCCACATGCACTCCTAGATCATATGTTATGGCCTTTTTAGTGGGTATTAGGTTTGTTATGTTTTTCAATGCCTTGTTTCTAGCACCCGTTCCCCGTCAGCTTTTTTTTAAATGGTCATAATTCCGATCCACCTGTCCATTCAGACTCTTTCACCTTTCAGGTTGAAGATCGTTTCAGGATCTTTGATTTGACAGGTCGCAGATCTAAAACGGACTCTCGGATCATAAGTTATCTCCGTTAATGCGAGTCTAATGTTTTTGTCTCTTTATTACTGTTTTGATGGGTTTTAACGGTATAGCTCCATTTATTACTGTTTATTTGGGTTTTCATGACTTGTTATCTTTATCAATGGTTTTTTATGGGTTATTATGACGATTATGTTGAATTATTAAGGAGTTTTCCAAAGTTGTCATGAGTTTTCATGCGTTCTCATTCTTTCTAATGCCTCATTCTTCATATGCTTCTCCATCCTTTTTCATGCGTTTTCATGATTTTTCATCCCTTATCACGTCTTTTCATACTTTTTCATGTGTTTCCTTTATTATTTATTATTTATTATTCATTATTTATTATTTATTATTTATATTTATTAATTATTAATTATTAATTATTTATTATTTATATTTATTAATTATTTATGTTTATTTATTATTTATTATTTATTATTTATTATTTATTATTTATTATTTATATTTATTTATTTATTATTTATATTTATTTATTATTTATTATTTATATTTATTTATTATTTATTTATTTATTTATTATTTATTATTTATTATTTATTATTTATTATTTATTTATGATTTATGATTTATGATTTTATATTTTATATTTTATATTTATTATTTATTATTTATTATTTATTATTTATTATTTATTATTTATTATTTATATTTATTTATTAATTATTATTTATATTTAGTTATTAGTTATTATTTATTATTTATTATTTATTATTTATTATTTATTATTTATTATTTATATTTACTAATTATTTATGTTTATTTATTATTTATTATTTATTATTTATTATTTATTAATTATATTTATTAATTATTTATGTTTATTTATTATTTATTATTTATTATTTATTATTTATTATTTATATTTATTAATTATTTATGTTTATTTATTATTTATTATTTATTATTTAATATGTAATAGTTAATATTTATTATTTATATTTATTTATTAATTATTTATATTTATTTATTATTTATTATTTATATTTATTTATTATTTATTATTTATTTATTATTTATTATTTATTATTTATTATTTATTATTTATTATTTATATTTATTAATTATTTATGTTTATTTATTATTTATTATTTATTATTTATTATTTATTATTTATATTTATTTATTTATTATATATATTTATTTATTATTTATTATTTATATTTATTTACTATTTATTATTTATTATTTATATTTATTTATTATTTTTTATTTATTATTTATTATTTATATTTATTTGTTATTTATATTTATTTATTATTTATTATTTAAATTTATTTATTATTTATTATTTATTATTTAATATTTATTATTCATTATTGATTATTGATTATTGATTATTGATTATTGATTATTGATTATTTATATTTATTTATTATATTTATTTATTATTTATTATTTATTATTTATTATTTATTATTTATCTTTATTTATTATTTATTATTTATTATTTATTATTTATTATATATTATTTATATTTATTTATTATTTATATTTATTTATTATTTATATTTATTTATTATTTATTATTTATATTTATTTATTATTTATTATTTATATTTATTTATTATTTATTATTTATTATTTAATATTTATTATTCATTATTGATTATTGATTATTGATTATTGATTATTTATATTTATTTAATATTTAATATTTAATATTTAATATTGAATATTTAATATTGAATATTGAATATTGAATATTGAATATTTAATATTTAATATTTAATATTTAATATTTAATATTTATTATTTATTATTTATTTATTATTTATATTTATTTATTATTTATTATTTATTATTTAATATTTATTATTCATTATTGATTATTGATTATTGATTATTGATTATTGATTATTGATTATTGATTATTTATATCTATTATTTATTATTTATTATTTATTATTTATTATTTATTATTTATTATTTATTATTATTGAGCTTATATCTATTATTTATGTATTTTTTTTCAATTAATATATATATGTATATTAAATTCTGTTTATTAACCACATGACGAGCTTGGTGGAGTGGTAAAGTCTTTGAAAAATATGCAAGAGGTTAGGGTCTCAAATCTCACCAAACGCAGAATTTCTTTATATTGCATGGGATGTGCATGTGCATGTGCATGAGATGTGCATGCATGGATAAATAAAGTAAATAAAATAATAAGAAATAAATAAATAAAATAAATAAATAAATAAATAAATAAAATAAATAAAATAAATAAATAAATAAAATAAATAAATAAAATAGATAAATAAAATAAAATACGAAATAAATAAATAAAATAAATAAATAAAATAGATAAATAAAATAGATAAATAAAATAAAATAAAATAAGTAAATAAAATAAATAAATAAAATAAATAAATAAAATAAATAAATAAATATGAAAACTAAATAAATAAATAAATATGAAAACTAAATAAATAAAATAAATAAAGAAATAAATAAAATAAATAATTAAAATAATTAAAATAAATAAATAAAATAAATAAATAAAATAAATAAATAAATAAAATAAAATAAATAAATAAATAAAATAAAATAATAAATATGAAAACTAAATAAATAAAATAAATACGAAATAAATATATAAATAAATATGAAAAATAAATAAATAAATAAATAAATAAATAAATATATAAAATTAAAAATTAAAAATTAAAAAAAAACCGCTGCTAAAAAACCGCCGCGAAACGTTCTGCGATGGTTTTGAAAACCGCCGGGAATAGTTTCCTGACGCTCGATTTCGCGACGGTTTTTCAAAACTGCCGCCAATCGATTTGGCGGCGGTTTAAACCGCCGCGAAATGAAAAAAAAACCGCCGTTAAATGCCTTTTTTGCCGTAGTGCCTCGACCAATACATCTGAAAATAAATGGTTAAGGCCTCATCCCAATCCATATCTAAAAATAAATGGGAAAGGCCTCAAACAATCATATATCTAGTTTGTCTCATGATGCCTACTGATACATCAAGGGGATATAGCAGGCCCCCCATCACTTACTAAGTCCAGTGCATTTTTCATATGAAAGGGGTGAAACATAAACAACATAAATATTCATATTAAAAAATAGTATATTAAATGTGAATACTTTAACCATAAACTATAAATGGTATCAAAATAGCATATCCACAGAAAAATGATCAGAAACCATTCAATAAAATCTGGTAGATGATATCATAAGAGATCAACCTCAATCAAGTGTAATATTCATACATATATGAAAGTAATTGAAATGGGTTTTTTGAAAAATTATTTAGGAAAATAATCTTTAAACATTCCAAAGTGTCCCATACCACTTTAAAATAATTTATTTAAAAGGTCACTCATTTATAAAATAAAATATTTTATTTGAAAAGAACTATGTAAACTAGTAGATGAAGCTTAAAAAAATCAGTGCATCATGATGGTGTGAAATTATATTCATTCCATGTAAGTTGAAAAAAACATTCCTTTTACTTTTTTAGAAAAATTCATAAAGTACCTTGTTTTGGAAAATGATTGGAAGATTATTTTTAATGAATTTTTTAAAAAGTATGAAAGGATGAAAATTAAATTTAAAAAATAATTATATAATAGTAAAAATAATTTTGAAAACAATTTTAGAAAACAATAACATGGAAGAGAAATATTCCCTAGTGGAGACTTAAACAAAAACAATCTCGAATAACAATGAGATTATGAAATAATCCTTTACCACTTTATAATTAGTCGAATTGTATGCCCCTTGAATGAAAATAAATTATATGGAAATGAAAATACAATAATATCCTGGATAATACTCATAAAAGGCATTCATGGTCAATAAATACACCACATATAGGAAATAGGTGGTAAACATGACTTATATCTCACAAAAAATAAAAGTGAGATGGAAATCCCTTACCTTGCATTTCCTTTCGATTGTGCATGCTTTAACCTCTTGTATAATGGTTAAAAAATGTTATTAATTTATTTAATAACATTATTCTTATTTATGATATCATATATGTTATTATTATATTATTTTATCACTTGTTTGTTAATAATCTTTCACCATTTTCACTATTTCTAGTGTTAATTGCCTAGTTTCTCGAGTATGTATTTGAATTATTTTTTTAGTTCATATTACACAGATCATGATTTAATAATATAAAGAATGTAAAAGAATGTAAATATCATATATATTCAGTATATATATATATATTTATAATAATCCATAAAATTTGGTGATACGAAATAAAATGCACCGTTCATGGAGACGGTAGGCCATATGTACGCATGAATGTTACTTTCATTTATATTCCATATTAAAAGAATGAAAATTAAATGATATATATATATATATATTAAAATTAAATTATAACACCTATTTCATATATACCACATATATTTATTAAAATCTATCTTTATACGTTCCATGTATAGTGTGAACAAATCACATCACATTGACAGGGCGGTAGTTCACACTTCCACAAACAATGTTATCGTATTTATAAAAAATAGAAAGCATGAGGGTATGTGTTATAAAATAATTATATAACCATAAATAAATAATAAATATTATATATAACATATATAAATAGATTTTGTATCATAATTTCCAACAATGAAAGGTGGTAAAGAAAAAATGAACAATCATCATTTTGTGAGGCGGTAGTTCAACATACATATAAAAAGTACGTTCATTACCCATTAGATATAGGTGTGTGTAATTTTAGGTAAAATAAATTACCATGAAAACATCTGAGTATATTGAGGATACTGTTTTTGTTATATAAACATGTAATAAGGAGAGTTGAGAGGGTGAAGAATGGAAATAAAACTAAAGAGCTTAAGGAAAGATGTTAGCTATTATTTGGGTAACTCCTTTTGATTTACACCAAAGTGCTTCCCTTGATGGATATATACCCAAATGTAGGCTTATATTATGAATATAGGTAATTTTTAAAGATATTTATATAGAGTTTGGTTGAACCAAATAGGTTCTAAAGTGTAAGGAAAAGAGAAAGTGGAGGTTCCCTTTTATAACAGAGGGGAATGGAACTTTTGAAATTTCTCAAAAGATTAATTTATAATAAAATAAATATCAGTCTAAATACCTAAAAAATTATATTGATTCAAATAAAAGATATTATAATATTTGAATATAATCAACCAATATATTTGATACAAGTTTTGGTGTTATTTTAATCTTTATCATTTTGATTAACCCTTAATTAACCCATTTTAATTTTAACCATGGTGACCAATTTTTCTATACTAAGAGGATGTATGTTTTATTTATAAAGTTTAAATTATACCATAAATGAAACATTAATGTTATGTTATAACATATCTCATCCAATTGGACTTAGATAATTCTATATATGATTTTTAAATAATTTAATAAAATATTATTTTTCATAAAATATCATAAGTGTCAATTTTGAAACTATTCATAACTCTTACTTTAATAAAATACATATAACAAGATAACTTATAACCAATTCACTAAAAATACGCCTAACATGTCATATTAAAACATAAAAGTTTTTTACCACATTAATTAAGTCAAATTATATTTCTTTTAACAATTATAATATAATATAATTGATTATTTCATTAATTGAGTAATTATTGCATCATCATTGTGTCATCATTTAATTTAATTATTTAATTGATATAAATTATAATTAAATTAATATAATTAATATAGAAATTTTATATTTTAAATGACTATTTATAGTCTAATATATCTTCTAAATAAAAATATATAAAAAATTCAATACTTATTAAAACAATAGTGTGACATATTGGACTTCCCTTAGAATAAAATACTATAAAAGGCTTAAAGTCATCCAATTGGATCCAAAAGGCCATAAAATAAGACCAAGTTTTATTTTGGTCGAAACTAACTCATATAATGAAATTAGGATAAGTGTTAGGGTAATTTTATAATATTTATAATATATTTTTTACCTTTAATTACTAGATTTACCCTTAACTCTGGTAATAAAAAATATTATTAAAGTTACTATCCATATTGTACAAGAATAAAAGGGACCTATTTAAATAATTTTTACCTTATTATTACTAATATTGAATCCATTTTTCCTAATTCAAAACACATAATTGGAATAAATTAATTAAAAATTAATTCCACTGACGGAACGACAAAGTGGATTTTTAAAGTAAAAACATCCAAAAGATTTGATATGTTTTTATACGAAAATTAAATATAAAATTGATTTAAATGAAATAAATTGAATTAAATGATAAAAAATTGATCTAACTATACTTTAAAACCAAATTAGAACATAATTTAACCTTATAAATAAATTATATGAAAATGCAGTTTTGAACTAAATGCAGTATTTTTCATTATTCATCAAAACATGAATCTTATAAGAAAAATACCAAAATTTCAACCAAAGTAAATTTTTCTATTATTATTTAAAATAATAAGTTTATTTTTTCAAATATAATATATAAAACTATCAAAAATTGAATTTTAAATAGGTTCACCACTAAAATGTGGTAAAACTAGCTTTAGAAAAATATAGCCTTTTAATGAGTAAAATTGTATTCATTATTATCTTATGCCAATAAAATCATTTTTATTAATGTAATTTTTTTTATTAAACATAATATATATATAAATTTCCTAATTTGGTTAATACTATTCATTCCTTCCAATTTAATGGATAGGTTATAATTTCATTTTAAATAATAATATTAATAGTATATCATGGTTCTTTTAAGTTTTGTGTTTCATGAAACATAAGATATAGAATAATTTGAATTTATTTAAGAAGATACATACTATAAAATCTTGGTTTGTTACAACTACTTTGTGTTTTTCTAAGGCTTATAGGTTTCATGTGTAAGTTTGGAGGTGTTTCAGAGGTTTAAGAGGAGTTTTGGATTTCAAAGGGGCACCATGACCTAGTGGTGGGAATGGTGGAGAATATTTTAATCTAGTCATGTAATGGTTTGTTACTTTTCTAGTTTTTGTGGTTAGAGGTGTTTGGATGATGTTATGGGAGTTTTTGATGTAGAATGGAGTTGCATCAGAGCTACAATAAGAAATACAGGCTGTGTAAGTGTATTACATGACGTATAATGGTGGTTCTTGGTCTGTGTCAGGATGGTTCATAATGTGTAATAAGCCAAGTGTTTAATCCTTCGAGGTGTGACATGTTTTAGCGAAACTTAAACTCATGAAATTACACAATGTTAAAGGAGATTACACATCATATAAATCCCCGATGTAGTGCAGTTAAAAAGTTTAGAGAACTGGTGCTTCTCTCAAACCCTAGAACCTCCCTTCCTCTCTCGACTCGAGTGAAACCTAGGTGACCCAAGGATTCCTTTAATCCCTCCTTCTCCCATCTTTTATCTATTGGTTTTGGTGGTTATTCTTTGGAGATCCATGGTTGATTTTTCTCCCTTTCTTGGTTGGTTTTCTTATGTTCTTATTCGGAGTTTCATTTCAGTGGCATGGGTTGGTTTGGGTTGTGTGTTTGAGAAGTGTTTTGAGGATATTTGGGTGTGGTGTAGGCTGATCCATGGTTTTTCATGGCGCGGTTGTCGTTTTCAGGCATTCTTATTCACCCTGTGGTGCACGATGAGTTGGAAAGATTCATTGAGGTAGGTAATCTCTCATTTATCTTTATTGTGTTTTATTTTGGATGGGTTTAATTTTTTTAGCTATGGGTTATTGTTGTGCTGGATTAATCAAAAATAAATAATGGGTTAATTTGAATTAAAAGGGGTAAATGGGGTTTGATTTAATTGCTTTTATAGATTTGATATTATTGTTATATTTTGGATTGCACGTGATTAGTGCCCCACTAAAAATTATGAATGTTGGGGGATTTTTTTTGCATTGGATATATGTGTTTCGATTATTTATTTTGTTGTGATTATTGTGATATCACCCTAAAATATAAATTGGATAACCATTTATATTTGGATAACAAAATATAGTGGAATGTGATAAAAATCACATAAAGTGGAATATAATAATACCTCTAAAATAGAGTGTAATGTGATAAAAATCCCATTTTTTATTATATAAAATTATCTTGATGTGATGTGATGTGTGAATGTGCTTGTGGGGAGATGATGTGTGGTTGAGATGGAGTATGGGGCGATATGTGGTCATTTTGAAATGATTTTGGGGTGGTGAGGTGGTTTGTTTGGATATGATTCTGGGTCGACAATGTGGTTTGTTTGGCCATGCTTTTGGGGTGGGGTGAGGCTATTTTTTTGGATGTTCTTTTGGGGTAATGAGATGGTGGTTTGTTCTATATTCTTAGGTAGTGACAAAACAAATAGTTTTTTAATAATGTTTGGAATAACGTGGGTTGGTTTGGTTAATGAGATAAAAATTGTTAATGAAAAATTAAATCATGGTTTGTGTGATTAAATATTGTTGATGATAAATAATTAAAATAATGGGATGATAAAGTTTAATTTTTTGGAAATGTGAAATGGGGTTTGTGGCTTCTTGTGTGGTGTTATGCATTTAGAGGTGGCAACAAAAATGGAAGTGTTATTAGTTAGTTAGTTTTTTTGAACCCATAGGTTGGTATTGAGTGTTTATTAATATATATATATATATATATATATATATATATATATATATATATATTATTGTTATTTATATACACACCCCACCCACATCAAGCACTATGTTCTGACACCCGCATAGTCACATGGGGGGTGTTTTTACTAACATCTAGTGAGGAGTACGAATGGATGGGAACCTGATCATTCCCAATCTATCTTCAAGGATAAGTAGGTATTTCACCTTAAATGATGTCCATAGGTCTATTAGTGAATTATATGGTGGTTGTGATTGCCCAGGTGTTTTCTGGTGAGATGTAACCATGCTTGTTGGGCGGTAACCCAGGTGTTTTCGGGTGAGGTGTGACCATGCTTGTTGGGAGGTAGCCCAAGTGTTTTTGAGAGATATGTGATATTTCCATGCTTGTGGGGTGGAGATCCCAAGTGTCTTTGGGTGAGGTGTTTTGTGACCTTTCTTGTGGTGTGGTGCGGTATACAGAAGAGATGAGAGCATTAGGACGTATGAAGTTGGGGTGTGAGAGTGGCATACCAATGGGAAAGTGGTGTGGGGTTCCCCTATCAATGTGATTTATGTTATATTATATTACTTGACTTGTGTTATTTAGTGAGTGCACCTTGGTGATGTTGGATTTGGTTAGTATACTTATATAGGTATATTGTGGTTTTTCTTTTTTCTTAGAGGTTTATTAGTATGATTCTTTAAGATGTGTCTGGGAGACTTTGGTTTTCCTACTGGGTATACTTGCATGCTCACCCTACATATATATAAGCATTTTTAGGTTTTAGGAGGATTAAGTTGACCATTCTAGACATTACTAGCTTAGATCTATGATATATGCCATGTCACTGCTTTAGCTTTACTTTTGGGTATTTACATTGGATACTTTTTTTTGTATTAGTTTTATTTATACATTCATCATGGGATGGTTTTGGTTTATTTTTATATTATTTCATGGAGTTTATTGTGGATGATTTATCTAATCCCTTGATCATATATAATTTAAGGGGGGTAATGTCTCCCATTTCCTGATATTTTTATACCCTCAGTGCTAGTCGCAAACCTAGGGCCTACTGAAGGCGGGACTCGGGGGTAATTATATCTCTTCCCCCATTGTGGTATCTTTTGAGGGAGGGGGTCATGATAGAGTGGTATTATTGGAGTGGTTGCGAGATATGATGGAGTTTGGAGTTAAGAACTATGATTATTGCATGGGTTGGTATGGATATAGTACTAGTTGACCTTGGTGCATGACATAGGCTAGGGAGACTGGTTAGGACACAGGATCTTAGGGCCCCTATGATCTAGTGCATAGACTCTAATATTATTGAACGGTCAAGTGAGATGGAACTGCTTATAGGGTAGAGACCTAGGAAAGGTACATACATCATGATGACTTGTGTTATTATTTAAATTGGATTTTCTTGAGAAATTTAAAATGGATAAAAAATAAATAAAATTAATTAAAATGAATATTAATAAAATTTTATAATACTTGGGCTTAAAAAATATTGGTTTTACTTTTATATATGATTCCTATTCATCATGCATGTGTGGATCAAGAAGTTAATGTTCATGAGGCTGATCTGGTTGATCATCGTAGAGTCGATCCGGTAGGGGAGGATGAAGCTTGGCAAAAGGAATTATGTTCTTTTCATAGGCATGATTTTGGAAAGTATGAGGGTAGTGTTTTAGATGTGGATACAAAGAGTTTTCTAGAGTAGCTATAGATCTCTTTCAGTTTGATCTGGACCCTGATAAAGTATAGGGTCCCTTTGGAAATTAGTTAGATGTAGGAAGTTGTGTGTCAGTGGTGGATGCTATATCTGGGAGAGAAGAAGGAGGAATATTTTTTGTGGGTTGACTTTCAAAAGGATTTCTAGGTAGAGTTCCTTTGATATACCATGAAGGTAGTAAAGAGTAAGGAGTTTCTTTCTCTTCATTAGGGAGGAATGTCAGCGTGGTAGTTAGAAATTAGGTTCAAGGAACTTCTTTGTTTTTCCCTAGATTTTTTTTCAGATGAGGAGTCTCATGAGATATGTCTTGAGGAGGCCCTCTATCCTTCTATCCATTATGCAGTTACTCCTTTTATGCTTCCAATATATCCATAGGTTCATAAGAAGGAAGAGGTGATCACACAAAATCAGTCATGAAAAGGTTTACCATGATAGACGAACTAGTAGGGTTCCTTGAGGAGTATAGTTTTCAATGGCAGGTATCAAGCACTAGGACCTTTGAGGTTTCGACTAGCGGGGAGTTAACCACAGTAGCTTCCTTTCCAGACTTCTAGGGATAGTGGTTTATGAGTTATTCTTGGTGTTTTGTGATAGTGTTATTTGGTTGTGGGGTTCATGTACATTTCTAGAACTAGTTCCCATTAGTTCTCTGAGTTTATTTTGGTGGATGTGGATAGGTTCATTACTAGACTTAATAATAGTTTCTAATGAGACCATTTCAGCAATAGGATAAACATGATTATGCTCCACCGAGGGGATATGGAGTAGGTATAGGTTGACCTCAGGATTTTCCTCGCTTTAAGGGACCAAAACCTTATCATGGTCATAGAGGTGTTTATCAGTAGAGAGGTAGAGGAGTTGGGCATGATCAGTTTCACGTAGTGGAGGTAGCAGTTACCAAGGGGCCGAAGGCTGTCAGAGGTACAATTAGTTTGTTTAATACCCTTGTTTATGCCTTGTTTGATTCAGGAGATTTGAACTCCTTTATTACACCCACTATATACTATAATATTCAACTATAAATAGATTGGACTCTTGTTCCCCTGGTGTTGAATATTCCAATCAGAGACCAAACCATCTTGTTTGATGTGTTATAGGGTCGTAGACTAACGATGGAGCCGCATCTGTCCTGTGGGGATATTTTCTTTCCACATATACCACCATACGATGTTATCCTTAGCATGAAATTGTTTTATTCTATACATTATATTATCTAATAATTCCAGAGGAGAGTCATGTTTTTGGGTGTGTATGGATAGCATGTGGATTTCCTAGGCAAGAGAGGTTATCAAGTGGAAAGTCGGTGTATGAATCCATTTCTTTCCTTGGTGGCTGAGCTGTCAGTCGAATCAATGGATGACGAGGTAGTGGAGATCCCTATGGTTTTTGGAGAGTTTATATATGTTTTCTCTAAGGAGGTTGTGATGACACCCCCTCAGTGTGATGTTGAGTTAGAGATAGACTTGTATCATGGTTCTTCTCTAATTTAGATGGATCCTTATCGAATGACACCTTCTGAGTTGTGGCAGTTGAGGATTCAGATAGATGATTTGATGGATAAGGGTTTTATCTGGCCTAGTTTGTTTCTGTGGGGTGATCCAATGTTGTTCTCCAAGAAGTAATATGGTAGTCTGAGGTTGTGTATAGACTACCATAGGTTGAAAAAGGCGATGGTAAAAAATCGTTACCCTCTTTTGAGGATATATTATCTTTAAAACTAGCTGATAGGGGAAAGTTGGATTTCTAAGATTGATCTATGGTATAAATATCATCAACTGAGGGTGAATAAGTGTGTTATCCTGAAGTTTTCCTTCAGATGCATGTAATGTAACTTCGAGTTTGTAGTTATTCCGTTCAGTGTTACGAACATGCCAATTGTGTTTATGGGGCTTATGAACTCCAAATTTTGTGATTTCCTAGACCGATTCATCCTTGTATTCATCAATGATATCTTGATCAACTCAAATTCATATTAGGATCATTCCATGATGGTTCTGGGCATTAAAGAAGCATGCATAGGTGGGAGATAAATTAAAATTTCTTTTAATAATCATTTCCCAAAACCAAGAGTGAGGATCTTGAACATCAAATTTAAAATTAACTTAATTAATATTTTAAAAAATAAATAATTGAGATTCAGAAATTTATTCATTTGTCAATGTTTATCAACCAAAAAGAACCTTTTATATTACCTTCATTACACTGTGAGTATCCAAGGATAGAATCCCTATAGTAGTGATCCACATGTGCTCCTATGATCTCAGAGAAACACCACTCAATCTCTGAGTGCTAGCATGACAATTAAAATGGCTTGTACTATTCATTATTGATTGCTCATTCTTCGGCCTTGAAGAAATATCTCTTTCACTTCTCATTCTTGATAGGGAGAGAAAATGAGGAGTTGAGAGAGAATTCATTGTGTTCAAAAATTATCTATTCTCAATTTTAGATGTTCTACACAATAGATATAGCCGCCTATTTATAGGGTTTATATTTATGTTAAAATATAATTTAATTTCATACTAGACATTAAATAACATTTATTACCTTTAATTAATACCATCCCACAGAATAATAATTATATAATTATTATTTTTTGCTGTGTGCCAACTTATGTAATAAGAAATATTATATAACGGACTTGTTAATTAATATTTTTCACCAAACTCAGTCTTGGTCCATTAAAACTCATATAGCATTTATTTAACAATCAAAAAAATATTTTCACGGCCAGAATTGAAGGCTATACCAATAGTTAAAAACCATTGGTATAGGCTGGAGAACTATTGGTATAGCCTATACCAGTGGTTCTCCAAACTTTTGGCTATAGTACTTTTGGGAAAGGCCTATACCAAAGGTTCTTAGTGAATTGTTGGTATATGGTGATTAAAATTTCATTTTAACTAATGGTTTATAGTGAACCATTGGTATAGAGGTATCCCAATGGTTCATAACCATTGTTATAGAACTATGAAAATAGTTTTAACTGTTGATATAGACCTATACCAATAATTCTAAACCATTGGGATACCCCTATACCAATGTTCCACTATAAACCATTAGTTTAAGGCTATACCAACAGCTATAAAACCATTGGTATAGACCCCCCAATTATCCAACAAGTATCATCCCCACCCTTCCCACAGAACCTACAATTGATAACATAGAACCTACAACGCAATAAAAATATAACATCTTAAACAACCAGAACATCCTCAGTAAACAGAAGTAGCAATGAAACCAAAAAAACATCCTCAGAAAACCGAACCTTCAAATAATGAAAATAGAACCTCCAAATAAATATAACCTATAATGAAACCAACATAACATACTCAAATATCCATAAACCAATACAAAAATAATAAGAACACAGGAAATAAATTAATGCATATAACTAGTGATGAAAACATACAAAACATCACATATATTCATTCAGAATAAATCATCAAACATAAAATGTCATAAATATCAGTCAAACACGTAAAGAATAAAATTTTCCCTCATCACCATCACTATCATCACTATCATCCTTCGACTCATCCTCATCATCGACCTCATCATTTTCCTCAACCTCATCCTCAACCTCATTCTCACCCTATTCCTTACCATCATCCTAACCCTCATACTTTCCATTTACATCACTAGGAATGTCATCACCCCAACCACTACTAGGAATACCAGCAAGTGCACTATATAACACATGCATCATCAACATATATGCATCACAAGCTATGGCGATCTCTAGTGGAAGTGATGGACATAAATCTTCCATCAGTTTTATAAAATAAATATTTTACCTTTTATTTTGTTCTTATACCTGTATGATCCTTTTTTCATCCTTTTCCACCTTAGCCTCATCCTACAATGCCCATGCATTAGCTTTTTACAACTTAGTGCTACCATAAATGGAACTTGAAGAGGGTCAATACCTCATTAGGACAATACTCTTCCCTAGTCGACAACATATTCTGCCACAATGTTCATCTCCCAAAACTTGATGTAATTTATCATTTGACCAAAATTTGTTAGCTTCCTGGGCATTAAGGGCCTCCAAAGAAAACTATTACAAATATAAAAATATTATTAAGTTATAAAATAAATATTAAAATTTTAAATCAACAAATTAAAACTTACTATCTTTTTCTATGTCGGTTCATTTACCACACTTCCATATTTTTTCTTTTGGATAAAAAAGAAGTTTTTTCTCAAAGAACACATACTTCAATATTCAAAACCTCCCTCTGCAATGAAATTGAATATAGAAAACCATAATTTAAAATAGGTTATTAATAATTAATTTCATAACTAAAATGAAATGTATATAAATTCTAAATAAAGATGAAAATAAAAATATATGGTAGATGGATTAAAACTAAGTATCAATTAATGGGTTATTAATAGATATAACATATATATAAGTGAACAATTCATCATTGTTATCAATAATGAGGTGGTTGTGTGATCACCATAATTAATTATAAGATAAACATGTATTAATATAACATAAATGAATATTCATCAATGGGTTATCAAAACTCTAATCATGACTATAACATAAAGGAATTGTGTTTTGTTATGATTTAATAATACACATTACATTTCGTAAATGATCATTTTTAGATTTTCAATGTATTACTTGAGTTATTTTGATTTAATGATAGAAGTGAAACTTTGTTTCTCTATTAGATGAGATCCTAGTGTTCTTTGAAACCCCACATTCTATTACTATGATCCAAATCCTGACTAAATGAATAATTTTTTAGGTTTTTTTTCTAATTGTGTCATTATAAAGATCTAAAGGACAGTTAAAATCATGTTACTTCTCAAAAAAAGAATTATAAAAATCCAAATAAGTACTTCAGAATAATGAGCTCAATAAGAAACGTATAATGTATCAACGAGTGGTTTATATAAAACATTAATTTACTTTATAGTATCTTTCAATGATTATTTATGTGTGGGGTGAGTGTTTCTCTACCATGGTCATTATACGTAAGAACCAAAATCTTTATTTTAGGTATGGATATTTTTTAGGGTTTTTTTAGGAAAAAGGAAGAAATGGGAAATTTTCTAAGTACACGCTATGTACTCAGTTTCCACGTGTATCCATGAAATAGCTGTGTAACAGCCGAGTACATGGTTGTGTAGGTGAATTGGTAGACTGCCTAAAGTGGGGGATGATTGAGTCTTGTACACGGTATGTACATTAAATGAACACTCTATGTACTTTTCTTTTTATTTGATGAGTTGGAGCTGGGTCGTTTCTCATCTTCAGAAATCTTTTCTTCTCCCCATGTCTCATACAAGAGAGCAAATAACAAATAAGAAACTTCGAGTTCCTCCCATTCCTCCATTCAAGCTCTGATTGAGACGCTTCCAGGTGTATTGGATTCCCCCCAGTGAGTTCTCTCTTCCCATAGATCCTCTCTTTTTTATTTCTCCTCCCTCTTGACTTATACAAGGTTAAACAATTTTAACCTTTTTTACAGTTCTATGTCATTCTAGTCTGATTCAAGGGTCGACGTTCAAAAGTGTTCATCGTACTTCATCAATGTAGATGGTTTGTACCTTTCCATGATTGTCTTTATATTATATATGCGTAAAGTGACGAATACCCATGTTTGGGGTATTTCATTTTTTGGAATTTAACCCTGTTTAATACCTGCTATGGTTTGATTGATTGATAAAGGGTTATTGCTTTGATGTAAGGTTTAATAACTTGATTACGGGTGTGTTTCCCATGTTTGATTGATTATGGTCATTTTTTCTAGAATGCCTGCTAGTCTTGATTTGTTTTCCATGCCTTGTGTTGTTAGGATGGAGTTATTGATTATTCGAGATTCATGTGATTCACATTGTGAAAGTATGACCAAGGGGAATTGACTATGAGAGCTTCCTGAGGTAGGATCGTTTATGTATAATTTTTGTTATGGTTGAACAGAGGTATTGACTATGTGAGCTTCCAGGTGATCATAGACCCATGGGATTGACCATGAGAGCTACCTAGAGGGTCGTTATTAAATGAATGTTGGACCATAGGGAATTGATTGTGAGAGCTACCAGGAGG
Source organism: Viscum album (assembly GCA_963277665.1). Classification (NCBI taxonomy): domain Eukaryota; kingdom Viridiplantae; phylum Streptophyta; class Magnoliopsida; order Santalales; family Viscaceae; genus Viscum; species Viscum album. The sequence continues at coordinate 1,615,334,759 of OY728136.1, read as the reverse complement.
TCACTATATTTTATTGTTTCTATGTAGACCAAGGGGTATTAACTGTGAGAGCTACCCAACTGGTCATTTGTAAATGATTAGTGCTATGTAGGACCAAGGGGGTTAGACTATGTGATATTTCCCAGAGGGTCATTTTTTTATTGAATTGATGATATGTTACACTAGAGGGGATATACTATGAAAACTTTCCCAAAGGGTTGCTTGTGAATGATTGAGTGTTTGTGAAGAGTCTTCCAAGACAAAGAAAAAACTTGGACTCGGTATTACTAGTTGTTTTAGATGGTCTTCTGAGACATCTGTTTTTCTATTACACATCCAGAGCATAGGCTAAATGATAAGATTTAATTATTCAAAGGACAGAATAATTAATGAATGTAAATGAATGTAATTGAAAACTGTAGGATTGTTTACTTATGAGTACTTCCTAGTTTATTGCTTCATTTCTGATTATTACCTGCTATATATATTTAATGAAAGTTAGGCACAAATATTTGGGTGGTTTCCTACTGGGATTCATATTTCACCCTATTTGGGTCATTCTTTTGGGCCCAAACAGATTATATGGTTGTAGGTATAGATAAGGGAAAGCTCCCTTCTTCATCAGGTACTTGATTACTGTTGGAGCTAGAGAGCATGAGACTAAGCTGAGGCTTGCAATGTTGTCAGAGTTTACTATTTTTTATACTTTGGTTTTAGTATTGTATTTATATCATTTTTAATTTTTTGGATACTTTCCTAGATACATGTAACAAGCATAATTTATTTATATAAGCTACAGTTGTTTATACTATCAGTGTTCTGCTGTTTACTTCTGTTGTATGGTATTACTCCTTCCACTACTATTTACTATTTGTTTCCACTGTGTTACTCTACCAATGAGGGAATAGTTTTCCCACTATCACACCCAAGGACCTTGCTTCTAGTTGGAAACCTCTGGCATTTGGGAAAATGCACTTGAGGCCATGTGGCCAACCTAGTACTAAGCACCTTTGGGCGGCACCCAGAACTGGGACATTACAAATTGGTATCAGAGGGGTTTCTTTTCTAGTTTGTCTTATTGTTTGGTGCCTATAGACATGGATATGGTGGAATGGGTAGTTGTTAATAATCTGTGCTCTAGATTAGCTAACCGGTTTATAGGGAAAAGCCATGTTACCTCAAATATTGCAATTGTTTTGGTTTTTTAATTGTTACAGTTGATTTTATTTCACTATTGGGTGAAAAACTTATTTTGTGCTTTTATGATTTATATAATTGTGGTTCTATTTATGTGATAAGGGTATTCCATCTCATGCATAATATAGGCACTTGATAGAGGTCACATGTCATGCATTTTTTTAATATCATTTATCATGAATTTCTGATTTCATGCTGTTGTGAGGGATTTCATGCTAGATATGCATGCTGTTGTGATAGATTCTATGATATAATACCTTATATTTTGATAGGGTATTGGAATATGTAAAGTTTCATTTGGAAAAATGCCAAAATTTGGTCCCTGAGGTGTTATGGACCCTCTTGGATCGGAATTTGGTGGATCATATGAATAAGGATTATAAACTTTGATTCGCAGGAGTATGGGATCTCACGGGTTAGAATTTTTCATGCCTTGGACATAATTCTAAGTTTTTAAGGGGTATAGAGAAGTTTAAGAGGCTTACTATCTAGAAACCTAGACAAAATAGCGTGTGGTGTTATGAACACACACCATGTGTTCTTATGTTCTGGATAAATTGACTTTTCTTAAGTACACACCCAGTAATGAGAGTACACGTCATGTAGTGCTTGATCATGTGACTGATTGTGTGAGAAGAGAAACAGGGTTGGGAAAATTTTGGTACAACACACCATGTCTAGATTTTACATTCTGTGTGTAGAGCACCGTGTATCTAGTTGTGTGACCAACGACATGGGTGGATGAAACTTAGGTTGTACACGTCGTGTCCCATTTATGCACACCGTGTAGAGCCAACTGTGTATCTGACCGTGTGACTAATGACATGGGTGATTAGAACGTATGTAGTATACACCATGTCTAGGGAGAACATGCCGCATAGTGTTACCCTAGAGAGAACCGTGTAGTTCTAGATGTGTAGAGGAACCTGGGCAGGAGGGAAAATTCAAGTACACACCACGTATCAGGAGGAACACACTGTGTGTATGGGTGTTACATGACCAGGTTTGGAAGAGGTACACACCATGTTAAAAGCATTAGGGAACATTCCATTCAGGGGTTATACACGTTGTGAAACCCTATTTTGTAAAACTTAAATGTTTCTTCTCCTATTCCTTTCTTGTAATTTTAAGTTTCTCTCCTTGATAATATTGAAATGAGGTGTGTGCTTGACCTTAAAGAGTCATTCCACCAAGAATTCCTCTGGTTGTATGCTAGATATAGGTAAATGATCAGACACTGAAAATGGTAGATCAAGGAATACTAGTAGATCCTCCCGTTGTGCCCATATTCGAACCATCTGTTATACCGAACACAGGTGCTGATGCACAGTTCTGTGAAGGATTTTTGAGGAAGTTAAAAACCTTTCAGGGAGAACTACATCCTGCCCCGTCTGTGGTAGAGTTGACACAGGTGTTCTAGCAGTATCTTCCTTCCACTTTTTTAGGGGATGGAGGACCACATGCTGCAGAGTCATGGTTGGAGGCCACGATGTAAAGACCCATAATTTCTATGTAATTTGTTTTTAATTAAATGGGAATTTTATGAGTATGTGAAAATTGAAGACACATGATTCTAAGGCCCGGTGTTCCTGGAATCAATTTCTGAAGTTTTGTTTGGGTACGTTCAGTAAAGGTACGAGCGAGTTTTTCTAACTTTTGAACTGGTGCTCGGAATGGAAATCAGAGGGCACTGTTGAATTCGCAGTGCGGGTATTCTCTTAAAGAGACTTTCACCTCAACGACAGTTGGTCGAGGGTGAAAGTTAGTTTTTGGGTTTTTTGTGGAAACAATAAAATAAAATAAACACATTTTTTATTTTATTTTATCTCTTGTAACCACCCATGTGGAAGTTAGAAGTGGGGACCACCACACCTTAACCTCCCATGAGAGGTTATGGTGATGGGGACCACCACACCTTAACCTCTCATGAGTTATGGTGGTGGGGACCATCTGATCTTTATCCCTCATAAGGGGGGGGGGGGGAGAGGAAACCTCTCAACTCCCTCAATTAATTTTATGTGTCAACATAAAATTAATTGCTTTCAATTTAATTTTATGTGTCAGCGTAAAATTAAATTCTTTCAATTTAATTTTATGTGTCAACATAAAATTAAATGCTATCAATTAATTTTATGTGTCAACATAAAATTAAAACATATCAATTAATTTTATGTTTCAACATAAAATTAAATTCTATCAATTAATTTTATTTTTCAACATAAAATTAAACCCTATCAATTGTTTTGATGTTGGATATTTCTTTTCCTTCATGGTGGAATTGAGGAAAGGATTGGATCTAGAGAATTGGGAGGAGCTCTTGGGAGAAAGCTTCTCCAACGAAGAATGCGTTCCACCGACGAAGAATGCTCCACCGACGATGAACGTCGACCCCAACTTCTACCTTCTTCCTCGGGACTTCCTCTGATGTAGGACATCTTCTACCATGACGAGCCAGTGCACAAACCGACGATCGAGGAAAACGCTGATGACATCAATGTCCGTCTTTTACCAACGATCTGTCTTCTTCTCCACGACTCCATTGATGAACAACAAACAAGGTAGAGGGTTATTATCGAAATCTTGAATCTTTTTGAGTATTATCGTCATTCTTGGTTCATGATTAAAGTAGATCTTCTTGCTACCACTCTAAATGAGGAGGGCGTGGGCCAAACTAACATGGCCCGACCCTTCCACTGATCTCCTTTGGTGTTATTCATGATAGAGAAGGACAAAAATCTATGTGGAAGAGCACAAGAAAGGCGGTCGGCCCAACCTTCGGCCGCGACAAAGGCAACGGTGCACGGAACTGCCGCCCCACTGCGCCTCACAGTAGCCCCAGCCGAGCCTCCCGCACCCTTGCGGAAGCCCCCAACCAAGCCACCTACGGCCTCCGCGCACCCCGCGCACCCTTTGGCTCCATTGTCCGTACACCCTGCGTGCCCCACGCTGCCACTGGCTGAACCGGACCGTCAGCCTCCCGAGCCGCCCTGGCTGTTCCAGCCTGCCACGCCTCGCGGCAGCCCCGGCCGAACCGGCCCCGAACTTCATGCTGAGCCGCCCCGAGCCACGCCCCCTTTTGGCACCCTCTGGGCCGAGCCGCCCCCTTGTGGTGCCCTATGGGCTGAACCACCCTTGCGCTGACCCGCAGACGGTCCGTCTGCAGCGCTAGTAATCTTGGATTATGACGGTCCCTTTGAGTATACCCCACTGGATTTTGGGGTATAGTTGAGATACGGTTAGGTTGGATTGTGCATGAATCCAACCGGGCCTCGGGGACTAAAAGACTAATAACTCACAGACCGGGCGTCCGATTGACACACCGTATGTTGAGTTGAGACCCCTATGACATGGAAGACCTTTGGGATACTTATTAATGGGACTTCATGACAGAGAAGAATCTAACATTTTCTTGTGGGGAAGATCTTCCAGAGACGAGAAAGCTTTTGTACGGGAACCTAGTTGCTGGCTGAGACTTGACGACTGCTGACTGTTTGACTCGGAGTGACTCGACTGGCCCAATGGGGAGCTCCTGGTTGTTACGGCAGACCCACGGTGGAGGAGCGTGCTTGGTGACGTGCCAGACCCACAATACTCGACAGGAGGAGTAACTCTGCAGGCTATGAGGGGGATTGCCTGGGTGTGGCGGCAGACCCACAGTGGGGAGCACCTCTGTGTGATGCAGCAGACCCACGATACTCGACAGGAGGAGTACCTCAGTATTCAAGGTTAGTGGGAAGTACCTCTGTGTGACATGGAAGGCCCACTGTACTCGATTGAGGAGGAGTTCTCCAACAGCCGAGGTTTCAATAATTTGAATAAAATCCTGGTTGAGCTGAGTCAGTTTTTCTGTGTTTTCCTCATGATTGAGATGGATCACTTGATAAATTAGGTATATGTATGGGAATATACCTAAGTAAGGTTATCTGTTGATTTCTTTATGGTTTATCCTTGTTGGATTTTTTGAGACCTGGAGGGTCTTGGGGTCCCTACTGAGTATTTTTATATTCACCCCTGAACGGGCTATGCCCGCACCTCACTATGTTGGATGAAGATGACAGACAATGCTGATCGAGGCTAAGAGTACCAGGACTAGACAGTACACAGAGTTGGACCATATGGCGTGTTAGTACATGGATGAGACAGACGAACGAGGAGTGCTGAGGAGGAGATCTGTACTTACCCTTCAGGTAGGAACCTGAAGGTCAACCTAGAAGCTATTTTTCCCTTCTTTAGTTGTACTTGTACTTCCAGTTCCTTGTACTTTACAGTTGGGCTTGTTTTTCCAGCCCCTTTTACTTTTCAGCAATGTTTTATTATAGAGTTTACCTAGTGTTTTTTATCTAGCTGTGTGCTCTTTTGTGTGTGTTTATAGGTTATAAAGGCAATGCCTTCCCAGTTTTAGAGAATCACGCCTTTGGTGCTAGTCTCCAGCCCCTGGCCTATGGAATGCGGGTTTGGGGTAGTCACGGCACATGCCCTGGGGGATGGGTCGTGACACACAATTTATATCTTTGAGCATCTAGAGATGCCTCTAGATAGGAGGGTGAAGCTCAAGATGTACATTATTCGTGATACTTCCAAGATACGGTGGGATGTTATCTCACAAGTGGGATGTCATTGGGATACAACTTGGGAAGTGTTTCATAGGACCATCTATAATAACTTCTACCCAGAAATTTTAAGGGACAATCAACCCTGAGAGTTCATGCATTTAGATTAGGGTTCTATATCAGTGAAAGATTATTCTTCTTGCTTTATAGAACTTTAGCGCTTTACACCTATTCTAGGAGGTGATGAGTTCTCTTTGGTGATGCGATTTGAGGATGGTCACCGGTATGACATCTAATTGCAGGTGAATGTATTTAGGATGACTTTGATGACTAATATGGTAAACCAAGTTCTAATTACTGAGCCAATTTTGAGGGATTTAGAAGATGTGATCTAGGGAGGTTTAGTATGGTACTCCTTCAATAGTTAACAGGAAACCCCATATAAAGATTTCACGTGAAATTTCTTTAGGTAGCGAGGTGGTATGATACCAGTGCGGGAAGAGTGGACATACGTGTCCACATTTCCCAAAGGACCCCATTGAGTGATGGTCTTTCATAAATATGGGCCACCTTTAGTGTTTTTTCCGAGTGTTATCACCAGAATTGAGTGATAATGGTTCTTTTATGACTCCACATTCAGGAGCAGGACCACCAGTTTCTCATCAGTCAGGGAACTGAAGTTTTTCGGGCCATTCAGGTCAAGGAGGAGGTCATGGACAGGGTAGTCAGACGACAAGATTTTAGCTACAGTAGGGTGGATCAGCTCAAGGTATTCAGACAGGGTCACAGGGCCATGATACATGTGACACTTTTGTAGTAGAGCATACCTAGTAGGAGAAGGATCTCAGAACCTCTATAGTTAGAGGTACGATTCCAGCTGCCTCAGTTTTAGATTCTGCTCGTTTTGATACAGGGGATTCCCATAGTTCTATATATGTTTCTATTGTGGAGATCCTTGGGCTCTGTATCCTCAATTCTGAGGATTTTATGATTCTAGACACTTCATTGGGGATTTGGATGGATAATATACGTCAGTGCATGGAGTTCCCTATTGAGGTGGGTGAGTGTCACTTCTTATGGGAACTATATTTATTAGAGATGACAAGCTTGGATTTCATTATGATAATAGACTGGTTAGTATCCTTTCATGCCTTTTTTGGCCGCTATCATCATAGGGTGAGTTTCACATCACCAGAGGGAGAGTCTTTTCTACACAAGGGTGAATGGGATGTCCAGGCAAGAAGAGATGTACCCATGCATCATGGGTTGGGAGGAATTATAGAAAATATTTCTAGTTTATATCTAGATGACCAGGTAACTTCACAGATGTACTTTCATCCTATAGTGGATCGTTTCAGAGATCTCTTTACAGATGAATTTTTAGGTTTACCTCTAGATCTAGAGGTAGATTTCTATATTGATCTTGTTCCAGAAGCAACACCAGTGTCCATTACTCTTTATAGAATGGCTACACCAGAGTTACAGGATCTAAAGAAATAATTAGAGGAGTTTCAAGAAAAGGGTTTCATCTAACCCAGTACTTCTCCTTGGGGTTTGGCAGTTCTTTTTGTGAATAAGGCAGGCGATACCCTCAGACTTTGTGTGGATTATCAGAAACTTAACAATTTGAAGGTCAAGAACCGATATACCTTACCAAGGATTGATTATCTATTTGATCACCTTCAAGGATCCCATGTGTTATCGAAGTTTTACTTAAGATCAATTTATCATTAGATGCATGTTATACCATCAGATATACTGCTTACATCCTTTTGGATCAGGTATGGTCTATACGAGTATTTGGTTATGCCGTTCGGTCTCACGAACATGTTTAAAGTTTTCATGGAACTGATGAACTGAGTTTTAAATCCTTAATTGGATTCTTTTATGGTAATATTTTTGGATGATATCTTAGTGTACTCTTACACTTTACATGACCGTTCTATCCATCTTGAGATTGTATTGAGTACACTGAGAGAGAATCAGTTATATGCTAAGATCTCAAAATTCCAATTTTGGATGGACCATATTCACTTTTTGAGTCATGTTATCTTAGATACATAAGTATCAGTAGACCCAGAGAAAGTGAGAGTAGTAGTTTCCTAGGAGAAGATGAAGAAAATATTTGAGATACAGAGTTTTCTTAGGCATGCTAGTTACTACAGGTGCTTCATAAAGTAGTTTTCATACTTAGCAGCGCCATTGATGGGACTGAATAAGAAGGGTGCGAAGTACTTGTGGATAGATTCTTGTGATTCATCCTTTTAGGAGATTCAAGGGAGATTGACATCAGCATCGATATTTATTTTTCTAGAGTTGGGAAAGAGTTACACCATTTTCTGTGATTCATCATATATCAGGCTAGGAGAAGTGCTTATGTAGAGTAAAGAGTCATTGCATATGAGTTTCATTAGCTAAAGACACATGAGAGGAATTGCCCAACACATGATCTTGATTTAGCTACAATTTTACATGCTTTACACTGTTGAAGACATTATCTTTTGGGAGTGAATTTTGTGGTATTCACTGAAAAAAAAGTCTCTAGTATATATTTAATCAGCAAATCTGAATTTGAGACAACAAAGCAGTGTTGAGTACCTTCAGTCATTAGACTTTGAGCTTGCCTACATGCCTGGGAAAGGCAATACAGTGGCTGATGCGTTGAGAAGGATGACTCAGATACAAGCAGTTTAGGAGGCTAGTAGTGAGTGCAGCTTATGGATATGTTCTTTGAGATGAATTTGGAGGTGCATGACAGACATGGAAAGATGTTTTTTTCTCTATAGATATTACCTAAACTCTACTGGATCGAGTGTTAATAAGGAAACTATCAGATTCAGAAGGCATAGTCCTACAAAAGAGTGTGTCAAGAGAAGACCCTAATCCTGGGTGGATCATAGGTGATGATGATATCTTGCATTTTCATGGATTCCTATAGGTGTCAGCAGACATATGTGAGCATTTAATGTGATATTTTCATTCCTCACTTTGGATAGTTTATCCTTGTGTCACCAAGATGTATCGAGATCGACACCATCTGTATTGGTGTCTAGGTATGAAGAGGGATGTTTATAGTTTTGTTATGAGATGTTCCACCTATCAGTAGGTCAAGGTGGAGCATCAGGGACCGACATGGATTTTATAGCAGTTACCCATTATCGAGTGGAAGTGGAATGATGCCACGATGGATTTATTGAAAGGTTTACTGAGGTCTCCTTGAGGGAATGATGCAGTTTGATTTATTTTTGATAGACTCATGAAGGTTGAAAATGTCTTACCAATCTAGGAAACCTTCAGTATTGATGATATTGGAAGGTTGTACATCTGATAGATTGTATGTTATCATGGGGTTTCACACTCTATAGTTTTATAAATGGATTCCCATTTTACTTCTTGTGTTTGGAAGGTACTACAGAGGGATTTGGGTATATAGGTGCTTCTGACTATAGCTTACCATCCCCAGAAAAATGGCCAGTCCGAGCGCAAGATTCAAGTTTTAGAGGACATGATCCGAGCATGCGTCCAGGATTTCACGTGTTCTTGGGAGAGACAAATACCCCTAGTGGATTTTTCCAAAAATAATTGTTTTTAGGTGATGATTCAGATGGAACCTTATGAGGCTTTGTATGGTAGGCCATTTCGATCACCTCTATGTTGGCTGAAGGTAGGAGAGGAAGATATGCTGGGACCTCATCATGTCTAGGAGACCACTGAGCAGGTGTAGTTGATTCAGAAGTGGATGGATACTACACAGTCTTAGCATAAATCTTATTCTGTTCGACGAAGATGACCTCTGGAGTTTGAGGTCAGAGATCAGGTTTCCTTACACGTCACACTGAGGTTGGGACAAATGAGGATTAAGAGATAGGGGAATATTTCACCAAGATACGTTGGGTCATTTGAGGTTTTGGAGAGAGTTGGGACAATTTCCTATTGGTTGCAGTTATCTCAGAGGTACCGAGATATGCATGAAGTCTTTCATGTCTCTTAGCTACGACATTACTTTTCAGACGCATCTCATGTTTTTCAACCTGAGGAGGTTGAGTTGGTGGTGAATGAATCCTTTGAGTAGAAACCTATTTAGATTGTGTATCACAAAATAAAGGTTCGCCATGGATGGTATGTTCCCCTGCTATGGGTGATATGGCATCACGGGCGAGTATAAGACGAGACTTGGGAGAGGGAGGCTGATGTTCAATCACAGTGGCCATAATTGTTTGAAGTTTCTTCTTCGCCACCCTTGGAAGGGAAATTCGGGGATGGATTGCTTTAGGGGGGGGGGGGTTGTAAGAAATCAGATCTTCATTTTAGGTAGGGATCTTGGTTTCAGGTTGGTTTTTAGGAGAAATAAATGGAAAATTTTATAAGTACACGCCATGTACTGGCTGTGTAATGACTGAGTACATGGCCGTGTAGGTGACCTGCCAGACCGCCTAAAGAAGGGGCCGATTGAGGTTAATACACATCGTGTACATTAAATTAACACATTGTGTACTTTTATTTTTATTTGATGAGTTAGAGAAAGGTCACATATTATCTCTAGAAATCTTTTCTTCTCCCCATGTCTCATATAGGAGAGAGATGAATGATTGAGAAAATTTGTGCTCCCCCCATTCCTCTGTTCGAGCTCCGAATGAGACACCGCTAAGTGCATTGGATTCCCACCGGTGATTTATCTCTTCCCCTAGAGTCTCTCTTCCTGATTTATCATAACTTTTAAGTTATCCAAGGTTGAACAATTTTAACCTTTTTTCTAGATCTACGTCGTTCTAGGCTAATTCAAGGACTGACATTCAAGAGTGTTCATCGTACTGCATCAAGGCAGGTGGTTTGTGCCTTTCCTTGATTGTCTTTGGATTATATATGCGTAAAGTGTTGAATAACTATGTTTGGGGGTATTTCATATTTTGAAATTTAACCCTGTTTAGTACCTTCTATGGTTTGGTTGATTGAGAAAGGGTTATTGCTTAGGCTTAAGGTTTAATACCTTGATTATGGGTGCATTTTCCATATTTGATTGATTATGGCTATTTGGCCTAGAATTCCTGTTAGGATTTATTGGTTTTTCATGTTTTGTGTTGTTAAGATGAAATTATTGATTATTTGAGATGCATGTGATTCACATTGTGAAAGTATGACCAAGGGGAATTGACTGTGAGAGCTTCCTTCAGTAGGGTTTTTTATGTATAATTATTGTTATTGTTGACCAGAGGTATTGATTGTGAGAGCTTCTGAGTGGTCATAGACTAGAGGGGTTGACCGTGAGAGCTACCAAGAGGGTCTTTATTAAATGAATGTTGGACCATAGGGCATTCACTATGAGAGATGCCAGGAGGACACTATATTTTATTGTTGCTATGCAGACCAATGGGTATTGACTATGAGAGCTACCCAGGTGGTCGTTTGTAAATGATTAGTGCTATGTGGGACTAAAGGGTTTAGACTATGTGAGATTCCCCAGAGGGTCATTTGTTTATTGAATTGATGATATGTTACACCAGTGGGGTTATACTATGAGAAATTTCCCAGATGGTTTCTTGTGAATAAATGAATGTTTGTGATGAGTCTTCCAAGCCAAAGCACAAGCATGGAATCAGTCTTACTAGTTAGTTTAGATGGTCTTCCGAGACATCTGTTTTTCTATTACACTGGGGATACATATATCAGTATAGATCCTAAGATTTCATTATTCAACAGACTGAATAATTAATGAATGTAAATGAATGTAATTGAAAACTATAAGATTGTTTACTTTTGAGTACTTCCTAGTTTATTTCTTCATTTATGCTTATTACCTACTATAAATATTCACTGACAGTTAGGCACATATCTTTTGGTGGTTTCCTACTAGGATTCATCTCACACCCTATTTGGGTCATGCTTTTGGTCCCAAACAGATTATATGGTTGCAGGTATTGATAAGAGAAAGCGCTCTTCTTTATCAGGTACTTGATTGCTGTCAGAGTTGGAGAGTATGGGACCAAGTTGAGGCTTGAGATGCTATTGGAGTTTACTTTTTTCTTTAATTTGATTTTATTATTATATTTATAGCATTTTGACTTATTTGGATGCTTTCCTAGATACATGTGACATGCATAATTATTTATATATGATGTAGTTTTTTATACTATCAGTCTTACATTGTTTACTTCTGTTGTATGGTATTACTGCTTCTGATACTGTTTACTATTTGTTTCCACTGTGTTACTCTGCCAATGAGGGAATAGTTTCCCCACTTTCACACCCAAGACCCTCACTACTATTTGGTAGCCTTTGGAATTTGGGGAAAGCACTTGAGGCCATGTGACCAACTGGGTAATGGGTACCTTTGGCCGACACCTGAAACCGGGATGTTACATTATGTATCTAAGATTATTACCATGGGAAGTGATTTATATATAGGTTGGAATTATATCAATCAGATATATAGTGTTTTATGTATTTTTTTAAATGATCATATATTCAAGTGTGAAATTTTGTGCTTTATAATAAAATATGACTAATTCCATGTTCCATTTGGTCTACACCACATAGATCATGGTTTCAATTTCACAAGATAACATGGTGTGATCAGAACCAGTTAATCTAGATAGAAATTTTAGTACTAATAATTTAGTTGATTATTTTTTTATTTTTATTAATTATAATGTTTCTCATAAACCTAATGGGTTTTGAAAAAAAATCATGTGATTGATTTACTATATCACTGTTTAAGGTATTATCACTTTTCATTACTAAGTATCTTTATCTTCTGTAATTTAATTTTTATACATTAATATTTATATAATATGTTAGTATATTTTCATGAATTTTATTTCATAACCTAAGGTATTAATGATTATATCCCTAATAATTTTAAATAGAAGTTTCTCTAGTATTATATCCTATTAAAAGAATGGAAATTTAATAAAATGATTAGTGGTTTTATAGGTTAATGAAATTCTCAAAAATATAATAGTACTAATCCTAAAATTTTAGTACATAATAAATACTTTCAACAATTAACTAAAGAATATATGATCATTTATCTATCCCAATTAGAAATGGATTTAAATATGAATGAAATGAAATAAAGTGAAAGTCCTAAAGAAAAATTATAAATGAGTGTTGTACCTTCTTCCTCTCATGGTCTGATATCATAGTCTTCCCCAGAGTGTGCAGGTATTTCATAGAATCTTTGTTTTTTTATTTCTTTCTGACGATTCTTAAAAAATAATTTTCAATAGTAAAAAAATAAATTATTGATGAAAATCATGGTAATTTTCATTTAAAAACCTCAAATTTTATTAAAACGTTGAACTCAGTACTCTCCCAATATGTAATAATTTCCCAATAATATTCTACTGAACAATCATCCATTAAAGGTGTGGCCTCTAAATCTATGCCGAATCTATCATGAAAACCACTATACAACTCATGATTATATCCTATACATAGATCACCTAATTCCATGATCCATGCTAGCCTCACAGCCTCACCATCGGGAAAAATAAAATGAAGTTGGCATCAAAAATTTAATTCATATAAATATAATAATAATATAACATTAAATCCAATGAATTTGTTTACCCATATTTATTCCCAATCATTATCCTTTTCTTCATTTGGAAGGTGTCTCTAGAAGAGTGTCCAGATGGGAATGATGTGAGAGTATTTGGAAAGAATCGCTAATAAACTCCTACATTCCTGCCCTTTTTTTCTAATTATTTGGCCATGTTCATTTTACTCCACCATCAACTACGTGCGATGGTTCCACACCACACGCCAGCATGTATAACTATGCCTCTTATTGGAATATCTATCTATTAAAGAAGAAAAAAATATTATATAAATACATCTTATAATGAAAATAAACTATGGTAAAAATAATTTACTACAGTTTTATAAATATACCTGAGGTAGTCTGAGCGGGGGGCATTGCTGGATCCCCATGAACTAAAGGAACAACAACCTGTATAAATGGAGTGGGTCCCAATGTATGCTTTGTAGGCTCAAAATGTGTCAGAGTCAGAGTTGAAGAAGCCGGAATATAGTAGCTCGGGGATAAGAAAGTAGATGGAAAAGAAGATGACATAGATGGATTTGAAAATGAATAATATGAATGTGGAGTAGGAATCATCATGGGATATGTCACGACCCATCCCCCAGGGCCCGTGCCGTGACTACCCCAAGCCCATCTTCATAGGCTAGGGGATGGCGACTAGCACCAAAGGTGTATTCCCCAAAACTTGGAAGGCATTGCCTTTATAACCTATAATCACACCCAACCAAGCACACAATAAGAAACGAACTCAAGTAAACTATACAATAAACAGAGTGAGTGCAGTAAGTAAAAGGGGCCAGAATACAAGACCAACTGGAAAGTAAAAGTACAACTGAAATACAATACAACTAAAGAAATATAAACACAACTACTGGGTTATCCTATGAGGTTCCTACCGGAAGGGTAGGTACAGATCACCTTCTCAGCACTCTATGTCCACCCGTCTCCTCTGCGTACAGACACGTCGTATGGTCCACCTCCAAGCACTGTACAGTCCTATTACTCTTAGCCTCGATCAGCGCTATTTGTCGTCTGCACCAAACACAACAATTTGTGGGCATATCCTGTGCATGGGTGAGTATAATGATACTTAGTAGGGACCCCGATACCCTCAAGGTCTCACAAAATCTACAAAGGATAAATTACACAGCATGAAATCAACTGACAACCCTACTTAGGTATATGCCCATACATATACCTAAGTTATCAAGTATTCCCATCTCAATCATGAGGAAAAAACTGGGTCCAACCCAAAATCCAAAGCTCAATTGTTCCACAAAATATGGAATACCACAAAGTTATTACCACAAAGGAAAGTTCCACATAGGTATGAACCTAGCTCACGTCAGGTATAACTTAAGTACAGTAGTAGAGATGATTAGATGTAACTACTGAATCATTTTACTCTATAAATATTCTGACCCACACAAGATTTCTAGGAGCTGACCCACACATGATCGCTAAGAGCTGACCCACACAGGATCGCTAGGAGCTGACCCACATAGGATTGCTAGGTGCTGACCCACATAGGATCACTAGAAGCTGACCCGCACAGGATCACTAAGAGATCACCCACACAGGATCGCTAGGTGCCGGCCCACACAAGATCGCTAGGATATGACCCACACAGGATCGCTAGGATATGACCCACACAGGATCGCTAGGAGCTGACCCACACAGGATCACTAAGAGTTGAACCACATAGGATTGCTAGGAGCTGACCCACACATGATCGCTCTTCATTATTCTCGTCACAGCCAGCTACTGGGTTCCCCACAATAAGCCATCTCATCACTGGGAGGATCCACTCCAAAAGACACTGATCGATACTACAACTGCTACGAAGTCCCACGAGGAAGTATCCCAAAGGACCTCCATGTCATAGGGGTCTCAATGCAACAGACAACATGTCATTCAGACGCCTGGTCTCATAGTTATCAGACTTTTTGTCCCGAGGGCCCGGTTGGATTCGTGCTCGATCCAACCCGACCATTACCCAACTTTATCCAAAACTTAAGTGGGGTATACCAAAGGGACTGTCTCACTCCAAGGTTTCTGAAACCACTGACGGTTCATCAAGCGTATGTCCAGTGCCAAAGTTATGGCCCAAGTAATGTATAGGTTCGTATCTGGTCCGGGTCCGGTCCGACCCGACCCAGACCTAGCTTGGGTCGACCTGGTTCGGGTTAAACCGACCTAACCAGGTGGGTCAAGCCTAGCCCGTGGTGCGGCCATGCCTGTTGGGTGGTCCGGCAAGCCGCGAGGGGCCGCAGAGACTGCGGGTGCCGCGGAGGCCGTGGGTGCCGCGGGGTAGCAGAGGTCCTGGGTCAGCTCGGCCGCGGACAGTGGCTCGGCTATAGGGTGCCGTGAGGGCATGGGGTGGCTCATCCTGGCCTGGGGAGGCTCGAACGAGAGGGCGGAAGATGCAGGGTGGCTCGGCCGAGGGGTGCTGCGAGGGTGCGGGGCGGCTCAGCCAGGCCCGGGGCGGCTCGGCCGGGAGGGCGGAAGCCCTGGGGAGGCTCGGCCAGGGGGTGCTATGAGGGAACGAGGTAGCTCATCCTGGCCTAGGGTGGATCAACTGGAAGGTAGGAGGCCTCGTGGTGGCTCTTCAAGGCCACAGGCAGTGGCGGCAGCTTGGCCGCAGGGCGCGGAGGTCGCGGACGATAGAGCCTCGGGGCGGCAGGGTGCCGTGCCTTCGCTGGCGACTGGTTTAGACGTCCTCTCTTTTTGTTCGTCATCATGGTCTAAGAAACCTTCTTCCATCGCGAAGAATAAAATAAGGAAGAATGATAGAGGGGTCGGTTCATGTTTTTTTGGCCCACCCTCTCCACGTTAGATCAGTAGAAAGCGATTATAATTCCTTCTTGAATTACGAAGAATTATCAAGAACGGAAAGAGAGAAGAATTTCAGACAACCACCCTACCTCGGATTGTTCGTTGACGTTGGTGTGAGAAGGAAGTCGAAGGAGGCGAAGAGAGTGCCTATGATCGTTGCTTCTGAAACCACGCTTCGATGTTGGGATAATTCATCTTCCTCTTCCTTGATTTTTGAAGAATGTTCTTCGATGGTGTTCTTCGTTAGAGGATTTTTCAAAGAAGAAGTTGAAGTCGTGTGTTTACATTCTTCATTGGAAGAAGTGTAAGCCTCCAAGAGCTCTCCCCTTTTTCAATACTTTTCCCCAATATAAAAAATAGCCAACTGTTGTGTGTCCCCAATTTTAATTGTTGGCACTATTTCAGATTGGGTGAATTAATTACATAGGTTGGCATAATAAATTAAAGGGGGTGACACCATTTAAGTGGGGGAAGTTTAAGAGGCTTCCCCACACTTATAAGGGAGTTCAAGGGGTTTTAAGCCTCGGGTGGTCCCCACCATTATAACCTCTCAGGGGAGGTTAGGATCGGTAGTCCCCACCTCCATAAACTCTCATGGAAGGTATTAGTTCAGGTGGTCCCTACCTGTGAAATATCCACATGGGTGGCTTCAAAAATAAAAAATAAAAAAAAATGTTACACCATTTTATTTTATTTTATTCCTTCACGAAAAACCCAAATTCTATCTTTCACTCTCGACCCACTACGGTCGAGGTGAAGGTCTCCTTAAGCGAATACCGGCACTGCGAGTTCAACGATGTCCTTAGATTTTAATTCTGATCACCGATTCAAAAGTTAGAAAAACCCACTCGCAAATTTACTGAACTTACCCAAACAAAAGTTCAGAAATTAATTCTAGGCACTTCGAGCCTCGGAATCACTCGTCGTAAATTTTCACAGACTCGTGTAATTCCGTTATATTAAAAAAAATTACATGGAAATTCTGGGTCTTTACAAGATAATGGAAAGATAGATGAGGAGGATCAAATGAAAAAGGTGGTGAAAACATGGGTGACCTAAATACCACGAAAATGAAAAATCATAAGGTGTGGTAGATGGTATGTCAGGGGGAGCGATGAGGTGTGATTAGGTATGCTGACCGTAGCACCTAGCTCTAGTACCAACCCCTCATATTAGAAACCCAAGCACTGAAATAACTAGAATTGTTAAAGAATAACTGATTCCAAGGTGGTGGATTCCAATTAATATTTTTTTTAAAATTATTCACATGACATTATATGTTATTGATATGTATATTTTAAATAAAATACTTATAATGAGCACTAAAGGATTGACACCCATCTTAGTCATTCGGTGATTATTGTTTTTCATCTTTTTTCTTCGTATCTCCTCATTTTTTTCATTTACTGTATATGAAAAAATATAGAATTAATTATAACTCTATAACTAATTTGTAACACAAAAAAGAAAGAATATGAGACATGACTTAATTTAGGAATACCACTTGTCAAACCAAATACAAGATATATAGTGATATAACAAAAACATTTTATATTTAGTGGGAAGAATATCAAAACATAATACATTCCATAGAAAAAATAATACATTCAAATTATTATTTTTAGCATGGGTATGATATTGTTTTCTTCTATTTTTAATTAAATCCAATTCAATTTTGGTTAGGTCATTTAGTTCATTTTGATCAATTGTTTTGTTCATTTGTGTATTGTTATTTTTCTTGAGTCATTTTTTTCATTTTTTTTCAATTGATTATGTTATTTTTCCAATTTTATCTATCTTATGTCTTTTTGTTCATATTTTGGGTTAGTTCATTTTTCCATTTTTTCTTTATGTCATTATTTTAATTAATTTTTATTTTCATATCAATTACTTTAATATGTCCAATTCAATTCATTTTTTTTGTTCAAATTTAATTGTTTTAGTTTTTTTGGTTTTGTAGGTTTGAATAAAGTTTAATTCAAAATTAGAAAATGAAATTAAAAGAAAACTACAACCAGTAAATATTGAAAATTTACATGAAGGTCAAGTTGGATACAAAGTATCTAGAATCAATAGTAAATCAATTTTTATAGCACCAACCTTAACAATCCAAGTCTAGATAAACCAAAAGAACTGAGAACAAATATGGATGATTATATATATTTCCCACCACAACTTCAAGTTCATAATTATATATGAAAATTTAAGTATTGGAGTCATCATAAGTAATAAATGATTTAGGGATAATGGGAGTAGGGATGGTGTCAATTCCATCATCACCATCATCAAAAATATGTCTTGGAATTACATCAATAATGAAACAAAATTCAGGTTGAAGATGATATTTCACATAAAAAAGTTGTTTCACCATTGATTCCAATACATATGGTTCATCAATAAAAACAATGTGAGTTATTTCAATAACTCTAAATCCCTAAAAATCAATAAATGTGCCATGCCTCGTCATCAAATCAAACAACTGGAATTTCATCGTAGTGACTCGAGCATGAGCGTAATAATCCAATATTATAATTTTCTCAACAAGTCCATAATAAAATACATTTTCAAATTGAGGTATACTATACAAAGCACTAGAATGAAAATATGTTGTGTCAGTTATCATAACACCATCATGATTTGTCCTCATGTTCTTTTCTTGTTTAGTGATAATAAATCTATACCCATTGATCATAATTTATCTTCATTCATGGGCCATAGAATTAGGACAAAAATCTAAAGCTATAGTTTCCTCAAAGACAGAGTTAGTAATAAAAATCAATACCTGAAATATAAATGAATATTAAACTTAATTAAATATTGATTTTATTAATTTATTACTATAATAATTATACCTTCAGTTTCAACCAAGAATAAAACTTTTTCTATGAAAAGTCTATCTCCTTCTCAAAGATAAAGAATGATGATTTTGATTTATCATTTTTTATGTTACTTTTTGAAAAAATTGAAATAGTTTAGCAGATATGTAAAATTACATTAAATGATATAAGATATACATGTTAAATTTTCTTACTTGACATAGTCATTAAAAAATCACATTTAAAGAAAACTATGTGGTGTTCCATCTACCACTATTCAATGCTTAATGTGGTCATTGTATATGATCTAGTAGTTCCCCATATTTGGGAGAGTTATGAACAACTAGGTTCAATTTTTTCATATTGTTCTTCTTCATTTCTCATTGGTCTGGTCTATCTCATAGTCAGATCAAACATATATATTGAACAAAAATCCGTACATTCTTGAGCCAAGTAAACTTTCACGATAGAACCTTCAGTATGATTTCTATCCTAGACAAAATACATCAATGTGTACATGTTTCTTTTAGTTAGATACATCCAAAAAAAATCAACAGGTCCTTTGATAAGTATTTTGGTTGGAATATGGATAGTTAGATGTAGTATGAATATAAAAAATGATGGAGGAAATATTTTATCTAACTAAAAAAAATTAATGGTGGCTCTTCCAATAGTTTTATTTTCAATAAATACTTTAAAAACATATTATCACAGATATATCTAAAGAAATGGGACAACCGAATAACTGACACCCTTAAATTATTTGGAAGAAGATGAAAATTTTCTATTGGAATCAAATCATGCATAAGGATGTGATAATCATGAGTCTTCAAATATTTCATCCTCAACTCTCTTATATTGACCCATTTTTATATGTTTTTTGAATATCCATTGGGAACATTTATAGTCTCTAGTACTTATAGAAATTGGATTTTTTCTACAGGTTTCATCAGATAAGAAACACAAATAACTTTCCATTTATTTTCACTGATAGACATAGGATGCAATTATGAGTCATGCTGAGATCATAAATCATCTCTTGTATTTCCCTTGACATTTATAATAATAGAAAGAAAAATTTCATATATATTATTTTCAATGTGCATTACGTCTATGAAATGATGTAACAAATTATTTGACCAATAAGGAAACTCAAAGAAGATACTTCTCTTATTCCAATTATAACATGTTTCAATGGAAACATTCTACCTCTTTCTAGATTTTATCCAAACCTATGTGAATTAAAAATTAAAATCTTGCAAATCATTAAGAACTTTAGTTTTAGACATATACTGATGTGGATTTTTGGTTTCCATGTTATTGTCAAATTTTTTATGATTATTCCTTTATGGATTGTCCATTGGAAAGAATCATTGATGTACAATAAAACTGAAACTAATGTGATATTTTAGTCTTATGGATTGTGTATTATTCATTCAAACATGACATGATATTTTCATTTCATGCTCCATCTAGACATCATTTCCTAAGCAGGAAAATCATTAATTGTCCACATTCAGCGCATCATGCATCTGAAATATATCCTTTGAACATGCATCATATATACACACACCCAGATTATAAAGATGTTACATTTATTTTATTAAAGGTTTCATGTATACATATATATCATTATTGGGATAAAGAGGTCTAGATATGTGTATACTGATGAAATTGAAAGGTGTTTTTTCATACACATCCCTAGCAGAAGGTTATGAATGTGTATGAAAACTGGCCATGTGCTGTGTAAAGTAATCATCTTACCAAATGAATTTAAAATGTCACATTAAATACCCAAACTCAAATTATTCATGTCAGCTGCAAAATCAGGATATTAAGCATCAAATATATTCCATGAAAATTTATTTCCACGATTAACCAACTCATCATTATTCTTCTTTATCTCAGTATCATTCCATTTCATTTTTATTGAAATTTCATTAAACATGAAAAACTTTTAGAGTATGGGGGTCAATGGAAAGTGACACATTATATTTTGTGGCACATGGTATGGTGTTCCATAAACTTTTTTATTCAATCAGAATGTTCCACATTTTATACAATCATTCCATTCAGTAGTTTCCTCCCATAATAAGCTATAATATTTCGGGCAAACATGAATTTTTGTTTTTTGAAAATCCAAGTTCCTTAACTAACTTCCATGCCATATAATGTTTTTAGATAATATCTACATCGTTTGTAAGTAAGTACTTAAAAAATATAAGAATATAATCAGTGGTAGTATTAGAAATCCCTACATGGTTTTCCCATGAAACAATCGAATTAAAAATTCTAGATTTTTTATTTTACCACATTTCTGATATATCGGAGTAGTGGTAGAATCATCAATCTTTTCACACTACCAACATCATCATTTTAATTAGATTCATATTGTATGATAATATCAAAGTATTCTTAGGTTGACATCCATTCCTTTTCATGGTGATAAATAAAAATGAATAGTAATCTAACAAATTCTCTAATCCAGTCCTCCCATTTAGATCATAATAATTTTAAGATTGCATTTTATCCCCATTATGAAACCATACATAGCAGTTTTTTTGAAAACCATATTTGGTTATATGGTAGCTAACTTCTTCATGGATAAACCAAGGTCTTCCAACACAATTATAACATGGTCAATTTATGTGACCACTATCTGAAGAATTTCCAAAAGAAAAATATAAAAATCTCTCCAAATTGTTTTGAAAATATCTTGAGATTCAATCTATTTCATACATCCAACTTCTATGCATTATATTACAAATTGTTATATGTTATTTTGTAAAATAAATTGAATATGTTTTAAGTTTAATTGAAAATATATTTAAATAAATTACAACTATTCACTCTATATAAAACCATAACTAACACACTAGTATATATGATAATCATAATATAAAAGACAAAAACAAACTATATATATAACAAAATATTATAAATATAAAACCATGATATTGAATTAAATTATATCAATGAGTAATAAATATACATTATACTACAAAAAATTGTGTTTTTAATTTCTGTTTTTTATTTTTTTTATTATATTCACTTTTTAACTAATGTTATACTTATTCAATAAATTCACTTATAAAATATTACTACTTATAGGTAACCATCTTCTATTTGATTTGGATCAGTTTTTTTCAGTTCTGTTTATTTATGATTAGTTTAGTTCTAGTCGATTTATTTTGGTTAGGGTTGGTTTTTTATTTATATTGGGTCAGTACATGCCTATTTGGGTTTTATTAAAGATTGTTCATGTCAATTCATTTTTGATCATTACTATGTAATTTATTTTAGTTGGGATCAATGTAGTTCAATTCTTTTTATTTTAGTTCAGTTTGATGCATTTTAGTGTAGTTCATGTATACTCAAGTCTTATTGGGCCATATCAATTCATTTAAATTAAATTTAGTTGGTTTGGTCAAGTTAGTTCGGTTATGATATAGATATGATTTGTTAGTTCGATTAGGTTTTAGTGTGTAGAGGGTTGATAGGTTTATTTCATTTATTTTCAAGACTAGTTAGGTTGGTTTAGTACAATTTAGTTTGATTAGGGTCTAATTAATTCATTTAAATTTAATTTATTAGAGGGTCATCATAACATGGAATAAATTGGGAGATTATGCAAAACATAGTGTATGTGATAGAAAATCATTTTATAAAGAAATATCTATCTATAATAATTTTGAGCAAACAGTTAGTATTAAGTCTAAATTTATAGAGATTATTGTATTTCATAATTAATGATATTTTCAATCAATGGTGACCCTCAAGTAAAGATGTTTGTTTAGTGTATGAAATTGAAATTATAGTATTAGTGATCAATTATTTCATAGTAGGAAATTTTTATGATAAACATCTTATCACAATAAGGTGTATATGTTAAATAGTTTATACACCATTGAATATGATGTTTTTATAGGGTGTTTTTTAAGGCATCCATCTTGGAAAAATTCATTTTCTGATTATTTTTATTTTTTATTTTTATTCTATTGATTATTAATGACTTTTATGGGCCTCGAATGGTTTTATAGTGGTTTATATTTGAGTTTGAATTATTCTATATATGAGTATTATTAAAATCTAGTCTATCTTTAGGATGTGCTACGATTACCCGTGTATGGGTATTAATCAACTATTAAGGCTTATCTAATAATGTGTGTGGGATTTCCATATTTTTATACACTTCAATAGTTATGCCTACTCAAGTAATTTCCCTCTTAAGACACTCTCCAACATTTTAGGCATGTACAATACACAATAGAATACCCCTTCAAATGGATTTTTATAACAGTGAAGGATTATTCAATATGATGACATGATTTACCCTGTTGATATATAATTATTTTTTTATCACAGAGTAATTTTATTTAACATTATTAGAATATAAATTAATTTTCCATCACCTCCTCAAGTTATATTTAATTTGTAAATATTTAATAAAATATTTATGAAGCTAGTGTATATGAGGTTGAGATGTATAGTGTCTCTTATGGATAGAGAATCGAGACAAAACACCATATTGGTGGATTACATCCTTAGATACTAGTTATGAAACATACCCTATTACCACTATATTGTTTATCAATCATTTCACAATAAAACACAAAATTAAATATCATGTATAAAAAATAATATTATCAATATTTATCATGTATTATAGAGCTATAAATATTAAATCTTTATTCAAATAATCATATAGCATGTATAAATCATTAAATACACTAGAAATAATTATATAAATATCATAAAAATAATAGGTTCATATTAGATTTTTATATGAGTAGAGAATAACTAAATTTAATGAAATACATCACACACAATTATATTTATTATGTAATTAAATAAAAAATTAAAATAAAACATGGTTCAATGAATGTAGAATCTGATAAAAGAAATCTTTGTTATTCTTTCAGACCTAGAAAATAAACAAAATAGATGGTTTATAGAAGATATGATGTATTTGGAACATACCAATTTCATATTCAAGAATAATCAAATCAAAAAAATAAGGGATGAGGGTTTGCAGCAGATGAGGAATGAAACTAAATATTTTAGATAAAAAATAAGAATAAATATATTTAGAAGATATAACTCATATTTTACTCACCAATTTTATGCGGAAGAAAACAAATGAATTAAACCAGTGATGGATCACCTGTTAGGATGAAGAGGAGCACTTGGTAGGAAAAAATACGTATTTATTTAGAAATGAGGATGGCTGGCCGTGTAATGATATTTGGGTAAAATCTATCCCAAAAGTTTCAAAAAACCATTGGTAAATCCTTAATTAAATTGGATGCATGGTGATATCTAGGTAAAATCTATCCCAAGGGTTTTTTTAAAACCATTGGGAAATTCTTAATTAAAATGGACTATCCCAACGGTTCAACATAACTGTTGTGGTAGGGCACCCTATACCAATGGTTTTTTAAAACCGCTAGAATAAAGGAGTTGGTATAGACTCCATTCTCAGTAGTTTTTATTCGTATTTAAATAATTTATTCAAAATATAGTGAATAAATATTTATTAAAAAAATCAATAAATAAAATAAATATTTAATTTCCAATATGATGAATAAATATTTATTTAATTTATGCGATCAATATAATTTGAATAAAATTATTCCTCAGAATTGAGAAGAATATTTATTCCATTAATTAAACTCAAATATAATTTAATTGAGATCAATGGAAACACTTAGTGTGCAACCTTATAGGATTATTTCTTGTTGGAATTAGGTGGTCTTGCCTTAAGTCTCTGATTAATGTCTAGAAATGGGTCAAAAAACCCAATAGAAATAACTTAATGTTAAAACATTGAAAAACACATATAAACACTAACTGTGTATTATAATCCCTTTTTCACAGTATCTCATCAAGTAGGATGCATATCTATGTCACTAAACTATATGCTAGATATTAATTTCCTTAACTATGTAAAGTAAACCTGTCACTACACCATGGACTTGGAATTTAATGTAACATTTATATTACAATCAAAGGGCCAAGATATCAGTTTCCATAAATATGGAAGCGATAAATCCTTCCCCTAATTATTCATTAATGACATGTCACTCATGATGCAACCAATGTATCCAACTTCTCCATGAACTGTTATCATCATGGTTTAAGAAATACATATAAGTACATAAACTATAACATGAATTAATAACAATATTATAGTCTAAGGGCCATCACACACACTCATAGATAGGAATATCTGATGGCACCAAAACATGTAGAATTCTTACTGGTGGGTTTGTTCTCATAATCTACCATATTGTAGATTACCATGTGTGAACCTCCGGATAATAATACTCATCTACCTACTAGTACTTTCACCCCACAATCTATGTACTATGTGCCCCATCATAGTATGTTATCCAAACATAAAACATTATTGTAGAATATTGTCATAGCACATCAAGGTTCTCATCATAGCAGGGAACTGCTATGGCCTTATCAATGCAGTTTATACTCTAGGAAATTATTACATTATAGTCATGCATAACAAAAAACAATATATAATAATAAGTTTTATTAATATTCAATACATTTAATATACATGTAATCAATGTACAAATAGTTGGTCCTAGGACACTAACTCCAAAAAACTCTTACTTGGACTAGTGCTAACTGCCTATGACATTTACTCTTCTAGACCTCACATGATAGTAATGTTTTTGATAATTCAAGCCTTTAGTCAAGTGGGCTACCACATTTTCTTTCATAGAAATAATACTTAGTGAAACTTCACCTATCTGAGAGAAATCCCTCAAGATATGATACTTTCAAAGTATGTGTTTCGTCCGTTAATGTGACCTTGGATCTTTTTCAAGATTTGACGCTAAAATATTATCACAATAGAGTGTGATATGATCTTTACTTCTAGATACCACATAAATATATTGGACAAAGTTTCACATCAATACTACTTCTTTAGCTACCTCAAAATCATCAATATACTCAGAATATTATATAGAATCTGAAACCACACCCTTCTTTGAGCCCTTCCATATCATAGAACCCCCATTCAAAGTGAACATGTATCCCATTTGTGATTTCATGTCATCTTGATCAATTTGGGAACTAGAATTTGAATATACTCTAATGAATAGTTCCTCATTTCCCCCATAAACTAGGGAAATATCCTTATTATGCCTCAGATACTTAAGGATAGTCTTGTCTGCCATCCAATGGAAGTCATCTATATCAACTTTATATATTCATACAACACTTATTGTGTAGTAAAAATCTATCCTAGTACATAACATTACATACATGATACCTCACCCAATTCCTTCATAGAGAATAATTTATTCAACCATAGCTTAACAAACTGTAAGACTAGTATTTTGTTTCTAATGAGTAATAATTCACCCACATATACTATTAATAAAATGACTACACTCCCACTAAAACATTTATAGACACATGGATCTCATTCATTATTTATGAAACCAAATTCTATTATGGCCTCATAAAAATTAATGTTCCATGACCTAGATTCTTACTTTAATCCATAAATGGATCTTTTCAACTTTCATACCGTGTTGGAATCCTTTAGAGTCACAAAACCTTTGGGATGTGTCATATAGAAATATTCTTAAATGTTCCCATTAAGAAAGGATATTTTGACATCCATTTTCCAAATCTCTTAATCATGGAAAGCTGTAATGGAAATTAGAATTATAATGGATTTCAGTATTGAAACTAGTGAAAAGGTTTCATCGCAGTCAATGCCTTGACACTGTTTAAAGCCTTTTTTAACCAGTGATACATTATAGGTACTGTATTTCCCTTTCATTTCTAGTTTCTTCTTGATTACCCATTTTCAACCAATATTCTTTACATATACTAGAGGGTATACTAAAATCCAGACCTGGGTTTGGTACATGGAATCCATTTCAGAAGTCATGGCTTCTTGCCACTTGGAAATATATGTGCCAATTAATAATTAATTATAGGTTAGAGGATCATTAATATCCACTAATAATGGGTCACCATACCCTATGACCAATAAACCATACTTTTATGGTTATATAACCTCTCCAGTACTCTTACATAGTAATTGTGTCTTTGGAACAATCTTTTCTTACATGGGGCTTTTTAAATTCTTTTTTTTATACAAAATATTGTTTATCTTGAGCCTGTACTTCATCAAAGTCTATCTCACCCCCACTATCTATTTTAGATATATGACCCTCCCCAAGAAACGTAACATACCGCCCCTCCTTATTGCCTTAAGTCGAGGAAGAAGTGATACTTGGCCTTAAGTGACATTCCCAAGATGCCAAAGGCTGGTGATAAATTCTGAGGGCTTCCTGAATGGTAGGGGAAACATTTACCTTTGAAATGAAAACAAAAAACCAAATGTTCCAATACCAAAGATAAATACATAATGAATTTCAACCATGTTTTTTTTTCAATTCAACAATATGAAAGGACTAATACAACCAAACCCCAAAAATCCAAAATCAGTGTACTAAGCAGAAGACTAAAACAACAAATCTCAAGACACTAATATAAATCTCCAAATATCCACACCAAGCTCCAAGATCCAGCACCATAATAACACCCAATAATCACTATGAACCACTAAAAAAATGAGATGCTTTACCTTTACCCATGTCTCAGAGTACAACATCTACAAAAGCACCAAATTTCCAAAGCAAGGGGGGAGTAATAATACTCATTAGGTTTTTCCCAAATGAATTCCATATCCATGCCGCTAGGATAGAACTGGTTATCACATTATATATAAAAATTTATATAAAACTATCAAACAATGCAACAATTTCCAACAAGCCAAACACACCCTTACCAACCCATTTTACCCAAATCATCACAATACCAAGGAAAGAAACCAAACACATCATTAAATATTTTCACAACCCATATTGGCATAAACCATTTCGCCTTTCATTGTCATAATCATATTCCAAATGTATTCAAAAATTTCACATCCACATACTTGAGCTCGGTGTTACCATGACGATGGAAATTCACATCCAAACCCATCCACTTTTATAGTGGTACTTCACAATACTTTTCAATGATTTTTATAGTGGTACTCTATGCCACTATCCATCCCTTCCAACACATAATTAAACATTTAATCCAACCATAAAGTGAATAGAATTTACCAAAACCACAACAATAATCCAATCAATAATTTCCAAATTCATATCATTAAACACATGCCATGCCATACTACCCAAAAATTTAAAAACCAAACAATCCCTTAAAAAACAAAAAATCCAACAACATGCTAAAACCAATTCAATAAATCACCCATTTATTGAAAAAACCCTTAAAACATCATATATAAAAAATCAAACTTTAATGAAAAAACTTTTTTATTGAAAACCATTTCACAAACCATTTCCATAAACCAACCCAAGAAACTGATTTTAAAATCAACACTTTAAAATAAAACATCGAAAAAAATTTCACAACAATAACCCATTTTTCTTAAAATCCACAAATCATTAAAAAATGGGTTTCCTCCAAGATTTGAACATCACAATCACAATCAATTTCAAGAAAAACCAATCAATTTGAATTTAAGACTTCTAGTTCTATTAAAATGGAGTTGGTTGTGAAGCCACCCACCTTAGGGTTTGGTGAAATCGACCCAACACATAACCAAAAACCAAATATAGGTTAAAATTCCATAAAAACACCTTAGATCCCATTCCATAACACAAAAAATACCAAATATCACCATGAAAGGAAACAAAAAACCTATATCTACCTATGACATAAGTAGATCTAGGAAACTGTAAGAGAGAGAGATAATTAGATCTAGATAAAATCACTAAACCACCAAAAGAGGATAATTACCAAGGTATAATCACCTTAAATTACCTTGAAACCCATTTAAATTGCTTACAAAATTAGTGGTAGAGCCCACCTAACATTAGAGAAGAAAGAATTATGAGTTAGGGACACATAAGAGGTAGAATGGGGTGTTTAGGGAAAATTCAAAACAAGCCCCATTTTTTTAAATCCAACCTTTTAAGTTGTTCATGATTTAGCTGCATGGTTAGGAAAATTGTGTACCTGCTACTATCTCAAGAGGGTGTCTCACATGGTTGGCCTGCATGGTTATATAAACCATGTGCCGACCATGTGGAATCCCACTGTATCAAGATGCATGCTTTACCTAGGGTATCCACATGGTTTATAAACCGTGTTCCTTAACTATGTTCCATATATCTTGCCTCTACCTCAAATTTCATGGTTTCTTGGAGAAGATTCATAGTTTTCCTAAATTTTGATCGAACCGTTCACCCTTAGAAAATCCCCAAAACTTCCCAAAACCCTTATAAACTCTCCCAAACATTACCCAAAAACATTATACCTATAAAAAAAATAAGAAAGGTTACATACCTCCAAATGGGGGTGATTAATTCTCCCCACCATTAGAAATTCCATCCCCATAAAGTAATAAACCATTTCTTTTCCAAAATATCTCAGGCCATTGCTCAACCATCTCTTTCTCCCACTCCCAAGTCTCCTCCTAAATCTGACCATTTTTTCAAAAAACCTGCACTAGACCAATTCTTTTACCATGCAAGAATTTCTATTACCTATCCAAAATCCAAACTAGAATGTGCACCAATGAAACATCAAACTCTCTCTCAACATGATCCCATCGAATCACATAGTTATGATCTAGCTAATACTTCTTCAACCGAGACTAATGAAACATGTTGTTTATTACACTGAACTATGGTGGAAAATCCAAATGATATTCCACCTCTCTAACCTGCTAAAGTATCGCAAAAGGCCCAATATGCCTTCAATATATCTTACCCTATTTCCCAAAATGATGATGTCCAAGCCTAGGAGAGATTATAAAGAACACATGATAACTTACCTCAAATGACAACGATTGTCAAAGATAATCCAAATATGATTTATGATGAATCTAATCCATCTCCAATCTCTTCTTGATAAAATTAATCTTTTTCTTAGTATTTTGGACAAGGGTCATCCCAACCATCTAAGTATCACCTGTTTCCATCCAAAATAGTAGAGAATGAAATAGAATCCCATACAATGAATCAAACAGAGCCATATGTGTCGAGTATTGATAACTATTATTAGAAAAAAACTCCACCAATGGTAAGTGATTCTCCCATGATCCACCAAAATTCATAAAAAAATCCCAGAACATATCTTCCAACTTTTGTGCCATCCTCTTAGATTTCCCATCCATATGAGGATGATATTCCATACTCATTATCAACTGAGTTCCGAGGGCTTGCTGTAATTATTTCTAGAAATGAGATATGAACCTCAGATATCTATCTGATACAATCAAAATTGGAACACCATGCCTCTTTAACACCTCACAAATATAGATTTGGGAAAGATACTCCACAATATGAGATTCAAAAATAGGGATGAAATTGGTTGACTTTGTGAGATGATCCACAATCACCCATATGGAATTGTGTTTCCTAACTATTCTTGGGGGACCTATAAAAAAATACATCGGTATCTATTCTAACTTCAACATAGAGATGGGTAAATATTGAAACATACCTTCCTTCCAATGATGCTCTTCCTTGACTTACTGATAATTAAAGCATCTCAAAACAAACTCAAATAATTTCCTTTTCATACCACCCCACCATAACTATTCTTTCAATGCCTTATACATTTTTTGAATTCCGTGATGAACTTCCCATCTCGAATGACGGTAAGTACTGGGAATTTTATCCTAACAAGACACCAATACAATCATCTAATTCCAAAAATACAAAACTGAATTCCCATATAGTTTCCAATCGTTAATGGTCTCCCCACCATTGAGTTTTGACCTCCTAGACACACACTCTAAATTGGAAATATGCACCTCTTTAACCATACCAACTAAGTCAAGAACTAATGAAACAAGAAATAAAACCTCTAAATCACACCGATCTTCAAATTACAACAACATTTCAGCTATAAATGGCATCAAATTACACATTTCTAATGTCTATTTCACCACCTTCACGTATGAATTTCTACTTAATGCATATGGCACCAAATTTCCTTTACCAACTATTTACATCATGTCGAAGTCAAACATCTGGAGTTACTCCATCCATATCCTTTTCCTAAAATTAAAATCTCTTTGTGATAGAATATGATTCAGACTCTTATGATTAGTGAACACTGTGAATTTCTCACCAAATAGATAATGACACCAAGTTTTCAAAGTATACACCAGAGTCACTAACTCCAAATAATGTGTTGGGTAGTTCTTCTCTTGTAACCTCAAATACCATGATCCATATAAAAAAAATATACCCTTGCATGAGAACACAACCCAACCTTTACCTTGATGCATCACAATACACCATGTACCCTTTCCCTGATTCTGGAAAAACCTATATTAGTGCTGATATAAGGAGACCATTAAAATATTCAAAGACTTTTGACATAGATCATTCCATTGAAGTGAAACATTCTTCCTTATCAAATCTATCATCGGTGAATCCAATCATGAAAAGTCATGAAAAATTCATCAGTAATACCCAAATATACCAAGGAAGCTCCGTATATCAAGGAAATTTTTGGTGGTTTCCACAAGATAACAACCTCTATCTTTTCCAAATCCACTGAAACAACTTTCTTAGAAATAACATGACCAAGTAAATGTACCTATTGTATCCAAAAATCACACTTTAATAATTTGGAATATAACCAATGGCCTCTCAAGATTCTCAACACTGTCACAAAGTGTTTCTCATGATCAAACATTGTGCTAGAATACACCAATATATCATCAATAAACACCACCATAAAAGAATCCAGATATATCCGAAATATTCAATTCATCAATTCCATGAAGACCGCTGGTGAATTTTTAGGACCAAAGGGTATAACAACATAATCATAATTGATATATATACTCCTAAATGATATTTTAGGAATATCCTCCTTCTACACTCACAACTGATGATATCCTGATCAAAAGTCAATTTTGAAGAACCACTGAGCTCCCCTCAACTGGTCAAATAGGTAATAAATGCATGGGAGTGGGTATCAATTTTTTATCATAAATTGGGTAAGCTTATTATAATCAACACATAGCCTAAGAGTTCCATCCACCTTTTTAACAAACAACACCAGTGCTACCCACAGAGACATGCTAGGCCAGATGAACTCTTTATTTTCTAACTCCTCTAACCACAACTTAAATTCCCTCAATTCTGATGGTTCCATCAAGTAGTATGGAAGTGAGATAGTACTGGTTCCTAGAAAGAGATCAATCATAAAATCCAGCTCTTTTATGGGTGGAAACCTTGAGAATTATTTAGAAAAGATGTCTAGAAACTGAACAACAACCACTGGAAAACCACTCTTCTTGATTTCTTCCATCAATGAAAATGAAAAATCTACCTATTAGTATGATTTCATCCCAAATATTGGTGCTAATAATCCCATTTTACCCATCTTTACATTCTTCTATCCTCTAAAGAGATGTTCGACACCATCATCCATCGTGAAACTAACCGCTCATGCATAACAGTGGATGTGGGCCTTAAACATCGTCAAACAATCCATACCCAAGATTAAATATTAAACCATCATCTCAAACACTATGAAGTTCCACATAAACGCATCCCCACCAATAGTTATACCACATGATCTACACAAAAATTATTGACACTCTCTTTGACCTAGAGGAGTTTGAAGTTTTAAAACTGAAGTCATCATTTCCACATTTAATCCCAAAAATTCAACAGCATGTGGATAAATGAAAGAATGAGACACACCCATATCAAAAAACTCTTTCATAAAGATAGAATTAAAAATAATCATACCTCTCACCATTGATGGTCCTGAATGATCATCCACCACAACGTACTCAGATCCAAACAACAACATTCTTTCCACACACTGCTCTTTATTACCCTAATAAAATTTCTGTTTCTTAAGAGTCATGGTATTCCTAGAATCACCATGACTAACTCTTCTCTATTGACGAGGGGTGTGCTGCTACCCCCACCCCATTGAGGCATAGGATGCTTGAGACCCCTAAGGAGTGTCACAAACACCCATAACCCCCAATATATCAATTTTAGAAACCATTTATCTATTTAAAATCTCTTTATAATCTGTTATATAGAGAACCAATTTTTTTAATGAATTTCCAACGTCAGCCCTGACTCAAAAATTCACGCCTTCAACGATGTAATAGCTGCAACCTATGGTGAAAACTGGACTAAATTCATGAATTTATCTGCATATTCCATCACTAAAAAGTTCTCCTAATTCATGCTAAACAAATCCATAATTAACTGAATCTTGAACATGTGAGGGTAGAATTACTTGTTAAACAATTCCTCAAAACCCTCCCATGTCATACCTCGGTCCACTCCAGCCTATATTTCCAACTCCCACCACTAACATGAAAGATCATCCAACATGTACTTCACTAACCTGACTTTCAACTCCACTGGCATGACTAGGAAATCTAAGATTCGATTCATCCTGTTCAACCATGATTCTGCCCTTTTTGGTTCTAAATCACCCCTAAAGATGGGTGGATTCTGCTTCTGAAACTGAATTGAGTGATCCACATTCTTCAACTCCTCCACTCTATTCCCCCTTTCCACAGTATGGTAAGCTTTTATTATGCTCTAAACAAACTTTTAGTACTCCCAAGGATCAGGTGAAACCACATTTTTACAGCTTCCTTTGGTTGGTCTCTATGATGCCTACTCGATGCCATTTCTATAAACACAACAACAATAATAAGTCCTACTCCATATCCACTGAAGGTATACAATTCCAAATTCTATCACATTTCAAATATCAAAACCATTCTTTAAAAAATTTCCATTTTTCTATGTTCAACCAATTTTGAAAAATCCACCATACTTTGAAAATCAATCCATTTTCAAAATATCACAACCATTCTCTCTTAGAAACTTCACATTTGAAAACCATTACTAGATTTTTCAAAAATAAACACATTCATACCACAACATAAATAATTATACCAATGAAATATGAAATCCTAGTGGTAATTAATTTCTACCTTTCATTCCATTATCATCTCATTGGATATAGCCACGACAATGAGATCACACTCTTATAAGCGTCTCTAAAACAATTATGTACCCAACTCCCTGGTAACTTGAAGTTCAACATAAAAGGGTTAGCTACATCATTTTTCTATACATTTCAAGTTTCAACAATCCTACTCCTTTCTACCATCTCAACTCTAGGAATAAACCAATAATAAATGTCCACTCTAATACCAAAAATCAATGCGAAATAATCTAAATAATACTTGTCTCACTTTTAAATCAAGGAAAGAACAAACCTATACCACTTGTAACATCCTACCCCTCCTATTTTACTAGAGTCAAGGAGGAAGTGATACTCGACCTTAAGCGACATCCCCAAGGTGAAAAAGGTTGGAAATAAATTCCGAGGGCTTCTTGAATAGGGGGGGGATTATTTTCCCTTTGAAATGAAAACAACCAACCAAACATGTCAATACCAAATACAAAAACATGATGAATTGAAACTATGTTTTTTTCTTCAAATGAAAATTACCAAAGGACCAATACAACCAAACCCCAATAATCCAGAATCAAATTACCAAGTAGAAGAGTAAAACAACAAAGATCAATACACCAAGATAAATCTCCAAAACTACACACCAAGATCCAAGCTCCAATTCTATAAGACCACCCATGTATTATGAAGAACTACTAAATAAATGAGATTATTTAACTTTACCTGTGTCCCAGAGTACAACATCTGAAAAATCACCAAAGTTATAAAGCAGGGGGTGAGTAATAATAGTGCATAATTTTTACCTAGATGAATTCCCTACTCACACCACTAGGATAGAAATGGATTTCACATTATATAAAACAATATAGATAAAATGATCAAAAAATGAAATAATTTCTAGAAATCCAAATACACCCTTACCAACCCGTTTTACCCAAATCATCTCAATACGAAGGAAATAAACCAAACATGTCATTAAACATTTTCCCAACCCATATTGGAACAACCCATTTTTCCTTACATTACTGCATGAATATTCTATCAATAGTCACTAATTTTACACCCACACACCCGAGATGAGTGTTATCATGATGATGAAACTTCACAACCAATCCCATCCACTTTTATAGTGGTACTTCATGCCACTTTACAACCCTTTTTATATTTGTAATTCATTCTAGTATCCATCCATTGTAACCCATTATTAAACATTTAATCCATCCATTAAGCCAATAGCATTTACCAAAACCACAAAAATAATACAATCAACAATTTCAAAATTCATATCAACAAAAATATTCTAATACATACTAACCAATAATTTCAAAACCAAATAATCCCTTAAACAAAAAAAAAATTCCAAAAACATGCCAAAACCACATCAATAAATCACCCATTTATTGAAAATAGATTTAAACCATTATCCATACCAAATCACACTTTAATATAAGAACATTTTTATTAAAAAACATTTCACAGACAATTTCTATAAACCCACCCAATCAACTAATTTTAAAATCATCACTTTAAAATACAACATTTAAAAACATTTCACAATAATAACCCATTTTCCCAAAATCCAAAAATCATTACAAAATATATTTCCACCAAGATTCTCATATCACAATCACAACCAATTTCAAGAAAATCAAATAAATTTGAAATTAATCCTTCTAGTTCTAGAAAAATGGAGTTGAGAGAGAATACACCTACCTTAGGGTTTGGTGAAATTGACTCACCGCACAATCACACCCCAAATCCAGGTGAAACTTCCACAAAAAAAGCCTTAAATCCCTTTCCCTAACACAAAAAAGAACAAACTCACCATTAAAGGAAAAAAAATCCTAGATTTAGATGCGATGGAAACAGATATAAGAAAACATGAGAGAGAGAAATAGATCTAGATAAAACCACTAGAACACCAGGATAAGTGAATTACCAAGGAATAATCGCCTTCAATGAACCTTGAAAACCCTTTAAATCACTTCCAAAATGAGTAGAAGAGCCTCAATAACCTTTGAGAAGAAGGAATACTATATTAGGGATGAATAAGAGGAAGAATGGTGTGTTTAGGGAACATTTAGAACAATACATGATTTTTAAAAACCCACTTTTTATGTTGTGAATGGTTTATCCACACTGTTAAGAAAACCATGCGCTAACCGTGTGCCTTCTACTATCTCAAGAGGATGCCTCGCACAGTTGGACCCCATGCTTAGAAAAACCATGCACCAACCGTGAAAAGGACCAATGTCTCAAGATGTATGCTTTACATGGGGTAACCACATGGTTTTTAAACCATTCACCATAACCGTGCACTATCTCCCTTACCTTTTCCCCAACTTGAACGTTTTCCTGGAGAAGCTGCATGGTTTTCCCAAACCCTGATCAAACTGTTCTCCTTTAGAAAATATGATAAACTTCCCAAAACCCTTCCAAACTCTCCCAAAAATTAACCAACCACTTTATATATATATATATATAATAGTGGAAAAAGGTTACATACCTCAAACCATGAGTTCTACAAAAAATGTGGTATGTCGGTCAACCACAACCTTTTTTTGAAGGATTGTATATGTATTATTGTATGTTCCGGGCATAGCAGAAGTGCGGTTGGACCAAAAACCAACTTTAATTTTTACCATGATCAATAATCATTCTAGGATCAATATGATGATGAACTATAGTATCCAATGAATATAATCAAAGATTTAGATAAAGAAAGAAGAGTCCCAAAACACTTAGAGAGGATCTTTCACATCATGTTTATAATTAAATTAATTAATTTCATAAAGAAAATAATACCTGGATCTTCGTTACTTTCTCCATTGATGATTTTGATCATCTGGAATAAACCTTATGGATTGTATCATTTCAATTTTGAGTATCCAAACCATAATCCCACTAGAGGTGATCCACACATGCTCTGATGGCCTTCGATTGACACCACTTGTTCTCTGGGTGCTAGCGCGACAAAGCGAGTATCTTGTGTCAGTCGTTCTTGATCGCTTGTTCTTTGGTCTTGAAGAATTTATCTCATTATTAAGAGGGAAAAGAAAAGGATTTGAGAGACAAATCATTTAGCCCAATGATTCTCAATTCACCGGGTGTGTAGTTTGGTACATGGCACAATAGACATACATGTATATTTATCGACACGAGGCTTCAGTTACAATATTTAATTGAGCAACAACAATTAAATACATTCATAATTTTAGATAAAATCCATGATGGTAATAATAATATCACGTCATTATTTATGATGTTCCAACTTGTGCAAAACAGAATTATCAATAAAATTATGCATCACAGAATCATAGCAGCATTATTATTATTTTAAATTGTGCCAACTAGTTAAATAATTATTTACCAACTAGAAAATAATTATTTTACTACCAGACCAGCCTTACTCCGCTTGAACTCCACTTACATTTATTTAACACCTGAATAAATAAATAAATAATTTATTATCTTAAATAAATATTTTATTTACAAACTAGTAAATAAATATTTATTAAACGTTCAAAAAAATAAATAAACATATTTTACCAAAAACCCAGGGAATAAATATTTATTTAATTTATGAAATCATTTTAACTTAAATAAAATTATTCTAATATCTTGAGAATAATATTTATTTCATTAATTAAATTCAAATAGAATTTAAACGAGACCACCAAAAACATTTAGTGTGTGACCCTCTAGGATTTTTTCTCATTGGCATTAGGCAGGTTTTCCTAAAGTCCAAGAGTACTGTCTTGAAATGGGTGAAGGCACCCAAGAGAAATAAATTAATGTCACAACAACAAAATCCACATATGAAAACTCACTATGTAATTTAATCTCTTTGTCTCAACATCCCATCAAACAGGTTTCATGATAGTGTCATCAACCTTTGTGATTGAAACGTTGTTATTTGACTAACTTAAATAAACTCATTGTTACACCATGGATATGGAATTTTGCATGACCGTTCTATTTAAATCAAAGGTATGAGATATCAACTTCCATAAATGGAAGGGAAAAATCCTTCCTCGACTTATCCATAAATAACATGCCACTCATGACGCACCCAACGTACCCTACTTCCAACCAACATATGGCGTGACAGTTTTTATCAGTAAATAAAAGTGCATGAATCATGAAACATATTAATGATAATCCTAAAGTCTAAGGACTGTTACACATGCTCACAGATAGGAATATCTGATGACACCAAAACATGTGAAATTACTACTGGCGGGTCTGTTATCTTAATCTCCCATCTTGGATATTAACAAGTATGAACTTCATGAGAGGAAGTCTCATATTCTTTTGAGTACTCACACCTGACGGTCTGTATACTATGTGTTCCATAATAGTATGTCATCTAACCAAAGAAATATATTTAAGAATATTGTTATAGAATTTCAAGGTTCTCATCATAGCAAGGAAATTCCATGACCTTATCAATGAAACAAATACTCTAGGACATTATTACATCATAGTCATGAAGAAAAATGAAAAATATGTAATAAGATGTTTAATATTTAAATACAATAAATATCTATGTAATAAAAGTAAAAATAGTTGGTTCTAGGACACCAAATCTAACAAACTCCCACTTGGACTAGATAAATTTTTCTATGAATTTCAGTCTGCTAGACTTCACATGTTGATCATGTTTCTGTTGAGTTAAGGCTTTAGTCAAGGGGCCCTCCGCATTGTCTTCCATGGAAATACATCTCATTGCAGCTTCACCTCTCTGATAAAAAATCTCTCAAGAGATGATACTTATGAATTATGTTCTTCATCTGATGATGTAACCTTGAATCTTTTGCAAGATCCACCACTTTAGTATTATCACAATAGAGTGTGATGGGATATTTACTATTGGGTACCAAATCTATCCCATGGATGAAGCTTTGAATCCAAAATTATTCTTTATATTCCTCAGAAGCTGTGATATAATCATACATTGCTATATAATCTGCAAACACACTCTAATTTGAGCTCTTCCATCTCACATAACCTCCATTCAAAGTGAATATTTACCCCATTTGCAACTTCATGTCATTCTGATCTTTCTGGAAACTAGTATATGCATATCCTCTAAAGAATAGTTCTTTATCGCCTCTATAAACTAGGAACATATCCTTAGTATGCCTTAGATACTTTAGGATAGTCTTGACTAGCATCCAATGGTGGTCACCTAAGTTATCTTGATATCTTCCTACCACACTCAATGTGTAAGCAACATCCAGCCTAGTACATAACATGACATACATGACTGACCCAATCACTGATGCGTATGGAGTCCTTAACATCATCTCTATTTCCTCTTGTGTTTGAGGACACATTTTCTTGGAAAGATGAATGCCATGTGATGCTGTAAACAATCCCCTCTTGGATTGTTCCATACTAAATATATTTAGTATCTTATCAATATATGTACTTTGACTTAGGCCCAACAATATCTTAGATCTATCATGATGTATCTTGATCCCAAAAATATATGATACCTCATCCAAGTCGTTCATGGAGAAGCATTGATTCAACCATGCCTTAATATACTGTAAGACTAGTATCTCATTTCTAATAAGTAATATGTCATCAAAATATACTATTAGGAAAATGTTTTCACTCCCACTAAACCGTTTGTAGACACAAATATCACATTCATTCTTGATAAAACCAAATTCCATTATGTCTTCATCAAAACAAATTTTCCATGACCTGGATGCTTTCTTGAATCCATAAATGGATTTTTGTAACTTCTTTACCTTATTGGCATCCTTTGGAGTCATAAAACCTTCAGGTTGTGTCATGTAGACATCTTCGTGAAGGTTCCCATTAAGGAAGGATATTTTTATATCCATTTGACAAATATCATAGTCATGGTAAGCAGCAATGGTCAATATAATTATGATGGATTTCATCATTTAAACTGGTGAAAAGGTGTAATCATAGTTAATGCCTTGACGTTGCTTGAAACCTTCTGCAACTAGTATTGCCTTATAGGTACTGGCTTTTCCTTCCATGTCTAGTTTCTTCTTGAATACCCATTTACAACCAACAAGCTTTACATCAACTGGAGGATCTACCAAAATCTAGACTTGGTTTGGGTACATTAAATCAATTTCAGAATTCATAGATTCTTGCCACTTGGCAATGTCTTTTCCACATACTTATTCCTTGTAGGTTAGAGGATAATTATTAGCAACAAAAATTGAGTCACCATCCTCAGTAAATATAAAAACATAACATTCTAGTTCTCTAACCTCTCTTGTACTCCTATATAGTTCTTATGTCTCCGGAATAGTTCTTTCTTCCACAGGGCTTTGTGGAATCTGTTCCTATGCTAACTCTTGTATAACATGAGCCTCGACTTCATCGAAGTCTATCTCACTCCCACTATCTCTTTTGGAGATGTTCTCCCTCTAAAATTTTTAGCATTTCTTGCCACTATAACATTTTTTATAAGGGGTTTTATATGTAATATACCCATGTTTCCTTGGGGTATCCTATATAGGTACACTTTGTGCCTCAAGGTGCAAGTTTGTTATCTAAAGAGGCCTTAACAAGCGCATCACTTACCCACACATGTAAATTCGATAACATGGATTTCTTTCCACTCCATAACTCATATAGAATACCATTTATCGGTTTAGTTGGTAATTGATTTAGTATGTGCACTGATGTTTTCAATTAATATCCCCAAAAGGATAATGGAAGACTTACATGACTCATCATTGATCTCACCATGTCCAACAAGGTGCAGTTCCTCTTTTATCTCACACCATTCCACTAGGGAGTTTAAGGAGTAGTGGGTTGGGATAGGATCCCAAAATCCCACAAGTAATCAATGAAGTATTGATTAAGATATTCTGCACCTCGGCCTGAGTGGAGTTTCTTAATATTCTTACCAAGCTAGTTCTCAACTTCATTCTTGTATTCTTTGAACTTATCAAAAGAATCCGACTTATACCTCATTAAGTAGATATAACCATATCTACTAAAATAATCAGTAAAAGTTATGAATTATGAGTACCCTCCCCTTTATTCAATTGGAAATGGTCGACACACATAGGTACA
This sequence comes from Viscum album, assembly GCA_963277665.1. Taxonomy (NCBI): domain Eukaryota; kingdom Viridiplantae; phylum Streptophyta; class Magnoliopsida; order Santalales; family Viscaceae; genus Viscum; species Viscum album. Next base: position 1,615,293,720 of record OY728136.1, on the reverse strand, counting down.
AACCAATTCAAGAATCACTTTATCTATTTCACTTTTCCCACTAAATGGGGCTTTGATCATTTTGCCTTGTAAACATGCATGACATACTCTAAGTGGTTTTAGTTTGAAAGAATCTAAATATCAATCTTGATGTAACTTTATCAATAATTTTTCATTTGCATGAGATAGCCAGTGATTCCAAAGTTGGGTGTGGTATGAGTCATGTGAAGTATATTTATTATTGATTTCCATTAATTGGTTTGTGTAATCCAACATGTAAAGACCATTGTATAAATGTTCCTTACCAAAACTAATTCTATATTTGTAAAATAAGCAACAATCATTTAAAAACTTGAAAAAATCCATTTTTATCTAATCTGGATATAGAAATAATGTTTTTAGTAATATATGGAACATAATAACAACTCTTTAACACCAAGATCATCCCAATTGGAAATGTGAGGTGGTAGTACCTGACAGCTACAACAATAAGTTTGGATCGGTTGGCTACTCATAAATCTAACTCCCCTCAGCTAATATTCTTGAATCTACATGGTTCCTGTATTTGAATACATATGTTAGAACCAAAAGCTAAATATAATACCCAATTTGTAGAAACAAATAGATTTTATTCGATAACAAACACACCTAAAGCTTCTCCTTGTTTCTTTGGCTGGGTGCAGTTTTTCTTCCAGTGGCCCTTCTCACCACATGCGAAACAAATAGCCTCATGTTCCCTTGACTCCCCTTTGATATTATTTTTCTTAGAAGGACGTGAAGAAGTTTTGGGCTTAAAGATCGTTGCCTTCCCTTTCCTCTTATTCACCATAAATACATAAGGCTTTTCACGCTTCATATCTATGTCCACTTGGTGAATGAGGATAACAATATTAGGCAGAGACTTACCAATGTTGTTCATATTAAAATTAACAACAAAGCTAGAGAAGCTCTAAGGGAGTGATGCGAGAATGATATCAGTTCCTAGTTATTTAGGGGGTTCAAACCCTAGAACCTCTAGGCACTCAATATAGCCAATGAGCTTGACTACATGAGGGATAGCTGGGGAACCCTCTCCAAGCATAATATAAAAGAGTGACTTGAAGATATCAAAACTTTCATGTTTATATCTCTCCTAGTAAAGACCACTAAGGTGCTTGATCATGATATATGCATCCATGTTTTCATGAGACTTCATGAGGTCACTAGACATTGATGATAACATCAAAAATTGAATATTGAATGCATCGTTCATCTGTTTCTCATAGACTAGGAAATCCTTATCACTTGCCTCTTTGGTAGGAGGATCAGGTAATGTTGACTCCAAAATGTAAGACTTCTGTTCATGGTGTAGGATAACTTGAAGGCGTTTAAACCATTCCTAGAAGTTACTACCAGTAAGGATGTTGTCTTTATCCAGAATTGATCACAGGGATAGTGTGTTTGATGAGATTTTCATTTTTATTCTACAATTATAAGAGAATATCATTAGTACTTTCTTAATTACATCTTATGAGAAATAATAAATTAATTTTATTAAGTATCCCACTATTTTATCAAGTCCCAATGGCCCTCACCATTGAACTCTGAATTTCCAGTTTCCACAACATTTGAGTGTAAAGGATCCATATTCCCCTTTACATAACCCCAAAAGGGTTGTTCAAGATATTTGAAGGTATTTAAGTAGGTAGGTCTTTTCCAACTACAAGCTTAAAGCTCCTTGATCTATTGAGTGTACTCCCCAATCCTAAAAACCTAACTTTGGATTTCCTTAACTCTTACCTCCATTATTACACCATGTCTAGAAAGGGATACTCCTCTTGATGTAATATGGTTAATTCAACCTGAAAACTTTCATCAGGACTTCTTATATAAAATTAAGTGTCCCAACAAGGGTTGGTCAAACAAAAAGTTTTATTGAGTTTTTCCCTTAATCAAGTAATAAAAGACTTGGTCTGACTTAATATTTTATTCGAGGGTTTTTTATCTCTTATTCATAATTTATTATTATCATTATCAAATGATTGTTAATATTATCTGTAACTTACATAAGTGATTAACCATGTATTGATAATATTTATGCATAATATTGGTTTATTTTAGTTCCATCTTACATGCTTGTTTAATTCATTAATTATGTGATTGCGAAAACACATCTATAATGATAAACCATGCAACTGAAAAAAATAAAATAGAGCAAAGGGAATGATCATGAGATTTTATAATGGTTAGTTTATATAGCATTGGATAAACTAACCTTAACCTAGGGGAGAAACACCTTGAACCTTTTAGGTTCATGTTTACAGATTTCCACCTGTCCACCTATGTATCTCCTATGATTGGTTTCGTCTCAGCTCCATCTTGAACTGTCTACACTAGCTTGGGAGTTCTATCCATTACATAATTATTTTTAACTCACACACATGTGATGGGTAAAAAAGTGGGGTTTACATAAAAGAAACCATGGGCATGAAGGCCCTACATATTAATGAGGATAGATGGATTGCAGGCCAACAAGTAATTTAATAAATAAATTAAAAGGAAACTAATTGCACACAAAGGTCTTGTTCTAGCTCATGATCACCCAAATAAATGCAATGAGTTTCATATTTAACAAAACTAATATTCAATTCTTTAATTGTTCTTATTAAGATAAATTTGTCTTGAATCTATTAATTATTATCTTTAATTAATCAATCATTTTATCTTAATCCTTTTTTGAATTTCCTTTAGATTTTCATCATTATACATAAATTCACCTTTGAGGTAAGCCGATGAATACCCATTAGAATCTACCCAACATGTATTATATTTTTATACTATTTTACTCTTCTGAAATATGGCATACATTATGATTCAATGCATAGAGTAAAAAACCATAGTATGATATATACATGATAAGAAGTTTTGAACATTACACAAACATTAAAGTTTTAACTTTTTGTAATATGGTAAAGTACACGGTGTGTAATTCCAAATACATGATGTGTACTACCTTCACAGTCTGTCCCAAAGTAAATTCCTAGGAACATGGAGTGTGAAGAATACTTCAAAAATTTCGTAGTATATGATGTGTACAATGGGATACATGCTGTGTTGTCTCCACATTACATGCTTTTCGATCAGCTTAGCAGTGTATGGGATACATGGTTTGGACCCCTGACCTGAAGGGACTACACCCTGTGTGCAGTGGTCCACAACATTTATAATTCGGTAAGCGTGTGCCTATCAGTCCTGGTCAACACACAATTTATAATTAAATACACTGCGTGTAATAAATACAAATGGCTTGAGTAATTTCTGAATTACTCCTGATGCATTGAACACAACTACTTGATGTGTAGTACAGATTACATGGCGTGTATGGAAGAAAACGTGGTGTGAAATTTTGAACATACAGTGTGTACTTTCATGTCACCTGGAAAGAATCGTCGACGCCTCCTGACGAGTTATCCTTTTTAATTTTAATTAAAAAATCATTTGTTTTTGTGAAATCTGTAAGAAAAAAAAGAGGGAGAATAAATCTTGAAATCCAGATTACAGGAATGATTAACCTTGATTTGAAAAACTAAACTATTAAAACATAAATCATCAATAAAGTATTTAAATAATTATAAACTATGATGTAACCGCTTTGATACCACTTATAGGTTATGGGTGTAACGGAAGTGCGGTTGGGCCGACACCCAAATTTATTTTTTACCATGATCAATTATTATTCCGGGATCAATACAATGATGAACGTCAGTCTCCATTAAATAGAATCAAATATTTAGATAAAGAAGTAAGAGGCCTGAAACCTTTTGAGAGGATCTTGAACACCATGTTTACAATTAATTTAATTAATTTCCTAAATAAAATAATTCTTAGATCTTCATTACTTTCTTCTTTGATGATGTTGATCATCCGGAATGACCCTTCAAGATTGTCTCATTATGCTTGAGAGGATCCTAACTAAAATCCCTATAGTGGTGATCTACATGTGCTCCAATGGCCTCTAATCAACACCACTCATTCTTCGGGTGCTATCACAGAGAAGCGAGTGTCTTGTGTTGGTCGTTCTTGATCACTTTTTCTTCAGTCTTGAAGAACGTCTCTCATTCTTGAGAGGGGCGAGAAGAGGATCCGAGAGAGAAATCATTTAGCTCAACAATTCTCAATTCACTGGGTGTGCAGTTAGACACATGAAACAATAGGCATACATGTCTATTTATCAACATGGGGCTTCAGTTACAATATTTAATTGTGTAACATCAATTAAATAAATTCATAACCTTAGAGAAAACCAATGATTTTAATAATAATACCGCGTCATTATTTATGGTGTGTGAACTTGCACAAAACAGAATTATAAATAAAATTCCATGTCACAAAATAATAGCAGCGTTATTATTATTTTAACTTGTGCCAAATAGTTAAATAATTAATTACCATCTTGCAAATAATTATTTTACTACTAGACCGACCTTAGTCCGCTCGAACCCCACTTCCATTTATTGGACACCTGAATAAATAAATAAATAAATAATTTATTTTCTTAAATAAAAATTTTATTTAAAAACTAGTAAATAAATATTTATTAAATTTTCAATAAAATAAATAAATTAATTTTACCTACAATCCAATGAATAAATATTTATTTAATTTATGCAGTCATTTTAACTTGAGTAAAATTATTCCACTATATTGAGAATAATATTTATTCCATTAATTAAATTAAAATACAATTTAACTGAGACCACCAGAAACACTTAGTGTGTGACCCTCTAGGATTATTTCTCGTTGGCATTAGGCGGGATTGCCTAAAGTCCAAGAGTAATATCTAGCAACAGGTCAAGGTACTCAAGATAAAGAACTTAAATTCGAAACAACAACATCCACATATGAACACTCATTGTGTAATATAATCCCTTTGTCTCAATATCTCATCAAGCTGGTTTCATGATAGTGTCATCAACCTTTGTGCTTGATACATCATTCATTGAATACCTGAAATAAACTCGTCATTACACCATGGACATGGAATTTCACGCGACGTTTCTATTTCAATCAAAGGGCCAGGATATCAACTTTAATAAATGGAAGATACAAATCTTTCCCCGACTTATCCATTAATAACATTCCACTCGTGATGCACCCAACGTACCCTAATTCCTGCCAACATATGGTTTGATGATTTTCATCAGAAAATAAAAGTGCACGAGTCATGACATGTATTAATGATAATCTTAATGTATAAGGACTATTACACATGCTCACAGATAGAAATATCTGATGACACCAAAACATGTGAAATTACTACTAGCGAGTCTGTTCTCATAATATCCTATCTTGGAGATTACCAAGTACAAAGTTCATGAGAGGAATTATCATCTACTTATGATTACTCTCACTAGACGGTCTGTATACTATGTGTCCCATAATATTATGTCATCCAACTACAAAACTATATTTAAGAATATTATTATTTCATTTCAAGGTTGTCATGATAGCGGGAAACTTTGATGAACTTATCAATGAAATAAATACTATAGGACATTGTTACATCATAGTGATGCAGAATAGTGAAAAATATGTAATAAGATGTTTAATATTTAAGTATATTAAATATCCTTGTAATCAAAGTACAAACATTTGGTTCTTGGACACCAAATCTAATAATTATCTCATTGTTTCTTCGGGATATCCTAAAAATATACACTTTGTTACTTAGGGTGAAATATTGTTACCTTAAGAGGCCTTAAAAATTTATTCACAACCCAACACATTTAATTAAGACAACACATGTTTCTTTCCATTACATAATTGGTATGGTATACCATATATTTCCTTATTTGTCACTCAGTTTAGTATATATGATACTGTTTGAAATTCCTATCCTCAAATGGATAATGTAATACTCACATGACTAATAATTTATTTCACCATTTCCAACATAGTGCAGTTACTACTTTTACTTACACCATTCCATTGAGGCCTATAAGGTGGAGTGAGTTGAGATAAAATCCTAAAATCCCATAAATATTCAATTAAGTATTGATTAAGATATTCCCCACCATGGTCTGAGTGAAGTTTCTTAATATTATTATCAATTTGGTTCTCAACTTCATTATTATATTCCTTGAATTTATCAAAAGATTATGAATTATACCTGATTAAGTAGACATACCCATATCTACTAAAATCATTATTAAAAGTTCTGAAGTATGAGAACCCACCCCTTTATTCAATAGTAAATAGTCCACACACATTGGTATGAAATAATTCAAGAAGATATGTAACCCTTTAAAATTTCCCACTAAATGGGGGGTTGGACCTTTTTTATTTTAAACATGCATGCCATACACTAAGTGGTTTTAGTTCAAAAGAATCTAAATATCCATCATGATGTAATTCAGTCAATCAATTTTCATTTACATGACCTAGCTATTGATTCCAAAGTTGGGTGTGGTGTGAGTCATGTGAAGTAACTTTGCCATTGATTTCCATTATTTGGTTCGTGTAATCCAACACATAAAAATCATTATTTAAATGTTTCTCAACATAACAAATTCCATCTTTATAAAAGAAGTAATATTTATTCCTAAATATGAAAATAAATCCATTCCTATCAATTATGGATATTGAAATAATGGTTTTGGTAACTGATGGAACATAATAGAAACCCTTTAAAACCAAGATGATTTGTGTCAGCAATGTGAGGTGGTAGTCTATTATAGATACAATAGTAAGTTTAAATCCATTGGCTACTCAAATATCTACCACTCCTTGGTAAATCTTTCTGAATCTACATAGTTTCTATATTTGAATATATATGTGAGAACCACAATCTTTATCTAATACAAAATTTTTAGAAATATACAAATTGAACTTGATAAAAAATTCAGATAAATATTCCCCTTGATTTTTTTGATGGGTGTGGTTTTTCTTCTAGTGGATTTCTTTCTACATGAGAAATAAACAACATCCCATTTCCTTAATTTACCCTTAATATTACTCTTCTTAGAAGGGATTAAAGAATATTTGGGCTTAAATCTCTTTTATTTTCCTTTCCAATTATTCACCATAAGGATGAAAGGGTTTTCATGATTTATATCCTTATCCACTTGGTGAAAAAAGTAAGAAGATCCAGTAGAGACTTTTAAATGTTCTTCATTTTAAAATTAACAACAAAGATGGAGAAGCTCTGAGGGAGTGATTCCATAATGAGGTCGGTTCCAAATTCCTTAGGGATTTTAAACGCTAGAACCTCTAAGTGCTCAATATATCCAATGATATTGACTACATGAGGCCGAGATAGGGAACCCTCTCTAAGATTTATATGAAATATCACTTTGGAATTTTCAAATTTTTTCTTTCATCACTCTCTAAGTAAATTCCATAGAGGTTCTCAATCATGCTATACGCATCCATGTTTTTGTGAGACTTAATTTGTAACACCCCGACCCTAGTTACCCAGAGTCGGTGCATTATTACATAACATTGGAATGATAATAAGAAAGATAAAATCTCGAAAGACCGATTGGTTTAGTAGCCTTGGAAACACTAGATATATTCATAAAGTTTTACATTACATCATAAAGTGAAAAACTACTACAAAAACATAGTCTCCATATTCCACACTCATATCCCCACATAAAATCCATGTAGGTCATTCATAAATTACTTTTTCCCATACTGGGAAAAATAAAACATAGAAAAGGGGTGAGCTCAAATGCCCAGTAAGGATAACAATATAGCGAAACTTTCAAAAATAAGCATAAACATTTAAGGCAATGCATTACTAAAACAAAAACCTTTTAAACTTGAACTTCAACATAGTATGGAAAAAGTAAAATGTAATAATGCCATTTACTTATTCACATGGATATTCTACTAATCGAATAATCACATGCAATATCAATAACCACTTTCATAATGATGGAATGCATAATGCCAGACTATCATAACCACATAGCCAAGGCCTCGTGCCAAGACTACAAATAAGATTTTGTCAAGGCCTTGTTCCAAGACACTAGTTTGTCTCATGAGACCTACCGATTCATCGAGGAGCTATAGCGGGCTACACCCATCACATATTAAGTCCAATGCATTCCCATATGAAAAGGTTTAAACATAACATAAACATTCATATTAAAACTAGCATACGAAATGTCAATACTTTCACCATAAACCATGAATGGTATAAAAATAGCACATCCACAGTCAAACAAATCACAAAACCTTCAATATAATATAGAAGTTTTTTATCATAATAAATCAACTTTAAATAAGCGTAAAATCCATCAAAGGATGTTGACATAGATGAAATCAAAATTCTTTTTAAAGAAATATCTCTTTTTATTTTGAAATCATTTAAGATCCATATAAAATAAAACATTTTCTTTGAAAATATTCTTATAAGCTTGTAAGGGAAGCTTTGAAGATTTTATAACAGTGGAAAATAGACGCACCCGCCGTATAAGTTAAAAAAAAACATTCTTACCTTAATTCTGTTGAAAAGGTTAAAAAACACCTTGTTTGGAAAAACGACGGAAAGATTCCTTTATAAACCTCTTATAAAAAGTCAAACAAGGGTATAAATGACTTTAACCCATATTCTTGTAAATAGTAAAAATGTTTTGAAATACATTTTTAAGAAACATGGATGTGGATGATAAAGATATCCCAGTAGATTATTACATATAAACAACCTCAGATAATAAAGAGATTGTGAAATAACACTTACCTTGTACTTTTCCTTGGTTGGGGTAGGTTAACCTCCTGTATAATGGTGAGATAATTGTTATTAAATTATACAATAATCATATATATTAATATGATATCATATATGATCTTTTAACATTGATTTGTTAATAATATCTTAGAATTATCGTCGTTTCGGGTGTTAACTTACTCGTTTTCTTTTATATGTTTTGTTACATAAGCCATGTTTTTCATGGATAGGTTGTATATTATTCATATACAAAATGATATAAAGTCCTTATAAATTATTTTTAAATCATCAAATGATAATTATACTTGAATGGATACGATGGAGAATGAATCTCATCGCGTTCGTGGAGACGGTAGTCCGTACGTACGCACGAGCGACAATATCATTCTTTTGATATTAAAATAATATATAAATGGATGGTATATCATATATAAAGAATCATTAACATGTTATATTTATTATTTACATGAGTTATGTTGGGTCGGAGGTGATGGCAAGAGGGGGGGTGAATTGCCTTTTTAAAATTAATTAACAATTTAAAACAAATTTAAATGCAGCGGAAAGTAAAAAGGCAAGACACAATTGATAAAGGAGTTCGGCTTTAAACTCAAGCCTACGTCTCCGCTCCCAACTCAACCGTTGGGAGATTTATACGACCGCTTGCTTTTTAATGGCTATAGCAAGAAACCCACTAGCCGTTTTAAGGTAGGCTAGATCACCTTCTTACAGCTTGCTTTTTTATTATGGTTGTAGCAAGAAACCCAAGTTGAAAGAAGGAAGAAAAAGGGTGGTTTGTTTTAATACAAACCCAATTAAGAACTAAACAAATGAAGTAAATAATTTAGAACAAACTAGAGGAAGCCTTGAGCGCCAAGAGGTGAGTGTAGTTGATGTAGAGGCAGCCCAAGCTTCAAGGATGGCAATGGATCTCAAGTAGCCTTTGAGAGTTGTCGTAGGAGCCTCAAATGATCAAAATAGCTTTGGTATGCTTCGGTATATGATCAGTAGTGTTCCCGGCATCCATGGATGTCTATTTATAGGAGAAATACTCCCAAATACTTCAATATGGCCGTTGGAGGGCTTTCGGAGCCGTTGGGGATCAAGTAGACAAGTCTGGTCAAGCTCCAACGGCTAGTTTGACTTTGCTTACCGGCTGACCGGTGCTTGTCCACCGGCTGGCCGGTGCCTTGGAAGGTGGAGAGTGCTTCTGCCCAGGAGCCACCGGCTGGCCGGTGAGGAGGCCACCGGCTGGCCGGTGGTGAGACAGTAGGTCTCACTATTCCAAGGAGTTCCACCGGCTGGCCGGTGAGGAGTCCACCGGCTGGCCGGTGGTCTGGACAGAATGTATGCCATTCTGTCTGGACCCACCGGTCGACCGGTGTCCAGACACCGGCTGACCGGTGGCACCTGGCAGAGGGCAGGGCCTTCTGCCTGGTCCACCGGCTGGCCGATGGGCTGGATCCGGCTGGCCGGTGGTCCCACACCGGCTGGCCGGTGGACTTAAACAGTCCACTTTGAATACTTCTTGGGCCAGCTTCTAGGCACCCTATTTCCTATCATCAAAAACACTTGAAACAATATTAGATCACGATGAGAGTGATTGTGATCATTAAAATCCAAGAGAGTGGGGTACAACAATCTCCCCCTATTTTGATGATCACAATCACAAAAAAAAATCTTTTAAAAAAGGGTATGAAAGCTTTAAAAAAGGGTATGTCAATTGAAAACTTAAATAAATAATTTGAACTTGGAAAACTTAGAGACGTGCCAAATATAATGATCTTGAAAGCATTGAAATACTGAGAAAGGGTTATTTTTGAAATTGCAACCAAATGCCATTTTTTAAAGAAATCAATTGAAAACAATAACTTAACCATTTAAAACAGATTTTGATGACATCAATAACTTAAAAAGGAACTTAAAAAAAGAGCATTTTAATAAATAACTATGTAATAGAGAAGTTTTCTCCCCCTTTGGGATTATCAAAATAGGAGAAAAATTATGAAAGAAAAATACTAATAAGTAATGACAAAAAGGATGGATAGATAAGATAACTTGAATTCCATAAAAGATGAAACGATACAAAGGAAGTTCAAAAAACAAATACAAATACAAATACAAGCCAAAAAACAGGAACGGCTCTATTCACTCCTAGAGGGCCGAGAGTGACGGCGGCGCCTGAAGGTCGGAGGAGCCGGAGGAGCCTGGACCGCCTCAAAGCGACGATCTAGAGAATCAATCCGTGAGTGGAGCTGATCAAACTGAGAGCTGATGTAGGAAAACTGCAAGTCCAGCCGGGTCTCAACCTGATCCTGGAAGCGTAGGAACTGAGCAGCCGTCACCGTCAAGCCACCAGCATCAGCAGGAGGGGGCACAGCCTCAGCAGGCTCAGGTTCATCATCACCCTCTCCAGCCTCCTCATCAGCAGCAGCATCAGCCTCACCTTCGCTGTCACCACTTCCTTCCTCTTCATCATCATCACTATCCTCACTGTCTGAAAGAGGGTAGGCAGCGGCAATATCAGGAGGCATGGCATTGGCAGGAGGATGGGAATGAGTTTGAGGAGAGTAGGCCTTGAGAAGACCGTCCTTGTCCACAATCCATTCCTGACGCCAAGGGTGCCAACGGATGTTCATTCGTTGCACCATCATAAAATTCACTATGCTATCCTTCGTTGGCTGCTCGAAGGAAGTATCATGAAGAGGCACATCAAGAAATGAAAAGATTTTAGTCAAGAAGCGTCCGTAGGGTAGAGTTTTGGACCGGCGCGGGTGCTCAGCCACATAAGTCATGGCCCGGAACAGAAACCGGACCAAATTGAAATGTATGCCTCGGGTGATAAATGAGAGAAGATAAATGTCAATGAATTTGACATTGTCATGATCCCCGATACGGGGCACAAGAGAAGTTTGAATGAGGTGCTCAATAATACGATGATTAGGAGAAAGCTGGGAGAGCTTGACAATGGGATTTGAGGGCTGCCCTGTGAGATGCTCAAGGGCGACGGCTATATCAAACTCACGGTCCCGTGGAAACTCCCCCTGAGCAAAAGCATGGGGTCCAACATGAGGAACCCCGAGCATCCGGGCAATCTCCAACGAAGTGATAGTGATGGGTTGCCCAAGAGCAGTGGAGGAGATGGTATCAATGTCATCAGAAACGGACCACGTCAAATGAGCATAGAACTCTTTGACTAGAAGAGGATAAATGACATCCTTCTCAGGGGGTTCAAAGAAAGAATGCCAATGTTGATACTCAATAATCGAGAAAAGCTCAAGACGAGCAGTAGACAGCCAAGAATAATCAATTACCCTACCCGGCAGAATGACTTTGTCATGCCAAATGTCCGGGAGTTGAGGGATGGAAGGAGGAGGAGGAGCTTCTTGAGCGATTTCCTTGCCTTTGCGAGTAGATCGAGGTCCCATGATGGCAAAAGGAGCTAAAAAGAGAGAGATTGAGAGAAGAAAGGAGGTTTGAGAGGTCAAAAACTAAGAAGGGAGGCTAGGGTTTTGAGGACCTTCGGTTTTAGGAGGAGCAGCCCGAGAGAGAAGAGAGAAATGAGGGAGGAAGGGTTTTAAAATTGATTTTAACCCTTCCTCGGGTCGGCCCAAAAAGCAAAACCCGACACCACCGGTTAACCGGTGATGTACCACCGGTTGACCGGTGGAACTAAAAGTCATAAAAAATATAAAAACAGAATTAAGAAAAAAAAGTTTAAAAAAATTCTAATAAAAATAAAATATAAGCAAGCCAAGAAAGTCAAATATTTAAAAGTGCTCATTGACGAATCATTCCTAACTCCCCTTTAATAAAATCAAAACGGTCAACCGGGAGCGGTTTGGTAAAAATATCAGCTAATTGGAAATCAGTAGGAATGAAGTCCAAAGTGATATCTCCTTTTTGAAAATGGTCACGAAGGAAATGATGCCTTAAGTCTATGTGCTTTGTCCTAGAATGTTGTATTGGATTCTTAGAGATACTAATGGCACTAGTGTTGTCACACCGAATAGGGACATGATCATAGGAAAGACCATAATCCAAGAGAGTGTGTTACATCCAAATAATTTGGGCACAACAATTGCCAGCGGCTACATACTCGGCCTCGGCAGTAGAAAGAGCAACACAATTTTGCTTCTTGCTACTCCACGAAACAAGGGACTTGCCTAGCAGATGACAAGTTCCACTAGTACTCTTACGATCTAATTGACATCCGCCAAAATCAGCATCCGAATAAGAAGATAGTTCAAAAGAAGTATTTGAGGGATAAAATAAACCAAGATTTTTTGATCCTTTTAAATACTTAAAAATTCTTTTGACCGATTTAAGATGGGATTCTTTAGGATTGTCTTGAAAACGAGCACAAAGGCAACCACTAAACATGATGTCAGGACGGGTCGCAGTTAGGTAAAGTAGACTCCCGATCATACTCCTATAAAGCTTGTTATCCACCGGTTTCCCGGCTTCGTCTAACGTAAGCTTACATGAAGTACTCATGGGTGTACTAATTTCCTTTACTTGATCCATACCAAAACGACTTAGAAGCTCGTTTGTGTATTTGCTTTGGCTTAGAGAAATACCTTTTGAATTTTGAAAGATTTGAAAACCAAGAAAAAATTTCAATTCTCCCATAAAACTCATTTCAAATTCTTTTCTCATTAAATCTGAAAAATCAGTACAAAGAGATTCTTTGGTAGAACCAAAGATAACATCATCAACATAAATTTGGACGATTAAAAGATCTTTTGAAGTGTGTTTTAAAAAGAGGGTACAATCGGCTTGACCCATTTTAAAATCATTTTCTAAAAGAAATTTTGTTAACCGCTCATACCAAGCCCGAGGGGCTTGCTTTAAGCCATAAAGAGCCTTGGTTAACTTAAAAACATGATTTGGAAATTTTGGATCTTCAAAACCGGGAGGTTGTTCAACAAATATTTTTTCAGAAATAGAACCATTTAAAAAAGCACTTTTAACATCCATTTGAAAAAGCTTAAAATTTAAGTGGGCGGCGAATGCCAACAAGATCCTAATGGATTCTAACCTAGCAATGGGGGCAAAGGTTTCACCATAATCGATTCCTTCTTCTTGATTATAGCCCTTAGCTACTAGGCGAGCCTTGTTCCGGGTTATGTTTCCTTGATCATCAAGTTTGTTCCTAAAAACCCATTTAGTGCCAATAATTGGATGATCATTGGGTCTTTCACAAAGAGTCCAAACATTATTTCGAGAGAATTGATTTAGTTCCTCTTGCATTGCAAGAACCCAATTCTCATCATTAATGGCATCATTAACGGTTTGAGGTTCTAGGTGAGAAATGAAGGCTTGATGTTCAACTTCATTGAGGATAGATCTTCTAGTTCGAGTACCGGCTTGAAGGTCACCTATGACATTTTCTAAAGGATGGTCTCTAGAAGGTTTCCAAACCTTAGGCAAGGTGGAAGGTGAAGAAGGTGAAGAGGGTTCTTGATGGTCATCCTCCTTGGGAGGAGAAGAGGAATCATTCAAATGAAGCTTATCAAGCTTATCTTCAACATCCTCAATGACCGGGTGAGGTTTTGGAAGAGTTTCATCAAATTTGACATGAGATGATTCTTCGATGGTTTTTGAACGTTTATTGAAGACACGATAGGCTTTGCTTGAGTTGGAGTACCCAAGAAAAATACCTTCATCGGATTTGGCATCAAATTTCCCTAGGTTATCTTTTGTGTTAAGGATAAAGCATTTACACCCAAACACTTTAAAATAACCAACTTTGGGCAATTTGCCTTTCCAAAGTTCATAGGGGGTTTTCTTAAGAAGGGGTCTTACAAGGACTCTATTGATAGTATAACAAGCAGTGTTTACTGCCTCGACCCACAAATATTGAGGGAGGTCGAATTCACTAAGGAGGGTTCGAGCGATTTCTTGGAGAGTTCGGTTTCTCCTTTAAACCACTCCATTTTGTTGAGGAGTCCTAGGGGCAGAGAAGGTGTGATTGTATCCTTGAGAGGAACACAATTCATCGAATTCTTTGTTCTCGAATTCACCACCATGATCACTACGAAGAGATATGATTTTATATCCTTTTTTGTTTTCTACTTTCCTAGAGAATTTCAAAAAGGTTTTACAAGCATCATTCTTGTGGGCTAAAAAGAAAACCCAAGTAAAACGAGAAAAGTCATCAACAATAACTAAGGTATAGGATTTTCCACCTAAGCTTGCTACGGGAGTAGGACCAAAAAGATCAAGATGAAGGAGTTCAAGAGATTTTGAGGTGGACACTTCCTTCTTAGATTTGAAAGAAGACTTGTGTTGCTTACCAAGTTGGCATGGCTCACAAATCAAATCTTTCTTAAATTTAAGTTTAGGAAGGTCACGAATGAGCTTGTTCTTATTAAGCTTTAGAAGTGAATGAGAGCTACAATGCCCCAATCTTCTATGCCAAAGCCAAGACTCATTGTCAAGAGCACTTAAACATTTAACATTTTGGCTAGCTAGAGATTTTAAATCAATAATGTAAACATTTTGAAAACGGGAAGCAGAAAATATCAACTTGTTTTGAAAATCTAACACATTGCATAAATCATTTTGAAAATTGACTGAAAAACCACTATCACAAAGTTGACTAATGCTAATTAAATTATGCTTTAAACCTTTAACTAATAAAACATCTTTAATAAAATAGGAGCTACCAAAACCAATGGTACCTATTCCGACGATCTTGCTTTTTGAGTTATCACCAAAGGTGACATATCCTCCATCGAATTCTTCAAGTGAGTTGAACTCGGAGGGATCGCCACACATGTGCCTTGAGCAACCGCTGTCAAGATACCACGACCCTTTAGAGGTCCTACTCTTTTGGCGTTTATCCTACAAAATCAAGAAAGAAGATATTTTGGTACCCATATAAGTTTGGGTCCGGAAAGATTAGCAAAAAGAGACTTTTGAACCCATAATGTTCTAGAGGGATTCCTTCTATGATACTCATCCGAGTAGGTAATGGATTTGGGTCTTCCATACCTAGAATTTTTACAATCACATTCATAAATCATGTGACCGGTCTTTTTACAATAATTACAAAATTTGTATTGAGAGCTCCCCCTTACAAAAGTAGTGGGTGCCCTAGAAAAAGTGGATTGCTTGTTATAGCCAAGACCATGTGTGGTTCTAGCCGAATGCTGAGAACCTAGCAATTTAGTTAAGGTTTGTTCACCTTGGGTGAACTTGGCAAGAGATTCCTTCAAATCCTTAATGGTAGAATTTAAAGAATCTACATTTGGAATATTTTTGACTTTAAGGGCAAGCTCCTCATTCTCTTTGAGAAGTTTGTCTTTTTCGGAAATAAGAGTTTTGTTTTTCTTTTTCAAGGTCAAAAATTTAGAGGTAAGTTCGTGAAAACCTTCCTCTAATTGATCTCTTGTATTTTGAAGTTCTTCATAAGACATATTATTATCAAAAGAAGAAGATGAGGAAGAAGAGTGAGAAGAAGAGTGAGAAGAGGATACCTCATCAAATGCCATTAGGCATTTTCCACCTTCATCGCTTGAGTCGCTTGAAGACATGGAGTCATCACTTGCACTCCATGTTGATGCTTTGAAGGCCTTCTTGTTTTTCTTTTCTTTTAACCTTTTCTTGAAAATGGGGCACTCCGGTTTGATGTGGCCTTTCTTTCCACATTCAAAGCAAGTGATTTCTTTCTCCGCCTTTGGCTCTTCCTTTCGTGCCTTTTGAAATTTCTTCTTTTTCTTCATGAACTTGCTCATTTTCCTTGCTAGTTGAGCCATCTCGGATTCACTATCATCGGAGGAGCTTTCTTCCTTTGCCTTGAAAGCTATGTTCTTTTTCTCCTTGAAGATCTTTCCTTCTTTATCGGCTTGCCTCTTCATGGTAATCTCATAAGTCATGAGTGACCCTATGAGTTCTTCAACCGGCATCTTCTTGACATCTTTCGCTTCTTGGATTGCCGTCACCTTTGGTGCCCAAGAGCTTGGTAGGACCCAAAGAATTTTCTTCACCATTGTTTCTGCTGAAACATCATCACCAAGGGACTTTCTCCCATTGCAAACATCAGTAAAACGAGTAAACATTTCAGTGATTGACTCGTGTGGGTGCATTGTGAAACTCTCAAAGTCTTGACGATACATATCTAACCTAGTGTCTTTGACTTTGTTGGTGCCCTAATGGGTCACTTCCAAAAGTTTCCAAATTTCGTGTGAGGTGGTGCAAGTAGAAATACGATTAAACTCATTACGGTCTAACCCACAATGAAGAGCATTCATGGCTTTGCCATCAAGCTCAAAATTGGCAATGTCTTCGGGGGTCCAATTAGATTCATCCTTACTAGAAAGAGTGTAGCCTTGCATAACAATTCTATATATAGGATAGCCAATAATTCTAAGAAAAGTAATCATTCGTGTTTTCCAATATGTGTAATCAGTTCCATCGAAGTATGGAGCCCGAGTCATGGAATACCCTTCGGGTGCTTGTGAGAAAGAAGCCATCACTATGGATTTTTCGTTTGTAACCGGTTAAGGTATTACACAAAACCTCCCTTTGATACCAAATGTTGGGTCGGAGGTGATGGCAAGAGGGGGGGTGAATTGCCTTTTTAAAATTAATTAACAATTTAAAACAAATTTAAATGCAGCGGAAAGTAAAAAGGCAAGACACAATTGATAACGGAGTTCGGCTTTAAACTCAAGCCTACGTCTCCGCTCCCAACTCAACCGTTGGGAGATTTATACGACCGCTTGCTTTTTAATGGCTATAGCAAGAAACCCACTAGCCGTTTTAAGGTAGGCTAGATCACCTTCTTACAGCTTGCTTTTTTATTATGGTTGTAGCAAGAAACCCAAGTTGAAAGAAGGAAGAAAAAGGGTGGTTTGTTTTAATACAAACCCAATTAAGAACTAAACAAATGAAGTAAATAATTTAGAACAAACTAGAGGAAGCCTTGAGCGCCAAGAGGTGAGTGTAGTTGATGTAGAGGCAGCCCAAGCTTCAAGGATGGCAATTGGATCTCAAGTAGCCTTTGAGAGTTGTCGTAGGAGCCTCAAATGATCAAAATAGCTTTGGTATGCTTCGGTATATGATCAGTAGTGTTCCCAGCATCCATGGATGTCTATTTATAGGAGAAATACTCCCAAATACTTCAATATGGCCGTTGGAGGGCTTTCGGAGCCGTTGGGGATCAAGTAGACAAGTCTGGTCAAGCTCCAACGGCTAGTTTGACTTTGCTTACCGGCTGACCGGTGCTTGTCCACCGGCTGGCCGGTGCCTTGGAAGGTGGAGAGTGCTTCTGCCCAGGAGCCACCGGCTGGCCGGTGAGGAGGCCACCGGCTGGCTGGTGGTGAGACAGTAGGTCTCACTATTCCAAGGAGTTCCACCGGCTGGCCGGTGAGGAGTCCACCGGCTGGCCGGTGGTCTGGACAGAATGTATGCCATTCTGTCTGGACCCACCGGTCGACCGGTGGCCAGACACCGGCGGACCGGTGGCACCTGGCAGAGGGCAGGGCCTTCTGCCTGGTCCACCGGCTGGCCGATGGGCTGGATCCGGCTGGCCGGTGCCCTTACCGGCTGGCCGGTGGTCCCACACCGTCTGGCCGGTGGACTTAAACAGTCCACTTTGAATACTTCTTGGGCCAGCTTCTAGGCACCCTATTTCCTATCATCAAAAACACTTGAAACAATATTAGATCACGATGAGAGTGATTGTGATCATTAAAATCCAAGAGAGTGGGGTACAACAAGTTACACATCATTATTATACCACTCCAAATAATAATATATTGAATAACAATTACACCATGACGTGGAGACGGTAAGCCGTACGTACGCACGTATGGTGACATGTTATTCAAAGGGTGGATAGAATACTGAATATGGTTGTACCATATTTATAATAACGTCACATTATATATATGATACTGGAGTTATTATTTTATAATGGTAACAACAAAGGAAGAAGAAGTGGAAGAAGAAAGGAACTTGGAAAAGGGTGGTGAAATCATTACCTCTTCTTCGGTTTCTTCCTTTTGATTTGATCAAAAGGGATCCTTAGGTTGGCTTTCTGATCAAACTAAGGCCTCTAGGTTGTATTTAGGGAAGTTGGGAGAGTATTTGGGTAGATTTTGGCTGAACCAAAAGGCTTTGAAGGTGTGAAGAAATGGGAAGGAGGAGTTCCCTTTTATAAGAGGGGTGAGGGGCACCTTTGGAAAATCTAGAAATATTAATTTATAATAAATTAATATTCGGTTTCTAATGGCTCCAAAGTTGATTATTTAAATTTTAAGGTGGGGATGGGTCGAACGAAACTCAGAAAATAGAATTTAGACTGGTTTGGGTACTTATATTAACCTTATCTTTAAGTATTAACGCTAAGTTAATTAGTTTCACTTTTAAAATGTCTCTTTGTATTTTTATATAATATGGTTAATAAACTTACTATATACATCCACGATACCCCCAAGTGGTCCATTAATGATGAACCTATCATGATATAAGTCTCTTGGCCTATCCTTAGATTTTTAGAAATTTAATATCAATTAATAATATAATATTTGTTTTAAGAACTCTTTTATGTCAATTTTGACACTATTCAATAGTTGATTTTTGTGAAACTCATAAAAGATTGATTACTTCAAAAAAAGTCAATTAAATCAATCCTAATATATCATATTATCCTATAAAATTAGTTTAATTCATTAAAAGTTTCATATTATATTTATTTGGGTATTTATAATATCAATTATTTTAATTTTTCACTATTATAGTAATTACTTCATCATCATTGTGTCATAAATAAATTAAATTATTTAATGTCTAAAAATTATAAATAAAATATCATTATGTAGGAAATATTTTTATCTTTCTAATTAATATTTATAATCTAAAATCCAACATATATAAACCTATGTAAAATTTTTTTTGCTAAAAGATATATGCTTGTGTCATTTTTGTATTCATTTTAACTTAATTAAAGTAAATTGTCCCTATCACCGACAAGTGGCACCATGGGGTCCCAAAATCGACCCAAATATGCCTATGGTCGAACATGTATCAAAAAATAAGTCTAGGACACGTTTTAGTGTAATTTAGTATTATTATAATATTATTGTTTAACCCTTATTTACCGGATTTACCCTTAACCATGGTAAATAAAATATTTACCGCAGTAATTATTCAAAATGTCTAAAAATAAAAGTTACCTATTTACACAATTTGAACATCTTGATTCCAAATATGGAATCCATTTTTCTAAATTCAAAACACATAAGTGGCAGAAATTAATTTAAAATTAATTCCCACTGTCAAAACAAAAAGCGTGTTTTTAAGAGATAATAACTATCAAAAGATTGACACTTGTTTATGTTTGGTTTAATTGTAAAATTATGTCCAAGGACCAACATTATATTAAATGGTAAAAATATATTCTAAATATACTTTAAAACCACTCAAATTCATAATTTATCACTATTAATTATTTTTATTAAAAAAGTTGTTTTTAATTAAAATTTAGTATTTTTCACTATTCATCATAATATTAAAGTTATCCGAAAAGTACCAAAATTTCACCTTAGGCTAAATTCGATATTCTGAATCCAAAAATGAAGTCCATTTTGAAATATAAAATATATATAATTTCCAAAATTAGGTATTACTATTCATAATGGCTAGTTTGATTGGTTATGGTGTGTTAGAACTCGGTGTTGCGTACAACACACGCTATCACATTATTCAAAGAGAAGCGTACCGTAGAAGCTTGGAGTGTTAAATTCTCCCCTCCTTCAAATAATTTCATCCTCGAAATTTCTAGAATACTTATCACATGAAAAGACTCGGGTGGTTCTTCATCATAAGTTCCTCAGGTTCCCACGTTGCCTCCTCCATCTTATGGTTTCTCCACAAAACTTTTACCAGACGCGTCGTCCGGTTTCTCAGTACTTGTTCTCTTGTATCAAGAATCCTGACGGGCTCTTTGCAAAAAGACAGATCAGGTTCCAGTTCTAATTCTTCATAGGTGAGTACATGCGTTGGGTCAGGCATGTATTTCCTCAACAGAGATACGTAGAACACATCATGAACTTTAGAGAGACTTGGCGGCATTGCCAATCGGTAAGCTACAACCCCAATTCGTTCTAGAATTTCGAAAGGTCTGATGTACCTGGGACTCAATTTACCTTTCTTACCAAAACGTATGACTCCCTTCCATGGAGATACCTTCAAGAAAACATGATCACCGACTTGAAATTCCAAATCCTTCCTTCGATTATCGGCATAGCTCTTCTGCCTACTTTGAGCTGCTTTGATGTGATTTTTGATTACCTTCACCTTTTCCATCATTTCCTCCACCAGTTCTGGACCTACAAGTTTTCTTTCACCAACGTCATCCCAACAGGTTGGTGTACGACATCTCTTTCCATATAACGCTTCATATGGTGCCATATGAATACTCGAATGGAAGCTATTGTTATAGGAAAATTTTACGAGAGGTAAATATTGATCCCACATACCCTGAAAGTCAAGTGAGCAAGATCTCAACATGTCTTCTAAGGTTTGAATAGTCCGTTCTGATTGTCCATCTGTCTAAGGGTGGTAAGCAGTGCTCAAATGAATTTCTGTATCCAGGGATTTCTAAAGACTTTTTCAAAATCTTGAAGTAAAACGGGGATCACGATCAGAAACAATTGATAGGGGTACTCCATGAAGTCTCACAACTTCATTAATATATAGTCTTGTTAGACGTTCCCAGGGTAGATCTTCTCTTATAGCATGAAAATGTGCTGACTTGGTAAGACGATCAACAATAACCCATATTGCATCATTCCTTCTAGGAGTCTTTGGTAGCCCCATGGCAAAGTCCATTGTAATATTGTCCCATTTCCACTCCGGTATGGGAAGAGGTTGCATGACTCCTCCAGGCTGTTTCCTTCCAGCTTTCACTTATTGACAAACCATACATCTTGACACAAAATCAGAAATCTCCCTCTTCATGTTGTCCCACAAAAAATGTTCCTTCAAATATCTATACATTTTGGTGCTCCCAAGGTGTATAGAGAAATTGGAACTATGAGCATCATCCAACAATTCCCTTTTTAGATCAGGTATATCGGGAACACAAAGTCTCTTCCCAAATTTCAAAATTCCATCTTCATACACAAAGTCTCTCAATCTCCCATCATTCACAGCTTTAATCTTCTTTTGAAATTCTTCATCATCGGTCTGAGAACTCTTAATCCTTTCTAGTAAAGATAGTTTGGCAACCATTTGAAAAAGCATTGATGTTTCACCTTCCCTGGTTATTCCCATGTCCATCTTCACTAGATCCATGAAAATTGGATCCCTTTAAATTCTCATATTGTTCAAAACTCCATGGTCTTTTCTACTCAAAGCATCTTCCACCTTGTTTGCTTTCCCCGGGTGGTAGTGTATTGTGCAATCATAATCCTTGAGTAATTCAAGCCATCTCCTTTGCCTCATGTTGATTTCTTTTTGTGATAAAATATACTTCAAACTCTTGTGATCAGTATAAATCTCACGTTTTTCACCATAGAGGTAGTGCCTCCATATCTTCAAAGCAAAGATCACAGCTGCTAACTCGAGATCATGAGTAGGATAGTTTTGTTCATGAATTTTCAATTGTCGTGATGCATAGGCAATAACTCTATCATTCCGCATAAGGACACAACCAAGTCCTTTCTTTTATACATCACTATAAATAACCAACCCATAATTCCCCGATGGTAGAGTCAATATAGGAGAATTGACTAATCTTCTCTTCAGTTCTTCGAAACATTCTTCACACTCTTTTGTCCAAACAAATTTAACCCCTTTACGTGTGAGCTTCGTTAATGGGTTAGCCAATCGGGCAAAATTCTGGACGAAACGTCGATAATAACCTGCCAAACCAATAAAACTGCGTACCTCAGTTATACTCGTAGGTGATGGCCATTCTTGGATTGCCTTGGTCTTAGAAGGATCAACAAAGATTCCATCTTTAGAGACAATATGGCCAAGAAAAGAAATCTCCTGAAGCCAGAATTCACACTTGCTAAACTTCCCATATAATTCATGCCTCCTCAGAGTCTTCAAGATAATGCGCAAGTGATTTTCATGATCTTCGTAGGTTTTGGAGTATACCAAGATATCATTAATAAATACCACCAAAAATTCATCGAGATACTCCTTGAAAACTCTATTCATCAGATCCATGAATACAGAGGGTGCATTAGTCAATCCAAAAGGCATTACAGTAAACTCGTAATGCCCGTAACTGGTTCGAAATGCTGTATTCGGAATGTCTTCCTTCTTTACACACAACTGATGGTATCCAGATCAAAGT
The DNA here is from genome assembly GCA_963277665.1 of Viscum album. Classification (NCBI taxonomy): domain Eukaryota; kingdom Viridiplantae; phylum Streptophyta; class Magnoliopsida; order Santalales; family Viscaceae; genus Viscum; species Viscum album. Next base: position 1,615,270,711 of record OY728136.1, on the reverse strand, counting down.
TCAATCTTTGAAAAGTATTGATCTCCATGCAGTTGGTCAAATAAATCATCAATACGAGGTAGGGGATACTTGTTCTTTATCTTTATAGCATTGATCTCCCTATAGTCGATACATAACCTCATAGATCCATCTTTCTTTTTAACAAAAAGAACAGGGGCTCCCCATGGAGAAACACTAGGGCGAATAAATCCTTTATTACTCAATTCCTATATTTGTTTCTTTAGTTCAACTAATTCTACAGTGGACATTCTATAAGGGATCTTCGATATAGGCCTTGATCCAGGAATTAAATCAATAGAAAACTCAACTTCTCGTTCTGGAGGATGTCCAGGTAAATCTTCTGGAAATACATCTACAAATTCTTTCACAATAGGTACATCCTCTATTTGAACATTCCTTTCCTCACCCACAATCATTTCATTCTCTTCGTCCCCAATAATTGAATTAAGTTGAGCTACTGGGGGTGGATCTAAATAAGAATTAGGTGGTGACGATTCTGCTCTAAAGATAAGGTGTTCCTTATCATTATCATCAAGAATCACAACCTATTTCTTCTTACAATAAATCTTCGCATCATAGTCCGAAATCCAGTCTATACCGAGGATTATATCAAACTCAATCATAGGTATGACGATGAGATCAGCAGATAAAGAACATTTATGTGCTCTAATGGGGACTGATTCGCAAAACTTTGTTGCAACGATACTTCCCTTAGGAGTTTTAACTGACAACTCCCTTGTTAAATCAAATTGGAAATATCTAATTTTCTTAGCAAACTGGGAAGATATGAAACAATGCGATGATCCATAATCAAATAATGCATTTTCTAAACTTGAGGAAACCATTAAATTACCTACCACCACGTCTTTCGGAGCTTCTACCTCAGCAGTAGTGATAACATAAGCTTGGCCTTGATCCCTTGGCCTTTTCTGAGGTAAGTTCTTCTAAAGCTCAGGACATTCATTTTCATAATGCCCCATCTCCCTACAATTGTAGCACTGAACATTGGTAGCTTCCTTCTTCCCTTTGCAATCACGAGCTTGGTGGCCTTTTTCACCACACTTGTAACAGACTCCCATTCCCTTCAAGCAAGTACCAGGGTGTTTCTTCCCGCATTTACCACAGGATGGATATTCAACCTTTCCCTTCTTCCCCTTATTTCCATTCCCAGATTGATCAGTAGGTCTCTTCTTCTATTTCTTTACTTTAAAGTCATAAGACTTAGAGAATTCCTTTTCGGTCTTGATAGCACATGAGACAATGTCTTTGTATGACGAAAAGGATTGTGAGACTAATGCTCGACGGAGAAATGGTTTTAACCCATCAAAGAAACGATCAATCTTACTTCTTGGGTTACGTATATAATCTTCAACATACCTTGCTAACCTTGTAAAGTTAGCCTCATACTTTATGACATTCTCATCCTCCTTTTGTCTCTGACTCAGAAATTGCCTTTCCATATCTGCTGGATGGTCGTGAGGAAAGTATTTTTATAAAAACATATCTTTGAACTCCCTCCATTCCATATTTGATACTTCATCATCTTCCTTCATGTTTTGAATCAATGACCACCATTGATCAATATCTCCAGTGAGGCGGTAAACTGCCATAATAACTTTTTCCCTTTCACTGCTCCCCAAAGCCTGAAATATTTTCTCTAGGGAATTTATCCATTGCTCAGCTACTAAGGGATTTGTACTCCCATTGAATGTTGGTGGTTGTTGCCTAATGAATCGATCTAACATTGATCCTCCACGCTGTGGATCAGGGTGCTCCATACGGGTAAGGTTATTATTCATAACCTGAGTAAGTTGTCCCAGTATGGTGATTAGCTGATCGGCACCAGTTGCATCACCAGCTCCACTATAATTATCTTGAGCAGGAGGGAAATCCCTACATGGAGTGCGTGCATTGATACAGTTTCCATTTCTTCCACTAGGCGCCATTTCTAAACAATGGCATAAACTAGATCAGTTTATGAATCAAAATACATAATCCCATACTTATAAAACACTTAACATAAATTGAACTATTTATGGATATAATCCATAATCATAAAAATGTTTTCTTTGAGGAAGTATATACTCATAAACCCTTCATAATGATTTGTAAAGAAAATGAGAGTTATCCTAAGCATATCCCCCGGGAGTGTCGTAACCAAGAGTGCAGCAAGGCCCGTTGTCGTGCACCAGTTCCCGTTCGAGTCTAGCTCAAAGCGGTGTTTTCGAGTTTTACCCCTAGGTACATCTGTGCCAGAGCCGCCTCTACCTGATCGTATCCAGACAGGGATGTATTGCTCGGAAAACTCACAAAATCTCTACAATACCAAAATTCTAGGAAGTTCTTCTATACTAATCCTCAAAGTTCATCTTAGGTCTACGTGCTCTAATCGGAGTTTATCTAAATCTAGCTTCCAAGGTTTGTACTAAACTTTCTCTGATACCAACTGTAACGCCCTGACCCTAGTTACCCAGAGTCGGTGCATTATTACATAACATTGGCATGATCACAAGAAAGATCAAATCTCGAAAGACCGATTGGTTTAGTAGCCTTGGAAACACTAGATATATTAATAAAGTTTTACATTACATCATAAAGTGAAAAACTACTACAACAACATAGTCTCCATATTCCAAATTCATATCCCCATAGAAAATCCCTGTAGGTCATTCATAACTTACTTCTTCACATCCTGGGAAAAATAAAAAATAGAAAAGGGGTGACCTCAAATGCCCAGTAAGGATAACAATATAGCGGAACTTTCAAAAATAAGCATAAACATTTAAGGCAATGCATTACTAAAACAAAAGCCTTTTAAACATGAACTTCAATATAGTATGGAAAAAGTAAAATTTAATAATTCCATTTACTTATTCACATGGATATTCTACTAATCTAATAATCACATGCAATATCAATAACCACTTTCATAATGATGGAATGCATAATGCCAGACTATCATAACCACATAGCCAAGACCTCGTGCCAAGACTACAAATAATATTTTTTCAAGGCCTTGTGCCAAGACACTAGTTTGTCTCATGAGACCTACCGATGCATCGAGGAGCTATAGCGGGCTCCACCCGTCACATATTAAGTCCAATGCATTCCCATATGAAAAGGTTTAAACATAACATAAACATTCGTATTAAAACTAGCATACAAAATTTCAATACTTTCATCATAAACCATGAATGGTATAAAAATAGCACTTCCACAGTCAAAAAAATCACAAAACCTTCAATATAATATAGAAGTTTTGTATCATAATAAATCAACTTTAAATAAGCGTAAAATCCATCAAAGGATGTTGACATAGATGAAATCAAAATCCTTTTTAAAGAAATATCTATTTTTATTTTGAAATCATTTAAGATCCATATAAAATAAAACATTTTCTTTGAAAATATTATTATAACTTGTAAGGGAATCTTTGAATATTTTATAATGGCGTAAAATAGCCGCACCCACCGTATAAGTTAAAAAAAACATTCTTACCTTAATTCTATCGAAAAGGTTAAAAAACACCTTGTTTGGAAAAATGACGAAAAGATTCCTTTATAAACCTCTTATAAAAATTCAAACAAGGGTATAAATGACTTTAACCCATATTCTTGTAAATAGTAAAAATGTTTTGAAATAAATTTTTAAGAAACATAGATGTGGATGATAAAGAGATCCCAGTAGATTATTACGTATAAACAACCTCGAATAATGAAGAGATTCTGAAATAACCCTTACCTTGTACTTTTCCTTGGTTGGGGTAGGTTAACCTCCTGTATAATGGTGAAATAATTGTTATTAAATTATACAATAATCATATATATTAATATGATATCATATATGATCTTTTAACATTGATTTGTTAATAATATCTTAGAATTATCGTCGTTTCGGGTGTTAACTTACTCATTTTCTTTTATATGTTTTGTTACATAAGACATGTTTGTCATGGATAGATTGTATATTATTCATATACAGAATGATATCAAGTCCTTAAACATTATTTTTAAATCATCAAATGATAATTATACTCTAATGGATACAATGGAGAATGAATCTCATCGCGTTCGTGGAGACGGTAGTCCGTACGTACGCACGAGCGACAATATCATTCTTTTGATATTAAAATAATATATAAATGGATGGTATATCATATATAAAGAATCATTAACATGTTATATTTATTATTTACATGAGTTACACATCATTATTATACCCATCCAAATAATAATATATTAAATAACAATTACACCACGATGTGGAGACGGTAAGCCGTACGTACGCACGTATGGTGACATGTTATTCAAAGGGTGGATATAATACTGAATATGGTTGTACCATATTTGTAATAACATCAAAGTATATATATGATAGTGGAGTTATTATTTTAGAATGGTAAAAACAAAGGAAGAATAAGTGGAATAAGAAAGGAACTTGGAAAAGGGTGGTGAAATCATTACCTCTTCTTCGGTTTCTTCCTTTTGATTTGATCAAAAGGGCTCCTTAGGTTGGATTTATGATCAAACTAAGGCCTCTAGATTGTAGTGAAGGAATTTGGGAGAGTATTTGGGCAGATTTTGGCCGAACCAAAAGGCTTTGAAGGTGTGAAGAAATGGGAAGGAGGAGTTCCCTTTTATAAGAGGGGTGAGGGGAACCTTTGGAAAAGCTAGAAATATTAATTTATAATAAATTCATATTCGGTTTCTAATGGCCCCAAAGTTGATTATTTAAATGTTAAGGTGGTTATGGGTCGAAAAAAACTCAACCAATAGAATTTAGACAGGTTTTGGTACTTATATTAACCTTATCTTTAAGTATTAACTCTAAGTTAATTAGTTTCACTTTTAAAATGTCTCTTTGTATTTTTATATAATATGGTTAATAAACTTAATATATACATCCAAGAGACCCCCAAGTGGTACATTAATGATGAATCTATCATTATATAAGTCTCTTGGCCGAACCTTATATTTTTAAGAATTTAATATCAATTAATAATTTAATATTTGTTTTAAGAACTCTTTTATGTCAATTTTGACACTATTCAATAGTTGATTTTTGTGAAACTCATAACAGATTTATTACTTCTAATAAAGTCAATTAAATCAATCATAATATATCATATTATCCTAGAAAATTAGTTTAATTCATTAAAAGTTTCATATTATATTTATTTGGTTTTTTATAATATCAATTATTTTAATTTTTCACTATTATAGTAATTACTTCATCATCATTGTGTCATACATAAATTAAATTATTTAATGTCTAAAAATTATAAATAAACTCTAATTATGTAGTAAATCTTTTTATCTTTCTAATTAATATTTATAATCTAAAATCCAACATATATAACCCTATGTAAAAATTGTTTTGCTAAAAAATATATGCTTGTGTCATTTTTGTATTCATTTTAACTTAATTAAAATAAAATGTCCCTATCACCTACAAGTGGCACCACGGGGTCCCAAAATCGACCCAAAGATGCCTATGGTCGAACATGTATCAACCAATAAGTCTAGGACACGTTTTAGGGTAATTTAGTATTATTATAATATTATTTTTTAACCCTTATTTACCGGATTTACCCTTAACCATGGTAAATAAAATGTTTACCACAGTAATTATTCAAAATGTCTAAAAATAAAAGTCACCTATTTACACAATTTGAACATCCTGATTCCAATTATGGAATCCATTTTTCTAAATTCAAAACACAGAAGTGGCAGAAATTAATTTAAAATTAATTCCCGTTGTCAAAACAAAAAGCGTGTTTTTAAGAGATAATAACTATCAAAAGATTGACACTTGTTTATGTTCGGTTTAATTGTAAAATTATGTCCAATGAACAAAATTATATTAAATGGTAAAAATATATTCTAAATATACTTTAAAACCACTCAAATTCATAATTTATCACTATTAATTATTTTGATTAAAAAAGTTGTTTTTAATTAAAATTTAGTAATTTTCACTATTCATCAAAATATTAAAGTTATCCGAAAATTACCAAAATTTCACCTTAGGATAAATTCGATATTCCGAATCCAAAAATGAAGTCCATTTTGAAATATAAAATATATATAATTTCAAAAATTAGGTATTACTATTCATAACGGCTAGTTTGATTGGTTATGGTGTGTTAGAACTCGGTGTTGCGTACAACACATGCTATCACATTATTCAAAGAGAAGCGTACCGTAGAATCTTGGGGTGTTACATAATTAGTTCACTAGAAATTTATGAAAAAATAAAATATTGAACATCTGTTGCATCACTCAAATATTTTTCATAGAAAAGGAACTCCTCATCACTTTCCTCTTTAGTTGTTAGATCAAGCATTTAGGATTTTAGAATGTAAGATTTCCGCTCATGGTGTAGTAAAAACCAAAGGCATTTAAACCAATCATGGAAGTTACTTCTCATTAGGAGGTTATATTTCTCCAATTTTGATCATAGGTATAGTGTGGAGTATGGACTTTTCATTTTATTCTAAAATTAAAAAGGGAAGATTATTAGTACTTTGATTTATTACAAAATAAATGAGATATAATAAATTAAATGTTTTATTTATTTATTTATTAAAATCTACAACTATTTTATCAAGTATCAATATCCCTTACTATTGAACTCATAATTTATAGTTGCTTTAACATTCTAGTTGCAAGGATCCCTATTACTTTCCTTAATGATCCAAACATTTTCCATAAAAACCATAATAAATAAATTAGGTAGGTGGTCTTTCCAACTAGGGAATTTCAAATCCTTGATCCGTTGAGTGGATTCCCCTATCTTGAAATCCTGACTTAGAATTTCTCAACACTTTCCTTTAAATTTGTGTTGAATAGACTTTGGTTATTAAACTTAATACAATTTTGGTTAAGTAAACCTAAAATACTCATGATAACTTCCTCATAAAAGTAAGTGTCCATACTTTTTCCATGTACTACACTTAGTTCTATGGTTTCATTCCCAATCAAGTAATGAAATAGTTAGTCTAATTTAATATTTAATTGAGGGATTTTAATTTATTATTAATACATTTTATCTTGTTTTATCCCTTATAATTTTTGTTAATATTAGGTGGATGTTACTCAATTAATTAACCTAGTTGGATAAAACATTCATGCATAATTAATTTATTTAATTTCTGTATTTTAAAATTAATTCTTTTATTTATGTGATCAAGACCTTACATCCATAAAATAAATAATTTCATAGAAATAAATAGTTAATTAATTAAATCACCCATTCACGAGCTTTATCTAATGGTTGATTTAATGATGGGACAGTAAATCAACATTTAACCTACTGGAAATAGATCTTATTATCGGTAATGGTATGAGTAACACCATTATATCTATCCATCTATGTATCAACTGGGTTGTCATTATTATGGTTCCATCTTGAACTGCCTCTATGCACCTTGTGATTCTCTATTAATTAAAAATATTTATTACTCACATGCAGGTGAGGGGAACCAAATGATTGGTTAAAGGGGATTACATCAGTAACTTTGGACACATAGGTCCTATATAATAATGGAGGGAGGGATGACTCATAGTCCATCATTTAATTTAATATTAATTAATTTCAAACTCATGAAATAAATTAAAATAAAACATCCAAAACATAAAAAGGTCTTGGTCAAGTTCATGAATGATCATACATGAAATGAATACAACAAATTAAATGGTTAGAATTTATTTCATTATACATTCTTTTATTATTTAAGATAAACACACTTTCATTAATTAATTAATTAATTAACAAATTAATTAATTAATCCCCTTTCATTTTTGATGACTATACAATCTTATTTAGAGATACTCATCATTAATGTAATTAATGAAAAATAAACTATAGAACAAATAATTATATATTAATTACAGTAAATTTATTGAGAATTTAAAATTCTTTAAAACCATTATTTAATTTTCAAACACACAATGATGTTTCAATCAATAAAATAAGGTTTTAATTATGCAATTTTCAAATTTAATGTAATTTTAATTTTTACCATTAATGGGAGACTACACGGAGTGTACATTAACCTAAAAACCGTGTACCTTAGTTGCTTTATATCCATGTCACATGCCTGGGGCTTCAGTGTGTTAACTTGACCGGACTACAAAATGTGTTCTTGCCATATACACACCATGTATCCACTTTCTGTGTGCTAGGTTGGTATGGTCAACACAAAATGTTAAATAAAATCACATCTTTTAATTAATTTCTAGATGTATCTAGATACAATTAACGTGATTATTTTATCTGTGCTCTGACTACACATCATGTAACCCAGTTTTACCAGCCAAATATTTGTCAATTCTTGATGGAATCTTCGGTAAGACTTTATTTTTCTTAAAAATTTAAGAAAATGAAACATTGAATGAACATTATTAATATGAAGATAAGATGTCGATTAAAATATTATTAAAGAACAAAGAACTTGAAATGAAAATATAACCACAATTGTGTATAGATCAACAATAAAATAAATAATTATAAAATTAAACATGACCGATATAATACCACATGATAGTTCTAGGAACAAAGAAAGTATGTACAGGTGGGAGATATATTAAAATTTATTTTAGTAATCATTTCCTAAAATTAAGAGTGAGGATCTTTCACATAAAATTTATAATTAATTTACTTAATATTTGAATAAATAAATACCCGGGCTTAGGAAATTTGTTTTTTGGAGATTGTTGATCATCCAAAAAAACCCTTTCAGATTACCTTCATTGTGCTGTGAGGATCCAAGGATATAATCTCTCTATAAGGGATCCAAATGTTCTCCTATGATCTTTGAGCAACACCACTCGATCTTCGGGTTCTAGCACGGTGAGTTGAATGGCTTAAATTTTTCGTTCTTGATCACCCATTATTTTATCTTAAATAAATATCTCTTTCACTTCTCATTATAGAGAGGGGAAGAGAAGGAGGAGTTGGGAAAGAATTTATTGTGCACAAAAATTCTCTATTCTCAATTTTAGATTCTCTACACGATAGACCTAGCCACCTATTTATAGAGTTTTGGATTTAAGTGAAAATATTATTTAATTTAATACTAGCCATTAAATAAAATTTATTACCTTTAATAAATCCCATGTCACATAATAATATTTATACAATTATTATTTTGTGGTGTATGACAACTTGTGTAATGAAAAATATTATAAAATGGTATTGTCAATTAATATTTTTCACTAGACTTAGTCTTGATCCATTTAAACTCACCTATCATTTATTTAAAAACCCAAAAAATATTTTATTCATAAATAAATATTTTATTCACAATATAAATAATAATTTTTTATTAAAATATTTAATAAATAAAATAAATATTTTATTCAAAATCTGGAGAATAAATATTTATTTAATTTATGTAATCAATATAAATTGTATAAAATTATTACTCAGACTTAAGAATAATATTTATTCCATTAATTAAACTCAAATAGAATTTAATTGAGATCAAAAGAAACACTTAGTGTGTGGCCCTCTAGGATTCCTTCTTGTTAGTATAATGCAGTCTTTCCTAAAATACAAGATTACTCTCTAGAAATGGTTCAAGGAACCCAAGATAATAACTTAATATCACAACGTCAATAACCACATACAAATGATCTCTGTGTAATATAATCCCTTTGTAAAAATATCCCATCAATCAGGTTTCACATCTATGTCACCAAACTATATGCTTGATATGTCTTTCTTTGACTATCTGAAATAAACACATTATCATACGATGGCCATGGAAAATAATGTGATGGTTATATTCCAATCAAAGGGTCAAGATATTATCTTCCTTAAATATATAAGGGAAAAATACTTCCTCAAATTATTCATTAATGACATTTCACTCATGAAGCACCCAACATATCCAACTTCTCTATGAATTTTTATCATAATGGTTTATGAAATACATATAAGTATGTGAGTTGTAACATGAATTAATAATAATCTTAAAGTCCAAGGACTATCACACATGCTCGTATACAGAAATATCTGATGAAACCAAAACATACTGAATTCTTACTCACAGGTTTGTTCTCATAATCTTCTATCTTGGATATTTCCAAGTGTGACATTCATAATAAGAAGACTCATCTACTTTCAATTACTCCCACCTGACAGCCTATGCACTATGTGTCCCATCATAGTATGTTATCCAATAACAAAACATTATTTGAGAATATCTTTATAGCACATCACAGTTCTCATCATAGATGGGAACTGATATGATCTTATTAATGCGATGTATAATATAAGAAATTATTAAATCATATTCATGAAAAAAACAATAATTATTAAATTTTTTATTAATATTCAATAAATTGAATATATATGAAATAAAAGTACAAATGGTTTGTCCTAGGACACCAAATCCAACATGATGAGCATATTAGAACTGTATTGAAAGTTATTTGACACCACCAAATCTATAGAATGTTTCCCAAGTATAAGTTATGGAAATGATAGGTGCATTCCTTCATGCATGTGCTGTCTTAGCAGGGTGTGTAAGTATACATATCAAAGGTTGAACCAGTTATTTATTAGGAAACACCCATGAATGTGGTAGAGGTTTATAGTTTTCTTGGTCTCGCATGCTATTATTGGAGGTTTTCACCTAACTTCTCTCGAGTCACAACCCAATTGATAGCTTTGACTAGGAAGGAACATGATTTTTATGGAGTGATCAGTTCTAGGAAGCATTCAGTTACCTGAAGGGGAAGTTGGTTAGTGCTCTAGTGATTTGGTTTCCTGAGGTGGGGGTGATGTTTGAGATGTTTTGTGATGCTTTTTGTTTGTTATTGAGATGCATGCTGATGAAATAGTGTGTGGTGATGTATCATGGGTCTAGGAATTTATGTCCCCACAAAAGTAACTATTCCTCCCATGATTTGGAGATAAAAGTAGTTTTGTTTGTGCTAAATTTGTAGTGGAATTACCTCATTGGGGAGAACTTTGTGGTCTTCATGTATCACAAGATCTTAAGGTATATATTTTTCCAATGTTATATGTACTTTATATAGTAGAGGTCAAAGGAGTTTTTTTTCAGGATTATGATTCTGAGATATCATTCACCTCTGGAAATGTGAATGTTGTGGCTGACTCTTTGACCAAGAAGTTGGGGAAGGATGTTGTTTGATGGTTTGGGGATTATTGGAGAGAAATGGAGGAGTTGGAATAATTTCACTTATATTCAAGTGTGGATGGTGATAGATGGTGTTTGTTTCAGATGATGGTGTATTCTTCTCTAATGCAACATGTGGAGGAGTCTCAATGGGGAGGCTCAAAGGCAAAGGTGATGCATGATCGTGTTGGCCGTAGTGATGATCCAGAGGGATGGTTGGAGGATGGTCAAAATTGGATTTTGTTTTCTGGGAGGTTGTTTTTTATGGTAGTATTGTTCAAGGGAGTCTTTAATGAGTTTCATACCTCACCTTTGGTGGAATACCCTGAAGTTTCCTAGATAAATCATGGTTTTAGGATGCATGTTTTGTGGCCTAGGATGAAATGGGTAGTGGTGGAGTTCATGGATAAGTGCTAGGTTTTATAGAAGGTAAAGTCCAATCATCGTGTTCCTAGTGGTTTGTTATATCCCTCGGATGTTCCCAAGTGGAAAAGGGAAGTCATCTCAATGGATTGCGTTACAGGTTTACCCAGATCTCAAGGAAGTTGTGATACTATCTGGGTGATCGTGGATTGGTTGATGAATTCAGCTCACTTATTAGTGATCAAGGAGTTGATCACAATATATTCTTTGGATAAGAGGTACATGGATTAGGTGGTTTGGTTATATGGAGTTATGAGTTACATTGTCTCAAAACGAGATGCATGTTTTACCTCATTAGTATGAAAAGGATTTAAATATTATCTTAGAACTCAGTTATGCCTTAGCGCTGCTTTCCACCCTTAGATAGAGGGGTAGATGGAATGGACTATCCAGATGTTGGAGGATATGTTGTGGGCATGCATCTTGGACTTTGGTGGATCTTGGGTTGGAAACCCTACTTTGGTAGATTTTTCTTATAATAATATCTATCATTCTTCCATTGACATGGCCCCATTTGAATCTTTGTATAGGAGACCTATCATTCTTTGTTGTGTTGTATAAAGGTTGAGTAGACAACCATTATTGGTACATATGTGGTGCAGACCATGTCAGAGAAAGTTCATCTTGTTCATGAAAGGATTAAAGCAGAAAAGTATTAGAATAAGTCTTATGTTGTTCGTAGAAGGAGGACCTTGGAGTTTGAGGTTGGGGACTAAGTTTTATTTAAGTTTTACCCTTGACGTAGGAAGTTGAGTCTTGGAAGAAGGAGTAATATTTCTCCCAGGTATGTTAGGACGTTTGAGGTGTTGGGGTGAGTTGGTGAGGTGGTGTATCTATTGACATTTTCACTATAGTTAGAGAGGATCCATGACATCTTCCACATCTCTCATCTTCATCGATATCTTCATGATGACTCCAATGTCATTAATTTGGTAGATTTGGATATTGAGGATGATGCCAAATTTATTGAGCAGATAGTAGAGATCTTAGATCATCAGGAGAAGGTAATGCATATAATTACTATTTTTTTGGTTCATGTGTTGTGGAGGCATGGTAGTATGGAAGAGAGTACTTGGGAGCAATAGAAGCATATGCGTTCCGTTTATCTAGAGTTGTTTTGAAAATTTCCTTGCTATTTTTTTGTGATGTGATGTTTGAGACCTTGTTGTTTTATCTGATAAGATTTATTCCCAGATTTTTGTGTTGTGTGATGTGTGATAAAGTCCTAAAATTTGAAAAGGGGAGGACCTAACTCACAATTGAGATGCATTAACTATGATGTGATTAAACCCATGTGGGTGAGTCAGTTCCACCCAGAGTAGAAAATATCTTGACATGGAGGATTGAGTTTCTTGATGTTTGTGTTTGGGATGGTGTGATTTGTTTGTTGTGTAGTGGTTGTGAGGATGAATGTTTGTGGTGATGTGGTGTTGTAGTGTGTTTTTTGGTCGTTTGGGTTGAAGTGTTTGGATGGTGGTAGCATTCGAGGTATGAAAAGATCCTTGAGAGGTATCTCATGGGGTGGATGTTGAGAGCTCTTTTCTTATGGAATTGGTTTTGGATTCTCGAGGGCAAGAATAATTTGAGAGGTATTTTATGCAATGGTCTATGCCTTCTCGGTTTGTTACATTTCTAGATTTGGCGGTTAGAGGTGTTCAGTGGAGGTTCTGGGAGTTTTTGGTGGAGGATGGAGTTGCAATAGAGCTTTTATAAGAAATACACATCGTGTAAGTGTATTACAGAGTGTGTAATGGTGGTTCATGTCCGATGTATATCTGGTTCACAACATGTAATAAATCATGCGTTTAATCCTTTGATGTGATGTGTTTTTCATTGGAACTTAAAATCCAAAAATTACACGACATTAAATGAGATTACACATCATGTAAATACTTGATGAAATATAGTTAAAAAGTTTAGATCACTTGTGTTTATCTCAAACCCTATAGACACTATTCCTCTCTCAATCTTGGTGAAACCTGTTAGAGTTGGTGTCCTGAGAACCAACTATTTATACATTGATTACATGAATGTACACTTATTATCTATTGTTCATTGTTCTGTATGACAATAATATAATAATGTCCTGGAATTTTTGTTGCATTAAAAAGGTCATGAAAGATCCCCACTATGATGAGAACCTTGAAATTATATAACAATATTCTTAAATAAATATCTATGGTTGGATGACATACTATGATAGGACACATAGTATACAGACCGTCATGTGTGAGTACTCATAAGAATACGAGACTCTCTCTCATGGAGTTCACACTTGGTAATCTCTAAGATGGGAGATTATGAGAATAGACCCCCCAGTAGTAATTTCGAACATCTTGGTGTCATAAAAAATTTCTATCTACGAGCGTGTGTAATAGTCCTTAGATTGGAAGATTATCATTATCTCATGTCATGTCTCGCACACTTAGATTTGCTGATTAAAACTGTCATGAAGACAGTTGGAAGGAAGTAGGGTATGCTGGGTGCATCACAAATGACATGTTATTAATGGATAAGTAGAGGAAGGATTTTTCCCTTCCATATTTATGGAAGTATATATCTTAGGACCTTTGATTGAAATAGAACTATCGCCCAAATTCCATGGCCATGGTGTCATGACGAGTTTATTTCTGGAAGTCAAAGAATGACGGATCAAGCATATAGGTTTATCAAACTGCCATGAAACCTACTTGATGAGATATTGAGACAAAGGGATTAAATTACATGGTAATCATTCGTATGAGGTGACAAGTCAATGTGGCATCAACTTATTTCTCTTGGGTTACCTGACCCGTTGCTAGACAATAATCTTGGATATTAGGCAAGCCCGCCTAATGCCAACGAGAAAGAGGCCTAGAGGGTCACACACTAAGTGTATCCAAGCATCTTAAGTAGAATAAAGATTATTCCCATATGTGGTTTAATAATTATTCAAGGAATCCTAAATCGTTTCAATGTTAGAGGAAGAATAAAATGAAAACAAGATATACACTCTGGGTACATTGAATGTAAATGCCGTGTAGTTTTCATTTTGGAAAGGAAATAAAAAATGAGTACACACCGTGTATTAATGATTACACGTCATGTAGTTTTTCCAGTTGGGATTTTGAGGAAATAATATCATTTTATTAAATGATATTTATTATAATAAGCATGGGCGCATGTCAAGGAATTAATGATTCGACATGGGGGGTTTTCAATATGAGTTAATGAAATAAATAAAACGTGTAACACATTTATTTATTGTCATAACCCTATAACCTCAAACCTGATTATAAATATCCTCACAACCCCAAAACTTTTCCCTAATCATTATTCACAACAATTCTAGAGAATTTTATCAAGCCAAAAATAACTTGTTCTTCCAAGAACACTCTCAAGAACGAGAGAGATCCTCCTCTATCAGATCAAGGTGATCTAAGGCAGACAATGCAAACAAAGGTTTCTCCATGCTAGCACCTTGAGATTACTTTTGCAACGTCGAGAGATACGTGGTTCACATGTGGATCACTACTAGAGGAAATATACACTTAGATTCTATGACGCAATGAAGAATCACATCAGAACATGATCAAAAATATCAACGAAGAAATAACGCCATAAAAGGTACTTCTTGTCAATTAAATAAATTAATTATAATAAACCTGCGATGATCCTACTTTGTGGTTTCAGGACTATTATTCTTATTTTTATATTTATGTGATTCAATCTGTGGAGTCTGGAATTTTTCATTGTATTGATCCCGGATTGATCATTTATAATGAAAAAAAGTCAAGAGGGCACATCCACCACCGAGGTTCCGCTGCACCCGAGACCTTAAAACCCTTGGTACCCCGATGATTCCTTCAAGTACTTCATCATCTGTCTTCAATCTATTGGTTCTGGTGGTTGTCTGTTGGAGATTCATGGTAGGTTATCCTCTATTTCATGGTTTATTTTCTTTAGTTCTTCTTCAGAGTTTTACTATAGTGGCATGGGTTGGTTTGGGTTGTGTGTTTGGTATTCATTTTTATGACCTATGGGTGTGGTTTATGTAACAAACCCAACCCCAGTAGCCTAGAGTCGATGGTAATTTTATTATAATATCATAGATACAAGGGATCACATCACTAATAATCAATCAGTTTAGTAGTCTTGAAGAACTAGATATATACATGGATCAATTATTACATTGTTAATGAAACATCGAACATAAAAATTGAAATAAACTAATTCCTTGACAATTATTCAATGATTTCATATTCATAACCTTGGGAAGAAAAATAATCACAGGGTCATCTTAAATGATCAGTAAGGGTTAGGTATAATAGTAGATAACTTGGATCAATAGGTATAATCAGAATGGTATGGTAAATAACTAAAAAACAAATGAAAATTAATAAACTAAGAATGAAAATGCATACATTTATTTTTTCACAGTGAAAATCCTCTGGATAATAATAACTGAATATTGAATGAAGGTAATGCTTAATTATTAGACATCATGTATCTGGTGCATAAACCATTATACCATAAAGAATATTTATGTATGTGGGTAAAAAACCCTTCTGATTATTATTGGAAACAAACTTGATTAGTTTTTCTCCAAATTATTTGTCTCATGAGACTACCAATTCATCAAGGGGCTATCTATAACTAGGCCACACCCGTAGGGCTTACATTCACCAGTTCCCAACCTATAGGTCTTGCATTAAATGGTCCCCAACCTATGCCATACTAGTATAAATAATTCCTCATATATAAAATAATTTATTTAATTAATAAATAATATAACTTATCATCAAATATTCATATTAAATAAAAGATACAAACTTATCAATATTTCCCCAGTTGATCAAATAACTATCAAGAAAAACTCCATATGTAAAAGTGGTATACAGATTATAGAATAATAATATCTATGAAAGAATGGATTTAAATCATTCTTGGACATTAATAATTGGAAAAAGTTCTATATCATGATAAATGATGTCCATATGAAGTGAAAACATGTAAAAAGATTATTTAATAAATTTTATAAACAACCTCAATAGTGAGATTAAAGGAAAAATAAAAAAGAGACTTTAAAGGGAGAAAAGGAATAATTGATCGCATACAAAAAAAAAAGAACAAATATAATTTTTCAGGATAATAAGGGTTATTTTATAAAAATATTGGTGGATTAAAATAGATTATGTAGTGTACTTGAAAATGGGTAAGAAATTAGAAAGTTCCCATAAATCGGGCTTGCTTATCAGGAGGAATTGAAAGGAGAACCTTATCGAACAAGTATATTACCATCAAAGAAATAAGAATTGAGATAGGTACATATTTTTTAACATAATGAAATAATTTAGGAGGATTACATAATAATAATTAATAATTACATTGGGGCAAAGAGATAGAAAGAGTAACTCGAAGGGAAAAATGGAAGTTCAGGGAGAATCCCTCACCACTTTGTCATCAATCAAATTGTATGCCCCATAAAATTAGTAATCATAAAATAAAAAATTAATTACCATAAATATAAATTAATTCATGATATTATATATCAAATGGAATAATACATACAACACATATAAGAAATAAGTGGTTAATACGACATATCTCACAGAAATAAAAGTGAGATGAGAAAACCCTCACCTCAGGGTTGACTTCCTTTAAACGTGTCTAAAACTAATTTATATTGGTTTTAAAAAACTTAATTATTTATAATAGAATAATATTAATATTTATGATATCATATATGATCTAATAATAAATTTTTACCTCTCATTTATTAATATTATTTATTTATTTCACTCTTTTGGATTTTAATTACATTATTTCTCATTCTTATTTTGTTATAAAAGTCCCAGTTCTCTTGAATAGGGTATATATCCAACATTTATAGAATAAAATTAATTTCATAAATATCATATTTAATCAATAAATACATTTTTATAACTATTATTGAATTTTGAACATAGAAAATTCATTACACCACTACGTGGAGACGATAATCCATACGTACGCACGTGCAATGCTTTAATTTTTTGTAAGATGGATAAAAGTTAGAATATGTTTGTTTCATAATCATAAAAATATCTCATTATATAGATTATACGAGATTTATTATTTTATAAGCGAAAAAACATATCAATAGTAAGTAAAAGAAGAAATGAATTTGAATGAGTTGGTAAAAATGATTACCTCTTATTCAGAGGACTTCCTTTATATCTCTTCTCAAGGGATTTAGAGATGATATTTTTAGAAATACATGACCTTAAAAACATGGATAAGTATATTATGAGGAGAAATGGTCAGGAATTTGTCGATCTAAGAGACTCAAGGTGGTGAAATTAAATTAAGTAAAGAGTTCCCTTTTATAATTAAGGTGAGGGGTACCCTTAGAAATCCTCAAAATATTAAATGATAATAAATTAAATTTCCTTCCAAATACAACCAAATGGGAAAGAATTAGAATATAATATGATATAATAATTTAATCCCATCAACAAATAAAATTTTTACATGTTTTTTATTTACATTAAACATTAGCCTTTTATTTGACTTTTGTTAACATAATTTAACTTTATTTATAGTAATAATGCATTTAATATTAAAAGGAGGTAAATTTTACTTAAAAACATAAATTTTGAAATAAATTAATAAATTATAATATTTTAGACTGAATCATAATAAATTCTTATTTTTAACGAGTTTTTTTATTTTTAAAAAATTTAATAAAATATTAATTTCATAAAATATCATTAGTTTCAATTTAGGAACTATTCAATACGTTGTCCTTATAGAAATAAAGAAAATTGGATAAATTCAAAAAAATAAATTTAAAAAAGCACCAATATATCATAATTATCCATGAAATTCTTAGAGAACCTTAATTAATTAAAATTATATTTATTTTAATATTGATAATATTATTTATTTGATTGTTTCATTAATAAAATAATTACTGCATCATCATTGTATAATTATTTAAGGTAATTATTTCTTCCTTAAAAATTAAAATTTTAATGTATATATATATTCTATCTTTAAAAATAATATATATAGTTGAATATATCTTTTGATTAGTGCCATATTAAAAATAATCTACCTATTAAAATATGAATGTGACATATTTGTCTTTTGCTTATATAAAATATTATAAACATCATAACCTCATCCAAATGGTTCCCAAAAATTATAAATAAATTTATATCATGACAATAAGTTTATTAATTTCACAATTTGAACTTATATTCATTTAAAACCTACCTTTTTCCCCATTTGGACACATAAGAGATATATAAGACAAAGAATGTGACATTTGTGATTTTAACTAATTTAAAGAATATAAAAGACATTCTCATGGAAAAGTGTTCAATAAATATCTCAAATTATAACCTTAGGTGTTAAGGGTTGAATATAAATTATTTAATAATTTTTTAACTGTTTATGGTAATTTTATAATCCTTATCATTTTATTTTTAACCTAAATTACCAAATTTAGCCTTACTGTGGTAATAAAAATTACCAAACTATTCATATAGGAAAAAATAGGGTTATTTAATAAATTCATACATTATGATTCTAAATATGGAATACATTTATAAAAATTCAAAACAAAAAAGTGGAAGAATTTAATTTAAAATTAAATCAATAAAACAAAATTTAAAACATTTTTTAAATGCATTATTAAGCCCAAAAATATAATTATACCAAAATAATGTATAATGATGAAATAAATTATATTATTTATAACTAAAGAGTTTTTTATTTACATTTATATCAAATTAAAATTATAAATATACTTTTGATTGATAGTTTCATAAAAATTTGTATTTTTTAATATTCATTAGAAAATGAATATTTTTAGAAAAATACCAAGAATTCACCCTAAGATAATTTTGACATTTATATTTTAAATTTGAATTTTATTTTTTTCAATATAATTTATAAAATTTTGAAAATTTTGATTTAAATTGACTATTCCATTAAAAGGTGGTAAAACTACCTTTAGAAAATTATAGCCTTTTTATGTGTAAAATTGGATTTATTCAAATATTATCCTACAAAATATATTTGGATGAATGTAAAAATATTTTATTCAATATATCATATATAAATTTCATATTTTGGTTAATACTATTCATTCTCTCTAATTTAACATAGGGTTATAATAGCCACATTTTAAATAGTATATCTTGGTTTTTTAAACTAAGTGTTTCATTCCACATAAGCTATAAAAGTTGTTAAATTTAAAAGAGCCATAACATAAAATATTGGGTTGTTATATTATCCCATCATTCAATAAATTTAATCCTCATAATTTGAAAATGAAATTCAAAAATTAAAGGTTGATACTTGGAAATTCCTTTGTGGAAATCCCATATCTTAAAATGGTTTGTAAAACTTCCTCTTAAAAAGAGGGAAAGGACAATGTGATGGTCACCCCCAAACTAGGTTTCTATATAGGATAAAATTAAGGAGAAGTGAAAACATGGTCATGGAAAACAAATCTAACTCTCAAGTTCTAATGAAGAGTGATAGAGAATATGGTAATTAGAAAGTTAACCATCACAAGATTGTAAATCTATAATCAGTTAAATGACCATTGATTTCTCATAAAGAAAAGTAAACGAATAATTTTTTTGTTCTAACATCATTTGGATAGATTTGATTGATTATTTCAATATAAATATACACACTTACTTGATTTATTTCCATGTTATAAGCAAAATATCATCCCTTGTTTGTGCTTTGATATTTTTTCACTTTATTTCATATAGTTAGAGATAAATATTCATGATGTTTTTTATGCCTGAAGAAATTTTAACAAATCATAAGGTCAATTAGTAATTTATTCAGCCTTTAAATATTTAATGAATCCAAAATGGTTATCATAGGTTATACAATATGATAAATTAGGATTTAACCTCAAGTAATAATATCCTTAGACCATTCCATAAGTAGTTAATCTTAAGACCCATCCAAAATACATCTATCCTAACTCAAAGGCCAAACATTTAGTAGGAAGATCACTAAATTTCTGAAATAATAAAAATATAAGATTTGCCCAAATAATTTAACTCTTATTTTCATATACCAAATATATTAATACACTAACATCCTTTAAACATTTGTGAAACATTCATGATTCTAAGAGTAAAATATCCTATTTTTGAATATATTCCTTAAATCCAAACATCTAATAATTCCATCAAAACATAATCCATAAGATCACTAAACACATTCATGGTTACTAATACTATCCCATAAACATATATTTAATATTATCTCAACATCAAGCACATATTTAGGGTTATATTTCCAAAATAGTCAACTTATAATAGAAACACCTCTCATGATTACGAGTGATATTCCTTAAATGCTTCCAATTCCTTAAAGAATAAGTATTGAATTAGAAAAATTATATACCTAATGATTATTATAACTGGAGAGTTGTTGATAAAATAATAAAATAACATAATTATTAAATCGAAACAGTTTTATATTAATCATTCATATTCATCAATCATAGTAGCATAAGTTTGACCATGATTCATTATCCTCTTTTAGGGTATATTCCTTTAACGCTAGAGAAATTGATTTTCATAGTGTCCCAACTCCTTACAGTTGAATCATTGTATATTGTATAACTTTTTATTACCCTTATAATCAAAATCATGGAGTCCTTTATCTCCAAACATGTAGAAAACTCCCATTCCTTTTAAGAAAGTACCATGGTGTATCTTTTCACAATTATCACATGCGGGAATATACTTCTTTCTATACATTACTTTATATAAAATTTTCCTAGATGTACTCTTACTCTCAGGCTTCCCTCAAAATCCATAATACTTGGAGAATTATTCCTTTAACTCTTTAGAACATGATAACACATCCTCATATGATAATAATGTTTTTGAGACTTGTTCTCTTTGAAGGATTTGAATAAGACCATAAAAGATTTGATCCTCCTTACTCTTTGGATCATGTGCATTGGGGAGGTTCCTATTACTTATGTGAGGTTACATTTATAAATGATGTAATACACTATATTATATCACATAATTACAAGAAATAATATATAATACCAAAACTAGTGAAATACTAAGCATAAATTGAAAATTTTATATGTAACTAATTTCATAAACATGTCTTTTTGGATGTTCTTCAAATTCTATATAATGGTTATGTTCCCTAATATAGGATTTAATAATTTTAGTTCCCAAGGTTTTTACTAAACCTATTATGATACTAACTATAACAAATCCAACCCTAGTAGCCCAAAGTCGATGGTTGTTTTATTATAATTGACATAGATACAAGAGGTCACATCACCAAGGATTGATCTGTTTAGTAGTCATGAAGAACTAGATACAAACATGGATCCTTTATTACAATGTTAATTAAACATATAACAAAAAAAAATATAAAATTATTCCTTGACACTTATTAAATGATTTCATCTTCATAACCTAGGGAAGGAAAACAAATAAAAGGGTGAGCTCAAATGCTCGGTAAGTGTTAGGTATAGTGAAAGATAACTTGAATCAATAAGTATAATCAAAATGATATGGTATGTAACTTAAAAAGACATTCCAATTAATAATTGAGAATTAATATGAATCCATATATTTTTTCATAGTGAAAATCCTCTAGATAATAATAACTGATTAGCGAATAAAGGTAAAGCTTAATTATTGGACGTCATGTATCTGGCACATGAACTACTATAACATCAATATGGTTTAAGTATGTGGGTGAAAACCATTTTGATTCATATTAGAAACAAACATGAAGGGTTTATCACTAATTTATTTGTCTCATGATACTACCGATGCATCGAGGGGATATCTATAATCAGGACCCACCCATAGGGCTTACATCAACTGATACCCAACCCGTAGGGCTTACATTAACCAGTCCCTAACCAGTTAAAAATAGTAAAAAGAATTACTATTATATATATTAATTGATTTAATTAATAAATAATTTTACATATCAGAAAATATTCATATTAAATAAAGGATACATATTTATCAACATTTCCCCAGTTAGTCAAATAACTATTAAGGTAAACTCTATATGTAAAAGTGGTATACAAATTATACAATAGTAATGTCCATGAAATAATGTATTTAAATCATACTCGTACATTCATAAGGTAAAAATAGAATACATCATGATAAATGATATCCATCTGAAATGAAAACATCTAAAAAGAGTGTTTAAGAAACTTTAGAAAATAGCCTCTTTAGTATGATTAAAGGAAAAATATAAGAGTCTTCAAAGTGGAAAATGAAAAATTGTCTTCACAAAACCACAAATAAAAAAATATAATTTTTCATGATAAGAATAGTGATTTTAGAAAAATATTGGTGGCTTAAAATAGAGTATAGAGTGTACTTGAAAATCAATAAGAAATTTGAAAGTTCCCTCAAATCGAGCTTTCTTATCGGGAGGAATTAAAAAGAGAACCTTATAAAACATGTATTTTACCATAAAAGAAATAATAAATAAGATAGGTACATATTTTGGAAACATAAAAATAGAATGTAGGAGTACATAATAATAATTAATAATTATATTAGTATAAAGAGATAGAAAGGGTAACCCGACGGAAAAAATGGATGTTCGGGGAGAATCCCTTGTCACTTTATCATCAATTGAATCATATGACTCAAAAAATTAATAATCATAAAATGAAAAATTTAATACCATAAATATAAATGAATTCATGATATTATATATTTAATGGTAGAAGTCATACACCATAAAAATGTAATTAGTGGTGAATAAGACATATCTAACAGAAATAAATGTGAGATAAGAAAACCCTTACCTCATGTTCGACTTCCTTTAAATGTTTTTTAAAGTCCCATATAGTAGTTTTAAACATATTATTAATTTAAAAAAATAATCAAATTAATATTTATGATATCATATATTATCCTCTTATAACGTTTTACCACTCATTTATTAATAATATCTATTCAATTTAGTATTTTGGGTGTTAATTACATTGTTTCTCATGCTTGTTTTGTCGTAAAAGTCCCAGTTCTCTTGAATAAGGTATTGATTAAACATTTAAATAATAATATTAATTTAATAAATATTATATTGAATCTCTAAAAAAATTTATTTAACTATTCCTGAATTTTAAACATAGAAAATGAATTACACCACTACATGGAGATGGTAAGCTGTACATACGCACTGGTGGTGCTTTCTTTTATCATAAGATGGATAAAAGGTAGAATATGGTTGTTTTATAATCATAATAAAATATAACTATATATATTATACTATAGATATTATTTTATAAGGGAAATAACACATCAATATAAAGTAAAAGAAGAAATGAATTTGAATGAGTTGGTAGAAATGATTACCTCTTCTTCAGCAATCTTCCTTTAGAACTCTTCTTAAGGGATCAAGAGATGGTATTTATGGAAATCCAAGACCTCAATAACTTTTATAAGTTTTTTATGAGGATAAATGGGTAGGAATTTTTCATGTTAAGAGGATTAATGTGGTGAAATGAAATGAATTCAAGAGTTACCTTTTATAATTGAAGTGAGTCTCACCTTTGAAAATCCTCAAAATATTAAATTATAATAAATTATTTTTCTACCCAAATAAAACTAAATGGAAAAGGACTAGAATGTAAGATGAGATGATATTTTAATCTCATAAACCAATAAAATTTTGACATGTTTTGGATTTAATTAAAACATTATCATTTTGATTGGATTTTGTTAGCATAATTTAATTTTAATTATGATAATAATGTATTTAATATTAAAATGTTGTATCTTTTAATTATATGATGTAAAGTGGGAAATAAATTAATAAATTATGATATTTTATATAAAATAATAATCAAATTTATTTTTAATTATTTTTAATGATTTTTTAATAATTTAATAAAATATTATTTTGATAAAATATCATTAGTGTTAATTTTGACACTATTCAATACTTCGGACTTAAGGAAATCAAGAAAACTGGATAACTTCAAACCAATAAATTTTAAACAACACCAACATGTCATAACAGTCCATAAAATTATTTTGGAACCTTAATTAATTCAAATTATATTTATTTTAATGTTTTTAATATTATATATTTGATTGTTTCATTAATAAAATAATTACTGCATCATCATTGTATAATTATTTTAGGTAATTATTTATTCCCAAATTATTAAAAATAAAATTACATGATGCAGATAAATATATTATATTTCAAAATAATATCTATATTCTAA
Source organism: Viscum album (assembly GCA_963277665.1). Classification (NCBI taxonomy): domain Eukaryota; kingdom Viridiplantae; phylum Streptophyta; class Magnoliopsida; order Santalales; family Viscaceae; genus Viscum; species Viscum album. The sequence goes on along the minus strand of OY728136.1, from coordinate 1,615,245,899 downwards.
GATATATTCTAATTAAAACCATAGTAAAAATAATTTATTTATTAAAATTTGAATGTGAAATTTTTGTTTTTTCCTTAAATAAAATATTATAAATATCATAACCTTATCCCAATGGTTCTCAAAAATTATAAATAAATTTTCATCATTATAATAAGTTTATTAATTTTACAATTGACCCTTATATTTGTTGAAAACCAATATTTTTTACCATGTGGACACATAGGAGTTATATAAGACAAAGAATATGACATTGTGATTTTATTTAATTTAAATAATATTAAAGACATTCTCATGGAAAAGTGTTCAATAAATTACTAAAATTGTAAACTTAGGTGTTAACGGTGGAATATAAATCATCTAATAAAGTTTTCTAAAGTTTTATGGTAATTTTATAATCCTTATAATTTTATTTTTAACTTAAATTACCCAATTTACCCTTATTGTGGTAACAAAAAATACCAAACTATTCATATTGGTCAAAAATAAAAGAGGATTATTTAATAAAATTGGAGCTTATAATTAAAAATATAGAATCCATTTATCAAAATTCAAAACACAGAAGTGTAAGAATTTAATTTAAAATTAAACTAATAAAACACAATTAAAAACATTTTTTTTGAAAATGTATTATTAATACCAAAAATATACTTATACAAAAATAAGGTATAATGATAAAATAAATTATATTATATATAAATAATTAATTTTTAATCTAAATTTATATCATTTTTAAATTATAAATGGACTTCTAGTTGAATTTTTTATAAAAATTGGTATTTGTCACTATTGACTAGAAAATAAATATTTTTAGAAAAATATCAAAAATTCACCCTAATGTAATTTAAAATTTTTTATTTTGGTAATGAATTTTATTTTTTTCAATATATTTTAAAAAAGATTCAACATTTAGATTTAAAATAAGTGCACCATTAAAAGGTTGTAAAAATGCCTTTAAAAAATATAGCATTTTTATGCACAAAATTGTATTTATTATTATCTTATGAATATAAAATTTATTTGGATGAATGAAAAAAATAATGATTCAATATATAATATATAAATTTCATATTTTGGTTAATACTATTAATTTTCTCCAATTTAATAGTTAGGTTATAATGATCACATTTGAAATAGTATATCGTGGTTTTTTAACTCTGCGTGGCATGCAAGATAAGCAATCGAAGATGTCAAATTTAAAAAAAACATACTATAAAATATTTGGGTGTTAAATTCTACACTCCTTCAATAATTTTCATCCTTGTAATTTGAAATTTTACTTCAATAATTAAGGTTTAATACTTAAAAATTCCTTTATGGAAATCCCACATCATAAAAAGGGTTCGTGAAACTTCCTCTTAAAAAGTGGGAAAGGACAATGCGATAGTCACAAAAAACTAGGTTTCCCTATAGGAGAACATTAGTGGGATGTGATAAAATGGTAGTGTAAAATAAATATAATTATCATGTTATGATGGAGAGTGATAGAGAATATGATCATCAGAAAGTTAACCATTAGAAGTCCATAAATATATGATCAGTTAAAAGACCATTGATTTCTTAGAAAGAAAAGTAAAAAAATAACATTTTTGTTCCAAAATAATTTTCCTAGAGTTAAGGGATTATTTTAATATATATATAATAACTTAACTAATTTTTTTTCTTTGTAATAAGCACAATATCTTCCTTTGGTTGTGCTTTGATCTATTTTCACTTCACTTCACATAGTTTGAGATGGATATTCAAGATGAATTTTTATGCCTGAAGCACTTTTACTGAATCATAAGGTAAATAAGTAATTCCTTTGGCCTTTAAATATTTACTGAAACCAAAATGGATATCATAGGTTATCTAATATGATAAATTAAATTTTAACCTCAAACAATAATATCCTTAGTCCATTCCATAAGTAGTGAATCTTTAGACCCATCTAAAACACATTTGTCCCTACACAAAGGCCAAACATTTAGGTTACCCTCGGCCACCACTCTACTAGGTTACGAAAAGAGTGAGCAGAAGCCGATGGGACAAATCAAGCTAAAGACCCATTTTGGCGACCTTGTGGCCTACTCGGAATTCCTGGTGGTCCGGTATAGCACAACATTCAATGCCCTGCTGGGAAGGCCGTGGATCAATAAGCACATGGGTGTTCCTTCATCCTACCACCAGTGTATTAAGTACTGTGTCAATGGGAAAAGTGGGACATTGTATGCCGACAAGGCCCCTTTTGAGCTCTCTGAGTCACACTACATTGAAGCCAGATTTTATGAGCAAAAGAGGAAGAAGCCTTTAGCTGATGGTGTTGACTAGATCCCCGCTCCAAATGGTCTGAAAGTGGTTCCGGACGACTCCCTCAGGCAGCTTGGCAGAGACTACATACTGCCCATCAACCATTTTGTGAGTAGGGGTTCACGTCTGGACACACACTCAGCTGTCTTCATGACTTCAGCCACGGCGGTCGAGCATGACGATGCAGAAACATCCGCCAACCCTCGATCTGGGGACGAAGACTCAATCGGGGATTCACATGATGCCTCTCCCTCAAACCCTCAAAGGCTCGGACTGGAAACTCTCACCCCGTCAGATCAAGAAGATGAGGACTTGGGAGAAGAAGAGAAGGAAGATCTCCGGGATGCACCTCCCTCATTTGAAGAGGGTATCTCCACCACGGTGGACGAGCTCAGGGAAATAAACCTGGGTACCGAGGAAGATCCGAGGCCTACTCTCATTAGTTCAGCCATGTCCCCCAAGGAGCACGAGGTATATAACTCTTTCCTGAAGCAACATCGGGATTTTTTTTCCTGGAATTACACAGAAATTCTAGGACTCAGTCCTAAAGTGGCGACACATCTCCTGGGTCTTCCAGAAGACCATCGAGGCTATAAACAGGCCGTCAGAAGGACAGATCCCTCACATGCCACCAAAATAGAGGCTGAAGTCGATAAGCTCATTAAATCAGGCTTCATTCGGGAGGTCCAGTACCCCATCTGGTTGACCAAATTCGTCCTCGTCAAGAAAAAGAATGGGAAAATCTGCATCTGCATCGATTTCATGGATCTCAATCGGCATTGCCCGAAAGATGACTTCCCGGTCCTGATCACCGAGTTATTAATCGATGCGATGGCTGGGTACGAGGCTCTATCCTTCATGGATGGATATTTTGGATATAATCAAATCAGGATGGATTGATAAGACGAAGAATCCACCGCCTTCAGAGCCCAGAAGGAGTATTTCGTTATAGGGTTATGCCCTTTGGTCTCAAGAACACTGGTGCCACATATTAACGAGCCATGCATCATATCTTTAAACCATTCCTTGGGAGATTCATCGAATGTTATGTAGATGACTTGGTGGTTAAATCAAGACAGTGCTTAGATCTCCTGTCAGACCCTGAGACCGTCTTCAACAAACTTCGACAGCATAGCCTGAAGATTAACCCCTTGAAGTGCCCCTTCGGGGTTACCTCAGGGAAATTCCTTGGCTTCATTGTATGCCATCACGACATCGAAGTCGACCTTGAAAAGACAAAGTCTATCCTTGACCTGCCTCCTCCCCGCAATCTCACTGAGTTGAGAGGACTCCAAGGACACCTAGCCTATATTAGGCGATTCATAGCCAACCTGGCGGGAAAATGTTTTCCCTTCACTAGGTTAATGAAAAAGGGAGTCACGTACCATTGGACAGATGACTTCCAAGAGGCGTTTGACAATCTAAAGAGGTACCTCTTAAGCCCATAGGTGCTCATGCCCTCGGTTGATGGAAGGAATCTACTCCTATACATGATGGCCCTAGAGCCGTTATTGGGAGCCTTCCTCGCAAAAAAGAACGACGCCGGTAGTGAGAAAAATCCCTATTAACTCAGCTAAACAATAATTGATGCTGAGACTCGATACTCAAACATTGAGAATATATGTTTAGCCTTGTTCTTCATGGTTCAAATTTTGCGACATTATCTGCAACATCATGAAGTCCATTTGGTCTCACGTAATAACCCGCTCAAGTACATCCTCTGCCGCCCAATGCTAACCGAGTGCCTATCCCGATGGGCATTCATCCTGCAACAGTTTTACATCCGGTTTGTGCCTCAGAAGGCCATTAAGGGTCAGGCATTAGCAGACTTTCTGGCAGAGCACCCCTCAGCGGGGACCGCCGTACCGGACATTGTGCTACCCGATTAAGACATCTTTGCGGTTCAAGAGGAGCTCCCAACATGGGAAATGTACTTTGACGATGCCTCCCGAAGCCCAACCTGGAAGAGGATGGAAGACCCCAAATTTAACTAGGTTGGTTTAGGGATAATACTCATGTCCTCAGAAAAGGAATTCTTTCCATATTCCTTCCTCCTGTCAGAAGGATGTACGAACAATGAAGAGTAATATCAAGCCCTCATTTCAGGCCTGGAACTCGCACTCCAGGCACAAGTACAACACCTTAAGGTAAAAGATGACTCAGAACTGGTCATCAAGAAAGTCAATGGTGACTATGCTATCAAAGAAGAGGAGATAATTTCCCTATTTGACCATGTTTGCGGGTTAATGGTGGAATTTCCCACGGAACCAACATTGACCTATATTCCCCGGTCTCAGAATGCCCAGGCTGACACATTATCCAACGCGGTGGTAGCCCTAACCGACCTAGACCGGGATGAAACAGTCATCAGTACTGCTCATCGCCAAATGGTCTTGCCATATGTTCAGACCAAGAGATAGGAGATCCATGAAGTCAGTCCTATCCCTGAGACATATGCTCTTGCCACCTGTTGGATGACCCCCATGGTAAACTACCTTCAATGGGGAGAACTTCCATCAGACAGGGCTAAACGAGAGAAAATACGGAGAAGGGAAATCAACTTTGTCCTATATGGAGGAACGGGTCAGCAAGAAGTCCTCTACAAATGAGGCCTCGACGGAGTCCTCCTCAGATGCATTAACAGAGAAGAAACCGTCGTTGTCCTGACTAAAGTGCATGAAAGAGTATGTGGAGCACATCACCCAGGCACCAAGCTTTCCCATCAGGTTCGGAGGCTTAGGTAATATTGGCCCACAGTGGCATGAGATTGTGAGTGATTCACTGTGAAATGCCACTCGTGCCAAATTCATTCCAACTTCATACACCAACCCCCGGAGTTACTTCATCAGGCCAAGTACTCCTGGCCATTTTCCGTCAAGGTAATGGACGTTGTAGGACTATATCCCCCCGCCATAGCCAAATAGCTGAAGTATATCCTCATGGTGACCGACTTCTTTTCAAAATGGGAAAAAGATATACCTCTTAAGGAAGTCAGGGTGAGAAACATTTTCAGATTTGTGAAAACCAATATCATCACCAGATTTTGTGTCCCTCATACCATACTGACGGATAATGGCACCAACTTCTACTCTGCCAAATTAGAGAAACTATACCAAGAGTATGGTATCAAGGCTAACCACTCATCCTGCTACCATGCGGTGGCCAATAGACAGATAGAGGCTATCAACAAGACCCTGTGAAACATTCTCCAGAAAATGGTGGAAAAAGACAAGAAATCATGGCCAGATAAACTTCTCCATGCATTGTGGGCTTATCGAACCACAATCCACCCCGCTACTTGGGCTACCTCGTACTCATTGGTGTACGACACAGAGGTGGTCCTGCTCATTGAACTCCAACTTCCCTCACTCCGTGTTTCCATATGTGATCAATTATCTAATGATGAGTAATCAAAAAAGTGGATGGATGAATTGGAATAGCTGGATGAGAAGTGGCTGCACACTTTTCACCATCTGGAAGTCTACCAGAATAGAATTTCATGAGCCTTCAATAAAAAGGTCCGTCTCCAGTCTTTCTTGGAAGGAGAATTGGTATTGGTCCTCTGGACCCCAATTATACCTGGAAGGAAACCTCCAAAGCTGGAGCCCAAGTGGGAGGGAACATACGTTGTACACAAGGTCTACTCCAACGGAGCATATATCCTGATCCCCATGGACGGGAATTCACCACGTCTCCTACCAATGTGAGATTCCTGAAGAAGTATTTCGCATAGAGACCAAGTGTATTTATTGTCCTTACCACACAACATTAAACTGCATTGATAATTAGGGATAATAAGAGTTAAGAATTCCCCCTCCCCTCATTTATGGACCAGACCTGCACGAGGTGTATTCTTCTTCCTTACCGCACAAAGTTAAACTACATGGATAATAAGGGATAATAAGAGTTAAGAATGCCCCTTCCCCTCCTGTATGGACTAGACCTGCATGAGGTGTATTCTTCGTCCTTACCACATGACGTTAAACTGAATGGATGATAAGAGTTAAGAATGCTCCCTCCCCCCGTGTATGGACCAGACCTGCACAGGGAGTATTCTTCGCCCGAGCTTCATGATGTTAAACTGCCAAGAACCCAACGGTCCAAACTCTATGACCTTAAACTAAGAGCATTTCATCCTCACCGCACAACGTTAAACGACATGGACAAGAAGTTTTAAAAATGCACTCTCTCCCTGTGTATGGACCAGACCTGCATGGGGTGTACTTCTTTCAGAGAACTACGTACGTCTTGATTCCTACCGTCATAGGATACGTAGCGATTCCAGGGTCCCCAATCCTGGACCAGCCATAAAAAAGGTTTAAAAATGACCCTTTCCCCCGTGTACGGACGATATCTACACGGGGTGTATCCTTCGCCCTTACCACATGACGTTAAACTGCACAGATTTCAAAGAACTACGTACGGCTTGATTCTTTCCCTCGCAGGATACGTAGTGACGCTAGGGTTCCCCGTCCTGGCCCAGCCACTCCCGAATGAATGTTAAAAATTCCCCCTCCCCCCGTGTATGGACTAGACTTACACAGGGTGTATTGTCTTTCAGAGAACTACGTGCGGCTTGATTCCTGCCTTCACAGGATACATAGCGACGCCAGGGTTCCTTGTCCGGGCCCAGCCACCTCTCAAATAAAAAAATGCCCCCTTCCCCCGTGTATAGACTAGACCTGCATGAGGTTTATTTGGAAGAGAACTACGTACGACTTGATTCTTTCCTTCACATGATACGTAGCGACGCCAGGATCCCGTCCTGGCCCAGCCACTTCCAAATGAAATAAAATAAAAGTTAAACAATGTCCCCTTCCCCCGTGTACAGACCAACCCTGCACGGGGTGTACTTCTTCCAGAGAACTACGTACGGCTTGATTACGGCCCTCACAGGATACGTAGTGATTCTAGGGTTCCCCATCCTAGCCTAGCCCCCTGAATAAAAGATAAAAATTCCTTTTCACCCCATGTACGGACCAGAACGGCATGGGGTGTACTCCTCTTCCTTACCGCACGACGTAAAATTGCATGGATAACAAGATTTAAAAATGCCCCCTTTTCCTTGTGTATGGGATAGACCTTCACGGGGTGTATTTTTTATGTCCTCTCTATACGACATTAAACTGCATGGATAATGAAAGTAAAAAATGCCACTTTCCCCCATGTATTGACCAGACCTGCACGAGGTGTATTTATCTTCCTCACCGCACGACGTTAAACTACATGGACTGCGTCCTCACCACATGACGTTAAACTGCATGAAGTTCGTTACGAACCACCTAATATGTATGGTGAAACGAGGTGGAAATATTCCTTGCGCATTTGGATACATCCTCCCCATACATCAGACTCCACGGCCTAGATAATTATAGATCTTCATAACCATTCATGGCCATCAGAAGTGGAAAGGCATTGACCCGTGGACACCTTTTCATGACTATGCATACCATGCCCTCAGCAGCTCTGAATATTGATAGCCCCTAGCTTGTCTACCAAAGGCAAGATTTACACATGTGACACTCTTCCTAGCTCCGTACGCTTACTAGCCTTAGAGCCCCATACCATACCTCCTGATCCAGAAGTATATGGCGCAGTGGTTGACAAGTTCGTCCCCTTTTCACATCCAAAATCTCTTGGGTATCCCTACCCGGTTAGCCTATGTATCCACTCATGGTTCAAATGATGACCTGAATCTACGAACATTAATCCAGGACTAGGCTACTGTGACTCAACGGACAATTAAAATGAAGATGTTTCTTGTATGCTCGGACACCATTATCCCCACACGCCAAACTCTGTATTGTGATCAATCTCAGATTTTCATAATCATTCATGGCCATTGGAAGTGGAAAGTTATCGACCCGGGGACACCTTTGTACGACTATGCATACCATGCCCTCAGCGGCTCTGCATAATGATATCCCCTGGCTCGTCCATCAAAGGCAATATTTCCTTAGGTGGTACTCTTCCTAGCTCCGTACACTTACCGGCCTCAGAGCCCCCCCACCACATCTCCGAATCTGGGAAACCTCAGAGTTGCAGTTTACAACCTTCATCCCCCACCCTTTTCCGAGTATATCAGAGCATGTTAACTCAGATGTCCTTTGAGTGACTACAGCAATAGTCACCCAGTAGTCTGTGCTCTATGACCGCTAAACTAGGATTAATTCTTCCTTACTGCATGACGTTAAACTACATGGAGTGAAAGTACACCCCCGCGTATAGAATAAATCAGCGTAGGGAGCTCTCTAAGCTTTAACAATAACCAGGGTCGGGTATGCTCGACATGTCCATACATTTCCTTCCCAAATGACAGACTTCGTGTCCTAGATAGTTGCGGATCCTCATAACCACTCACGACCATCAGAAGTGGAAAGTTATCAACCCGTGGAAACCTTTGCATGACTATGCATACCATGCCCTCAACAGCTCTGCATATTGATAGCCCCTGACCTATCTACCAAAGGCAATATTTCCACAGGTGATACTCTTCCTAGTTCCGTAAGCTTATCGGCCTCAGGAGCCCCGTATCACTTCTCCTGATTCAAGAAGCCTCGGAAACACGATTTACACTAATAAACCCCTCTCCATTTTTGGGCATGCCGAGATGTTTGAGCCCAATTGCATTCAGATGAAGAGCGTCCTTTGACACTATGTCCTTGCCACATGACGTTAAACTGCATGAAACATCTTGGCCGCTTGGCATAAAACTACAGAGACCAAGCATTAACCATCCTGGGAAATGCCTGCAACTAAAATAATTTTCACTGGTTTAAAAATGCCCCCGTCCTCACTGCATGATGTAAAACTTCACAACATTAATTAAAAATGCTCTCCGTCTTTACCACATGATGTTAAACTGCATGAGAGTTTGTCCTTACCGCATGACGTTAAACTGCACAGACCCCCCTTTGCTTTCACGTCGGGTCACCTTTATCCTCACCGCATGACATTAAACTGCATGGTGTTCATCCTTACTGCATGACGTTAAACTGCACGGGCTTCATCGAGACCCACCCAAGATATACGAATAAATGGGAAAGGAATAATTTTGGTGCATTTGGATGCATCCTCTTCATACACCAGACTCCATGACCCGGATAATTGTGGACCTCCATAACCACTCATGTCCATCGGAGGTGGAAGGACATCGACCCGTGGACACTTTTGTACGACTATGAATACCATTCCCTCAGTGGCTCTGCATAATGATAGCCCCTTGCTCGTCTATCAAAGGCAAGATTTCCCCAGGTGATAATCTTCCTATCTCTGTACGCTCACTGGACCCAGTGCCCCCATGTCATATCTCCCGATCCAAAAATTTATAGAGGAGTGGTTTACAAGTTCATTCCTCACCCGCATCCAAGTGTTTCCGGGGCACCCCTTCCCGATGAGCCTATGTATCCGCCTGCGGTTCACACGACAATTTGCACCTACAAGCATCAAGCCAGAACTGGGCTACTCTGACTCAGCGGGAAACTACCGTAAAGATGTCTCTTTTGTGCTTGGGACACCATTATCCCCATGTGCCGAACTCTATGATATGAGCAATCCCGAATTTTCATAATCATTCATGGCCATCGGGAGTGGAAAGTTATTGACCTATGGACAACTTTGTACGACTATGCATACCATGCCCTCAGCGTCTCTGCATAATGATAGCCCCTGGCTCGTCCATCAAAGGAAAGATTTCCTCTGGTGATACTCTTCCTATCCCCGTATGCTTATCAACCTCAGAGCCCCCATATCATCTTTCCTAATCCAGGAGACCCCAGAGTTACAGTTTACACCTTAATTCCAATACACTTGTTCAGAGCATGCCGGAGCATCCTAACTCAATTTCCCTCCGAGTGATTATAGAAATAGTCACCCAATAGTCCGAGCTCTATGACCGTTAAACTAAGAGTACTTCATCCTTACCACATGATGTTAAACTGCATGAAATGTAAAAATGTCCCTCGTCCTTACCACAAGATGTTAAAATGCACGAACTCCATCTTTACCACATGACGTCAAACTGCACAGTCAAACTCTTCACGAGTCCAGCCAGGGATAGGGGTTTCCCCCCCTCCTCAATGTAAGGGCCATACCTGCACAAACTACCACCTCACATCAGTGTGGGGAGGGATGAATTTACCTGTTCCCAGAAATTTAGCTGGGATGTTTCTCCCGTGTCCAGTCATCCTATTTTCATAAACAATACTCTGCACCCAAAAGGAGTCGAACCCTTGTAATCCACCCTTGGTGGTCCCAAATCTCAACTTCCCGGAATTTTATCGGCTATCGGAAGAATACAATAATTGAACTAAGGACACCTTTTCATGACTATGCATACCATTCCCTTAGCAGCTCTGCATATTGATCGCCCCTGACCCGTCTACCAAAGGCAAGATTTCTTTAGGCAATGCCTATCTCCATACGCTTGCTGTCCTCTGAGCCCCCATATCCATTCGGAAACCCTCTGAGATATAGTTTACTATCCCCTTTCAAAACCCTGCCTGAATATGGTGGAACATCTCTAACTAGATTACCAAGGACCAGGAGAAGCCGTTCCATTCTAGATGATGTCCCAGCTGCATGACTTTAAACTGCACCAAGCCCCAACCGTCCTTTACGCTAGATAAATGTGCAGTACAGGAACCTTGCTTCCACACTTCTGATTGATATAGATGTTCTCAGAACCTTTCAGACGTCACATAACCTTTCCAAGACACCCCCGGTGGTTTTCATAATCCTCCAAGCCACCCATGGTGGGTTCCATAAGCTGGACTTTCATGATGTCCTATGGCCATCAGAAATGGAGAGTCATTTACTTAAGGAAACATTTGCCTGACTATGCATACCATGCCCTCAGCGGCTCTACATATTGATCTCCCCTGGCCTGTCTACCAAAGGTGAGATTTCCTTAGGAGATACTCCTCCCACCTCTGTATGCCGATACGGCTCCCATGCCTCGAGACATGCCCTGCGTGTCATTAAAATCTAAACATGCTCCCTCCAGATGCGTCTAAAGGATATTGAGACATATTTTAATCAACCAAACCTCATTGGGGCCCTTTCCCCACCATACTTGGTCAAAGATGTTCGACCTAAAACATTAGTAATGACAGTCTTGATGGCAAGACTTTAAACCACCCAAGAAAAGAGGCACAAAGCCTATTAGGCCAAAAACCCGAAAAGGGAGACCTAAGAAAAAGTCAGGCCATACCCGCTAGGCCCACAATAAATGGGCCCAGGAAAAATTAGGGCATTAAAAGAAGATACAAAAAGTTTGTGGGGGTTTTTTTCTCTACAGAACCATATCAATAGTCAAACTATGCTTGCTGGACCCCATGGTCTAGGAAAAAGTTAGAGCTTGTTTATATTTTATCAATTGTCTTGAATTCGGATCATTCTCGGTTCAGTGAATTGTTATATGCAGAAATCACGTCAGATAATATCTATCACGGGAGGAGACATTAAGGGTGCTAAAAGAGGAATGTCCTTTCATTTTGTGAAGAAATTGGTGAGGAGAGATTCCACAATATGGAGCCTCCTCTGGCATCAAAGTCCAATACATGATATTTTCATCAGATTCATGAAGTTGTATCAGGAACTGGTGAGAATATTCGATTTCTTGGTAGAGATTATGTAGCAAGGATGTCTCAGCTTCTGCACCAGCCCGTAGTGCTTCTGCCTCCCGTGTCACCTTTAAGCTCGCACTCATCTCCTCCTCCACCCGCTACTCACCATTTTCAATTATGGCTACGTCATTGGACTCCTCCTGCTGCAGCCACTGTATGTCACTTCTCAGCACCTCCAGTTGAGAGAACTGCTTATGGACTTCTTCTTGGAGTCTCGCGACTGCTCCAGCATGATCATGAGCTTCTGTTAGGCGAAGTTGGCGGGTCATGGAAAGGTAAGAGTCAGATTGGGTAGTAGAAAGGTGAGACTCAAAGCCGCCAAACCTCTCCTGGTCAGCAACCACCTGCTTGACCAGATCATAAATTCCATGGTAGTCAAAGATGTCAAATCCTAGCAGCATGAACATATCGCACAACTTTGGAAATTTGGTCTGCATCTCGGCCAAGGGCGTTTGGGAAATCAGCTTCCATATTTTCTCCCATGCCCTTTGGTGAGCAGAACGGAGACTAGAAAGGATCTATTGATCGGGCTCAGAGTTTCTCCTAGACGAAGACACATATTCTGGGATAAACGTCACCAGGGAGAGACCTGATATGGATTCAACCATATGCTCTGACACTGCAGCAACTCAACCCCCTGCGATTATAGCCGCAGACGCAATTTGATCCAAAGGCACGATCACCAGTGCCTAAAGTTGTGGCCCTGAAAGCCCAAAAAATGGTAATACAGATGAGTATCCCTAACTAGAAAAGGGAAAAGAATATATTTAGTGGCAAGAGATTGAGAAAATTGCCTCCAGTCATCAAGGTATTGGTTTTCACAAGATCTACACCGCCGCCGCTACTAGAGGAAGACGCTACACCTGCAATGGGAAGTGGAGTCCTAGGAGCCCCAAGAGGTGCGCAGGGCCTAAGGCCTCACCCAGGGCCAACAGATCCCAAATTTGCCTCTAAGAAGTTGTCTATGGAGATCAAGCCCAGATAAATCACTCCCCTGGTGAATAAAATAATGGCCCGCTCTGGGTTTTCAACGGCTGTTCTGGCGGCAAGATCTTCCTCTATAGCCATGAGATCCATTGGGTCTGAGGCAGTTGGCCCCATCAGACCTAGAGACCCCCCCAGCGATTACAGGCACCCCATTCTCCCCCAAAATTGAAGGGGTTGTCTGATCAGCAGGAGTTTCGAACTCCAGCTGTTCCTCCTCTGACATATCTTTGGCTGATGAAGGCAGGAGTAAAACATCCATAAAATGGCCCCTCCAGCAGGGCCCACCATTTCGTCACACTCAGGCATGGCTGTTGGTGATCCCTATGGTTATAAGAGGACAGAAGGTACGACTGTGTGGGTAGCCACAGCCAAATCCATGAGTGGCCCTGTACCATGTGCCAACATAGTTAATAACTGGAAGAATCAGAATATACGAGTTGGCAATTGAAGAAATAGGAAGTCATAATTACCCGACGTCCCCTGTATGAGCTGTTCCGATAAATGGGACACATGTTTCCATTTCTGGATCTTCCCAGGGGACAGTTCTTTGCTCAGGGCACTGGGAGGAGCTGGAGGAGAAAAGACCCTTGCTGGGTCCGCAATGGTCGTTTCCATGAGGTCAGATGCACCGGGAGATCTTTCCTCGATGATCCGTGTAACTGAAAGTCCATGTTCACCTATTGCAGTACCATGGGGGGTATAATCCTGGGAAGGAACCGCCCCTTGAGATTCCTCGTCACCCTGTATAAAGGGAAGAAACTTTAGAACCTTCTCAGTAAAGGAGGAGGGAAAGCCGGAATGGACAAACGGGACGACCTCTTCTTCGGGATCAGACAATTCAGGATGTCTTATCATGATGGACACCCAGGAAAACCCATAAATCCGGTTCTAGAGATAATGAACATAGGTGTACATCTCCTTCAAAGAGGTGACTATTTCATCCAGGTCCTTCTTCAACAGTAAGTGGGGCGGGGCGAAGATAGTCCCATTGCTCAGAAGCTCGGGAGAGCTCGCCTAAAGCATCACCCAAACTTCTTCATCTAATTCGCTGACCATAAGATCATCCCAAATCGTCCACGCATCTGAGAATGCGGCCGTAATAGAAACAACTAGCTGGGGAGTATCAGCCAGGGAGGGCTGAGCAGTAGCAGAAGTTGATGAAGGTGCTAATGGCCGAAATGGGTATTTAGGCCTCATCGCCGTCCTAGAACTCTCGAGCGCTACCAGTGGGCGGAATCTCACAGGTGGGGGAGGGAATTCCCTTACCTCAGCCATGGTAGGGGAACCAACGGGATCTTTTCCTCCTGAGAAGTGATCGCTCCCCTCCTCCTCCTTGTCAGTCACCGACCGCATCAGGGCTTGGACCCGGTGAGTCAACACCGCATGCCCCCATAGAGCGTAAATATAGGCCTCGAGGTCCCGGAGATACCGATCAACCCTCTCTAGGTACACATCATAAATGATGTGAGTGGGAGCCGATAGGTAGCCTAGCCCATAGAACGCAACTTCCTATTCTTGGAGATACTGCCACAAAGAACCGGGGTATTGGCCGCGAAAGGATGATTGGCCCTTAAAGACATCCCATTGGCCCCAGGACATCGGGAAGGCAACGTCAGCAGGAATGGGCGACTCTCTCTGAGAAACTTTGAGAGCATGCGAGGAGACACCTTTGTCCATTAAGACCTTCCCTGGAAGCACAAGGCTAGCAGGGTTGCGAAGGACCTCTCCCGACCTGGTTGGGGTACTTCCCCCCTTCCGCTTCCTTTTTCCATTCGATGGCTTAGGGCTTGAGATAGTGGGTACCCACAGCCCTAGCTGACAATTCGAGTATGAATGTACCCAAGCATCGACATATTTCTTAGATAAGAAAGGCATGGGATCTGTAAGCGCGGGGGTTATAGCCTCGCAACCAGTGTCCTCTTGGGTAAACATCAGCCACAATTTCCTAGCCACCAGTAGATGGAGGTTCACACGGGTGCCATTAAGAGTGGGAGGACATAGTGCCTGGACTTAGACAAACTGACGCCCAAATTGGAAAGGTGCGTACCCCTCACAGATCAGCTCCCCGCTGATATGAGCTACCAAGATACCCTCTCAGAGGGAGAAGAGGTAGTCCCGCTTGGTAAATTCCTCTGATGAAGTGTTTGTGATTGCACCGGTTGGGGAGGGGTATGGGAGGAAATTGAAGTGATTATGGTTCGAGATCCGACTTGACAGTAGATGCATGTTCTGAACTATATGTTTTCCTTCCTTCTCCTGGGCCACCCACTCCTCGGGCATGACCCCGCTGGTCAACTGCAAATACTGTCGGAATGCGGTACCCGTAATCTGAAGGGGGTTGATGAAATTATAGCAGTTCTTAACATGCGCTCCCAACCATCCCCATAGGGCATGAAAAGAGCCGGCTACCCGGAATGGTCGACTCCCCTCGGTGATGTTGTTAAGCAACCGGTAGATCCTAGCCGGAACTGGGATGGATAGGTTGATAACGTTTCCAATGGCCAAATGGGCCTCTATAATGAAAGTGGAAACCCACATGCCACCGGTCTCGCGTACGGGCAATAGCCAGCCACTCAAGAACATGACTAGAAATGCTGCCAGGAGAAGCAGTCGTTCAACATCCGGCACAAGCTCCCAACCCTAGCTGTTGAATTTGCCTTCCTCCAGGATCGGCTAGTAGCTACCACTCTACCTTCGAGATTCTATTCAAGGAAAGTTTGTGGGCCTGTGTGGAAGAGCCACATGCTCCATCTCTCTGGAAAAATCTCTTATCCAGTCATGATAAAGGATAAGATGTTTCGAAGATATTTCCTGTTTCGGAAATTTATCTGGTTCTGAAGACGCATACTTTAAACACTCCTCGACCTGGTTGATGAGCTTCCATGCCAAAGGGGGGGGGGGGGGGTACTTTCGTCATCATCCCACACAGAAGGAGGAGGCAGGAATTCATCATACATTCCTCTGAAAATTGGGACCCCTGAAATCTGGAAGACGTCCTAGAGGCTGATACCCACCTCCCCATGGACCAGGTGGAATGTGTTGGTGTCCGAACTCCAACGGCTCATGATCTACCTGGAGAGGGCATGGGGTCGATGGGTGTAGGTCTGGGACTCCCAGGCAGCTTCATATAGGCCCACGGCCCGTAACTCTGCCTTGAAATCTGCACAGCTCTGGCGAACCCATAAGCGCGACCCCCAATCCAACGACTTGAATGCCCCTCCGGACTGGAAATCCTGGCTGGCTGACAAACCACATTGGTAGTTTACCATGGACTTACTGGAAACAATTTGGTAATAGTAAATCACCCCTTCTTGCTGACGTTGTTCCCCCGTTGGGGACTCAGGAAGGTGATTCAACACGAATCTGTTAGCTTTCTCCCTCGGGGAAGGCCCCCTGGTGTTTATCATAGCTCGATGGATAGTGGTGGTAAAAATCCATGCCGCATGGTTGTTGTCACGAGAGGGCACTGGAATCGGTGTATCGGATAATAGACCGAACCTGTAAGCGGGAAGACTATTGGAAACAGGATAGTCCTGCTGTGACTCCGAGAGTAAACGTACAAGAGGGGGGTACAATGGGGTTTGGCAGACTCCTTCCTGAATGGAGCTGACCACATTTTTCAAATGTTGATCACCAATTGGAAGCGGCCCAACAGCGGGCTGAGTCGCAGGACGAGGAGGAACCATATTTATCTTCTCCCAGCGCCATGGAAATCATGAAAATGGTTAGTCCAAAAATAATAAAACTTGGACAAAATACCAAGTATTTTCAAAGGATTCCATCCAAGACTCATAATGAAATCCACAAGGTGGCCCCATAGGTTGGTTCACGATGACAGCATCCCACGAATCAGCCTTACGCGGAATGCGTCCGCAAAACCCTAGCCCGCGGAGCGTTGGCCAGAAAACCGTGAACAAGGCTGTCTCGCGGAACCTCAGCTCTAAGCATTAAGAGTTTAAGTTCGGACTTCAAGTATTTTTCAAATTTTGGATCATTCTAGTCCGCGGAACATTTAAAACTGCGAAGCGAGTTCCTCTGCGGCCCATCGTGACTTGCTTTTTAATTAATTAAAAGTATTGGTTCGCGGTTGGGAGATTGGTACGTGGGTGAAGGCGACCGCGAAGGAGGAATGGTTCACGGAAGTGGTAGCTGGTTCGTGGATGAAGCGTCTCACAAAGGAACGAGCACGCGTAGACAGAAACGCAAGAATCTATGGTTTTGCGAAGAATCTGGTAAAGTAAAAATGAAGCCCCCCCCGTATTTCTAGGTGTGGTCCCCCACCGGGTCCACTCCCCTACCACAAACCATCCAAGTTTCAGGACCACTCTACATCGGAATAGCCTCCTCTTCGTTCTGATCGGACCCCATTCTGATGGGGGGCATCTGTAGGGTGATGAAAAATCCTCAAATGAAGATAACAATCCCCTTCATTAGAGAGAGGATTTTTACCCAATTCCCTTCAACGAATTGGGAAAAGGAAGGAGGCCAATACTCAAAATTGGAAAAGTACCAACCGGTCCGCGAACCGGCCCAAGTGTTACGCGGCCAGTTCAGCGAACCGTTCCCCTCCACGGACCAGCCTCGTTCGCGAGATCGAGGCAGAGATCCTCCGCGGTCGCGAAGCAGGAAAGGCGCCGAGCCGGTCCACCGTCACAAACCGCCCCTACTGCGAACCGCGTCGACTGGCTCAAGCCGCATCCGATGTTGTTCACGGAATGGAGGCGGAACCCTCCGCGGCTGCGAAGCACTCTCTGAGCTCGTTTGATTCACGGGGGAGATCGTTTGGTTCGCGGGGGAGATGTGCTCAATGCCCCCTGTGAGTTGCAAATTGGCTGAGTCACCGATGAATCGGGTTTTAGGTCATGGGCCTCCACAAAAGGTGTCGCATGACCATAGGTACATCCTTTTCCCTACTCTATAAAAGGAGACTGAGGGGAAGAAAACAGAAGAACACGGAGAGGAGATCAATCAGATTCGAGTAGAAGGATTTCAAAGGAAGGCTTAGGATTTTGGAAGTTCCAGTTCGTGAACCAGAGCAGGTATGAACCTGGGAACGAACTAATAAGGAAGCAAAAATGCATAATAAATTCGTGAACCGCAAACCTAAAATAAAAAAGAAGAGAAAACCGCGAACCATGGTCCCTCCGCAGATGCACTCCCCATGGACCAGGGAATTTATGCCTCTTTTCTAGTCCTCCGCACCACGTAGCACCTTCCTATGCGGGCGAAGCCCCGAACGATGAGCCTCCGGTCGGAACCGCCCTTGGCCGCTGCTGCCTGCATGGAACCCTCCACAGACCACCCTGGTTCGTGGATCGAACCTGACACCGCGAAACACCTTGGTTCGCGGGATGCCCATCAGTCCGCGGACCACCCTGGTTCACGGAAAGCTTTTTCTCCAACCACGTAGCACTTCCCAACATGAAGGGCGTCACCACCCATACCCCCGTGTGGCATGCCGAATCCTTCAGAGTTCTCGTTCCCTGAGCCAAATAAAATCCTTTCGATCCGGCCTGATTCTCTGTGACTCCCTCATTGGCCTACTCATCAGCCCCGAGCTGAGGCCTCCACTAGAGCCACCAGATCTGTGTGGTGTAACCATTAGGTGCATAAGCGCACCATTTTGAGTTTACATACCCACGTTAAGTAGGGGAGAAGAGGTTTCCCCGACCCTTGAGAAGATTCCCAAAGCATTCCTGGGTTCACATTCCCACGGTAATTTAGAGTCTGAGCTTGGGAGCCCCCTTTCTGACCCTCCGCTTTTTGGGGCTGGGGTACTTCTCCGTTATCCGGAGGGTAGTAAAATACCCATCAGAAGGAAGCACCCATGCACCTCGGTACTTCCCCTAGGAACAAGAGAGGTGACGGGAACATGAGCACCTATTTCCCTCTCCCGCTGCACTTTGTCTCCATGGGCGTCCATCCCGAAGTAAGCCCCGACTTTATGGGACGCCCTCATGCGTAAGCCCCACTCCACTTCTCATGGACACACCTTTCATGATGTAATCCTCTGGTCTCTACTGCCTCTTGTTTCTCACACTGAGCATGAATCACATGAGATTAGAGTAAGCATCGAACATGAAATCCTCTTATGGGTCTCCTCAGAGTGTAAGCCCCAATCCATCACTCTGGGCTACCTCATAGCGTTAGTGCCAAGCCATTGCGAACTACGAGGACTTTGATTCCCTACCATAGGGATACGTAGGAAGCCTCCATGAGGTTCAAGCCCGATCACCAGCTGACCCCACGGGTCCACCTTCACGTCAGTTCTCCGACGCTCCCATTCGAACTACATGGACTTTGATCCCTGTCTCCTAGGTAGGGTATGTAGGAAGCCTCCATGAGGTTCAATCCCAACAACCGATCGATACAACTATCTTCACATCGGTTCACCACGCCACTCCTAGTATTTCATCAATCAGTCCCGACTCCTCGGGGTCATTAATCCAATGAGGGATGGTAAACCTCGGGCATAAATGATTCTGAACCCCTGCGTTCAGCTGACCATTGCTAACCAGGAGAAATCTGTGGATACTATGCTTGGGTATAAACCAAAGATTCATGAACATATGAATACGTCTTAAATCTATAAGAGATTCCCAAAACAGGAAATAATTCCCCGCAAAATGGTGCGATGAGCCCGACTTCCCATCCTCTCGACCAATGTGAGTTCTTAAGAGTCGCTGGTCAGACAATCCGGTGAATGCCTACCTTTGGAAAGCAAGTCCACGTGTCATCGGATATGGAACTGTTGGGCGTTTTGAGACAGACCACCAAACCAGTATCATCATCATCAACATCGATCTCTCCCCAATCAATAACATAGGATTTATAATGAAGATAATGATGAAGATAAAACATGTGAAAAACATCTTGTATCTAGCTCATCTTTGGTGGAAGTGATATCCAATATTCCATGACTCCAACATGATACAACAACTCAAAAGGACCAATAAGGTTGGGAGAAAGATTACTCCCATGAACAAACCTTCCAGAGGTATCCTCCACTAATCAGAATAAGATTTATGATGATTCTACAATGCTATAATCCTATCATGAATTACCTAAACCATCTCTATCATATTCTGTACCAATTTCTGTCTAAGAATTTCCACCTCTCCAACCGCAGTCCATCAAAATAGAGAAAATAATGTTCATCTATACAATACTTAAAATGTCACCATACCAATTGTGAAGTGGAAACTATTATTGTAAGAAAACTAAACCAAGGGTTGGTGCCTCATCCATGAACCTCCAAAATCTAGGACACAAGAAAGAAACATGCCTTCAAGAGTATGGATGATCTACTCTATCTGATCATTCATATGTGGAAGAAAATAAGTGATAAGAAATAATTTTTTACCAAAATCACGTTGGAGACCTCTCCATACTCTGAAGGTAAAATAAGGATCTTGATCATAAATGATCATCCTCACACTACTAAAAAACTGAGCTATAGACACACCTATAAATCCAGAGATTAAAAAATCCGTGGCTATACCCCCACAATTAGCCACGACTCCATGGCTGAATACCTCGACCCATTCCTTCCGCTCGATCCATCCTCCATGAAACCCCTAAACAACTCGACTCCCTCCCCGACGCCTCCTCGCCGTGACCCTCCTCATCTAGAGAAGTTTATCCGAGCGGCCTCCCCACCTCCTCTCTTCCTTCCCGACGACTCCCCGATGCCTGCTCCCCGATGCCTCCTCGCCATCAGCCCTCAATACCCACGACACCTCCTCGCCGTGACCCTCCTCCCCACGATCCTCCTCCTCCAGCGAAGCTGCTCCGAGCGGCCTCCCCACCTCCTCCCTTCCTTCCCGATGGCTCTCCCCCACAAACCTCAACACCCCGGACGCCAAGGTCGACACCCCCACACCCTATCATCCAGGTATTTGAAAATTTCTTTGATTTATTCTATTCTTTCTTGAATCTGAAACTAATACTGGATGTGGATGAAGCCATGGTAGATGGTCTTGTTCTTTTTAAATTAATGACTTGATCGTATTATTTATTTGTTAAAGGATGTTTCCCATTTTGGGTTCATTCCTTATTCCTCCCTTGATTTATGGATTTCCTGTTGGAGTGCTACTTCAATCCAGAGGAGGATTTCATTAGAGATTTTGAGGAAGGTTGCTGCTGGACATGGCGTGATTCAAGTGCATTTGGGTTTGGATGAAGATAATCCAGTAAATCATGATGTGAAGGATCCCTGCAATGTGAATGTTCGAGATGATTTGAAGGATAACCATCTCTCTTATGCTCGGATAGATATTTTTTTAACCTTAGAGCTAGTTCTAATTCATAAAATAAAAGAATTATGAGAAATGGTACTTTAGATTTTATTGAGCCGAACGCTAAAATTCTTGAAGAGATTTTAGAAGAATGCAACATTTAATTCGTGGATGTTTAATGTTGCAGTAGAATAATAACCCATGGAAAATTGAAGATCTCCTAAATTAGTTCCATCAGATTTGGGGCTTTGGTGGATGGCGCATGGTGTCGATTGGTAGGGGATTTTTTCCTCTTCTTAGGATGAATTAAAATCAAGAACATGGGGCTTCCGTTTTGTCTCCCTCAAACGTGGAATCTTGAGGTTTCAAGATTGGGATCCCCTCTTTGATCTAGCTTTGGTTAAGAATTTAATTATTCAAACTCAGATTCACTTTCAGGGCTTAAGTTGGTTTTTTTGGAATTATCAAATCCTTTGGGGTAGTGAACCAGTTGTGGGGATTCTTATCAAATTCAATGGGGAGACTAAGCGTGCTTGATATGGTAATTTTGTAAGATTTGTTGTTGAGGTTGATTTATGTTTGCCTCTCATTGAAACTATTTTCCTTGTTGTTAATGGTTATAAGCTTGAATTATCGTCTGAGTTTTAAAGGTTACCTGAATTTTTTAGTAAGTGTAATTGCATTGGGCACTAGAGTGAGAAGTGTTGTAGAAATATAATATTTTTCAATTACAAGAAGATTGGTCATCTGATTGATCATTGTAATTTTAAACTACCTTTGAATGATGTTGCTGTCAAGGATGGGGAAATCCTAGATAAGGAGCTTTAAATTCATTAGGTTGGGAATGTTATGGGGGGAGACAAAAAAGGTAAAGGTTCTGGAATATTCTTTCCTACTACAGTGGTTTTTAATTAACCAACGAAAAATTTTATGGATAAGGAAACTATAGTTAAATTAGTTGAGGTAGGTCGGGAGGATCAGATTTCAAATAGAAAATCATGTAATGATGCTACCCAAGATGTTGGAGAGCTTAGGACTCAAGATCCATGGTTCTCAGATAATGAAACTGAGGTGGATACAGCGGATCTCCAAGAAGAAGATTTTATGAATTCTGGAGATAGTAAAGGTAATAAGAACACTGCTATGGTTGGTGTTTATTCCTCAGTACAAAGGAAACAGAATAAAAATGGTGTTTCAATTAGAGGTAAAGATGAATCTGCTTCCCCGATGGATATAGAATAGGTTCATGTTTCAACATGTGCTCACTGGGAACTGAGCTAGATACAGGGAAAGTCCCCAATGAGGTAGTGGAACCTAGTCTTGGAAACTCTGATGTACTAACACCGGTAGATGGTAAGAAAATAGGTAAGTGGGTGAAGCAGTGAACCTTGGTTGGTGCAGACACTTCTATTTTGGATGATGTTCAGGAATCTGCATCTAAAGGGAAATATAAATCTACTTCTTTTTTGAGTGCTAAGCTGGACATAAGGAAAAAGAAAGCGAGTCAAGCAACTTTGGCTATTCCAATTGATGAGGCTAATCTAAGAAGTGGTAAAGGGTTTGGTGGTAACCCTCAATTAGATATGAAACTAGTGGGAGGAAATTTATTCTCTATGTTAGATTCATAAGTGTTATTTACAACAAGGAAAGCTATCTGGTGTATACTAAAAAAACTCGAGAGAAGGTTATAAGTAACTTCATCTTGGCTTCTAAATATATTGTTCTTGTTGCTATACAGGAGAAAGTTGTGCTAGGAACCGACGCATCTGTTGCTTCAAAACATGAAGTAAAGGAAACAATGAGTTTCAACACTAGTAATAATGTGGAAATTCAGGACTTGGTACTAGGGGTAGAATCACTGAGTATCCCCGATAAAATTATCAAGGAGGATCAAAAGGAGAAGGGCAAGGTTGGAAGCATTTTAATGCCAGCTGATAAAATCTCTATTCCTACTGTATAGGAATGGGATGAGAAGGATATAAATCCTTAAGATAAGTAGGAACAGGGTGGGAAGGACTTGATAATGCCTCTTGTGGTTGATTCTAGGGAGGAATAAGTAAATCCATGGAAAATTGCCAAATCATGGAGCAGGGGGCAGGGGGCAGGGGGCAGGGGGAGGGTGGGGGGGGGGGGGCAGGGGGAGGGTGGGGGGGGGGGGGAAGGGGCCAGGGGGCAGGGGAAGGGGCGAGGGTGGAGGGGGCACGGGGCATGGGGAAAGGGGCATGGGGCATGGGGCAGTGGTTCCAGATTTCTTATTGAAACTTTTTATTCTGACAGTTATTTGAGTGGTTTTCTTCTGGAATTGGAAGTGTAATTTTTTTTCAGAAATAGAACGCCACGAATTTTTTCAAACTGTTTATCATAAGTCGTTATGACTCTGTCCTAACAAGTATTCGCACACTAGAACTATGTAGAAGTAAATGAACAACAAATCAACGTCTTTTATTTATGTAGCCTAAATTTCTAGTAGTGGAACCTACTTGTTTGGATGATTATGGTCCTGAGAAGTGTTCACTTTGGAAGGAATCTATCACTTAGTATATTAATGAGTGTTACAATTTCATTATATTATCTCTAAGATGCATTCTTCCAATTATTTAGTTTTCATATATTATACATTCAACCAAATTAATATGATCGAAATATATTAAGGTATAACGCCTTTTATAGCTCATGATTTTTGTTACTTAACTAAACATTTCCAACTATATTCACACATATAAAAATGAATATGATGCATAATTTACATGAAACCCTTTTATATAAATGTTTAGAATCCTATGAAACCATAATCTATACATTCCTAGATAGAGACTATGCCCTCAGGCTGGTTAAAATATTACCAAAAACCCCATTATATATATATAAATGTTAAGGATAGTGATTAAATCCAATAGAACAATAAAATCTAATATATATATATATATATATCAAAAATATCCTTTATTATTTGTTCATTGTTGGTTATGGATTCATGTATCATTTATCATGTACAGTTGACACACTGATCACATATATATAAGAAGTTGTTATATCTGATTTCTTTTCCCACTATTTCCTTATAGGTGGTTTCTTATGATAAGACCGGTTCTATCCACCACCATCAAAGACAATGAGTTTATGATTTGGTTAAGGTTTATTCCATTTTTATTCTTTGGCCCAATTTTAATTAGGTATTTTTTGATTTTTGGGTTCCTTATATTTTTGTTGTGTGTTTTGGATTTCATTGAGGTGGATTCGAGTCGTCGTTGACGAAGGCTTACATGTGTATGCATAGGTAGGCATATGCATATATAAGTTCCCCCTTTATATATATTCACTCATGGTAGTATTAATATATATATTGGGGCTAGGTGTGCTTATATATAGATATGAAAAATGCATACGCACGTAAGTGTAAAGGGGTATATGCAAATATAAACATATATCTAAGGACCACCTTGTGCATATTTGGCCATGAAAATATGTACATAGGGGTTAGGTGTCCTTATATATATGTTAAGTTTCATATGCGTTCAAGCGGAAAAAAGGAAGATTCGAGTTGTCGTTGTCAAAAGAAAACGCGCCTTGAGGTTGAGGTAGGGTCCCTTTCCTAGCCTATTTAATTCAAGAATGTTTTAAATTGCATTTAGTTGCCTTCTTAATTTTGCATGTTTATATTAAATTGAAATTCTTGAATAAGTGTTAGTTAAGATAATTGTTTCGTTTGATAAATAAGTCATGGTTTTGTAATAAAAACCCTCCAACGGAGGTGCGTTGTCTGCGAAAACTCACAGTGGTATACCTTGATTAACATTATTGCATTGATGTTTTCATTATACTTGATGTCGTTGTTAGTCCTAAAGAACACATCGTACTTGACATTTTTTATATCCCTATAGGGGGTTTCCCACTTTTTATTAAAACAGTTGTTTGAACCAAGACACTCTTTAAGTGCCCTTAGACTTTTAAGATGGGTCCCATGTTGTGTGACCATGTCACATGTCATGTGATATTTAAATCCAACCAAAAGCCCAATTTCACAACCCAGGGGTCCCACAGTACCAGTAATGTCAGATTTCATGTTATGTAACCTGTGATTTTCCTGATCCCATGGGGTATTCCTCTAGGTATTCCTACACATTCCTAGATCTCCAAACCTCACCGAATTAGGTATATCAGGGGTCATCCAATCCTCTAGTCATCACAGATTAGCATTCATTTCTTTAAATCTTCTGAGACAACATCCTCTCATGCCATCCATATCATCCTATTTGAAACTAAGTGGAAGATGCTACCCCGCAGATGTCGCTGGACCGGGCCAACACGCTGCGGTCATGCCTCGGTCATGCCACGGTCACGCTGCGGTCATGCCGTGGTCACGCCGTGTTCACGCCGTGGTCACGCCGCGATCACTCCGCGGTCACGCCGTGATTTGGCCCTACTCCAGCCACATCCAACACACACTATCCCCCTTCCACCTTCATTTCAGCCCGCTGACACCAGCATTCCAGCCCGCAACAGCCCCCCCTTCCACCTTTGAATCCACTCGCACCATCCCCCCAACACCTGCAACCAGCCCCTTCCACCAGTATTCCAGCTCCCTTCCACCTGCATCCGGAAGATGCTACCCCGAAGATGTCGTTGGACCGGGCCAACATCCCACGGTCACGCCACGGTCACGCTGTAGTCACGCTGCAGTCACACCGCATTCGCACCGCGGTTTGGCCCTGCTCCAGCCACATCCAGCCCACACCATCCCCCCAGCACCTGCAACCAGCCCCCTTCCACCAGCATTCCAGCCCCCTTCCACCTGCATTCAAGCCCGCACCAGCCCCCATCCACCTACAATTTAGCCCGCACCAGCCACCACACCAGCCACCACCCCCCAGCCTCCTACAAAACACTCATGCCAGCCCTCTTCCACCAGCAAAGGTGGGTAATTACAACCTCCCATCAATGAAACTCATCCTTGAATTGATCTTATGATGGTCAAAATGCATTGTTAGTTAATATTTCTAGCTGCTAAACTCATATATCATCTTCCCTTTCCTAGGTCTCTTTCTATACTCGACTATGTTGTTATAGCACTTGTACTAGGGGAACTGATTTAACTTGGAGTGTATTCATGATCTAATCAACAATATGAATGAGACACTCCTCTAATGAAACATCTACATCCTACTAATACTCATCAGGACAAAAAACATGTGTTGTGTCTAGAGAGTATTAGTGCATCCAAGTCACTTGAAGTACATCATGCTTTGACTGGTACTTTTGAGGGAGTGCTAACTTGTAGTCCACTATTGGGTGATAATAGGTTCATGACATGAGATAACAGGAAAGAACCACCATCTTCATTTTATCTCACTTTATTTAGAAATCAAATCACTAAGTCTCCAATCAAAGCTACACCTAAACAAACGATATATGGAATGCAATTACTATGAATTTTCTTAATATTGAGATGCATAACAAGAATTGAACCAAATCATAGTCACATAAGTGTGGTTCAGTATAGAACCAAAATCCCTGACAAATTCATGGTAATCAGAACCGTACTGGACTGCTAAGTCCAACTGGGAAATCGTTCAAGTGTCTAGTAGTTCGGTCCCAGCACTTCTAGAAACAAGGAAAATGAAAAAATGGTTCAAAAATGGCCAAAACCTTTCAAAACTGGAACATATGTTCCCCCAGTTCCATATTTTTTTTAAAGGAAAAAGAATCTGAAATGGGTACACCTCCCAAATATTTGAAGACTTGAACAAAGAAGCTTTCCTTCCTATGGGATACCACTAGTATGTGGATTAAGCTTTTAATTTTTTAGTTTTTTTTAATTTCTATTGAAAATTGAAATCTAAAATAATTTATGATTTGAAACGCTGAATTCCCAATGGCACGCCCCTCTCCCACCCATTTTCCCATACAATGGAACGCACCATTTTTCAATGCATTGTAACCTACCATTTTCAATACAGCCCTTCAAATTTCAATACAAATACTTATTAATTTATTAAATAATTTCTTAATTTTAATAAGAATAAAAAAATCATTATATAAGTCTCCACTTCACTCTATACCATGGATGAATTGGTGTGTGATTTGGATATCGTTTTTCGTTATTTCATAGATTGCAATTGAATTTTCATTGCCTCTTAGTAAAAATGAATTTTTTTACATTCATCTAGTTAATAAAAGATGGTTGATGATTGTAGAATGATAAGAGTGGTGAACCAATACCCATGATACCTCTTAAGAGAGGTCTTGGAGTTTATTTATAGGGAAATATAAAGATGACAAAACACTCACGTCCGATGTGGGACACAGACTCCAACACTCCCTCTCAATCAAGGTGTACCTAGATTGAATACATAATTAAAGAAAAAAAAGTAAAGAAAAACAATGAAAATCCACTTTAGTACTCCCCCTCAAGCTGGACAAATCCAGCTTGATTATAAAACAAGATAAAAAAAAGAAATCATCAATGATCATAGCTCCCCCTCAAGATGAAAATGATGGATGATAGATGATGTCACTAAAATAGCTGGATTACATCAGTGGTGTGGAAATTCATTGAGGCGTAGCAGAAGAACTATATAGGAAGGGCCAGTCAACGAGGCTTCGGGAAAGCCGCACATGCAAGGTCAGTCGATAGAGCGTCGGGAAAGCCGCACGAGCGAGGCCAGTCGACGAAGCATCGAGAAATCCACATAGGCAGGGCCGGTAGTCGGGGCGCTGAGAAAGTCGCAGAGGTGGGGATAGTCAACGCGACACCAGGAAAGCCACACATACAAGGCACCAGGAAAGCCGCACTGGGAGAAGTCGGTGATGGGAGGTCGAGTGAAAGGGTGCAGGGGCGTAGGCCCACAAGGAGGTGTCGCAGTCGACATAGGAGGGGCCTAGAGGCACTGTATTCTTGGAGGGAGGGAGGTGACGTCTTCCTGTAGGGAGGAGGCGGCTAGATATTCCTTTACGATGGGGTGTTTTCCATAGGATAAGGGTGTGCATGAGGTAAATGTGCAAGGAGGAGTGGACACCGGCTGGAGGGGTGGTGCACAGGAGGTCCGTCACACAGTGGCAGAGGACGCTCACAATGGGAGGAGGGCCTCTAGGGGTGTTGGTCGCACTCACGATGGCAGGAGGGTGCTGATGGTAGTGGATGTCTCTCATGATGGTAGGAGGGCCACTATGGGTAGAGGTCACGCTCATGAATGGAGGAGGTCTCTACTGGGGGTGGAGTCTGCTCGCGATGGTGACCAAGGGCATACGGCCGCCGCCCCCCTTGGGGGGGGGATGAACCCCAGATCAATTTAGAGAAATGAGACTAAGGGTTATTTTATCAAACTCCATTTGATACCATGTAGAATGATAAGAGAGGTGAACCAGTACCCAAGATACCTCTTAAGAGAGTCCTTGGAGATTATTTATAGGGAAATATAAAGATGACAAAACACTCATGTCCGATGTGGAACACCAACTCCAATAGTGAAAATAAATTGTTTAAATTTTAATGATATATATTTGTAAATATATATTATTTTAATAATAACCGGTATAACCATGGTTTGATAATTGAATCTTTAACGAGTGCTTTAGCTAGTTTGATGTTCAGTCCACTTCTGAAAACATTGGACAAATGAGCGAACTAAACTATCCTCAGCTACATTTCACAACACTTAATGAAAAGTAAATTATGATTATAAAAAAATAGTTACATATATATTTCTAGAGAATATTACTTAAATGAGTGATAAAAATACACCTTTTTAATAGTGTTAGGACTCTTTCCTAACAATGGTACTGATTAGGTAGGAAGAAGAGAACAAAAATATGGCAGCAGTTTTTATATCCAGTAGAAGTAATTGGAACAGAGTTAACAAAAAACTAAGAAGAAAAAAATGAAAAAGAAAATGAAGAGGGAAGAGAAGAAATTCTCTTAGAAAGACCACTTCTCAAAGGGCCTCCCAGACATCCCAAGGATCGGCTCCTAGACACGCTGTTATTTAATACCCCAACCCAACAACCATCCACCCCTAACTACTATTACCAACCCCTAGTAACTAATAAAAGTAAAAGACAATGTTTCCCTTAGGACATCCCACCAGCCACACCCATATAAGGACATCCATGCCAAGTACAACTGATATCCACACATCCACTCTCATAGCATTTCCACCCTTAAAAAAACCCACCTTGTCCTCAAGGTGAATATCCAGAAACCGATAATAGAAATAATTTCCTGGTTGATTGCACATGCTTCAAAGAGTCTCAACTCATGAGAAAACTTCATCTTCACCAAGTAAACCATTGTTTCAGCCATCACCAGCATCATCGTCACTACCACCATTGAATTAATTTCCTGATTAGGAGATCATGGACGGCATGTTTCTTTGCTATTACAGTCAACGTATTTGAAGTACTAGTGGCACTAGAAAACAATTCTTATTTGTTATTTGCCCCTAAAAGCAATAAATAGGAAAGGTTATGCTTTCCATCGTCGTTGATACCAAGAGAAGTCATAAATCCAACACCTATAACCATGGGAAAAATTGG
The DNA here is from genome assembly GCA_963277665.1 of Viscum album. NCBI lineage: Eukaryota > Viridiplantae > Streptophyta > Magnoliopsida > Santalales > Viscaceae > Viscum > Viscum album. Next base: position 1,615,216,231 of record OY728136.1, on the reverse strand, counting down.
TTTACACTCTTCATTACAAACATCATATTGTCTCATTTCATCTTTAAGATGGTTGTTGGATATAACTGCAATATCCTTATCTCCCTCCATAATAGCATTATCTTGAACATGTAGGAGCTCCTTTTGGTGCAGTGCTTCTGGAACCTTTATGTCCTTTCATCCACCAACATTTCGTGTAAAACCAAATAGTTTCATCATAGATATCCCAGCTATAATGGAATCCCAAATATAGACTTTATTCACCATTCCAAAATCCAAGTGCTACTCATCTATAGTCTATTTGGACCACCAAAGAAAACCTTCCAGTACTCTGACAGGATTATGATGTGTTGCTACTTTGAAAAACTCCAACATATATACAGTAAGCGGTGTCTAGTTAGGGGAACTAGTAGGGGCAGGGGGACTATCAGGGGGCAGCGGGACTAGAAGGGGACTAGTAGGGGCCTAGCAGGGTGTAGGGGGGACTGGCAGGGTGGACTAGCAGGGGGTAGGGGGACTAGAAGGGGGCAGGGGGGACTGGCAGGGGGTAGGGGGGATGGCATGGGGTAGGGGGGACTGGTAGGGGGGTGGTAGGGGGGATTAGTAGGGGCAGGGGTGATTAATAGGGGGTGGTAGGGGTAGGGGGGGACTGGCATGAGGACTAGCAGGGGGCAGGGGGGACTGGCAGGGGGTGGAAGGGGGGGACTAGCAGGGGCAGGGGGACTAGCAGGGGGTAGGGGGGACTGGCATGGGGGTGGTAGGGGTAGGGGGACTGGCAGGGGGACTGGCATGGGTCAGGGGGACTAACAGGGGACTAGCAGGGGGCCTAGTAGAGGACTGGAAGGGGGCCTAGCAGGGTGCAGGGTGGGACTGGCAGGGGGGACTAGCAGGGGGTGGGGGGACTAGCAGGGGGCAGGGGGACTGGGAGGGGGTGGAAGGGGGAATGGGGGCTGGCAGGGGGCAGGGGGGACTGGCAGGGGGGACTAATAGGGGGCAGGGGGGACTCGCAGGGGGGTGGAAGGGGGCAGGGGGGACTAGCAGGGGGAAGGGGGGGGGGGGGACTGGCAGGGGGTGGCAGGGGGGGACTACCAGGGGACATGGGACTAGCAGGGGGAATGGGGGACTGGAAGGGGGTGGAAGGGGGTAGGGGGGCTGGCAGGGGGCAGGGGGGGGACTGGCAGGGGGTGGCAGGGGGGACTAGCAGGGGAAGGGGTGACTAGCAGGGGGTGGCAGGGGGTAGGGGGACTGGAAGGGGGACTAGAAGGAGCAAGGGGGGACTGACAGGGGGTGGCAGGGGGACTAGCAGGGGCAGGGGGACTAGCAGGGGGTAGGGGGGACTAGCAGGGGGGACTGGCAGGGGGCAGGGGGGACTGGAAGGCCTGCTGGCCTGCTGTGTTTTTTTATTGAACTTTGATCTATAGCCACAGTTTCTAACCATGGCTATAAGTCTTGTTTGTGTTTTACCTTCTGCCACGGTTTAAAACCATGGCTATAATGATTTAGTCATGGTTTGAAACCGTGGCTATAGGGCTTTAGCCATGGTTTGAATCATGGCTATAGGCTATAGCCACAGTTTCAAACTATGGCTATAGGAGTTGGCCTATAGCCATGCCAATACCAGCCACAGTTTATTGAACCGTGGCTATAACCTATAGCCACAGTTTTTAGGATTATAGCCACTATTTGAAACCGTGGATATAGCCTACATTTCTAGTAGTGTCAGGACTCTATAGAGTTTCACCTCCTCCTCCAAATACGACCTCAAAAAAATCTCCACTAAGATTGACTACCTGATTACTATATAGTGGGATAATTTCATCAAATGATACACTATCAACCACATAGAATCATCGTATCACTGATGTCGAGGTAAACCGGTAATGAATTCCATCAAGATGTCCTCCCACTTCCACTAGGGAACATCTAACAGATGGAGTAATCCATAGGGAATATGGTGCTTGACCTCCTTCTTATGGAAAACCAAAAATCAAGAAACAAACTATGAAACTAAACACTTTAACCCTAGACATAAAAAATGAAATCTCAAATCTCAGTACACCTTGGTCATTCTGGGATGTACCACCAAAGACAAGCTATGGAACTCACAAAGAACTATATCACACATCACCGAAGGAACAAATATATTTCCCTATAATAATATCCAATGATTTATATTATCAGAACAACCATCATAGGCATCATAAAAATCTAACTAGTATCTCTATACCTCAACCTCAATATCTCCCAATCGTAAATCTTCCACCCACTTCACCAAAGACGACTGTACTATCATCTGGAAAAGACAACCTCTACATCTCACCTCTCCTATATCCAGATGCATCACTGAAAGTTCTTCCATCACTCTCTAGGAATCCCTAGATTCATCTACATCATCACTATGTGACTTCATTCTTAGCAGATATACTATATTATTTATCTTTACTAGTGTATATAAAATATAAAAGTTGTAATACTATAATAATTCCACACACTAATACTGAAAAAAGTTCAATTCATGCTGGGAGAAGACATACCTTAGGCTCTTATGGTCATTAAAAAGCATAGAATACTCATAAATGAGGTAATATCACCATGACGTTAAATAAAAAAACTATATCCAACTCAATATCATGAGTGGTATAATTATTCTCTTGGGGAAATAACTACTGATACCCATAAGAAACAACTGATCTCTGCTACATCAGAATGCATCCTAAGATAAGATGTGAATCATTACAGAAAACCTCAAACTGAACTCTCTCTACTAGAAAAAAATGTATTGGAGAACTAAACAACTTTTCTTTAAGGAACTCAAATGATGCCTGGCATAGTAGGTTTAAAATAATTTCTGATCCTTCTAGGTAAAGTCTATCAGAGGAGTTGAAACTCGAGAGAAATCATCTACAAACCTTATATAATAGCCTACATGACCAAAAAAATTCCTCACCTCTACCAATATCTTTGGGGATACCCAATACATATCCACCTCTATCTTTGAAGGATCCAAAACTACTCCCATTTGGGAAACCACATTCCCCAAGAAAAAACTTCACAATCATAGAACTCACACTTTAACAGCTTCCCAAACGGCTGCACATGATGATGAAATCCCAAAACAACACACAGATGCTCTGCATGCTCATCATTTGAAGAAGAGTACACAAGGATGTCATCGATGAATACCACCATGAACTTATCTAGGAAATCTCTAAAAAACACGTTCATCAACCCCATGAACATATCTAGAGCATTCTCCACACTAAATGACATCACAATGAACTCACACTTCCCATGATGAAAATGGAAAGCAGTCTTCTAAATATCTTCATCCTTCATCTGTATCTGATGATATCTTGACCAAAAAAAAATCTTTGAGATCCAAATTTATCCCTTCATATGATCAAATAAATTATCAATCCATGGAAGAGGATAGCGGTTCGTCACTATCACTTCTTTCAAGTGAAGATAATCGATATAATGCTGCTAAATACCATCATCCTTATTCAAGAAAGAAACTGACGCACCATAAGGTGACACAGTCAGATATAAAAAACCTCACTGAAATAGATCATATATATTTAATTTCAATTATTGTAACTCATAAGGTGCTATCCTATATGGTGAAATTGATATATGAGACACGCCTTGCTGTAGCTTGATCCAAAACTAGATCTTCCACCGAGGGGGTAACACTACAAACTCCTATGGATAAAAATTAATCCAGTATAATTCTAGGAAACACCAACTATTGAACCTTTGATGAGATCATCATTAGATCGATCATAAAAAATGATAAGGACAGAACATGTGTGTGACCCAACTAAGGGTATCTCTTGCCAAAAAACACCACTGGCTCTCCATTAGCATCATAGAACATAACTTGACTCTTGAATCAATCCAAGATATCCTGTACCAAATATAATAAACTAGTACTCACCTGTGCTATTGCACGACATATTTGATTACTGGTTTTTCATTTAATAAGAGATTAGTATTTATAAAATTTGAAAAGAAACTGTAATATTGAATAAATTTTAATTAGAAAGTAATGGTGTATGATAATGGAATAGAATTTCATAGAATATGAAGACACAATTCATATAGTTTACAAAGAAAAAGGATAGAGTAAATGTTTATGAAATTTTAAATTACGAGGATTTCAATTCATTTTCAATTTAAATTATAGTTACTGTAATGAGTGCACAAAAATAAGTAGTGATAGATAAATCAAAGATAAGATAGTGGTTGTAATAATAAATTTGAGAACTGTGAAAAAAATGAAATAAAAAAAAAACGAATGAATGGGTTGTTTCAGGACACTTCCATACTACGTTCTGGTGGTCGTTGCTTGCGACCACCCACTGTCGACCATGAAGACACCACGAACCATCTCCAATCTTCATGAGAACCTTATCCAGAAGAAAAAAATTTAAAAAAAATAGTAAAAACATAGATCTTCAATTAGAAATTCATAAAAACTGTATGGAAGCAGTTATTATAAATGTCAAGTCCAATAAGAGTTTTTCGGTTAGTTTTCTAAAATGGAATGAAAACCGTAGTGGAATGCACCAACCAAGGAGATATTTACCTAAATAGTCTCTGAAATGTCCATTACAAAGATCAGTAAATCACATCGTGGATAACAGTGACTTGAAACCTGCACATTATATGTCTTTTAGAGAAACATGCACATTAAATGGGAAATGTCTTGCATACACATTAAAGAGGAAGGTGGAAATAGTCAAATACATTGAAAAAAAAGTAAAAGCATGATCCTGGATGTTTGTTTCTTCTTCTGACAATAGTATGATTTGATTTTCAATAGGTGCGTGCGGTGTTGTCCAGTTTTTTTCCTACCAAAAAATCACAATAAAATGTTATTAAGTAGTAAAATAACTAAAGGAAATAAAATTAAATGAAAGGATCATGAAATAACTGTATGATTCGATCTTCATGAGGTGTGTGAGGTACTGTCCAGCAGTTTTCATGCCCATAATACACATAAAAATTTTATTATATAGTAAAAAACACCTTATGAATGTCATTAATAATCTAGGTGATCACATGATTCAAGGAATTGTCTTTACTCAAACTTTTAGTGTTAAAAAAATATTCAAATTGATCAAATAAGGCATTAAATATGCTCCCCTCAACATTAAAAGTATCTTTATTCACCTTAATGCTGTAAATCTGTTTTTGGATCCCTATCTCCTTGTTTATGACATGGAAAATTGAGCGCTTATATCACCCTTTTTAAGCCATCATATGTATAATGGCTTTCTAATAATCCTTTATCCAGTAGGAATGAGCTCACTGATATTATATTGTAACAGATCTTCTGTAGAAACAGGGGTCATAAATCATTATAAAACAATATGTTGATAATATTTGAGATAAAATATTCAGAAAATATTTACATGACGAGGAACATTCAGTTTTCTCATACAGAATTAAACAAAGGATGTCTATCTATTGAAAATAAGATGGTGAGTTTCATGTGGGTGGGGGGTACATAACACATGTTTTTTTTCTCTAAATAATAACTTCATTCATACAAAAAAAACACCCTATTCAAATAACTACTTTATGACATGTAATGAAATGCATTTAATTAAATTGAATGACATCACACATGTATTTAGAGGAAGAAGAAATTATTATACAACATACTGAAAGTGCACAGCTGATCACATTAGTATACAACATATTGAAATATTTCAGTATATTGTATACTAATTTGTTTTGAATGAAATCACACATGCAATCATGACGGATGTAATTAATTTCTTTTAGTGTTGAAGATACACAAAAATTACTTTAGTGAAAATCAACTAAAAACTTCGAATGGATTTGTTTTCCTTAACCAGGACTGTACATATCATTAGTGTTCGGGTTTGAAAATTCTCTATCATTCAAAATGTGAGTGTATCACAGACTCAGATCAATACTTTAAACATTAAACAGTTGGATTTCTTCCTGTCTACTCTCTTTAAGGTTTAATACATTTTTCCCAATTCCACTAACCTATCACTAATTTTTTTGATAATAAAGATATTATATAAATAATATATGTGGTATAATGATAAATATGTGTCTTTGTAATGTCACCTTACCTTCAACTCTATTAGAAAAAATAATCATTTTTATAAATGGGATGTATAAGAATTAAGAGGTACCTTATAAGATTAGGATACTAAGAAAGAATCTGTACTTATTTGCTGTAGAAAATACATACTAAAAGGATTCAAATATGTAAAAGAATAATCCATGATTACCTTGTTGAGGAGGCAGGTCTTGAATCTGATAGATTGTTTTCATCAGTCACAATAGCTATAAAAAATATCGAGGAATATGTTAGACGACGAATAACATGGTTGTACAACCTACATTCTGTTCAGAATAGAACAATGACATCATACTTACAGAATGAAATCGAATATTTCCTGAAGTCCGATCTTCACTAAGGCTTGTTTGATCCTATATAAATTGTTGTCTGAGATGCAGATTGTTGAGGCACTATAGACAAAGTTAAAAATGAATAATTTTTAATGTCACCAAAATATCAAATTTTAGTAGAAAAAATAATCATTTTTATAAATGGGATGTATAAGCATTAAGAAGAACCTTATAAGATTAGGATACTAAGAATGAATCTGTACTTATTTGCTGATGAAAATACATACTAAATGGCTTCAAATATGTAAAAGAATAATTCATGATTACCTTCTTGAGGAGGTAGGTCTTGAATCCGATATTGTTTTTTTCAGTCACAATAGCTATCAAAAATACCGAGGAATATGTTAGACGACGAATAGCAAGATTTTACAACCTAAATTTTGTTCACAATGGAACAATGACATCATACTTACATAATGAAAACAAAGATTGCCCGAAGTCTGGTCTTTGCTATTGCTTGTTTGATCCTACAGAAGAGAGGTTAATTCCAGAATTTTAGGAATACATACCTATTGCAGAGATCCAGATATGTAGGATATCTGAAGAAGTTTTTTAGGGCATATAAAACAATATATAGTGGATGCTAATAGAGTTGAAGGTGATTCTAGTTGAGCAGAAGACTCTAATAGATCTAGTAGGCTAAATAAAGTGAATCATGATGTTATCTTCAACCATTAATGAAAATAAGACATTAAAAGGATAACATTCCCAGTTATGTATTCAAAAAGCTAAGAAGATATCCATACCAATTTTCCAAACATGTACAGCATGATTAAATCCATCACATTGAGAGATGAAAAGGCTGTAAAATTTAATAACCTTACATATTCAACTAAACCACCACATTTTCCATGAAAAAACTTTTTCTTCAATGCGAACCCATACCTGAAATCAATAAAATTCACACATCAAAAACCATTGAAAGGAAAAAATAGCAGTAATCCACCATTAATCAATAAATTAATTAAAAAATAGTATGCATTTACACATAAAAGTTGTAATAATGTGCAGAAATTTGTGATAGTACCATCACAATCGGGTACAGACTTCATCAGTATTGACACCAAACCAAGAAAAAACATGTTATTTAATGCGAAACCATCTCCTGAAATTAATAGAAGCAACACATTTCAAACAATTAAAATAAAAAAATAACTGTTAATATACATGAGAGAAAAAACCTGTTAATGTGCACTCACATGAATAGCCCTTTTAGACCACTCAAACCCCTCCCATTCAGATGTATGATTATCATAATAAAAAAAATATTGTAATTTTTTTTTATAACTACATGAAATGTTTCTCCAATCATACATACAATATGTGGAGAAAAAAAATAAAAAATCGACATTGGTAATAGCACTGAACTTTTTAACTATTGCATAAACTTTATAATCATAAGGTGATGCTTGATTTTCTGCTTCAAAATATTGAACTCCTATGTTTTCATCCCAAATAAATATATTATCATATGGAGCAAAGGTATCTGGATGCAGAAAACTCTTGAAATACCACATAATAGGGTTCAAAAAATTAATATAAAACACCCACAATATTGAAAAAATGTTTATATATTATTGTTTGAAATAGTCAAATATCAAATGTTGCTTACCATTTTATTTGTTTATGTGCACTCACGTGAATAAACATTTGAGAACACACAAACTCAACCCATTTAGATTTTCGATTATCATAATGTAGAAGAAAATGATTTAGGTTTGGAAAAAGGAAATTAATTTCATACCTGATCTGCGAATAGGAGATGCAGGAACCGAGCTGATAAGATATGATCACAGACCTAAAATTAAGAACAGTGGAAGTTTGTTGTTTTAAAATAGAACATGAAAAATAAGAAAACTAAATTTGAACCTGATGTAATATGTGAAATGATATGAAAAATTCAGAATCAAGGTGCTAGGTTTTGGAATAGGTAATTAATCTCATACATGAACTACGAAGTTGATGCCGGAGGGAATAGGAGATGCAATGCATAGTCGGAGTAAGCAAGACGAGAAGAGATAATCACAAACCTGAACTGCAAAGAACATGTGGGATGGAATAGGGGTTATGATCCACAGTCATAGGGGGTGATCCGATAATAAATGACCGCATACCTGATGTTTGAAGTAGATGCAGTATGAAAGAGGGATTGCAATGAATGGAGAAATCCAGAAATATCTATGTATAACTAATAGGGAAACAATTACATATAAAGAAAATGACAAAATACTGTAAAGAACAGAAGACAAGATAATGTTAAAACAGTGTTATGTTTTGAATGTTAAACAACAGAAGAAAAAATGGAATCCATCCTTCATCCTTCATAATCAGTTTCTTCTAAAAACATTAACACCTCAAAACATCTGGCTCCCAACAGAATGCCTGTGTTTATAAATCCAAACCCTGAAAAGAATAATATTAATGCCTGAATGATTTATATGGACCAAATTTAAAATAATCAAATGCACTAAGATCACATGAAACATGTTCATTTATGATTCCTTTCCCATGTGCCTTGGGTTTTCATATGTGAAACACTTATGGGAATGCTGCAAAAAAACATGAGAAACCAGTGTATGATATGAAGGTTGTGAGCTGAAGGCCTATTTATGTAAACAAATAATGGCTATATAAAAGGTGAAATCCAAAATAAAGATGCATGAAGAGAATTAACTAATTCAAACTAAAATAATTTATAAAATTCTACAATAATGTGAAGGTATGTGCAATTGGTGAAGTGATTATGTGCTGAACTGAGCATGTATGATTGTAGAAGTAATAAATTCAAAAGGGATCGATGAAGTGGCGTAGAATACCAGAATAATTTCTGAGTCTCTGCACATAAGTGTATAATCACTGGAAGAAGTTTGGAATCCACTGAAATTTGTGGTTGCCGCTGTAGAATGGGAGGAGGGGGATGATCTTGACGTGGAGAAGATAGAGGAGGTGGCAGAGAATCCAGAGGAACCGTGGGTTGCTGCATTGGTAGAGGGGGCCGATAGCTGAGGTGAGAAACCTAGGTTTACAGGAAGGAACTATGAGCAGTGGTATATGGAGGAGAATACTTGGTCGAAGATGAAGCTAAAATAAAAGGTGAGGGGAGGGAACACTTTCTAATTTTAAATCTGGGATATAGGAATAGCGGTTGGAGAAGATATTCAGAAACGGTAGGAAATGGCGACTGCTGGAGACAGGGAGTAGGCAGAGAAGAACCTTGGACATCTGAGTGTGCATTTCAACAGGATGGAGGTCTATGCTGCAACCGGTGCAGCGAAAAAGATGAACTGCGGGGACGTCAGTCTTTAAAAAAGCCTGGAGGTAGATGAAGATCACTTCGGGAGTCTGCGGGAACCTTAGTTCGCAAATATTTTTTCGACGACCGCGATCAGGAAATCCAGTAAACATCGAAACTGCAGAAGAAAATCGAAGGATGTGGTCGGAGCAGAAATGCGTGGAAGTTGGAGTTGAAACTGGGAGGCAGTGGTCAGAGATAGATGGCTGGTACAACGCGACTGCGTGGACGAGAGTGGAGGGCGGACGATGAATCAGTAGGTCATGTCGTGTGAGTTTTTTAGTGGGATCGATTGTGGGAGGCGGAGGGAAAAAGTATTTTCGGTGGGGAGGCGCGACGTGGAACTACAAACGATCAGCACGTATAAAAAAATGACGTGGAGTCTTATTGTTTCAACACGTGGAAGCTGGAATGCTTGGATTAGTAGGTATAGTAGATTCATGATGAGTATTATTTCATATAAATGTATCTAAAAACATAGAAAATCCTACCATGTGTGGTGCTTCCCCAACACTATCTCCCAGTTTCTACATACTTTGTACAAGTCAGTTCAATCTCCAACTAGTGTAGTCAACTCCAATGGTACTGGATGCATCTCTACCTCAAGTCCCAAAGCATGGATGAGGGTAGGTGTTATAAAGGAGTGTGTCATTATTTAATAAAAAAAGTATGAACCCAAGTAGAAAATAAGAGAAGGGTACATTGAACGATGTCTGGATCGCCCGAAGCTGGAAACACTAAAGCCTGAAATGGACCATGACCGTCTCCATAGACTTCATTCCCTACCATCGACCACCTCCATAGATGTTCTATTCTCTATGAGTATAGGAAGAATATTATGGTTTCCCTCTACATGACCGATATCCTCATTTATAATACTAAATGGGACCACACTACTATTTTTTCCTCGACTCGAACTGCCACAATAGAGGAACCAGAAGAAAAACACCTGGCACAAACTAACTGTTTAGAAAGGTCGAGCACTCTCACAACTGATGAGGTTGGCCTCCACAAGAAAAACATGCATCTAATCCCTTTCCATAAGTCTAAGAGCTTCCGCCCTTAGAGAAATGAGATGTTTAGTGTAACACCCCCGAGATTTTATGAGATATATTATTTTTAATTTCTTTGATGTCTTATATTATACACTACAACAAGATTAGATTGTACTATACGTAACACCGTATTAGCTTGCAGTATACACAACACTATTATTGGCTCGTGTTACACACAATTTCAAGTTCGTTTTGTGGAAATTATTTTAGGCAACATTAAGTACATAATTTGTTTAATGTATAAATGAAATAAGTTTTGATTATGTTATACACCACACCAAATGGAGCTTTCACTACACGCAGCCCTGAGTTGGATTTCATTACACACAATCAAGACCTTCTTCCATAGCGTGTGTAGTATGAAATACCAAGTTTCACTAAACGATATATTATTATAATATTATTATGAACTAGAAGTTATAAATAGTAATACCCACTTTTTGAAATTTTATAAATTTTATCTTTCAAAATGGACTTCATTTTTAGATACAGAATATTGAAAATAGCCTAGGGTAAATTTTTGGTATTTTTCTGAAAACTTTCAAATTTTGATGAATAGTGAAAACACTGGGTTACTATTTAAAAACAAAATTTTTGTTTAAATTTATTTTAGGTAAAAATTGATACATAATAACTATATAAGTTCAATGTAATTCATTTGAGTCATTTTATAATAATTTTAGATATATAAAAATTTTATTGAACTTTTCACCGCCTTTTACCCACCTCCTAGGAGAATTTGAAAATCTACATAAAACTTAATTTTACCACTTCTGTGAGTGGAATTTAGAAAATCCAAGAGACACAGTTAATATCAATGAGTAAAATGTGGTTCAATAAGATAAAAATATTTTTTGGTGAATAGTAACTTTTTAATTTTATTTACCACTGTTAAAAGTAAATAGGTTAGTTAAGGGTAAAAATGATATTATTATTAGCCTAAAACATGTCCTAATTCTATTGGAGAAGTGTAATTCTACCAAAAACAACCTTAGGAATAAAATATTACCCTTTAGGTCCACTTGGATTAGATTAGGGCACTTATTATTATTTTATTTAAAGAAGAGTTAAAATAGTTAAAATCAAAGTTTAATAACTAATTTTTTTAATATAGGCTTATACATAAGATCAATTCAACTATAAATATTCATTATAAATATAAAAATATTTCCTACATAATTTTATTTTATTTATAATTTTTATACATTATATAGTTTAATTTATTTATGACACAATGATTATGCAGTAATTACCTTATTAATGGAATATTAACATAATTGATGTTATAAATACCCAAATAAATGTAATTTGAGACTTTTTACGAATTAAACTAATTTTATAGGTTAATATTACATGTTATTATTTATTCAATTAACTTTTTTCGAACTAATCATGCTATTATTTTCACAAAAATCATTTACCAAATAGTGTCAAAATTGACATAAAATAGTTTTTAAAACAAATATTATATTATTAATTGTTATTATATTTCTAAAAATCTAAGGATCGGCCAAATGAATTAGATAAGTTTATATATATTAATAATTAATCACTTGGTGTTCGTTTGGCTTGTTATAATATGTTTATTAACCATATAGTGTTAGAAAACAAGAAGACACGGTAAAAGTTAAATTATTTAACTTAGAGTTAAATCTAAATGATAAGGTTAAAATAGTAACCTAAACTTGTCTAAAACCTATAGGTTGAGATTATTTAGACCCATCCTCACTTTAACTTCTAATTAAATCAATTTAAATCTATTATAAACCGAATATGACCTTATTATAAAATATTATTTTAATTTTTTCCAAAGGTGCCCCTCTCCTCCCTTATAAAAAGGGAACCACTTCCCTCTTCTCTTCACACCATTTTGAGCCTTGAAGCTCAGAAAACCCCTGCCCATTTACATTCTCATATTCCCTAGAAAAATTATAGAGGTTCTGGTTTCCTCAAAAGACCAGCCCTAGTTCCTTAAGAGGAGGATAAGAAGAGGTGCATCAAAGAAGAGGTAATGTCCTTTACTAATTCTTTCCAATTTATTTCTTCTTCTACTTCTTCTTCTTTATTTGTTTCATCATAAATTAATAACATAAGGATCACTAACATACTGATATGTTATTATAAATATGTAACAACCAAATTTCATCTTCTATCCATCCTACGGAAAATGAAATCACCGCGCGTGCGTACGTACGGAATACCGTCTCCACGTCGTGGTGTAATCTGTTTTCCACCACCACCTTACTTGGATGGGTATCATGGTGTAAATAAATAACTATATATGATAATTTTAAAGTTATATTGATTCTTAAATATTATACATAAACTTCAATACAATTCCACGATCATGGGAATGATATCATCACTCATGCGTACGTATGGACTACCGTCTCCACGAACGCGATGAGATTCATTTTCCATTATTAACCATTCAAGTATGATTATAAAGTATATATAATAAATAATCATGAATTATATTAAATAACAATGATACTGGATTTATGTAAATATATGTTTTATTTACTTAATTCCATTTAATTCAATAAGGAAATGAAAATAGCGTTCATGCGTGCGCACGACCTACCGTCTCCATGAACGGTGTATTTCATTCCATTTATCGATCTATCATATATATTTATATAATAAATATATATTATATATAAATAATTTTTTACATTATGGAATTAATTAAATCAGGATATAAGTAATAATATCAAGAACAACATGTCGAAACACGTACGATAAATGAAACAATTTTACCCAAAATGCTGCTTTAACATGGAATTTACAAAAGAACGGGTAATATAAAGTTCTAAGTGAACCATATATGATATCATAACAATGAATATGATTCTGTAATAATTCAATTACATTATTTAAATCATTATACAGGAGGTTCGGATAAGTACGAATCATATCAGACCTAAGGTAAGGGATAACTTTTCAAATCTCGTTTTTATCCGAGATTGTTTTTTCATAAGTATTTACTAGGGTTATTGTTATCATACATGTACATGTTTTATAAAAGTGTTTTTATGTATGTTTAAAGTCCTTTTTACCCATTTTTGACTTTTACCACATTTTATGAAAGGAATATTTCGTTTGTTTACCATACGAGGGACTTTTTGACTTTTCCGGCAAAAGTACGAGAAGAATGTTCTTTTTAACTTATATGTCGTGAATGGATTTTTACGGTTTCATAACGCCTCATTTTCACGAAGCTTACTCTATAATATTTAATGACTATTTTCAAAAAAAATCATTTTTTTTAAATTGCATGGCATTTTGAGAAAAGAAAATGATTTTGAAGAAGACAGGATATTTTCCTCAAGAATCCAGTTCAAGTGTTTTATCAAAACCATTTTCCATATAAGATGGAATTATTTCATATGTGTTTGTTTCAAGTATAATTTCTCTATGATTTACATGGTTTCACTTTTATTATGATGAAATTATATCTTTTATTTATGGGTTATGTTATAATGGGATGATGCTTATGAAACTCATTTTATACTTTGGGTAATGATGAATGATTTATGTTCATGTTGTGGTACAAGTAAGAATGATTTCATTATGAGATGGGTTGGACCTATACCTCCCTTAAATTCATTGGGTAAATATTTATATCTCATGAAATAGACATGGATAGAATGTTAAGTTAATCCGGTTCAGTGATACAGGACTGGAACGAGGAGTGAACTCGATTCAAAAAGGGACTTTGTCCACTAAGATGGTCTTGGCAGCAATGCCTTGGATACTATGGAAATTATAACACGTGATTAATAATTTTCCATAATTAAATGATTTATTCCCATTCTATTTTATCATGATTAATGTTTCATTATGATCTATGCCTTACGTACTACCATGTTTTATGTCATTGCTCATGATTTTGATATTTAAATATTATGTTCATGTTTTGTAGTTCAAATGTATATAGTTTGTTTTATTTTCTCCATGCTTACCCTTATTGAGAATTTGATCTCACCCTTTATATGTTTTCTTTTCCCCAGGATATAAAGAAAGGTTTTAGGTAAGAGAAAAAAGAAAGATCTTTATGGGAGATGTTGAAGATCTTTCACCAAGATTAGAAGATTATATTCCATGTTTCCAAAGACACTAAACTATTACGGTCCTTTGGTGTCTGTTTTTGTTAGTGTCAGATATTCCACAAAAGTAATGTAATGTCCATGTACGTTAGGTTTGGGGTCTCTACAGTTGGTATCAGAGGAATGGTTTAGTTAAACTTTGGAAACTAGGATGTGAAAACTATAGTGAGATCCCTAGAGATATTTCTAAGGTATGTCTAGGGATGTCCCTTAGGTTAAGTATATGTATAGGTTATAGTCCTAAAATTACGGTAATGATCTTAGAATTAAACCTAAGATGTTAGATATTGATGGTACTCCCCCTTTATTGTGTTGTTTTCCCTAACATTATTTTTGCCTCTCACACTATTCTTTTTGGGTTTTAGACGATGGCTGGAACCCAAAGGAACCGTGTTGATCAATGTAATGGACAATGCAATGATTTTTATCCTGAACAAACCAATGTTATGGTAGATGGAGTGCATAATCTTATTGCAATACTTACACAAGAAATGAATCATTCAAGACTTCCAAATGAGCAGAGAAGGGAAAAATATTCTATTGAGTCATTCATGAGGCAACGAACACCTTCTTTCAGTGGGTCTTCTGATCCACTTGTTTCTGAACAATGGATCAGTACCATTTAAAAGATATTTTCCATAATTCGCTATTCAGAACATGAAAAAGTCATTCTGGATATTTACTATTTAGAAGGTGATGCCGATCAATGGTGGAATTTAATTAAGAATACGAGGCCCTGAGATGAAATTGAATCCATGGAATGGGATGAGTTCAAGAACTTATTTTTCAATAAGTACTTCCCTTGTATTATTTGAAAAAAGATGGAAAAGGATTTCCTTGAGCTTAAGCAAAAGGATGATGATTTTTTTGGTATATACGATGAAAATTTTACAAGGCTTGCAAGGTATTCATCTGGATTTATCATCCAACCTGAAGGTAAAGTTGATCGATTCTTCAGTGGCTTAAAATAAAGTCTTCGAAGGGCATTACCTATAAGTGACTTCAGTAGCTATAAAGAAATTTTGAGTTATACTATCAAGGTAGAACATGAAGTTGGTGTTACATATCCATCTCATGGTTTTAACAAGAAACAAAATATGGAGTTCAAGGAGAAATCTCAGAACAATGGTGAAAATAAGATTAATGTTTCTTTATGCTCAAAGTGTAGAAAGAATCATGGTGGAGATTGTCTAAAAGGTACTAGAAAATGTTTCAAGTGTGGAAAAGAAGTTCATCGAGTATCTGAGTGCCAAAGTATTGGGAATGAGGTTTCTAATGATGTGAATAGAGAAAAGACTATAGAGAATGATCCACTAACACTTCAATGCTACAAGTGCAAGGAAATGGGGGATTATGCTAATCAATACCCTAATCCAAGGGTTAATGATGATCAATGTGAGAAACCTCTTAAGGAAAAGGATAAATGGAAGTAACATGAGATCACTATTTGTGATGTTGAGTATGACAATGATGTTTTGTAATGATTAAGTGTTTATGTAATGGGATTTCAAAATAGTATCATGGAATCTCATTTATGGTATCATGGAATTTTGGAATATCTATGTATTGGTTTTCAATAATTATATGGTACCGGTAACCATGAAAAGTGATTGAAATATTTTTGGAAAGAAGATGATATGTTCATAATGAAGAAATAAAGAGAAAATAAAATGAGCTCATGACTGATATCATGGTTTGAGTATATAGAAATTTTGGGATTTCGGTATGTGGAAAGAGTTAAATTTTGACAGCATTCAAGTTTTCACTAAGGTTCAATGGGTATAAATTTTTTAAGAGAATACATGATTAAGGTATTCACATGTTTGGAATGTGACCAACAAGATATATCGTATGATATATGGGGGATAAATGATGGTATTCACATGCTTGTTTGATGACATTTCTAGTAATTGTTCTCTTTATACTATAAGATTGGACAAAAGTATTTTAGATAAGACTAAAGATTGGAATGGATTATGTTGGACATAAGTTAGTATTTTTTAAGGATAGAACGTTTTTTCGATATTATTGATGCGATGTTATAATAATGTAGTTTTAGAAAAAGGATAACCTGCAGGACGGGCGACAACCCGTCGAATCGGACAAGGCTGTGGGAATTGAACCCACAATCGAAGTGCGACAAACCCTTATCACATATCACTGGCCTACAAGAAGTCCCTGGTTAGTAGGAACTAGTTTTATTTTATTAAGCAGTATTATGGATGAAGTATAAGTCCAATTTTGGAATCATATACGATTAACCTCACCATAGATGGACTTATGTATATTTGATAAATTTTTCTTACCTTTTGTTTGAGACATATGGAATGACCCATCATTCTATCACATGAACTGCTAACACTTCACGAATGACAAATTCAACTTCATTTATTTAAGAGATGATGTGGAAATTGTTCAAGGCACGAACAATGGTGAGATTATACCGAAAATAAAGTAAGTATTTATTCTAATTCAAATTCATCATCCTTAGGGAAATCATCTTGAAAACCAAAAAAGTTGTCCTAGTACTCTCATATCTGATGAATCAGATGGTACCTTATATCATTACAAATTTATGGCTTTGTGATTGTTGGATTTTTCATAGCCATTTTGTCTACCAGTCTCCATCAAAACATGATGGTTAGATTTCTCTTCTATATCCATATTTTCACCTATGTTCTACTATGTGGAAACCCAAGGATAAGTTAATTTGGGTAACCATTATGTTTCATACATTAGTTTTTAAAATTAAGTTTTAGTACTCCTTTTTACGATGTGGGTTTCTATGAATGAAACTTTCAAGTAGTAAATGATTTATAACCCGGATGAATTTCGAGGGAGAAATTCATTTTAAGGGGGGTAGAATGTAGCACCCCGAGATTTTATGAGATATATTATTTTTAATTTCTTTGGTGTATTCTATTATACACTACACCAAGATTATCTTGTACTATATGCAACACCATATTAGCTTGCAGTATACGCAACACTATTCTTGGCTTCTGTTACACACAATTTCAAGTTCATTTTGTGGAAATTATTTTACGCAACATTAAGTATATATTTTTTTGAATGTATAAATGAAATAAGTTTTGATTATGTTATACACAACACCAAACGGAGCTTTCACTACATGCAGCCCTAACTTGTCTTGCATTTCACGCAATCAAGACCTTCTTCGATAGTGTGTGTAGTACGCAATACCAAGTTTCACTAAACGAGATATTATTATAATATTATTATGAACTAGCCGTTATAAATAGTAATACCCACTTTTTGAAATTTTATATATTTTATCTGTCAAAATGGACTTCATTTTTGGTTTTAGAATACCGAAACTAGCCTAGGGTGATTTTTTGTTATTTTTCTGAAAACTTTTATTTTTTGATGAATAGTGAAAACACTGGGTTACTATTTAAAAACTGACTTTTTATTTAAATAATTATTTATTTTATTTATATTTATTTTAGGTCAAAATTGATACATAATACCTATATAAGTTCAATGTAATTCATTTGAGTCATTTTATAATAATTTTAGATATATAAAAATTTTATTGAACTTTTCACCGTCTTTTACCCACCTCCTAGGAGAATTTGAAAATCTATATAAAAATTAATTTTACCACTTCTGTGAGTGGAATTTTAAAAATCGGAGAGACACGGTTAATATTAGGGATTAAAATGTGGTTCAATAAGATAAAAATAATTTTTGGTGAATAGTAACTTTTTTACTTTTATTTACCACGGTTAAAAGTAAATAGGGTAATTAAGGGTAAAAATGATATTATTATTACCCTAACACAAGTATTAATTCTATTGGATAAGTTTAATTCGACCAAAAACAACCTTAGTAATAAAATATTACCCTTTAGGTCCACTTGGATTAGATTATGACACTTATTATTATTTTATTTAAAGAAGAGTTAAAATAGTTGAAATCAAATTTTAATAACTAAAACATTTTTAATACAGGGTTATACATAATATCAACTCGACTATAAATATTCATTAGAAATATAAAAATATTTCCTATATAATTTTATTTTATTTATAATTTTTAGACATTATATAATTTAATTTATTTATGACACAATGATGATGCAGCAATTACCTCTAAATGAAATATTAATATAATTGATGATATAAATAGCCAAATAAATGTAATTTGATACTTTTTATGAATTACACTAATTTTATAGGTTAATATGACATGTTAGTATTTCTTAAATTACCTTTTTTCAAACTAATCATGTAGTTATAATTTTTACAAAAATCAATTACCAAATAGTGTCAATATTGACATAAAATAGTTCTTTAAAAAATATTATATTATTAATTGTTATTATATTTATAGAAATCTAAGGTTCGGAAAAATGACTTAGATAAGGTTATAGATATTAATAATGAACCACTTGGGGTTAGTTTGGCTTGTTATAGTAAGTTTATTAATCATATAGTGTAAGAAAAAAAGAAGACACGGTAAAAGTTAAATTATTTAACATAGAGTTAAATCTAAATGATAAGGTTAAAATAGTAAACTAATCTTGTATAAAACCTATTGGTTGAGAGTATTTCGGTCCATCCTCACTTTAGCTTCGAATTAAATCAATTTTGAGCTATTATAAACCGACTATGACTTTATTATAAAGTAATATTTTAAGTTTTTCCAAAGGTGTCGCGCTCCTCCTTTATAAAAGGGCACCCCTTACCTCTTATCTTCACACCCTTTTGAGCCTTAAAGCTCAGAAAAACCCTGGAAATTTCCCTTATCATCTTCCATAGAAACATTATAGAGGTTCTTGTCTCCTCAAAAGACCAACCCTAGTGCCTTAAGAGGAGGATAAGAAGAGGTGCATCAAAGAAGATGTAATATCCTTTACCGATTCTTTCCAATTTATTTCTTCTTCTACTTATTCTTATTTAATTGTTTCATAATAAATTAATAAAATCAGTATCACTCATATACTGATATGTTATTATAAATATGGAACAACCAAATTTTATCTTCTATCTATCCTATGTAAAATGAAATCACCGCGCGTGCGTACATACGGAATATCGTCTCCACGTCGTGGTGTAATCTGTTTTCCACCACCACCTTGCTTGGATGGGTATAATAGTGTAAATAAATAACTATATATTATTATTGTAAAGTGATATTGATTCTGAAATATTATACATAAACTTCAGTATAATTCCACAATCATGGAAATGATATCATCGCTCGTGCGTACGTACGGACTACCGTCTTCATGAACATGATGAGATTTATTTTCTATGATTAACCATTGAAGTATGATTATAAAGTATATATAATAAATAATCATGAAATATATTACATAATAATGATACTGTATTAATATAAATATATTTTTCATTTACTTAATTCCATTTAATTCAATAAGGAAATGAAAACAACATTCATGCGTACGCAAGGCCTACCATCTCCATGAACGGTGTATTTCATTCCATTTATCGATCTATCATATATATTTATATACTGAATATATATTATATATAAATCATGTTTTACATTCTGGAATTAAGTAAACCAGGATATAAGTAATAATATCAAGAACAACATGTCGAAACACGTACGATAAATGAAACAATTTTACCCAAAATACTGCTTTAACATGGAATTAACAAAAGAACGGGTAATATAAAGTCATAAGTGAACCATATATGATATCATAACAATGAATATGATTCTGTAATAATTCAATGAAATTATTTAAATAATTATACAGGAGCTTCATATACGTATGAATCATATCAGATCTAAGGTAAGAGATAACTTTTCCAATCTCATTTTTATCCGAGATTTTTTATTCATAAGTATTTACTGGGGTTATTATTATCATAAATGTACATGTTTTCTAAAAGTGTTTTTATGTATGTTTAAAGTCCTTTTTACCTATTTTTGACATTTACCACATGTTATGAAAGGAATGTTTCTTTTTTTACCATACGAGGAACTTTTTGACTTTTCCGGCAAAAGTACGAGAAGAATATTATTTTTAACTTATACGGTGTGAACGGATTTTTACGGTTTCATAACAACTCATTTTCATGAAGATTACTATATAATATTTAATTAATATTTTCAATAAAATCCTTTTTTAAAATTTCATGGCATTTTGTGAAAAGAAAATGATTTTGGAAAAGAAAGGATATTTTTCTCAAGAATTCATTTCAAGTGTTTTATCAAAAAAATTTTCCATATAAGATGGAATTATTTCATATGTGTATGTTTCAAGTATAATTTCTCTATGATTTACATGGTTTCACTTTTCTTATGATGAAATGATATCTTGTTTTATGGATTATGTTATGATGAGATGATGTTTATGAAACCCATTTTATACTTTGGGTAATGATGAATGATTTATGTTCATGTTGTGTCACAAGTAAGAATGATTTCATTATGATATGGGTGGGACCTATATATCCATCCAATGCATTGGTTAAAGATTTATATCTCATGAGATAGACATGGCTGAAATGGTAAGTTAATCTGGTTTAGTGATACAGGACTGGAACGAGGAGTAAACTCGATTCAAAAAGGGACTTTGTCCACTAAGATGGTCTTGGCAGAAATTCCTTGGCTACTATGGAAATAATAACATGTGATTAATGGTTTTCCACAATTACATGTTTTATTCCCATTCTATTTTATCATGATTAATGTTTTTTTTATGATCTATTCCTTACGTACTACCATGTTTTATGTCATTGCTCAAGATTTTGATGTTTAAATATTATGTTCATGTTTTAAAGTTCAAATGTATATGGTTTGTTTTATTTTATCCATGCTTACCCTTACTGAGCATTTGAGCTCACCCTTTATATGTTTTCTTTTCTCGAGGATATAAAGAAAGGTTTTAGGTAAGAAAAAAAAGAAAGATCTTTATGGGAGATGTTGAAGATCTTTCACCAAGATTAGAAGATTATATTCTGAGTTTCCAAAGACACTAAACTATTATGGCCCTTTGGTGTCTATTTTTGTTATGTATCAGATATTTAGAAAAAATAATGTAATGTCCATGTACATCAATTTTGGGGTCTCTACAGCTAGTATCAGAGGAAATGTTTAGTTAACCATTAGAAACTAGGATACGAAAACTATAGTTAGATCCCTAGAGATATTTCTAAGGTATGTCTAGGGATGTCCCTAAGGTTAAGTATAAGTATAGGTTATAGTCCTAGAATTACAGTAACGATCCTAGAATTAAACCTAATATGTTATATATTGAAGGTAATCCCTCTTTATTGTGTTTTTTTCCCAAGAATGATTTTTTCCTCTCACACTATTCTTTTTGGGTTTTAGATGATTAATGGAACCCGAAGGAACCGTGTTGATCAATGTAATGGACAATGCAATGATTGTCCTCCTGAACAAACCAATGTTATGGTAGATGGAGTGAAAAAATTTATTTCTATACTTATAAAAGCTATGAATCATTCTGGACTTCCAAATGAGCAGATAAGGGAACAATATTCTATTGAGTTCTTTATGAGGCAACGACCACCTTCTTCCAGTGGGTCTTCTGATCCGCTTGTTGCTGAACAATGGATCAATACCAATGAAAAGTCATTTTCCATACTTTTCTATTCGGAACATGAAAAAGTCAGTCTGGCTATTTACTATTTAGAAGGTCAATCATATCAATGGTGGAATCTAATTAAGAATACGATACCCTAAGATGAAATTGAATCCATGGAATGAGATGAGTTCAAGAACTTATTTTTTAATAAGTACTTTCCTCGTATTCTTAGAACAAAGATGGAAAAGTATTTCCTTGAGCTTAAGAAAAAGGATGATGAATTTGTTAGTATATACGAAGCAAATTTTACAGGGCTTGCAAGGTATGCATCTGGCTTTACCATCCAACCAGAAAGTAAAGTTGATTGATTCTTCAATTGATTAAAACTAAGTCTTAGAAGGGAATTAGCTATAAGAGACTTCAGTAGCTATGAAGAAATTGTGCGTTGTGCTATCAAGGTAGAACTGGAAGTTGGTGTTACATATCCATCTCATGGTTTTGAAAAGAAATGAAAGATGGAGTTCAAGGAGAAATCTCAAAACAATGGTGAAAAGAAGATGAATGTTTCTTTATTCTCAAAGTGTGGAAAGAAGCATGGTGGATATTGTCTAAAAGGTACTAGAAAATGTTTCAAGTGTGGAAAAGAAGGTCATCGAGTAGCTGAGTGCTGAAGTAATGGGAAAAAGGTTTCTAATGACGTGAATAGAGAAAAGACTACAGAAAATGCTCCACCAACACTTCAATGCTACAAGTGCAAGGAAATGGGGAACTATGCTAATCAATGCCCTAATCCAAGGGTTAATGATGATCAATGTGAGCAACCTCTTAAGGCAAAGGATAAAGGGAAGTCACAAGTGATCACTATTTTTGATGTTGATTATGACAATGATGTTGTGTAATGATTAAGTGTTTATGTAATGGGATTTAAAAATAGTATCATGGAATCTCATTTATGGTATCGTGGAATTTTGGAATATCTATGTATTGGTATTCAATAATTATATGGTACCGGTAACCATGAAAAGTGATTGAAATATTTTTGGAAAGAAGATGATATGAGCATAATGAAGGGATAAAGAGAAAATAAAATGAGCTCATGACTGATATCATGGATGGAGTATATAGAAATTTTGGAATTTTGGTATGTGGAAAGAGTTAGCTTTTGACAACATTCATGTTTTCAGTAAGGTTCAATGGGTATTCATTTTTCAAGAGACTACATAATTAAGGTATTCACATGTTTGGAATGTGACCAACAAGATATATCGCATGATATATGGGGGATAAATGATGGTATTCAAATTCTTGTTTGATGACATTTCTAGTAATCATTCTCTTTATACTATAAGATTGGACATACGTATTTTAGATAATCCTAAAGATTGGAATGGATTATGTTGGAAATAAGTTAGTATTGTTTAAGGATATATATATTTTTTCGATATTGTTGATGGGATGTTATAATAATTTAGTTTTAGAAAAAGGACAACCTGAAGGATGGGTGACAATCCGTTGCGTCGGACAAGGCTGTGGGAATCGAAACCACAACCGAAGTGCGACATGCCTTTATCGCCTATCACTAGCCTACAAGAAGTCCCTTGTTAGTAGGAACTAGTTTTATTTTATTAAGCGGTATGATGGATGAAGTATAAGTCCATTCTTGGAATCATATACGATTAACCTCACCATAGATGGACTTATGTATATTTGAAAACTTTTGCTAACCTTTTGTTTGAGACATATGGAATGACCCATCATTCTATCACAAGATCTGCTAACACTTCACGAATGACAAATTCAACTTCATTTCTTTAATAGATGAAGTGTAAATTGTTCAAGGAATGAACAATTGTGATATTATACCAAAAATAAAGTAAGTATTTCTTCTAATTCAAATTCATCAACGTTAGAGAAATGTTCTTGAAAACAAAAATGTCATCCTAGTACTCTCATATCGGATGAATCAGATGGTACCTTAGATCATCACAAATTTATGGCTTTGTGACTATTGGATTTTTCATAGCCATGTTCTCTACCACTCTCCATCAGAACTTGACAGTTAGATTGCTCTTCTATATCCATATTTTCACCTATGTTCTCCTATATGGAAACCCATGGATAATTTAATTTGGGTAACCATTACGTTTCATACATTAGTTTTTAAAATTAAGTTTTAGTATTCCTTTTTACGATGTGGGTTTCTATGAATGAAACTTTCAAGTAGTAAACGATTTATTACCCTGACGAATTTCGAGGGCGAAATTCATTTTAAGGGGGGTAGAATGTAACACCCCGAGATTTTATGAGATATATTATTTTTAATTTCTTTGATGTATTCTATTATACACTACACCAAGATTAACTTGTACTATATGCAACACTGTATTAGCTTGCAGTATACGCAACACTATTCTTGGCTCGTGTTACACACAATTTCAAGTTTGTTTTGGGGAAATTATTTTACACAACATTAAGTATGGATTTTGTTTAATGTATAAATGAAATAAGTTTTGATTATGTTATACACAACACCAAACAGAGATTTCACTACACAAATCCCTGACGTGGCTTGCATTACACGCAATCAAGACCTTCTTCTATAGCGTGTGTAGTACGCAATACCAAGTTTCACTAAATGAGATATTATCATAATATTATTATAAACTAGCCGTTATAAATAGTAATACCCACTTTTTGAAATTTTATAAATTTTATATTTCAAAATGGACTTTATTTTTGGATTCGGAATATCGAAAATAGCCTAGGGTGAATTTTGGGTATTTTTATGAAAACTTTCAATTTTTGATGAATAGTGAAAACACTGGGTTACTATTTAAAAACAGACTTTTTATTTAAATAAGTATTTATTTTATTTAAATTTATTTTAGGTCAAAATTGATACATAATACCTATAAATGTTCAATGTAATTCATTTGAGTCATTTTATAATAATTTTAGATATATAAAAAATTTATCGAACTTTTCACCGTCTTTTACCCACCTCCTAGGAGAATTTGAAAATCTACATAAAACTTAATTTTACAGCTTCTGTGAGTGGCATTTTGAAAATCTGAGAGACACAGTTAATATCAAGGAGTAAAATGTGGTTCAATAAGATAAAAATAATTTTGGTTGAATAGTAACTTTTTAATTTTATTTACCACGGTTAAAAGTAAATAGGTTAATTAAGGGTAAAAATGATATTATTATTACCCTAACACATGTCTTAATTCTATTTTATAAGTTTAATTCGACCAAAAACAACCTTAGTAATAAAATATTACCCTTTAGGTCCACTTGGATTAGATTAGGACACTTATTATTATTTTATTTAAAGAAGAGTTAAAATAGTTAAAATCAAATTTTAATAACTAATACATTTTTAATATAGGGTTATACATAAGATAAATTCGACTATAAATATTTATTAGAAATATAAAAATATTTCCTACATAATTTTATTTTATTATTAATTTTTATACATTATATATATTAATTTATTTATGACACAATGATGATGTAGTAATTAACTTATTAATGAAATATTAACATAATTGATGTTATAAATACCCAAATAAATGTAATTTGAGACTTTTTATGAATTCAACTAATATTCTAGGTTAATATGACATGTTAGTATTTATTCAATTAACATTTTTCTAACTAATCATTTTGTTATTATTTTCACAAAAATCAATTACCAAATCGTGTCAAAATTGACATAAAATAGTTTTTAAAACAAATATTATATTATTAATTGTTATTATATTTATAAAAATATAAGGTTTGGCCAAATGACTTATATAAAGTTATATATATTAATAATGAACCACTTGGGGTTCTTTTGGCTTTTTATAATAAGTTTATTAACCATATAGTGTAAGAAAACAAGAAGGCACGGTAAAAGTTAAATTATTTAACTTAGAGTTAAATCTAAATGATAAGGTTAAAATAGTAACCTAAACTTGTCTAAAACCTATTGGTTTAGAGGATTGAGACCCATCCTTACTTTAGCTTCGAATTAAATCAATTTAGAGCTATTATAAACCGAATATGACTTTATTATAAAATAATATTTTAAGTTTTTCCAAAGGTGCCCCTCTCCTCCCTTATAAAAGGGAACCCCTTCCCTCTTCTCATAACACCCTTTTGAGCATTTAAGATCAGCCCAACCCTACCCATTTACCTTCTAATATTCCATATAAACATTATAGAGGTTATGGTCTCTTCAAAAGACCAACCCTAGATCCTTAAGAGGAGGATAAGAAGAGGCACATCAAAGAAGAGGTAATATCCTTTATCGATTCATTCCAATTTATTTCTTCTTATACATATTCTTATTTATTTGTTTAATAATAAATTAATAATATCAGTATCAATCATATAATTATATGTTATTATAAATATGTAACAACCCAATTTCATCTTATATCCATCCTACGGAAAATGAAATCACCGTGTGTGCGTAAGTACGGAATACCGTCTCCACACCGTGGTGTAATCTGTTCTCCACCACCACCTTACTTGGATGGGTTTAATGGTGTAAATAAATAACTATATAGGATTATTTTAAAGTGATATTTATTCTAAAATATTATACATAAACTTCAATAAAATTCCATGGTCATGGAAATGATATCATCGCTCGTGCGTACGTACAGACTACCGTCTCCAGGAACGCGATGAGATTCATTTTCCATGATTAAACATTCAAGTATGATTATAAAGTATATATAATAAGTAATCATGAAAGATATTACATAATAATGATACTGGATTTATTTAAATATATGTTTCATTTACTTAATTCCATTTAATTCAATAAGGAAACGAAAACAACATTCATGCGTATGCACGACCTACCGTCTCCATGAATGGTGTATTTCATTCCATTTATAGATCTATCATATATATTTATATACTGAATATATATTATATATAAATCATGTTGTACATTCTGGAATTATGTAAATCAGGATATAAGTAATAATATCAAGAACAAAATGTCGAAACACGTACGATAAATGAAACAATTTTACCCAAAACGCTGCTTTAACATGGAATTTACAAAATAACGGGTAATATAATGTCATAAGTGAACCATATATGATATCATAACAATGAATATGATTATGTAATAAGTCAATGACATTATTTAAATCATTATACAGGTGTTTCAGATACGTACGAAGCATATCGGACCTAAGGTAAGGGATAACTTTTCCAATCTCGTTTTTATCCGAGATTGTTTATTCATAAGTATTTACTGGGGTTATTGTTATCATCCATGTCCATGGTTTCTAAAAGTGTTTTTATTTATTTTTAAAGTCCTTTTTACCCATTTTTGACTTTTACCACATGTTATGAAAGGAATATTTATTTTGTTTACCATTTGAGTAACTTTTTTACTTTTTCGGAAAAAGTACGAGAAGAATGTTATTTTTAACTTATACGGCGTGAACGGATTTTTACGGTTTCAAAAAGCCTCATTTTCATGAATCTTACTCTACAAAATTTAATGACTATTTTCCACAAAATCATTTTTTTAAATTGCATGGCATTTTGTGAAAGGAAAATGATTTTAAAGAAGAAATGATATTTTCCTCATGAATTCATTTCAAGTGTTTTATCAAAACAATTTTCCATATAAGATGGAATTATTTCATATGTGTATGTTTCAAGTATAATTTCTCTATGATTTACATGGTTTCAATTTTCTTATGATGAAATGTTATTTTTTTTATGGATTATGTTATGATGGGATGAGGTTTATGAAACCCATTTTATACTTTGGGTAATGATGAATGATTTATGTTCATGTTGTGGCACAAGTAAGAATGATTTCATTTTGAGATGGGTGGTACCTATATCTCCCTCCAATTCATTGGGTAAAGATCTATATCTCATGAGATAGACATGGCTGGAACTGTAAGTTAATCCGGTTCAGTGATACAGGACTGGAATGAGAAGTGATCTCGATTCAGAAAGGGACTTTGTCCACTAAGATGGTTTTGGAAGAAATGCCTTGGCTACTATGGAAATCATAACATGTGCTTAATGGTTTTCCACAATTACATGTTTTATTCCCATTATATTTTATCATGACTAATGTTTCTTTATGATCTATGCCTTATGTACTACCATGTTTTATTTCATTTCTCAAGACTTTGATGTTTAAATATTATGTTCATGTTTTGAAGTTCAAATGTATATGGTTTGTTTTATTTTCTCTATGCTTACCCTTACTGAGAATTTGAGCTCACCCTTTATATTTTTATTTTCCCCAGGATATAAAGAAAGGTTTTAGGTAAGAAAAAAAGAAGATATTTGTGGGAGATGTTGAAGATCTTTCACCAAGATTAGAAGATTATATTCTGAGTTTCAAAGGAACTAAACTATTACGGTCCTTTGGTGTCTGTTTTAGTTATGTATCCCACAAAAGTAATTTAATGTCCATGTATGTCAGGTTTTGGGTCTCTATATTTAGGGAAAGTACCAAACACCAGCTAATTGAAAACTATTATATCCTAATAACTGGGAATCTTGGACCAGATGTCTACTTTGTGAGGAATCCTGAAGACTCCCCTCTCATGATGATCCAGTTCTAGACAACATCCTCCCTATAACCTATTCTCTCACCAAAACCTCAATATAAGTTTTTAGCATAAATGAGGTGAACTGGAACTAGATATATGGATTCAAAGCCTCTTCAAAATGAATTTCCTTACCCTCCTCATCTAAAAACAGTTTTGACGCATATCACATAAGGGTTCTGAAATAGATCCTAAACTCTCATACACTATGGCTCCTATACTGTAGGGTAAGTAGCTTTTGGTTACTGGATGCCTTCACAGTCGAATAATGAAACTATACTCTGAAATAGTCCTAGAACTTCTCCCATGAGACTAATAACTCCTCACAATCCCATAAGAACAAGAAACAACATTTCCTTTCTGCTCCACACAACATCTTCACAAACAAAAAAATCTAGTGCTCCTACCATGCATAGATCAGACTAAACTAAGATTCCATGAATTCATCTAAAATAGAGCCCTCATACTTCTATATACTCTTCCACATAAAATAATATAGTATCCTCCTCCTCTAAGGGTTGTCATCATAAACCTCTACTCCATAGCGATCTGTTGACACATACTTCTGAACATATTTTGAGAAAACCTAACGAGGATGTCAACATATATCCATTGTTAAAAAGTCAAATAGTTAGAGCTCATAATCATGGAATATAGAATATTTAAAAATAATTAATTAATTACATTATTATATTGTTTAATGTTTTAACTTATCCTAAGTTCTACCCATGTCAAACATAGACAAATAGAAGAATGATGCATGATCCTTTCCTAGGTATCCACCCCACTAAAAGTATCACTTCATTTAGTAGTCTCTAAAAACATAATGGTTTGTGCATTTGATCACATGGGGCTCTAAATACCCATGTCTCAGCCGGTCTCCCATGTTTACATCTCTTACTAAACTTAGTCGACACTTTCACCCTACCAACCTATGAAACCTAAATTGTTTCTAACTTTTACATCCTCTCCCTAAAACCTGAACCATTGATTCCACTTTATCATGAACCCTACCCCCAAAGATATTGTAATGAGGTGAGAGAGATGGTGACTTCTAGAGTCCCCCTCCAGTAGGCCCCGAGTTGGAAACTAGCACTGAGGGTATAGTAAACATGCATATGGGAGGAATTAACCTATAAGATAAAGATAAAAAAGAGAGAGATAAGAGGGTAAAACAACCAACACCTACTCATAAATAAATATAAAATAAATCCCAAGTGAAAAAATGAAATTTAATACAATAATAAAATAATTTGAAGGATAACTGAAATTACCAAAAAGGTATAGATGACAGTGACCGTGAATCCCAAACAAATCTTATTTAACCCTAAGCTTATAATATCTATCCCAATCACCAACCTAGTCCAGTTGACCTAAAAAATTGTTAATATATACTTATGGTGATCATAACAGTATACTTAGTAGGATCCTCTTTGGATCCTATTGTAAAAAAGATAAAGAAAGCATGCTAAAGAATAGCGAAAAATAGTGAAATTAACTCATAACCTAAAAAGGTATACTTAATTCCCAACCTCTCCATGGATATATCTCACAAATTAATGCATACAAGATAGCATATAATATAATAATATAACATCCAGGGTACCCAACTCCTGATTCCCCACTGGTTTTCCACTCTTACCTAATATCGGACGTCCTGATCCATCTCTCTCCAAAATCAATCTAGCCCAAAGACACCAAGGAAAGGCATAATAACATTCACCTCGTACATCACATAACCAAAAAATCCCATATAAAATACCCACATATAGTAACCATGTAGTTTTCATAAGCCACCATAACCTGTATGATGTATATAAAATATTAGTTATTATACCTCAAGCTGTTAAAACACATACATTGAGTTAGTACCTCAAGGCATCATATCCTATTTGCACCATATCTATAATAATAATTTGAATACTATATATGGTAATAAATGTGTGTGAAATAACCAAAATCCATCACATCCCTATACACACATATATGGGAAACTAACCACCATTCATACCATCATAGGTAACAACCAAGAGAAGTGTGCAGAGCCATTAGGGGTAGTTATCCATCCATTGTCCCACCGAGATACTGGAGAAAACACACCCTAGAGTCCACTGGGTGTTTGTTTCCCTAACCAACATGGGTGGGTTAGTGTATGAAATCACATAATATACATGATATAATATAGCTCACAACCACACTATGGGAATCAGATATTCTTAGACTCCACTGTAGATAACATCACTCAGACTCCCAACCTACACTATTAAGACCAGATATCCTATAAGTACATAATAATATACAAGATATACACTAAATTAATTCTTTATTTTATCATTCTCCATGCACTAATTAATTCATTATCTATTAATTAACTATTAAAATTATTTCCCATTACATTACATTGCATTAAATTAATCATCAGAGTAATGTCTATGCCCTCCAAGCATAATCCAAACCAAGTCCATGGTTTATTAAGATTTACTTATTTTAATCATTTACATTCCATCATGAACCAACCCCATGGGTTAAATATTTATTAATTATGAGCATCGTTCCATATCTAGGTACTCTAGGAAAACCATCATAAGCTACCACCTAGAAGAAAAATGTAACCAAGAACCTCAAAATACCTCAAGTAGTGGGGAAAGGAATGCACATAAACAAGTAACTCCACAATCAACCCCTAAACAAATTAATAAGAGGGCATACCATCTCTGAGAATCACAAAAATGGGTTAGTCTAGCTTTAACCTATCCCATCACCTATAGTTCCACCGCGAAACCCAAATGAATATACCGATGTATCTTTCCATAACATGAAAGTGCCCAGTTAGTATATCTATATCATTGATAGGGGTAGGGAGTGAATGAGTTAAACTCTTTTTCTTTTATTCTTCTTTTCAACTGAAACAACCTTCACCTCCTTTTAAATAGTTCAATTCCCTAAAGAAAATAAATCCAACACACATCCCTAGGAACAAAAAAATTTACAAGGTTCACTATTCAATAAGAATATCTACGTCCTTGGTATGGTTTGGAAATGATTCAATACCATAAAATCCAATAGAAAAAAATCATTGGATTAAAATGAGTAGGATATACCATTTTAATCATGTAGAACTTTGCAAACAATCCATAAGTGCGTGTGCACCATTTTAGAAGAAATTGATAAAATCAAATATTTTTGTAGCAACTCATTTTATCTATGATTAAATTCAATTCAAAAAATGTGTTCAATTGAAAAAAATTATTCAATCTATTACCCATAAGAAAGGTAGGAACATCCTGGACTTTATTGCAAAAAACTTAGTCTAATTTTCTTAGGTCTGATTTTCCAAATCCAATTCCTTCGAGTAAAATTCTACCAGTATGATTTTCTTTCAAATAAAATAGTAATGAATCAAATCCACTACAATTCATGAGTACGATAAACTAAGTACGATACTTCCTTAGTATGAGAAACCCAATATGGAAATTCTAAATCCAATTAATTTAGTTTGATATGATGATCAACCGAATACAATTAAAAAGTTGAATACGATGACCAGATGGGTATGATAAATAATAAATACAATGATCAGACAAATCCAACCTTATAGCATTGTCTCTACTTATATGTATTATTCCCATAGAAACGTCTTCAACACAGATCAAAACAATATCTTTTTCTCTCACTGAAAACTCCAAGCTTCTCTCTCTACTTCGGTGAACAATGCTCCATCATCAGAAAGGTACCACATACCTGGGAAGATCAGTCAGAGGAAAGCCTTTGAATATTTATTAATAAAGAAAAAGCATCAAGAAAGTACAATAATTCAGAGAAAATAACTATAGATTGTAGAAATCTTACCCATAATCACATCCATTGTAAATTTATTCCTCCTCTATAGCTGATTCCCACTTTGAGCTTTCATAATGCTTAGGAACTTTGGTGTATTTCTTTCGCAGATTCAACTTATCCAATGATAAAAGCTCCTTTGAGGACTGCATAACCCTACTTTCCTTGGCAACAGAATATCTAGTAGACACCGAACTTGGAAGAGAAGAGTATTCCTTCCTCATCCTTTCTTGTGGTGGGATAGTTATAGCAGCCTCACTCCCGGGAACCTTCATCCTCCCATCCGGAACGACATCGCTGTAGGAAGGTCGGACAAAACCACTATTATTTTACTTGTCACCATCTGAGATGTCTCCCCACTTTATAGAGATGTGCACCTCTTGGTAACCCTTATTCAAGACCTGATCCTACTGAACTTGACTATTGGAGTCAACTATGGAAATACATTGTGGCTGCTCCACAATATTCTGCATTCCACCCTCTCCAATTTCATCCACATAGAAGTCTTGTTGCAGTTATCATTCTCCTCTATATGAGAGGTCTCTGCATTATCCTGTTCAAGAAAATGGTTACTAGTGGAGACTGTGATAAGCATTACATCAGCAACATCCGCCCACCCTTGTATTTTTTCAGCACATGCGTCCAATGCCTCCAATTCAGAGACAATTGAGTCCACATGCTGTTCAGTCTGCACGTACATCTGAAAATCCCTATGCATTGTGTTTACTGGACTGATATCTGTAGCTCAAACCATAGCATCCTGAGGTTTCTCATCATCCTCTGTCCGACCAGTGGAGATTACCTGCTCTTGAACACCATTAGCAACCGATTCCACAGGACATGAAATGGATCAGGCTATCTCTACATCTATTATCGAGTGATCAAGCCCACTCCCTATGGATTCCATCACACCACCTTCATCTCCATTATCATGACTAACTAAAAAAGATTGTATATCATCATAAAATGTGTTTATCAAATAGACTTGATTCAATCTTAAGAAATATGGACCCCCTGCATCCTCTACTCTATTCATGCCCAAATAAGATCCAAACATACCCTTACTCCCATCACCATTGTCCAGACATAACTCCCCAGCACCTACAACAACTGACACCGCCTGAACATTGCCGATCATCTACTCCTATACCACTGCCCACACATTCCCCTGAGAAAAAATTCGAACATCTTCATGCTAAGACATTACCGCACCTCCCTGCACATTACACTTGACCGCAAGATCCTCCCTTAATATTCTAAACACCTTTGACACCCACGGATTCAGTTCATGACCAATGGCCTGCTTCTCATTTTTAGATCCGGATACAGTCCCAACAACCACTTGACACACCGCTAAAATGTTGATAGACCACTCCTTCTCCACCGACCGCAACATCTGTTGTTTCCCACCCTTGTCCTCTCTACCCGAACCCAAATTATTTAATTCATACTCTCTACCGACTTCATATTCCAGACCACTATCTCCTAGTTGGACTACTTGGTGAGCAAGACCCCTTCCCACCATTCTTGCAGCACCCCATTGACAAATAGTGGAAGAATTCCCCAACTGCCTACAAGAAGAACAGTAATCCTTCCAACTCTAGTAGATCACACCCTGTTTATACCTATAATACTCACCAATTGTTATCCATACATATTCAAAGGGGGTTCTAGACACGTCTATCTCAATGCACACCTGCGGATTAACAGGATGAAAAACTACCTCT
Organism: Viscum album; assembly: GCA_963277665.1. NCBI lineage: Eukaryota > Viridiplantae > Streptophyta > Magnoliopsida > Santalales > Viscaceae > Viscum > Viscum album. The sequence goes on along the minus strand of OY728136.1, from coordinate 1,615,181,634 downwards.
GTGCGACTATCTGAGGAAAGTTACTTACCAAGAAGGTTGCCAAGAATTTTCAAAACAGAAGGATTCTGGAACGGTAATGGAATATTGGGGAGCCTGACCCAAATCACAGCACAAGGAAGATCACACCTCATATGAAATTCAAATGACCATCAAAATAGAAAGAACCTGAAACCATCGCAACACCCTGGGGCCCTCGACTAGGCACTGATCAGATCCTCCTCCGATGAAAATCGGATCATGATATGATTGTTGTCCAGCAATCCCACTGTCACCCTTTCTCAGAGTTCACAGATACCTCTGTGCTCTTGGATCTCACCTTGGTTGCGCGGGTCAAGCAGCGAAGAACTTCAATGGACTCTTTTGACAGATTCAAAATATGAATTTATCTTGAGACATCGAAGAAATTATGACTTCGTTAATGCTTATTGAAGCTTCTTGATTCTTCTTCAAACTTCATTTCATTATTTAGAATTTCATTTGAATCATCATTACAATTTCAATAGATGAGTCTGATTTTCCCAATCCGATTTCTTCAATAAAAATCTCTATATTAATTGAAAAAAATGTATGATGAAATTGATACCATTCAAATTTATTGAATATGATTCTCATAACTGATTTGAATTAAAATATTTCATTTTAATATACAACTCCCCCTTGAAAATTCACTGAAAAATCTCATTCCTTTTTTTCTTTTACCCACTTGAGATTCAAAACATCAACTTATCCTCTTCTCTTGACCCAAATGGAAACCTACAAAGTAATTCCACCCTTTTGAAATTTTTGAATACATTATTGCTCTCATTTTATCCTTCTCTTCTCTTGACCCACTTAAACAAAACTACTTCTTATCTTCTTCTCTTGACCCACTTGGAAAAGAAAATTTGAGATTAAATAAGTGTTTACATGTCTCTTATTTTAGAAAAGAGTACAATATTTCTAAGTACAATTGGCCTGGATATGATCTTCTTGGGTATGAAAAGTTTTTAGCCGGTCGGATGGATTAGTCGTATGCTATAGTGTCTACAGTATATCAGCACCACCTCTTCAATCGGCACTGCCTTTTCAATCAGCACCACCTTTCCAATCGGTACCACCTTTCCAATCAGAGCCACCTTTATAATAATTACCACCTTTTAAATCAGAACAACCTCTTCAATCGACACTAAATTTCCTAATCAGCACTATCTCTTACAACACATTTCTTCCATAAATCTCCCATCATATGTTCTCAATTCAAATCATGATTTTTAGGAAATACAAATCAGCAAAACATCATTAAATTTAATTCATCATAGTTATAGAGACTCCGGTTCTTCATAAAAAACACTTATTTCTAATTTTATTCAATGTAAATCTAATGAAAATTAATTCCTCATTACTATCTTCTCCCATTTAAAACCCAAGGAAAGTCTGATCAAAACCTTTTTTTCCAAAACAACTTCTTCTCATTATGATGTACTTTTATAGAGAGTATGATTATATTTAAAATACGAGTCCAATTATTTTGAAAACATGGATCTGATTATTTTTTAAAATGTGGATCCAATTCTTTTGAAAACAATCATCAGTACATTTTTTCTATAAAAAGTGTGGTGATTTCAAAAAAGAGTTCATAAAACTAAAAGAGAACACTTGAATACAAAATACCTTCATCGTCAGCTTGGTCCTAACAATATCCCCCTTTGGATTTTGTTTTCAACAAAGTTTCATAAATCACTAAAATTTTTATCCCCATTAAATGGATAAAATATCAATAATTCTAATCCTATGTGAGATTAATCATTGTAGAAAAAAATAATCATTGATAGAAAAAACCATGTTGTCCAAAATTATTGATTATGAAAACATCTTCATCTTTCTTCCTCATTCATTCTTCAGCCTTCTTGGAATACAAAAAAAAATTATTTCCGACAACCACTCTAATAAAAATTTAGAATAGTTCACTCACAAAACAATGCTGAATTCATAGCTTACCAACAACTTTATCATTTATACTATAGATTTACAAAACAATAAAATTATCCCCATTGAAAAAACAATCCAAAGGTAAGATGAGAGAGGGGAAAATAACACATAAATCAAACTTGATCAGATAGAGGTTGGACACCCATTTTTCAAACTCAATTTTGAGAATGATTCCTTTGGTAAAAGTTTTGGTAAAAGTTTTGTGAAAATGCCACGAAATTCTGAATTTATTTCTAAGTACACACTGTGTACTTTATAAGTACACGCCGTGTACTTATTTTCCATAGGAGGTCGTGTGCTAGCCGTGTAGTAGCCACACACACGTCCGTGTGGGAGTGACTTGGAGGCCACTTAAAGCGGATTATAGAAATGGTAAGTACACATCGTGTACTTCAAAAGTACACACTGTGTACTTTTGTTTCCATTAAATGCACCGGGGTCGCATCTAAATGCAATAACTCTCTTCTTTTAGGTCCCATTCGACCGGGAGCTCCATACGACCGTAGATCTTCGACGAACCCCCGAGCGTGCATTCATCTTCCAAATTGAACACTGTCTATTGTGTTAGAATCACATCAGTGAGTTCTCTTTTCTCCTAGAGCACCATCTTCTGATTTCTCCTCTCTCGTGAGATATCGTGGGTTGAAAGTTTTAGGTGTTTTTGTAGATCTTCGAAGTTATAAGGGGATTGAAGATCCAAGGTTCAAATATATCAATATTATAACACCAAGGTAGGTGGTTTGTGCCTTTCCATTCAAATTATTTGAGTATTATTTGAAAATTATACCAATACCCTTGAACGGGGTATTGCGTTTTTACTCTTTTACCCCTTTTGATTTCATGCATTATCGCAAGTTTGTGTAGAGGTTATTTGGATATGAAAAGGATTGATTGATATACTTTGGTTGTATTTCCCATGCCTGTTCTGTTTACAACCATTAAGTCCTGTTTATCCAGTTTGACACTGTTTTCCATGCCTATTGCTGAAGGATAAAGAGTTTGTATTCTGATATACTTAACTTGCTATAGACTGTTTAGATAAGTAGTTCTATAGGGTTACTTTGGCCTTATTGTATTGCTATGCTCTTTTACCTACACAGGGCCGTGAGAACCTGGTGTAGTAGACTATAAGGGGAATTGACCGAGTGGGCTTCCTCAGAGAGTCATTAAGCACTTTAGACTAGAAGGGGAATTGACTGAGTGAGCTTCCTCAGAGAGTCTTTGAATTATTTTTGAACTGATTTAGACTATAAGGGAAATTGATGGTGAGTACTTCCTCAAATATTCTATGAACAACCTGGGCTATAAGGGGAATTGACTTAATGAACTTCCTCAGAGAGTCCTTGACCTTGGGGATATAAGGGGAATTGACTATGATTACTTTCTCAGAGAGTTCCTGACTACCTTAGAATATAAGGGGAATTGACTGTGAGTGCTTCCTCAGAGAGTCTTATATACCAAACCACAAGGGTTAGGCTGAGTATACCGCCCAGAGGGTGGCTTGAACTTGTTAAGTAGGAACAGCGGGGATGACCGTGTGTACTTCGTAGAGGGTTACCTGTTTGTGCTTAACTGTTTGATTAGCTATTGCTTGATATTGAAACTGTGGATTGTTTACTCCTAAGTACTTTCCTGTTTTCTGTTTTCTGTACTTTTTCCTATCATATATTCACTGAATGTTAGGCACAAATCTTCGAGTGGTTTCCTACTGGGATTTAGTTTCACACCCTGTTTGGGTCATGCTTTTGGGCCCAAACAGAATATATTGCTGTAGGTATAGATAAGGGTAATCTCCCTTCTACTTCAGGTACTTGACTTGCTGTGGAGATGGAGAGCATGAGACCAAGCTTAGGATTGTGATGCTGAGGATCTGTTTATATTTTTCTTTTGTACTTTGGTTTAGCACTGTTTGTATTTCCAGCATTGTGACTTGTTTGGATACTTTCCTAGACATAAGGATCATGAATCATTAGATATATATATATATATATATATATATATATGTGCTCAAGTTGTTTATTATTCCAGTCTTCCGCTGTTTACTATTTTTGAATATTTACTGCTTCTACTTTTTCTTTTGTTTTTCTTCTATAGTGTACTCTGACAATGGGGGAATAGTTTCCCCACTATCACAACCAAGGCCCTTGCTGCTAGTCGACAGCCTCTGGCATTTGGGGAAATGCACTTGAGGCCATGTTACCAACTGGGTATGGGGTGCCTCTGGGTGTCTTCCGGAACTGGGATGTTACAAAGTACTCCAGCCTCTGAGATAATATGACCTAGGAAGTGAGAGATATAGTTTCCTTGGAGCATCCGAAGAACATCTTTGTGGTGCGGAGTTTTCTAGGGCTGACTGGATACTACAAAAATTTCATACAAAACTTCCCACACTTAGTAGCACCGCTGACGAGTCTGACTAAGAAGGGTGCAATGTTCTTATGGTCATATTCTTGCGAGTTAGCCTTTTAGGAGCTGAAAGGGAGGATGACTTCAGCACCGATACTAGTCATTCTAGATCTAGTAAAGAGCTATACTATTTACTGTGATGCGTATGGTATCAGGCTGGGAGCTGTGCTTATGCAGGGAGATGGAGTCATTGCATACGGGTCTCAGCTGTTGAGGTCACCTGAGAGGAATTACCCGATGCATGATTTGGAGTTTGCATCTATTGTTCATTCCCTATACTGTTGGAGGCATTATTTTCTAGGAGAACATTTTGTGGTTTTCACTGACCACAAGAGTCTCAAGTACATCTTCACTCAGCGTGATCTGAATTTAAGATAGTGAAGGTGGGTTGAGTACATTCAGTTATTCAATTTCGAGCTTGCCTATATGTCTAGGAAGGGCAACACAGCGGCTGATGCATTGAGCAGGAAGACTCAGATTAAAGCAGTTCATGAGGCTAATAGTGAGGGGCAACTTATGGCTCTGTTATCTAAGATGCACTTAGAGGTGCACGACAGACAGGGGTAGACCTTTCTATCATCTATAGCTATTACCTGTACTCTTCTTGATCAAGTTCGAATGAGGCAACTATCAGATTCTGAAGTCCTAGTCCGAAGGGAGAATGTGTTAGGAGAGGACCCTATTCCTGGATGGACAATAGAAGAGGATGATATCTTGCATTTCTAGGGGCGCGTATGGGTGCCAGAAGACATATGTGAGGAGCTGATGTGGGAATTTTATTCCTCAGTTTGGGTAGTTCACCAAGGCGTCACCAAGATATATCGTGATCTACACCATCAGTATTGGTGGACAGGTACGAAGAAGGATGTTGCTGGTTTCGTCATGAGGTGTTCCACTTGTCACCAGGTGAAGGCAGAGAATCAGCGACTAGCAGGTCTTTTGCTGCAGTTACCCATTCCCGAGTGAAAGTGGAATGATGTCGTGATGGATTTCGTGACCGGTTTGCTGAGGTCTCTTTGAGGGAATGATTCAGTATGGGTTGTCATTTACAGACTCATGAAGGTTGCTCAGTTCTTGATGATCAAGGAGACCTTCAGTGTTGATGATATGGGTCAGCTGTACATCTGAGAGATTTTACATCTACATGGAGTTCCACACTCCATTGTTTCAGAAAGGGATGCTCGTTTTACTTCTTGGGTCTGGCAGGGGCTTCAGAAGGCATTGGGTACAGAAGTACTTTTGAGTATAGCTTACCAATCCCAGACAGATGGCCAGTCTGAGCATACAATTCAGGTGCTTGAGGACATGCTCCGGGCATGAATTCTAGATTTTGGAGGTTCATGGGAAAAGCATATGCCTCTTGTGGAGTTTTCCTACAACAATAGTTTTCAAGAAACTATTCAGACGGAACCTTATGAGGCTTTGTATGGTAGGCCATGCCAATCACCCTTGTGTTGGCTGGAGGCAGGAGAGGCGGCTTTATTGGGACCTCATCTTGTCCTGGAGAGCATAGAGAAGATAGAGTTGATTTGAAAGAGGATGGCTACTACAAAGTCTTGATAGAAGTCTTATGCTGATCAATGGAGACGACCTCTAGAGTTTGATCTTGGGGATCAGGTTTTCCTGCATGTCTCTCCGAGGTTGAGACATTGGAGGATTCAGAGATAGGGTAACCTTTCACCTAGGTACGTTGGGCCGTTTGAGGTTTTAGAAGGAGTTGGGTTGGTTTCCTATCGGTTGCAGTTACCTCAAAGGTACTAGGCTATGCACGATGGTTTTCACGTTTCTCAGCTCTGACATTACATTTCACATCTGTCTCATGTCTTTCTACCTGATTAGGCTGAGCTTGAAGTAGAAGCTTCGTTTGGGGAGCATACTATTCGGATTATTGATCACAGTACAAAGGTTCTTCATGGCCGGTATTTTCCTCTGGTACGAGTAATATGGTAGCACGGGCGAGTACAAGACGAGACTTGGGAGAGGGAGGCCGATGTGCGTGCACAGTGGCCGGAACTGTTCGGGGTTTCTTCTTCTACGTCGCGATAGGGAAAGTCGGGGAAAATTTTCTTTAAGGGGGGATGTTTGTAAGAACCCAGATCTTCTTTTCAGGCATGCTTTTCCTTTTCTAGTCATTTTTAAGAAAAAGGGGAAATTCTGAATTTTTTTCTAAGTACACGCCATGCACTTTATAAGTGCATGCCTTGTACTTCTTTGCCACATGAGGTCATGTGTTGGCCGTGTAGTAGCCACACTCACGGCCGTGTGGGAGTGACTTGGAGGCCACTTAAAGTGGAGTACGGAAATGATGAGTACAGGCCGTGTACATCAAAAGTACACGCTGTGTACTTTTTTTTCATTAAACGCACTGGGGTCACGTCTAAACTCCATAACTCTTTTCTTTTAGGTTCTGTTCGATCGAGATCTTCATACGGTCATGGATATTTGACAAACCCCCAAGCATGCATCTGTCATCTGAATCAAACACCGTCTGTTGTGTTAGAATTGCATCGGTGAGTTCTCTTTTCTCCTAGAGCACCATCTTCTAATTTCTTCTCTCTGGTGAGATATCGTGGGTTGAAAGTTTTAGGATTTTGTGTAGATATTAGATGTTAGAATGATTTTGAAGCTCCAAGGATCACATATATCGATCTCCTAACACCAAGGTAGGTGGTTTGTGCATTTTTATTCAAATTCCTTGAGCATTATGTGCAAATTTTACCAATACCCTTGTACGGGGTAGTGCGTGTTTACCATTTTACCCCTGTTGATTTCCTGCATGCTCAAAAGTTTGTGTAAAGATTATTTGGATATGAAGTGATTTGATTGCTATGATTTGGATGTACTGACCATGCATGTTCTGTTCACGAACGTTTGGTCACGTTTAGCTAGTTTGACTGCTTTGCCTATTTTCCATGCAAGTTGCTGTGGAGAGTTTGTATTCTGATATGCATGACATGCTATAGACTGTTTATCCAAGTAGTTCTGTAGGTTTACTTGGACCTTATTATATTGCTATGCTCGTTGACCTAAACAGGGTCGTGAGAACCTGATTTAGTAGACTATAAGGGGAATTGACCGAGTGAGCTTCCTCAGAGAGTCTTTGAGAACTTTAGACTATAATGGAAATTGACCGAGTGAGCTTCCTTAGAGAGTCTTTGAATTATTTTTGAACTGCTTTAGACTATAAGGGGAATTGACGGTGAGTAATTCCTTAGAGAGTCTATGAACGAACTGGTATATAAGAGGAATTGACTGAGCGAGCTTCCTCAGAGAGTCCTTGACCTTGGGGCTATAAGGGGAATTGACTGTGAGTGCTTCCTCAGAGAGTTCCTGACTACCTTAGACTATAATGGGAGTTTACTGTGAGTGCTTCCTCATAGAGTCTTATATACTGAACCATAGGGGTTAGGCCGAGTGTACTTCCTAGAGGGTGTCTTGAACTTGTTGGGTAGGACCAGAGGGGATGGCTGTGAGTAATTCCCAGAGGGTTACCTATTTGTGCTTAGTTGTTTGATTAACTATTGCTTGACATTGAAACTATGGATTGTTTTCTACTGAGTACTTTCTTGTTTTCTATTTTCTATACTTTTACCTTCCATATATTCACTGACTGTTAGGCACAGATCTTCGGGTGGTTGCCTACTGGGATTTAGTCTCACACCCTTTTTGGGTCATGATTTTGGGCCTAAACAAATTATATTTCTGCAGGTATAGATAAGGGAAATATACCTTATAATTCAGGTACCTGAATTGTTGTGGAGATGGAGAGCATGGGACCAAGCTTAGGATTGTAATGCTAATGAGGTGTTTATCTTTTTATTTTGTAATTTGGTTTAGAACTGTTTGTATTTCCAGCATTGTGACTTGTTTGGATGCTTTCTTAGACATTTTTATCATGCATCATTATATATGTATGTGTGTTCTCTAGTTGTTTATTATTACAGTCTTCTGCTATTTACTATTATTGGATATTTACTACTTTCGCTTTTGTTTTTCTTCCACTGTATACTCTGCCAATGAGGGCATAGTTTCCCCACTATTCCACCCTAGGCCCTCACTACTAGTCAGAAGCCTATGGCATTTGGGGATATGCGCTTGAGGCTATGTGACCAACTGGGTACAGGGTGCCTCTGGGTGGCTTCCAGAACTGGGATGTTACAATATCTATATGTTTTGAACTAGAATTTTGAATTGGATTTCTGGTGATTTTTATTGTTCTTTTATTATCACAACCTTAGAGCAAGGGAAACTTCACTTTAACAAGTAGATATTCTAATTTAGTTCTCATACAAAAGAGTTGAGTAGAGTCTTGAGTAGTAGAAATATACCTAGGTTCAACCATACTAAGTGTTACTAAATTTTGTTTCTTTTAATAACAACTAACACAATTATTTCCCATAAAGAATACTCCACTAGATGTAGATATTTTATAATCAATATCTCCTACTCAATCTACATCTGAATACCCCAAAAAATAAATACTATCTGAGTTTCAATACATGATCCTAAATTTAGTCATGCCTTTGATGTATTTGAGAATTATTTTCCAGAAATATGCTGTGATTCTTTTGGAACACTCTAAAATATTTCACATAAGGTAACATCATAAGCAATTTCAGGTCTTGAGATAGTAAAATAAAAAAGGTTCTAATCATCTATAGATACTCTTTTTAATCAATTTCTTTTCCTTCTCCATATTTACTCACCTCTGGTCCCTTTAAAATTGGCATGGAAATAGGTTTTGATTTTTCCATGCCAAACCTCTTTAGAATTTCTTTAGAATACTTTTCTTAGGGGAGAAAAATGTATTCTTTCTTTTTCAAGATTTTTAACCTGATGAAGTAATTACTTTCCTCCAACATGTAAATTTCAAATACCTTTTTCATATCTTCACCAAATATTTTACAACTTCTTTCATCGTTCATAGAAAAGATAATATCATCAATATAGACAATCACAATGAGGGAATAATCTTGAATTTTTTTGATATACATATTTTTATCCACTCTTACTTTCTTGAAATCCACCTCACCTAATCAAGTATCCAATTTGAAATACCATTCCCTCAGAGCTTCTTTTATCCCATACATGGCCCTATTCAATCTACACACATAAATTTCACCCTTTACAAAAACAAATCCACAAGGTTGTTCAATATGAACCTTCTATTCAAGACCGCCATTCAGGAATATAGATTTAACATCCCTTTGAAAGATCTTGTAGCCTCCTTGTGAAGAAATAACAAGAAAGATTCTAATTGTTTTCAATCTAGAAATCAGAGAAAAGGATTCATAAAAATTAATTCCTTATATATATGAATTCCACTTTTGAACCAATCTTTTTTTGATTCTTATAACTCCACCTTCTTCATTTAGATTGTTCTGGAAAACCCATTTTGTTCCAATGATGTTTTTGTTTTCAGGTTTGGGTAGGAGTTCCCATGTATTATTATTGTCAATTTTATCTAATTCTTCATTCACATATTGAACCCATTACGGATTCTCAAAATCTTCTTTGACATCATTCGATTCCACTTTTGAATCCAAAAAGTATGTGTAATGGCATTTGTTGTTCTTCTTGTTTGGAACTTTTCATGTTGATCACCAATTATATTTTAAGCTCCCACTTTTTTCCTCATCCTTGGATGATATTTTCTATTATCTTCCTCATCACTAAAAATAGTTGAGTTCATTTCTTCTTCTTGGGAAGGAATAAAATTATTTATATCCTTATCAGAATTGTTTCCTTCAACTTTCTCAACTTCCTTGTCTTTTAGAGGATGTTTCTCTTTCTAAAATATTTCAATCACTTTCACATCAACTGAATCAATAATTATTTTTGTTTATTTTTTGAATCATTTGTATCCTCTTCCTTCTAGATCATAGACAAGAAGGATTAAATATTCAAATTTCTTCTCAAACTTACCATAATTTCCAACTTTATTTTTTTATAATGCATCGAATCCTAAAAACCCTCAAGTGTTTCAAACATGGATTTTTTCTATAAAAAAATTCATATAGAGTCATACCTGATTTAGGATTTTATAAATAATTGTTCTGAATATAAATAGCAGTACTCCTGGCTTGCCTCCCAATGTAATGAGAAAGTCTATGTTTAAGTAACACGGTACTTCTTGTTTCCACAAAGCTTTTGTTCTTTATTTAAGCCACCCCATTTTGTTGGGGAGTATATTGAGAACTACAATACTTTCGAATTCCATGACTCTCAAGATAGTCTTTAAACTCTTCCCTTCTATACTCACCACAATTATCTATTCACAAATACTTCATTGAATACTCACATTCGTTTTCTGATTTTCTTCTGAAACTTTTAAAAAATTTCAAAGCATCTGATTTATGCTTCATATACATTACACAAATAATGTGAGTAAAATAATCAATGAAATTAATGAATTACTTATCTAAATTTTTCAAATATTTTCTCATTTGACCACATATATCATAATATATTAGATCTAGGGGTTCTTTTGAACAAATATCTACTTTCTTATGCATGTCATTTGTAATCTTTCCTTTTTGGAAAATAGTGAAACACTAATATCTTATTCTTATAAAGCTAGGAATGGCTCAAACAATTTCTCTTTTAAGTAGATTGATCTTTTTTCTATGATTCATGTTCCACAAATTGTTATGCCAAAATTCATTCTCTTACATCATACTTATATAACAATAGTTTTGTGTTTCCCCAATATGAAACAAATTACATTTTTTACGTTGAACTCTTGTAACAATCTTCCCATATTTTTCACTCTTTACAGAAAACCCATATTTCCTGAATATAACATTGTTACCCATATCACATATTTTTTAAACACTTATAAAATTGTTTTTCAACCCATCAATATAAAATGTTTTCTTGGATTTCATATTTTTTTTCCAATGATGGTTGATCTAACAGCTTTGATTTTCATAGATTCATCATTACCAAATTTCACAATGCCGTCTTTAAAATCCTTAAACTTTTTCAAAAGCTTCAAGTATCATGTCATATATCCAGAACACCCACGATAAAGTATTGAAGGTCATCCTCCTTTTGTGGTTTTCAATATAGTTTCAACAAAAGGGATTTTTCTCTTTTTTTTTCTTTATTCACTTCCAGCTTCTGAGAATTGTTAATAATATTCTATTGTTCCGGTAACAAAAAAGATATACTTTTGAAAGGCTTCTAGGTTTTTCAAATCTTTTACAAAAAGGTTTCAGGGGATGGAACCTATTTTCGATCTTCCTTATACTCTTTTCATACATCTTCACAATAACTTCATCATATTTTTTTCTTTGGGGATAATGAATCCACCTCAATATTTGACTTACATAACTTGTGTAATAATAGTAATGTTGTTGGTTAAACCAACACATATTTTCCATATGTCCAAATCCACCACAATACCAGTAATAGCCATAAAATGAGTATTTTCCTCTAAAACCTCCATACTGGCTACAATTATGAATATGTTTTTTAGCCACATTATTTTCATTTTCAATCAGATTATTCTTCTTATTCTCAAACATAATAGAATCAAAAGTATTTGAAACATTTATAGATCCAGATAAAACTTTTTTAGTCTCAGGATGTTTTGTTACTTCTAAATTATTTACTTTAGCATTGTACATAACTTTTAAAGAATTCTTATTTTTGGAAACAATTAAATTCCCATTCTCACCATTTAAAGGAAAATTTTATTGAGACTTATTAGGTTTCTCTTTATGAGAACATTCACCAACATTAGTGATAGAGTCTTGGAAACTTGTACTTTTCAATTCAACTTTAGAACGTTTTTTGTACAATTTCTAGCTCTTCTTTTTTTCTTTTAATTTTAATTATAGATGCTCGTTACAATTTTTTTATTCTTAAAGATATTTTTTCAAATCACTGATCTCTTTCTATATATTTTCTTTCTCACCAGAAAACAATATTTATTTCTCTTTAAAGAACATTATCTTCCATCTTTTTGTTTTTATTTTCAATCCTTCTAATCTTCCTCAGACATCCCTTTAATTATTCATTTAAATTTATTTCAAGTTGAGTTTTTTTCTTATTCAGAACTATTGCTTCTGAATTCTTCATCATTAATTGTTACAATAGAAGAATTTTCAACACCATACTCAATTAATTTTTTAGATTCAACTTTAATGCCTTGTTCATCTTTAGCCAAGAAACTTGTTATTTTGGATTTGAATAATTTTTTTTTCTTTCCCTGTGTATTTTAATTTTTCTTTATCTCACCATTTCTTCCATGATCTTCTTGGATATATTTCTTCATCATCACTATCCTCCTCATTCTTTCTTCAAGGACAATTTGCCACAAATTGACCAAATCATCTATATTCAAAACAATTCAAGGGACGTTTCCCTTTGTATTTACCTGTACCTCTTTTCACATTTTTTGAAACAAGGATACAATATCATTGAGATTTTTACATACCTAATTTTCATAGTTAGAATCACCATATTCTTATTCAATAAAAATATTCATTGATTTTTCTTTATTTTCAGCCTTGAATTATATTTCTCTATAAACTTTCGTTTTGATCTTCATATAATTCTCTCTTATCATTTCATAAGTAATAAGAGTGCTATGAAAATCGTCAAGAGATAATGTTTCAGGATATATTTCTTCTAATGAAGAAACTTTTCCATCAAATTTTTCGAGTAGGATTATCAATATCTTTTCAATAAATATAGAGTCATCCAGATTTTCACTAAGACATATGATAGTGACCACAATATAATTTACCCTGATAAAGAATTCCCCAACATATTCATGCTCTCCCATCTTCAAGTCTTTATACTTTAATCTACATATTTAAAGTTTTGACTTCTTGACTTTTGTATTTCCTTCGTATATGTTTTTCAATTTGTCCCATATACCTTTGGAAGTGGAAACACATTTAACTATTAAGAATTCACTTTCATAAAGTGATGAAAATATAGCATTCTTCTCCCTTCCATCATTATCTAGATTCTTCGTATCAACAGATGTAAGATGATATTTATCATCAATGGGATGAAAACCAACTTTTGTAGCTTCAAGAACATCATAACTGATATAAATAATATAATAAAACATTCTATCTTCATAGATATGATAATTATTTCCCTCAAAGATAATAATACCTTTACTATTCACAGAGTTTAAATTCTCTATTAGAAAAGAATAGCCAAGGGAACCATCGACTTTAATACCACTTGAAAGTGCCCAGTCAGGGTATTTGTATCATTGAGAGGGGGAGGGGGTGAATCAATGATATTCATTTTCTTTTATATTTATTTTCAATTGAAACAACCTTCAACTCATATTAGATGTTTCAATTCCCAACTAGAAACAAATCCAACACACATCTACAGGAACCCAAAGATTTACAAGATTCAGTATTCAATAAGAATAGCTACATACTTTGTATGGTTTGGAAATGAACCAATACCATACAATCCACTAGAAAAAAAAATACTTGGATTACAATGATTAGGATATAACCTTTCACTCATATGGAACTTTTTAAACAATCCACAAGTGCATGTGCACCCTCTTAGAACAATTAGGGTAATTCAAATATTTGTGTAACAACTCATGTTACCCTTTATTCTTTTCAATTCCAAAAAATATATTCAATTGAAAAATATTCTTCAATTTCTTACCCAGAATAAAGGTAATAACATCATGGAATTTTTTGTAGAAAACTCAGTCTGATTTTCCTAGTCTTATTCCTCCCTGTACAATTCACCCAGTAAAATTTTCTTTCTGAATACAATAGTAATGAATTGGAGGCACTTAAATTCATGAGTATGATAAAATCAGTAAGATTGTTCCTCAGTCTGAGAAACCTAATACGTAAATCCTGAAGCTGATTAATTTAGTCTGATATGACGATCAACCGAATATGATGACCAGTTGAGTACGATAAATCCTAAATACGATGATAAGATGAATGTAACATTACAATCTTGTTTCTTCACCTATGTCTTCTTCCTGCTAAAACAGCTTCAACACAGATCAATATATTATCAATTTATCTCACTAAGAACTCTAAGCTTCTCTCTCTACTACAGTGAACAATACTCCATCATCAAGAAAGGTACCATGTACTTTCAACCTTCTATTGGTGACCCAAAATAGGATTAGGTAGGAATCCCCAAAACTTTCCCGCTCACCTAAATTCACTCAAATATGAATTTATCCTAAAATCTCATAGCAATAATTACTTCACCAATGCTTATCAAAGCTTATAAATTCATCTTAAAACTTAATTTCTTTCTTCAGACTTTCATTTGAATCATCAGTGCTCTTTTAATAAATGAGTATAATTTTTCTCAATCTAATTCCATCAATACAAAGCTTTGTATAAATTTAAAACAAATGTATGAAGAAATGGATAACATTATGATTTTATGAATATGATTCTCAGAACTGATTTGAATCAAAATATTTCATTTGATCATATAGCTTCACCTTTATAAATAATTCATAAATCTCCTTACATTTTTTCGTTGACCCACTTGAGATTCAAAACTTTATCTTCTCCTCTTCTCATAACCCAGATGGAAACCTACAAAGTAATTTAACCCTTTTGGAAGGGTTGACTATATTGTTGATCTAACTTTCTCTTTTTCATCTCTTAATCCACTTAAACAAAACTTCTTATTATCTTATTCTCTTGACCCACTTGGAAAAGAACATTTGAGATTAAATCAATGTTTATCTTTCTATTCCTTTAGAAATTAAAACATCCATTTAACTGATATTAATTATGATATGAAAAGTTTAATATTTTCGAGTACAATTGACTTGGGTACGATCATCCTGGGTACGAAAAGTTTACGGTCAGTCATATGGATTAGCCATATGCTACAATGGATATAGTAGATCGACACCACCTCTTCAATCAACACCACCTTTTCAATTTTCACCACATTTCCAATCGGTACCACCTTTCCTATTGGCACCACCTTTCCAATCGATACCACCTTTTCAATCAGTACCACCTCTTTAATCGACACCATCTTTTCTAAACAACACTATATATTACCCCCCCTTTCTTCCATCAGTCTTACATCATAAGTTCTCAATTCAACTCATTATTTTTATGAAATAAAAATCATAAAATCATCATCACAATTAATTTATCATAGTCGAAGAAACTTTGATTCTTCATAAAAAAAACACTTATTTTTTATCATATTCTGTGTGAATCTGATGACAATCAATTCCTCATTACGATCTTCTCCCATTCTGGACCCAAGGAAAGTCTGATCAAAAACTTTTATTCCAAAATAGATTCTTATAATTACAATGCACTTTCATATTTAGTACAATTCTTTTGAAAACATGATTATAATTATTTTCAAAACATGGTTCTGATTATTTTTAAAAATATGGATATGATTATTTTGAAAACAATCCTCAATACAATTTTTTCCATAAATAAAGTGAAGTGATTTACAAAAACTTTCCTTAACAAAAAAATGAAACAATTGAATAAAAACCCCCTTCATAATCATCTTTTTACTAACATAAGAGATTAAAAATACTTCCACATCACTCAGACCTCCCTACCTACACCTCTTGTCAGCCATCCTAGGCTTAACCATACTAGGGACACATCACATTTGGGACTCACTGCCCCATATCACAACAACCATCTAGGATAATTCATATCAGGATCACATCATAGGCCTCACATATAGAAAACATCACAAAGATGTAGGAATAAACAAGTAATAAATAGGGAAACTAGTCCCTCCAAACAAGGCATTCAACTATCTCATGAAAACAAGATCTCACCGCTCCAAAATAAGGCACTTGGAATTCTCAAGAAAATGGGAAAATCAATACCTAAAAAATATCTTTATAAAAAAACTACTTATTATTCCATATTGAATTTACCGATTCATTTATTAACAGGTTCCAACTACATGAAACCTAATGAAACAAGATATAACAAGCTATCAAAGGAAAACATGCTCTTAACATTTAAACTAGTTTCAAAAACCATATAGAAGTACCATTATCAATTAACATTAATTTTTCAATTATTATCAACAGGAATTATCATGATCTACATTATTTATCAATTAAATTATTCATATGGAAAATCACATTTAAGTAAACATGTATACTCGTATCGATTTTATTATCATCAAATTATATTAACCACTAGATTACAAATATTCCACTTCTTTAATTTCTCAATCCAAATAATTATTAATTAATTACAACTATAAATTATAAACCAATTCAATATGATATTCCAAGTACAATAACATGATATAAAATAAAGTTATACATGTCACACTATCATTCAAAGGTATGAGGAAAACCACTTCCATGATATAAAGAAACAACATCATCAACCTGTGATTGCTATCCAATTACTTTAATCTGGTTCAATTAATTATTAGGTTAATTAAATTTTCATAAAAAGGGATAAAGAATTATCAATTTATGATTTTACATAAACAAAAGAGAAGAAAAGAACACCTACCTCAAAATCTATCAACATTCTTCAAACTAGAACAAACCACATTGCAGATCTACGATCACCTCTCCCATAAGAACTCCATCCATCTAAGGATTTCACAATACAATTTCACTAATAAAAACCAATAGAAACCCCATTAGAAACATGATAGGAACACCTCCATAGTATGTTGAGAGGATACATGATAAAATAAGATAAAATACAAGAAATATTCTATAAAACAATGTAAGAACACACCTTGGATCAACAAAAATAGCCATATATAGAGAAGGAATACCAAGTATTGATTCCCAAAGAAGGGATCTCAAAATATCGAAGGGAGGAGCCTCTGGAGGCTAGAAAATGAGTGCCTCTATAGTTTTCAGGGTTATATTTTTACAAAAAAAGATTCACTTTTTTATTATTTTCCTCCAAAATTTACACATTATGAACTAGTCCTACACAAGCCGAAAACTAAACATACATATCTTGTAATCTTTACACATCGTTTATTTTCCCTACTTCCAGCATTTCACAAACAAACCTATCCAGGATACTTCCAAGCCTCATATGAGAATGATTCGCCTCAAAAGAATTCCAAGGGTTCGAATACATGGATATAAACCCTTACATATGAGTTTCATATGGGTAAGTATTTTACCCTATTTTTCATGAATTTATCTTCCTATTCAACCTATAACCCCCAATAATCCTTTTCAGTGATCTTAAATACCTAACCTCTAGAAATTAATTTCATTTTACTTGTTCAATAATTTATAACTAATTTTTTAATATTTTAACTATTCCAAAATTAAGATACATTCTAAAAATTATTTTGAAAATTAAATGGGTATTCTGAATGTTGTGTATTTCTAATTTATAAAACTTGTGTAACGCCCAGACCCCAGCTACCCAGAGTCGGTGCATTACTTCGTAACATTGGCATGATCACAAGAAAGATCAAATCTCGAAAGACCGATTGGTTTAGTAGCCTTGGAAACACTAGATATATTCATAAGTTTTACATTACATCATAAAATGAAAAACTAATACAACAACATAATGTTTCCACAATCCACACTATTAACCCCTCATAAAATCCCTGCAGGTCATTCATAACTTACTTCTTCACATCCTGGGAAAAATAAAACATAGAAAAGGGGTGAGCTCAAATGCCCAGTAAGGATAACAATATAGCGGAAACTTTCATAAATAAGAATAAACATTTAAGGCAATGCATTACTAAAACAAAAGCCTTTTAAACTTGAACTTCAACATAGTATGGCAAAAGTAAAATGAAATAATGCCATTTACTTATTCACAAGGATATTCTACTAATCGAATAATCACATGCAAAAATAAATAACCACTTTCATAATGTTGGAATGCATAATGCCAGACTATCATAACCACATAGTCAAGGCCTCGTGCCAAGACTACAAATAAGATTTTGTCAAGGCCTTGTGCCAAGACACTAGTTTGTCTCATGAGACCTACCGATGCATCGAGGAGCTATAGCGGGCTCCACCCGTCACTTATTAAGTCCAATGCATTCCCATATGAAAAGGTTTAAACATAACATAAACATTCATATTAAAACTAGCATACGAAATGTCAATAATTTCACCATAAACTATGAATGGTATAAATATAGCACATCCACAGTCAAACATATCACAAAACCTTCAATTCAATATAGAAGTTTTGTATCATAATAAATCAACTTCAAATAATCTTAAAATCCATCAAAGGATGTAGACATAGATGAAATGAAAATTCATTTTAAAAAAATATCTCCTTTTATTTTGAAATCATTTAAGATCCATATAAAATAAAACATTTTCTTTGAAAATATTCTTATAAGCTTGTAAGGGAAGCTTTGAAGATTTTATAACGGCAGAAAATAGCCGCACCCGCCGTATAAGTTAAAAAAAACATTCTTACCTTAATTCTGTCGAAAAGGTTAAAAGCACCTTGTTTGGAAAACGACGGAATGATTCCCTTATAAACCTCTTATAAAAAGTCAAACAAGGGTATAAATGACTTTAACCCATATTCTTTTAAATATTAAAAATGTTTTGAAATACATTTTGAAGAAACATGGATGTGGATGATAACGAGATCCCAGTAGATTATTACGTATAAACAACCTCGGATAATGAAGAGATTGTGAAATAACCCTTACCTTCTACTTTTCCTTTGTTGGGGTAGGTTAACCTCCTATATAATGGTGAAATAATTGTTATTAAATTATACAAGAATCATATACATTAATATGATATCATATATGATCTTTTAACATTGCTTTAGTAATAATATCTTAGTATTATCGTCGTTTCGGGTGATAATCGATTCGTTCTTCTTAAATGTTTGGTTACGTAAGACATGTTTGTAATGGATAGATTATATCTTATTCATAATCAGAATGATATTAACATTATTTTTAACCCTAAAATGAGAATAATACTTGAATGGATATGATGGAGAATGAATCTTATCGCGTTCGTGGAGACGGTAGTCCGTACGTACGAACGAACGCTACTTCCATTTAATTTTTATTTTAAAAGAATCAAATCCAAATGATACATAGGTATATTAATATTCCAGTATAATATAATATTTTATATATGTTACTTAAGTTCATTAACACCATCCTTTATACGTTCCATGTGTAGTATGAACGAGTCATATCATTTTAAGGGGGCGGTAGTCCGCACTTCCTCAAATGAAATTATCGTATGTATATACAACATGAAACGAATAATGGTATGAAATAAAATGGAATTAAAGAAGCTTATATATAAAATTTATATAATTAATATCATATTTAATTACAGTTCCATCATAATGGCCACCATGAGAGGTGGTAAGATGTATTTGAACAATCATCATTTCGTGAGGCGTTAGTTTGCCGCCCACAGAAACATTATGTTCATCATCCATTAGATGGAGTTGTGTGTATGTGTAGTTTGAATCCTTCTTATAACAACATCCTAGTATATTGAGGATACTGGTGTTGTTACAAAAGAAAGGAAATAAAAAGATTTTGGGGGTTGGAGAAGCAAAATAAATGAAAATACTTTAAGAGAAATTGTTACCTTTAATTTAGGTAACTCACTTTGGTTGGAACCAAAGGACTTCTTGAAATGCTTTCTGCCTAAGGGGAGGCTTCAAGGAGGAGGATAGGGATGTGGGGAGCTTATTTGGGCAGAGTTTGGACGAGCCAAGTGGCTTGAGAGGTGTGAGGAAAAGAGAAGGAGGAGTGCCCTTTTATAAGAGGGGTGAGGGGCACCTTTGGAAAAGCTAGAAATATTAATTTATAATAAATTCATATTCGGTTTCCAAAGGCTCCAAAGTTGACTATTCAAAAGATGAGGTGGGGATAGGTCTAAAACAACTCATCCAATAGAATTTAGACAGGTTTGGGTACTTATAGTAACCTTATCTTTAAGTATTAAATCTAAGTTAATTAGTTTCACTTTTACAATGTATCTTTGTATTTTTATATAATATGGTTAATAAACTTACTATATACATCCAAGCGACCCCCAAGTGGTCCATTAATGAGGAAACTATCATAATATAAGTCTCTTGGCCGAACCTTAGATTTTTAGGAATTTAATATCAATTAATAATATAATATTTGTTTTAAGAAGTCTTTTATGTCAATTTTGACACTATTCAATAGTTGATTTTTGTGAAACTCCTAACAGATTGATTACTTCGAAAAAAGTCAATTAAATCAATCCTAATATATCATATTATCATATAAAATTAGTTTAATTCATTAAAAGTTTCATATTATAATTATTTGGGTATTTATAAGATCAATTATTTTAATTTTTCACTATTTTAGTAATTACTGCATCATCATTGTGTCATAAATAAAATAAATTATTTAATGTCTAAAAATTATAAATAAAATATCATTATGTAGGAAATCGTTTTATCTTTCTAATGAATATTTATAATCGAAAATCCAACATGTATAACCCTATGTAAAAATTGTTCTTCTAAAAGATATAAGCTTATGCCATTTTTATTTTTATTTTAACTTTATTAATATAATGTGTCATTATCACTTACAAGTGGATCCATGGGGTCCCAAAATAGACCCAAAGATGCCCATGGTCGACCATGTATCAACCAATATGGTTAAGACACGTTTTAGGGTAATTTAGTATTATTATAATATTATTTTGTTAACCCTTATTTACCGGATTTACCCTTTAACCATGGTAAATAAAATATTTACCACAGTAACTATTCAAAATGTCTAAAAATAAAAGTTACCTATTTACACAATTTGAACATCCTGATTCCAAATATGGAATCCATTTTCCTAAATTCAAAACACAGAAGTGGCAGAAATTAATTTAAAATTAATTCCCGCTGTCAAAACAAAAAGCGTGTTTTTAAGAGGTAATAACTATCAAAAGATTGACACTTGTTTATGTTCGGTTTAATTGTAAAATTATGTCCAATGACCAAAATTATATTAAATGGTAAAAATATATTCTAAATATACTTTAAAACCACTCAAATTCACAATTTATCACTATTAATTATTTTGATTAAAAAAGTTGTTTTTAATTAAAATTTAGAAATTTTCACTATTCATCAAAATATGAAAGTTATCCGAAATGTACCAAAATTTCACCCTAGGCTAATTTTGATATTCCGAATCTAAAAATGAAGTTCATTTTGAAATATTGAATATATATGATTTCAAAAAGTAGGTATTACTATTCACAACGGCTAGTTTAATTAGTTGTGGTGTGTGTTAGAACTCGAGGTTGCGTACAACACACGCTATCGCATTATTCGAAGGGAAACGTACCATAGAAGCTTGGGGTGTTACATTATCCCCTCCTTAAAATAATTGCGTCCTCGCAATTTCTAGGGTATTACTGCATAAAAAGACTCGGGTGGTTCTTCATCATAAGTTCCTCGGGTTCCCACGTTGCCTC
The DNA here is from genome assembly GCA_963277665.1 of Viscum album. Classification (NCBI taxonomy): domain Eukaryota; kingdom Viridiplantae; phylum Streptophyta; class Magnoliopsida; order Santalales; family Viscaceae; genus Viscum; species Viscum album. The sequence goes on along the minus strand of OY728136.1, from coordinate 1,615,159,814 downwards.
TTCCATCTTATGGTTTCTCCACAAAACTTTTACCAGACGCGTCGTCCGGTTTCTCAGTACTTGTTCTCTTGTATCAAGAATCCTGACGGGCTCTTCGCAATAAGACAGATCAGGTTCCAGTTCTAATTCCTCATAGGTGAGTACATGCGTTGGGTCAGGCATGTATTTTCTCAACAGAGATACGTGGAACACATCGTGAACTTTGGAGAGACTTGGCGGCATTGCCAATCGGTAAGCTACAACCCCAATTCGTTCTAGAATTTCGAAAGGTCCGATGTACCTGGGACTCAATTTACCTTTCTTACCAAAACGTATGACTCCCTTCCACGGAGATACCTTTAGGAAAACATGATCACCGACTTGAAATTCCAAATCCTTCCTTCGATTATCGGCATAGCTCTTCTGCCTACTTTGAGCTGCTTTGATGTGATTTTGGATTACCTTCACCTTTTCCACCGTTTCCTCCACCAGTTCTGGGCCTACAAGTTTTCTTTCACCAACGTCATCCCAACAGGTTGGTGTACGACATCTCTTTCCGTATAACGCTTCATATGGTGCCATCTGAATACTCGTATGGAAGCTATTGTTATAGGAAAATTCTACTAGTGGTAAATATTGATCCCACATACCCTGAAAATCAAGTGAGCAAGATCTCAACATGTCTTCTAAGGTCTGAATAGTCCGTTCTGATTGTCCGTCTGTCTGAGGGTGGTAGGCAGTGCTCAAATGAAGTTCAGTATCCAGGGATTTCTGAAGACTTTTCCAAAATCTTGAAGTAAAACGGGGATCACGATCAGAAACAATTGATAGAGGTACTCCATGAAGTCTAACAACTTCATTAATATATAGTCTTGCTAGACGTTCCAGGGGTAGATCTTCTCTTATAGCATGAAAATGTGCTGACTTGGTAAGACGATCAACAATAACCCATATTGCATCGTTCCTTCTAGGAGTCTTTGGTAGCCCCATGACAAAGTCCATCGTAATATTGTCCCATTTCCACTCTGGTATGGGAAGAGGTTTCATGACTCCTCCAGGCTGTTGCCTTCCAGCTTTCACTTGTTGACAAACCATACATCTTGACACAAAATCAGAAATCTCCCTCTTCATGTTGTCCCACCAAAAATGTTCCTTCAAATCTCTATACATTTTGGTGCTCCCAGGGTGTATAGAGAAATTGGAACTATGAGCGTCATCCAAGAATTCCCTTTTTAGATCAGGTATATTGGGAACACAAAGTCTCTTCCCGAATTTCAAAATTCCATCTTCATACACAAAGTCTCTCAATCTCCCATCATTCACAGCTTTAATCTTCTTCTGAAATTCTTCATCATCGGTCTGAGAACTCTTAATCTTTTCTAGTAAAGATGGTTTGGCAACCATTTGAAAAAGCATTGAGGTTTCACCTTCCCTGGTTATTCCCATGTCCATCTTCACTAGATCCATAAAAATTGGATCCCTTTCAATTCTCATATTGTTCAAAACTCCATGGTCTTTTCTACTCAAAGCATCTGCCACCTTGTTTGCCTTCCCCGGGTGGTAGTGTATCGTACAATCATAATCCTTGAGTAATTCAAGCCATCTCCTTTGCCTCATGTTGAGTTCTTTTTGTGAGAAAATATACTTCAAACTCTTGTGATCAGTATAAATCCCACATTTTTCACCATAGAGGTAGTGCCTCCATATCTTCAAAGCAAAGATCACAGCTGCTAACTCAAGATCATGAGTAGGATAGTTTTGTTCATGAATTTTCAACTGTCGTGATGCATAGGCAATAACTCTATCATTCTGCATAAGGACACAACCAAGTCCTTTCTTTGATGCATCACTATAAATAACGAACCCATCATTCCCCGATGGTAGAGTCAATATAGGAGCATTGACTAATCTTATCTTCAGTTCTTCGAAACATTCCTCACACTCTTTTGTCCAAACAAATTTAACCCCTTTACGTGTGAGCTTCGTTAATGGGTTAGCCAATCGGGAAAAATTCTGGACAAAACGTCGATAATAACCTGCCAAGCCAATAAAACTACGTACCTCAGTTATACTCGTAGGTGCTGGCCATTCTTGGATTGCCTTGGTCTTAGAAGGATCAACAGAGATTCCATCTTTTGAGACAATATGGCCATGAAAAGAAATCTCCTGAAGCCATAATTCACACTTGCTAAACTTCCCATATAATTCATGCCTCCTTAGAGTCTTCAAGATAATGCGCAAGTGATTTTCATGATCTTTATAGGTTTTGGAGTATACCAAGATATCATCAATAAATACCACCACAAATTCATCCAGATACTCCTTGAAAACTCTATTCATTAGATCCATGAATACAGAGGGTGCATTAGTCAATCCAAATGGCATTACAGTAAACTCGTAATGCCCGTACCTGGTTCGAAATGCTGTCTTCGAAATGTCTTCCTTCTTTACACACAACTGATGGTATCCAGATCGAAGGTCAATCTTTGAAAAGTATTGAGCTCCATGCAGTTGGTCAAATAAATCATCAATACGAGGTAGGGGATACTTGTTCTTTATCGTTATAGCATTGATCTCCCTGTAGTCGATACATAACCTCATAGATCCATCTTTCTTTTTAACAAAAAGAACAGGGGCTCCCCATGGAGAAACACTAGGGTGAATAAATCCCTTATTACTTAATTCCTCTAGTTGTTTCTTTAGTTCGACTAACTCTACAGTGGCCATTCTATAAGGGGTCTTCGATATAGGCCTTGATCCAGGAATCAAATCAATGGAAAACTCAACTTCTCGTTCTGGAGGATGTCCAGGTAAATCTTCCGGAAATACATCTACAAATTCTTTCACAACAGGTACATCCTCTATTTGAACATTCCTTTCCTCACCGACAGTTATTTCATTCTCTTCCTCCCCAATAATTGAATTAAGTTGAGCTACTGGGGGTGGATCTAAATAAGAATTAGGTGGTGACGATTCTGCTCTAAAAATAAGGTGTTCCTTATCATTATCATCAAGAATCGTAACCTCTTTCTTCTTACAATAAATCTTCGCATCATAGTCCGAAAGCCAGTCCATACCGAGGATTATATCAAACTCAATCATAGGTATGACGATGAGATCAGCAGATAAAGAAAATTTATGTGCTCTAATGGGGACTGATTCACAAAACTTTGTTGCAATGATACTTCCCTTAGGAGTTTTAACTGACAACTCCCTTATTAAATCAAATTGGAAATATCTAATTTTCTTAGCAAACTGGGAAGATATGAAACAATGCGATGATCCAGAATCAAATAATGCATTTTTTAAACTTGAGGAAACCATTAAATTACCTGCCACCACGTCTTTCGGAGCTTCTATCTCAGCAGTAGTGATAGCATAAGCCTGGCCTTGATCCCTTGGCCTTTTCTGAGGTAAGTTCTCCTGACGCTTAGGACATGAATTTGCATAATGCCCCATCTCCCTGCAATTGTAGCACTGAACGTTGGTAGCTTCCTTCTTCCACTTGCAATCATGAGCTTGGTGGCCTTTTTCACCACACTTGTAACAGACTCCCATTCCCTTCAAGCAAGTACCAGGATGTTTCTTCCCGCATTTACCACAAGATGGATATTCAACCTTTCCCTTCTTCCCCTTATTTCCATTCCCAGATTGATCAGCAGGTCTCTTCTTCTCTTTCTTCGCTTTAAAGTCATAAGACTTAGAGAATTCTTTTTCGGTCTTGATAGCACATGAGACAATGTCTTCGTACGACGAAAAGGATTGTGAGACTAATGCTCGACGGAGAAATGGTTTTAACCCATCAAAGAAACGATAAATCTTACTTCTTGGGTTGCGAATATAATCTCCAGCATACCTCGCTAACCTTGTAAAGTTAGCCTCATACTTTGTGACATTCTCATCCTCCTTTTGTCTCAGACTCAGAAATTGCCTTTCCATATCTGCTCGATGGTCGCGAGGAAAGTATTTTTCTAAAAACAGATCTTTGAACTCCCTCCATTCCATGTTTGATACTTCATCATCTTCCTTAATGTTTTGAATCAATGACCACCATTGATCAGCATCTCCAGTGAGGTGGTAAACTGCCATGGTAACTTTTTCCCTTTCACTACTCCCCAAAGCCTGAAATATTTTCTCTAGGGAAAATATCCATTGCTCAGCTACTAAGGGATTTGTACTCCCATTGAACGTTGGTGGTTGTTGTCTCATGAATCGATCTAACATTGATCCTCCACGCTGCGGATCAGGGTGCTCCATACGGGTAAGGTTATTATTCATAACCTGAGTAAGTTGTCCCAGTACGATGATTAGCTGATCAGCACCAGTTGCATCACCAGCCCCACTATAATTATCTTGAGCAGGAGGGCAATCCCTACATGGAGTGCGTGCATTGATATGGTTTCCATTTCTTCCACTAGGCGCCATTTCTAAACAATGGCATAAACTAGATCAGTTTATGAATCAAAATACATAATCCCATACTTATAAAACACTTAACATAAATTGAACTATTTATGGATATAATCCATAATCATAAAAATGTTTTCTTTGAGGAAGTATATACTCATAAACCCTTCATAATGATTTGTAAAGAAAATGAGAGTTATCCTAAGCATATCCCCCGGGAGTGTCGTAACCAAGAGTGCAGCAAGCCCCGTTGTCGTGCACCAGTTCCCGTTCGAGTCTAGCTCAAAGCGGTGTTTTCGGGTTTTACCCCTAGGTACATCTGTGCCAGAGCCGCCTCTACCTGCTCGTATCCAGACAGGGAAGTATTGCTCGGAAAACTCACAAAATCTCTACAATACCAAAATTCTAGGAAGTTCTTCTATACTAATCCTCAAAGTTCATCTTAGGTATACGTGCTCTAATCAGAGTTTATCTAAATCTAGCTTCCAAGGTTTGTACTAAACTTCCTCTGATACCAACTGTAACGCCCAGACCCCAGCTACCCAGAGTCGGTGCATTACTTCGTAACATTGGCATGATCACAAGAAAGATCAAATCTCGAAAGACCGATTGGTTTAGTAGCCTTGGAAACACTAGATATATTCATAAGTTTTACATTACATCATAAAATGAAAAACTAATACAACAACATAATGTTTCCACAATCCACACTATTAACCCCTCATAAAATCCCTGCAGGTCATTCATAACTTACTTCTTCACATCCTGGAAAAAATAAAACATAGAAAAGGGGTGAGCTCAAATGCCCAGTAAGGATAACAATATAGCGGAAACTTTCATAAATAAGAATAAACATTTAAGGCAATGAATTACTAAAACAAAAGCCTTTTAAACTTGAACTTCAACATAGTATGGCAAAAGTAAAATGAAATAATTCCATTTACTTATTCACAAGGATATTCTACTAATCGAATAATCACATGCAAAAATAAATAACCACTTTCATAATGTTGGAATGCATAATGCCAGACTATCATAACCACCTAGTCAAGGCCTCGTGCCAAGACTACAAATAAGATTTTGTCAAGGCCTTGTGCCAAGACACTAGTTTGTCTCATGAGACCTACCGATGCATCGAGGAGCTATAGCGGGCTCCACCCGTCACTTATTAAGTCCAATGCATTCCCATATGAAAAGGTTTAAACATAACATAAACATTCGTATTAAAACTAGCATACGAAATGTCAATAATTTCACCATAAACTATGAATGGTATAAATATAGCACATCCACAGTCAAACATATCACAAAACCTTCAATTCAATATAGAAGTTTTGTATCATAATAAATCAACTTCAAATAATCTTAAAATCCATCAAAGGATGTAGACATAGATGAAATCAAAATTCATTTTAAAAAAATATCTCCTTTTATTTTGAAATCATTTAAGATCCATATAAAATAAAACATTTTCTTTGAAAATATTCTTATAAGCTTGTAAGGGAAGCTTTGAAGATTTTATAACGGCAGAAAATAGCCGCACCCGCCGTATAAGTTAAAAAAAACATTCTTACCTTAATTCTGTCGAAAAGGTTAAAAGCACCTTGTTTGGAAAACGACGGAATGATTCCCTTATAAACCTCTTATAAAAAGTCAAACAAGGGTATAAATGACTTTAACCCATATTCTTTTAAATATTAAAAATGTTTTGAAATACATTTTGAAGAAACATGGATGTGGATGATAACGAGATCCCAATAGATTATTACGTATAAACAACCTCGGATAATGAAGAGATTGTGAAATAACCCTTACCTTCTACTTTTCCTTTGTTGGGGTAGGTTAACCTCCTGTATAATGGTGAAATAATTGTTATTAAATTATACAAGAATCATATACATTAATATGATATCATATATGATCTTTTAACATTGCTTTAGTAATAATATCTTAGTATTATCGTCGTTTCGGGTGATAATAGATTGGTTCTTCTTAAATGTTTGGTTACGTAAGACATGTTTGTAATGGATAGATTATATCTTATTCATAATCAGAATGATATTAACATTATTTTTAACCCTAAAATGAGAATAATACTTGAATGGATATGATGGAGAATGAATCTTATCGCGTTCGTGGAGACGGTAGTCCGTACGTACGCACGAACGCTACTTCCATTTAATTTTTATTTTAAAAGAATCAAATCCAAATGATACATAGGTATATTAATATTCCAGTATAATATAATATTTTATATATGTTACTTAAGTTCATTAACACCATCCTTTATACGTTCCATGTGTAGTATGAACGAGTCATATCATTTTAAGGGGGCGGTAGTCCGCACTTCCTCAAATGAAATTATCGTATGTATATACAACATGAAACGAATAATGGTATGAAATAAAATGGAATTACAGAAGCTTATATATAAAATATATATCATTAATATCATATTTAATTACAGTGCCATCATAATGGCCACCATGAGAGGTGGTAAGATGTATTTGAACAATCATCATTTCGTGAGGCGTTAGTTTGCCACCCACAGAAACATTATGTTCATCATCTATTAGATGGAGTTGTGTGTATGTGTAGTTTGAATCCTTCTTATAACAACATCCTAGTATATTGAGGATACTGGTGTTGTTACAAAAGAAAGTAAATAAAAAGATTTTGGGGGTTGGAGAAGCAAAATAAATGAAAATACTTTAAGAGAAATTGTTACCTTTAATTTAGGTAACTCACTTTGGTTGGAACCAAAGGACTTCTTGAAATGCTTTCTGCATAAGGGGAGGCTTCAAGGAGGAGGAGAGGGATGTGGGGAGCTTATTTGGGCAGAGTTTGGACGAGCCAAGTGGCTTGAGAGGTGTGAGGAAAAGAGAAGGAGGAGTGCCCTTTTATAAGAGGGGTGAGGGGCACCTTTGGAAAAGCTAGAAATATTAATTTATAATAAATTCATATTCGATTTCCAAAGGCTCCAAAGTTGACTATTCAAAGTATGAGGTGGGGATAGGTCGAAAACAACTCATCCAATATAATTTAGACAGGTTTGGGTACTTATATTAACCTTATCTTTAAGTATTAACTCTAAGTTAATTAGTTTCACTTTTACAATGTATCTTTGTATTTTTATATAATATGGTTAATAAACTTACTATATACATCCAAGAGACCCCCAAGTGGTCCATTAATGAGGAACCTATCATAATATAAGTCTCTTGTCCTATCCTTATATCTTTAGGAATTTAATATCAATTAATAATATAATATTTGTTTTAAGAACTCTTTTATGTCAATTTTGACACTATTCAATAGTTGGTTTTTGTGAAACTCCTAACAGATTGATTACTTCGAACAAAGTCAATTAAATCAATCCTAATATATCATATTATCATAGAAAATTAGTTTAATTCATTAAAAGTTTCATATTATAATTATTTGGGTATTTATAAGTTCAATTATTTTAATTTTTCACTATTTTAGTAATTACTGCATCATCATTGTGTCATAAATAAAATAAATTATTTAATGTCTAAAAATTATAAATAAAATATCATTATGTAGGAAATCGTTTTATCTTTCTAATTAATATTTATAATCGAAAATCCAACATGTATAACCCTATGTAAAAAGTGTTCTTCTAAAAGATGTAAGCTTATGCCATTTTTATTTTTATTTTAACTTTATTAATATAATGTGTCATTATCACTTACAAGTGGATCCATGGGGTCCCCAAATAGACCCAAAGATGCCCATGGTCGACCATGTATCAACCAATAGAGTTAAGACACGTTTTAGGGTAATTTAGTATTATTATAATATTATTTTTTTAACCCTTATTTACCGGATTTACCCTTTAACCATGGTAAATAAAATATTTACCACAGTAACTATTCAAAATGTCTAAAAATAAAAGTTACCTATTTACAAAATTTGAACATCCTGATTCCAAATATGGAATCCATTTTCCTAAATTCAAAACACAGAAGTGGCAGAAATTAATTTAAAATTAATTCCCGCTGTCAAAACAAAAAGCGTGTTTTTAAGAGGTAATAACTATCAAAAGATTGACACTTGTTTATGTTCGGTTTAATTGTAAAATTATGTCCAATGACCAAAATTATATTAAATGGTAAAAATATATATTCTAAATATACTTTAAAACCACTCAAATTCACAATTTATCACTATTAATTATTTTGATTAAAAAAGTTGTTTTTAATTAAAATTTAGAAATTTTCACTATTCATCAAAATATGAAAGTTATCCGAAATGTACCAAAATTTCACCCTAGGATAATTTTGATATTCCGAATCTAAAAATGAAGTTCATTTTGAAATATTGAATATATATGATTTCAAAAAGTAGGTATTACTATTCACAACGGCTAGTTTAATTAGTTGTGGTGTGTGTTAGAACTCGAGGTTGCGTACAACACACGCTATCGCATTATTCGAAGGGAAACGTACCATAGAAGCTTGGGGTGTTACAACTTGTTGCTGTGATTATTTATAAAAATACTCATTCCCATTATCTCGATTCATTAATGCACTGGGTTATGGTTTTTTTTGAAAGAATTAGGAATTAAGGGATCAATGGAAAATTTTATGAAAAATTAAAAAAATAGGCATTACACATCATGAAAGGAGTTCATGACATGTATTAATCATTCAAAACATACTTGTGGAGCCAAAGTCCAGCTTTTGATTCTTTAAATGATTTGAAGTTGTTACATGACATGTACATACATTAAACTTCATGAAAATTTCAAAATCATAATTCCTCTGAAAGTTCAAGATGTAAATCACATACACAACGTGTAGAATTTACATGATGTGAAATGTTCAATATCTAATCGCACTGACGTTACAGGATGTGGATTTTGAAAGATATAGGATTCTCAAAGAATATTATAGATCTAAAGTACATAATGTGAAAGAAACTTACATGTCATGTACATGTCTAGACACAAGACACTTAAATCCAATACATGATGTGAAGAAATTACACATCATGTAATTTTCGAGTCTATAAATTTGTGAGTTCACTCCACCGAACACTTAGATCTTGGATCATTGTCTTTTCTCTCATTTTATTTCCGATTTCTTCTCTGTTTGTTTTCCAAACTAAATTTGAATTCATTCATTTATCATTTTTATCAATTCCGATGCTATTAATTTCCATTCCACGTCTATAATTTCCATTATATATTCATTTTCTTTTTTTTTTCTCATGTTTCAAAGTTTGTTTGCAATACCAAACACCATTCATCATCAATGATTGTTTTTTCTTTCCAGTTCATTCATCTAAGTTACTTTTTGATTGATTATCTATTATATTCTAGTGTGGTTTTATTAATTTTGAATTGTTTTATTATTATAAAAAGAATGTTTCCCACTTTATCAGTTTAATTTTATACCATAATGTGTGGATAATCCTCTTAGGGTTATGGGTTGAGAGTAAGGGTGTTCTTAATTTTAATAAATTCATAAATAGAAACTTGGTAAACCTGTGGAAAGTAATTAGGTTAACCCAAAACTATTAATCAAATTATTTTATGAAAACCTGACCATGAGAGGTGTAATTAAATGAGCCAGAAGTAATTGGAGTTGATAATACAATTACGATTAGCTTATGATACTTTATTTCATAGAAGAAAAACTTACTATATTTAGGTTTTTCTATATCCAGACCAAGTAATAGTTTCAACTTATGTAGATCTAATTGGGGTGACCATAAACAGTTGGAGAACTTTTCACCAATTCCTAGACTAATCCATAGGTCTATCTGAAGTCATATTTTGGATTTTTATTTTTTACATAACCCAAATATCTTTCCTGGTTTTCAATTCAAGTTAAGTATGATTTCATAAATCCAAACTTGAAGAGAGATTATGATGAGTCCTATCAGAGTGTTTGAATTGATAGGTTTCCTACCTGCCAGTTGTCTCTAGTGGTTCAAACCCACACTTCCACTTCACTACTCCTTTGTAGATGAGTGTAGTTTGAGATATAAATTTCCAATAAAATCAATGGCTTTGCAGATTTATTGACATTACACATGCTATTCAATTTTTGGGTTCCATTGTTGGGGATTTCTATGCTTAAGAACAATGACACATGGTACAATCCTAAGATTAACTCACCCTCCCACGAACTTATTATTGATTCCCATTTCCCTTTTACAATTTTTTCTCATGAGTTATGTAACACCCTGTGATTTTTTGAAATACTTTTTTTGAATTAATTTAATATTTCTGATATTTTTCTTTTCACACAATACTGAAAATAATTTATTTTATAAAATCACATTGTTTGGATTGAATTATACACAACAACAAGTTAATATTTCACTACACGTAGTATATATTTTACCTTATTATGCATGTAATATCTAATTGGAGTACGTTACATGGAACACTGCCTTGGCATATGTTACCCCCAATAATGAGTTTCTACAAAACAACTTTTTATTGTTATAATTATTTAAACGAGATAATTTTATCCTAGATATTAAAATTAGTAATATAAACAGTAAGAACTATTTTTAAAATATTTTTTATAATGGTTTTATATAAATAAAATATATTTTTAATAAAAGATATAATTTTTTTGGTAATGTCCCTATTTTTAAAATAATATTATTTTCTCAAATGATCTACTTCAAATTTATTTATGTGAAAAATAATAAAATTAATTTTATAAAATTTTGGAAATTTAATTTGATAAAATAAAATTCATTTTTTAATTTATAATTTCAAAATTATGTTAGGGTTAATTTATGGGTTTTTTTTGAGAAACTAATTTTGGAAGAATAAGGAAAATACAAAATTTTAATGCAAAACTGTTTTTTCATCTAATTTATTTATAAGATTAAATTATATTTTAATTTAGTTAAAAAGTTTAATTATATCGTATTTTTATCAGTCAACAAAATACATGTAATTTTAATCAATTTCACTCTAAAATTTATTATAAAAATATAGAAAACTTTTGAACTTTTTACTATAAAACCCAACATTGTCGAACCGACTATGAGATTAAATTTAAATTAATTTATACTAAATATGTGATTTTAATTTGGAAAAATTGATTCCAATTTTGAATCATAATAATTTATAATGTCTAATAAGTTAAACTTATTTTTTTACCAATAATATTAGTGAAGGTAATTACAATTAATTATAATGAATAAGATAAAATTAAGCTCAACAAGGGACTAAAAATTATACTTAAGGGCCCAAACGACAAATAAACTTGTCCAATAGAAATATTTTAGAAATATTTCGTCCCTATACTCAATTTTCTTGAATTTATTTCATTATTTGATCCTACTGACATGGGAAAAAGATAGGTGGAATTCCTTTTCCTAAAATTTACAAGAGCGCCACTCCTCCTCAACCCCTCCTCAACTATAAAAAGGGATCCTCTCCTCCCACTTCCTCAAACATCTCAAGACACTTTGGATCGACCAATATCTACAAAAATATATCCTAAAAATACCAAACCTCATCCTAGAGGCCTCCACTTGGGAATAAATAAATCCAAGTAATCCCTTTGGTGAAAACCAAAAGGAGTTACCCAAATAAAAGGTAACATTTTTCCTCAAGTTCTTTTATTTTATTTCAATTATCCAACCCCTAAAATCTTCTTATTACATGGTTGTATAAACAATAGTATCATAAACATAATATTATGTTTTTATGATAATATTTTTACCTACACTTACACACACTTCCATCTAACGGGTAAGAAACATACTCTTTATGTGTATGACAAACTACTGCTTCACAAAACAATGATCATTCATCCTTCCCTTACCACCTCTCATGGTGGGAATTATGATAGACAATATATTTATATATAATATATAAGATATTTATAATGTCTTTAGTATTATTTAATTCTTTTAAAACACATATCTTTATACTTTCATTTTGTGTAAATATGATAATTTTATTTGAGGAAGTGTGGACTACTACCCCTTCAAAGCTATGTGATTTTTCCACACACTATATGGAATATATTAAGTATGAGTTTAGTGAACTTATATAATATATATGATATAATAATTATATTGGTATAATTATATATATACATATATATACATATACATCATTTACTTTCTTTCTTTCAATTTGAATATTAAAAAGAAACAACGTTCATGCGCACGTACGACCTACCATCTCCATGAATGGTGTATTCAATTTAATAATACTATATTCTATAGATTATTCTAATAAAAATATAATGAATATAAATTATATTTATATCATGTTTTAAATTCTTGAAATCCTGATATAAGTATAAGGACCAAAGATATAACAAATAAAGATACATGAAAAGAATACAACAGATATTACCTAAAGTGAAACCTTAACATAGAATCAATAACAAGTAGTTAATATAAAGTCATAATAAAACCATATAATATATTATATATAATAATATGGTTATATGATATTTTTATAATAAACTTATTTTTATTATAAAATAGTTTTGTACAAGTTTGATGAGAGTTAATACACAAGGTAAGTGGATTTCATCACACTTTTTATTTCCAAGAGATACATGCCATGTTAACCACTCATTGATTTTTAATGGTGTATATACTTCCCATGAATTTATTATATGATGATTATTATTAAATTTATGGGTAATTACATATCTATTCTATTATATTTCTTTCATGGTGATTATTTTTCAAAATTTACCAAATAGGTAAGATATTTTTGTCTCAATTTACCTTATTTGAGACACATGATATGTTATGCACCATTATTTTAATTTGAGGAGTACATAATTCATTTTACATGTTATATCATGATTCTATTTACTTTCTTGATGTTTTAATATTTATTTAATCTCAATTTCTTACAGGGGGAGTATGGTTTAAATTTACTAAGTGATAACATTTTATTGAAATAATCTCATCACTTTTTGATATTATTTATCATTATGATTCCTTTGTTGAAATATTATAATAAGTCTCTCAAGAACATTCACGAATTTTATTCTCCTCTAGTTATTCATGATATATTCATGTATTGGTACTATTTTTCTAATCTTTTGCACATAAGATAATTAAAAAAGTTTTTTTTAATAAATCATGAATTTTCCCTCTCTTCAGTCATAAATCTATGTTCCTTCAAAAACATGTTTTCTAAAAAGGGTTTCCAATAATGTTCCACTATTATTCTATAATGTTTAAAATATATTTTTCCTCTTTTGTATCATTTAATAAAGTTTTCAAAGGAATCTTCTTTTCACTTTTTTAACAAGGTATTTTTTTCTAGACTTTAACCATGTATAAGGAATGCTCATCTTACATCGTACGATATATATATATTTACACTCTATCATTTTTGTGAAGCTATATTTGACTGTTTAAAAGGTTAATTTTTAAGAAAATGTTTTTAATTTTTTTTCAATAAAATGGATTTCAAAACATTTTCATGATTTATCTATAAGTTTTAAAATTATTTTTCAAGGAAAGTGTGTTTGAAAAGATTTTTAAGATTACTTTATTAGTTCATAAGTAAAATGATTTTCCAAATATTTTAAAGATTCTTTAATAAGTTTTCAAGGAAAATTGTTTAAAAAATATTTTCAAGATTCTTTTATATGTTTTCAAGGAAAATTGTTTTATGAATGTTTTCAAGATTCTTCTATAAGTTTTCAAAGGAAAACAGTTTTCAAAATTATTTCAAGCCTTATTTATATGTTTTCAATGTATCTTCAAAGAAATGGTTTTAAAAAAGTTTTGAATCTCCTTTTATAAGTTTTCTAGGAAAATGGTTTTCAAAATGTTTTCAGGATCTCTTTATATGTTTTCAAATAAAAATAATTTCAAAAGTTTTTCAAATATTTCTTTATAATAATTCAAGTTTATTTTCAAAAAAATGTTTTTAAAAAGGTTTTTATGTTTTAAAGATCTTTTTTTCAAAGAATAAAGGATATTTTCCCCAAGAAATGTTTTCAAAATATTAGTCCAAGTTATTTTCCATCTATGTTGACATTTATTGATGTTTCTAATTCCTTTTTTAGTAAATGATCCAATTTTTACATTCATATTATTTATTGAATGGTTTATGTTTTGATGGAATGATGCTTATGACACCAATTTCTCCTCCACAGGTTGTATGCTTTTGATACCTACACTCTTTCATAGGTTATGCTTTGATGAAGTGATTATGAAACCTGTTTATTTCCATTGGATTGGCTATTATTACATTTTTATGACACCCATTTCATTTCATGGGTTATGATATGATTATTTGTAAATTTTCAAAACTTGTATATATGATTTCATTATCGGGTGGGTGTGACCTATATCTCCCTACAGTGCATTGGGTAAAGATTTATATCTCATGAGATAGACATGGTTAGAATGAGGAGTGAACTCAGTTAAGTATTACAAGGATGGAATGATAAGTGAAGTCAACTCAGTAATACATGGCTAGAATGGGGTGTAAACCCAGTTCAGTAAAGGACTTTTCCCACTAATATGGTATTGGGAGCAATGCCTTGACTACTATGGAAAAAATTATATATGATTATGTGTTTTATCAATTCCATGTATTATTCCTTTGTTATTTTTTCATAGATTATGTTATTTATTTCATTATGATTCCCCAAACATTATTCCATGATTCATTTTTATGATCTTATGATATGAAGGGTATGATCTTCCAAAGTTATGATCACATTCTCATAAAAGTTTTCTCATGATTATGATTACATGTGTCCCTTGTATGCCTTTATTGAGCATGTGAGATCACCCCATTTTATGTTTCTTTTCCTAGGTTATGAAGATGTGTACTGTGTATGATATTTCTAAGAAGGGTGTTAGTAATTAAGAACATAGGGGGAGATAATGTAGCTCACTTATGTACTAGTTTTTATGTTTCTATGTTTCCGAAGGAACTAGACTAATATGGTCTTTGGGCGTCTCTTTGTAAAATGTTTTAAGTATTCTGAAAAAGTTCTATAATTTTAATGTATGCAAAGAGAGGGGTACTATAGTTGGTATTAGAGAAAAGGTTTAGTTAATGTTTGGAAACTAGGACGAGAAAAATTTAGTGAGATACCTAGTAATATTTCTAAGGATATATATAGGGGTGTCTCTAAGGACAAGTATACAGAAGAGTTAACATTTAGGAAAATATCCTAGAATTTTTGTAAAGGATAAAGTGAGTGATATACTATAAATAAATACCTTTCTGGATACTACAAGTCGATGTGGATCTAGCACAAATTTACCTAGGGGTAAAAAGTACTAAAAGATGTCTTGGTCCTTAATCAAGGTAATCTGGTACATAAAAATGTGCCTTGCTGCACACCTAGTTTGACACTCCTGGGGGATATTTTTTGAGAATTCAAAAATTCTTCATTAACCATCATGAATGACTTAAATAGGTGTTTTCTATGAAAAACCTACGACAAACCTTAGGTATCATATTTTAAGGAAGGTGTCATAATTTACACATCCTATAAGTAGTTATGTTTTTGTGATTAGATTGCTTTCCACTATGATAAGTGTTTCTCACACTATGATTTATGGTTTTAGTCAATGGTAGGAACCAAAAGGAAATGAGTTAATGTTGAATATGATAGAAAGTTTATGGATGAGTAGTCAAATGGGATGATCGCTAGAGTGAAATATGTTGCGATCATGCATAATTACTTTTCAAGGAACATGATTAACAATGTATACCTTAACCAACTCTTGGAATTACCATGGAAGAGAAGGAAGGAATTCACTGAGATTTTGGGTAATGGAGACCATGAAGGAAATAAGATTCAGTTTCTTTTGTGTTAAGAATGTGGAAAAAATAACCCAAGTAAATGTCTTAGAGGAACAAGAATATGTTTTGAAAATGGAAAAGTAGTCCCAAAATAATGTATTTGCAAATGGGAAATGAGAAGTCCAATTAATGAAATGGATGTGAATGTTGGACTCCCTAAGGTATTATATATTGAAGACTACTTTAAATGTGGAGATTATGGGAATTATGAAAATTGATGTCCTATATGGAAGGTTCATGAATAGAATCAACAAGGTGGTACAAGTAATGGTTTTCCTACTATTTATGAAGAGACCACAAATGACACGTGAAATGTATGTTATGTTCTTATAGTATTTTTTACATTAAACATAAAAAGACTAGTTAGATTGAGGTTGAGGAACCCTAAATCTGATTCATATTTTATATTCTAGGAAAGAGGAATTAAGTAAAAAGTTAATGAAGAATGAGTAATGGTTTAAGAATAAAGTTGGATGAAGAAAGTATTTATTTTTTGGAATTAAAATATTATGTTATATAAATCATGATATATATAATTATTTTTATAATACATTTTCATTAATGATTTAAAAGGATATGTGAATGGTAATGAATACATATAAAATTAATTTCATGGAAGGATGATATTTTGATAAAGGGAAGGAAACCCTTAATTATTGCCTGGCGTTGAGATAATGATGTTCAGATAAAAATACGTTGGATATGAATAAGTAAATTGGATGATAAATATTACCCTAGAAATGATCATTGAGAAAGTGGTCCATATCATCAAGGATGAATTTTACAACTTTGTGGATTTAAAGAATGTATCCAGTAATAATTGTAATAAGTAAGCATACTTGTTTTCCAAAAGGATTTATGGTAATTACAGTTTTTATGACATTCTAATATAATTTACTAAGAGTTTATTCAAATGTTTCAAATGTGACAATAAAGAGCTGCTTTGTGTTATATGATTGATCAATGTTAAGCTGATTTCATGATTTTATTTCTAAAGTTTTGAATTTTCATCTTTTAGAAGGGTTATATGATAAAACATTCATCAAATGATTAAGTTAAACATAAGGGGAAGTATTTATCTATTGATATTGTATTGAAAACCTTAGATAAAAGGCTATTTAGTGATTAATATTATTTTAAGTATGTATATCATATTTATTTTTGAAATTATATTAGTGTGGTTTTAGAAAAGGACATCATGTATGTCGGGTGAAAACCAATCAAGTCCGGAAATTCCATGGGTCAAGAACCCATGACCGGAGGATGATAAGGGTTTCACATCTACCACTAGCCTATGCGATGTACTGGTTAATGTATAATTTTTTTATGAATAATTATTTATGATGAAATATTAGTGTCACTTTTTATGTTTCGAGATTAATGTATTAATAATATTTATTTTTAATAATATTTATAGATAAATATTTATACATTTCAATCTTTTATAGGCCTTAATATATGATAAAAGTGTATTTTAGTTCTTTGGGAATCAAATTTAATTTATGGACATTAATTTCTTGAAATAATTGATGAATTATAAATAGTTAAAATCATAACCAAAGAATGAATTTTTTATAGAAATATATTAAGTATATTTCCTTATATTCTAGCTCAATAAAATAATTTCTCAAAGATAGTATAATGATAAATTTTTTTCTTAATACCTTAATTTTTTTTGAACCAATGGACTTATAAATCATCATTGATTTATGACTTTGAGGCCCTCAACATTTATTTGATCATTAAATTTTTTATAATTGACGACCTCAATCAATCCCTATAAATATTTACATTTTTACTCTATAGCCAATATGCACTTACAAAGTATGTTCTCCCTTGTGGAAACCTAGTTATATATTACTTTGGGTAACCAATATAGTTTAAACTTTCCATTTTAAGGGATGTTTTAGAATTCATTATTATGATGTGAGTTTCTATAAATGAAACTTTCAAATATTTAATCTTTGATTACCTGGATGAATTTCAAGGGTGAAATTAATTTTAATGGGGGTATAATGTAACACCCAAATATTTTTGTGAAATTTATATATTTTGAATTAATTCAATATTTTTGATACTTTTCATTTCAAGAAACACTGAAAATAGTTTATTTTATAAAATCACTATGTTTAGGTTGAGTTATATGCAACAAAATGTTAATCGGGAACTACAGGCAACATAATTTATAGATTTCTTTTACACAGAACATAGAATTGTTGTATGTTACATGCAACACCGACTTGGAGTATGTTACACAGTGTAATTTCCAAAAAATTTCCTGAATTTTTTTAAATTATATGAGATTATTTAGAGACCAGGTGCTCAGAAAACACTTGATTCTAAAGCCTAGGGAGCCTAGAATAAGTGTTCAAAATTTTTAAAGTTTATTTAAAACAGAACATGTACAAAGTTTTGGAAACATATAAATGTGTTCTCGGATTAGAAATCTAAGGGAACCATTTCGTATGGAATTACGACTTTACCTAAGGAAATACTAAACCTCGATTGACACAAGTCGAGGGAAAAAGTTATTTTTTCAGACATTCTAAGTAAAATATAATAAAAATTTCTTAAGGAAAAATAAAACAATATTTTATTTTATTTTTTTTCGAATTTCAGATTTTGTTACAACTTAATGACATTACAACCTAAACATAACATAATCACTGTTTCATAAATGAAAAAACGTAACGATGCTACAACTCAACGTAACATAAGCGCTAAATGCATTTTCTCCATTTAATGAGTTTACCAAATATGGGATCATTGGAACAATATAGTATTGCTCTGAGCCCTTGGAGATTTGGAATTGGTTAGTGATGATCAAAGAACCACCTCCAATGAAATATTTAGGAACAAAGAACGATAATAGTGCAATATTTTCACTCAAATGATCCAACCTCGTGGTAGGGGTGTGATTCTACATGAAAATATTTTTCCCCATTCATCAATTTGAGTGACAAATGTAGGTCAACCCATTAATAGGTGACCTGAAGATTGATCAATTATGTAGGATGGTTTCCAATCTTTGGGTTTGAATTAGATTTACCCATGTTAGATTCTTAAATCTCCTCCCAACATGTTTTTAAATTCTAAAGCAGAGGGATCGGGCTGAAACAAATAAGGAAAAGATCCCTCTATTGGGGGAGTTCTTGGGTTATTCATGAATATACCTCTAGATTGAAAAAGCAACATCTTAGAGTACATAGTAGTGATGGAAATGACCTGAGGATCCTGAAGGTACTCGCCGATTGGAAAATAGAGCCCCAGAGCGGGTTCAGTGTTCAAAGGAAAGAATCACCAGCATAGCTCCGTGGTGGGGGATGAGGCCCATGGTAATGGTTGTGGGCTATGGATCAGGGCCACTGGGAACAATCGATGATGGAATGAGAAGACTCAGAGAGCCGCTCCGTGTCACTTGACTTGAGGATCATGGTTTAGCTAGACCACGGTGGCGGAACCCGTGGAGACCCGTGAGGTGCAAGGATACGCGGTGGGCACTGCGTCTTGGGTGGAGCAAGCTAGCCTACTAATGGTGGGACGGGCCAGAACCACTACCCAACAGGATAGTTCTATCGCCCAGCCAGGCCTAGAGGGCTGGGTTAGATCCGAGTCGGGTCGGGTCAACCGTCGGACCAGACATGGACCCAACCAACCCCTTTTTAGTAAAATGAACATAACATTCAAATCATACGCCCGATTGACGAGCCGTTTGTAGCATTGAGATCCTCACAATGATAAAATCATTTTGACATACTCCAAGTGAGTTTTTTTGGAAGTTGGTATATAACTGATGACTTGAGGAGTAGATTCTCTTAGAATCAAGTGCACTATGAGAGGGAACCCTGTGACTGGTTGTGATGAGAAGAAATCGATGAGAAGAACTCAGTGTCCCAACATAACTTAGTGATGGGTGAACCTCAGTTTCCTAGAAGATTTTTGTGGGGATAATACCTTATTAGACTAGTAGACGAGTTGACCTCAGTGGGCCAACAGACCTCAGTGACGAGCGGACCTTAGTGGACCAATAGACGAGCAAACCTAAGTGTCCCAACAGACAAGCGTACCTTAGTAGACCAAAATACCTCAGTAACAAGCAGAACTCAGTGGTCCAACATACCTCAGTGACGAGTAGACCTTAGTGGATCAGTAGGCCATAGTGACTCATCGAGGATGAGTCCCTCAACAGTACAAGATGTTCAACATTACAACCAATATTATTTCTTTCTATAATTTAGGTTATACCTGTGTGATATATCCACTACTTCGAGTGTACTTTTATTTTTGTTATTTTATTTGTAGTTTGGGGTCCCTACTGAGTATTGTGTTACTCACCCCTATATAGGCTCTGCCCACACATATCGTGTCTTGTAAAGACGATCAAAATTTAGATAGAGACCTTGGCAGATCAGAACCAGGTGGTTCCTAGTGAGGACAGACAGGTGAGGCATACTCCTACATCTTCAATAAGCTACTCTTAACCTAATATTTAGGTAGGGTTTTCTATAGATGGGTTTCTAGAGAATTGTTTACCCCTAGTTTATAGTTTTTCTTTTTTTGGGTTTGTATTATGGCCCCCTTTACTTCCATCTTTGTAATGTTTACTCTCAGTGGTTACCTTCTTATCATGAATGTTTTCCCTTTTCATCATTGTGGGATATGGTTGTGAATGTGCATGTATAAAGGTACTTGGAAAATGCCTCACACTTTCAGAATAATGCCCTCTGAACTAGTCTCTTCCCCCTTTCCTTTGGGAGGCATCCTTGGGGTAGCCGCAACACAGGCCCCAGGGGAAAAGTTTTGAAAAATTGGTATTAGTGGTTAGGTTTGGTTCTACATTAAGGACCAAGAGTATGTGGATTTGTTTTAGGGAATGAGTATTAAATGTTTTGAGTTCGACTTTTAGGCTTAGGGAGTCTAGTGTTGGTGTGGTGACTGACGTATCTATACACCAGGACCCTAAATCATGTTGTTTTAATTGGTACATGAAACCACTAGTTGCAAGCATCATATAAGTATTGAGGGTGTTATCATGTCATTATCGAGTCAGAGTCATCTCACTAGGTATAATATATTAACCATGGTTCATCTTGATTTGTTTTAGGATTCCACCACCTAGATAGACAACCAGGATTCTGATGCGTGACCACGAGGATGGTATGCCTAGGGATGAAGCATCAATACAAGGACTAGTACTAGAGATGGCATTACCTGGAGGTGAACCAGTGTTGCCACCACCTATTGATCAGCTCTTACTATTGGATCTACCGGAATAGGACACACGCACGCTTAGTGCCTTACTCAAGTTATGGAGGCAGATACCTCCCAGGTTCAGGGGTGGTACTGACCCCCAGGTGGATGAGGATTGGATCAAATATGTTACACGAGTCTTTCATCTGGTTAGGAAGCCTATTGAATAAATGGATATCTTAGCAACAAGCCTTCTTTAGAGATTGGAGGGGTGGTTGTGGAGCTTGACGATCTAGATACATGACCAGGTGAACCTTTCCTAGACAGACTTTGAGTGCCTCTTCAAGGAGGAGTTCTTTCTGGAAACATTGTGCTTAGTACGCATAAAGAAGATACTACACCTACAACCGGGTATCATGATAGTAGTGGATTAATCTTCCAGATTCACCAAGCTTTCATTTTACTCCATATATATGGGGAGAGATCCATAATTTAGGGATTGGTATTTTGATACGGGACTAAGCTGCGAGATTAGGGCGTCTATGGTATTGATTAGCATCCCTCCTCAGGCTGGGGTGATGGAGAGACCTCTACTCATAGAGAGCTTCCTAGAGGAGCAGGCACTAGCAGCCAGAGCTACCAGTAGACATTGGGCTGCAGAGTCTTCAACGTTGGGTAGAAGGCATAAGGCATGGTGACCCAAGAGGGTCAAGAATTTCCGGGGATGACCCCATGATGTAGGATCGACGATACAAGGCTCCCAGGGAAGAGGGAGTCATCAGAGGATCAGGATGTGCTAATCATGCAGCGAGCAGGGACACATGGCTCTTGATTTCCCGAATCTCCATGTAGATGACCGAAAGATGGTTGAGGGACCGTCGAGGTAGAGGTAGAGGTTGAAGAAGGGTGGTCTATATGGTGGAGGATGTGGTAGGGGTAAGTAGAGTAGAAGGTGGTGGGTGAAGGTTCGAGGTGCTACCACCACCACCCTAGGGGGACCACCACAGGCTCCAAGAGTTGGTGGATATGGGTGAGGCCAACTTCAGGTGATGGAGGCCTACAACCACGACACCCCATAGATGATTAGTGGTATGATATGTGTCTTCTACACCTAAGCTATAGTTCTTATAGACACAGGTTCCAGTCACACTTTTCTTACCACATCCTTATTTGGTGATTAGAGATTCTGGTGGAGCCGTTGTATTGACCCTTACAGTTAGAGACTCATATGGGAGGGGACTTGATGATTACACACCGGTTTCAGTAGTGTGAGATTACTCTTGTAGGTGAGATCTTCAGCTGGGATATCTTAGTAGCAGCGTCGAGGCCTTACGATGTCATCTTGGGTATGGACTAGTTATCCACAGTTCATGTTCAGATCGACTGTATTATGTGCAATGTGCGGTGTGTACAGGGATATGGGACCAGGTTTTCCTTCACTGGTTAGAAAGGAACACTTTCAGTGTAGGATGGACATTCTTAGAGAAGGGTACAGCCGATCACTCACTAGTTGGCTTGCCTCACCCACAATGCGGTGGATGAGAAGAGTCCTCACTTTCCTATATTGGTGGATGAGTATGTAAGCATCGTTCCTGAGGATGTTTCAGGATTAACCCCTCACAGGTGGGTTGACTTATGCATTGATCTGAACCCCGAGATGGCACCGACATCTACACAAGTATATCTAATGGCTCTTGTAGAGCTTCATTATTTGAGGGTACAACTGGAGGATCTTTAGAGGAAAGGCTTCATGAGGCCCAATGTTTCACCATGGGAAAACCTTGTATTGTTTTCCAAGAAGGAAGACAAGAGTTTGAGGTTATGCATGGACTTATGGTTCTTGAATAAGGTGTCCGTGAAGAGCAAGTATCTACTACTAAGGATTGATGACCTCTTCGATCAACTAAAAGGAATGAGATGGTTCTCAAAGAGAGGCCTCAGATCAAGCTATCATCAGCTTCGTGTATGGGATGAGGATGTATCGAAGACAACCTTCACATGTCGGTATATCCACTACGAGTTCTTCATGATTCCTTTACGAGTTACCAATGCCCCAACAATGTTCATGTGAAACATGTACAGGATCTTCCAACCTTACCTTGACCCGTTCATTATGGTCTTCATTGATGGAATCCTGGTATACTCAGAGTCTGAGGAGGAGTACATGACATAACTACGGATATTCTTGGATACGCTCTGTGAGCACCGAATTTATAAGAAGCTCTCAAAGTGTCAGTTATGGATTCGAGAGGTCCACTTTTTGGGGAAAGTCATTTTAGATGATAGAGTTGTAGTGGATCTGAAAAATATAGAGTTGGTTCCTTATTGGGATCCACAGAAGATTGTGAATGAGGTGAGATGTTTCTTGGGTTTGGTGGGATACCACTAGTGTTTTTTTCCTAACTTTTATAGGGTAGAAACACCCTTATCAGCTTTGACATAGAATGGAAATCCCTTAATGTGTATGGATAAGTTCCATAAGAGTTTTTAAGAGCTGAGGAAGTGACCGATGAGTGCCCCCATATCGAGACTAATATAGGAGGCCATTGGGGTTTTAGTATTCTATGATGCATCAGAAATTGGACTGGGTTGTGTCTTGATGCAGGAGCAGACAATGATTGCCTACGGTTCATGGTAGTTGAGGTAGCACAAGAATAATTATGCAACCCATGACTTGGAGCTAGTAGAAGTGGTATTTTCTTTGAATATATGACAACAATACTTGATGGGAGAGCAGTTTAGCAACTAATATGACCATAAATGTCTTAGGTATATCTTATCCTAGAAGAACCTAAACTTGAGGTAGTGGTAGTGGTTAGAGTTCCTCCAGGACTATGAATTCAAGATATTCTATACTTATGGGGAGGGAAACTTGGGTTAAGACATGCTCAACAGGAGATCCGGTATGTAGTTTCTGAGTGAATAATCAGAGAAGTTAGTTTCCATTCAAATATCCTTCATGGAAGGTGATGGAGTAGCTTATCTTCATTCTATGGATATCAATCCCCCACTCTTATAGCGAGTTAGGGAGGTACATCTTTTGGATGTTTATTGTGAGGCCTGATGTGATCAGTTATCCTCAAGATAAGCTTCTGATGGATATTTGGTAGGTGGGGAGCATGTCATCTTCTTCAAAGGGTGAACTGTTATACTAGTGGCATCATAGTGAGGAGATTCTGAGGGAGTTACTCAGCTACCCTTTGACAGTACATCCCATAGCGACAAATATTTACCAAGATCTCTGATGTTAGTACTGGTGGATGGGGATGAAGAAGGAAGTGACGAAGTTGGTTTCATGGTGCCTCACTTGTCAACAATTGAAGGTAGAGAATCAGTTTCTAGAAGGCATGACTCAACCACTCGAGGTACCAGAGTGGAAGTGAGATGATATCTCGATGGAATTCATGATTGATTTACCCCACACATCTAGTTGGCATGATACAATCTGGGTAATTGTTGACTGACTCACTAAGTCATCCCACTTCCTACCAATCCTAGAGAAGGGCTCAATACAGAGCTTGGGATTCCTCTACGTGTAGGAGATAGTTCAACTCTACAGAGTCCCATCAATGATAGTCTCAGATCAAGACACATGAATATCACCCTAGTTGTGGAAGGGATTGCAAGAGGCATTTGGGACTCATCTATGCTTGAGAACAACTTTCCACCCACAGACAGATGGTCATATGGAAAGGATTATCCAGGTTTTAGAGAATATGTTTCATGCTTGCATATTGGACTTCGATCGTAGTTGGGAGAATCACCTACCTCTGGTTTAGTTCACATCCAACAACATATAACACTCTAACATTGGTATGGAACCATTTGAGGAACTGTATTGGTGACCATGATGATCACCATTATGCTGGATATCCCCAGGGGAGTCATCACTCATGGGTCCAAAGCTAGTACAGGCTACCAATGAGAAGGTGCAGATCATCTAAGAGCGGATGAGTACTACACAGAGTAGGCGTAAATCTTATGTTGATAGGAGATAGAGGACATTTGAGTTTGAGTAGGGATACCATGTATTTCATCAGGTCTCACCTCAATAGGGATTACATAGATTCTTCCAAGGTGACAAGTTTTCCATAAGATTCATTATCCCTTTTCAGGTTTTGAGCAGAGTTGGTGAGGTGGTGTACTGCCTAGCTCTTCCCCAAATGATGAACTAGGTGTATAATTTATTTCAATTTTTATAGCTAAGGAGGTACGTACATGATCCATCACACATCATTGACTGGGGAGATTTAGACATTGACGATGGGGAAACATTTGCAGAGTTCCCAATAGATATTGAGAATTGACAGAAGTAGGTCATTTATGGATGGTCAATTCCTCTGGCGCGTGTTTAGTGGCAGCATGATAATCTACCAGAGATCACTTAGGAGAAGGAGGCTCAGATCTATTCTTAGTACCCTCATTTGTTTGTTTATCCCTTATTTTGTGTTATGAGGATGTAGAGCCTTAATGTGGGGAAAATTTAATGTCCTGGAAATTACATGTATTTTGTTTGAAAATATATGGGACTATTTTGAGACCAGGCGCTCATACGACACTTGATTCTGAGGCCTAGTAAGCCTCGAATAAGTTTTTGAACATTTTTAAGTTTATTTAAAATAGAGCACATACACAGTTATGGAATGTTCTAAATGAGTTTCTAGATTATAAATCTAAGGGCCCCGTTGAATTCAGAATGATGAATTTACCTAAGGAAAGACTTAACCTGGACCGACACAGGTCGAGGGAAAAATTTATTTTTTTGGACATTTTTAGAAAAATATAATAAAAATTTATAAAGGAAAAATAAAATAAACTTTTTGTTTGTTTTATTCTAATTTAAAATTTCATTGAAACATAAAAAAATTTCAACCCAATCATAACAGAAATGTTGTTTCATAAATGAAATAGTGTAACTACCCTATGACTCGGCGTAACAGAAATAATGAAGTGTGTTTTCTCTATTTAATGGGTTAACTGAATATAGGATTGTTGGAACAATATAGTATTTCTCTAAAACCTTGGAGATTTGGGGTTGGAGAGTAATGATCGATAAGCTACCACCAACTATGGAAGAGGAACAATGAATATAAACAGTGTGATCTTATCTAACGAACGATCCAACCTTGAGGTTTGGGTTTGATTCTAAGTGAATTTACTTTTTCCCTATTCATGGATTTGAGTGACGAACGCAAGAAAAACCATGAACATGTAATAGTTTAATTGATCCTTTATATGAGAGGGTTTTAAATATCTCATTTTGGATCAGAGTTACCCATTATAGATTCTTAAATCTCCTCCCAACTTGTTTTTAAATTCTAACACGGAGGGATCATGACGACACGAACAAGGCCTAGATCCTTCCATTGGGGTAATTGTTGTGTTCTTAATGATCAAACCTACAGATCAATGGAGAGAAAAAATGGAGTATGCAGCAGTGAAGATAGTGACCCGAGGATTTTGAATGTGGTTGCAGATTGGAAAATAGATTACCGAAACGGGTCTGGTGGCCTGCAGAAGGAACCCGCGACGTGCCGTGGTGGCAGGCGAGGTCCGTTGAAACGGTCGTAGGCAATGGATCAGGGCTGCCAGGAATAGGTGGTGGCAGCATGAGCAGACATATTGAGCTTCACTATTTCATGTTGCTAGAGGTACATGGTTCAGTTGGACCACAACGTCAGACCCCACGACGACCTATAGGGTGGAGGGAGACACGATGGGTGCCGCGTCTCGGGCGGAAAAAGACGACCTGATCATGAGGGGATAGGCTGGGCCTAGTGGGCAAGTGAAGACTCAGAGTTGGTCAAATATAGGCCAGGTCAGACCCGGGTCAGGTTGGGTCGGTCCGATCAGGTCAGACCGGACCCAGACCCCACCGACCCCTTTTTAGTAAAATAAGCACTACTTCCAAACCGCACGTCTGATTGATGAGATGTTTGTGACGTTGGGACCGATGCAATGAGTCGTTACATTTGAAATACTTAAAATGAGTTATTGTGGAAGTTGTGATACCACAAATTCCTTGAGGTGTAGATTCTACCAGAATCAAGTGCGCTGCATGTTGGAACCTTGCGACTGGCTATGGTGAGAAGGAAGTGATGAGAGGACCTCAGTGGCCCAGAAAACCTCAGCGACGAGTGGAAATCAATGGAAAAATAAATGAGAGGACCTTAGTGGGCCAACAGACCTTAGTGATGAGTGGAGCTCAGTGGTCCTGAAGGTTAGCCAACCTCAATGACCCAATAGACCTCACTGATGAGTGGACCTTAGTGTTACAATAGATGAGAAAACCTCAACGGCCCAACAAATGAGCGGACTTTGGTGACCCAGCAGACCTCAATGATGAGTGGACCTCAATGGATCAAAAGACCTCAGTGATGAGCATACCTCATTAGAACCTAATTCCATAGTGACTCATCGGGTATGAGTCCCTCAGTAGTACAAGATGATCAATATTATGACTAATAGTCTTGCTTTATATACTTTAGGTTATACCCATGTGAGTTTTACAAAACATCATATGTACTTTTCTTGGTGGTATTATATTTATGGTTTGGGGACCCTACTGATTATTATGTTACTCACCCATGGATGGGATCTTCCCACACGTATAATGTCTTGTGAAGACGAGCGATGTTTTGATAGGACCTTGGTGGCCCAAGACCAGGAAGTGCCTAGTCAGGACAGACAGGTGTGGCGTACTCCTACAACATCAGGCATCTACTCTTCACTTACTCTTCAGGTAGGGTTCTCTACAGACTAGTTTCTAGATAATTTTATACCCCTTATTTATAGGTTGTCTTTTGTTGGGTTTATATTCTGGCCCCCTTTACTTCTATCTTTGTACTATTTACTCTCAATGGTTTTCTTAGTAGCATGCATGTTTTCCCTTTTCAGCATTGTTAGCTGGGGTTGTGAATGTGTGTGTGTACATGTAATCCTAAAATCCACCCCACTTTCAGGAAAATGAATTTGACTCTAGTCAAAAACCCCTAGAATTTGGGTAGCAGACTTGGGGTAGTCGCGACATGGGCCTTGGGGGACAGGTCGTGACACACCTAACAATGACTTTCTACAAAAAACCATTTTATTGTCATAATTATTTAAAGGAAATAATTATAACCAAGTTGTATAGATTAGTAATATAAATAATAATAACTAGTTTTAAATATTTTTTTATAATTTTTTATATAAATAAAACTTATCGATAATGAAATATATAATTTTAGGTAAAATTTTTATATATTTTAAAATACTATTTTCCCAAATAAACTTTTAATTCCATTCTGTGAAAAATAATAAAATTAATTTTATAAATATTTATAAATTTAATTTGATAAAATAAACTTCATTTTATAATTTATAATGTAGAAATTATCTTAGGGTGAATTTATGATATTTTTTAGAGAAACTTTATTTTTGGATAAATAGAGAAAAATATTGAATTTTAATGCAAAATCGCTTTTTCATATAATTTATTTATAGGGATAAATTATATTTTAATTTGGATTAAAATTTTAATTAAATAATATTTTTATAAATCAAACCTAATATGGGTCATTGTAATCAATTTCATTTTTAAATTGAATATAAAAACATAGAAAACTTTTGAATATTTTTAATTTAAAAATCCCCATTGTCGACCTGATTGTGGGATGAAATTTAAATTAATTTATTCATATTATGTAATTTTAATTTCAATAAAATGATTCCATATTTGGAATAATAATAATTTATAATATCTTATAAGGTAAAATTAGTTTTTTGCCAAAAACATTAGTGAAGGTAATTAAAATTATTTACAATGATTAAGGTAAAATTAATCTTAATAAGGGACTAAACATTAATCTTAAGGGCCCAAAAAACATATACACTTGTCCAAGAGCCTTTTTATATCCATATTTAGACCCTATAATACCTTTTATATAATTGTTTACATTATTGGACTCCCTTTACATGGGAAAAATGTGGGTGTAATTCCTTTTCCCAAAATTTACAAGAGCGTAACTCCTCCTCCACTATAAAATGGAATCCTCTCCTCCCACTTACTCACACCACTAAAGCCATATTGGATCAGACAAGATCTTCCCAAATATATCCTAACAATCACTAAACTCATCCTATAATCCTCCAATTGGGAATAATAAAATCCAAGGATTCCCTTTGGTGAAAACGAAAAAGAGTTACCTATACTAGAGGTAACATTCTTCCTCGAGTTCTTTTATTTTATTTCAATCATTAACCCCCTAAAATATTATTATGACATTATTGTATAAAAAATAGTATCCTAAATATAAAATTATGTGTTTATTATATGTTTTAAAACTAAACTTACAAACACTTCCATCTAATGGGTAACAAACATACTATTTTTGTGTTTGGTGAAATACTGCTTCATAAAACGATGATTGTTCTTTCTTCCTTTACCACCTCTAATGGTGATAATTATGATGGTAAATATATTTATAAATAATATATATGATATTTATAATTTTTTTAATCTTATTTAATTAATTTACAACACCTATATTTATACTTTTCATTTTGTGTAAATATGATAATTTCGTTTGAGGAAGTGTGGACTACTACCCCCTCAAAGCGATGTGATTCATCCACAAACTACATGGATTGTATTAAGGATAGATTTAGTAAAATTATATGATATTTATGATATAATAATTATAATATAATTAATATATATATATATATATACATATATATACATATATGTTATTTACTTACTTTCATTCAATACAACTATTAAACGAGAACAACATTCATGCGTACGTATGACCTACCGTCTCCATGAACGGTGTATTACATTTCATACTTATATATTATATAGATTATTATAATAAAAATATAATAAATATATATGATATTTATATCATGTTTTACACCATTTAAATCATGATATAATTATAAGGTCCAAAGATAAAACAAATTAAGACACATGCAAAGAACAAAGAAGATGGTACCTGAAGTGAAACCTTTACATAGTATTATTAACAAACCTGTAATACAATGTCACATTCAAACCATATAAGGTATTAGATAAAATAATATGGTTCTTTGATATATGTATAATAAAATCATATTTATTATACATGAGGTTTTTACAAGTATGATGAGAGTCAAGACTCAAGGTAATAATATTTTATCTGACTTTTTATTCCCATGAGATACATGCCATGTTCACCACTATTTCATTTTGATTGGTGTATACAATTAACATGAATTGATAATATGATTATTATTCTTAAATCCATGGTTAATTACATATCCATTCTATGACTTTCCTTTCATGGGGTTTATATTTCCAAAGTTACCAAATCAGTAATATAGTTTTGTCTCAATTTACCTTCTTTGAGACACATGCCATTTATGCACCTATATTTTTATTTGAGGTGTAAATAAGGAATTTTTAAATGTTAAATCATGAATATAATTCCTTTAATGATATTTTAAACATTATTTAATTTCAATTTATTACATGGGGAGCATGGTTCAAAGTTACTAAGTGATAAGAGCTTTTTGAAACAATCTCATCGCTTTTCTGGATTGTTTATGATTATGTTTAGTTTGTTGAAATATTTTAATACATATCACAATAATATTCATGAATTTTCTTATAATATGGTTATTAACAATATATTAATTTATTAGAAGAAATTTTCTACTCTTTGGTACATAATATAGTTAAGAAATAATTTTTAATAAATCCATAATTTACCCCCTCTTTGAACAGAAATATATGTTCCTTCAAAACCATGTTTTGAAAAAAGTGTTTCCAAGAATATTGTGTTATTTTCCTATAATAGTTAAAATATTTTTTACCCTTTTTTATTTTACCAATATTTTTAATGTAATCTTCTTGTCACTTTCTGAACAAGGCATTTTTTCTAGCCTTTTACCGAGAAAAAAGAATGTTCTTATTACCTCGTATGACATGTAAATATTTATCCACTGTGATTTTTGTAAAGCTTACTTTTCATGTTTAAATGGTTAATTTTTAAAAATTGTAATTTTTATTTCAATGAATTTTTTTTCAAAATATTTTCATGATTTATTTATATGTTTTTTATGTATTTTTCAAGGAATTTTTTTAAAAGTTTTTAAAGGTTATTTTATAAGTTTTTAAGTAAAATGGGTTTCAAAATATTTTAAATCTTATTTTATAAGTTTTCAATGAAAATTATTTACAAAAGGTTTTCAAGTTTATTTTATATGTTTTGAAGGAAATTTTTTTTCCAAATGTTTTCAAGACTCTATTATATGTTTTCAAGGAAAACTATTTTCAAAATGATTTTAAGACTTATTTATAAGTTTACAAAGTATTTTCAAAGTAATGGTTTTAAAACTATTTTCAAGATATTTTATAATTTTTCATGGAAAATGGTTTTCAAAATATTTTCAATCTCTCTTTATATGTTTTCAAGGAAAATATTTTGCAATAGGTTTTCAATGATTTATTTATTATATTTCAAGTTTATTTTAAATAAAATGGTTTTTAAAATGTTTTTATGTTTTAAAGATCTATTTTTCAAAGAATAAAGGATATTTTACTTATGAAATGTTTTAAAAATATATTTCCATGTTATTTTCCATCTTAGATGACATCTGTTGATGTTACTCATTCCCTTTAGAAAAAGATACAAATGATCCATTCATATTATTTCTTGAATGGTTTACGTTTATATGGAATGATTATTATTAACCATATTTCTCTTCCACAAGTTATATGCTTTTGAAAACTAATTCCTTTTATGGGGTTTTCTTTGATGAAATGTTTATAAAACTTGTATTTTTCTACAAGTTAAGACATGATTACATGTTTATGACACCCATTTTATTTCATGGTTATGATATTATTACTTATGAATTTTTGGAACATATATGTATGATTTAATTATGATATGGGTGGGACCAATATCTCACTAAAATTCATTAGTTAAAGATTTATATATCATGCGATAGACATGACTAGAATAAGGAGTGAACTCAGTTTAGTATTATAGGGCTATAATGAGGAGTGAACTCAGTTCAATAATACAATACTGGAACGGGGTGTGAATCTGATTCAGTAAAGGACTTTTTACACTAATATGGTTTTGGAAACAATACCTTGACTACTATGGAAATCATTATATATGCTTATATGTCTTCCACAATTCCATGCATTATTCATATGTTGTGATTTATTGGATTATGTTCTTTATTTATTTATGATTAATGTCTTATTAACTGCCAATATTTATGCCATGATTCATATTTATGATCTTATGATATGCAGGGTATGATATTCTAAAGTTATGATCATGTTTTCATACCCTTATACCCATTCTTATGATTACATGTATCCTTTGTATACCCATACTGAGCATATGATCTCACCCATTTTTATGTTTCTTTTCCCATGTTATGAAGATATGTATTAAGTATGATGTGTCTTACAAGGGTGCTAGTCCTGAATAACATAGGGGGAGATAATATAGATCACTTATATACCAGTATTTATTTTTTCATTTTTCTAAAGGCACTAGACTAATATGGTTTTGGACGTACCTTTGTATAATGATTTAAGTATTCCAAAAATTTATTTAATTTTAATTTAGGAAAAGTGATGGTCTCTATAGACTGTAACCAACATCCTCTTTTCTCCAGATTAGGGCATGGTTCTAGGTCTTCTGACTCATTCTAGGAGCCTAGACGCACAAGAACGACTCCCTTTAAATCCCGAGATTAATAGATTTATATCTTCAAACCAACACTTTATAATAGATAAATGAAATGATCTTGCACCACCTCAAAACAAAAAACTCTAATATGTGCCCCTGATCTTTAGGGTGAGTGTCCAGTTCTGTAGAAGCACACCATCATGAATTATAGTCTGCCATGCATTAGTGGTGTTGTGCCCAGTATTGTGCCTCCAACTATTTAGGATCAATATTTTTAAATTAAACCTAAACTCACCCATATGATCCATAATATGGGAAATATTAATGTAATATAAATAGAGGAACCTCAATAACATATATCCAATTTCCTAAAGGTTTTAGAAACATTTCAGAATGAAGGTGTATCATTAAACGCCATTAGATCGTGTGTCTTACCATTCTCTTTGTGTGAGAGAGCCAAGGATTTGTTTAAAAGTAAAATGACTGATTCCATTATGACTTGGTAAAAACTGGAGTTTTTTTATACAAATAATTCCTAAAAATATTAACCTATAATCTAGGGAATGAAATTCAAAATTTTAATCAAGAAGATATGGAATCATCTTGGGAAGCCTAGGGACTTTGTAAGGAACTGACTCATAAATTTCCACATCATATAATTTATGTGTGGATAAAACTCAAAAAATTCTATCAATGACTCCAAATTGCTGCCTGAACTATATTGGACACTACTAAAAATGGAGGACTAATGCTCAAAATTTAATTTTTCTTCATAACACTTCTAGATGAGGTCTCCCACAATTCTATTCCATGGAAGAGTTACCATGGACTACATTGACATGTAATACCTCAAGTGGAAGAGAATAAATACCTCAAAACCCAAGTAGAGGATCATAAAAATAAGTTAGGTTCATTTAGGCTACCTACCCAACCATTATATGCTCCTTCCCCTATTACAAAGATCCAAACATGTGAAATGCTTGGAGGTCTACACCTATGAAGACCTAAACCCCAACAGCCTAGATCCAGTGCCTTACTATATTACATTGTCATAGATACAATATTCAAATACAAAAGGAGCCATCGGTTTATTAGTCTTTAATAACTAGATACATACCTGGTACCCTTACTACATTGGTAATCGAATATAAAACAGAAAAAAAGAAAGTAAATTAATCCTTGATCTCATTCAATCACTTCATATTCATAACCTAGGGGAAATAGAACAAATAAAAGGGTGATATCTGAAGCTCAAAAAGGGTAAAATACAATGGAAGATTTCATGAATCAATTATAAATGAAACATAATCAATATGTCAAGGTATATATAACAAAAATATATTCTATTTAATCAATAACTTGATCAAAATATAAATCCAAAAATAATATCATAGTGAAAATATCTTAGATAATAATTAATGAAATCATAATCATGGAAATTTTTAATAATTTTGACTCCCTGATCTCAGGCATCATTGTACCTATACGATCAAGACCTTACAAAAGACGATTTAATCATTATGGGTAAAAACCCCATTTAATTTGTATAACTCTATCATCTCATGAGACTAAAGATGCATGAAGGGGCTATCTATAACTAGACCCCACCCATGTATCAATGTCCAAAGAATTATTCAAACAACAAAATGATTGATTTAATTCATGAATCAATATGAATTATCAAATTTTTTATTAAGTTAAAGATACAGATTTAACATTATTTCCCCAATTAAAAAAATAAATTTCAAAGTAAACACTATATAATTTTTTATACATCTAATAAAATAATCACATCCATGATACAATAAATATGTATATTTAATGAAATATTCAATGAATGATGATCATAAATAAAATGGTTATTATATACAACATAGGAAGAGAAATAGGTTTATAACATAAAAATATGACTCAATGAAATAAAATTAAGAAGAAGTCCCTTACAAGGATCATATCATTAATAAAATGAATAAATTATGTGTATTTTTTGTGAATAGATATAAAAAAATTTGAAATAAAATATAACATAATCAAAATTCATTTTACACATAACCTTATCATGACATAATCATTGAAATAGAAGTTTAACACAATGAATGAAAATCCTGTTAAGAAATCCCTTACCACTTTGTAATCAGTTGAATAATAGGGCCCATAAAAGTAATATTTATCAAATGAAACTTTGAATAACATAAATATAATTAGATTCATGATATCATATATCAATTTAAAGTGAAACAATCATAATAAATAATTTGTTAATATGGAATATATCTCACATAAGTAAACGTGAGATGAGAAATCCTTACCAATTTATTAATAGTTGAATTGTATATCATATGAAAGAACTAAAATTTAAAAATATTTAAATACAAATAAAATAAATATATTCATGATATAATATAACAAAGGGCTAGTACATATGTCACACAAAAGAAATTAGTGGTAAATATGACATATGTCCCACAGAAATAAACAGAAAGACAAAAAAACCATTACCTTATGTACGAAGACATTCTGCACTTATACTTAATGACATGGAAAATAAAATAAAATATTTTAATTAGTTAATTTAGAACCTATTAAATATATATTTTATTTATTATTATTTAATTAAGTTTATTTATGGAAATTTTGATGAGTTAAAACGTTTACTTTCATTGTTTCAGGAGTGTTCCTTTCATGGTTTTAGGGTCGGTTCCCTTACATATAATTATTAGAGTTCTTATAAAATAGAAGAAAAAAAATCATAATTAGATGAAATGATATTAATATAATTTCATAATTTTAAATGGTCCTATATATCAATTTTTTTCTATTATGGGGACGATTGATTTGAAAAAATGGTAATGATATACATTTAGTTTATTTTTGTGGTTTTTTGATCATCATGAACTAATTTGATTTGATTTAATATTATGTCTACAATTTAGTTCCAGAACATTAAAAAAGTTATAATATACATATTAAAATATTGTTTATACATTATAATAGTTTTATGACGAGCCTTGAACATGATAAAGAAAAATAGAAAATCATCATCCACAAAGGTGGTGAATCGACACATCACCAATGAGATTTTAATTTTTAGAAAAAAAGATATGAGAAGTGATTTAGTGATGGATATTAAATTAACACAATAAAATTATATTATATTTATGATAATGGGGTTATAATTTCACTTTGTATAGGGTAGGTGAGGATAGGATAATAAAAGAAATGAAATTAAAAGAGAGAAGGAGGATTTTACCTTTTGAATATTGTCTCTTTGAGAACCTCCTTAAGGCACTTGGATTTGGTTTTCTGGTAAGACTAGAAGGTTAGAGAATGGGGAAGAGGCCTGGGATGGGAATTGGAAAAAATTTAGGCAAGATAAAAGGATTTGGAGGTGTGAGTAGAAGGGGTGGTTTTTATAGAAGAGGAGAGAGGTGTTTCTTAATTATTTTATCCATTTGTTTATTATTTTTGTCCAAGAATATCAATAATGTTGATTATTGTGAATATGTACAATAACCATTGCATGAAAGTTCTAAATAACGGGTTGATTACGTAATCCATACACCATCCAAGACTGATAATTTCAGGTATTTTTCTTATAATGTTAAATACTTTAAATTTTCGTATTTTACTATTCACAAAAATTCAAATATTTTAGAAAAATACCAACAGTTATCCCTAATTTTTTTTGATTTTTTGATTTATAAAATGGATTCCATTTTATGAAAATGAATTTATAAATTTTCGAAATTTAATTTTTAATTAAAATCATCATTTATTCAAAAAATATTGATTTTAATATTATAATAGATTTTATGGAACATTGAAAACTTAATCATAGTCTCATAGAATTATCTTATAATTATAAAAAAATATTAATTTATAAAGATATTTTATGAACATAAATTTTGTTTTAAATCATTTTATTAATTATAAAATTGTAAATAAACATTTACATTTCGGAACAATACCAACACTTAATTTATCATTTTTAAAACATTTATTTACTTATTCAGAGATATATTATATCTTATTTTAATTTATGAGATACCTAAATTTTATTTATAAATTCATAGGTGAGGTTTTTATTATAATGGCTGAATTACTATTCTTAACGGTCATATTACTATTTCAATAGTCTTGTTAATATAATAATCTTTAATAGAATATCACAGTTTTTTTTAAGCTCAGTGTTTCATGTAACATAAAATATCGATTAAATTGAATTTATTTAATAATATACATACTTTAAGATATTGGATTTTTTTATTCATCCCTTTGAAATTTTTTCTCTTGAAATTCTTCATCAATATTACCTTCTAAACAAATGAGGGTGGTTTATCTTAATAACATTCTTAGGTTCCCACATTGTTTCTTCTATTTTATTCTTTCTCCAAATAACCTTTGCCATTCAATTCATCTGATTTTCCAATACTTTCTCTCTAATACCAAGAATCTTGATAGGATATTCACAATAAAGGAAATTAGGTTCTAGTTCTATTTCTTCATAGGGGAGTACATGTTTTGGGTCTGGCACGTACTTCCTTAACAATGATATATGGAACACATCATGAAATTTGGGGATACATGGTGGAATTACTAACCTGTATATTATAGATCCAATTCTTTCCATAATTTCAAATGGTCTGAAGTACCTAGGGCTTAGTTTCCATTTCTTACTGAACCTTATGACACCATTCCATGAAGATACTTTTAGAAAGACAATATCTCATATTTGAAATTCTAAATCCTTTATCCAGTTGTCAGTATAAATATTTTCCTACTTTGAGAAGATTTAATATGAGCCTAGATAGTCTTTAGCTTTGTAATTTGTTCTTTAATAAGTTACGAGCCTATAAGTTTCATTTCACAAACTTCATCCCAAGATGTTATAGTATGACATATCTTGCCATATAATGCTTCATATGGGGACATTTGAATAATTTAATGGAAATTATTACTTTAGAAAAAATATACCAAAGGTAAATACTGATCACAC
Source organism: Viscum album (assembly GCA_963277665.1). NCBI lineage: Eukaryota > Viridiplantae > Streptophyta > Magnoliopsida > Santalales > Viscaceae > Viscum > Viscum album. The sequence goes on along the minus strand of OY728136.1, from coordinate 1,615,121,755 downwards.
ATACCTTGAAAGTCAATCGATCATGAACTCAAAATGTCTAAAAATGTTTAAATAATCATTAAAAAATGTATGTTGATTTGAGGATGGTAGGTGGTGCTCAAATAAAACTCAGTATCTAGAACCTTATAATGGATCTTCCAAAATTAAGAGGTAAAATGGGGATCTCGATCAGACACAATTTATATAGGTGAACCATAAAGTATTAAAAATTAATTAATATAGAGTTTTTATAGGCACTAAAGAGGTAAATATTCTCTTATAGAAAGAAAATGTGCTGAATTTTTATAACGATCAATAATAACCCATATCACATCATTACTTCTAGGTTTCCTTAGTGAACTTGTGAAAACTCCCTTCGTAATGTCATACCAATTCCACAAAGTAATAGGTATAGGTTTCATGAATCCTCTAAATTATTGTCTCTCGGCCTTCAGTTGTTGAAAAAATAGGAATATAGAAGCATTGTAATAAATTTTATGTTTCATATTATCCCAAAAAAATGTTCCTTCATACTCTATACATCTTGGTACTACAAGGGTGTATAGAGAAATATTAGCTATGAGCATAATCCAACAGTTTCCTTTTTAGATCAGGTATTGAAGAAACACTTAACCACTTTCCAAATTTCCAAATTTCATCTTTATACACAATGTCTTCTTATTTTCATTCATTCCCAACATTGATTTTATTTTAAAAATTATCATTATCAGATTGAGATATTTTTTCTTTTATAATAAAGATAGTTTTGAAATAATTTTAAAAAAGAGTGGTTTCTCCATATTTCTAATAATTCCCATATCCATATTTATTAAATACATGAACATAGGATCTCTCTCAATCCTAATTTGTGTTATAACTCTATGATCTTTCCTGCTTAATGCATCCTATACCTTATTTTACTTTCATGGGTGGTAGTTTATTGAGAAATCATAATATTTGAGTGACTTGAACCATTTTATTTTTCTCATGTTAAGTTATTTCTATGTAAATATGTATTTCAAACTCTTATGATCCATATATATCTAATATATTTCACCATATAGATAGTGTCTCTATATATTCAGATGAAATATTATGGTTTCTAACTCAATATCATGAGTTGAATAATTTTTTTCATGAGTATTCCACTCCCTTGATGCATATGTAATAACTTTATCATTTTTCATAAGGAATCAACCCAATCCCTTATTCGATGCATCACTATATATCAAAAACCCATTATTTACTCATGGTAGAGTCAAAATAAAAGCATTGACCAATATTCTCTCCAATTCTTTAAAAAATTATTCATATTGTTTTATCCATATTAACTTATCCCATATACGTGTGAGTATGGTTAATGGGTTAGAAAATCAGGAAAAAATATGGATAAAACGTCGATAGTGACCTACTAAACCAATGAAAATTTTTATCGAAATTTTGTTCATTGGTATTGACCATTCTTGGTCTGCCTTTATCTTTAACATATCAAATGAAATTCCATCCATAGAGAAAATATGGCCAAGAAATGATATTTCTTAAATCTATAATTCACATTTTCTAGATTCAACATATAACTGTTTCCTAAAGAGAGTTTTAAAAATGATCCACAAGTGATTCTCATGGTCTTCATAGGTTTTAGAATATGCAAAAATATCATCAATTAATACCACAATTTTTTTGAATATATTCATTGAATATTATATTCATCGTAACCATAAAAATTGAGGGTGAATTAGTCAATCTAAATAGAATTATAGTAAATTCGTAATGTCTATACCTTATCTAAAAAGCTATCTTTGGAATGTATTACTTCTTTACTCTAATTGATGATATCCAGACTGAATTTCAATCTTTAATAAATATTTATATTCATTAATTTGATCAAATAAATCATCAATTAAATTTAGATGATACTTGTTATTTATCATAATTGCATTGGTTTCTCTATAATCAATTCACAACCTGATGGATCTGTCTTTCTTCTTAACAAAGAGAATAAGGGATCCCCATATAGAAACACTACGGTGAATAAACCCTTATTACTTAAATCCTCTACTTTTTTCTTTATTTCAACTAATTATATAGTGTCTATTATATATGGATCCTTTTATATTGTTATTACATTAGGTATTAATTCAATGGAATACTCAACTTCATGTTTTTGAGGGTGTTTAGGTAATTCCTCATTAAATACTACAATGTATTCCTATAAAATTGATACATATTCTATTTTAAGCTTACCTTATTTATCTCTAGATTTTGTTTTCTATTCCTTCTCAATAATTTCATTCAGTTGAGCTATTGGGGGTGGATCCAAACAAGAATCATATGATGAAGTTTCTACACTAAAGATAATGAATTCTATATCTCTCTCATAAATATTAATTTCATTATTCTTACAATAAATATTATCATCATATTTTTAAATACATTACATATCAAGGATTATATCAAAATCAACCATATGTATAATGATAAAATCAAAAAATAAAGCACATTTATGTGTTAAAAGGGGGATTACCTGAGACATCATTATTGCAATGAGACTTCCCATAAGTGATTTGACCAAAACCCCCTTATTAAATCAAAATTTAAATGTATAATTTTCTTATAAAAATGGTTATATATAAAATATTTTTATGATCTATAATTAAATAAAAAATTTCCTAAATTTAAAGATTGGATTAATGTACCTACCATCACATAATCGGGTACTTCTACCTTTGTTGTAGTGATCACATAATCTTGGCAATATCCCCTAGGCCTCTTTTGTGGTAGATTACCTTGATGATTGGGATATTTGTTTGAATAATACCCTATTTATTTAGAGTTTAAGCAATGGATATCATTATTTTATTCCCCTTTCAATCATGAGATGAATGACCCTTGTCTCCGTAATTGTAACACACTCCCATTCCCTTCAGACATTTTCCCAGATGTTTCTTCCCACAATTTTTACAAGATGGAAAACTATTCATTACCTTAATCTTATTTGGTGCTTTAACTTTCTTATAGTTCTCAGCCGACATCTTCTTCTCTTAATTTCATTTTAATATATAAGATATAGAAAATTTATTCTCTATTTTGATGGCACAATGCACTATTTCATCATATGATGAAAAAGTTTGAGAAACCAGTTTTCTTTGGAGGTTTGGATTAAGGCCTTAAAATAAAGGATCAATCATACTTTCTAAATTATGTATGTAATCTATAACACACCTATCTAGTCTTATAAAAGTATCCTTATACTCCATAACATGATATTATTCCTTTTTATTTAAGTTGAATAATTTTTTCTTCATTTCAATTCGTTGATCATGAGGGAAATATTTTTTGAAGAATATTTCTTTAAAATATCTCCATTCTATGTGTTCTATTTTATATTTATCCATACAAGTCTGGATGAATGACCAAAATTTTCCAACATATCCCTTGAGATAGTACACCACTAATACTACATTTTAAATTTCATTGCATTCTAATGATAGAAATATATTTACAAGGTAATTGATCAATTTTTTAGGTACCACTATAATAGTAGTCCCACTAAAATATGGGGGATTTTTCTACATGAAGCGATCCAAAAAGGTGTATCATGTCAGGAATATTCATATTGATCCATTTGAGTAAGGTTAATCATCCTAATATGAGTAATCTATCCTAATATGGTCATGATCTACTCATCTCCAACACCAAATGTGTTGAATTTCTCAGTGGGGAAATCCTTAAATTTTCCGTGGGTATTGATTCACTTCCTTCCATTAGGGACCATCACTAAATAATGACACACCCTGAGTTATCCAATAATCATCATGAGTATTAAGCCACAGAATATTAATTCCTCTAATTGTAAACATTTTTAAATACTATAAGGAATTATTATAGTTCTCATGTTGGTTTTGATTATTTTAAAATCAAGTTTAAAGGTCTCTACTAATATTACATTGATAACAACAGTGAATACCCAAACCCTAGTAGCCTGGAGAGAATGCATTAATTTATTATATTTTAATAGATACAAGATTCAAATACCAAAGGACAAATTGATTTAGTAGTCTTAAAGAACAATATACATACATGGTAGACCTATTACATTGGTAATCAAATATAAAACATAAAAAAGGAAAGTAATTTCATCCTTGAACTCATTCAATCATTTTATCTTCATAACTTAGGGAAAATAAAACAAATAAAATGGTGAGCTCTGATGCTTAGTACGGGTTAAATACAACATAATATTTCATGATTTAATAATAAATGAAGCATAATCAACATGTAAAGGTATATATAAATGAAATACATTCCATTTAATCAATAACTTGCGTACAATATGAATCCATGGATAATATCACAGTGAAAATATCATGGATAATAATGAATGAAATATCAATAAATTAAATGATTAATAATTTGGATTACATGAACTTAGGAACCATGGTACCTCTACCGTCAAGATATTTCATAAGATACTTTAATACTTATGGGTAAAAAACCTATTTAATTTGGGAAACTTTGTCATCTCCTGAGAGTACCGATGGATCGAGGGGATATCTATAACTAGGCCCCACATGTGTTTGCATGTCCAAAGAATTACTCAAATATTTAAATGATATATTTAATTCACGAATCAATATTCCTTATTAAAAATATCTGTATTGAGTAAAAGATAAAGATTTAACATTATTTCCTCAGTTAATCAAATAACTTTCAAATAAAAAACTGTATGAAAAATTTGTATATGGCTTATAAAATAATCATACCCATGATAAAAGAATTATGGATATTTAATTAAATCTCCAAGTAATTATGATCCTAAATAAGGGTTAGTATATACACAATATAAAGAAAAATATGTTCAAAACATAAAAAATATTCCTCAATGAAAGAAATTATGATGAAATCCTTTATAAGGATAATATCATTAATCAAATGAATAGATTACGTGTATTTAATATAAATACATATAAAAAAGTGGAAATACAACATAATATAATCCAAATTCATTTTAAAAATGACCTTATCATGATATAATCAATGAAATAGAAGTTTAACACAATCAATGAAAATTGAGTTAAAAAATCCCTTACCACTTTGTAATCAGTCGAATTGTATGCCCCATAAAAGTAATATTTATCAAATGAAACATTAAATATCCTGAATATAATTATATTAATGCTATGATATATCAAATGGTAGTACAAAACACAAAAAAATAAGTTTCCAATAAGGAATATATCTCACCGAAGTAAAAATGTGACAGGAAAACCTTACCACTTTGTAATCAGTTGAATTGTATTTCCCACAGAAGAATAAAATTTAACAAATATTTAAATACCATGAAATTAATTATATTAATTATATAATAATACATAGGGGTAGTGAATACATCACACGAAGTAAATAATTGATAAATATGATATATTTCCCATAAAAAAGTGAGATGAGAAAAACCATTACTTTATGACCAAAAGCTTTCTACAGTTGTACTTAATATCATGAAAAATAAAATTAGATTCATTAATTACATAATTAAGAACCATTTAAAAATATATTTTATTTATTATAGTTTTATTAATTTAATTTATTTCCATTTTTATGAGTTGTAATGTTTAATTTCACTTTTTTGCGAGTGTTTGTTTCATGGTTTTATGGTCGGTTCCCTTGTGTATTATTATGCGAGTTCTTGTCCAATAGAAGAAAATATCTAAGTAGAATTAAATTTAATTAATATAATTCCTTGATTTTAAATGGTCCCATATATTATTATGTTTTCCGGTATGATTATAATTTATAGCAACCCAAGCCTTTTAAAAATAACATTACATCATTTTAAGCATAATAAATCATCACAGTACAAGCCAAGGATCATTAATTCTAGTGTCTTGGAAGACTAAGTACATATAACATAAATGATGGGGCTAAAAAAACACTTCTTTATTTAATCTCCATAAAGAGCTCCTAACTTCCTTTGGGCCCTTACATATGAATAGGGTACCCTAGGGAACTCATGAACAAAGGGGTGAGCTAAGAAGCCTAGTAAGAGAATGAACATAAGGATACATCTTAAGCACATGAGTTAGGAGGCTTGACATAATGATAACAATGCATGGACGATATGAAATCATATCATTTAAGCATGGGATCATATAAACATGGAATCATATAAATGTGGCATAATCATAAACCATTTCTTTAGTACAGTTCAAGGCTAGCCACTAATCCCGTTTCCCATTTTAGTATTAGTCAAAGCTAACCGCCAATACCGTTTCACAACGCATCTCATGAGACTTAACTTTACCCAATGCATTGAAGCGCTATTTGGGTGCACCCATCTCATCATTTTCATGAATATTATTTCCAAGTAAATATTCTTTCCACATAAATATTCTTTCCACATAAATAATCATAAAAATCAATCATCCATAAACATAAGGATACCAATGGAAAGAATTTGGTACCACAATCATTACATAAAGAATAACCAATGAGTGTATCATGAAAGTGTCTATGAAAGAAAGGGATTAGAACATACATGGACGTTCATAAGGTAATATAGGCATATAAAATGGTAGGTGGTGATAAATATAAGTGACAACATATATGAAATGTAATTTAGAAACATTAGGATTAAAAAAAATTTGTGTAGTTTTTAAGGAAAATACTATAGATCTTTTAAAATAGTAAACCTGACATTATTTTATATAAAACCATAATTTATCCCTGAAAGTTTTCATAATTAAAATAATTATTTTATAAATACAATGGTGTCTTAAAATAGAGGATAGAGTGCACTTGAAATTGGGTAAAAATTCGGGAAGTTTCTTTAAAACGAGTGTGCTTATTGGGAAGTATCGAGGAAGGATTCACTTAAAAGCATGTATATCACCGAAAGAGAATGAGAGATGGATCTTGGAACATGAGTTTGGAGCATATAAACATAATGTATAAGTTATAAATAAAATTAAAGGACAACTAAATTTTGGTAAAAATAAAGATAGAGCAACTCGAAGGAATAAAGGAAGTTCAGGTAGAATTCATTACGGTTTATCGGCATGGCATCAGGTGTACCTAAGAGGGATTGATGAGAGAGATAATAGGATTATCATCAATTATAAAACATTTGGTAAGTATGGGGGAGGTGAGAAAACATACACTATCACTTGGTATTAAACTAAAAAGGCATATCATAATGAACAATCTTGATTAAGAGTGAAATGGAGAGGATGCCTTACCTTAAAACTGTTGGTGTTACCACTTGTTATTAAAGACCTCTTGAGACTTACCCCTTTGAGAAACTCTTAAGGGGATAGGTTTCAGTATTTTTAAGAGTGTACGAGATTTTGGACATGGGGGAGGATCTTGGGGAGTGATTTGGGTATAATATTGGCAAGGCACAAGGCTTTAGAGGGTAAAGAGAAAAGGGAGTGAAGGGGGGTTTTTATAGTGGAGGAGGGAAGGTATTTCTCAATATAAATTTCATTAATTTATTAATTCCCATCAAGACAATGAATAGTGAGTATTACATTACCCATAATAGTAAATTTGTCATGTGATACTGAACCAATTGGTTTTACATCAATAGCACATCATCAATGACTCAATAAGACCCTTATTTAGCATTTATCATAAATTATCGCATTTTACTATTCATAAAAAATTCAAGTATTTCAGAAAAATCCCGAAAATATACCCTAACCATTTTTTGACATGTATAATCCAAAAATTAATTCCAATTTTCAAAAATAATTTTCTAAATATGATTATTTTAATATTTAATTAACATCATAATTTATTATCAAAAACTAGTTTTAAAACTTTCATTTAGTTATTCTAAAGTATAGGTATATCATAATTTCAACTTGAATATTGTTTATATATTATCATAGTTAAGGTTAATATTCATTAGGGTATATCTCTATTCATAAGGGTATGTGTCTATTCATAAGGGTAGGTTACTATTCACCAAAAATTAAGGTTTTCTTATCAGAATCCAAATAACATACTGATCACAACCGTGTATGTCAGATTTTTGAAATTTCAAACACTAAAGTGACAAACTTATTTTTAAAAGTCACTTATCACTTAGTAGTTCATTATGTTGTGTTTTCATGTGATTTTATGACATATTTAAGAGAAAAGAATTTCCATTTATAAAACATCGCATCATTACTTTCTTCCCCCCTTAAGAAATTTCACACTTGAAATTTTGTCTTACATTCTAAGCCAAAAATAGGCGTGGGTACTTTTCCTTCATTGCTTCCTCCATTTCCCATGTTTCCTCTTCATACTTATGGTTTCACCATAGTAAATTGACTATATGAGTAGTCTTGTTGCGTATAATTTGTCTCTATTATTTAAGATCTTCCCTGGCTACTCCTCGTAAGAGAGATCATTCTCCAACTATACCACCTCGGAAGAGAGTACACGTGAAGGGTATGGTATGTACTTACTTAAGAGGCATACATGAAAGAAATCATGTACTTTCAACATGGTAGGTGGAAGTGACAGTCGATAGGCCACAGCTCCGACTCGATCAAGGATCTCGAAGTGGCCTATGTATCTTGGACTTAACATCTATTTCTTTCCAAACTTCATGACCTTCTTCCATAAAGATATGCATAGAAATACAATGTCTTTGACTTTGAACTCAAGGTCTCATTGACGGTTAACCGCATAACACTTTTTTTGACTTTAAGCTACCTTGATATGCTACTAAATGGTTATCACCTTCTTTATCATTTCTTCGACCATTTTAGGTCCTAGCATCTTACTCTCACCGACTTCATCCCAACACACTAGTGTTATGCTCCTTTTCCCATAAAGGGATTCATATGGTTCCATTTGAATTTTCAAGTGGAAACTATTGTTGTAGGATAATTTAACTAGTGGAAGATGTTGGTCACATTCTATTTTGAATTCCATAGAACATTCTCTCAACATGTCTTCCAGTGTCTGAATAGTTCGCTCAGATTGGCCATCAGTTTGAGGATGATAGGACGTACTGAAGTTTAGTTCAGTTCTTAGAGCATGTTGGAGACTTTTCCAGAATATATAGGTGAATCCTGAATCACAATCAGATACAATAGATTGTGGTACTCCATGAAGCCTTAAAAATTATTTGATGTAAATCCATCCAAGTTGACCCAATGAGAAGTCCTCTCAAACCACGATATAGTGATATGTCTTTATAAGATGATCCACAACGACCCATATAGCATTGTTTCCTCTGGATGTCCTTGGAAGTCCAGTGACAAAGTCCATGGTAATGTTCTCCCACTTCCATGCTGGAATGGGTAGTGGTTGCATCATCCCTTTAGACTTATTCCTCTCAGCCTTTACTTGCTGACATACCCGGAACTTTGATGTATATTCAGCAATCTCCCTTTTCATATTTTCCCACCAAAAGTTTTCTCATAGATCTCGATACATCTTTATGATCCCTGGGTGAATAGAGAAGGTCAAGCTATGTATATCATTTAGAAGCTCCTTATTTATCTCGGGATCAGTTGGTACACATAATTGTGACCCAAATCTTACAACTCCTTCCTCATTAATTTTGAAATCAGAGGATTTCCCATTTTTAATAGATTCCACTATTTTTATAATTTCCACATCTTTTCTTTGAGAATACTTTATTTTCTTCAAGAGGGATGGTTGAGCAATCATTTGGGAAATGATTGATTATGTTACTCCCTTAATGATTCCCATGTTCATCCTTTTCAAATCTATGAAAATCAGATCCTTTTAAATTCTCATCATTGATAAAGATGCATGATCTTTTCTACATAAAGCATCTACCACCTAGTTTGCCTTATCGAGATGGTATTGGATTGATCAGTATAATCCTTGATGATATCTATCCATCTTCACTGGTGCATATTAAGATCTTTCTATGTGAATATATATTTGATATTTTTTGGGTCAGTATATATCTCACACTTCTCCCCATAGAGATAATACCGCCATATTTTCAACGCAAAGATCACCGCTGCTAACTACAGATCATGCGTGCAATAGTTTTTCTCATGGATTTTTATCTTCCTTAAGGCATAGGCTATCACTTTATCATTTTTCATTAGAACATATCCTAAACGTTTCTTAGAATCATCACTATACACCACAAAGAGTTCTCTACTTATAGAGAGTGCGAGTAATGGCAATGTGATAAGCCTATTTTTCAACTCCTTGAAACAAACTTCACATTCCTGTGTCCAAACAAACTTTAACCCCTTCCATGTCAGCTTGGTCATTGGGTTTGAAAATCATTAAAAGTTCTTCACGAATTGTCAATAATACCCAGCTAGACCAAAAAATATGTGGATCTCCATTACAGAAGTTGGCCTGGTCCACTCTTTAATTGCCTTTATCTTGGAAGGGTCCACAAATATCCCTTTTCGGGTGATAACATGAAACAATAACGATACTTACTCCATCCATAACTCACATTTACTGTAATTTTCATTAAACTTCTCCCTTCTGAAAGTCTTTAACATAGTTTTCAAATGCTCCTTATGTTCCTCATTACTCTTGGAGTATATCAGAATATCATTAAAGAAGACCACGGCAAATTTGTTGAGGTAATATCTAAAGACTCTATTCATTAAATCCATGAAATTTTCTGGAGAATTAGTGAGTCTCAATGGAGTCACTATGAACTCATAGTTTCCATACCTAGTTCTAAAGGAAGTCTTGGGAATATCTTCCTTCCTCACCTTTAATTGGTGATATCCTGACTGAAGATCCACCTATGAGAAATAACTAGACCCACAAAGCTGATCGAACAATTTATCTATCTGTGGAAGGGGATACTTGTTCTTTATCATGATTTTTTAAGATCATGATAATCAATGCAGAGGTGAATTGATCCATACTTCTTCTTGATGAAGAGGATTGGCGCACCACATAGTGAAGCACTTGGGTGTACAAAACCCTTCTCTATATTCTCCTGTAACTGCTTCTTCAACTCTTCCATCTCTACGATGGCCATTCTATAAGGTGTCTTTGAGATAGGTAGATATCCAGTGATAAGTTCAGTTGATAACTCAACATCATGGTCAGGAGGAAGACCAAACTACTCTTCAAGGAATACCTTGATGTAATCCCTCACAATGGGCATTTATTCAAGCATGATTCTCTTCTTTGTCTCAATCGTTTGAGCTAGATATGCTTGCTCATAATGCATAAATATCCACACTTGAGAAGATTATCCTAAAGGTTATTTATCTTATTCCTTTTACTTGTATATAATTTGAGGATGCTTCAGGATGTGAAGGGTGATCTCCCTTTCCCGAGAGTTGATGTTGGATTTGTATAAAGACAACCAATCCATGTCTAAGATAGTGTCAAAATCTACTAAAGAAATTATAACAATATTTGCTGGTAGGTTCAGTCCACAAAAATTAACTACCAAGGAGTTGTAAACCATGGATGCAATAATTTCTCCATTTGTTGTTCTCATATATAACTTTTCCTCCAATTTTTGAGGTGGCATTTGAATAGTTCTACTAAACTTTCAAGATATGAAAGAATGCGTAGAACAAGAATCAAATAGTACGTTCACTATTATTGAATGAATAACTAGAGTACCTGTCATCACATTGTTTTCTAGATCCACCTTAGCAGTAGTGATAGCATAACCCTTCCTTTTTTACCTTGTAGGTTGTTGCTGATTACCTCTGAAAACCCTCGGATTAGGGAAATTGTTCGCAAAATTCCCATGCTCCTTAAAGTTGTAACACTGCACTGCAGGTTGAGTGTTGACTTGAACCTTTATTTCTTCTTCCGCATTACTGGAATTCTTCATATCCCGAAAATAGTTCTAGAACATATGGACAAAATTTCCACATTTGAAGAAATTCTTGGTTCCATTTAGACAGTTACCAAGATTCTTCTTCCCACAATTTTTGAAAGGGGACAAGTCATACTTCTTTTTATCAAGGGATTTGTTTGATGAACCACCCATGTTGTTCTCCATTTTCCACTTCTTGTCCCCAGTCCCAAGAGACCACTGAGAGTCTCCAATCTCCATTTCAACCTTGATGGCACAATAGACTATCACCTCATAACTATCAAAGTCTCAAATTGGGAACTCTTTTTGTAGACTGGGCTTTATTCAACTAAAGAAGCGATCCAGCTTGCTTTTGGTGTCCATGAAAAAGCCACATGCGTACCTTTCAAGCCTTGTAAAGTTTGTTTCATATTCCACGATGGACTCATTTTCTTTCTGATTGATTTTGAGAAACTCTCTTTCTATCTTGAGACGAAGAGTTAGTGGAAAATATTTGTTAAAAACATCCTCTTGAATTCCTCCCAATCCATGGAATAAATTTTTTCTTGGGAATTTGTATTCTTGATCAGTGTCCACCACTGATAAGCTTCCCCAACAAAATGATAGACTTATAGTACAACTTTATCTTATTCCCAGCACTGGAGGATGGAGAATATCTTTTCAATGGAGTTAATCCATTTTTACATGAGGAGGGGATCAAAAGATTCAGTAAACATGGGAGGCCTTTGTCACAAGAAGGATTCTACGACAACTTTCTCTTTCCTTGGAGGAGGAGGGAATTCCGCCTGATTCAAGTTATTATTCATTACTCGATCCAGCTGAGTAAGTACTATCATGAAGTTTTGAGCACCCACTCCCATAATATCAGGAATATCATTAGTAAAATCTTCACATTGCCTATAACATTGGTTATTGGAACGTGTTCTTCTATTTCCCGCCATTATCTAAGAAAAAGAACATATAATTAGAGGTCTTGAATACTTATTTATTGAGCATAAAAAGGAAAATTTAAACATAAAAGGATAAACTTATAAAAAATAAGTATATCCTAACTTTTGATTCCTTATTTTTAAATCTAGGTTATCCGTAATCTATTTCTTAACTTATATCCTTGTGGGATTGTTTCCCTTAATAATGTTTTGTACTATGCTTGTGAATCTACCAAAGAATATCTCTCAGGAGTGTCATAACCAAGAGTGAAGCAAGGTTCATTGTCGTGCACCAGTTCCCATTCAAGTCTAGCTCAATGTGTCATTTTCAGGTTTTACCCCAAGATTCATCTGTGCCAGAGCCCCCTCTACCTGCTCGTATGCAGATCGGGATGCATTTTTTTTGAGAAACCACTTACTCAATACTCACCAAAATTTAGGAATGTTTTCTAATACTTAGTCTCATCCCTATGGTTCTCACTAAGGTGTCATATTCCTAATCTCCAAAAATAAATAGACCATTCTATGATACCAACTATAGAAACCCAAGCCTTTTACATATAACATTACATGATTTTAATCATAATTAATCATTAGAGTACAAGACAAGGATCGTTAAGTCTAGTGTCTTAGAATACTAGGTATATATAACATAAAACATAAGGCTAAAAAAACTTCTTTATTTAATCTCCATAAAGCACTCGTAACTTCTTTTGAGCCCTTACATCTTCATAGGGTACCCTAGAGAACACATGAACAAAGGGGTGAGCTAAAAAGCCCAGTAAGGGAGTGAACATAAGGATACATCTTAAGCACATGAGTTACGAGGCTTGATATAATGATAGCAAGGCATGTAACATATGAAATAATATCATATAAGCATGGGATCATATAAACATGGAATCATATACATGTGGAATAATTATAAAACATTTCTTTAGTATGGGCCGAGGCTCACCACCAATCCTGTTTCTCATTTTAGTACGGGTCAAGGCTAACTACCAATCCTGTTTCACATCGCATCTCATGAGACTTAACATTACCCAATGCATTTTAGCCCTATCTAGGCGCACCCATATAAACATTTTCAAGAATATTCTTTCCACATAAATATAATTTCCACATAAATAATCATACATAATCAATCATTCATAAACATAAGGATAACCATGGAAAGAATTGGGTACCACAACCATGACATAAAGCATAACCAATGAGTGTATCATGAAAGTGTCCATGAAATAAAGGGATTAGAACATACATGGACGTTCATAAAGTAATATAGGAATATAACATGGTAGGTGGTGACAAATATAAGTGACAACATATAATAAATGTATTTGAGAAACACTATCATTAAAACATTTTTGTGCGGTTTTTAAGGAAAATACTATAAAGATTTTAAAATAGTCCCGAAGACATTATTATATATTAATCCAGAATAGAACCAAGAAGGTTTTCATAATGAAAATACTTATTTAATTAATACAATGGTGGCTTAAAATAGAGGATATAGTGAACTTGAAATTGGGTAAAAATTCAGGAAGTTTCATTAAAACGAGTGTGCTTATTGGGAATTATCGAGGAGGGATTCACTTAAAATCATGTATATCCCCGAAAGAGAATGAGAGATGGATCTTGGAACATGATTATGGAGCATTAAAATAGAATGTAGAAGTTTTAAATAAAAATAAAAGGCAACTAATTTTTTTTAAAAAGAAATATAGAGCTACCTGAAGGAATAAAGGAAGTTCAGGTAGAATTCATCACTATTTGACGATATAGTATCGGGTGTAACTAAGAGGGCTTGATGAGAGAGATAAGTGCTTTATCATCAATTATAAAGAATTAGGGTAGTATGGGGGAGGTGAGAATACATACCCCATCACTTGTTATTACACAAAAAAGACATATCATAGAGAACAATCTTGATTAAGAGAGAAAAGGAGAGGACCCCTTACCTTAAATCTGTTGGTGTTCTCCACTGGTTATTAAATACCTCTTGAGACTTCCTCTTTTGATAACTTATTAAGGGGAGAGGTTTTGGTATTTTGAAGAGGATACCAGCTTTTGGATGCAGTGGAGGATATTGGGGAGATATTTGGGCAGAAAATTGGCAAGGCACAAGGCTTGAGAGGAGTGAAGAGAAGAGGGAGTGAAGGGGAGTTTTTATAGTGGAGGGTGGGGGGAGGTATTTGTCAATATAAAATTCATTAATTTATTAATTCTCCCAAATACATGGAATAATGAGTCTTCCAGGACCAAGAAAAGTAAATTTATCATGTGATCCAAAACTAATTGGTCTTACATCAGCAGAACATCATCAATGACTCAATAAATCCCTTATTTTGCATTTATCGTAAATTATCACATTTTAATATTCATAAAAAATTCAAGTATTTCAGAAAAAATCCTAAAAAATTACCCTAACCATTTTTCAACATGTAGAATCCCAAAATGAATTCCATTATTCAAAAATAATTTTCTAAATATGATTATTTTAATATATAATTAAAATCATAATTTATTATCAAAAACTAGTTTTAAAACATTTATTTACTTATTCTAAAGTATAGGTATATCGTACTTTCAACTTGAATATTATTTATATATTATCATAGGTAAGGTAAATATTCTTTATGATATATCACTATTCATAAGGGTATGTTACTATTCATAAGGGTGGGTTACTATTCCCCAACAATTATGTTTTTCTTATCAGACTCGTAATAACTTACTGATCATAATCCTGTATGTCAGATTTTTGAAATCCCAAACACAGAAGCGACAAAATTATGTTTAAAGTTCACTTAGCACTTAGTAGTTCATTATGTTTTGTTTTCATGTGATTTTATGACATATTTAAGAGAAAAGAATTTCCATTTATAAAATGTTGGTTCATTACATGATTAATTTGATAAAATGTTAATGATAACAATTAGTTTATTTTGGCAGTTTTTCGATCATGATGAACTAGTTTCATTTTATTTAATATCATGTCTATAAATTAGTTCTATGAAATTTTAAAAGTAATAATATTGATATTAAAAGCTTTTTTAACCATAATAATGGTTTTTTTGACCAGCCTTAAAGGCGGTAAAATAAAATAAAAATTCATCATCCATGAAGGCGATGAATCGACACATCACAAATTATGTTTTTATTTTTATAAAAAAAGAGAAGGGAAGAGATTTTATGATGGATATTCTATTAAAACAATAAAATTATAGTATATGTATGATACTATAGTTATCATGTAACTTTTTATAGGGTGTGTGAGGAGAGGATAATAAAATAAATTAAATTAAAAGAGAAAAAAGGATTTTACCTCTTGAATATTGTCTCCTTGGGAACCGCTTTAAGGAACTTGGATTTGGTGTTTTGGTAATACCATTAGGTATTGGATGTGGGGATTAGGTTTTGGAAGGTAATTGGGAAAAATCTAAACAATATATAAGGCCTTGGAGGTGTGATAAGAAGGGGTGGGGTGGTATTTATAGGGGAGGCGATGGGTGTTTTTTTATTATTTTATTCATTTTTCTATTATTTTGAATCAAGACTATCAATAACATTGACTATTTTAAATAATTATAGTAAAAAGTGCATTTGAGTTTGAAATAATGGGTTCTTGAATCATCCATACACTGTCCATGACTCAAAAATTCATGTATTTAGAGTATGATGTTAAATATTATAAATTATTGTATTTCACTATTCACAAAAAAAATTCAACTATTTTAGAAAAATTCAAAAAATTCACCCTAACCAATTTTTTGATAGGTATATTTAAGAAATGGACTCCATTTTATTAAAATAATCTTATAAATATAATAAATTTAGTTTTTAATTAGAATCATCATTTTTAAAAAAAATACCGATTTTAATAACATATCTAGTTTTTTAACACTTTGAAAAATTAGTTTTGGTCTTATAGAATCATCGTATAATTATAATAAAAAAAATTAATTTATGAATCTATTTTATGGAAATAAATTTTCTTTTAAATAATTATTTTAATTATAAATTGTAAATAAATATTTATATTTTACAAAAAATACCAACACTTTATTTTTAATTTTCAAAACATTTATTTACTTATTCCATCATATAAATATATCATATTTTCATTTATGAGATACCTAAATTTATTTATACATTCATATGTGAGGTTATTATTCTAATGGTTATATTATTATTCATAATGGTCACATTACTATTCCAATAGCTATGTTAAAATATTAATATTTAATAATATATCATTGTTAGTTTAAGCTCTGTGTTGCATGAAATGTAAGCTACCAAATAAATTGAATTTATTTGAGAATAAACATACTATAAAATCTTGGGGTGTTATAGCACCTCTACCAGGATTTTTTGGTAGGTGTGGAAGATCCTCAAGGTCAATATTGTAATTACATTAATTACAAAAAATAAAATCAAAAGTTTCAATAGGCTCAACAATATCAATAATAGTATTATCAATAGAGGCCAACTCAACAACCAGAAAAACTCATTCAATAGTATTATTAATAGAGGAGTGGTCAAGAACCACCATAGAATCAAGGAACACTAGGGTTCCCACCATAGAATCCATTTCTATGACCATAACAAAAAAAATACCTCAATAACATTTTCCACACAGAGATTTGAAAAAATTCTATCAAGCTCTATTGAGGTCAGCACAACAAGCCACAAATCTAAAATATAATCTTGAAAACTTAATTGGAAACTTTTTTAAAAAATTATAGCAGAGGATGACTCCCTAAGAGACTAAAATGAAAAACCAAAGGGTTGCCCTACGAAACCTAGAACACTATGTGGGATAATTTTCAAAGACTTTATCATACTGATTATCAGGTACGTTACCCAATAATTTCGAGACATACATAAGAGATGAGTAGAAGGAGATGGTTCTTATGAGTAGAAAAGTTATATGCTTTGATCATCCAAGAAAAGGTGAGGAAAAGAGGCTTGAAGAACCTAAAAAACATTCAAGAATCCTCAGTAAGGATGATGATGATTTCACATTAAAATCTAGTCAAGAACAAAACCTAGATTCAAGGACAACTAAAGAAGCTCTGATGCAAGAAAAATTAGAAAAATAAGATGTATATTTGGCACCACCAACATAAAAAAACTTCTCCCCTTCCCATAAAGAATAATATTGGTAAAGATAATGGGGAAATATAAGAAGTTTCTAGATATTTTTAAGCAATTACACACCAATATTACCTTCACTAAAGCCATTTCTCAAATTCATGCCTATGAAAAATTCTTAAAAGAATTACATTCCAATAAGATGAAAATGGAAGACCAATGAGTCATTTATTTAAATGAAGAATTATATGCTATCATCTAATGGAATATTCCACCTAAAATCTGATACCCTAGCATTTTCTTGATTCCATGCACTATAGGGGAATGAAACTTTTAAAGAGACTAATGTGATCTTGGTGAAAGGATCAATCTCATGTCGATGAGCATCCTCTAAAAACATGGGCTTGAAGAACTAAATTCATTGAGAGTGGACCTACAATTGGATGACTGATTAGTCAATTACCCTTGATCACTTCACAAGGATGTCATATTCAAAGTTAGAAAATTAATATTTCCCATGTATTTATTCATCTTAGATATAGAAAGAAGAAGGAGACATTCTTATTATCCTAGGAAGACCATTTCTTTCCATTGTAATGGCCTTAATTGACATGAATCAAGGGAGGCTAATATTTAGAGTTGGGGATAAGCATATAGTGTTCTCCTTAGTAAAGGACACCAAGAAGAGCGATGAAAAATTGGATATTCAATCCATATTTATTACTAATAAAAGAAATGATTTTATAACCATTGAGGATGAAATAGAGAGACTTTACCCTAAGAAAGATGAAGGAAATGACTATGAGAATGTAAATTATGATGAACCAATGACAAGAGATACTATCCCACCATCCATACCATTGTTTATAAAACACCGATACTAGAATTAAAACCTCTCTTTATCACCATAAAGTACCCATTATTAGAGGCTACTGCTACACGAACAGTATTTATCAGTGCAGAAATGATCCAAGTACTAGAAGAAAAACTATTTGAAAAAGACACAAAAAATTCAATTTCCTAGGGAGTGGATGACATTAAACAGATCATTCCCATGATATGTACCCATAATATTTTATTATAAGAAAGTGATAAGCCCAAAAATCAACCTTAGAGGTGACTCACCCCTCCAATTAAATAAGTATTCAAGAAATAAATGATAAAACATCTCAAAATTGGGATAATATTTTCAATATCTAACAGTGAATGAGTGTGTCTTCTATAAGCCGTCCTAAAAAATGTGACTTAACAGTTGTTAAAAAAATGAATAGGAGTTAATATCAACTCTAACCATCACTGTGTAACAACCTGAATCCGGAGCCCCTCCACTGGTTCCCCATACCCAGTGCGCCACATGACCTCAAGTGTGTTTCCCCAAATGCCAGAGGCTGTTGACTAGTAGCGAGGCCCCTGGCGAGTTGGTGGGGAAACTATGCCCTCATTCGGTAAGGTATACAAGGTAATAAAACAAGAATAAACAAAAGAAGCAGTAAAAAACATGCATAACAATAGAAACCAAACAGTGGAAGAAATAAAAATATATAGCAATGATGACAATGATGCAGTAGGTACAAGTATCTATGGAAAGTATCAAACACAACAACGTGCTGGAATACAACTGGAAAGAAGTGAAAAATAAAAACAAAATAAACTCCTCAGCATCGCGATCCCCGGCTCGGTCCCATGCTCTCCAGCTCCAGCGCAATCAAGATCCTGAAGTATAAGGGAGCTTGCCCTTATCTATACTTGCAGAAACATAGTCTACTTGGGCCCAAAAGCATGGCCCAAACAGGGTGTGAGATACAATCCCAGTAGGAAATCACCCAAATATTTGTGCCTAACAGTCAATGAATACATGGCAGTAATAAAACAAGAAGCCGTAAATAGAAAAGCACAAGTAGCTACAATCCACAGATCTAACATACAAGTGCACAAGTAAACAACCAGTAAGAAGAAGAAAACAAGTAACCCTCTGGGTAGCTCTCGCAGCCTAACACATATGGTTCAACCTATAGTACTAACAACCCTCTGGGAGGAACACATAGTCTCACCCCTATGGTTCAGCTACATAATTAAGTATACTCTCTGGGGAAGCACTCACCGTCAATTCCCCCTATACTCTCGTATTGTGCTAAAGGCTCTCTGGGGAAGCACTCAATGTCAATTCCCCCTATGGCCCGCGTCGAGGATCTACATACTCTCTAGGAAATCACTCAACGTTAATTCCCCCTGTGGTCTCGCATCGTATTAAAAGACACTCTGGAGAAGCCCTTACGTCAATTCTCCCTGTGGTCTACTACACTAGGTTCTCACAGTCCTGTGTAAAACTAAACATGCTCAACGCATGTATATCATCCCAAGTAAACCTCAAGAACTACTTGGCTATCATTATAAGGCTCAAAAGCATAATAAAGTAGCAGTTCCACTATCCTACAACTAGGCATGGCAACTAGAAAATGACAAACATGCAGAACAAGAATGGCAACGGAATCTTGAGCACAAAACAAATTATTCTACTCATAAGCATAATCCTCTACTACAGCAATCAATAAAGCAGGCAATACAACAAGGGAAAAACAGGAACACACAATTCCCGGTTCAAGGGAATTGGTGATAATTGCACATAATACTCATCAAAATTCTACGGAAAGGCACAAACCACCTACCTCGATCCTAGGAGATCGATATATGTGAACCACGATGACAGATTCCCCTTGAAAAAATGTAGATCTGAGGAAATGAACAAAACTCTCAACCTACGATAACCTGGAAACCAGGAGAAAACAAGCGACAACACTCAAGCAAAAGGGAGAGCTCACAGCTACAATTCTAATGCAATCGACCGTGCTTGAATCAGAGAATGGATGAAGAGGAGGGAGCTCATCAAAGGTCCGGCCGTACGGTCGCTCTCGGGCAGACGAAATCTGGAGAAGAAGATGAATTCAGGGGTTAGGCGCGACCCCAGTCTATTTAATGAAAAAAATAAAGTACATGGCGTGTACATCAGTTTTCCATACTCTGAATTAACTGGACTCCACCTCACCCTTACACACCGTGTGTGTGTCCCAGACACGGCCAGAACACGGCTTCGAGCGGAAAAGGGAGTACATGGCGTGTACTCAGAAAGTACACGACATGTACTTCAAAAATTTCCAGAAAACAAATTTTCCATAAAAACTCCAGAAAAAGGGAAAACATACCTAAACAAAGATCCGGGTTCTTATAAACTTCCCCCTTAAAGAAATTCATCCTCGAATTTCCCTAACGAGGTGGAGAAGAAGAAACCCCGAATAGCTCCGACCACTTTGATCGTACATCGGTCTCCCTCTCCCAGGTCTCGTCCTGTACTTGCCCGTGCTTCCATAGCACTCGTACCATAGGAATAGACCGCCCACAGTGAACCTTCGTACTGCGATCGACAATCCGGATAGGATGCTCCTCGAACGATGCATCCACTTCAAGGTCAACTCCCTCGGGCTGAAAGATGTGAGACGGGTCTGAAAAGTAACGTCGGATATGAGAGACGTGGAAGACGTCGTGCATGGCCCGATACCGCTGAGGTAACTGCAACCGATAGGCAACCGTCCCAAATCTATCCAAGACCTCAAACGGCCCGACCTACCACAGTGAAAGCTTAACCTATCTCCGAATCTTCTTGTGTCCCAACCTCGGTGCGACACGTAGGAAAACCTGATCTATGACCGCAAACTCGAGAGGTCATCTCTGCTGATCATCATAAGACTTCTGTCGAGACTACACTGTAGCCATCCTCTTCTGAATCAGCTCTATCTGCTCTGAAGTATCCTGAACAAGACAAGGTCCCAACAAAGCTGCCTCTCCTGCCTCCAGCTAGCATAAGGGTGATCGGCATGGCCTACTGTACAAAGCCTCATATGTCATCATCTGAATGGTAACCTAGAAACTGTTGTTGTAGGCGAACTCCACCAGAGGGATATACTTCTCCCAAGAACCACCAAAGTCAAGGATGCAAGCTCAGAGCATATCCTCAAGCACCTGGATCGTGCACTCGGACTGGCCATCAGTCTGGGGATGGTATGCTGTACTCAAAAGTACCTGTGTACCCAAGGCCTTCGAAAGTCCCTATCAGAACTGAGAGGTAAAGCGCACATCTCTGACTGAAACAATAGAGTGTGGAACTCCATGCAGACGAACGATCTCCCAGATGTAAAGTCATCCCAGATCATCAACACTGAAGGTCTCTTTAATTGGAAAGAAGTGAGAAACCTTCGTAAGCCTGTCGACGACAACCCAAACAGTATTGTTTACCCGAGGCGACCTCGAAAACCCAGTCACGAAATCCGTCGCGACGTCATTCCACTTCCACTCCGGAATGGGTAGTTGCTGTAAAATCCCCTCTGGTCGCTGATTCTCAACTTTCACCTGCTGACAAGTATAAAATCTCATGACAAAATCAACAACATCATTCTTCATACCTGGCCACCAGTATTGGCGATGAAGGTCCCGATACATCTTGGTGACTCCAGGATGAACTGCCCAAACAGGGGAATGAAAATCCAGCATCATCTCCTCGCGTATGACTGCTGGAACCCATACGTGTCCCTGGAAACGCAAGATCTCATCCTCGCCCATTGTCCATCTGGGAAGAGGGTCCTCTCCTGATACACTCTCCCACAGGACTAAGCCTTCTGAGTCTGATAGCTTCCTCATCCGTACCCGATCAAGTAGTGTAGAGGTAACAACTATAGAAGATAGGTAAGTATGTACCTATCTGTCGTGAACCTCCAGATGCATCTTAGAGAATAGAGCCATCAACTGCCACTCTCTACTGGCCTCTTGAACTGCCTAAACCTGAGTTCTCTTGCTCAATGCATCAGCCACTGTGTTGGCCTTACCCGGTGTATAGGAAATATCGAAGTCAAAATACTGCAGATACTCAACCCACATGCGCTGCCTCGGATTCAGATCACACTGAGTGAAGATATACATGATAATCTTGTGGGCAGTGAAGACCACAAAGTGATCTCCCAGAAGATAGTGTCTCTAACAGCGCAAGGCATGAACAACAACTACCAACTACAGATCGCACGTAGGGTAGTTCCTCTCATGTGGCCTCAACTGCCGAGACCCTTACGCAACGACTCCATCTCCCTGCATAAGCAAAGCTCCTAGCCTGATACCCGGAGCATCACAATAAAAAGTGTAGCTCTTGCCTGGCTCTGGCAAGACTTGTATCGGTGCTGACGTCAACCTCCCTTTCAGCTCCTGAAAGGCTGACTCACAAGAATCTATCCATAAGAACTTCACCCACTTCTTTCTTAGACCTGTCAAAGGTGATGCTAGATGAGAAAAGTCCCGAATGAAGCGTCTGTACTATCCAGCTAGCCCTAGGAAACTTCGTACCTCGAAGACGTTCTTCGACTGCTCCTAGGAAACTACAACTCTTACTTTATCTGGATCCACTAATACTTCTTCCTCTGAGATGACGTGACCCAAGAAGTGAATCTGATCCATCCAGAAGTGGAACTTCAAGAGTTTAGCATAAAGTCTATGATCTCTTAGTGTACTCAGAAAAATATCAAGATGCGTGGCTTGGTCGTGTTGAGTGTGAGAGTAAAACAAGATATCGTCCACGAAGACCCCAACGAAAGAGTCCAAGTAAAGATAGAACACTCAGTTCATCAGTTCTATGAAAACTGTAGGTGCGTTCGTGAGACCGAATGACATGACTGTATACTCGTATAGACCATATCTTCTTCTAAAGGCTATCAGAGGTATATCTGATGGTCTAACGCGCAACTGATGATAACCGGACCTCAAGTCGATCTTCGAGAACACCCGAGATCCTCGAATATGATCGAAAAGGTCATCAATATGTGGCAAGGGATATCAGTTCTTGACTGTCAACTGGTTCAGCTTCAGATAATCCCCACAAGCTGAAGGGTACAGTCTGCCTTCTTCACAAATAGAACAGGAGAACCCCAAGGAGAAGTACTGGGTCAGATGAAACCCTTAGCCTGTAGCTCCTCCAACTGCTTCTTGAGATCCTGCAACTCAAGTGTGGCCATCCTATAGGGAGGAATGGACACCGGTGCCACTCCTGGCATGAGGTCAATAGAGAAGTATACCTCACACTATGGAGGCAAACTTGAAAAGTCCTCTAGAAAGACATCCCTGAAATGATCCACCACTGGAGGAAAGTCCAACTGTGGAGTCCCCTGATCATCAAGATAAATACTAGCAATCTGGGCTGTCACCCCTCCTAGCCCAAGATGCTCGAGTCCCGCCCGACTCACCCGAACGTCCCATTCACTTTTATGGAGAAAAGATTCAACCCTTGGTGAGATGAAACTGACTCTGCGGCGATAACAGTCAACGACTGCCTGGAAGGGAATCAACCAGTCCATGCTGAGGATGACATCATATCCTGTCATCTCTAGGACATAGAGATACCATAAGAAGTGATACCTTGGAACCTCGATTGGGAACACTCTACACTGGAATACAGTAGATGTCCTCACTCCCAAATGTGTGTCTAGTTTCAATGAGTCGGCAGAAGAAAATATGTAGAGTCCAAGGCTCTTCACGACAACAACAGAGATAAAGCTATGCATAGCACAAGTATCGAAAAGGGTTGAAGATAAAACTGAGGCTACTAAAATCATACCTCGAACAGTAGAAGGGACGAGATCCTTCTCCTGATAAGGCTACTCCATGACGAAATATTGGCCTGTACTGCGGCTCTACGCCCCTGGATGACCACTATGAGCTAAACCGCTCTGCTGGTGCTGAGGAACTGGGGGCTGACTGCCACAGCCTCGACCTCCACCTCGGCGCGAACGGCCGGAAGAACTCTAGTTCCCCGACTGGTGGGAAACTGCTGGTGCTGCTCCTGAACGAGGAGTCATGGAAGAACCCCGTTCACTAGCTGCTGGTGAGAAAAACTGACAGAAACGCTGAAGTTGTCTCATCTTACCGCATGATTGGCACTCCATGGGGTCTCTTTGGCACTGCAGCCTCGTGTGACCTGACCGGCCACACTGCTATCATGTCAAATGGCTGCCTGAGGAGGCGTCTCGCTTCCTCAAATCACCGCGCGTAGGCTCCCTACGGCGCTTCTTGCGGTCATCTAGAGGAAAGATAACTCTGGAAGTAAAACCGCCCTGGATCGCAGCTCCAGAGTCTCTCAGATTGTGCTACGCAATCAGTGCCTGGATGGCGATGGAAGTAATGGAAGTCAGCTAGAAGAGATTCACCTGTGAGAGGATCTTCCGCCTGAGACCATCCTCAAACTTCCTTACCAGGAACACCCCACTCCCATCCCAGAGGGGTGTGAAGCACTGCAGCTCAGTGAAAGGAGCGGAATACTCCATGACTGAAAGAGTAACCTACTCTAAGCTCATGAACTCTCGGGCTCGGTCGGCCCTCAGGGTCTCCGGGTAGAATTAGTCATAGAACAAGCACTGGAACTCCTCCCAAGCCATAGCCTGTTGCTGACCTTCCTATGAGATCACGTCCCACCACCTCTTAGAAGAGTCTTGGATCATGTAGTTGGAGATCTTGACCCGCCTCTCTGGAGGTGTCTTCAGATGCTCGAAGATAGTCAGCATGGCTTCCATCCATGACTCTGCAGCCCGAGGTCCTCCATCCCCCGAGAACATGTGAGGATGTTGTTGCTGAAAGACCCGTGTCAAGTCTACCATAGACGTGGCAGGAGGTGGTGCTCCCTGGAAGGCCTGCATCATCCTCATGAAACCTTCCCTGAATTGTGCATCTACGCCCGCAACTAGTACAACAACCGGTGCCAAGGCTGGCTCGGCTGGGGGATCGGCAGGAAGTCTCTGATCAGCCCTGTCTGGCGTCTGATCACTGCCTGACGACAGACGTACGAACAGAGGACGTCTCGGAGGCATAGCTCTGAAAGATCAAAAGAACACCTTAGATCAGGAAAACAAGGACAGAGAACAGAAGAGTACTAAATGGAAACAGGGGAAGAAAAACACACAAGATTGCAAAACATGACTACATGGTGTGTATAAAACTACATGGATTCTCATCTTAAGCCACTGACATGGGCATGTACTCTCACCCTATAAGTCTTGTAACACCTCAAATACACGGCGTGTTGACCCCAACACACGGCGTGTACAAGAAAACTATCCCCTACCCGAGTCTCTTTACACGGCTAACCCACACGGTCCGACTTAACCCGAGACTACAAGGTGTGTTTAAAAAACACGACGTGTAATAGAAAAGTCTTCGGTGGCCCGTGTTGTTAATCACATGGCCGTCTACATGGCTGGACCTTACATGGCATGATCCAAACAAAAATGGCGTGTATAGGCGAAGGTGACACTGTCCCGTGTTGTTCGTGACACGGTCGGGTACCTGGACAAGACTACACGGCGTGTTCCGAACAAACACGACATGTGGAAAAGAAGCTAACGTCGGCCCGTGTTGTTCGTGACACGGCCAGGTACCTGGATAGGACTACACGACATGTTCCCTATAGACACGGTGTGTTCTACCTGAGCTTCCCCGACCTGTGTTGTTAGTGACACGACCGGGTACACGGCTCCAAACTCACACGGCGTGTACCTACCATACATGGCGTGTTTCTGAAGTTACTTTTACGACACCGTGTTCTGCCCACACGGGCAGTGACATAGCTTGAAAACTACATGGCGTGTATCCAAAAGTACACGCTGTGTATTCTGGGTTTTTCTGGGCAGTAGCTCAGAAACTGCACAGAATCCCAGAAACACTAAAAACAAGGGAAAGAGGTGCCAAATTCTAATCTGTGTGGTCCCATAACACCTCAAGAACCAAAATTTGGCATTCACTTTAAGCAAGGAACAAAACAAACATCTTTCTAACATAACAACAGAGAATCTATCAAGCAACTATCACAACAACATGCATAATCTACACAAAGTCTATCACAACAGCATGCAATCGCTAATGCACCCTAGATGGCATGGCAAGAATGCATGGCATGTGATTCCTACAAGTTTCTATATGATGCATGAGGGAACATACCCTCATCTCATCAGGTTGCGACAGAAATAGAATAGAAGTATCAAAACAATAATAGCACAAGTCATGTGAATCACTCTAGGTGAAATCAGATCAACCATAAAATCTCAAAACTAGAAAAATTGCAATTAACGAGGTAGTATGGCTTTTTCCTGTACACAGGTTAGCTACTCCTGGGCACAACTTAATACCAAGTACTGAATCCATCCTATCACTAACTAGAGTCTCTAAACAGTAAATCAAGAGAAAAGAAGTCTTCTGATACCACTTTGTAATGACCCGAATCCGGAGCCCCTCCACTGGTGCCCCGTACCCGGTGCGCCACATAACCTCAAGCATGTTTCCCCAAACGCTAGAGGCTGCCAACTAGCAGTGAGGGCCTTGGTGAGTTGGTGGGGAAACTATTCCCTAATTCGGTAAGGTATAAAAGGTAAGAAAACAACAATAAACTGCGGAAGTAGTAAACAACATGCATAACAACAGAAACCAAAAAGCAGAAGCAATGAATATATATAGAAATGATGAAAATGATGCAGCAGGTACAAGTATTTATGGAAAGAATCAAACACAAAAACGTGCTGGAATACAACTTGAAACAAGTGCAAAAGAAAAAAAAAATAAACTCCTCAGCATCGCATGCCCCGACTCGGTCCCATGCTCTCTAGCTCCAGCGCAATCAAGATCCTGAAGTAGAAGGGCGCTTTCCCTTATCTATACCTGTAGCAACATAGTCTGCTTGGGCCCAAAAGCATGGACCAAATAGGGTGTGAGATACAATCCCAGTAGGCAGTCACCCAAAGATTTGTGCCTAACAGTCAATGAATACATGGTAGTAATAAAACAAGAAGCCATAAACAGAAAAGCACAAGCAGCTACAATCCACAGTTCTAACATACAAGTGAACAAGTAAACAACCAGCAACAAGAAGAAAACAGGTCACCCTCTAGGTAGCTCTCACAGCCTAACCCCTATTGTTCAACCTATAGTACTAGCAACCCCTTGGGAGGCACACACAGTCTCACCCCTCTGGTTCATCTACGTAATTAAGAAGACTCTCTGGGGAAGCACTCACCGTCAATTCCCCTTATAGTCTCGTATCATGCTAAAGGCTCTCTGAGGAAGCACTCAACATAAATTACCCCTGTGGCCCGCGTCGAGGATCTATAGACTCTCTGGGGAAGCACTCAATGTCAATTCCCCCTATGGTCTCTCATCGTATTAAAAGACACTCTGGAGAAGCCCTTACGTCAATTCTCCATGTGGTCTACTACACTAGGTTCTCATAGTCCTGTGTAAAACTAAACATGCTCAGCGCATGTATATCATCCCAAGTAAACCTCAAGAACTACTTGTATATCATTCTAAGTCTCAATAGAATAATAAATTAGCAGTTCCACTATCCTACAACTAGGCATGGCAATTGGGAAAATGCCAAACAGGCAGAACAAGCATGGAAAAGAAATCATGAGCAGAAAACAAATTATTCTACTCACAAGAATAAACCTCTACTACAACAATCAACAAAGGAGGCAAAAAAAAGGGGAAAACAGGAACACACAATTCCCCATTCAAGGGAATTGGTGGTAATTTCACATAATACTCATCAACTTTCTACGAAAAGGAACAAACCACCTACCTAGATCCTAGGAGATCGATATATGTGAACCACAACGACAGATTCCCCTTGTAATGACATAGATCTGAGGAAACACACAAAAATATCAACCTATGATAACCTAGAAACCAGGAGAAAACAAGAGACAAGACTCAAGAAGAAGTGAGAGCTCAACGCTGCGATTCTAACGCAATCGACTACGCTCGAATCGGAGAATGGACGAAGAGGCGGGAGCTCGTCGAATGTCCGACCGTACGGTCGCTCTCGGGCGGACGAAATCTGGAGAAGAAGATGAATTATGGGGTTAGGCACAACCCCGATCCATTTAATGAAAAAAATGAAAGTACATGGCGTGTACTTCTTGAGTACACGGCGTGTACTTCAGTTTTCCGTACTCGGAATTAACCAGCCTCCACATCACCTTTACACAACGTGCGTGTGGCCCGAACATGGCCAACAAAAGGCTTCTAGAGGAAAAGGGAGTACACGGTGTGTACTCAGAAAGTACACAGCGTGTACTTCATAAATTTCCAGAAAAAAAAGTTTCCCTAAAAACTCCAGAAAAAGGGAAAACATACCTGAATGAAGATCCGGGTTCTTACACACTGGATGGTGAGTATTCATTAAATATATAAACCTCAACATGTCAAACTAAAAGGTTCATTTCCCATTAACTATCATGGATAAAATTATGGAGAGACTAACTGAGAATGAATTCTATTATTTTCTGTATTGTTAATCTGGGTACAATTAAATAGCTATCGACCTAACAAACTACTCAAAATAATATTTACATGTCATTTTGAAACCTTCACCTATAGACGGATGTCATTTAGTATGTGTAGTGCACCAATTAATATTCAATAGTGAATGAAACATATATTTCTTGATATGGTGGAGGAACTCCTATAGATATTTATAGATTATTTATCTATTTTTGGAATCTCCTCTAAGGTGTGCCTAAGAAATCAAGATGTGGTCCTATAATGCTATGAAGAAACGTTACTAGTTATAAAATGGAAAAAATTCACCTTTATGGTCTAAGGAGACATAGTCCTCTGACACAAAATATGAAATCAAGACATAGAAGTTGATCCTGCTAAAATTAAAGTCATTAAATACTTACTTGATCCCATAATTGTAAAATCTATAAAGAGTTATCAAGGCCATGTGAGATTCTATCACTAACTTTTTCAAGTCTTTGCAAGAATATCCCACCTATTTACACACCTTTTATCTAAAGATACTCCATTGAATTTCACTGTAGAGTTTTTAAGGGAATTGAACAGTTTGAAATATTTCTTCATGGCCTCTCCTATCATAATATCACTAGATCGGGAAAAAGATTCGAGATGATTTGCGACACCAATGATTTCACTATAGGTACGGTTTTAGGATAGTGAGTCAAAAGTATCTTCCATCCCATATATTATTCCAGTGATATACTGTCTGGGGATCATGTAAATTCTAAAAAAAACAAAAAATGAACTACTCGCAGTAGTCTATGCCTTTAAAAATTTTCATTCATACCTCGTACTATCCAAATTAGTGGTCTATACTGATCATGAGACACTCAAATAATAATTGAGTAAAAATGATACCAAACCATGGATGATATGATGAATCCTACTACTGTAGGAAATTGAAATTTTAATCAATGAGACCAAAGGTTCTGATAATTTCATTGTTGATCACTTATCTAGACACCCACTGAAGAAAATTTAAGCATTGAGGACGACTTCCTTGATAAAACATTATTAAGAATAAACACACATGAATTACCATGGTTTTATGATATTTAAAATTATCTTTCCATAGAATTTATCTACCCAAAATTCTCTTATAAATAGAGGAATTAATTTTTAGTCAATTCTTTGCATTACTATTAGGATGATCCACTACTATTAATGAACTATGATGATGTCCTAATGTGACACCGCACCTCAGAAAATGGAATAAAAATTGTTCTCTACATGTGTCAAACATCACTGGTTTAAGGGAATCATGGACCTAAATGTACTGTACCCAAAATCTTTCAGAGTGAATTATTTTGGCCTTCACTCTATAAGGATACAAAGAACATTGTTCAAAGCTGTGATAGGTGGTATCAAATAGGGACTAGTAGGAAAAGAAATGAAATCCCCCAAAATCATATCCTAGAAGTCGAGATCTTCGACGTGTAGATAATCAATTTTATGGGACCACTCCCAACTTATCATGGTAGTTTTTTTTATCTTGGTTGGTGTGGACTATGTATCCAAGTGGGTAAAAAATGAGGATACCACTCTTGAATAAAAAAAAGTGTTCATTAATTTTTTAAAGAAAAATATATTTTCTAGATTCAGATTCCCCCTAGTAGTCATTAAGGATCAGGTAACTCACTTTGACAATAATTTTGTGAAAAACTTTATCAAAGAGTATGGAATTCAATATAACATTGAAACTCCCTATAACCTAAATAATACTAGGAAAATTGAATTATCTAATAGGTAGATTTAGAAATTTTTTGAAAATATGGTGAATACAAGTAAGAAGTAACGGTGTCTCAAACTAGATGAAAAACTTTGGAATTATCACACATTGTATAAAAGTCCGATGAACACTACTCCATTCCAACTTATATATAGAATGAATTGTCACTTTCTGGTATAATTAGATTATATCACTTACTATGCCCTAAAAAATTTGAACTTGGATGCTAAAAAATACAGGGACGTTAGAATGCTACAAATATATGAATTTGAAGAAATTATATAGGACACCTATGAAAATTAAAGAATATATAAAGAAAATAAAAATACATTTAATGACCAATTAATTTCATGATAGATCTTCACACCAAGATAGAAATTATTAATATTTAATTACTGAAATAAATTATTCCCTAGATAGATGAAATCCTGATGGCCAGGTCCTTTCAAATTCATCAATGTTCTACCCTATGAGGCTATCAAAATTAAAAAATGTGAAGAACCACCCATTAAGGTAAACTAAAAAAGTTATAAATTTATCAAGAACCATTCCTTGAGAGAGTTTTACCTACCTTAAAATTCATCTAAATATAAACATGTTTACTTATAAATGTCAAAAGAAGCGCTGATTGGGAGGTAACCCAGGATAGGTCTAATAGTTTAGAATATATTTTAGAAAGGTTTATCTATGGTGGAAGCACAAGATAATGGTCCTCGATCATAAATGGGATCAAATTTTAATTTACAAACCATGTAAAATTTACATGATCTATAAATGTCTTAACCTAGAAAAAATTGAAATCCCAAATTTACACACTTTGTATTATTATAGGAAGTGAACATTTGGGAGGATTTAAAATTCCATTAACCCTAGGTTCATTACCACCATTCACCCTCTTTTCTTCTTCTATTCACAACTCCCCCAATCCTGAGTTCCCTCCTCCTCCCTTACCACAGGCGGTCCTTACCTCTCCTCCCCTCTCACCGTCCTACTCTTTTATCTATTCTATTACTTACAATTCGCAGCTCATCCTTGACTTCTTCCAATGGCCATAACCAAAACCATTATCTTATAACCCACCACATGCACACTCGAGCGCAATGATCCACCTCCACCAAAGAGTTGGGTGCTATATCCTCTTCCACCATCCATATATCATTCCACTTTAGACTCCTCTTTAGTCTCTACCACCGTTTTAGCCTACAAGGACTCAAAAGCCTCATATAGAGTGTTGTAGGTAACTTCCCATCATCTTCACCTACACCCATGCCTAAATTTCTCAATACCAAGAACTAGGTAAGGATATTCCATCTGTAGTCTAAGACTATGAGAAAAACATGAACCTAGACCTCATCGTGCTTGAAAAGATCTAGATTCATGAGGAGGTCCTTAACCTCATAGGAAACATACATCTCTCCACCATCACATAGGTGAATGAGGAGACCTGCTGAGTGCTCTTACTTGAGTTTATTGATACCTTCAAGCTATCCATTACTAATGTTACCTTAATACTTAGAGTCAGGCCGTGGGAGATCACATTGGGATATTTTTGGGTTAGCATTGGCATTTATTCAGGTTTTTTCATTTCCTCCCCAGTTCTCTCAACCTTACAGATCAAGATGAACAAGTTGGATGTATCATGACATTGGGAATCGGTCATAAGGGGTCCAAAGAGTGTTTTAGATCCATGCATGGAGAAGATCACTTAGTCGTGGTGTGGCACCTTGTGGATCATGCATCGGGCTCTGGAATATGATTGGATGGCTCGAGGAGATGCACCTAGGAGAATTAGACATATTGAGGTCATCATCATAGCCTCATCTATGGGCGGCCCTGCCATCAACATGGAAAAATAGTTCACTTAATATTACTAGACCTAGGGATGATAGTATCAAAGAACTCTGACGAGAGGAAGCTTCATTACCCATCTTTCCCACCATCTCAACACCATTGATGCCACTCAGTCTCATTCTTCTATTGGGAAGATGAATCCTATCGATATTCTCATGATCTATAATATGGGGCCACTGTAGAATATTGAGGGGTTCTATTGATGGTCCCCATATTACATTGACGATGAAAATGAGGCTTCATATTATCATGCCCCATCCCATTCCCCCACTCATGAAGCCCCTTCTCCTTGTTTCTCCTCCCCCTTTTCCCTCTCATTCCCCTCATCCCCCTCAGCCACGTCTTCCACACTTCACCCTTTGAATATTACTTCACCACCACCTCATACTATTTTTTCTCTATCCAAACCAATTTCCTATGATATATAGTTTATTCTATAGCCCCTTCTGGATTATTGGAGACATATATTTCACCGTCTTGACATCCAATTCACTAAACCATCTCACTTCACCCCCTCTACCTCCACCACCACTTCATCTACCTACCCACCCCACCTACTGACCCTATTTCAATATCTATACCAACACCACCTCCCACCCTTTTTGACCTACCTCCCAAGATCATGAAAATTTTCACCTAGTAGGAGTATTTAGTAGAGCAGGTCAGATGAGGTAAGACCCCCACCTTTACTTCTACATATGAGGTGCCTCTGGTTGATCCAACTTTTAGATGTACAATTCTAATATTTATTAGAACATCCCTTCCCCCTCTATAATTTAAAGATACTTCTTATAGTACCACAACACAAACTTTGGTGGTTGATGAGCTTGCTCCCACCTCTATTGTTGTTATCGATATGGCGGGGAAGATCGAGTGACCTACTATTCAGTAGGGGACTTTTAAAGTGACTAGTGGTGACTCCATCCATAATATTTAGTTATGTTGTTGTAACCATTACATTATATACTTTTTATTGGTCCTATTTTCTTGATACTTATATTTCCTTTTTCATTGATGTATCATTTATAAAATATATGGATGTGATAGATTATTCTGACTGCCCTGCTTGCTTTTTTATTTTCACTTTTACTTATGCATTACTGTGTCGATTTATAGCTCTAATACATCCTATAAAGTCATTTATGAGCCTCCTTGGACGTCATCTGGTCTCCCACATGCGATGTAATAATATTTGGTTGACATATGGTGCTATCTTGAGGAGCTCTAGCTCTAGCTCCATCCATAATAGGAGTACCCTCCATGATTTGCATGGTATCTGCTGCTTCCACATGAGTTGTTCGATCAACCCATTTAAGAGTTGATTAACACTACCAATAATAATCATGAGATCGATGAAACCACCACTAGTTCTTAAAAGAGGCAGATGAATTCTCTGATGATGGACGACTTTGAATAATCTTTTTGTTCATCCATCTGGAAGAAGATGTCCTAGTTAGTGCTTCATGGGAGGAAACCCATATTTTCTTTTTTA
Source organism: Viscum album (assembly GCA_963277665.1). Taxonomy (NCBI): domain Eukaryota; kingdom Viridiplantae; phylum Streptophyta; class Magnoliopsida; order Santalales; family Viscaceae; genus Viscum; species Viscum album. Next base: position 1,615,087,514 of record OY728136.1, on the reverse strand, counting down.
TTTATTTTCATTGTGTGACTAGGACCTTTGTTTTTCCTTTTATTTTCTAGAAATTCTTGTCTATCTGTCATCTAAAACTTCATTATATCCACTTCATGCATTTATCTAAGCTATTTTCTCGTACGTTTAACTGTGCGCACCTACCCATTTTTCTTTATTCCTTATTGATTAACCCATGTGTACTAATCATTTATCTAGTATAGGTATTGTGTTTATAATAATTTTTTATGGTAACAAAATTTAAAATCAATATCCGACAAATATCTTCATGCAATGAATTTCATTATAAGGAGATATTTATTCCCTATTTTCAACTCATAATTTCCATTTCATTTGTATCTATGCTATTATTGATATCTCTTCCACATATTTTTCTTGAACAATGTAAAAACTATCTCATTTTAAGTGTGGGGGAGTGTTTATTGAGCTTTATTGTCAATACACTTGGACTATTTCCCATTTTCACTTGTCTGGGTGACATTTTTCATTAAAAGAATTATTTAACTTTAAATATAATTAAACCCATTTAAATAAAATAAATGTTTTTCTAAATATGGTTGAAATTCATTTTTATTAATATTTATAATTTTATCATGATTATTGAGTTAATAAATTTAATTCTAATTCTATATTCTTACAATTGGTTTTGATTGGATTATTACTAGATAATACACCCCGAGTGATTTATAGTTATTTTTTAATCCCATTCAAAAGAGGTTTATAAACCTATATTTTCATATTATTTTACGAGAATATTTCTAAATAGATACTTGGGTAATGTAGACATATCATAACTTTAATTTTAATTTTATTGAGGTTATGACTGAATAAATACATTGTTAAAATGATTTAGGAAATATTTTTTGATCCAGTCACCCTGAGCCCCACCTATACATATATCCTTCATTATCATATTGTATCCATTAATAAAATTGTTAGTATGGATCCATTTCAAGACTATTATCCCTTCCTAACCTACTATTTGTACTATGAATGATTTTCTTTTGAAAAAGAATCAGATAATTTTCATCATTTCCATACATGGGATTCTTATTGCTTAGGAGACCTACTATGAAATTTTTACTCAATTGATACGACATGGTTTAGGATTACCCTTAGATTTTTACTTGAATAACATATTACTTTGAAAAAATAAAAATAAAAAAATAAAAAATTAATAAAATGGATTTTTTATTATGAAGGTAAAAAATAACCATTACCAAACTAATGAATATTATGATGGTGTATATGTGGCAAGGTTATGGATGTGAGATATGGCCTAAACATGATTTTCAAAAAATAAATAAAATTAATATTAGAAAGGATCAAGGAACATCTTTATGTTTTTTTAACATATTCATGGACACATTTTGAGCTATTAGAAGAAAAGATAAATCATTTTTTTAGGATGAGTTACTTCATTACACTGTTCACAATTATCATGCCTTATACTTTTGAGCTTATATTCCTTTTTATGTTTAATTTTTATCTTCTACCCACCCACCCTCATCCTCACAAAGATTTTAACCTTATTTATTAATCTCTCATGATTGATTTTGTATTTTTAATTAAAAAGTGGAGACGTTAAACAATGCCAAGATATAGTTAAGAATATGTATTTAGGTTACGAGTATTACTGTAGTTTTATTTTATCTTGAGTGATGAGAGAAAATTTAGTGTGTGTAGAATTGAAAAAAGGGTGTAGTTTTTATGAATAGTTATTAAATTATAATTAAAATATGAAATAACTGAATAAATAAGTTATCTTAGTGGTATGAATAATTTTCTCTATAGGATTTATTTTGGTGAACTTTATTCTTATGTTTTTACTTAGTTTTATATTCTTGGTTGTAATATATATTTCTTGAATTAAAATTCTGTCATTTTGAATCTTTATTGAGATTATTATTCTTAAGGATAATAAATTGTTAATGTGTAGGGGAATTTGATAAGATGAATTTATATAAACATTTTGGATATATTTATTTAATGTTTAATCAATATTTATTCAATAATTCATTGGATTTTGGTTTGTTCTTTTTTGGAATTATAAATTCAAGACTCAAAGGAAAAGATTCTGAAAAATGGAAAAATAGGATTTACATGTCATGAAAGGAGTTAACAACATCTATTCCCCATTCAAATAATAATTACAAATCCAAAATCCAGACTATGAATCTTTAAATGATGTGAAACTGATACATGATGTGTGTATATATTACATGTTGAGATATTTTCAAAATAATAATTCCACAAAAAGATCAAGACATAATCACATACATGATATGAATAATTTTCATGATGTAAAATGTTCAAGATCTAATCATATTTAAGATAAAAGACTTTGATTTTTCAAGATACAAGATTCTTAGTGAAGATTTTGGATCTGAGGTACATGGCATGAAATTCACTTACATGTTGTGTACCAATTTAGATAAAATCCACTTAAAACTGATACATGACATGAATACATTAGATGTAATGTAATTCTTGAGTCTATAAATATGTGATCACCCTATACCACATACATAGAGCTTGGGGAACTGAATTTCCGATAATTCTGTTTCATGTTTCTTCTCTATTTCACTTACAAATTCAATTGTAATTAATTTTGTTACTATTTTCATCAATTCTAATGTTTTTACTTTCCATTATATTCCTATGATTTCCATTATACATTCATTTTCTTTACATCTTATATTTCAAGGTTTCTTTTAAATACCGATCACCAATCATCATCAATGATCACTATTTCTTTACAGTTAATTCATCCAAGTGATTTATTGATTGATTCTCAATTTTTTCAAGGGAATATTTCTTAATTATGATTTTTTATTATGATGAAAATCATGTTTCATACATTCTCACTATCCTTTGATACCATCATGCATGGATAATCTTCTTAGGGTTAGGGATCAAGAGTAAGGGTGTGATTAATCTAAATAAATCTTAAAATAGAAACTTGGTAACCTTGGGGCTAGTGATTAGATTAATTTTATTAATAACATTATTTTATACAACCTTGACCATGAGAGTTGTAATTGAATGAAACTGAACTAATTAGAGTTTAATAGACTATCACCATTACCCTGTGACACTTTCTTCCATAGAAGCAAATCATACTATATCTAAGTTGTTAGCTATATCCAGGCCAAGGAATAATAGTACTTTAGTTGGATCCAATTGGTTTGACCATATCCAATTTGTAACCTTTTTACCTCTTTATAGCCTAAGGAATAGGTCTATCCCAAGCTAGATTTAGGATTATTCATTTTCTTGAAACCTAACATTGAACCTGAACCCTATTCTGTTTTCTAATTTTAAATTCAATATATGTTAGATTTAGTAAAGAAAAACCTGAAGAGATATATTGAGGAATCCTACCCTATGGTTTGAATCAATAGGTTTCCTACTTTCTAGTTTTCATTGTGGGTTCTACCCCACACTTCCACTTTACTATACCTTTGTAGTTTTTTTTAGTTTGGGATATAAATTTCAAATATGATCAATGCCTATAAAGAATCAATGACCTTTTACGGTCCATTCAATTGTGATGTTGTTATTATGTCTTGTATTGTTTGATGTATGAGTATTATGTCATGGTTGGAAATTTTGGAAGTGGTTTGGAAGAAGGAAATATGTAGTGGAATGTTTCATGGGATATAATGGTTCATAGTGGTTAAAAATATTATGTGGTCTATAATGTCTTATAGTTGTTATATATTCTCATGGGATATTATGGATTGAGGTTGGTATATATGAATGAGATGTGATGGCCCAAATTCAAAAGTGAACAAGAAGTGATGTTGATAATATGATTTGGAAGTTCATATTGTGGGTTGTGCATGGTAGGGTTAGGGCATGATGTTTATGGTCTATATGTTCAAGATACCCTACTAATGAGACTGAAATGGATTTAGTGGGGAATTCACATGGAGGGAAGAGGGTATGAGGTTTATGTGATTTAATTTCACATTACCCTACTTATGTTTGGTTGGAAAGTGATAGAATTATGGGTAATGTGGCAATGGAGTTGTGGATGTTGATATGTGGGATCATGGCGATGTAATTGTAGATGTATGACATTATGGTTGATGATATTCTACTAGTGTTGATTCATACTCACATCCTAGTGCTTATGAGAGGGTGATCCCACTGTCTTGCTATCAGTTTGAGTACGATAACACCGGGGTGAAATGTTGGAGATGAGATAACTATATTTTGGGTGCAAATAAGGAAGTGTTGTGGTGATGATTATGGAATGGTAGTTTGGTTTGGTTATGAAAGGTAGGTTTGGTTATGGATGTGGTGTAGGAATAAAGTATAATGGTGGTTATGGTTTTATCGATGTTTCTTGTTTATTTATGATATTTTATCATTTTTTATTCTTATTCCCTCCTTTCTTATTATTGATGATTATATTTTTTACATTTTTCTTGGTTGGTTTCAATCCTTCTTATTATGGTATATTTATTTCACATGGATGTTGATCTATTTAGAAGAAATATTTTACTAAGTAATCTAAAGTACTCACCGTACTATATTTTTCTAGTGTTTATGGGTTATATCACCTGCGTTAAAGTTGTTTTTTGGGTAACTCGGATGAAGTTTTTAGTTGACTTAGAGATTATATGTTCTTTTATTATATTGTTAACTTTGATCATTAATTGAAGGATGGTTTGGTTTCCTTTAATTTATGTCATGTTATGGAGTTTATTAGTGGTTTATTCCCTATCTACTAATCCTTTCTTATCTATTGAATATAATGACTTCCATGTGAGATATTATATATACCCTCAATGATAGTCACCAACTTGAAGCTTAATGATGGAAGGACTCAGGGATAATTATCTCCCTTTCTTTATTGCTGACATAGGAGGGGTACCTTTGGAGGGAGGGTTTTGTGAAATCTATGATAATTGATGAATTAATAAAGTGAAATATTTAATTAAAATATTCTTCCCTGGTTTGATGAAACTATAATCTATGCTGGGAAGAATGTTTGAATGCTTATTGTGATTTTAATAAGTGATTTTTAGGTTACCTATGGTTGTAACCTATGATAAATGAATCAATAATTTCAATATGGAAAAGAACATATTGTTTGATAAAGATAAATATTTGGGCCTGATAAATCCCATATTATTGTGAAGGATAAATTACTTGGTTTTTATGGCCAAGATTCCATGTTGACTATTTTTGTCATTTCCATGATGCCTTGTTTGTTTTCTCTAGATGTGAGCATTGATATGAAGTGTGATGTAAGCCTGATATGGATGATTGTTGATGAGACATTGGCAAGGAGGCTCAGGTTTATGGAATTAGTTGGCACTAGTGATGGTGGTATGGATGCATGATTATATGCATGGTGGTTTTGTGGATGAAATTATGAATAATGGACTGGGTTTATAATGAGTTTTAACATTGTTGTGATGAAACCTATTATGATTTCTTGTTAATGAATCTATTTTAAGGGCTAGATAACTAAGTTGACAATTTAATTCCATTCCTTTACCAAATACTTGATATAGATAGTTGTGTTTGGTTGTGAATCTCCTTTATGGTATCTTAGGACGAGTCCTAGAGTACCTATTATTAAGAAATCTTACTGAATAATAAATGTTTTAACCCATGGGGTTGGTTCTTGATGAAATGTAAATGATGGTAATCTTGAGGAACCATGGGATTAGTAGGTTTAGGCCAGGAAGGCATGAGAATTAGTTGATAATCATGTTAAAGTAATGATAAAGTAATGTTAAAATTTAATTAAAATAATTATTGTAATTTTAAATGTAAAAAAAAGTAATCAAATGGAAGTCTTCTTGAATACTTGTGTGCCTATAGAATATCTAGCCCTTAGTGGTGACAACCAGGTGTCCAAAAAATGATAGCTGTAGTTGAGCCTAGGACTGAATTAATTCCCATAGTTTGTTTATAAGCTATATTATATCTTATATTTTATGTAATTTCATACACTACCCCACCCATGATGACAGGGATATTTACAATGAGTGGACTTTGTGAGGTTGTTTTCCCTAATATCTATGTTGGAATGGAATAAATGGCTGACTACCACCTCTTTTCACACCCTCTTCTCCGATTAGTATTATGTGTCAGCATTCATTATGGTTACCTTTCCCATATATTTGTGTAGAGGGATGTAATGGCTTGTGATTATTTCACACACATGTATCTCCGAATCTAGTATCACATGGATTATTATAGGTATGTAGTGTATGATCAATGATGGATTGAGGTATAATACCATACATGCAATGTTGTTTTCTCTCAAAACCTACATGGTTAACATATGGATATGTGGCATGGGATGATGAAATGATGTGATGCATAGGGTTCATGGTATGTGATGATATTATGTGATGTATAATTTGAATATTTTGATACATTATCCCATGTGTATTTGTGTTATCTTACTTTTAGAGAGAGATGACTCAGAACATGCAATGATGGGAGAGAGTATAAAACTAATGGGTAAATGGTACCATGGTACCTTATTTTTATATTATATTATATTTTTACTTATATACGACACTGGTGATAAATATCCATTGTGAGGTTGAGAATATAGTATAGGTGTTTAGGTGATGAGTTAACCTCACTTTTTGTTCACTGGGATTTAGTATGCTATCTTTATCTTTTTAATGAGAGGCTTTGGGGAGGATCTTAATGAGTATAAATTTTATTATCACTCTACTTATATAATTTTTTAGGACTGTTGGAGATGGTTGGTGATTGGGATAGACTTTAATAGCTCATGGAGTCATTTAAGAGCTATTTGGGCTTCGAGTCACTACTGATAATGACTTTGGGAACTTATAGTTTTCTTATAATTGTTTAATTGTATGATGTTAAAAAAATGTATTTGAATTTATTTTTTAATTTTTTTGAGTCGAAGTTGTTTGGTGTTTCTATCTTATCTATTGTTTCTCAATCTTAGAGGGTAATTCATCCCATTTTTGTGTATAATATACCCAGGGTGATTATTTCTAACCCATATCCTGTTGGTGTTAGTATTCGAATATAATTATCTCCCTTTACTCATTTTTAAACTAAGAGGGGTTACTTTGGGGTGAGTGAGTCATGACAGAGTGGTATCAGAGGGTCAGGTTAAGTGATATGATAGAGTCTAGAGGTGAGAACTAGTAAGAACTACATGGGTTGGTAGGGAAACAATTTAATCTAAGTTTAGTATGCTATGTTAACATGGGATATTAGATAGGAAATTAGTATTTAGGACCCCTCATGATCTATTGAACTGAACATTACTTTTTTAGAGCCTACTAAGAAAAGTGATGCTGGTTCCGGGGTAGAGACCTAGGAAAAGATCACGCACTAGTATGCTTTGAACTTGTGTTTGAAATTGGTAGACCATGGGATTAGGTTGAACCTTAAACTAATAAATAAATAATTTATATTAAATATTATATATTCTAGGTTTAGGTGGACCTAATAGTTTTTTTAAAGGGATAGATCTTGGTTGATGTCCCCAATAAGTTCACATTGTTGATGTTTTGAAAGACGTTCTAGCAGATCTCTATAGAGTATAGGTCAATGGAGAAGAAACTTGGAGGAGGATACTCTAAGAGTTTTAGTTCTAGAGTCTACATAACTATAAGAGATATGTTCCAGACTCAATTATAGAGGATTGGTTGGAGGAGGCGGAGATAACCTTCAGTTCAATCTATTCATGGTAGGAGAACTGGGTTTCGTTGGCAGTGATGATGCTGTAATGGGTAGCCAAACCTTGGCGTTTCTTATTCCTCAGTGATTGAGAGGATTCAATAGTCTCATTGGATAAGTTCCATGAATATTTTCAAGTAGTGTTTCTTTATTTTTCCATTAAGGGGACCAATCTCTAGGAGCTTATTATGCTTCGATAGTGGAGTTCCAATGTGTAGGAGTTTGGGAATCATTTTGTGACCTATCTTTGATATGATTTGGAACTGTTACCAAATTATAAGGTTGGACAAAAGAACATAAAGTAGTATTTTCATATAGTGATCCAGTGCTAGGTCTCCCTATTGATGCTTCTGATATATCTAGAGTTTCTTGAAAGAGATAGGTTATTGAGAGGATATTTGATAGGAGTAAATCATCATGAGAGGGTATTATTCAGGATTCTACTAACATAATATCTATGTTCTTGGGTTCCTAGTTACTCAAAAAAAGTTTTTGGATAGCATGGGGTAGTTACCAACCCTCTTCATCTTGTTTCTCCAAGGGTGGCGGCTCTTAGGCCCATTACAAGGGATCATACACTTTTTTTCATGTGGTGTACATGGTCATCAAAGGCGAGAGTACCTAATCTTTATAATTAGGAAGTGTGAAATAAGTGTTCCAATTTAGGTTCCTCCATTGTAGCTGTTTCATCTACGGAAACAAAAATTGGGTTCTCCACCTTTAGACTAGCATATGGGAGAAGTGAAATGTATAGGATAACCTGGTAATGATCCTCAAACTCAAAGATAAGATCATGACCATAGAGGTGGTCATCATCAGGGTTAGAGAAGTTGTGAGGAACATCATGGTCAACTACATGATAAAGTGTTTCTAGCATCAGACAAGGAAAACATTATTTGAGGTACTCTTTAAATGTTTTTATTTAGGTTTATTCTTTGATAGATTTAAGAGCTACAAAATCTGTTATGTCATCTGTCCTAATCCATACATTGAGACTTGAGGTTTAGAGGCTTCTAGTTACCTTGGCATTGACTATGCCGGTTAGAGGTTGATCTTATATATATGAAGTATGTATGTATTATGAGATAGTGATAAAGAAACAATAATCTAGGGGATAATTCCTATGTTTACTAATACAACCATACAAAATCATCCTCATCACATACTGACTGTATTTGATGCAAGATATTGTTGATTGATTCAGGAGGTAGATTATATTCGATGATGTTGACAGAGCATCTTTCATGTTCATTAGTGATCGATACCCTTGAATGGTTTAGAGGCATGATCCATATTTGTCTTACTTGATGGATGATATGATATTGAGTTCATCAGATGTTTAGTTGATGGTGTTTTCTTGGGATATTGAAGTGTACCCTAATTTCTTTCCTAAGGTGGTTGTGACATTACCCCCTCAATGGGAGATCAAGTTTGATATTGATATAAAACCAGATTATTCTCTAATATTTATGTATACGTATAATATGAAACCATTTTAGTTATAAAATCTACATGGATAAATGAATGATATTTTGTAGTGAGTTTTTTTGGCCATGAATGACACCTTGGGGTGCTCCAGTTTTTCTCGTGAAGAAGCCCAATGGTAGTATGTGTCTCAGTATAAATTATCATCGCTTGAGTTAAGTGATTGTGAATAATTTATATCACAATTCATGGATTAATGATTTCTTCGATCAGATGAAACGAGACAATAGTTTCTCAAAGATAAATATGTGATTGAGATATCATCCTATGCGGGTAATGTATGAAGATATATCAAATACCATTTTCCAATTTCGTTATAGGCATTAAATTTTTTTAGGTCATTCAGTGTAACGAAAATACTAAATGTGCTCATGGAGATGATGAACATAGTTTTTTGAGAGTTCTTGAATCTGGTTTTGGTTCTTTTAATCGACAATATACTTGTGTACTACACATCCAAGGAAGAGCATGAATGTCATATGTGGGAAGTTTTGGGAGGTCTTTATCATTATCATTTCTTCAAGAAGATATCAATGTGTGGGTTATTGGATCATTAATTTATCTTCTTGGGGAATGTCATGTTTCAACCTAGAGTATATTTGGATCCTTGAAATATTAAGATAGTTATTTTCTAGGAACCCCCAAGGCCGTTGTAGAGGTATGAAGTTTACTTATTATTATAGGCTATTATAGGAGGTTCGTACACAAATTCTCTTGGATCATGACTCCTCTGACAACATTTACCAAAAAGTTTCAAGTGTTGTTATGGAAAAACCAGTGTTAAGAATATTTTAATTACCCGAAGAAGAATTTTTTCATAAATCTAATTATTTGTTTTCTAGTTGAGAGATTTTAGTTTAAGGTGTTATGTGATTATTTACATCTTATCTTAGATAGTTTATTAATGAAAAAAGATTAGTTAATTGTTATAGTTCTTGGCAGTTATATTTCCATGAATATAACTATTCCAACCATGATCTCAAGTTGGAAAGATTCATTTTTAGCTTGAATTTGTGGTGACATTACCTCACCATAGAGTGCTTTGTGGATTTCACTGATTACCAGATCTCTGGGCATGTCTTCTACCAGCATGACCTGAACATGAGATAATGATGGAGAATATAATTCTTATAGGACCACAACATAAATATTTGATATATATTAGGAAAAGGTAATGTTTTAGCTTATGTGATGAGTAGAATTTCATGTAGTGATGACGTGCTTGAATTTGGATATTCCTAGAGAGTGATGGAGGACATCTTAATGATATATCTTGATACAGGATAGGTTAGTGGAATATAATGTCTTTTTCAGATGATGATGCAGTTTTATTTAGTACAGTAAGTGGAGATTTCCGAACTATAATATTTTTATTTATAGGTATGTAGATAACAAGTTATCATTGTGATTATCCTAGTGGTTGGTATGAGGATAATCAAAACCAGGTGCTATAATAGTAGAGACTTTTAATTCCTTCAGTGATGCATAAGGTAGTTCTCTATGAGTTCCACAACATTCCCTTATCCATTAATCATGGTGTGAAAAATATGTTCCATTATTTGATAGGATATTTTCAATGGCCTAGGTTAAAGTAATTAGTTTCAATTTTTTTCTCTCAATGTTTATCCTTCCAGAAGGTGAAGTATGAACACCATGTTTCTGATCGTTTTCTCCAACCGTTATATTTTCCTCAGTGGAGGTGAAAGTAAATTTCAATGGGCTTCATTACTAGTTTACTTTTATCTCATGTAGGATTTTATTTTATATGGTGATAGTGGACCATTTGATTAAATCAACTCTATTTTTAATGATCAAAGAGTAGATCTTTATGGAGATTTTGTTGAGGCAGTACATGGTGGAGGTTGTGAGGCTCCATGAATTCCCTATAGTGATGATCTCTGATATTGATCCTAATTTTATCTCATGGGCGTGGATAGGTCTTAAACAAGATTTATATCTCAATTATACCTTTACACTTCTTTTATCCCACATACAAATGGTCAGATTGAGAGGAAAATCTAGAATATTGAAGAAATGTTGTGTGCTTGTGTCCTATATTTTATAAGTTTGTGGATGAGGCACCCACCTTTAGTTGAGTGTTCTTACGGCAATATTTTTTACTCCACCATTGGAATGAAACAATTTTATGTTTTTTATGATTGATCTTTTTGTTCTCCATTGCATTGGACTAAGGTTGGAGATTTATCAATTATTCATCTAGAACTAGTGAAACTCTTGAAAAAGATGCTCCGGGTGTTTCGTGAGAGAATGAGGGAAACACAAGATCATTATAAGTCCTAGTACTACCATACGAGGATACCTTTATAGTTTGGGAATGGGGGTCATGTGTTCCAGAAGGAAAATTATCATTATGGAAATTGAAGGTTTTCTCATGGGATTAAGCTTTATGCTTGATTTGTTGTGTCTTTCAAGGTGTTGTTTCATGTTGGAGACAAGAAATATCAGATAAATCATCCCCTACATAAGATCTAGATTAATGATGTAATCCATGTTCCACATCTTCTCTATAATCTTAATTATGTCTCTCACATAATTTCTTAGGGTGAGATTGACATTGACGATGAAGCCACTATCAAGGTACAACCTATGGAGATCCAAGATTACCAGAAGAAGGCATTTCATGATTATTCTACACCATTGGTTTGTGTCTTTTGGTGACACAAGGTCATGTAGAAGAGTAACTGGGAATGTGAGTCATAGATACACACTCAGTATCCTTATCTATCTGATGTTTTACTCTTATTCTGTACCGATGTTTTGTGGTTGTTAAACATTATCTAATTTTTGAGATGGTTTCTCTCCTTTTTAGGATTTTTTTGATCTTTCTATTGTTTGAGTGGTATCTTCCCAGGGAGAGTGTTGGAGATTGTTTTTATTCTTGTGTATTTTTTCACCTTATTCCTCTAAGTGAGGTGGTTGTTCTCCTATGATGGAGAGATTCTTAAGAGGTATTTTTCTGAGTGGTTGTTCGGATGAACCCTTTAATTTTCTTTTATCTAGGTTATGTTTTATATCTCAAGGTTAAGAATAGTTTTATAGGTATATAATGTAATGGTTTAGTCCTTACTGACCATTTATTTTTGTTTTTTGAGGTTTATAGATTTTGAGAGGGAGTTTGTAGGTTTTTTAAAGACTTGAGTGGAGTTTTGGATCTCAGAGGGGTGCCATGCCCTAGTTATGGGCAAGAAAAAAGTCATTTTAGGATGGTCGTGTGGTTTTGGTCCACAAAAACTAGAACCATAGATTTCCAAGTCATTTTAGAGGATATTTTAGAATCTTTGTATCTGAAACAAAAAACTCAAAATGTCTAAGGTGGACATGGCACCAGATGTGGTTCTTGGATGGCTCTCATGCCTAAAATGGTCATTCTATAAATTAATTGTTTGGATATTTTGGAATTTATGGATAAAGGAAAATTATTGGTTGTGTACTATATTTCATAGGGGGTTTTATTTTGGGATAACATTATAAAGAGCAGCCACAAAAATGTCCAAACCAAGGTGGAATTTGGGTTTCTTTGAAATGGATTAAATGACCAAAAATCCTCGTGGATCCTTACTAGTTCAAAAGGGGAAACATGTGAGGAGTTAATGGTGGGTATTAAATTCATTTTTAATTAATTATTCTCCTCTTTTGACTGATCAACGCACCTCCTTTCAAATTCCTTTGGTTTCTAGATGCATCCGAAGAACCTAGGGATTAGTTGAGCATTCTATTTTTTGAAGTTTCAATTGATGGATTTGTTGCTGGGTAGTGTTCTTATTACCTCTCTTTAGTTCTTGTTGATTGATTCCTTCTATTTCTAACATGGTTCATGGAGGTTCATATGACTTAAGATCAATAAAAAATTTATTTTATTCTTCTTTCATTCATATTTTTGTTTATATGTTTGTTAAATCTAAAACCTCCAGTTTTGGGTGTTGTTCGAGTGTAGTATGATGATGGTTTCCAGACACTATGTTCCAGCTAGGCTTATTTTAGCTTGGTGATATTTCTTTTAGTGGTTGTTAAGAACTATTTTTTTCTTATGTAAATAATTTTGGAATTCTAATTGAGGGAGGGGATTCATTTCTTCTCCTATTATTTAATGTGTAATCATAAATTTTATCATGGTTTATCCCTTTGAGTGATAGTGGAATTAACCTTATTGAAGACTAAACTGGAAATAATGAAAAACTTGGTTTATAGTTTTAACGATCACATGTTTTTCACCGAGATAACAAGTTTCCTCATATTTTACTAGATAGTATTCTATATATGTTTATGATTTGTTTTATCAATTTACTATGTTGAACATGGTTAAATAACATAAAGTTAGTAATTCTTTTCGTCTTAATAATTAAATAGTAATGTTTAAATGAAACCATTTTTCTTATAATTTTATGGGAATCAAATGATGATTGAGGTATTTTTATTTGATAGTGTTCTTTCCTATATTAATGGAATTTGGTTAAAGAATGAGAAAATGGTATGATTGTTGATGAAATAATAAATATAAGTGTTTAATTAAAATATCCATCCCTAGATTGATGTAATTTTAAGCTATGATTGAAATCATGTTTGGATATTTCTTATATTTTAATTTTTGATGCCTAGGTTACCTTTGGTTTTAACCTGTGATAAATGAATCGACAATTTCATAATGGTAAAGAATTGATTCTTTGATACAGATAAATGTTTAGGGTCAAGAAAACCTATTATCTTATAAAGTCTAGATGCCCTATTCTTAGAGTTTATAATCCCTCTTGAATATATTTGTTATTTCCTTACTACCTTGTATGTTTAGTATGTATTTGAGCCCTAATATGTGGAATTATGTGAGACTTTAATGTATAATAGTGGATGAGACTTGGGCGGGGAGGCTCAGGTTTTTGGAGTTAGTTGGAACTAGTGATGCCAAGATGGATTCATGATGATATGAATTGTGGTGTTGGGGATGACACTAGGACTGATAAAATGAGTTGAAACTGGTATTTCCCATTGTTGTGTAAAAATATGAGATGCTTTCTTGTTAATGTATATTATTTAAAGGGTATATAAACATGTTTTTTATTTACCTAAATTCTTTTCCACACTACTTGAAGTAGTTAATTGTGCTTGTTTATGCATCTCCTTTATGATAGCTTAAGACGAGTCCTAGAGTGCCTGAAATTATGGAAGGTAAATGTTGATAAGCTTGAGTAACCATGGGATCAGTTGGCATATGTACGGAAGGCAAGATAAAAAATTGATAATCTTGTCTAAGTAATGACAAAAAATGTTAATGTTTAATTTAAATAATTAATGTAATGTGAAATGTTTAATAGAATGAAATAAATTAATTTTTTCTTGAATGTTTTTATACTTATAAGATACCTATTCCTAAGTGGTGACACCTAGATGTATGAGAGATGATTGCTACAATTGATCCTATTACAAGGTAAATTCCCATCATGTGGCTATGATCAATATTATATACTATATGGTATGTGATTTAATATAATACCCCACCCATATTCATAGGGAGACTAAATATTAGTGGAATATGTGATGTCATTTTCCGTAACATCCTAGTTATCGAGGAACGTATGACTGACTACCCCCACTTGCCCAACTAACTTATCTTAGAACAATTATGTGCTCATATGCATGGTGGTTAACATTTATATATATGTGTGTAGAGGAATATATTGACTCATGGTTACTTCACACACATTTATATCTAGATATAGAATCCTATAGATTATTATAGGCATGTCATATATGGGATGAGATGAATTGAGATATAATAATCGATTTAAGGGCTCTAGTTGCTTCTAGAACCTACTCAGTTACTATATAGTGATGTGACATGAGATGATGAGATGATGTGATGCATGGTGTGAATATTATGTTATAATATTATGTGATCCATGAGATGCATGAGATGCATGTTATGATACATCATCCCAGGTGTCTTTAGGAAGAATTAATTTTGGAGAGATTTTTCACAGAAAATACGACATTGAGGAAGAATAAATAACCATTGGGGAAGTGGAAAAGGGTACCCTATTTTGATATTATATTATATGTTTCTTTTTATGTTATAATTAGTGAGATATAGCCATGGTGAGGTTGAGGGTATAATATATATGATCAAAAGATGATTTAGATTCACTTATTGTTCACCAGTCTTTAGTATGATTTCATTATATTTTTCATGGGAGGATCCAGGGAGGATCCTACTGATTCTACATGTTATAACCAACAAACATTTATAAACCATTTTTAGGACTGTAAGATCTGGTTAGTAATTTGTATGAACCTTACTAGCTCATGGAGTTGTTCATAAGTTGTTTGGGATTTGAGATCACTACTGAGGATATTTTTTGTACTTTTAGTTTTATTATATTTGTTTAGTTGCATGAAATTTCATGGATACATTGGGAATTATTTTTTACTTTTCTATGAGAAGGATTGGATATGTGTTTCTATCATATAAATAATTTATCAATATTATAGGTCAATGCCTCCAATTTCTGTGTGTGATATACTATTGGTTCTTGGTTCCAACTCATGGCCTATTAGAGGTGGGGTTTGGGTGTAATTATCTCCCTTATCTCTTTACCAGCCTATTAGGGGAAACTTTGGGTAGATGGGGTCATGATAATAACTCATCCTAATAATATGTAATAAATTAACCTAATTACCCCTTAATCACAATGAACTATATAATTCAATGTAAACAAGAGTTAGGGTAAGTAAAGAAAATTGGCTTATAATGTGGCTAACCTATAAGGGATTTCATGGATACTGGGGGCTTAACAATAGATAATGTAAGGTAATGTTGAAAAAGTGGATATAAAAGTGATTAATATAATATTGACACATAAATCGTGCTAACACATTTACTCACCCTAATTTTTTTATAAAGGATAAAACCAATTTTTATATAAAACACACAATTTGAGTTCACTCAAAAAAGAGGGTAATAGGAAGAGTATGGAAAAATTGGTTTAGATCCCCACTCAGGTTAGTTAAAATTAATATTTATTAGTGATAATAAGTAATGAGTTTCAACACTGCTTTAAAATCCTAAAAATTCATTGAAATTATAAATCCAAGAAAAACATTTCATATCAATATTAAGTTGATTTTTTTTCAAAATATTAAGCAATTTACCTAAAAATTATTCAAGAATGTAAAATGATTTTTTATATTCTATTTAAGATCAAATTTTATCGAAAATAAAAAAAATATAAACATAATAATTGTATTTTTTGGTATAGTAATTGTTTTTCTGAAAAAATAAAATCCTAATTACCTATGTCTCTTTCTCCCAAAATTAAAATTAATATTTTACTTAATGTTTTAAATTTAAATAAATATTAAAGTAAATCAAGGTATGGAGAAAGAAAAACCTACTAAGTTTTTTCATAGGTGGAATCCTTCAGTCAGTGTCCCTTAATCAGTTTCATTGGAAAATTATCATCAAAGTGTTTAAGATGTTTCCTACTAATGATAAATTTTCACCCACTTCGCTTATTAAAAATATATATGTTACTAAAATGATAAAATTTAGTAATATTATAAGAATTGATCTATCAGAAAAAAAGATTATCTGTGTGTATCTTTATCTAGGAATTTTACCTGAGGACCTTCACACTAAAATGGAACTTTTAATGATGAATCCTATTGTCATGGATAGAATTTCTCTTTAATGACTCAATAAGAACAATTATCTTCTTCCATAATGAAGTGACAAGAATTTTCAAATCCAGTATTGTATGTTCCCATTCTAATGAGGGTTTAAGAGATATATTATATTCCTAGAGTGAATCATCCAAGTGAAAAATCCAATCTTTATTTTTAGGTTGTACCATATTTTCCAAGATTTTCACTACTCATGGATGAGAAATATCAGCTTATCCATTAGTTTGGGGGTGATATGCAGAAAAAATTTATGAACAATCCAATACTTATGGCTAAAAGCTTTCATTTTGTGATTAAAAAAATTAGAACCTTGATCACTAATGATAAACCTTAACAATGCAAACCTTCTAAAACTTTAAGATCTCATAAATTAAATGAACAATTGAGATTCATCGGTCCTAGCTGAATTTTCTTCCACCCATTTAGAGTCATAATCAACATTCAAGATGATATAAATGATTCCAAATGAGTTTGAAAATGACCCCATGATTTCAAGGAACTATTCATCAATTATATCACAAAATAACATTTGTTGTTGAGAAATTTCATTCATATCAGGATATTCTTTAGGAATTGAGATCATGTATATGGCTTACAAAACCCATGAGCATCTCTATAAAATATTTTTCAGCAAATTCCATAGTCAATATAAGGACCCATGGTTTTAAAAAACCTTAAATATGAGTTTAATAACAAGGGTTTCAAATTATTTACATTCACATTATCTTTTAGGTTTATAGTTTTAGAGAATCAAGAAAAAAATTACATAAAAATGTTGACACTTCTTCAGAGATTAGAATTTTCCAACAAAACCGGGCTTTACATTTAAAACCCTATTTCATTCAATAAAATTTAGCTTCATTTAAGATGATTCACCACAACATAAATCTTGGAATTAATAAAATTTATTCTCATCCTTAATTCCCATGAACGAAATTTGAAAATATGGGATGTATAAAAAAAATCTCAGTAAAATATATAAAAATAAATGAATCCTATTCTCCAGTAAAACATATAAAAACCCATGAATATGTTTACCTTTTTCATAATAACACTTGTATCATATAAATAAAACATATATAGATGATAAAATCAATGTTTTCTCAATTAAAACATTTAAAACACAACAGAAAGCATGTGAAAACCATGAATGAATCATGATGCATGAGGGAACACATGAAAATATTTGTTTTGAAAAAACAAAACATTCACCTTTAAAGGTTCATAAACATTCCTTACATCACTAAATCATAAAATTTCTTTAGAAAACATTTTTGAAAGCATAATATAGGTTTTTTGGAACAAAATATTCAAAACCTATTTTATCTCTTTTTTAAACCATAATAGAAATAACTAAGGTCCATTTAATTCCATAAGAGTAACCTATATTTTATGTTTCTCATTTTTATCATTTGATGACTAATCATTATCCAATGAATTTGAGAGATATATTGAGATATCACATCATCATGATATATATCAATCTCACCCATCATCATATATAATTATCACATACCGTATAAGGATAATTTTTTTGTTATTTCAAATTTTCATTATAAAACCCTTGAAAAACTCATTCTAACCCATAAGCAAAGAACTTTTCAATATCACATAATTTAAACGAAATAAAAATTTCTTTTGAAAACTATTAAAAGTTTAAAATTACTAGAAGAGAATGAATTTGATATTTTAAAAAACCCATATTAACTTATATTGTATGATTGATAATTAAAAATAACTATGATGACAAGAAAGGGCATCCATGTAATAAATGTTAAAAAAAATATTTTTTCACTTTTATAAATAAAGTCAAAAGAGTCGTATGGAAAACATAAAGAATATTAATTTTAAAATATTTATGAATAAAGTAAAAAGGTGTATAAAATGACCTTTAATAGTATTTGAGTTATAAAAAGAACATCCTTGAAATATTTTAAATAATGTAGATATAGTGGATTTTTTTTGAAAGGATTAGCTTAAAAATGGATTAAAATAAAAATCCCTTAACTCGCGTCCCGTGTTGTCACGTGCTTATTTTACTTTTCTGAATAATAAAATTTTATTAATTTAATAATTTTTTAAGAAACTTTTAAGGTTTATGCAATTATCATAATTCCATTTATTTCATTTATTTCCATATTTAATATAGTTACTAAATTAGTTAAGTTCAAATTGGACGTTTTGGGGTTGTTTAGTTTATAACCTCAAAATAATATCAGTGCATTGACTGTGGTCAAAGGTTTCGTGATTATATTACATTTATAATCCTAGAAATATTATAATTATCATCTTTATACATTAAATATAATTTTATATCCATCCATTTAAGGCGTTCATGAAAAATAAATCACATCATTTCATAGAGACAGTAGTCCATATATACGCATGAATAAAGTTTTCATTTTTATATTCAGTGGAAAAGAAAGAAATTATATTATATTGTACTTTTCAAAAATCAAAAATAGGTTATGAATTTCATATTTATTAATCATTTCCATCTTTATGATCATCCATATAAGGTATAAATGAAAAAAAATCACAATGATTCGTGGTTGTGGTAGTCCACATGTACACCTAAGTGAAATTATCATTTTTCAATAGTCATAAAGGGTAAGAAGGTAGTTAATATATTATCTTTTATGAATCATAATAATACCATAATTTTTTTGTATTTTCATTAATTATATCTTTATAACCATTTGTGTGTAGCAGTGATGAAAAATGAAATACATCGCTTCATGGGGGAGGTAGTCCTCACGTATGAGTGAGCGATGTTTTCATTTACCATAGGATGGAAAAGTAGAAAAAAAATGGTTGTTCTGAAAATATAATAACATTTCATTATATGAAATATTCTGATATCATTATATCATTATGGTTATATAAATTTTAATGAGATGGAAGAATAAATAAACATGAAAACACCTGGTCAAGAGTATACATATTCTTTAGAAAACCTCCTTTGGATTATATCTTAAGACTTCTAAAATTAGTCATTTTGTGATACTATGAACTATAGGATGTGGATATAGAAGTTTAGAGAGGGATTTGGGTATATTTTTAAGAGAAAAATGGACTTTAGTTGTGTTTTTAAAAGGATGAAGTGAGGCCTTTTTATAGTAAATAATCAATGAAATTTTCACAATTTATCAATCTTTGAGGGCGATTGAAGTAATTTTAAAAATTCCATGTGGAACACAGATGAACCATACATGAATGTATTGAACATTTCACATACATTTGAGTTAATATAAAGATTTTTATGATATTCTAATGATTTAAAACAATTTTTAAACATTAAATATAATTTAAATTCATTTTATTGATTATTCACATATATAGACTTTAAAGCAATCAATATAATAATGGAATTAAATTCTAAATTTTAAACATTAAATATAATTTAAAGTCTTATTCATAACTATTCACATATCATGACTTTAAATGAATGAAGGTTATAATAGAATATTAATCTGAACACTTTCACCATCACTTATACTTTATTGTCCAATAATTTCATGGAACACCATAATTCATCTAAAATATTTTACTTTTAATGTTTTTAAAATAATTTACTTGATTTTTTTTTCTTGTATAAGAACTGCATTGGAACTGTATATGTGTTCAAGGTAATTATATAATAACAAAGAATAAAAACTAAATTACCATCACAAAAATAATTTATTAATATTTAAAATTACTATTTAGATCCATTCAGAACTTATTTTTAACCCAATATAACATATTAAAGATATTAAAATAAAGAGAGTGACATTTTGTAATTATACTTTACTTAAAATAATATAAAGGTTGTAATAAAAGGAAAGTGTCACCAAAATGCAATATTTTTTAATATGGGATATTTATGGTTGAAATAAACTCATCCAATGAAATACATACAAGTTTTTATTGATATACAAACCACATCTCATAGTTTGAACCACATTTAACCAATTTACCCTTTACAGTGATGATACATTTTTACTATGGTTACTATTTATCATGATTATAAATGAAAAGGAAATTATTACTAAATTTGAAAATCATGATTCCAAAATATGAAATTCATTTTTCAAGATTCAATTTCCAGAAGTGTCAGAAGTTACATTTCATATAAGTTCACAAAATTCATTGAAAAAATGTTTTTAAAAAACAAATATTTTAATCATAAATTTAAATTTATCTAAAAATAATGTATAATTTTTATTACCATTGAGTTTATTGGATTATTTTTAATAAAATTAGGCTTATTTAACTTTAAAACCAATTTAAAACCCAATGATACCTATTGAAAATGTGATTAAAATAGAAGTACTAAAAATATTTTTTATTTGGATAAAAACATTACTTATATTTCCATAATATCAAAATTATATTTATAAGTTCAAAATTATGAATTATATTAATTATTAAAAATATATTATTTCTAGAAAAATGTTTCATAAAATTTTAAGTCTTACTAACATCATGATAATGTGATAAAAGTGATAATATTCCTAAAATCTTTATTTTTCACCCTAAAAAAACAAACTGTTTTATAAAAATACAAAAAATATATCTTAAGTTTATTTTTATGTGATGATTTCAAAAATTACGTCCATTATATCAATTTCATTTTCTAAAATTAATTAATTCAAATTTTAAATAAAAATGTAAAACAACAAAAATAAGCTTTTATAGAAAAATAACCCCTTTAAACATTAACTATTATTAACCTTATGTGATCTCATTCTTATCATTAAAAACCAAGTACTTATTTCCTAATCATTAATTAATAAATTTTATTTGGAGAACATTTCTACCTATATTTCATAACTCGACAACTCATATTGATACTCGCCAATCCAACATCTAGGTTATAATAATCACATTTAAGTAATAACATTTATATAGTATATCATAGTTTGTTTAAGATCAATATTGAGTTAGGTACATAAATTGTACACAATTTTCATTTAAAATAATATAAACCAAAATCCTAGGGTGTTACATTCCCCCCTTAAATAAATTGCATCCCCAAAATTTTATATTCTCTTTAAAACATTTTTAAAATAAATTTTTAGGATTAGAAGATAAATATAGATTAGTGGTATGAAATATATATTATATTTCCTTTTGAGAATTACTTTTATTTATTGGTTTAGAATAGGAAACTTGTCCTTTCCATAATATTTTTTGAACCATGCATTTAACCCAACGAGACTCGTATCAGTGAAGTTATTTTGAAAAGTGTACCATGATGGATAAGAAATATTTTTTACATATGAATTGATAGATTTATATTTTTTTCTAGAGAATTATTTTAAAAATATGATATAGAATATGAGAAAATTTAATTACCGGATTTATTTTCATTATATACGAAAATTTTCATCCTTTGGTTTCACCTATAGTAGTTTTCATCTCTGATTAATCTCATATGATAAATAAAATATAAAAATGATGAATTTTTCATACCCAAATCTCTAAAATTAACCTCTATAGGATCAAAAAATCCTTAAAAGGGTGAAAATTTATTCCTTATATCTTTAGAAATTAATGAATACTAAAATGGTTATCATAAGTTAAGATAATATCCAATTGAAGAAACAATACAATATTCTATAAAGCCTCAACAATAACAGCCAAAGTTCAACTTTAAACATTACATAAATAAATAACTTAAATATATTCAAAAATATGCCCAACCATGTTTGAAATAAATAAATAAGAAATATTTTATCACATATTCTTTCGAGATCAAATTAACATTTATATCTAAACAACATAAAGGACTTGTAAAGTAACATATCAAAAATATATGTTATATATTCATATAATCTTCATAATATGCTAATAATTTACATAATGAAATCATGAATGCTTCAAGTAATTAAACCAATATTTTTTATTTAAATTATATTCACTTAAATAATTTAATGTTCCAAAAATTGTGAACTTCTTAAAAAATATCATTAATCACTTAGTCACCAAATCACTTTTTAAACCATGGTTATCTATACAACAAAAAATATGTTCCCAAAATGTAATAACCCTTACCCTAATTGACCATAATTACCATAATATAAAATATCCTATTAAACCTAAATTTTATCAATACCTTCCTACTTATGTCCAAAAAATATAAAATAATTTTTGTTCAAATAACCTTTTTACTAAAAGAGATACTAAACCCAAGAGTTGTGTTTCTATAAATATCACCCAAAATTTTCATTATTATATTAAACTCCCATCCTGTAATACAAAAAATGGGTATCTATTCCTTTAAAATTATGACCAAAATTATACTTATTAACCTATAATGGTATATTTGAATCATTATAAAATCTAAATTTCTCTAAACCCTTTCTTTGGTAACAATTATAAAAACAAATTCCTTTAAAAACCAATAAATATGAGTTTAATTGAAAGTATTTCTCATTTCTTACATTCCCATGATATTTTAGGTTTGTAATTTTAGATAATTTGGGAATAAATTACATAACAAAGTTGACACTTTCATACATTTTATATTTTTTCCACAAAAAACAAATCTTTATGTTTACTCCCCTATTTCATTAAAGCCGATTTTTCTTTATTTAAGATAGTCACCATAATAGAAATTTTGACCATTTTAAAATTTACAGCAGTCCTTAGATCCTGTTAAAAACTTTTTAAAATGTGGGGTGAGCAAAAAAATATTAGTAATGGATATAAAAATAAAGGATTCCCATTATTCGAGTCAGAAACATGAAAACCCATGAATAAATTTACATTTTTCACAATAAAACTTTGTGCACATAAATAAAACATAACCACATGATAAAATAAAACATATCCACATGAAATAGTAAATCATTTACAAAATAAAACATTTAAAAATAATTAGTACCAAAAAGGCATCATGAGGTACTAGGACCTCATAGATTTTTTTTTTGTAAAACTAACCTTTCACCTATAAAGATTCATAATATTTCCTTACCTAATGGAATCAAAATATTTTCATACAAACCATTTTTTAAATTATTTTATATGTATAATTGATTATCATATACCTAACCCATGCTCACTCATGTTAAACTTATATAAAAAATAATTGATTCTTAGTAAATTCCATAGGAGTTACAAACCTGGTTATCAGTCTCATTTTCACATTTGAAGACTAATCATTACCCAGTGCATTGGAGAGCTATATCATGCTCAATCATCATCATGAGAGATATCAGGGTACCCTGTCTCTATATATAAATCTCAAGTATCATATCATGTATAGAAAAATGTTAATATTATAATTTTTAATCATAAAACATTTGAAAAAATCATTCAAATCTATAATCAAAGAACTTTTTTTTCACATAAATTAGGAGAAATAAACTTTTATTTTGAAGACAATTAAAAATAAAAAATACATATAAGCGTGGGAATACTATTTTTTTTAAATAAAATATATTAAATTATATAGTAATGGTGATAATTAATAACAAATATGTTGGTGGGAAAAAGTGGTTATGAAATAAATGTTAAAAAATAATCATTTTTATCTTTTTTTAAATAATATTCCTTTTAAAAAATTTATAAAGATATACAAAAGGAGTTAAAAAATACCTTTTAAAATATTTTAAGTATAAAAATAAAAATCTTGAAACTTTAAAAGAACATGGATATGAATGAGAAATATTTGAAAGAATTACTTTAAAATAACATTTTAATGAAAAATCCCTTACATTGTGTCTTGAATTATTTCATAGATATTTAAATTTCATGAATGATAAATTGGAATTAATTTTAAATGCTTTTAAAAAATAATTTTATGGTTTATTCCCTTATAATAACCACTTTTATTTTATTTGTTACCATATCTTATATAGTTATTATGTAAAGGCCCCGACCCCAGTAGCTCATAGCTAGTCCCTTACTCTCTTACACTAAAACTATAAATAATAGATCGCATCCCAAGGGACCAAATAGTTTAGTAGATTTGGAAAACTAGAAACAAACATAATTTTTTCCTTATAACTTTAAAGGAAAAAAATAAATAATGACCATTGGAAACACCCATAAACTTCTAGATTATCCCAGCAAGTCATTCATAATATACTTTTTCTCATCCTGAGGAAAAATAAAACATAATAAAGGGGTGATATTAGATGATTTTTAAGGGTAATAAATACATCAAAAGATATTATAAACATAAATAATAAGGAAAAGCGAATAACTAAAAACACATGCGATTAAGTCATAAACATAATCATAATATAGCTGGAAAAAAGATGAATAAATAATACCACACACATAACCAGATGAGAATTAAAGTTAACCATGAATATTATTCTATTATAATAATCAGATGGATTATAAATTACTAATATCATAATGAGGGAATGCATAATTCTGGAAATCATAAACATACCATCAAGTCTTTTTCTATTATTTCTTACATAAATGGATAAAAAGTCGGTCTTGTTTATCTCATGAGACCGACCGATGCATTTAGGGACTATAAAAACCCCCACCCATCACTTATTAAGTCCAACTCATTCCTCATATTAATGTTATGCAACATAATTAACTTATAAATTCATATTGAAATTAGAATATTTGATTAAATAATTTCCCAAATCAATAAACATAATGATAAATTATCCAGAGTAAAATGAAGAATTGTATCAAAATAGTACATTACCAGTAAACACAAACCATTCAATAAAATATTATATATAGTAACAAATGATATCAATACCAATTAATTATAATATCCAACATTGGGTGTTTAAATGAATGAAAATACTCTAATAAAATCCTTGAGAAATTATTGAGAGAAATGCCCTTTTTACTTTGAAAAGAATAGTTATTTTGGAAAAATATTTTTTACTTTTCATAAAATAAGATTGTAAACATGTATATTCCAGTGAATAAAAGGGAATCAAATTATATTTTGGGAATATAAAAGACTATTCATACTGAAATTTGGAAACTAAAGTGAAATCATTTAAAAAGAGTGCTTAAGAAACTTTAGAAGTGAGTCACTTTAGTGTATTTTAAGTGAAAATATAAATGTTTATTTAAAAAGGAAAAAGAAATAGTTATTTTCATAAAATAAAAAATAAACTAAGCTATTTTTTCATAATAAAAAGTGTTATTTTATAAAACAATATGGGGATTAAAACATATTATGGAGTGTACTTAAAAATGGGTAATAAATTGGGAAGTTCCCTTTAATCGGGCTTTCTTATCGAGAGGAATTAATAATGAACCTTATAAAATATGTATTTAAACATAAAATTAAGATTAAATAATATAGATACATGATTTTGGAACATATAAACAGAATTTATAAGAATTATATAAAATTAAACAATAATGAAATTTGGGTACATAGGGGGAAAGCGTAACTCGAATGAAAAATGTTGGTTTGGGAAGAAACCCTAACCTTGTGTCTGAAAATTTTATGCACTTGAACTTAATGTCCTTGACAATGAAATTTGATTTATTAATAATTTAATTAAGAACCTATTCAACATGTATTATATTTATTATAATTTTTTAATTCATTTATGTTATTTTTTGTGAGTTATAAAAGAAATTTTGTCTTTTGGGAGTGTTCGTTAACTTGGTTTTCATGATTAGTTCAATTGTATACATGTATCAAAGATCATGTAAAATATAAATAGTTATCCAAGATTAAAATTATATGTTATTAATGAAATTACATGATATTTATTTCTCTTATATATTATTTTGTTACCATATATGAGGATGATTCATTATATAAAAACTTAATGAAAACTGTTTAGATTATTTTGGTGTTTTTTCGAACATCACGAAGTAGTTTTGTGTTATGAATTAATATTATTTATATAAACTTGTTATAGAACTATAAATAATTTTTATTAAATATATTAAATCATTTATTAAATATAAAAATGGTTTTAGTGCCATCCTTGAAGGTGGAATTAAAAAATGAAAACTCATCGTCCATGAAGGTGGTAAATCCACACCTCACGAATGATGTTTTCATTTTTAGAATAGAAGGGGAAGAGAAAATACTTGATGGTGGATATAACATTAAAATAATAAAATCATAGTATATCCATTATACTATATTTATCATGTTACTTTTGACAGGATATATTAGTTAAGTATATGAAAAGAAAATAAATTTAAAAGAAAATATAAGAAAATGAAAGAGGATTTTTCCTTTTGAACTTCTTCTCTTTGAGAACCTCCATAGAGAAATTGGGTTTGGTATTTTATTGAGACCGAAGTATATTGGTAATGGGGTAGATACTTGGGAATAGGTTTGGGTATAAATTCGTTAAGATTCATGACTTTTTAGGTTTGAGGAGAAGAGGTGGCGAGGGTTGATATTTATAATGGAGGAGATGGGTGTTTTTTAATTATTTTATTCATTAGTTTATTATTTTGGTCCAATACTATGAATAGTTTTGATTTCCATGAATAAATATTGTAAAGAGATAAGGTTAGTTTTATATGATGGGATTAAATCATCCATACATCATCAATGACTGAATAATCCATGTATTTATCTTATTTTGTAAATTATCATATTTCACTATTCACAAAAATTTGACTATTTTAGAGAGTTCAAAAAAATTAACCATAAGAATTTTTTATGTGTAGAATTAAAAAATGGACTCAATTTTATTAATTTTGTTTCTAAATATTATAAATTTAATTTTTAATTAAAATAATCCTTTATTCAAAATATATTGTTTTTAAAATTATAACTAATTTTATAAAACATTGAAAAATTAATTAAGGTATCATAAAAATAACTTATAATAATAAGAAAGGAAAATATTAATTTATGAATCTATTTTGTGAAATTAAATTTTCTTCTAAAAAATTATATTAATTATAAAGTTATAAATAAATATTTATGACTTAAAAAAATACCAATACTGAATTTATTATTTTTAAAATATTTATTTACTTCCTCCAATGTAACTTTTTATTATTAAAAAACTTTCAAGGGGAAAGTGAGAACCCTCAAAACTAACCAAGTTAGACAGTAAAAGAAACTACAGACTTATCAAAGAAAAGTTTAAGTCATTCGGACTAAATTTACCAACATAATTTTCAGGGCATAACATTTACCTGGATGTCTGGGTCATCCTTCAAGATATATTCATAGTGCTGCGCTAGATAATCCAAAGTGTGAAAGTACTCCTCTTTGCTAATATTCCCCATGTTTATCCCTCTAATCAATATGTGGTCTTTCTTCTTTATCCAATCTTCTTTCTCCTTGGTAACAACCACTTGGATCATTCTTTCCATCATTTGATCAACCTCTTCCTTTGTCGCCTTAATTGTCAAGACGTCCTCCACTATCTCTTCTCCCAAATGCACGAGAAGTTCCATATTGGGGCCTATAGATGAATCTTCCTGTCGTTGAGTACCATAAAAAGTCCCTACCTCCCACTCTTGTGCAGAAGGGTGCACAACCATCTCCACTAACCGTGCATACTTTAGATGTAGTGGAATCACCCCAAATTGACCCTCAGTATTCTCAATTTCAATATCTTGATGAGACTCCAGAACTTCCATGTACCCATCCACTTATTCCTTTGGGGAACCGTTTCTTACTACTTGTTGGTCCTCCTTTCCACTAGCCATGGTGCCCACAATATGTGAAAACTCTTTTTATTCCATTGGTTAATGTTCATATTCCATGGATTTACTACCGTTTTTTGCTAACCATGTCTCCATTGGCCTCAGAAGATAAGATTTGTCTCTTTGTCCCTTTGATTTATTCTTCTGGGTGACAATGAAAATTCTAGTTTCCTTGTTCTCTTTATTTCCCTTCTTCCTATTCAGGCTGTGCATTCCAATAACATACTCTACTATTTCAGCAGAGGGTAATTATCTATTAGACTCAGATTCTGAGGGAAACATATTATTATATGAATCCCCTCCTTCGACTCTCAGTGTATCAAAAAGGTTGTTCAAATTCAGATAGGCCAAAGTTCTTTTGGGGATCTGTTTTTTATTCGACTGATATGTGTTGTGCCTTGGCACCGCCCACTCCTGACCAACCTTGGATCATCCCATGCCTATCGGTGGAACCCCCCTCCAGTGTTAATAATATTTCCTATACTCACAACCATGGAATAGGTGTAGTACTTCAGTCCACCTTGTTATCTGAAGTGTAATCCCCATCTGAGGCCACGCGAGTTTGATCCCTGGAAGTGTTCCTATCTACCGTTGCTCTATTCTGTATAGTGCCTTCTTCCAAGTCAGGGCCCCTACTAGACCTCGTATCAATATATTGAAGATATCAATTACTCTATGATCGAGAGGTAGCATCATGTCCTGCTTCTAAGACAGTTAAACTGAGATCACATTTCCAACCACCTTATCATCACTTTGAGAGACAGTTCTATCCCCCACCGCTTCTTTCTATGGGCCTAATGAAGCTGAATGAATGACCTTGTAAGCATCCACATGAAACTCATCTTGAAGTGCAGTGATCGTGCTGTCATGACACATCAAATTTATTATATTTTTAAGGTTTATTTATAGTATAGGGAAGATCCTAGGACGTATCTCAAGGAGTTTTTATAGGTTTTGAGTGTGTATTTTTAATAAGAAGGAAAAAAGAGTGGGTGATTTTATAAACAATTTTAAGAATGTAACTTAACATAAAGAGTTGTAAAGTTGAAAGACAAAGTGGATTTTGAAAACATTGAGATAAATAAGTGATCATTACTAAGTTACTACAACACTTGAAGAGTTACTTATTCTCAATTGGTTATTAGGTTTTGTTGTAATCCTTCGGTTGAGGGATGACCAAGATCTTGATTCCCCTCTTTCCTCTTAAAAAAATGCACAAAGAACCACCCCTTGAAACAATAATAGTTTTGTCAAGTTTTATACCTAAATAATAGAGTGAGGTCTACCAAAGAATACTAAAATCTTATTTATGTGTGAGAGAAAGAGGATGCTTGTGTGGTCCAATCAGAACCACTCAAGATTCCCACTTGAATCTCAGCCCAATCGGTATTGAAATGAGAAATGTTTCACTTAATTAAACCAAATAAATAAATTCCGAGAAGAAGCATATAAAAATTAAACATAATTGAAATAATTCACACAAAAATTATGCTAAAACATTATAATATACAGTGCCAGAACTCCCTCTTCAAGTGTGTAGCTCCCTCAAAATGATCACCCACAGTTTAGCTCGAAATCGGGTGGGGGAGGAAGCTCCGGTGGAACTCCTTCTTCATTATGTATCCCCTATGTGGTTATGGACCTACAAAAATTCAAGGATGAGGAGGATAATCCTAAAGGACTCCAAAATGGTATATCTTCACTTCTGGTTCGAACATACAAAGGGAGATCCCAAAGTTCCATTTTATAAGAAAATGGGAAGGTGGTTTTGAGCACACATATTTCTTAAAACCACTTATAAAATGTGTTTTGACCACTATAAAGTCTTATACTACTTTGGATAAAATAAAAAAGCTATATCCCCACCTCTTTTATCACTCCACCTAAATTTTGGCACAAGTTGGACAAATAGATCCTGAGATATGAACTGATCACAGAACACCACTTTTGACATCATGCAGATTCGGTGTGATGGACAAATCAGGTCGGTTGGGCCACCATATGGCCTAATGAGTCTCGGGTTACACCATATTAAATGTATCACAATGAATTTGGAACAATACCATAAGGTTTCAGCCCATTTAGATTCATGGTTCAGGATATGTGCATGGATGAGTCCACTACTGTGCAGAGATCTTGCGCAGTTTGACCCATTTTTCTTGGACATCATCTTGGGTCCTACAAATCACCTCCACCTTCAATGAAATTATCAATACAAGTAACATTTCACTTTTTAACCGTGATAAACACAAAATAATTGAATCAAAAATGAAGTTAATTTTGTTATTATATCTTTAATTTACAACAAAAATTCAGTTTAATACAATGGTGTAAGGGTAAAAATGAAACAGTGAATCATGGTACGATCACACCTCCACACCTAAACATTTGCACTCCTGGGAAAATTAATATTCCCAAAAATTATTCATGTAGATATTTCCAACATCATAAATATTTAACATTCAATGAGTGTATAATTCTTGATAGAAATGTGATCAAAGAAAAAACACTTTGAGGAGTTATTATCAATGATCATTGAAAAAGACGTCTCAAAAATTGTATCCAAATGAAATTCTAAGATATTAATGATACCAATAAAAGAAAACAATTAAAAAGTTAATCATGTTACTAATTCCCCATGTGTGTGTGTGACAACCATTTCATGTTATTCTTTCCTCTTTCTATCATGTAAATATAAGTTATTTTAATAATTGTCAACTTACAAGATCTTTTCCACCATACTTTCCCCTTATCCTTTGCAATAAAATTTTAGGAACCACTAACTTAAGCATTCCCAGAAGTCAGAACATAATCTATTGACCTAGATATCCCCATATGTTGTACATTTCACCTCTCCCCTCATTTTTTTTCCAAAAGATTCACTTGAAACAAATATCACACTCTTCTCCCAACCCTTTTCTGATCTCCTCATGACACTAATTGTAATAGTTATAATAAGATAAAATGTCGAGTCAGGGTGGTTTTTGTCCCGGACAAGACACAAACCCATTTTATTTTGTTTCTTTGAGGGCGTACAATAATTGGACAATAGGTACACACACATATGTCAATCTACTACAATAATTAAATAGATCAGATAAAGAACGAATATATGTAAAAATGATTTTGGAAAGTATAGAAAAGTCAACCTAACTTATATTTACCTTCCATTAAGTAATAAATTTTCACACATCATGGTTGGGTGAAAAAATTTATGGGGAGATTAAGTAACACAATTTTCCCTTAAACTATTCACAAAAAGGGCACCATTCTTCTTAAAGGTTTCAAAATGATACAATCATTTATATCATCGACAAAAAACCAAATATTGAAATAAAGTCACCCGACAATATTGAATTATTCTATAAATACAATTTCATCATATTTTTTTTAGTTTTTAATGTTGAAACAACATGAAATATGGAAATTCCACATGCATTTTCAGTTACTTCCATGATTAAACGGGCATCATTTTCCATGATAAAGAGGGAATAACAAAAAGAATTAACATTTTGGTAGAAAAGTGATGTAGGGAAATGAGGAGGAAAGGGGGGAAAATAACAATACAATTCAACAAGATAAAAAGAGTAAAATAAGAAAGATGATGAAAATTACTAACTAAAATAGGAATATAACCATCCCCGCACACCTAATGGGTATAGTTTCCTCACTATAATAAAATAGAATGTGGGAAGGAAGGATAAATATTGATGGTTGTTATTTGTAGACTGCTTCTTGAATAAGGATTTCCTCCATCGGGACCTCTAGAAGGGCTTCATGGAAGTGTTTCAGCTGCTTCCCATTGACAGTGAAGTGTTTCTTGGTTTCTTTATTTTGAACCTAGACAACATGAAATGGAGAGATATTAGTTATAGTGTACGGTCCAAACCTGTAGGAAAAAAGCTTACCTGGATGAAACTTCATCCTTGCATTTTAGAGGAGGACCTTTTTCCCAATGTGGAACTGAAGATGACAGATGAGACGGTCATGGGTAGCCTTAGTTTTCTTCTTATAAATTATTAAGATTTTTATTCATCTGTTCTCATTTCCTACAGCTCCTGAATCTTAAACTTCTTTTGAGAACCTGCACCAGAAATATTCGAATTGTATTATTTGATGCCTAGTAGGACCGATGCTCAATCTAAATAGGAAGGTGAAAAATATTTTCAAACACAAGTCGATAGGGTGACATTCTAATGGGAGTTTTGAAAGTAGTATGGTAGGCCCATAGAGAATCATCAAGTCGAAGAATCCAAACTTTTATATTGGGTTGAATCGTTTTTCCAAGAATATATTTTACCTATCTATTTGACACCTCGTCTTGACTATTTTTCTATGGATGATATGCAATAGAAACTCTATGACTGACCCTATACAGACAAAAAAGTGATTTCAATTTTTTTTGTAGAAATTATAACCCTGGTCACTAATAATAAACCTAGGTAATCTAATCCTACAAAATATATGAGTTCTCAAAAATTCCACAATTGTTTTGGAATCATCTGTCCTTGTGGATCAGACCTCTACCCATTTTGACACATAATCGACCACCAGAAGAATGTACAAGTTTCTAAAGGAATTAAGAAATGGGCTCATAAATACAATGCCCCAAAAATAAAAAAATACATGAAAAAGAAATGGTTGTCGTAGAATTTCATTTATTTTAGATAAATTCCCCATTATTTGACAATGAGGACAAGATTTACAAAAATCATGGGCATCCCAAAAAAGTGTTGGCCAAAAGAGACCAAACTCAAAGACCTTGAGAGTAGTCTATTGGGAACCAAAGTGGCCTCCACAGACTTGAGTGTGACAGAATCTAATGAAATACTGAAACTCTCTATCAGGAACACAATGCCTAAGGACTTGATCACTACATGTGCGCCAGAGGTAGGGGTCATCCCAAATTTAGCAATGAGATTTACGTTTTAGATGTATGGCTTGGGTTTTATTGAACTTAGTATTAATGCAAGACACTACCAAATAATTTACAATTTCAGCATACCAAGGAACATCATCTTGCACTCGGTACAATTTCTCATCAGGAAATATATCATTTATAAAAATACAGGGGGATGAGTCAATGTACGTGGATTGGGGAAACCTACTAATATGGTCGACCACCACATTACATGCTCCTTTTTTTCTCTAATTTCTAGATCAAATTCTTGATGGAAAAGCATCCAGTGAATGAGATGTGGCTTGGAATCTAGTTTCATAAGGAGATACCAAAGGGATGCATGGTCTGGGAACACAATGAATTTGGACCCCAAAAGGCATGGATTGAATTTTTCCAGGGAAAAACCAATGGCCAAGAATTATTTTTAGTTGTGGTGTAGTTTTCTTGGGTAGGGTCCAATGTATGTGAGTCATAGGCAATGACATGTAGAGCTTGATCGACCCTTTATGACAAGACTACCCCAACAACATAGTTAGAGGCATCACACATGAGATCAAATGATAAATACCACAGAAGTAGCTTGAATGTTGGGGGTGACGTGAGACTTCATCTTAAATTATTAAAAGATTCCTAAAATTAATTATAAAATAAAATTTCATTCTTCCTTTTAGAGTAATTGGGAGAGGGCGAGTGAAATTTTAATAAAGTCACGAATGAAACGACGGTAAAATCCAGCATGACCAAGGAAAGACCACACAACCCGTAAATTTTTGGGGAATGGTAGGGAATAAATGACATGTACTTTTCATTTATCTACTTGAATACCATACCCAGAAAAGACATGTCCCAAAACTATACCTTGTCTCACCATGAAATGACATTTCTCATAATTTAATACATGATTATTTTCAATACAGCGATGTAGGAATAAAGCAATAGTACTCAAACATTCATCAAAAGAGGAGCCATAAATAGTGAAATCATCCATGAATACTTCTATGAAATTCTACAGGTTATCCAAAAAAAATACTAACTGTGCATTACTAGAAAGTACCCGGAGCATTACACAGACCAAATGACATCCTCCTATATGAAAATGTGCTAATGGGGCAAGTGAAGGTTTTCTTTTCCTGATCTTCAAGGAAAATATGAATATAAAAGTATCCAGAATACCCATCAAGGAAATAATAGTGGGACTTACTTGACAGCCTCTCTAGAAATTGGTCAATGAATGGAAAAGGGAAATGGTTCTTCCTAGAGAGTTGGTTTAGTCAGAGATTGTATGTACAGACATGCTAACTATTCTTCACACGAGCTGGAACCAATTCATTGTCCTCATTTTTGATTATTATAAAGCCAGTTGTTTTAGGAACTACTTGAATGGGACTGACCAATTGGCTATTAGAGATGGGGTAAATGACTCCAGTAGCCAATAATTTTGTTACCTCATTTTTCATAACTCAAAGGAGGTTTGGGTTCTGTCGACGTTGTTCCTGCCTCACTGGTTTAGCCTCATCATTTAATAAAATATGATGTGTACAAATTGATGGGATAATACTAGAATTTCATCTAGTGTCCATCCCAAATATTTTTTATTCTACCTCAGAAGTTCAATTTGTCGCAATTCATGCTCAGGAGGGGGTGAACTAGAAATGATTAATGGAAAATTATTACTATTCTCAAGATATAAATATTTTAAATATTTAGGCAGTTGTTTTAGTTCTAATTTATGTGGATTTTCGATTGATGTGAGTGATTTTGAAAGTGAGAGGTCACTGATCTCATCTAATTTCTCAATAGTATCATCCTCAGATGAGGAATGAGATTTTACAAGTTTAGAAGTATCATCTATGGTCATTGGATCCTCAGTGTTCAAGAAATTATCAATTAATAAACTTGAATGACACTTTTCTAGACCACTAAAATAATAAATGCATGATTCGTTACGTAGAATTTCAATCAATATAGAAAACTATGAAAGGGGATGGAGGGAAATAAAAGTTTTTTTTTCAAGGGAAGGGAGTACAACAATTGAATTAACAGGGAGAGAGGAATGTTCTTCTGAAGGGTGCTTCAGGGCATCAAGGATGCTGAAATAGACTATATGGCCACCAAATTACATAGATAAAGTACCATTATAAACATTAATTATCTATTTAGAGGTTTTAAAGAATGGACTCTCCAATATAATTGGGGAATGCCCATTCATCCTATCATCTTCCATTTTTATCACATTAAAATCTACAGGAAAAAATAAAATTTACACCCTCACAAGAACATCCTCTAATATACTAGATGAGTGTGTGGTATGCTAGTTGGCCGGTTGAACAAAGTTCCAGTGGGCATTAGATCTGCGACCTGCAATATAGAGTAAATGGAGTGTGACATAACATTTATAGAAGCACCTAAATCAAGCATGGAATTGGAAAATGAATACTACCCTATGGTGCATGGAATCTAGAATGTCCCATGATTGATGCACTTAGTATGATGTGATGGCTCTATCAATGCTAATACATTCCTCCCCAAGATCACCTTTTCATCTCCATGAAGTCACCTTAGGCATGTACACATCTCCTTCAGAAACTTTTCATATCTTGGAATTTATTTAACAACATCAATCTAGGGGATGTTAACCTGAACTTTTTTGAAAGTTTCTAATATTTACTTATCTAGTTCTGTTTCATTTTTTTCTAGGATGGGTGGACCTTTGGGGAAATGGAAGAGGAATGGGTTTTCTAGAATAATCATCAACATACACACTCTTTCCTTTGTAAGGGCTTCTATCAATACATGGTTGTTCAACATTTTTAACATTTTTAATGGATGGGATGATGGTTTCCTTAGGAGGGGATGACTCTAATGGAGTATTCATTTGGTTTTCATGTTTTTTACACTCTTATGGGTGATGGTACTAACATTTCCTTTATACCTAGGGTTAACTACTGGTTGAGAGGGTAGTTTACTTGACCCATGGCTTTGGATTTCACATATCATGTTATGTAGTTAGCCAAATTGGGTTTTTAGGTCTTGTATGGAAGCTTGGGTGGATTGTTGTAATTGGAGATTTTTGGAATCCATTTGTTTCATCATATCTTCTAGGCTATGTTAGGGTTTTGGAGGGGTGGTTGGAAAGGCCTTTAGGGTGGTTGAGGATTTCTGGGTGGTGGTGGTTGATGACTACTCTGCCCTTATTGGTTCCATGGTTGATGTGGCTGGTTTGAATACCACCTGGCCTATAAGCTTGCTTTTCTTTCCACCCAGAGTTGGATGGATAGTATGGTTCTTTCCAAAAGGGTTGGTTATAGGAGTGTACTAGAAAGATTTCCTCACAAATCTCATAAGTTTCTACTAATTGGGGGAATTCGTCAGAATATTGGGTGTCAGAAGAGTAGATTCCAAAATGGATGGTAGGAAGAGATTAAGATTTCCCTTGGGAGAGAGCAAGTTGTTGTAAAAGGGTACTTACCTCTTTGAACATCATGTCCAACTTCTTCTAAAATTTAGCACATTTCACCTCATGGACACCTCGTATGGGTACAGTAGACCATGAAAAAAATTGATGAGTGTTTTGTGCCATGTTCAAGATTAGGGTTCCTATAGAAATTGGGGTCTTATCCACTAACGCACCACCTACAGTAGTATCAATCATGTTACGATCAATTGGAATAAATACTTCATAAAAATACTGTATTAAAAGTTGATCGCTTATTTGGTGGTGTGAACAAATTGAACATAACCTTTTAAAATGTTCCCAATATTCATGTAATGTTTCCCCTTGTGATTTCCTAATACCCCATTTTTCTTTCCTTATAGTTGCAGTTCCAGAGGCTGGGAAATATTTTTCAAGAAAAAGGCATTTTATGTCTACCCAGCCTCTAATTGGTGAATTAACATAATAAATCCAATGTTTTGTAGTATTTTCTAATGAAAATGGGAATGAAATGAGATTTACTTGTTCCTCATCCACATTTGTAGGTTTTAATGTGGAATACACAAAATGAAATTATTTTAAGTGTTTATATGGATATTTTCTAGGAAGTCTATGAAATATTGGCAATTAGTGAATTAGACTAGATTTCAGTTCAAAATTGGGTGCCTATCCTTTTATTTGAATATGTGTGGGTTGGATATCAAAATCAGGAAAGGTTATTTATTTTATTGTTCAATTGTTTTCAGCCATTTTATACTCGTTAATTTTAGGTTCTAATTTGGTTCTAGCATAAGATGGGTTTAGAAAAGTCTCAAGTTGTGATGTGTCCTCCTTCAAAGGGTTGTCTTGTGCATCTTGGGGTCACTGACGTAAGATCCTCTTTGATTTGGGTTCTAAAGGTGGTAAGTATCTTAGTGTATAATGCGTCAAGCACATAACCTATAGAATAAAATAACATATATGAAAAAATATAAGATAAAACAAATAAATATTCACAAAAATCACAAAAAAAAATTATAAAAAACACGCACTAAAACCAAAGTGCTCCCCAGAAAAGATGAAAAAATTTGACCGCTCTGTCATGAAACGTCAAATTTATTATGTTTTTAAGGTTGATTTATAGTCTATGGATGACCCTAGGTCATCTATCAAAACTATTTGACAGGTTTTGAGAGTGTATTTTTAATAATAAGAACAAAAGAGGGGGTGATTTTGTAATCAGTTTTAAGAAATTATGTTAATGTAAAGAGTTGTAAAGATGAAAGAGAAAGTGGATTTTGAAAATTATGAGATAAATAAGTTATCATTGATAAGTTAATAAAGCATGTGAAGAGTTCCTTGTTCTCAATTGGTTATTAGGTTTTGTCTTAATCCTTTTGTTGAGGGATGACCAAGATCTTGGTTCCCCTCTTTCCTCTTAAAATAATGCACAAAGAACCACCCCTTGACACAATAATCATGTTGTCAAGGTTTGGAACTCAAGAATAGAGTGAGTTATGCAAAAAATACTAAAATATTTTGTATTTGTGAGATTAAGAGGATGCTTGTGTTGTCCAATCAGAACAAAACAAGATTCCCACTTGAATCTCAAGCCAATTGGTATTGAAATAAGAAATGTTTCACTTAATTAAATCAAATAAATTCATTCAGAGAAGAAGAATATAAAGATTAAACATAAGTGAAATAATTCACACACAAATTAAACTAAACTAGTAGAATATAAGGTTCTAAAACTCCATCTTTATGTGTGTAACTCCCTCACAATGATCACCCACCATTTATCTCGACATCAGGAGGGGGAGGAAGCTCAGGTGGAACTCGTTCTTCATTATTGACCCCCCCATATGAAGATAACGTCCTAAAAAAATTAAAGGATGAAGAGGAGACACCTCCAGAACTCAAAAATGGCATAGGTTCACTTCGGATTCTAACTTACAAATGGGGAGCCTAAGGAACCATTTTATAGGAAAATGGGAAGGTGGTTTTGAGAAAATAGATTTCATAAAACCATTTGTCACATGGGTTTTGACCTTCCAAAAGACTTATATTTCTTTGGAGAAAATAAAAAAGTTATAGTACCACCTCTTGTATGTCTCCAAAGAAATTGTGGCACAATTTGGACAACTAGAGACTAAGATTTGGACAGATCACAACACACCTCTTTTGACTTTATGTAGATTCGGTGTGCTGGATATATCAGGTATGTTTGGCCACAAGATAGAATAATGAGTCTTGGGTACCTTCATATGAAATGTATCCCAATATTTTTTGGACCATCCCACAAAATTTGACCCCATTTGGATCAACGGTTCAGAAGAAGTGTGTGGATTAGTCCAATAGTGTGCATGGATCTTGTGCAGTTTGGCCCATTTTTCTTGGACATCATCATGAGTCCTCCAAATCCCCTCCACCTTTAATTAAATAATCAAATCAAGTAACATTTACCTTATTAAAAGTGATAAAAACAAAATAATTTAATCAAACATGAAGTTATATTTTTTTATATTTATAATTTACAACACAAATTCAGTTTAATACAATGGTGTAAGGGTAAAAATGAAACAGTGAATCATGGTACGATCAAGTAGCAATAGGGGGTAGCATCGGGCCCTTCATCACTCCCTTGTAGACCCCTACTTCCTCTCAGACATGAGTATGGTAAGTAACCAAGGAGAGAACACCTTAAATAGATGTTTATACAGGATTCAAACACCACCTTCTTCTTCCACCTTGGAGTGTTACATTCTCCCCTCCATCAAAAGTTTCATCTTTAAAATTTCCATAATTTCACCTCATAAAAATATTTGGGTAGTATTAATCATAATTTATTATAGTTCCCATGCTGACTCTTCAATTTTATGATTTTTATAGAGATCCTTCACCAGCCGAATCATCTGATTCCTCAAAACCCATTTTCTTATGTTAAGTATATGGATAAGCTCTTCACATTAAGATAAATCAAGTTCCAATTAAATTCCTTGAGATGAAAGAACTTGTAATGGTTCATGCATGTACTTCCTTAACTAAGAGATGCAGAACACATTTTATACCTTATTAAGGCTAGGTGGAATCTCTGAAAAATAAGCTAAAACTCCAATTCTTTCCATAATTTCAAATTGTCCAATGCACATGGGGACCAGTTTACCTTTCGTACCGAACCTTATAACCATTTTCCATGTATATACCTTAAAAAAGACATGATCTACCACTTGAAACTCCAAATCATTCCACTGTTTGTCAGTATAACTCTTTTTATTTATTTGATCCACTTTGATAGGGGTTTGAATTTTATATACCTTTTCTATTATTTCCTTCACAACTTCTAGTCCTATAAGTTTTCTTTCACTAAATTCATCCCAACTAGTTTGTGTAAAAAATCTTTTTCCATATAATTCTTCATATGGAACCTTTTGAATTCTAGAATGGAAACCATTATTGCAGGAAAACTCTACCAAAGGTAAATACTAATCCCACATACCTTTAAATTCAAATGATAATTATCTCAACAAGTCTTATAAAGTTTGGATCATACTTTCTAACTTCCCATAATTTTGAGGGTCATAAGTAGTGCTCAAATGAAGCTCATTATCCAAAGACTTATAAATACTATTCCAGAATTTCGATGGTAATTGTGGATCATGATCAGACATAATTGAAAGTGGTGAACCATTATGTCTTACAAAGTCATTAATATAGAGTTTTTCAAGGTGCTCCAGTGGAAAATCTTACCTTATAGTTAGGAAATGTACAGATTTGGTATGTCAATCATTAATTACCCATATTGCATCATTATTTTTTGGAGTCTTTGGTAATAAAGTAAAAAAAATCATAGCAATTTAATCCCATTTCCATGTATTAATAGTTAGAGGTTTCATGAATCCTCTATAATGTTGTATTCTATACTTCACCTATTGAAAAACTAAACATCTTAACACATAATCTGAAATTTCCAACATCATATTATCCCACCAAGAGTTTTCCTTAAAATATCTATATATATTAGTACTACTATGGTGCATAGAGAAATTTGAACAATGATCACCATCCAATAATTAAGTTTTGAGCTTAGGTATTGAGGTAACACAACACCTCTTCCAATATTTAAAAATGAAATCTTTTTCTATGAAGTCTACTTATTTACCATCATTCACAACATTAATTTTATTTTGAAAATTCTCATCATCAGATTGAAAACTTTTTAACCTTTCCAATTAAGATGTTTTGGAAACCATTTGAAAAAGTAGCAATGTTTAAAATTCCTTGATAATTACCATATCCAAGTTTACTAGGTCCATGTATATAGGATCCCTATCAATCCTCATTATTTTTCAGAACTTCATGATCCTTCTTCCACAATGCATATATAACCTTATTTTCCTTCCCTAGGTGGTATTGTATTAAAGAATAATTATCCTTGAGTAGGAAGAGAAATCACCTTTACCTCAAGTGGAGTTCTTTCTGAATTATGATATATTTTAAACTCTTATGATTTGTGTATATCTTACATTTTTTACCATAGAGATAGTGTCTTCATATATTTTAAGAAAATATTACAGATTCTAACTCACAATCATGAGTTTGATAGTTCTATTCATTTTTTAACTACCATAATGCATTGGAAATAACTATATCATTATGTATAAGGAAACGAAAAATTCATTTCTTGGATTAATTACTACAAATAAAAAATCCATCATTTCATGATGTTAGAGTAAAAATTAGAGAATTCGCTTATCTTCTCTTCAAATAATCAAAAAAATTCTTCACATTATTTTATCCATATAAAGTTAACCCCTTTAAAAGTATGCTTGGTTAATAGATCAGCTAATCAGAGAAAATTTCAAATGAAACACTTACATTAACATGATAAACCCATG
The DNA here is from genome assembly GCA_963277665.1 of Viscum album. Classification (NCBI taxonomy): domain Eukaryota; kingdom Viridiplantae; phylum Streptophyta; class Magnoliopsida; order Santalales; family Viscaceae; genus Viscum; species Viscum album. The sequence goes on along the minus strand of OY728136.1, from coordinate 1,615,045,813 downwards.
AAACTACATACCTTGATTATGTTCATTGGTCTAGGACATTCCTAGACTTCCTTTATCTTAATAGGATCAACTAAGATTCCATCCTTTGAAATAATATGGTTAAAAAATAAACTATTTGAATCCAAAATCTGAACTGGATAAACTTTCCTTATAACACCTTTCTTCTAAGTGTTTCTAAAATAATTAGCAAGTGGTTATAATGGTCATTATAAAATTCAGTGTACACCAATATATCATCAATAAATACATCAAATTTTTTCAAGATATTCCTTAAATACTCTATTCATTAGATCCATAAAAATATAGGGTGCATTTGTTAGTCCAAATAGAATTAATTTAAACTCATAATGTCAATTACTTGTTCAAAACAATGTATTGGGAATATATTCTTTATTTATATGCAATTAATGATATCTAGATAGAAGATCAATCTTTGAAAAATATTGAGCTTCATGAAGTTAATCCTATAATTCATAAAAGTGAGGCAATAAATATGTTTTCTTTATCGTAAAAGAATTGATCTCCCTATAGTCAATGCATAGCCTCATAGATCCATAATTCATTGCAATAAAAATAATATGATCTCCCCAAGGTGAAACACTAGGGTGCATAACCCATTATCACTAAATTCCTCTAATTGTTTATCTAACTCCATTACCTCCTCTCTGGACGTTCTATATCAAGTCTTTGATATAGGTCTTGCATATGAGATTAAATAAATAGAAAATTAGGCATCCTACTCTATAGGATGTCCAGGTAAATCTTTTGTAAATATGTCAATGTCTTCCTATACAATAGGTACATCCTCAATTTGATAATTTATTTCTATATCCTTAAATAATTTTTTCACTTCCTCTGCAATAATTCCATTTAGAAGAGTTACTGGAGGTGGATCCCAATATAACTCATATGATGAATTATTCCCTCTAAAGATAAAAAATTCCATATATCCTTCATAAATCATAAATTACCTCTCTTTTCAATAAATTTTTTGCATTATAATTGGAAGTCCAGTCCATACCAAGGATTATATGAAACCAACTATAGGTATGATGATAACATCAGTAATAAGAGCACATTTATGTTTCATAATAGGAACTAATCAACACATATTTGTTTCAATGAGGTTTCTACTATGGGTATTTAATGACAACTACCCTGATAAGGTGTGTTGAAAATATCTAATTTTTAATGAAAACTGGGAAGATATAATGGAATTTGATGATCAAGAATCCAATAAATCTTTAGATAAATTCAAGGAGATAATTAAAGTACCTACCACCACATCATTAAGAACATCAACCTAAACTATTGTGAGTACATAAGCTTGGCCTTATTCCCTTGTCATTTTTTGGGGAATGTTTCCTTAATGTCTTATAAAATCATTTTCATAGTTTCCCAACTACTTACAACCGAATCATTGCACATTTTTTGTTTATTTATTTCCCATGAAATCACAGACATGATAGCCTTTTTATCCAAATTTCTAAAAAACTCCCATTCCAAATAGGTGTATTGCATGAAGTTTCTTTCCACATTTATTGAAAGTTGGAAATTATGTTCTTTATTCCATTTTTTTGTATTTAATTTTCCAGATTAACCATCACCTCTCTTCTTATCTTTCTTCCCTTCAAATATATATGGAATTTAAAATTATTTCTCTATATTTATAGAGCATGATACTATATCCTCATATGATAAGAATTTCTAGGAGACTAGTGCCCTTATAAGAATTGGTTTAAGACCATAAAATAAATGTTCAATATTTATTCTTATATTACGTATGTATTCCATGATATTCCTTTATCTCCTTGTAAAGTTAGATTAATACTTGGAAACTTTTTCATCCTATTTTGTCTTAGAATCAAGAATTTCCTATCTATATCAACTTGTTGTGCATGAGAAAAATATTTTTCTATGAAAATTTCCTTAAAATAGATCTATTTAATATTTTTAATTTTCTTCTTCTTTGGGTTTTGGAATAATGACCACCATTAATTTGCATCTTCTGATAGACGATAAAATGTTATAATAACTCTCCCCCTCTTGTTACTTCCCAAAGTAAGAAATATATTCTCTAAGGAACGTATCCAATGCTCAAATACAAATGAATTTTTAGTCCCATTGAATTATGGAGGCAGTTGTCACATAAAGCGGTGTAACAGTGTTACACCATGTTGTGAATTGGGATACTCCATTCAAGTAAGGTTATTTCTCATAACCTGAGTCAATTGTCCAAATATACGTATAAGTTGTTCAGATCTTGTTATAGATCTAGCTCTAACATTATTATATTTCATAGGTAGTAAATCCCTCCATGGGATACATGCATTGATACGGTTTTCATTCCTTCCACTAGGTTTATTTTCAAAACTATGACATGCACTAAATTAGATTATTAATCATAATGCATAATTTATAACTAGAAAAACACTTAACATTAATTGAAAATTCCTACCAAGATAATATCATAATCATGATTACGGTTTCTTTAGGGAAATATTTTCTTTTAAATCCTCCATAATGCTTTCTAAATAAAATGTGAATTATCCTAAGAATGTCCCCCAGGAGTGTCAAACCAGGTGCATAGTATGTCCCATTTTCATTTACTAGGTTACGCCAAGTTAGGCCCAACACACCTTGCTAGAGTTGTTACCCCTTGGTACATATGTTTGATAACCGCTTCCACTTGTAGTATCCCAATAGGCATGTATTAATCGGAAGACCCACATAATCACTACCACTAAAATTCAAGGATGTTCTTATATTATTATCCTTAAAGTCTATATTAGGGTTTTGTTCCCCAATCTATATAGTCTAAATCTAATTTCTAAGGGTTCTAATAAACATTCCATAATACCAACTATTATGACCCCAACCCCAGTAGCCTGAAGCTGATGCCTTAGTATGTTACATTGGTACTATGAAAAAGAGATCAAATCCCAAATTACTTTGTTTAGTAGATTTGGAAAACTGGATACAAATATAATGGTTACATTACAATTTGAAAGGGAAAATATAACAAAACACCATTTTAAACAACCATAAAATCTAAGATTATTCTTTAAATTCATTCATAATATAATTCTTCACATCCTGGGAAAAAATAAAACATATGAAATGGGTGAGGTCATATGATCAGTAAGGGTAAGAAATAAAATTGAAGCTATCATAAACATAAATAATAAGGAAAATTTATAACTAAAAACACATGACATTAATTCATAAAAATAAACAAAATATGGTTGTAATAAAATATGAATAAATAATACCATATACATAATCAAATGAGAATGAAACATAACCATGGATATTATACCAGTCAAAAAATCACATGGATTTTCTATTAAGAATATCATAATGAGGGAATGCATTATGACAGACATCATAAACATGCCATCAAGTCTTAGGCGAAGACTTCATATATAAATGGGTAAAAACCTAGTCTAGTTTGTCTCATGAGACCTACCGATGCATCGAGGGGATATAGAGGACCTCACCTACCACAAACTAAGTCCAATGTATTCCTCATATGAAAGGGGTAAAATATAATAAACACACACACACACATTCATATTTAAACTATAATTTGAGATTTAAATAATTTCCCAATTCAGAAAACATAATCATAAACTATACAGAGTAAAATTTCGAATGATATCAAAATAATATATCCCCAATAAAAATAAACCATTAAATAAAATATGGTAGATGGTAACATAAGATATCAATATAAATTAAGTATAATATCCAAAATAGGGTGTTAAAATGGATAAAAATACACTAATAAAATCATTTAGAAATTTTTGAGAGAAATAGCATTCTTACATTTAAAGGAAGAGTTCTTTTGGAAAAATAATTTGTACAGTCATAAAATCAGATTGTAAACATGTATATTTTCGAAAATAAAAGTGAATAGAATTATATTTGAATAATATAAAATTATTATTCATACGAAAATTTGTAAACAAAAGTGAAATAATTTAAAATTTGTGTTTAAGAAACATTAGAATTTATCCACTTCAGTGCAGTTTAAGGGAAAATATAAATGAGTCTTTATAGCAGACAATGTCATAATTGTTTTCATAAAACTATAAATTAAATAAAATATTTTTTCAAGATAAAAATATTTTTTACAAAAAATATTGGTGGATTAAAATAGATTATGGAGTGTACTTGAAAATGGGTAAGAAATCGGGAAGTTCCCTTTAATCGGGCTTGCTTATTGGGATAAATTAAAAAGGGAACCTTATAAAACATGAATTTCAACTTAAAATTAAGATTAAATTATATGGACACATGAATTTGGAATATATACATTTAATTTATCAGAATTATATAAAAATAAATAATAATTAAATTGGGTAAAATATATAGAAAGCGTAACTCAAATAAAAAATAGAGGTTCGGGAAGAAATCTTTATCGTATGTCCAAAAGTGGTATGAACTTGAACCTAATGTCTGGGATAATGAAATTAGATTCATTGATAATTTAATTAATGTCCAATTAAAGATGAATATTATTTAGTATAATTTTTTAAAGTTCATTTATATCAATTTAAATGAGTTATACGATTCCATTTCGTCATTTGAGAGTGTTCGTTTCCTTGGAAATTAGGATTGGTTCACTTGTATACATGTATGAAAGAACATGTAAAATGGAAATAATTATCCAGATTTAAAATTATATGTTATTATTTAACATAATAGAGATTTTAATGTTCTTATATACCATTTTTTTACATATATGATGACGATTCATTTGATAAAACATTAATGATAACCGTTTGGATTATTTTGGTATTTTTTCGATCATCACAAACTAGTTTTGTATTGTTAATTAATATTATGTATATATACAGGATACATAACAATAAATAATGTGTATTAAATATATTAAATACTATTTTAACCCCAAAATTATTTTATGATCACCCTTAAATTCATATTTTAAAAACAAAAACTCATTATCCATGAAGGTGGTAAATCGGAACCTTAGGGACGATGTTTTCGTTTTTAAAATAAAAGGGGAAGAGAAGATAATTGATGGTGGATATAATATTAACATAATAAAATTAATTTATATACCTAATAACGGAGTTATCAAATTACTTTGTAAAAGTTTTTTAGGGAATTATAAGAAAAGAAGAGAAATTGAAAAGAAAATAAAAGAAAACGAAAGAGGATTTTACCTCTTGAACTTCTTATCTTTGGGAACCTCCTTAGGGAAATTAGGTTTAGTATTTTATTGAGAGTAAATGATATTGGTAATAGGGATATAATTGAAAAAAATATTGGGTAGAAATTGGATAAGTTTCATGTCTTTTGAGGTGTGAGGAGAAGAGGTGGTGACGGTTGGTATTTATAGTGGAGGAGATAAGTGTTTTTTTATTTTATTCATTAATTTATTATTTTAACACAAGACTACGAATAGTTTAATTTAAAAGTATACATATTATAAATAGAGAGATATAGTTTAATATTATGGTCTTATATAATCCATACATCAACGATGACTCAATAATTCATGTATTTGGCTTATTTAATAAATTATCATATTTCATTATTTACCAAAAATTCAACTATTTTAAAGAATTACCATATATTCACCCTAAAATTTTTTAGAAGTGTAGAATTAAAAAATGGACTCCATTTTATTAAAATATTTTTCTAAATATGAGAAATTTATTTTTTAATTAAAATCAAAGTTTATTCCAAAAATACAAATTTTAAAATTATAATTGATTTTATAACACTTTGAAAAATTAATTGAGGTATCAAAAAATTATCTTATAACAATAACACCAAAATATATTAATTTATGAATATATTTTGTGAGTTGAAATTTTCTTTTTAAACATTATATTAATTATAAAATTATTAATTAATATCTGTGACTTATAGAAATAACAATACTTAATTTATCATTTTTAAATTATTTATTTCTTTATTTGATGATATAAATGTATTATATTATCATTCATTAGATACCCAAATTTTATCTATACTTTCATATCGTAAGATACTATTCTATTATCTAGATTACTATTTCTAATGGTCATATTACTATTCCAACTGTCATGTTAATATTTTATAGTGTATCAAGGTTTTAAACTTATTGTTGTGTAAAAAATAAATTATTGATTTTTTAAAAGAGAAAAACCGTTAAATCTTGGGGTGATACATATTAAATCAGCTAAGTTCACATTGGAATTTTTGGGTTTTTTTATTTATAACTTCAAAATAATATTGATGCATTGATCATGGTCAAAGGGACTATGGTTAAATTTCCTCAATAATCTTAAACATTTTATAATTATCATTTTTATATACTAAATATAATTTTATAACCATCCATTTTAAGAAGTCATGAAAAATGAAAAACATTGTTTAATGGAGATGGTAGTCTATAAGTATGCATGAACAATGTTTTTATTTTTCAACTAGGTAGAAAGGAAATAAATTATATAATATTATACTTTTCTAAAATTATAAATATGATATAAATTTCATATTTATTCATTATTTATAAATTCTTATCCATCCATGTAATGTGTAAGTGAAAAAATATCACATCGTTTCACGGAGGTGGTAGTCCACACGTATTCACAAGTGATGTTATCATAATAATGTCATAAATTATTTATATATTAATTAATTTAAAATTTATAAATATCTTTGTGAGGCAGTGATGGAAAACAAAATACATCACTTTGTGGAGATGGTAGTACAAATGTTTGTATGAGAGACATATTAATTTTTCATAGGACACACATGGAGATGAAAAAGGGGATTCCATAAACATAATAACATCTCAGTGTATGGAATATACTGATGTTATCATATTAGCATGGATATAGATTATTTAAAATTGGTAGAAAAAAATAAACATTAGAATATCCGGTTAAAATATATACATCTTATTTAGGAATACACCTTTAGATTATACCTTAATCCTTATAAGATTGTTCCTTTGGTGAGACGATGACCTCTAGGATGTGGGGATGTATGTTTAGAGAGGTATACAGGTATATTTTTGAGATATAATTGAACATGAGTTTTTTTTGAAAAGTTTGAAGCTAGTCCACATTATTGGAAAAAATCAATGATATTTTCAAAAAAAAAATCAATATTTAAAGTAATTTTAAAAAATTTAAGTATCACATACATGAAATCAGTATGATAGGCTTGAAAATTTCCACACACTCAATCTTAGAATATTATTTACATGACTATTGAGATATATTAACATTAATAGAATCAATATAATAGTGGAATTAAAATCTAAACACTGTCACCATCACATTTAATTTTAGTTATAATTTAAAATCATATAATACCATAATTCATCCAAAAAATATTTCTTTTAATGTTTTTATAATAATTTACGTGATTTCTAAATTTCTTACACAAGTAATGTGTCATCATTTCATAAGCATTAAAGGTAATTATAACATCAATAAAAATTAAAAATATATTATTACCATTAAAGTAATTTATTTAGTTTCAAAATTACCATTTAAAACCATTCATAACTTCTTTTTATCCCGTTAAATCATAATAAATATTTTAAAATAAAGAGATCGACATTTTGTAATTATACTTTACTTAAAATAATATAAATAATATAATATAAGAAATGTGGAACCAAAATTCCATATTTTTTAATATAGGATGATGGAGATCAAAATACACTCACACTATTAAATAAAGGAAAATTTTGGATTTATTTTTATACCTTATCTCAATACTTTTAACCCATTTTACACATTTTACCCTTTACTATGGTGATAAACTTTTACCAAATTTACTATTCATTGTAACATAAAATGAAAGGGATATTATTACTAATTTTGGAATTCATGATTCTAAAATATGAAATATAATTTTTGAGTCTCAATTTCAAAAATTGGAAAAAACTACTTTTAATATGAGTTCAAAAAATGGAATAAAAAATAATTTTAGAAAAACACATGTTTTAACCATAAAAATTATTTAAGACCCAAATCTTGTATAATGTTATTCCATGTAGATTAATTAGATTATATTTTATCAAAGAATTATTATTTTAATTTTAGACTAATTCAAAACTAAAAGATACCTTCTACAATCATTATTGAAATATAATTATGGAGAATAGTTTTTTATTTGAATAAAAAAATTACTAAGATTTCCATAATGAAAAAAATATATTTCTTAGTTCAATATTATAAATTATATTAATTATTAAAAAATATATTTTTTATTAAAAAGGTTTTATAAATATTCAAGTCATTCTCACACCATGATAATGTCATAAAAGTGACAGTATTTGTAAAATCAATATTTTCACTATTCACCCAAAAATCAACTATTTTAATAAAATAAAAAAAATTAACATTAATATTATTTTAAAATGATGATGTCAATAATAAAGTCTCTATAATAAATTTTTATTTATAAAATTATGAAATTTAACTTTCATATAAAAATATAAAATATAAAGGAAACCCACTTTTATAGAAAAACACCCCTTTTAAACTTCAACTATTCTAATCCTTATATTATTTCATTATTATAATTCAAAATTGAGAAAAAATTCACTAGGAATTATTTAATAAATTTTATAAGGAAAAATTTTCTGTATATATCATAATTTATTTATTCATATTCATACCCACCAATCCAGTGGATATGTTATAATAATCATATTTAAATAATAAAATTTCTATAGTATATCAAGCTTCATTTAATCTTAGCGTTGTGCGAGGTATATACAATCAAACATAGTATTCATTTGAAATAATACAAACAAAAATACTGGAGTGTTACATTCTACCACTTAAAGAAATTATGTCATTACGCTTTTATCTTGTGTTTAAAATAATTTCAGAATCAATTATAAGGACTAAAAGATAAATATACATATGTGGTAAGAAATGTCAATTATATTTTCTTTTTGAGAAGAAATTTTATGTCTATTTTTTAAAAAAGAATTTTATAATTTCCTAAATATTTCTTAAATCTTGAATTTAATCCAACGAAACCTGTATCAATGAATGAGTTTTGATAATCATACCATGATAGGAGAGAAATAATTTTTACATAATACTTGATAGATTTATCTAAATTCTTAATAAGGAATTATTTTACCAATAAGATAAATAATATGAGGAAATATACTTACTTGATTAATTTCCATTACATATGAGGAATTTTATCCTTTGGTTTTGCCTTGTATAGTTTTTCATCTTTACTTCATCTCTTATTCTAAATGATAAATAACAATGATGAATTTTTCATAGTTGAAGCACTACAATTAGCTTATAATAGGCCATAAGATTTACAGAAGAATAACGTGTTATTCCGCCTTTATTTTGGAATAAGAAAAACCCAAAATGGTTAGAACAAGTTAAGATAATATCCAAACTAATAAATACTACACTAATCTCCAAATCCTCAATAATGACACCCAAAGTTAAATATTAAAAATTTTATAAATAAATATCCTTTAAAGATTCTCAAAATATGACTGAATAAGTTCAAAAACAAAAAATATCTAATCACATTTTATTCTAAGATCAAGTAAACATTTATCTCTAAAAAACACCAATCACTCATAAAGTCCCATAAAAAAATGTATATTGTCTAATCATATAATGTCTAAAATATTTTAATATTTTTCTTATTTAAATAATATATGATTACATAAATTAAGATAATATAATTCTTCAAATTATGTTGACCTTAATCATTTAATGTTCCCAAAATAGTGAAATTATTCAAAAATAACATTAATCACTTTGTAATCAAATCACTTTTTAATCCCATGGTTATATATATGATAAAACATATATTACCAAAATCTAAAAATCCTCTATCCCAATTGACCATAATTACCTGAACATAAATTATCATATTAAACCTAAAGATTATTTATAAATTATAACTTATGTAGAAAAAATATAAAATCATTCCTCCTCAAATATTTTTTTACAAAGATACATATTAAACCCAAAAGTTGTATCCCCATAAATTTCACCCAAAATATCATTAATTATCATAAACTTACATCACAAAAAACCTAAAAAGTGTATCTATTACTTTATAAGTATGATAAAAATTATAATTAATAACTCATGAAGGTATATAAAACTCTAAATATCCTTATTTTAATCATTATAACCTCTAAAGTTATCTAAACCCTTTACTTGATACCAACTATAAGGACCAATACCTTTTAAAACTCATAAATATGAGTTTAATAGTAAGGATTTAACATTTTTCACATTCCCATGATATTTTAGGTTTATCATTTTAGATAAATATGAAAAAAATTACAAAAATTGGACACGTCCCCATAGTGTAAATTTTCCCATAAAAATAGGGATTAAGTTTGCACCCTTGTTTTATTCAAGACACTCTAGATTCATTTAAAAAGATTCATCGTAATGGAAATACTGACCTTAGTGAAATTTATACCCATTATTAAACCTGTTAAAAACATATAAAAAAATTGTATGATAAAAACAATCCTAATAATGTATTTATAAATAAAATAGTCATTTTAATCTTGTAAGAAACATGAAAATCCATGAAGTAGTTTACCATTTTCGCCATAAAACTTTGAGAACATAAATAAAAAATATCCACAAGATAAAATAAAACTTTTATCAAAGAAAAAAAAATGATTAAGCATAGGAAAGCAATAAATTCATCAAAATGCATGAGGTAACTCATGGAAAAAATTTCTTTAAAAATAAACCTTTAACCATTAATGGTTCATAAAATTTACTTAACTATAGAAATAAAAATCTTTTTTAAAAAACTTTTATAAATAATAATATAGTTATCATGGAGCATAATATTCATAACCACTATTCATTCATGTTTAAATTTTTCTGAAATAATCAAGTCCTAGTTAATTCCTTAGGAGTATCTACCTTGTTATCTCTCTCAATTTTTCCTTCAATAAATAATCATTACCTAATTCATTTGAGAGCTATGTTTGGCTCACCTATTGACACAATATATATCGGGCTCACCCATAGTCATCTATAATTAAAAAGCACTATATAATGAATGAAAAACTTGTAATGATAGAGGTTTTTATAATAAAACCCTTGAATAAATAATTTGAACCAACAAGCAAAGAACTTTTAATTTTCATATAAATAGGGATAAATAACATTTGATTTTAAAATATATAAAAAAATTCCTATAAGATAAGAAATACAATTTTAAAAAAACAATTTTAAACTTTAGATTAATATTGATTATGAATAATATATACGATTGAGGGAAACAATTGTCATCTAGTAAATGTAAACAATATTTTTTTTCAACCTTTTTAAAGAATGTCAAAATGAGATTTATGGAAAATGTAAAAATATTCCTTTTAAAAATTTTATAAAGAAATTAAAAATATTGAATAGGGATTTTAACATTCTTTTAATTATATAATGAAAATTATTGAAAAAATTAAAAGAATATGGGAATGAATAAAAAATATTTGAAAATATTAATCTAAAATAAATTTTCAAAGAAAAATATCTTACCTCATGTGCCAACTTTTCACATACATCTTTTATTTTTTTGAATAATAAAATCGTATTACCTTTAAACATGATTAGGAAAATTTTTCTGGTTTTTAATATTTTCATAAAACTGTTTATTTCATTTATTACTATTTATTATATAGTTAAAAAATCAGTTAAGTTCATGTTGGGTATTTTGGGGTCATTCAATTTATAACTTCAAAATAACATATGTGTGTTGACCATGGTCATAGGTTTCTATTTACATTACCTATATAATATTAAAACTATTCGAATTATCATTTTTATATATTGAATATAATTTTATAACCATACATGTTAGGTGTTCATAAAAAATAATGAACATCATTTCATAGAAAGGGAAGTCCGTATGTATACTTGAACAATATTTATATTTTTATAATGAGTGGAAAATAAATAAATAAGATAATATTTTAATTTTTTAGAATGATAAATATATTATACATGTTATATTTATTCATTAGTTTTATCCTTATGACCATCCATGTAATGTGGAAATCAATCACGTCACATGGTGGTGGTGGTAGTCCACATGTACACACATGCGACGTTGTCATTTTGAAACTGATAGAAAGGTGAAAAGTTATGTAATATATTATCTTTATGGAATACTAATAATATCATAAACATATTATATATTCATTAATTCTCTATTTATAACCAGTTGTGTGGGGCGGTGATGGAAAAAAATAAATCACTCTATAGAGGTAGTAGTCCACACATACGAATGAACGATATTTTCAATCCCCAAAGGATGGAAAGGAGATGAAAAATGTTCATTCCTTAAAAATAATAACATTTTATAATATGGAATATACTAATGTTATCATATCAACTTGGTTATAGAATATTTGAAGGAGGTGGAAGAATAAATACACATAAAAAACACCCTTTTTAGAGTTATACCTCTTCTTAGGAAAAACTTATTTTTCTTACACCATAAAATTCAAGTATTGTTCCTTTGGTGGGACCAGGACCTCTAAGACACGTGATGAATGTTTATAGAGGTATTTGGGTAGAGTTTTTATAGAAAAATGAATTTGATTTGTGTTTTAAAAATGTTAAAGTGGGTACATTTTTGTAGGAAAAAATCAATGTAATTCTCACAAATTTTCAATATTTACGGGTCATGAAATAACTTCTAAAAATTTGAAGTGGAACAAACACGAACCATGCATGACAAGAATTAAAATTTCCAATACAATTGATTTAATAAGTAATTTTCATGACTATCCAAATATATTGACTTTAATGGAATGAAGATAACAATAGAATACAAATATAAAATCTTTTACCATAACTTATACATTTTAATTACCTATGAAATTTGTTGAAAAACTTAATTTATTAAAAAATATTAATTTTATTTTTTAAAAATAATTTAGTTGATTTTTCTATTTCTTGTATATAAACTACGTTGGCATTGTATAACCATTCAAGGTAATTATACCATCATTAAAAATTAGAAATAAATTACTATTATAAAAATAAAATTTTTATCTTAAAAATAATTATTTATAACAATTCATAACTTTTTTTATCCATATAAAAACATATTAGACAAATTTAAAGAATTATAATGACATTTTGTAATTATCCATTACTTAAAATAATATAAAGGTTGTAATCAAAGGAGGGTGGAATGAAAATTCCATATTTTCAAATGTAGTATGACTATGGTAAAAATATTCCCATCCAATTAAACAGTGGAAGTTATTAGATTGACATTTTGACCATATAATAGAGTTTTAACCCCATCCAAACTATTTTACCTTTTACTTTAGTGATAAATTTTTACCATTATTACTATTCATTACGACTGAAAATGAAATAGCCCTTATTAATAAAATTTAACCTCATAAATCCAAATATGAAATATTTTTTCCACAGTTAAATTTTCAGATGTGGAATAAATTTATTTTTGTATAATTTTACAAAATACAATGAAAAACCATTTTTTAAAAAATACAGGTTTTAAACACAAAAATTAGTTTATGAAAAAAATATTGTATAATATTGATTCAAATTGAAATAACTGGATTATTTTTAATAAAATTAGTGTTATTTTACTTTGAAACCCATTAAAACGAACAATTACCTAGTGAAAACTTGATTAAAAGGGAAGTACAGAAAAATGTTTCTATTTAAATAAAAATATTACTTAGATTTTCGTAATGAAAATCATTTTTTTAAATTATGAATTATTTAATTATATATATATATATATATTCAATAAAAAATTTATTATAAAATTTTAATTCATTTTTATACAATGATAATGTTATTAAAGTGATAGTATTTATAAAATCAGTTTTTTTCACTATTCACAAAAAAAATCAACTATTTTAGAAAAATCAAACAAATCCTCTTAATATTTTTTAAATATGATGATGTCAAATATATAGTCTATTTTATAAATTTCAATTTATAAATTTATAAAATTTACTTTTTAATAAAAATAAATAACATAAATAAAACCCGTTTTTATAGAAAATGCCCCCCCTTCAAACTTCAACTTTTCATAACCTTATATGGTATCATTCTTATCATTATAAATTTAGTACATATTTTCTAGGAATAAATTAAAAGAATCTAAAGAAAAATTATATATATATATATATATATTTAATTCTATTTTATTTACACTCACAAATCCAATAACTAGGTTATAATAGTCACACTTAAATTATAATATTCATGTGGTATATCATAGTTTAATTATGATTTGTGTCGCATTTGGTACAGAAAATTCAACATAGTATTCATTTTAAAAAATATAAACTAAAATATTAGGGTCTTACAGTCAAGGTCCTTTTGATCTTTACATTGACGATAAAGTATCTCCAATAAGCTAGGGTGTGGCAAAAGCTCAAAACAAATGTGGAATCATGGTCGGGGACACAACAATGCAGAAATTGGTGAATTAAAATGCTCTACAAGTATAGAGAACACCAAATATACCTGCATGAATAATTTTTAATACTATAGGATTGTGATGTGATAAGATTTTTAGGTACCCAAAAAATTGATAAAAAATTCATAATATCTGCATAACAAGGGGTAAGGTCTACTATATAAAAAAGGTTCTCATCAGGGAAGAACTATGAAATAGTGAGAGATGAGTACATAAGGTGGTATAATGGTGTGTAATTACTAATAATGTGGTCAACTAACATAGTTTCCACTCATCTCTTATTTCAAATCTCTATATCAAACTTACAGAGGAGAATCATTTACCATATGAGGCGAGACATAGCCCTAGTATTCTTAATAAGAAACTGAAGGGAAATATAAAAAAACAATGACTTTTGAATCAAGTAGATAAGAATGAAATTTATATAAGGATAACATAATTAAAAAGTAACTTTTTAGTCGTGGTGTAATTTTCCTGTGTAGGGTCTATGGTGCAGAAGGAAAATGAAATGACATAAAGAGCCCACTCAACCCTTTATGATAAAACTACCCCAACTGAAAAGTTATAGGAATCAAACACATGTTCGATTGGAAGATCCTATCTAGGTTCCCAATTGATGAGAGAGGATTAAAGACCTATTTTTATTGAATTAAATGAATCTTTATATTTTTTATAAAAAAATCAAAATGTCTTTGTAACAATCATGGAATGAAAAGTCTGATATTACTAAATTATTTAATGAATCATCGGTAAAAAACATCAAACCAAGAAATAATACAACTTATGAACAAATTTTGGATATAGTTGGGAGGAAATTATTTTAATTTTTGGTTTATCTGGAATTCCATCTCTTAAAATGGCATAAAAAGTAATATTTTCTATTCTACCATAATATTAAATTTTTGATAATTTTATATGAGATATTTTTCAATTTAATAATGGATGAAAAAAGCTTGGTATGTCAAATACTCATCAAAGTAAGATACAAAAATTGTAAAATAATCAATGAAAACCTTCAGGAAATTCTCAAGTAACTTATAAATAATACTCAAAATACTACACTAAAATTTCTAGGGGGATTACAAAGACCAAATTGAATCCTCATATATGAAAATGTACTAAATGAATAGAAAAAAATTACATTTTTTTGAACATTAGGGGCAATAATTATTTGATTATATCCTAAATATCTATAAAGGAATCAATAATATCACTCAACCACCAATATTTCTAAAATTTATTCAATGAATGGTAGAGGAAATAGAACCTTTAACATGAATTAATTTAGATAAAGGTTGTCAATATAGACTCACCAACTATTTTTTCACACGCGTGGGAACCAATTAATTCATTTTATTTGATACTTCTGTTATTATAATTTTATTAGGTATAATTTACACTAGGATAACACATTTACTATCATATTTAGGATAGACTATCTTAATATCACGTAATTTTCTAACTTATATTTTTACCACTTTATAAAGGGTGATATTTAACCAGCATTGAGATTGCCTTATGGGTTTATACTCAGACTCTAAATGTATTCCATGAATGAAAATATATGGGACAATCCATGGAAGATTATCCAATGTCCATCCTATTATTTTTTTGTACTCTCTAAAATAGTATAATAGCTTTAATGCTTACTCTCGAGAAAGGTTATGTGAAATAATGACCATAAATTAGTAAATACCCTCAAGATAATCATATTATAAATTAGAGAGAAGCATTTTTAATTCCAAAACTGGGGGTTTTTGGATTATGGTAATGTTTTTAGGGGAGTTAGGTCATTTAAATTGTATATATACTCATGTTTATAATATAAAGAAAGAGAATAAATGGAAATAATATTTTAAGATCCATCTATTGTCATGGGTACCAATCAATGGTCACAATCATCAATTGAAATAAAAAATTACACATTTCCAAACCCACACAACCCTCAAATCATTAATTAAAACCCAAAGTATCAAATAATGATGAAGGGGAAATATAATTTTAATGTGGGTTAATTAAATAATGTTGTGTGTGTGTTTCCTTAGGGAGAAACTTCATTAAATAAAAAAAGAAGAGTAGAGTGCTTTTAAACTAGGTCTTTCATTACATTAAAAATGTTAAAAATTAACTTTCATCCCTAAAAATCCTTAGAAATTATTCCATTGGTAACATTAATATAAAATTAATTAAAGAACCTATATTAGGAATTGCATTAGAAAATGCAATTCTCCTATAGTTTATAGTGACATAAATATTCTATGATCCTTGAATTTGTTTTCATCCGTAGTTTTATCAAGGAAAAGACATTCCTTCCAAGTTTTACTCTCTTATTCCCCATTAGTCATTACTTATGGGTAAAAATATATTTAAATAATTTGGTATAGTAAATAATTTTTTTAGCTACATCTAATATAGGAATGCTAAATTGTCCCTTTTTAAAAGTTTCCTTGACCTCTTTATCAATTTCATTATCAAATAATTTCTTGGATTGAGAAAGTATTTATGTAAAAGAAAGAAGAATGGATAGATGATGGTAATCCTCAATGAAAAATGTATTTCTTTATTTTGTTTATCTTCACTTGAATATTTTAAGTATTGAGAAGGACAATTTGTAAGAGGAGGACATACCTACTTTATAGAATCATTATAAGGATAATTTTTTTACCACTAAAAAGTTGAATGAAACATAGATTACCTTTATATTTTTTATTGATAATATAAAAAGATGTTAGTTATCCAAAAAGTTTCATATTTTTATCAGTGATTATGTTTTTAAATTGTCTTACATGAGTCTGTAATGGTTTTATGGAACTGGAGGTTCGGGGATTCCATTTTTTCCACCATGTCCTTAAGGCTTGGATTAGATTTTGGAAGATGAAGGTGGTTATTTTTAGAAGGTAAAGGATAAGAAGTATGAATACCTAGTCTCTATTGATATTAGTTCTATTTGAGATAGATTTATTTACATATTTTTTAGTAATTTGGGTTTTCTTTCCACCTAGGGATTTAATTTGGCCTGAGGGATTCTTAGTTGAAGGGTGGTTCTTGGTCAAATTGATTCCCATAAAATACCACTGCATAACACTCAGATGCATTTTTATGTTGGGGGAATTGAGTAGAGAAATTTATGTTATAAATGCAGATACTTTAATTTAAGGGAATTCATAGAGAAAGTGAATTACCTTGATCATAATATAATTTTTTTTTAAATTATATGTATTTTATTAAATTTATCATCCACCATTTTTTCTAGGGAATAAAGGGTTACCTCATGGACTTCTTAAGCGGGTAAAATTTCTCATGTACTAAATTATTGTTCATTTTATGTTTTATTTTGTATAATGTAATGAGAAGAAACGCGATCTTTATCTACTATATTACCATCATTGACATCATCTATCATGTAACAATCTGTGGGGAAAGTCCCTTATATATGTATTTAATAATAAATTATTCACTAATTTAGTGGTGGATAAAACTAGAGAAAAGTCTTTTAAATATATCCCAATATTCAAAAGGTTTATCTTCTATTTATTTTATAATTAAACATATTTATTTTCTAATAGATGTAGTTTATGATGCTGGGGATAACTTCTATAGATTGAGTCATTTAAGGTCATTCCAACCACCAATTATGGTAGGCCGATAATATATCCAATATTTGGTTACACAATCAACGGAAAAAGGGAAACCCATAAACATTATAATGTCTCTAGAAACACTTTTTTAATTTATTATATATCACACTATGTATAAATCTATGAGATGTTTGTGAGGTTTCTCTCTAATAAGACCATAGAATTTAAGAAGGAGATGTATGGGGCTAGATCTCATCTCAAATTTGGATTCTTCCTTTCAGAATTAGATGTATACAGCTTGGTAATCCAAATCAAGGGTAATTAGTTATTTTAAGGTCATATTATTTATATCCATGATTTTATAGGTTTTATTTGATTCACTCATATGTTGGGTTGATACCCCAGGGTGTTCCGTAATGGGATCCCCTGTGTTACTTATATTCATAATCTATAAGACCTAATACATGAGGGGATTATCTTTTTAATTTTTGGTTCAATTTTAGATAAAATATATTTTCCAAGTAATATCATGAAAATGGTGTCATTTTTTTGTCCCATGAAAATTTGAATAAAATAAAGACACTTGAAAAATAATAATGGAAAAAATTATATTACATATCTAGTGAAAATAGAGAATAAGAGAGAGAGAGAGCGAGAGAAAAAAAAACAAAATAAATGAAATAAAAAACAAAAAAAGGATCGGGGAAAGGATAAGGGAAAGGTAAATAAGGAAATGGGAAAGAAAATATAAATAAAGAAAATAAACAAATAAAATAATAGAAAATTATTTAGGCTCTATGGAAACATCACCAAAATTTGATCACATTGTCGAACACATAATTAAATGTTTGTATTTTTATTAGATTTTATATAGCATAAAAGAAATCCGATGTAATATATTAATGGAAATTTTGATCTATAATTTTATCATAAGGTTTTATTAGAAAAAATATAAGGGGTTTTTTATGTAACAGGGGATTGGGACTATACAGTGATAAATAATTATGTAATAAAAGCATTAGAGTTGAAATAATTTGTTGGAAGTGTGATCACCGCAGGTAATCCCATTATGCTCATCGATCATCACTTCAAGGTTATGGGATTGATCTTTTAATCACTAATTTTAAAAAATTATAATCGTAATGATTCTGATTCTATACTAGGGTTCCACTAAGGGTTTGGTAAAAACACAGAGTGATTTACTGACTACCATCAATGATCAAGTGAATTATGTGAAACTTCATAACCAAAACTCATAAAGGAAACAAATTAAGAACTGAATGTGTTTCCAAGGATTGTTTCCTAATTTATAATTTTCTCATTAATAAATTAAGTATCTTCTGGAGTTATAATTATAGACTTTACTAATTGAAAAAATCCATAATAGAGCACAAGAGGGAATAAGTTTGAGAGAATAGGAAAACACACTCAAATCATCACATGATCCAAATTATACATGAAAGTATAAGGAATCAAATTCCTTTAATTATTTTTTTGAGTACTCCATCATAAAAATAATAAAAAAATAAATAATTTAAGAATAACAAAATAAAAACTTGTAATTAAAGAGACTACTAATAAAATTACAAGTAGAACCTTTATATTACAACAAGGTTCTTCCCTAGGGTAATCAAAAGAAGTATAGAATTAGATGGAAGGGGAAGGAATAAAATATTAGAAAATAAAACATCCAAAAATACCTCTATAAACCTATAGTTAATTATCACTTGTAAATGAGATAGATGAGGATTTTTTTTAATATTTTATACAATAAAATGAAAAATAAATTTAAGTATCTAATGAGACAGGTGAAAATTTAATGGAAAAATTTATTTCTCTAATTAATTAACATTTTGACTAAATTATAAAGGGATTATTAACTTGATATTTTGTGGAGAGGTGTCACTTTGAAGTATATTTCTAATAGAGGTAGAATCACACCATTTTGATGTCCATAATCCATGATATGGGCTAAATATGGAAGGTAGGTCCAATATGCTAGGCCAAAATTTTTTTCTCATTGAGGGACCCATTTGATCCTCTTATGGTTGGATCAAATTTAAGAAATTTTATTTAAAATAATATTACATCTTAAAAATATTAATTTTACAATTTGGATTATTTTATATAATAATTTAATAAAAATAAAAATATGATGTCCAATTAGGTCATAGTATAATTGTAAAATTTTAATGTGTTTTAAACCAATGAATTAAAAATAGATATTGAGTGAAAAAGGATTTAATAATGAGGTAATAAAGGTGATAAATAATATAATTCCCAAGTATACAGGTGGAAATGTTTGATATATCTATGTGCATTCAAGGTTAATTGTGGATATCAAAGGAACTAATCCATACCCAATGCAACAACAATGGTAAAGTTATTCTATGTTGGATTGTGTTCTAAAGATGTAGTACCTTCTTATAGTAGTGTGGAAGAGATATGAGTAAAGTTATGGTTCCATGCGAGCCTATGAGCCATCCTTAAACCATATAATTGAAGAGATCTTTGCATAGGAGTTCCCTAGACAAAACCCGCCACCAAAAAATGAGTTTAGTATATTATAATGCATAAACACATTGTCTATTTCGGGCTCATTTGATTATCCCAATGAGAGTAAACCTAGTAAAAATCACTGTATCTTGTGCGCTTAACTATTTATATTTTTTACAAAACAATTGGTGAGTAAGGGATTAAAATCATTGGAACAATTTTTCTAAAGGGATAAAGGCTTGAGAGTTAATTATTATAAAATCATTTAAATAAAATAAAAAGGGCGACCCGAGTAAGAATGGGGTCAAGATCATATTGGGTGGTGAGTTCTTAAAAAAATGTGGTAAAGTATTGGGAAATCTCCAACCCCTGATTCATTCCGCTTCTCAATGTATCTCTCATTAAGTATCTATATGGGTCTCACATTATGAGAAAGTATAATGAGTGTAAGCATTCAATTTATAGTGGATTTTGGGTAGGACTATTCTCATGAACTGAGAATAAAGAAAATTTAAGTTCCCTAGGATCACTAAAACACTTGGGGGTGTTTAATTAGTGGTTCTATTTTTTAAAATTTCAAAATTTATGAAATTGAACCACTGAAAATTGATAAATTTATTTTCTTTATCAACTATTATAACAACATCACATGAATGAAATGATAATATTTTAATAAAGGATTGAAATATTTAAAAGGTTTACCCATAGTGTGAGAACCTATATCCTTGCCATAGAGACCCCAGTCAGTTCATGGAAATTGTCTATTAGAAATAAGCTTATAAAACATTGAGCTAATAACCATTATACTCCTTATATCTCTCGATTGGAATGATTTTACTGACTCTATTATTTTTTTAAATAATTTCTTACAATAATTCAGCCAACATAAAATGTGTAAAAAATCTTAAATAAACCCATATATGGTTTATCCAAAAATCTCTATCTGGTTTTCTTCATCTAAAAGTCTTTGTCTGGTGATCCCTTTTCTATGCTCGATGAAATTCCATTCGATGAACCCCTATAAAACAAAAAATTATATTATGATATGAATTATATCCTCTAAAAGTATACAAGTCCTCAAAACTCTTCTCGAAAACAGTGTTTGATTTTTCTATCTTATTTCTTTAAACTGAAAACTCTATTAGATGCTATGATCTAAATTCTCTCCCTTAAATTTCTTCAACCCAAAAAATTAGTTGGTTGAAAACATACTGTAACACAAATTATTCACAATTTCAAATTTTTTAGGGAACATTTTTATGTACAGTTGTACTCTTTATCCCTATTTATAAGTTCTCCCTAAGTATAAAATATATTAGAAATTTATTTCATTTTCCTGCTTAGTGAAATCCCAAAATCAATTATTCTCTATTAAATAATTTTTTTTGGATTCTTCTTAAATCTTCTAGAATATTCAGTAATCTTCAAGAATACTCTAGAGACTATAATATTAATTTAATTTAATTTATCCTATAGAGATAAAACACCAATTTTAAAACATATATATCAAGCTCAAAAAAATCATTTTTTATAAAATTTGAATGCTTCTTATAAAAACTCAGTCCGAAATTTTTTTGGTTGATGAAAATAATAAGAAAATTTCATCCAATGGATCCTTATTCATCTAATGACAAAACATAACTTTTGGATTTTTTTTTCATTTGGCATAATTGATTGTCTGATGATTTTATAAGTAATTATTAATATTATGTAAAGTTTATTTGGTGAATCGTCCAAAACTTTTCTTAAATATATTCTCTTCAAAATTAATTCTCTATCTGATGTAAAGTTCATCCAGTGACCTACCTTCCACAATTATTCTTCATAACTTTAAAAATTTTAAATTCATATTGTTCTCTTATAAACAAAACTTTTCCACTAGAAAAATTTATACTAAATGTTTTTTTTCTAAAATTTCATGTTGATAAAGATGGTTAACTACATTGTTTCAAATTCTAAATACTTTTTTCACATGAGAATTTATTCATCAGGTGAACAACTGGGATTTCTCATTTAATTTTATCCATTTGAATGGACACAAATAGAACTAAAAATAAAAATTCTTAGTTATTAGACAAATCACATTTTATATTTATTTCAAATTTTTAAAAACCCAAAAAACATATAAATATATACTTTGTCCGATCATGTTTGTTTGATGATATGCATATGGTTCATCAGATGAAATTCTGCAAAATTCCCCTTGTACAAACTTAGTAGCTTTATTTTTCCAGAATGTCTGTCTGGTGAAATTTGTATGTTAACAAATAGATCTCCCCCTTTGTACAAACACTTGAATCATGATATTTTAATTATTTAAGGAACATGAATAAACAACATATCATTATATGATATAATGAGAATATTTATTAACAAAACATTCTGACTTCCTCTATAAACATCATTATTAAACCATTACTTAGGACCCATTATCTTAGTTATTCATAAAATATAAATCATGTATTAAGGTTTCTTAACCTTAATATAACCAATATTCTTAGGTTTAAAGTAAACAATAATTCTAGAACATCCCATACCTTTCACATTCCCTTTACAATCCCTTATCCTCAATAGTATAACCAATACTCATACCTCCATAACAATTATCTTTATGATATTTCCACATAGGAAATCAGTTTTCATAATTCTCATACCTTCCACATATGAAAAATTCAAGGTTAACTAGGTTATATCTATTTATGTCTATTGACTAATACTAGAAAATAAAGAGAGATAAATACATATCAGATATTAGAAAAACATAAGTAAGTTAAATTATACATAATATTTCAATCTATGATATCTTATATTTAATCCTAGTTTATTCATGACTAATACAAATAAACCTAGAATTATAACGTACTCCTAGACTAATCCTTGGGATATCCCTAGACATATCCTTTGAAAATATTTCTAGGTATCTTGCTATCATTTTCATATACTATTTTCTAATGTTTGACTAAACCTTCTCTCTGATACCAACTGTAGAGACCAAAGCTTGATGTACATGGAAATTAAATCATTTTTTATAAATACATGATACATTAAACAAATATATTCTCAAATAACATATATTTTTAGTGCCTTTAAAACCTTGGAACACATTCTTCTAATTGGTGAAATATCTTCAACATATCTCATAAAGATCTTCCCCATTATTTTTCCAACCTAAAACATTTATTTATATCATAGGGAATAGAAAAATTATGGAAAGGGTGTGATCAAATGCTCAGTAAGGGTAAATTCCATGACTCGACCCAATGGGGATTGAGCCACAACTCCCCAAGCCTACCTCCAATAGGGGAGTAATCTTAGATAACTCTAACCTGAAAGATACAATCTATCAGTTCTCACAGTAACAGCTTAAAATGTATATTTGAGATAACACACTCATTGAATGTCACCGCTAATAACGCCATGCTGAAAATCCATGGGAACACCAAACTCTTTAGATAGGGGATCACTCATTAGATCCTCTAGGGGATACTAGAACCAAATATAGTAACTCAAAGATCTATCAGATAGGAGATCACTCCTAGGATATTATGGGGGATACTAAAACCCGATATGATGTTCTATAGATCTCATCACCTAGACAGAGGATCATCGCCTGTGTATATGATGATGCTGGAAACCCCATTTGGTATAACTAGTTAAGTAGGGGATCACACAGATGATACTACAAACCCTACTAAAACAACATGATGAGTAGGGGATCATATAACTGATGATATTGGAACCCTACTATCATTGACCGATGCATAGGGGAACATATACCCAATGCTACCAGAATACCCTACATGGATTTCATGCTAGATAGAGGATCACTGCTCATGTATAGGTGGTCACATCGATACCAAGAACCCGATCTAGGGAAGAAAAGTTAGAGGATCCCACTCTGACCTCAACAGAAGGATGCTATAACACTATCCACACTCATCCTGTGGAGGGAATCACAAACCAGTACTGGGGTTATAATGCCACATGAACCCTCATAATAATGAATTGAGGGAGTTCACTCAACTGTTTTTGGTCCAAACATCTCTAACCTATGATACCCACAACATTGCCTCACTTCATACCTCCTAATCCAAAACCGAGTCAACCATCAGGTTCTACACATAAAAACATGCATGATGGGATATTTATTCCCCCCAAAATGGAAAACTAGTGAAAAATGAAACATTCACCACAAATTCCCCAAAATGGGCCTCATAGATCCCACACCCTGATTTCGGACTACGCATAAGAAGTTTATCTAGAAACATATTCCTTACCATTAGGGTCACAAAACCACTGAAATTTCATCAATAAAACTCTTTATAAGAAATTTATGGCAGGTTGAAGATTAATAATAAGAAAATATTATTATTATTTTAATGTTTTGTGGCCTAGGTCCAAAAACCAGATTATTTAAATTCCTTAACAATCCTCAAAAGGCCCATCTCGATGCAAGAGTAACGTATCTTCAAGAGGCTCAAAAATCGAACACCCAATTTTCAATTTATGGGGTTTAATGAGCCCCCATCCCATTCTGGTTAGACCGGACCACATTGGCTGGTCTAATTTCTTATGGCACATGAACCTCAGCTGAGCTCATTGGTGTGAGAGTTCCAATAGAGAGCTTAGGTTCTTCCCCATATTCCCAGGCTTTAAATTTTTAGGGATGAAAATCCTGATGGTGTGGAGGATTTATTGACTTGGGTTCGGACATGTAATACTTTCGAGTATTTATATATATAATTTCATAGCTAGTCCTAGATACGACAAGTGATTTCATGGCCCTTTGTGTCCAAAATAAATTTTATAAAAATATTAAGAATTTTTTTATACTTTTCACATGGAGGAAATAGGTTATCTCTCAAATGGTAGCTCGAATCATAAATCTGCGGTCACTGTTGCATCTATAGAGTCTTTTTTTACCCTAGGCGGGGTATAAGTTTTGTCAGAGAAGGCATTCTATAAAAAGGTTATCGATAAAATTTCCATAAATAAATAAAATTAATTTATTTTGGATGTCAGATTGAATAACTCATGAGCGGTGTCTCAGATAGGATTTCTAAGACTTCGGTAGAGTATGAAACATCATGTTTACCCTAGTTTCAACATAATCATTTTTGGTGTCAAGTTTCTGGTAAGAGGTGAGTCATTTCAGGGTGGTAAGTTGATATTTGTTTTAATAAAATTAAAACAAATTTCATCACTCATCTCCTCTCCGACGGTGCACACACAATAGATCCCTCCTTCCCATTCCTCTTTTAAGAACCATGGTAAGGAGGTGATGAAGGAGGTTTTTTTTTCAATGTTGATTGTCTCCAAATCAAGAATAAGCACATCGCGGGCGTCATTCAGCACTCGAAGCTTCAATGTTTCACCCACGAGGTAAGCGGTTTGAGTTTTAATTATATCTCCCCTCATTTTTTCATAATTTATTATTTGAATCATCAACAAATATTTGAGAAGAGGATAAGAAAGTTTATATCAGGTCTCAATATTTTTGAAACAGATTTTAGATCATATTTATGACCATTAGAGTGGTCCCAGTGGTATGTGGAAGCTCCGATGAATTTTAGCGTCTTTCCACTGAGGTGTGCCTCTTGTAGAAGGTGGCGGTGCAGGATGGTGGAGGTGGTGCAGCGGATTCCGGTGGTATCATGATGGCAGACGCCACCAGAGGTGATAACATAGAGAGCCAACATAGCGGAGTCCAATGGGCACTGGAGGCCTGGCTGACGGGCCACGTCGGGCTGGCCAGAGCGGGCCGATCCTGCTAGAATTGGCCAGGGTGGGCCGAGGGATTTCAAAACCTTGAATCTTGCAAACTAGGGGTCTTTTTTGCATGCCATCTATAAAAACATGATCATTTCTTCAAGTCATACCTTTTCAGGGATCTTTGAGGAATTTTTTTCTTGGGATCTAGGCTCAGTGACACGAAACATCCAATTATAATAATAATATTATAAATATTATTATTTAGCGACTCTTGTATCAGACGTATCTTCTACGTCTGATGTCTGTTTGATGCACCGTGAGCAGTGTTGCAATCCTGAATTTAAGGTGTATTCTTTAGGACAAATTATGGATTCTTAAACTAAAATCGTGGTGTGGTTCCCAAAAGGATCAGTTTGGTAATTTACATTGAAATGTAAATTTTTCAATGGGTGTCCATTTTGGATGAATGAATAGTCAATCCCATGTGTTATTCCATGAGGATCACAATGACATGATCCATTTTATGTGTTTCTAGATTGAGGATTGGTACCTATAATGACAATTTTGTCTCATTATGTCCTTTTCACTGGATATCCATTTTAGGAAAGTAAATATCCTATCTTGAGTATCAATCTGCATAGTACGTGATGGTGGCATCTGATATGGCTTGAGGGACTACCCATGTCATGGGTGTATGACCATTACCTTTGGGTAGTTTTTATGGTGTTGTTACTCCACTGAGGGATTAGAGAGTGGGTTTCCCCATGACGTTTTTGCAGTTGGACTACTTCCCTACTGTGATAGGGTGCAGGCTCTCTGAATTCATTGGCTGGTAGGGTCGGTACACCCCTACCATACTAAAGAGTGGGTTATCTATCTTCATAGTGTTTCTCCCCCACACTGAGTGTGGGATCATTTTTCCCAGAGTGGTTCTCCCATACCCTGGGTGCAGGCCAACATCTCTCACGGTGTTTCTTCCCTATTGTGGGTGCAGGCTTAGGTTTAGCGAAATGGTTCTTCCTTACCATGTTAGGGTATGGGCTAACGTTTCTTAGGGTGGTACAAAATTATCATACCAGGGTGTGGGTTCACACTTTAATAGTAGTTATCCCTTGTGTTTGATTTGACAGTGTGGAGCAGGTGCTCCTCTTATTATGCGTGGTTCCTGGTTAGGATTTAGCGCTCCTTTGACGTTTTGAGGTCTGGGACCCTCAAAGCAAGAGTGACTGAGGTTTCATGGGTTTATTTAGGATTTAATACTCCCTCAACTGTGGGTTAGTGACATGGTGGAGAACTCTCCATAGTTCTTTCAACCTTGTGATGGGTTCGGGTCATGATTGTCGTGATTTCTTGTGATGGGCGCTAGAGCTGGGCTTAGTGCATTATTTCTAATGGAGTCTCGAGTAGGAACATGTCGATGGCAATGAGGTTGGAACCTCATGAGTCTTGGTGCCTAAGATGAGTATATATAGTGTTATTTATTGGAGATTTATGAGTTTCCATGTGGTTTTTTCACTTATTATATGGTACACCCTTTGGTATGAGCTGACTACATGTATTTAGTCAAGGATGGTCTCGAGAAGGAGCTTCTCTCTCATTTGGGTTCCCTCTAGATGGGATGAGTGGACTATTGCCTTTAAGTTTCTCCTTATCTTTTGGGTTTTTGGGCACCTAATGAGTATTCTTATACTCACCCATGCATGGGATTTTCCTGCACATATTTTTTATCTTTTGCAGACCACATCCCTTTTGACGGAGTCCCAAGTGGACCCTGAGTAGGAGGATCTTAGTGAACTAGACCGAAAAGGGTGTTTACTAGTGATGGGAAATAGAGATTACTAGTAGGTTTATTTGGAATAAATCCCCTACTTATAAGAATGTTGAATGATTCTAAAGTTTTTTTAGTGGGCCCTATATTTTCCCTTTTTAACTTTTGCTGTAATCTAGTTGGGATAGATGTGTGCATGAATTTTTTTTTCAGTTTTTATATATATATCCACATTGTTTCATGGAGGTGTATGTGGGTTCTTATGTAATGGTATGATAGGATAAAACCTCCCATGTTTGTGATATCCAACTCGATTCTAGTTTCCAGTGCCTAGACTATTGGAGGATGGCTTAGGGAGTTACGACTCGAGCCCCATTGGGCCGGGCCATGATAGTAAACAGGGAAAATCTCAAACAAAAAAAGAACATAGGTATGTAAAAACATGAACATAACTTTTAAAAATTATACCATGAGTAACATATATCAAAATATTGAGTCATGAAATAAATATTGGAAGTTCATAAGACATAAATCATAAAGTAACACGAGGCATTAGAAAATAACATTGGCATAAAACATGGAATTATGGAAAACACATAATCATAGAAAATAATTTCCTTATTATCCAAGGCTCATTTCTGAGACCATCATAGTGGAAAAAGTGTTATACTGAACCAAGTTCAATCTTTGTTCCAGCCCTGTTTTACTGAACAAGATTTACTTGTCATTCTGACCATATATTACTCAACCATATTTACTTATCGTTCTAGCCCTATATTACTGAACTAGATTTACTTGTAGTTCCATTACCTTCTATCATAGGAGATATAAATATTTACCCAATGAATTGTAGGGAGATATATGTCACACCCATCATATAATTAAAACCATACATAAGTGTTCTATAAGAATATAAATCATTAAACAAAACATAACCCAAGGAATAAAATAGGCTTCTTAAACATCATTCCGTCATAAAATAATCCAGGAAAAATAAATAGATTTCATAAATAACATAAACACAATAAAACCATAGGAATAATAGGAATAGTATATTTAAAACATATCCTTATTAAATAATTACATATTATATGGAATTTTTTTTGATAAAACACTTGAAATTAATCCTTGAGAGAAATATACTTTCTTCTTAAAAAAATTATTTTCTCAAAATGAAACATAATTTTAAAAGAAAATAATTTCTTTGAAAATAAACTTGAAATATTATAAAGGTTGTTTCATGGAAATAAGGCTTTAAAAAGTGTAAAAATCCATCCATGCTATATAAGTTAAAATAAAACATTTTTCTCTTACTTTTGTCGAAAAGATAAAAAGTACCTCATATCAAAAGCGAAAAAAGGATTCTTTCATGAAATTTTGTATAAATTAACCAATGTTTAAAATTTAATTTAAAAAATTATATAATATTATAAATAATAATTTAAAATACATATTTAGGGAACATGGACATAGATGAGAAATATACCCTAGTGAATACTTACGTATAAACAATCTCAAATAATAATGAGATTGAAAAACTATCCCTTACCAATTTATAATCAGTTGAATAGTATGGCCCATAAAATAAATAAAACCATATTTATATAATATCCTTCATAATTATAATCCTAAAAACATTAATGGGAAAAATAAACACAACTCAAAAGAAAATAGGTGGTGTATATGGAATATGTCCCACATAAATAAAAGTGATACAAACTAATCCTTTTCCTTTGGTCT
This sequence comes from Viscum album, assembly GCA_963277665.1. Taxonomy (NCBI): domain Eukaryota; kingdom Viridiplantae; phylum Streptophyta; class Magnoliopsida; order Santalales; family Viscaceae; genus Viscum; species Viscum album. Next base: position 1,615,016,047 of record OY728136.1, on the reverse strand, counting down.
GATATCCTTTATATGTATCCTAAATTTATGTATAATGATTTAAATAAAGACATTTATTTATTCTATAATCATAATGATTTTTATTACATGATCACATTATCATCCGTTTGTTAGAAACATTTCATTGTTACTCGCTATTTGGGTATTAACTTCTTTATGTTCTTATGCATATTTGGTTGAATAAGTTCTGGTTATCCATCTTACGTCATAGTTATATCATTAAAAAATGATATTAACATAATATATACCATATTTATTCATTATTTATATTTATATAATCATTATTTAATGGATATCTTGTAGAATGAACCACATCGCATCGTGGAGAAAGTAGGCCGTACATATTCACGAGCAACGATATCATTCTAATAATTATGAAATGGTATGGAAGTGGATGGTGTATATGTTTTTATAGAATATAGATCATGTTATTATAATAATATATAGTAATTATTTCCATAATTATATCCATCCAAATAATGTGGTTGTGAAAAACACATTACACTATAGTGTGGAGATGATAAGTCGTACATACTCATGAGTGGTGATTTTATTTTTAGTGGGATGGATAAAAGGTGGAATAAAGTTGTTATATAACCAAAATAACATCATAGAATATAAGTTATTATGTATTTATTACTTTATAATGGAAAAAAATCATGAAGAGTATGTATAAGAAGAAAATAAGTTTGAAGAATTGGTAGAGGAGATTACATTTTCTTCAACGAGCTCCCTCTAGATCTCCTCTTAAAGCACTATAGTTTGTCTTTTGTGAAGAGAAACACCACTGGAATGTATCTATAGAAGTTTATAAGAGAAATGGGTAGGGTATGAATGATATTTAATGCTCAATGTGAAGTGAAGAGGTGAATGAGGAGGTTCCCTTTTATAATTTAGGTGTGGGGGACTTATAGAAACTCCAAAAAACTAATTTATAATAAACTAAAAACACATCCAAAAACCTAAAAAATATCCTTATTTAGAATATGAGATGATATAAGGTTGTAATATCATAAAATAATACATTATAAACATGTTTTGATTTCATTTTAAACCTTATCATTTCGTTTACCCTTAATTATTCTCTTTTAATTTTAACTAAGGTAACAAGTTGATCAATATTAAAATAGTGAAAATTTTACTTATTTGATGTCAATTAGACCATAAATGAACTATATAAAAAATTTTGGAGTAAAATAATGATTTTATATTTTTTAAAGTGTTTTATGATTTTTAAGTAATTTAATAAAACAATATTTTGACAAAATATCAATAGTGTCAATTTTGAAACTATTCATTTAATGGAATTTTAAAATATCAAGATAAGATGTTAACCCAGAAAAAAATATTTTATTATATCTATAAGGAGTCAAGGTATTCTAGAAAACTTTTTGGATATATTTATTATACAAAATAATATTTATTTCAATATTTTTAATAACATAAATTTGATATTTCCATTAATAAAAAATTTACTAAATCATTTTTGTCTGGTTATTTAATATATTTATTTGTTGGGTAAAAAACAAAAAAAAATACTATGACAAAGATAAATCCTCTATATTTCTTAATAATTCTTCTAGTAGAATATATATCTTATAAAAACCTACGTTAAAAATGTAATATATATTAAAACTTGAATGTGACAACTATGACATCACTTTAAATAAAATATTATAAGTTTCATAATCTCTTACATATAACTTCAAATGGAAAATAACTAGACCTTGGATGATTATGGTCAAAGTATACTAAAAAATATGATTTGTTCAAGTGTTTTGGTCATTTAATGGTTATTATCATTTTAATTAAAATTAATTTATTGATTTTTTATCAATTAAATAATTTATGCATCATCATTGTATAAAGCCATTAAGGTAATTATTTAATATATAAAAATTATAAATAAATTAAAATGTAGTAGATAATTTCATTATATTTATAGATACTATTTATTATAAAGTTTTTATCATGTTTATCACTATATTAAAATTATTATGCTTATAAGAAATTAGAGGGTGACATTTCATTACTTTCATGTCACATTCTTTTATTTTAATAATAATTATATAATTTTTGTATGAAAAAGTATATTAAATGAGTCAATTATAATAATTAGGTGTTAAGGGTCGATGATTAATTATAAAATAGTATTTTTTCAGGTGTTAGGGTAATTTTTTTTCTTTATGATATTTATTTCTTACCTAAATTATGAGATTTAATTTTTAACTACGTTAAATAAAAATTACCGTATTTACTATTAATAATATCCAAAAAATAAAATAACCTTTTAACATAATTTGAACCCATTGATTCAAAATATGGAATAAATTTTTAAAAATTTGAAACACATAACTTTCAGTAATTAAATTAAAATTAATCCTATTGAGGAAATGGGAAAACGTGTTTTTAAAAAGTAAAAACCATAAAAAGATGGACATGTGTTTATATAAAATTTCAATGTGAGATTACTTATAATTACAAAAATTTGTTGAAATTATAAAAAACTAATCTAATTATACATTAAAACCAATAAAAATTATAGTCAAATAATATAGATAAATTAGATGAAAAATCAGTTTTGAATTAAAATACTGTATTTTTCACTATTCATTAAAATATGAGAGTTATCAGAAAAATACCAAAAAAATAATAAAAATTAAATATTTGTTTACAGATTACAAATTAGAAGGTTAATTTTACAAATGTAAATTATAAGTGTCAAAAACTATATTTAAATTGGGTTCACCATCAAAAGGCGGTAAAAATGCATTTCTTTTTGAAAAATGCACCTTTTATCCAAAAAATTGAATTTGTTTCTTAAATTATGTATGTAAAACATATAAGATGAATTTTATACATTATACTGAATAAATTAAATATATTTCACTGATAAAATATATCAATAGTGATTTTTTTATTTAATAAACTCATTTATTTTTATTTAAATAATTTTTTAGAAAAACATTTCCATTTATTTAAAAGTTGTTTATTTTCATTTATAATTACTGTCACAACAAATAATTAATAATATTTTCACAATTTAGTTAATATTGTTCATACCCACCATTAAAATGACTAGGTTATAAGGTAACATAATAATATTTATATATTTTTTTAAACTTAGTCGTTTGGGAACTGAATTTTATCAAAAGAACAAGAAATTATGCATAACAAAAGCCATGTATAGTGTTGCATATACCAAAATCTAAACAAGTGTTGTGTGTAGCACACAATTATATTGGTGTATCATAAAACATAACACATCAATGAAATTAAAAACAAATCTATCTCATGAAAATCTCAGGGTGTTATAATAAAGCCTAAGTATTGGTTTAAGAATAATGGTGGATGATTGATGTGTACATGTTTTTCGAATTAATAGATTATGTCATATGAACCATGAAATATATTAATATTTTCAGTATAAGTTTTCCATTATGTATATAAAATTATATGTTAAATAGTGATTATGACATAAAAAAGTGATTTAATGGAATGGTGATATTTAGATTAAGGAAAGATAACGCCTAACATGTTCTTGAGGATGAGAAATGATATTTTATATGGATAAAGAGATAATGACATGGATAATATAAATCAGATAGTATTTATGACCTCATAACCAATAAGGGATTTGTTGAGAATGTGGTATATGTTTTCATGGATGAAGTTTATGACTTCTTAGATTTAATGAACATGACTAGTGGTTTTTTGAATAAGGAAACAAGCATGTTTCCCAAAAGGATTTATGATAATTCAGGTTATTAACATGTTTAAGAGAGTATATGATGAGGGTATTCACACGTTTGGGATGTGGCAACTAGGTGATACTCTTGATATTTGGGGGATCAATGTTAAGCGGATTTAGTGACCTTCTTTCAAAAGTTTTGGATTTTCATATTTTGGAACGGTTACAAGGTTACTAATTTACAGAATGGTTTAAGTTAAGCTTCAGATAAGGTTTTAGATATTAAAGTAGTATCCCTCCATATGAGGATTTAGGAATATTGGATAACCTATGCTTACCATTTTATCATGATGATAAAAAAAGATAGATGGAGTGGCTTATCATTCTCTTTATAGATCTCATGATATGTCATTTCATTAGGAATGATAAATTAAACTTCATTTCTTGGAGTAGGAGATGAAGTGGAAATCGAGAAAGGCACAACAAAAAGGTGATTCTGTGAATATGGAAATTAATTAAATCAAGTAATTATATTTACTTATGTTCTTTGATGGTATAATCATTCCTCATATCTTGGAAAATGTTATAGAAAAATAATTATCCTAATACCTTTGTTCCTGTTGAACATATAGTCTTACAAGTCATCACAAATTTATGGTTTTTAAGCCATTAAATTTCAATTGATCATTCAATTATTTGTGATTAATGACCTCAATAATTATCTATAATTATTTATTCACTTCTTACCTATCCAATATTCCCTTCCCACCCATGTTATTCTAAGTGGGAACCTAGTTATGAGTTACTTTGGCTAACTATTATGTTTCCAACTTTATTTTTTCAAATGGAAGTTTTAGTATTCATTTTTACGATGTGGGTTTACATGAAATGACCTATTAAGTATTAAAAAATTGATTAAATGTTTGAATCTCTATGGTGAAATTCATTTTAAATAGAGTATAATGTAATACCCCAATATTTTATGAAATATATTTTTTCAAATTAATTTATTATTTATGAAATTCTTCATTATAATTAAATCTTAATATAGATTCTGAAAGAACTATGTTTGGTTTGTGTTGCACAGAACACGAAGTTAATATTGTGTTAAATGAAAAACTTTTGTTATGTTTCGATACATTCAACACTATGTGACCCACAATATGAATACCCTTCAATAACTTGTGTTACAAGCACGACCATGTTTTAACTAACTACAATGTACCGTTAATATTATTGTTAAAATATTATTATAGTTTTCACCTATCAGTTAGAATGAATGTTTTGAATAAAATTGAATAAATTGTGAAAATATGATTTAATCATGTGTATACAAGGAATCCTTTGATTATGTATTATTTATAAATGAAAGTAAGAACTATTTGAGAATAAAGAAATTCATTTTCTAAGGAAACTATTTTTCTCTATATAAGTACCATTTCCTGTCAACAAATTAGACAATCCAATATTGATGAATGTTTTTTAATCCAAATTAAATATTATATATTCAATCAAATTTTTAAAACTCATAAAATAATTTTGATAGACATACGATAAGAAGAAAACCAATTTTATGAATAAAAATATGTATTTTTTCTGAAGGCTAATTTTACCGCCTTTTAATGGTCAACCTATTTTAAATCATTTTTTTGAAACATTAATAATTATTATTTGAAAAAATAAAACTAATTTTGGAAAAAGTAATATAAAAATTTACAATGGGTGAATTTTTAGTATTTTTCTAAGAAGTTTCAGGTTTTGATGAATAGTGAAAAATACTGAATTTTAATAGAAATATGCTTTTGCATCTTATTTATTTATATAGTTAAATTAAATTTTAATTTGGTTTTAAAGTATAATTAGACAAATAAAAAATCAATTAATAAAATTTATGTTATTTTAACCAATTTCACTTTGAAATTGGATATAAAAATAGTTTAAAATTTTGGACTTTCTTACTTTAAAAACCAGTTGGATCTTCCCATCTGTGGGAATAATTATAATTTAATTCCTTCCAATTCAGTGATTATAATTTGGAAAAAATGGATTCCATTTTTTAATCATAATAATTTATAATGTATAATAAGTTGAAATTATTTTTTTACCCAAAATATTGGCGATGTTAATTAAAATTGATTAAAGTGATTAAGGTAAAAATGAGGTTAATTAGTGAATAAAATTATATATAATTTGTAAAAATTACCAAAAATTGTTGAAAAATTATTTTATAGACATATTTCTACAATTTAATCTATAAGGATTTATAAGGGTTGATTTTTAACCCTTTGAGGATAATTAACACGTGGGTAGTTGATGTAACATCCCAAGCAAATAAAGAATAATACATTTTCATATTTATTAATTTTTGGGAATTAAATATTAATTTTACTTTAATGGGGATGCTATGTTCGATGGCTTACCTGATACACAACAATAAATTCATTTGAAATATTACGTTGCACACTAATAATATAATATTATTATTTAAAATGGTAGTTAACGGATAACCATTGTATTGACACGAATGAATAGAACTAACTATAATATGATTATACATGTTTTTCAAATGTTTTTATATTTATCCAATAAAATTTAGGGGCTTAAAATACGAATGAATCTAATTTTAAGCATAAATACTCTAATATTGACTAAAAGGTCGACTTACCGCCTTTTGATTATGAACACCGTTTAAATCTAGTTTTGGTCATTTTTATATGTTCTATTTGAAAAAAATAAAATTCTTCTTTAGAGTCGAGACATCAAAAATTACTTTGGGTAAATTTTTGGTATTTTTCTAATAAAGTTCATTTTTTAATGAAAAGTGAAAAATACTATATTTTTATTCAAAAGTGCCTTCTAATATAATCTATTTGAATGGTTATATTATCTTTTTAATTGGTTTTAAAGTGTAATTAGAATATATTTTTACCTATTAATCCAATTTTTGTAATTGGAATTAATTTCACTTTGAAATTGGACAAAAACAAGTGTCGATCTTTTCATAGTTATTATTTCTTAAAAACACGCTATTTGTTTTGACAACAAGAATTAATTTTAAATTAATAAATCCAAATTCTATGTCTTTAATTTGGTAAGATAGAAATCATTTTTTAATTCAGAATATCAAATATAGCTTAGGTTGAAGTTTTGGTAGTTTTTTGAAAAACATCAATTTTTGATGAATAGTGAAACCACTAATAGTAGTTAAGAACTGACATTTTCATTTAAATGAAATTTTACCGCTTTTGTGGATTTAATTTCAAAAATTTGATATACATGGTTGTTATTAGTATGTAAAATGTGGTTTAATAAGATGAAAGTATTTTTTGGTGAATAGTAACTTTTGACTTTTATTTACCACGGTCAAAGGTAAATAATGTAATTCAAGGTAAAAAGAATATCATAATAATATAAAATTACTTTAACACTTGTTCTAACCTTATTGGATGAGTCAGTTACGACCATGGGAATATTTGGGGCAGTTTTGGGACCCCATGGAGCAACTTATGAGTGATAATGGCACCTTATTCTAATTAACTTAATGTAAAGACAAAAATGACATTAAAAAATATCTTTTAGTAAATTAATTTTTACATGGGGTTATATAAGTCATAATTTTAACTATAAATATTCATTGAAATGATAAAATGATATTCCACATCATGGTATTTTTTTTATAATTTTTAGACATCAAATAAATTAAATTATTTATGGCACAATAATGATGCAGTGTTTACCTCATTAATAAATCATTTAAATAAATAAGATTATAAATATTAAAATAACAACCAAAACTCGTCCAATTCTCATTGGATGATTTCATTTCAAACATTAGTAATCATATCTTTTACTTTTATTAGTTTTGGACCTTTAGAAACTGAATATCATTATATAATAAAATAATATTTTCACACTTTCTTAAAAAGCCCCTCCTCCCCCTTATAAAAATGTCTCACTTCTTACTCATTCCTCACACCTTTAAAGCCTCTTGTCTTTATCCAACCCCTACCCAAATAATCTCTCAATATCCCTATACTCCTCCTATAAGGATTACCTTCAGCATAAGTCACATAAGAAGTTCTTTTGGTTGAAACCAAAAGGAGTTACCCAAATTATAGGTAACAGTTTCTCTTAACTTATTTTCTTTTATTTTACTTCTCCAACCCATAAAATATTTTTATTCCTTTATTTTATAACAACACCAGTATCCTATATATACTAGGATTTCTTCTGAATTTTCCATTTATAGCATACCTTTATGGTTTCTTTTTTGGGTAAACGCTATAATTTTATTTGAGGAAGTGCGGACTACCGCCCCCTCAAAGTGATATTCTCGTTAATGCCAGATGTGGAACGTATAAAGGATAAAGTTAATGAAATTATGTATGATATTATATAGTAATTATAATATACCTATTTAAAATTATCTTTTAAAATTACATTAATGTATGAAATAGAAATGAAAGTTGCGTTCATGCGTATGTATGTCTTACCATCTCCATGAACAGTGCATTCAGTTTCTTATCTCCAAAAGTTGTGTAATATTATAAATACATGTATATAATAAATATATGTTATATCTAAATAATGAATATAATTCTGAATATAATGAACTTTTGACCATGTGAACAACTTGTAATAATAAGAAGTCCATTTTAGACTCAATTACCAAATATCAACAAAACGAACATTATTAACTTAAATGATTACAAAAATGTTTATAACATGGTAATAAGTGATATAAAAGGAATAATAAACTGGAAAAATGTTCTTAATCAATTATAAATTAACTTTAGTTTATTATTCAGGAGGTTAAAGAACGAACGGGTCAAGTCGGACACGAGGTAAGGGACTTCATCTCAATCTCCATTCATTGAGGCATATTTTGTTTTATACACAACTTTCTTTTATACGGTGTACAAACCTCTTGGACTTTTCATTTCATTCAAAGGGAATCATTTTATACGAAATTTTTCACTAAATAAAAAAAAGAAATGTTTTTAAAGTAAGCGGTGACATGGACCTATTTCCACCGCCGTGAGTATTATTTGATCATTGGCTTCCTTAACAAGTCGTAGTGTTTTTTAAAGGAAAATAAATATCATATACTTTTTACGTATTTTGGTATTGAAAATGGTTTTGATAATAGATTTGTGATGTCAATATATTTAAATGATATATTGTGATGAAAATGTGGAAATGTCATCTTTTATTTTATGTCTGTTTTATGTGTTATGAATATGTTATTGTTCTTGGTCATTATTTACATATACGGGTGGTTCCCTAATAAAACTATGGTGAGTGAGCCCGAGATAGATCTCTAATGAATTGGGTAATGTGACGGAGGTAAATGTGAATTTTTCTCCTAAGAGATTTAGAAAATATACTATGATGGGTATTCTAAATGTAACTCTCTACGTAGCTGTGATAGCTACAATGTAAGTATGATATGGATGTCAGAAGTTACCTCTATGATTTATGTTTTCTATGTGTGATTCATAAATCTTATGTTTTCATGAGGTAAGTAAAAGAGTTTATGTTTTTGATGTATTAATGGAATAATGATTTATTTCTTATTTTATAACCCTTACTAATCTTTTTATGCTCATTCCAGGTTTTGAAATGTTTTTCACATGACTTAAAGATGAATAGGGTCAAGGATGGGATCAAGGAAAAGTATTATTGTATAAAACATGGAACTAGAAATGAATCTTGTCACATAGATGACTTATTTTGAAGTTAAATTTAATTTATTTTCCATTCATTCTTTGTTTTGGAGGGTTTCCAATGGTTTTATGGATGAATAGATGAGTTTTTATGAATTGGGCCAAACCGTGAGCCCAATTCCAGATTTAAAAATAAATTTTGTTTCTTTTATAACATTTTCATTTTTCAATATTTTTCACCAATTCCAATTCTTAAATGGTCTCCTTTGACCTATTAAGACCAAAATTTAAATTTGGAGCCTTTATAAATCCATAATCATGGAGGATTTGGGTTTTTATTTAAGAATTGGGTCAACCCGAATGTCCATTTTCCAATTTTAAATTGTTTCTTTAATTTTTTAATTTCTTATTAAATATAATGGATTTTTCGGTGATTCCACCTCCATCTAGACCCTGATAAACCTAGACGCGCTACCATTTCCTTTCCACCCTCCTTGGATCTCTTTGAAATCGCAAATTAGGGCTGAACTTCATATGGTGTCTCCAATCATCCAGAATTGAAGAGGTAACTTCATCCATTCTTAACTCTCTCAATTATTACTCTTTTCCCTCCATTACAGTTCCAAAATTACCTCCTAAATCTTGTTCGAAAAAACCCTGAATTTTGGCTGTTTTCAATTTCAGAAACTATTGTTTTTGAAGTGATTAATTCAGGATACTTCAAGTAAGTGAGTCCATTTCTTTCCTCTTTCAAATTGCTTAGGGTTTCTTCCCTAATTCATGAATTATAAAAATTCCAGAAGTTAGGGTTCATACCTAGGATCTAAATTACTGTATTTTGGGTGAAATATTGAGGTTTTAGGTTTCTTTTAACTTTCTTGAGGTGCGGTGGTCGTGCAGTTGATGTTTCTCCCCAAGATTTGAGGGTTGCGACACATTCGGTAGGTGATTCCGTGGGTAACCATTTAATGATGAGTTAGTTTGCTTGATTAAATAAATTTTCATGTTCCTTATATACTGTTAATTATTCGAAAACCATTTTTGGTAGCAATAGTAAATCATTTGGTATTAAAGTTACATTTTTTTTGAAGTGTGTATTTTTCAAAAGAATTTCATGTTTTACCTCTTGTGGTAGTTTTGTAAAAAGTGGAAGTGATTTATTAGTTGTTGAATGGGGATGAAAATTTTGGTTGGGTAATGATATAGTGTCATGTAGGCCTAAAATGGAGGGTCTTTGAATGGGTTTTATGTGTGTAACCTTGTTATACTCTTTGAAAGTGTTTTATGGATTTGTGTGTCCTCATGGGTATCTTTTGCGATATTGTTCAAGGTGATTATATAACATTTGAAAGTGTATTATTACATGTTTATTGGGATGACAATTCTGTTTTGGTAGGATATTGGGGTGATTTTGGCTTAAAAATAGGTTTTTGAAATGGGTTTTGTGTGCAAGACATATTTACACCACTTGAGTTCTTTTTATGAAAATAGTAAATGTTTTAGTTGGTTAAAAAAAGTGGGAAAATGGTGCATATGTACTGTTTGGTATGTGTGTTCACATATTATGGGGTTTTTAATGGTGAAGTGATGTTTTAAAATGTAAAATATTTTTAGAATGTTTTGTAAATTTCTAATTTTTTTATTAAATTGTGATGTTGGAGCGAAACTTGTTTGCGGGCTGTTTCATGTAAGTTTAATGATAAAATGATTTTGAAGGTAAAAAGGGTGTTATGTAACAAGTGAGTGGGCTGTTATGAGAGTTTTAATATATTGGAATGGTTTTATAAAATTGTTTAATGAATTTGTGGAAGTGTTAAAGAAATGTGGAAAGTGTTGTGGGCTATTTTGGTGTGAGTCAGATTTCAAAATCAATTTGAATGAAAAGTGGACTTTTGTGACTTGTGTTGTTTACATGTGGGCTGTTTGGTGAATTTATGATATGGAAATGATATTTTCTTGTGAATATTATATTCATTGACTTTTTGAACTTGTTTGAGCACAAAGGGAAAACCCGGGAATCTAGGTGGGTGGACGTGTACTAGTATGCTAGTGAATCCGTGGGGTTTGGCCTCAGTTTTCCTTAGTAAGATTGATGATTAAAACTCTAACTAAATTATGATGACAATGATTGGGGGCCACTAGGTTATGGGTATGTACCCTACTAGTGGATCGTGCCTGAGAATGGATATTTGTGATAGTTACTCTCACCGAGATACGAGGTACCTGGGACCCACAACTAGCTAGTGCCTAGGGGTTATTTCCCATTACTTGTGCTCAATAGATATTTTGTGCTTATCGTCAGCATATGGTATGAGTGGCTGGAAAATTCAGTAGCCTTGGTATTTATTTTAAAAGTGTTTATTCTTTAAATTAGCCCACTTGAAAAATGATTTTTTTAAGTTGCATCTTTTAGAAATTGTAACTAGAAATTACATGATTTTGAATACTTTCATTCTTTTCATCTTTGAAAGTTTATCACATAGAATCTCTTATTGGTGGTATTCTACTGGGCATTGGATCACACCCTAATTACACCTTTGGGTGTAAGTAGACTCAGTTATTTTTTTTTGTCGCTGGTTGGGTACAATTTTTTTTGTTCCAGTGGTTCGGGTTTCTAGCAGGTCCTTGGTGGTGAAGTCTTGTGGAGGTGGCTTGAGGGCGTGGCCCCATACCATGAGGGTTCTTGGGTTGTTTCATTTTGGTTTTGTACCTTTGGAATAGTATTTTTGAGTTTTAAGCTATCTAATTCAGTTCTGAATTTTTGAAAAAGATTGTTTGGTTTGAAAAATCCAGATTCGTTTTATTGGATTCTTTTGTTGTTTTATGTCTATAAAATCAGGTAAATCATTCCCAATTCTCATTTTATGATACCTGGGCACTTGTGCCAGCCTGTGGGGATCGAGAACGCCCTTCGGGCCTTGTCACGGGCTAGGTTTGGCACTGGTTTCGGTGGTGACCAGATTTGGTTCGTGACAAAATGGTATCAGAGGGTGGTTCGCTCTCTTTGGGTCATGTTATTTGGGGAACAAACAGGATAATCTGGAGTTAGGATTTTTGGGAATTTGAATTTTAGTAATGATTAGTGTGGCTGATCACCACACCTCATGATGGGATTCACGTCTCTAGGGGAAGTCGGGACCTTTCGGTGTCCTTTGGTTTTCTTGGGTTAATAATGATTAGGGGAAATGAAAAGAGAGTTGGGTTAATGGTCATAGTAAGCTCGCAGGGCCTGGAAAGCCATGTGGAGCTAGGGATATTTACAAGAACACTCTATGTGACAGTGAAGTGATTGGAATATGTCCGCCAACCATATGTCCAAGTCACCCACTGAAACTAGTTTCCTCTCTCATTGTCTTGTGTTCTTTAGTTTTCAAATCATTGAACTTTGGTTTTAAAGTGACTTGGTTTTAAGAAGTGTAAAGTTTTTGTGAAATGATTTAAAAAAAAATGGAATGGTTTGATTTATGAAATATTGGAACTGAATATTCAGAATTATTTCGAAATGGAAAATGGTGTGCTTACACCTCTTTTGAAAGCAGAAACTATACTGAAGTTGGTTTTGAAAAAGTGTTTCCAATAGTGTTTTCTAAACTATCATAGGGTGTTTTGTTGGGAAGAGATGTTATAAAATTGATGTGAATAACATGAAATTGAGTTCTTGTATAAATGGTTGTGTCTTTATAAAATTTTTAGTAATATTTGAATTGGGATTTGGATCTCTTGGTTAGCAGTTTTGAGAAAAAGGATGTGTTGGTTGACTATTTTGGGTTTTGAAAAGTGGAAAGAATCTTTGTTTTAACCTTTGGTATTTCCGTGAGTGACCACATGCATGGGGTTATATGGGATGATGGATGGTTTATGGCATGACTGGATGAGTCCGGGACGGATATGAGGAGGGTGCCCGGTGTGGCGCAAAAACATGCATGTGTGAGGCCCATGGGGTACCATTGGTGGATACACTTACTGCTAAACTGTTTGTTTTCAATGAATTGGTTTTAAAGAAAAACATGATGTCTTGATGAATAGTTTTTTATGGTTTGTATTATGGGTTTTTTAAAATGTTGATGTTGTGGGATGTTTTGAGTCCAAGAACCCCTTTTGTTTGAACAATGTTTTGGGTTTGAGTTTGGTCGGTAAGCTATGTTGTAGGGACGGTTAGTGGTATCTTTTGAAAAAAATTGTTGGGATGCATTTATGGTGGTTCCCTTCATGTGTTTGGAGCTGGTTTATGGCTTGTTTTGACCAATGTACCAGATTGGTTGGGTCCTTGGGTTCTCTCATTGGATAAGGTACGCCCCCATTAAAGGTTAATGCATAACTGAAGCGCAACCCAGATTGTTTCTCCATTGGAAAATCCTCTAGTTGATCAATATAAGGAATCTTTTTCTTGAGATTTTTAGATTGAGTATACACCCTTTCCTTTATTGGTTTTGTGTGTCCTCTTGTAGTGTGAGATTGATCATGGATGGTGGAAAGTGACCTTAGCCTTTTAAGTTTCCTAATTTTTCAAAGGTGGAAGTGTTCTAGGGTTGTTAGCATGTATGAGAATTTGGATAGTGTCTATGAGGAACTCTCGGTGCTTTATAGTCTCTTCGAAGAATGATTTCATGTTAAACTACCAGTGTGGGAAATCTGGTCATGAGAGGATATTGTGGCCACTTTCTAGAATTGTGTGTTATTTGGGGATGTTGTACAAGTTCCCTCTCTATACATTGTTTATATCAGTCGCAATGGTCATGTTCAGTGACACCTTGTGATGTCATGTGCTCGATTGATCATAAAGGTGAAACTTGGTCAATCATATGAGAGTCTCTATTATGTTGGGAGAATGTCTCCCATGGAAAAACGTCAAATTATTCCATTTTAGAGGTAGGTGAGTATAAGTGTTCTTTACTTCTATTTTTTCTCACCCAAACAAACAAGGTGTGATGTGTGTGCATCTTCTAAGCCCTTGTTTCAGTGAAATATCGAGTTAGGGTAAAGTGAGTTTGGAATGTGTTATGTCTTGGAAAAACTTATCGGGGATTGTGGTGTAGTTGTTGTTTGCAACGAAAGAAGAATTCTCATTCAGGGGGTTTCCAAAGCCTAACTACGAGGCCGAAGATGCCTCAATCATTTGAGCTCCAGCCATAGGTCTCGGAGAGAAGATGGCTCGTAGTCAGGGGAAATCACAGGGTCCTTTAAACCCTTGTGCAAAGTCTTATCCTCAGTATGAAAGATAAGAAGAGTTTAAACCTATGGTGTCATCATCTTCCTTATGTTTTTCATGTTTGGTGGAAATAGGTGGAGGGACTTGTACCCATGTCATTTCCCAATGTTATTCCCTCCCCCTTTGGTTTCCATTGAGTCTTTAGAGAAAGGTATGAAGTTTGGCTAGACAGGTTGACCACACTATTTGCACTTGGTTAGTAGTGACAATGCCCCAAAAAAACCATGTAGATAGAAGAATATCCACTGTTAGTTCATGGTTTTCCAAACCGTGCTGACTAACCATGTGGTCATCCCAAAACTTTATATTTTGGGGTCTCTCTGTACCGGCCCATGCTGGTCGATTAAGATGGTTGGTTCTTATGGTGGAGAGCCTATTTTGTTCCCCCGTACCAATAAATTAGATTTATCCATGGTCATGGATTGGTGGTAGGTAGTCTCGTTCAGATCTATCAAGCTACTTAAATCTTCCTTGGGTAACTATTGAGATTGGAGAGTGCCCAATGGTTTAGTTATAGCATGGTAAGTGTAACCTTGTTCGATGTCGTTGTTCGTTTGGGTGAATTGCTTGAGTCTTGTTCGGATAGTGTTTGAGGAGTTTTCCTTTGGGATAAAGCCGGAATGTGATTGATTGTTTCAACAAAGTGGTGTATGTTTTTGTTTTGAAGTATTCCTTCCTTAATTGATCATTGGAGGTGTTTTGGCCTTTGGGGGCGAAACATGGCAAGGGAGTACATCTTTGTTTATCAGTTGGGTTTGGTTTTTGTATCTGGCCTTTCTGTAGCTTTTTGGTGACGAAATGTTTTCATGGTGGGGATAATTTTCACATATATGAATTATTTTGAAGTTAAATTTCATATATTTTCCATTAATTCTTTGTTTTAGAGGGTTTCCAAAGGTTTTATGGAGGAATAGATGAGTTTTTATGAATTGGGCCAAACCGTGAGCCCAATTACAGATTTAAAAATAAATTTTGTTTCTTTTATAAATTTTTCATTTTTTAATATTTTTCACAAATTACAATTCCTAAATGGTCTCCTATGACCTATTAACACCAAAATTTAAATTTCGATCCTTTATAAATCGATAATCATGGAGGATTTGGGTTTTTATTTAAGAATTGGACCAACCCAGAAGTGCATTTTCCAATTTTAAATTGTTTTTTTATGTTTTTAATATCTTTTTAAATATAATGGATGTTTCAGTGATTCCAACTCCCTCTAGACCCTAAGAAAATAAGGCACGCTACCATTGCCTTTCCCCCCTCCTTGGAGCTCTTTGAAATCACGAATTAGGGCTGAACTTCATATGGTGTCTGAAATCGGCCAAAATTGAAGAGGTAACTTCATACCTTCTTAACTCTATCAATTAATACTTTTTTCCCTCCATTACAGTTCCTAAATTACCTTCTAAATCTTTTTCGAACAACCCCTTAATTTTGACTGTTTTCAATTTCAGAAGCTATAGTTTTTGGAGTGATTAATTCAGGATACGTCAAGTAAGTGAGTTCATTTCTTTCCTCTTTCAAAATTGCTTAGGGTTTCTTCCCTAATTCTTGAATTATAAAAATTCTAGAAGTTAGGGTTCGTGACTAGGATCTAAATTTCTGTATTTTGGGTGAAATATTGAGGTTTTAGGTTTCTTTTAACTTTCTTGAGGTGCGGCGGTCGTGCGGTTGATTTTTTGCCCCAATATTTGAGGGTTTCGACACATTCGGTAGGTGATTCAGTGGGTAACCATTTAATGATGAGTTAGTTTGCTTGATTAAATAATTTTTCATGTTTCTTATATGCTGTTAATTATTCAAAAACCATTTTTGGTAGCAATAGTAAATCATTTGGTATTAAAGCTACATTTTTGTTTGAAGTGTGTATTTTTATAATGTATTTCATGTGTTCTCTCTTGTGGTAGTTTTGTAAAACGTGGAAGTGATTTATTAGTTGTTGAACGGGGCTGCCAATTTTGGTTGGGTAATGATATAGTGTCATGTAGGCCTAAAATGGAGGGTGTTTTAATGGGTTTTATGTGTGTAACCTTGTTATACTCCTTGAAAGTGTTTTATGGATTTGTGTGTTCTAATGGGTATCTTTTGCGATATTGTTCAAGGTGATTATATAACATTTGAGAGTGGATTATTACATGTTTATTGGGATGTCAATTCTGTTTTGGTATCATATTGGTGTGATTTTGGCTTAAAAATAGGTTTTTGAAATGGGTTTTTTGTGCAAGACATATTTACTCCACTTGGGTTCTTTTTATGAAAATAGTAAATGTTTTAGTTGGTTAAAAAAGTGGGAAAAGGGTGAATATGTACTGTTTGGTATGTGTGTTTAAATATTATGGGGGGTTTTAAAGGTGAAGTGATGTTTTAAGATGTCAAATATTTTTATAATGTTTTGTAAATTTCTGAAATGTTCTATTAAATTGTGATGTTGGAGAGAAACTTGTTTACAGGCTGTTTCATGTAAGTTTAATGATAAAATGATTTTGAAGGTAAAAAGGGTGTTATGTAATAAGTGAGTGGGAAGTTATGATAGTTTTAATATATTAGAATGGTTTTATAAATTTTTTTAATGAATTTCTGGAAGTGTTAATGAAATGTGAAAAGTGTTGTGGTCTATTTTGGTGTGAGCTGGATTTCAAAATCAATTTGAATGAAAAGTGGACTTTTGTGATTTGTGTTGTATAAATGTGGGATTTTTGGTGAATTTATGATATGGAAATGATATTTTCTTGTGAATATTATATTCATTGACTTGTTGAACTTTTTTGAGCACAAAGGGAAAACCCGAGTATCTTGGTGGGTGGACGTGTACTAGTATGCTAGTGAATCCGTGGGGTTTGGCCTAAGTTTCACTTAGCAAGATCGATGTATACAACTCTAACTAAATTATGATGATGATGATTGGGGGCCACTAGGTTATGGGTATGTACCCTACTAGTGGCTCGTGCATGATAACA
Organism: Viscum album; assembly: GCA_963277665.1. Lineage (NCBI taxonomy): Eukaryota > Viridiplantae > Streptophyta > Magnoliopsida > Santalales > Viscaceae > Viscum > Viscum album. The sequence continues at coordinate 1,614,998,521 of OY728136.1, read as the reverse complement.
AATATTTGTGATGGTTACTCTCACCGAGATACGAGGCACCTGAGACCCACAATTAGCTAGTGCCTAGGGGTTATTTCCCATTTCTTATGCTCACTAGATATTTTGTGCTTATCGTCAGCATACGTTATGAGTGGCTGGAAAATTCAGTAGCCTTGGTATTTATTTTAAAAGTGTTTATTGTTTAAATTATCCCACTTGAAAAATGATTTTTTTAAGTTGAATCTTTTAGAAATTGTAACTAAAAATTATATTCTTTTGAAAACTAGCATGATTTTCATCTTTGAATGTTTATCGCATGGAATCTCTTAGTGGTGGTATCCTACTGGGAATTGGATCACACCCTACTTACATATTTTGGTGTAAGTAGACTTGGTTATTTTTGTTTTCGTAGGTTGGGTATAATTTTTTTCCAGTGGTTCGGGTTTCTAGCAGGTCCTTAGTGGTGAAGTCTTGTGGAGGTGGCTTGAGGGCGTTTCCCCATACCATAAGGGTTCATGGGATATTTTATTTTTGTTTTGTACCTTTGGTATAGTCTTTTTGAGTTTTTAAGCTATCTAATTCAGTTCTAAATTTTTGAAAACGATTTTGTGGTTTGAAAAATCCAGATTCGTTTTATTGGATTCTTTTGTTGTTTTTTGTTTATAAACTCGGGTAAATCGTTCCCAATTATCATTTTATGATACCCGGGAACTTGTGCCAGCCCATGGGGATCGATAACACCCTTCGGGCCTTATCACGGGATAGGTTTGGCACTGGTTTCGGTGGTGACCAGATTTGGTTCGTGACAACTCTTTTTTTAAGAGTTTTTATTTTATGAAAAAAGGGATACTAAGTATAATTTACTGCAGGTAATATTCATGTTGTTATGTAAATGTTATGACCTAAATATCTAAAACTCTAAACATGAATAGATCCTCAAATTTAATTATTCATTTAATTCAAGATTATGTAATTTTTTAAGGCCGGTTCCTTACAGTTGGTATCAGAGGTGGATTTAGATAACTATAGGAGTTAGGGTATTGTTAAATTCATATCCATAAATTAATTTATATTGAAATGATATAGCATTTACAGATTACCATATTTCTTTGCCTAAGATATTTCTATGTTCAGAATGGTTTTCTGTAGAGGAATCATAGAAGCTATGTTAGGACGACATCAGGAGGAAGAGACCTTCCAAATCAGCAACCTCAGATGGTCAGAATAAGAACTGAACAGTTTGTTGAAGTGACGACACAATTGACTCAGGATATTAATTGTGGTGGTATCCATGCATGAGATCATCCAGATCAACTACATAGAAACATGTCAGTATTGGAGCTTTTCATGAGGCAACATCCCCCATCATTCAGTGGATCATCTGACCCTGTGCTAGCAGAATGGTGGATTAAATCACTGGAGAAAATTTTCGATGTCATGGGTTGTTCAGAACATCAAAAGGTTTGTCTCATTGTTTACCATTTTGAAGATGAAGCTGATCAATGGTGGTCTATGGTAATAAATATTAGGGATAGTGAGGAAGTGGATTCTCTTGATTGGGATGAAATCAAAGGTATGTTTCTTGAGAAATATTTTCCTAAAGTGGTTCATCTTATAATGGAAAAACAATTCCTGGAATTGTGGTAGGAGGATGACTCAGTGGCTATTTATGAAGAAAAATTCACTCGACTCGCAAGGTATTCTCCAAATTTCATACGAGATATTTATAGAAAAACCAACCATTTTTACTCAGGATTAAAGCCAAAGTATCGAAGGGATTTAGCATCTTGTGAGTTCAAAAGTTATGAAAAACATGCTCATTGTGCGGAGAAGGTGTAAATAGAGTTTGCTGATGATCAGGTGTTTTTTGAAAAATAATAGAATTAAAGGTCGATGTGGTAGGAAAAAGGGAAGAACTCTTCAAAAAAGTCTTATGGTAAGAAATTTATGTAACGACCCTGATTCACGGGTTCCCATGATGCATGGTGTACTAAAAATTTATTACAAACATTTACAATAATACATCATGTCCCATTACTAAAGAGGATCGCAAGGCTCAGGATTCTGGGAAACCAGCTGCTTCTGAAAAAAACTTCCTTAGTACAAACCCATTCCTAAATTTTTTAAAACAAACACGTAGGGTGAGAAAAATATGCCCCGTAAGGGGTTTTAAAACGTTTAAAGTAATTTCTTTCTCAAGACAGTCATTTTGAAAATGATAAAACACTTCATTGGAAATAAGGAATTATCTTCTTCTTAAAACCTGTAAATACCATAGTCTTGAAAACCACTTACAGAGAAAAGAAGTACTTTCTTAAAGTAAACGTCAAAGAAGACATAAATCAGAGAGTGCAAGCATGTGAAGAATAGATGGTGCATATTTCACAACTAAATTACTTCAGCTTCAGAAGACTATTTTTAAATAGGGGAAACATTCATATCATGATCTATCAGCACATAAAGTTTCTATAATAGCATACCACAAGTATTAACGTTCATACCTCATAATCTCGTTCTCATAGTGAAAGGGAAATTCCAACTAGAGGATATCCTGGTTGTTGAACTATCCCCTGGTTGAACATTTATCATCACATGCGGAGGGAATGTATAATGCCAGACTTTGTCAAGGCATTGTTTCATGACCATAATACATAACTTAATACGGGTCAAGGATAACCGCCTACCCCGTTTCCATAGCAGCAGAAGCCAAGGCTAACCGCCAAGACCGTCGCACATAACGTCTCATGAGACTCATCCTTTACCCAATGCATTGGAGCACTGTATAATTTCGAACGCACCTGTCCATAATCATTTAAGTCCAATACATCCCTCACATATTTGACATGGTCTTACATTCATAGGGTCTTATTCTTACATTCATTACCCATAACCCCTTTCACATGCATTTTCATAGACAAGGAATAATAGTATAATCATTAATAAAACTAAGGCATAAGTAATAAAAATCCATACACATTAGATATTAAATTAACAATTGAAACCATAGGCTTAATGGAAACCTTAAAACGAACATAAAAACTTTAAAACTTCAATCATCATAATCTAGAGTTAGGAACATGGTTATTCAAACTCAAAATACATGCTGGTAAATAGGTGTTGTGGATGTCTACTTAAACTATGCGAATATTCATATATTTATACAGTTAAGAACACAGGGTGTTCAGATTGGTTTATCTTGGGAATTCATGTATATATGTATACAAATTATATAAAAATAATTATAGTTATGTAAAAAAAATCATTTGCACTCTAAATAGTAAAAATCTTTCCTTTGAAAAACTTGAAACCATCTTAAGACATTTTTTAGAGATTGAATTCGAAGAAAAATATATTGATACAATGTTATATACACCTATATATAAATCTAGGTGTATATACACATATGTTTGGGTTTTCCAAATTAAACTATACTCAGTAATATTTCTCCAGTTATGCTTACTTTAACCACAATTAATGTTTGGTAAGACCGAGTGGAGTTCTTACACATGAAATATGAATGTAAAAATGGTTTCCACAAAACCCATATAAAATCACCTTTTCTTATAAAAAAATCAATTCATCAGCATGAGTATATATGTTTATACATATATAAAAGTTTAAGGGACTCACACTATAAGTTTTCACAAAAATAAAAGAATTGAAAAACATGCTGATAAATGAGAATTTTCTATTGGAGAAACTTTTTGTTATTGGAAACACATTTTAAACCTCACCTATTATATATATACTTTAATAATTTTAATATCATACTTGAAATAATAATTTTTAATGGAAAAATTATAACATAAAACATCATGTTATATTGTGAACAATTTTAAAACATAAAATCATATTCGCCCCTTATGATCGCACACAGATGTACATATACATTCACAAAATCACATGTACACACACACATATATATATAAATGCTTCATATACTTGTATAATTTTACATGTTCATTAAATTACCCAAGACCTCCATTTTCCTTCAAGCAGAGGTATACAAGGGTTATATACATAATAAAAAAAAGTGTATACATGCATATATCATCTTATATATATATAAAGTGTATATAAATATGTACAATCACAGAAACCAAAGAAGAGAAAGACCCAAGAGTTTCCCTTACCTTCGCTTAGAGAGGAGAAGAAGAAGATGCAGGTGGCGGCGTCGAGGTGGTGGTCGAAGGTCCAAGAAACACGAAGCAAACCCCCTTCTCTTTCGGTGCAATCCGGGGCTTAAAAGTAGGGCACTATCCTTGAATGAAGATGTTTATGGGGCATCCAAGGGCCGAGGCGGTGCCAAACCCATGGAAATAAGGGAAGAATTCGGGTCCACCGCCAGCCTAAGTGAAGAAAAACGATGCCTAATCTACTGGTTCATCATGCGTGAGGAAGAACACAGCGGGACACGGGAGAAAACAGAGATCTTAAAAAGGGACGGTGAAGATTGAACAGGTTTTGATTGGATGGACCTGACGCGATGTGGAATTAAAAAACATGGACGGTCGCGATGAGGTGAGCCGGATTGGACGGACCATAGTGATGCGGTGCTTAAAAAAATAGGAGCCTCATTTTTTTCATCTTTTTTTATCCTAATATTTTTATCATTATTTAATTTTATATTATACTTATTATGAATATGTTATTATTATTAACATAAAGTTATTATTAATCTATTATTATTATCTTAAGTTAAGTCAAGGGTTGTTAATACACATATAAGTTAAATTATTAAACCCCTATATATCATAAATAATTTTATTATGTCTCTTTATTTATTTATTTATATAAATCAATTATCTTAATGTAGAAAGATTTTATATTCTTTTCTTTTTAAAGTTTTTATTATAATTGATTACTTAACCAATAATTGACACAATTTCAAAACTATTAATTATAATAAGATCAAATTATAAAACATTTTTATTATTATTATTGTGATATCATTACTTATATTTAATTTAAAGGTAAGTATAATATATTTAACATAAAACCTGACATAACATATATATATATATATATATATATATATATATATGATCCATGAGTTTACATATATATTTCCATAAACTAAAAAGTAAAACCCAACCAGATTTAATATATTCATTCATGTGTTAGATAAAATAAATATTTATTTTCTCAAGTTAAAAGCATGTATAATTAATAGTGGAAAAAATAATAATATTAATTCCCACTGTTATGAATTATAATAATAGCATTCTCATATAATTCACATTTTGGGAAAACAATCAATAAATTAGTTATATTTTCATTATTATTGTTTTTATTATTTAAACATTAAATCAAATAACATAATTAACCATTTTAAACCATTTTGGGGTATTCAACTCTTAACTTCAATGATTCTATTTGAAACTAAAAAATTAAAAGATATTGGATCATTGGGGAGCCAACAACTATAATTATAGTCGTTGGTGTCTAACGGTCGGATAGGTGTTCTATAAAACCTGGTCCCGGGGTGTCCTAAACTTTGGGCGATTGAAGAAGTAAAATGAGAAGATGGTTCAAGTCATTCCTTTGGTGCTCAGTGCGGCTGTGGTGACTTCGGCCATTCTTATGTTTTTTTTGATGGATGCCAAGGACCCTTATCATTTACTCAGGGTTATCGTTGTTTTGAGCGGTCTTCCTGTAATCTTAATAGGGGTTTTCATTGGTATCCTTGGTTAGATAATCTTCCTATTTGATCACAATGCATTGTAGTTACTATGGTGTTTCTTATTTGAATAAAGGGCCTTTCGTTCATTTTGGTGTGTTTACCTTATTTCATTGTTATTTTTTTATAATAAGATAGTTTGTTTGATTACATGGATGACATAGTAATATAAAACTTACCGTTACATAAAACACAGACTCTTGGGATGTTACGTTATCCCCCCTTCAAATAATTGGTTCCTCATAATTCTATTCAAAAAAATTGAAAACCCCCAGTCGTACAACATTACCAAAATGGTAGATTTGGCTCGGTTAACGGAATACACAAGTTTGTACATAGTTCCTCCGTTTCTCTAGCCCAAATTCACCTTGAGCAGTATGTTTTGAATCTCTCCTCATGTGTACTACACACATGCTTCCATAGGGAGGCTCGTGCGGTAAAAAGCTTGGAAATGTCCGAATGGATATATTCCATGATGACCCTCTGAGCTAAATCATGATTGAGGTATTCGAGGGGGATTATGCGATTGAGGAGACTAAGATTTTAGACCTAGAACAAAAAGGATGCTCTGAGGTGGCCATCTTGAGCAGCTATAAGGAAACATGCTTTGGTGGAAAAGTTTTATGCCAGAGTAAAACACTAAAAGAGGCCTTCGTAGTATCTCCCCCTTTGCTTCTAGTAGGGGAGTTGGGAAGTGGCAATGAGATAAAAAACATGGTCATTCCCCTGACACGAATGAAGAATCTCAGGACTGTTTGACAAGTCAAGAAGGCATTGACAAGACCCTCACAGGTGGAGAAAAGATGGATAATCCACCATACATGTTCTGATCAAAATAACCTCTACTAACTCCTCAGGAAGAGATGATATGTTCATTTGACCAGCCATTTGAAAAAAACATTCAAGAGACTCACTTAACAGTACTGATAAGGTTAAGGTTGGAAAGGAAACAAGAAATTTTCAATTACACAAATGTTTACATAACAGATCCAGAGTTTACTAAATGAAAACCACATAGAGAAGCAAGGCTCCCTAATTCTTCAAACCAAAAACAAGCTGAGCAGGTGGGGTTAAACTCATGGGAACACCTGTGAAGTCTCCTGAGTTTAGCATGAGGGGTATGAAGTTGAGAAACGTCATTATACACCTGTTTCCTATAAGAAAAACGGGTGGACTAATCTTCTAACATACCAGAGTCCATCAACTGGCCCCAAAAGCTGTAGTGAAAAATATGAAAAGGGTAGGCCGGTCGGAGGTCTCCGGTAGCAGCAGCTTCTTGAAAGGGGTTATCGAGCATCGTGCCAAATTTTTCACCAGCCGCGAACACTCATAAAAGTCCTTTGTGGTACTTTCCCTGACGTGCATAAGAGGGGAATTGGGTCATCATCATTAGGAGGTAATCCATTCCCAACCCCTGGTGTAGACTAAGAACCCTAGGTGAATTTGACATATCATACAGGTGCTTACATGACATACTAATATGGGCCTAATTATGAAAGTTCTCCCGGCTAGCTAGAGAAACAATGGTCTCTAGGGCTTCAGAGGGAAGTGAAAGTAGATTGGTAGATACGTTTCCATCAGCCATATGAAAGTTACAACATAATTACTTAGTCAATCAAAGTTATATATTCATAATAGCTGGTTTTCTAGAGTTTCCTGAACCCATCCTCTGATACCAACTGTATCGACCCCGATTCCTGGCTCGCCATGAGGCATGATGTACTAAAAATTTATTACAAACATTTATAATAATACATCATGTCCCATTACTACAGAGGGTCACGAGGCTCAAGATACTGGGAAACCAGTTTCTTTTGAAAAAAACTTCTTTAGTACAAACCCATTCCTGAAAATTTTTAAAACAAACATGTACGGTGAGAAACATATGCCCAATAAGGGGTTTTAAAATGTTTAAAGTAATTTGTTTCTCAAGAAAAGCATCTTGAAAATGATAAAACACTTCATTGGAAACAAGTCATTATCTTTTTCTTAAAACATATAAATCCCACATTCTTGAAAACAACTTACAAATAAAAGAAGTACTTTCTTAAAGTAAACATCAATGAAGATATAAATCAGAGAGTGCAAGCATGCGAAGAATAGATGATGCATATTTCACAACTAAATTACTTCAGCTTCAGAAGACTATTTGTAAACAGGGAAAACATTCATATCATGATCTATATGCACATAAAGTTCCTATAACAGTATACCACAAGTATTAAAGTTCATACCTCAAAATCTCGTTCTCATAGTCAAAGGAAAGTTCTAACTAGGGGATGTCCTGTTAGTTGAACTATCCTCAGGTTGAACATTTCTCATCACATGCGGAGGGAATGTATAATGCCAAAATTTTTCAAGACCTTGTGTCATGACCATAATATGTAACTTAATATGGGTCAAGGATAACCGCCTACCCCATTTCCATAGCAGCACAAGCCAAGGCTAACTGCCAAGACCGTCACACATAACGTCTCATGAGACTCATCCTTTACCCAATGCATTGGAGCGTTGTATAATTCTGGGCGCACCCTTCTATAATCATTTAAGTCCAATACATCCCTCACATATTTAACGTGGTCTTACATTTATAGGGTCTCATTATTACATTAATTACCCATAACCCCTTTCACATGCATTTTCATAGACAAGGAAGAATAGTACAATCATTAATAAAACTAAGGCATAAGTAATAAAAATCTGTACACATTAGATATTAACTTAATAATTGAAACCATAGGCTTAATGGAAACCTTAAAACAAAAATAAACAATTTAACACTTCAATCATCATAATCCAGAGTTAGGAACGAGGTCATTCATACTCAAAATACATACTGGTGAATGGGTGTTGTGAACGTCTACTTAAACTGTGCGAATATACATATATTTATATTGTTAAGAACACATGGTGTGTAGATAGGTTTATCTTGGGAAGTCATGTATATATGTATAAAAACTATATAAAAATAATTACAGTTATGTAAAAAAAACTCGTTCGCACTCTAAATAGTAAAAAACTTTCCTTTGAAAAACTTGAAAGCATCTTAGGACATTTTTTTAGAACTTGAATTTGAAGAAAAATATATTGATACAAGGTTATCTACACCTATATATAAATCTAGGGGTATATACACACATGTTTGGGTTTACCAAATTAAACTATACTCAGTAATATTTCTTCAGTTATTCTTACTTTAACCACAATTAATGTTTGGTAAGACCGAGTGGAGTTCTTACACATGAAATATGAATGTAAACATGGTTTCCACAAAACCCCTATAAAATCACCTGTTGTTACAAAAAAATTAATTCATCATCATGAGTATATATATTTATACATATATAATATTCTAAGGGACTCATGCTACAAGTTTTCACAAAAATAAAATAATTGACAAACATGCTGATAAATGAGAATTTTCCATTGGGGAAACTATTTTGTTATTAGAGACACTTTTTAAACCTCACCTATTATATATATACTTTCATAATTTTAATATCGTACTTTAAATAAAAATTTTTAAGGGAAAAAATTATAACTTAAATCATCATGTTATATCGTGAAGAATTTTAAAACATAAAATCATATTCTTCTCTTATGTTCGCACACAGATGTACATATGAATTTATGTAATCACATGCACATATATATATATGTGCTTCATATACTTGTATAATTTTACATGTTCATAAAATTACCCGAGACCTCCATTTTTCTTCAGGAAGAGGTATACAAGGGTTTTATACATATAAAAAAGTGTATACATGCATATATCATCTTATATATATATATATAAAGTGTATATAAATATGTACAATCACTGAAACCGAAGAAAAGAAAGACCCAGGAGTTTCCTTTACCTTCGCTTGAAGAGGAGAAGAATAAGATGTATGTGGCGGCATCGAGGTTGTGGTCGAAGGTCCAAGAAACATGAAGCAAACCCCCTTCTCTTTCGGTGCAATCTGGGGCTTAAAAGTAGGGCACTCTCCTTGAATGAAGATGTTGATGGGGCATCCAAGGGCCAAGGCGGTGCCAAACCTGTGTAAAGAAAGGATGAGGTCGGGTCCACCGCTGACCTAAGTAAAGGAAAACGATGCCTAATCTACTGGTTCGGCGTGCACGAGGAAGAAGAAAGCGGGACGCGAGAGAAAATAGAGATCTAAAAAAAAGGTATGGCCAAAATTGAATGGGGTTTGATCGGATGGCCCTAACGCGATGCAGTGTTAAAAAACAAGGACGGTCGCGATGAGGTGATCTAGATTGGATGGACCGTAGTGATACGGTTCTTAAAAAAGATGTGAGCCTCATTTTTTTCATTGTTTTTTATCCTAATATTTTTATCATTATTTAATTTTTTTATTACACTTATTTTAAATACATTATTATTATTAACATAAAGTTATTATTAATCTATTATTATTATCTTAAGGTAAGTCAATGGTTATAAATACACATATAATTCAAATTATTAAACCCCTATATATCATAAATAATTTTATTATTTCTCTTTATTTATTTAATTATATAAATAAATTATCTTAATGTATAAAGATTTTATATTCTTTTATTTTTAATGTTTTTATAATAATTGATTACTTAACCCATAATTGAAAAAATTTCAAAACTATTAATTATAATAAGATCATATTATAAAACATTTGTATTGTTTTTATTGTGTTATCATTACATATATTTAATTTAAAGGTAAGTATAATATATTTAACTTAAAGTTTTACGTAACATATATATATATATATATATATATATATATATATATGATCCATGAGTTTACACATATATTTCCATAAACTAAAATGTAAAACCCAACCAGATTCAATATAGTCATTCATGTGTTAGATAAAATAAATTTTTATCTTCTAAAGTTAAAAGTGTGTATAATTAATAGTGGAAAAATAATAATATTAATTCCCACTGTTATGCATTATAATAAGAGCATTCCCATATAATTCCCATTTTGGGAAAACAAACAACAAATCAGTTATATTATCATTATTATTGTTGTCATTATTTAAACATTAAGGCAAATAACATAATTAATCATTTTGAACCTTTTGGGGTATTCAACTCTTAACTTCAACGTTTCTATTTGAAACTAAAACATTAAAAGATATTGGATCATCATGGAGCCAATGGCTGTAATTATAGCCGTTGGTATCTAACAGTCTGATAGGTGTTCTATAAAACCTGGTTCTGGGTTGTCCTAAACTCTAGGAAATTGAATAAGTAAAAGGAGAAGATGGTTCAATTCATTCCTTTGGTGCTTAGTGTGGCTACGGTGACTTCGGTCAGTCTTATGTTTGTTTTGATGGATACCAAGGACCCTTATCATTTACTCGGGGTTCTCGTTAATTTGAGCGGTCTTCCTGTAATCTTAATAGGATTTTTAATTTGTATCCTTAGTAAGCTAAGCTTCCCGTTTGATCATAGTGCATTGTAGTTACTATGGTGTTCATTATTTGAATAAAGAATCTTTCGTTCATTTTGTTGCATTTAATTTATTTCATTGTTATTTTTTTATAAGAAGAGAGTTTGTTCGATTAAATGGATTACATAGTAATATAAAACTTACCATTACATAAAACATAGACTCTTGGGATGTTACAACTTAAGTTTACAGTTTGTGAAAATTGTGGTAAAAATCATACTGCAGAATGTCTTTTGAATTCTGGTAAGTGCTACTGATGTGGTAAAATTGGACATAAGGCTCGAAATTGCACTGAAAAAGATCAGGTTAATGGTAAGAAAAAATCTGATTTACAGTCAGTAAAATGTTTTAAGTGCAATGAAATGGGTCATTATGCAATTGAGTGTCCAATGAAGAACTCAACTGAGGGAAAGCAGCCAGACTACAAGAAGAAAGGGGTGGTGAAATCATTTGCAACTACTTTAGTAGATGTTGGGCCATCAAATGAAGTAGTATCAGGTACACTCTTTGTTTGTTCAGATTATTCCAATGTGTTGTTTGATTCAGGGTCTACATACTCTTGCATTTTTGAGAAGTTTTCTAGAAAATTAAAAACTCCATCTCAAGATATGAATATAGAACTTATGGTAAAAAAACCTGGGGGAAATGTTGAGACACAAATAAATTATAAGAACCTTCCGGTCCTTTTGTGCAAGAAGAATCTTCCTATAAACCTTATTGTTTTGCCTCCAGTAGAGTTTGACGTTATTTTGGGTATAGGTTGGATTTCTATTTATCATGCTAAGATCTACTACAGAGCTAAAGAGGTTTCATTTTAGAAAGATTTTCAGTTTGTGTACAAGAATGAACCCTGGATTTTGATAACATATTAGGAATCTGAAAAACTAGTAAAATATGGAAATGAATGTTATCTTGCACATATTGCTGAAAATAAATAAAGTGTTGAGATTAATTATGTGACAGTGGTAAATGAGTACCTTGATGTTTTTCTTGATGACTTTCATGGTATTATACCTTACCAGGATGTTGAATTTACCGTTGACTTAGTTCTTGATGATAAGACAATTTGAAAATCCCTCTATTGAATGGCTCAAATTGAACTTTTAGAGTTAAAGAAGCAATTGAATGAGTTATTAGATAAAAGTTTCATTCGACCTAGCACATCACAATGTGGTGATTATATCTTATTTATTAAAAATAAATATGGTTCAATGAGACATTGTATTGATTATAGAGCCTTGAATAACATCATTGTTAAGAACAAGTATCCTTTGACTCATATCGATGATTTTTTTCATCAGCTACAGGGAGCTCATTATTTTTCAAAGATTGATTTGAGTTCAGGATACCATCAGTTGAAAGTAAAGGAAGTAGACATTTTTATGACTGTGTTTTGTACTAGATATGGCCATTATGAATTTGTAGTTATACCTTTTGATTTATCCAATGCACCTGCTACATTCATGGATCTTATGAATATAATTTTCTGTGAGTTCCTGGATAAGTTTGTGGTTGTGTTAATTGATGATATTTTGGTTTTTTCCAAAAGTAAAGAGGAACATTATAGTCATTTAAGGGGTTTCTTGAAAACCATAAAAGAAAATAAATTGTTTGGGAATTTCAGCAAGTGTGATTTTTGGTTACATCAAATTTTTTTCCTTGGTCACATTGTTTAAAAAAATGGCATAACAGTTGATCTTGCTAAAAAAAAGTTTTTAAAGAATGGCCAAGACCCAAAAATATAACCTATATTCATAGTTTTCATGGTTTTTCAGGTTATTATCGGAGGTTTTTTTGAGAATTTTTCACGGGTATATAGTCCAATAACTAAGTTAACTTGAAAAGGTGTTACATTCATTTGGACATGATAATGTGATGATTGTTTGTAGGAATTGAAAAGAATATTGGTGAATGCTCCAGTTTTGGTACTACCTTCCAGAAATGGTGAGTTTGTTATTTACAGTGATGATTCATGGAAAGGACTTGGCTGTTTCCTTATGCAGAATGATCAGGTAATTGATTACGCTTCACGTCAGTTGAAACCTCATGAGTTAAATTACCCTACACATGATTTGGAATTAGTTTCTATTGTTTTTTCTTTAAAAATTTGAAGGCATCATTTGTATGGAGTATAATGTGAAATATATACTGACCACACAGGTTTAAAATATATATTCACTCAGAAAGAGTTGAACATGAGACAAAAGAGATGGTTGGAACTAATAAAAGATTATGATGAAACGATTCATTAACATCTTGGAAATGAAAATAATGTGGCTAATGCTTTGAGTTGAAAAGGTAATGCTTCATTAACCCTGATACATTTAGAATGATATCCTTTGGTTTTTGATTTGAAGAACTTTAGAATAAAAGTTGTTGGTGCTGGAAATTCTTCTATTTTGTTTCAGGAGTGAAATCATCTCTATCAGACAGAATAATTCAATTGATGAAAGAAGATAGTGAGTTGCAGAAAAAGTTAGATTTGGTTCAGAATGATAAGTTTCCTGATTTTAATATTGATAATGATTCTGTTTTGAGGTTTGGGAAAAGATAATGTGTTCCTTGTGATTCACAATTGAAGAATGAGTTTTTATGTGAAGATCATAGTTCTCTGTTTTCCATTCATCTAGGCAGTACTAAGATGTATAGAGCTCTTCAGGAGTATTATTGGTGGGATGGAATGAAAAGAGATATTGTTGATTTTACTGTGAAGTGTTTAAATTGTCAGCAGGTTAAAGCAGAGTTGCTGTTACCAAATGGGATTCTTCAGTCTTTAATGGTGCCAGAGTGGAAATGGGAAAATATATCCACAGAATTCATTGTGGAATTAAGAAATACATCTAGAGGTAATAATGAAATCTAGGTTATTGTTGATGAGTTAACTAAATATGCTCACTTCTTTATTATTCGAGATAATTTGTCTCTAGATCAACATTCCTGGTTGTATGTTAAAGAGATAGTCAGGTTGCATGGAGTTCCCCTCTGCATTGTATCTTATCATGATCCCAGGTTTACTTCTAACTTTTGGAAAGGACTTCATAAATCGTTGGGTACTGAATTAAATTTTACTACAACTTTTCATCCACAATCAGATGGGAAGTTAGAACGAACAATTCATACCTTTGTGGATATTCTACGTTCTTGTTCACTAGATTACCAGGGAAGTTGGGACCAACATTTTTCTTTGGTTGAATTTTCTTATAATAACAATTTTCATTCTAGTATACAGATGGATCCATTTGAGGAATTATATGGAAAGAGTTGTCGAACTCCAGCATTTTGGGAAGAATTAGGTGAAAGGAAGCTGATGGGACCAGAATTGGTAGAAGAGATGGTAGAAAAAGATCAGTTGATTCATAAGAACATGAGAACATCTCAGAGCAGGTCGAAAGGTTATGCAGATAACTGGAGGAAGGATCTATATTTTTAGGTAGGTGTTCCTGTATTTCTCAATGTTTCTCCATGGAAAAGTGTGATGCGTTTTGATAAGAAGGTAACATTGAGTCTTAGTTTCATTGGACATTATGAAATTCAGGAGAAAGTTGGGTCAGTTGTATATAGATTGGCTTTACCTCTATGTTTATCCCAGGTACACAATGTTTTTCATGTTTCAATGTTGGGAAGGTATATGCCAGATCCATCTCATGTTTTGAGCCCAGAGGAAGTTCAGTTGGAAGAGAATCTCTCTTATGAGGAACAACCTGTCCAGATTTTTGACCGTAGAGAGAAAGTATTGAAGAATAAGTTAATTCATCTGGAAAAGGTTTTGTGAAAAAACCATATGGTTGAAGAAGCAATGTGGGAATCTGGAAATGCTATGATGGATAAATACACCCATTTATTTGATAAGTGAAAAAAATTGTGAGGACGTAATTCCCAAAATGGGGAAGATTGTAACATCCCATGTAAATAAAGAATAATACACTCTTTTATTTATTAATATTTGCGAATTAAATATTAACTTTACTTTAAAGGGGATTCTATGTTCGATGGCTTACACGATACGCAACAACGGGTTTCTTTGAAATCTTATGTTGCACACTAATAATATAATATTATTATTTTAAATGGTAGTTAACGCCTAGCCATTTTATTGGAAGGAATGAATAGAAGTAACAACAATATGATTATACATGTTTGTTAAATTTTTTTACTTTTATCCACTAAAAGTTAGGGGCTAAAAATATGAATGAATCTAATTTTAAGTATAAATACTCTAACATTCACTAAAAGGTTTATTTTCCGCCTTTTGATGATGAACCCTCTTTAAATATAGTTTTGGTCATTTTTATATGTTATATTTGACAAAATAAAATTCTTTTTTAGATTTGGGACATAAAAATTTAGTTGGTGTAAATTTTTGGTATTTTTCTGATAAAGTTCATTTTTAATTAATAGTGAAAAATATTGTATTTTTATTCAAAAGTGCATTTTAATCTAGTTTATTTATATGGTTATAGTATCTTTTTAATTTGTTTTAAAATGTAAATGGAATTTATTTTTACCAATTAATCCAATGTTGGTTATTGGAATTAATTTCACTTTGAAATTGGAAAGAAACAAGTGTCGATCTTTTGATAGTTTTTGTTTCTTAAAAATATGCTATTTTTTTGACATAAGGAATTAATTTAAAATTAATAAATCCAAATTCTATGTTATGAATTTGGTAAAATAGAAATCATTTTTTAATTAGGAATATCAAATATATCTTAGGCTGAATTTTTGGTAGTTTTCTAAAAAACTTCACATTCTGATGAATAGTGAAACCACTAAGTAGTAGTTAAAAACTGAAATTTTCATTTAAATGAAATTTTACCACTTTTTTGGATTGAATTTTGAAAATCTGACATTCATGGTTGTTATTAGTAAGTAAAATGTGGTTCAATAAGACGAAAAATAATTTTTGGTGAATAGTAACTTTTGACTTTTATTTACCACGGTCCAAGGTAAATAGGGTAATACAAGGTAAAAAGAATATCATAATAATAAAAAAAATTAACTTAAACCTTGTCCTAACCTTATTTATTGAGTCATTTACGACCATGGGCATCTTTGGGTTGATTTTGGGACACCATGGAGCCACTTATGAGTGATAATGAAATATTATTTTAATTTATATAATGTAAAGACAAAAATGACATAAACAAATATCCTTTAGTAAATTAATTTTTTACATGGGGTTAAAAAAGTTATTCTTTCAACTATAAATATTAATTGGAAATATAAAAATATTTCCTACATCATGGTATTTTTTTATAATTTTTAGACATCAAATAAATTAACTTATTTATGACACAATAATGATACAATGTTTACCTCATTAATAAATCATTTAAATAAATAAGATTATAAATATTAAAATAACATCCAAAACCTATCCAATTCTTATTATATGACATTATTTCTACCATTAGTCATCTTATCTTAGACTTTAATTAGTTTTGGACCTTTATAAACCGAATATCATTATATAATAAAATAATATTTTCACACTTTTCTAAAGAGGTCCTCCCCCCTTATAAAAATCTCTCACATATTAATCATTCCTCACACCTCTCAAGACCCTTGTCTCATCCAAACCATACCCAAATAATCTCTCTTAACCCCTATAATCCTCCTATAAGCCTTACCTTAGGTAGAAGGAACCTCAATAAGTCCTTTTGGTTCAAACCAAAGGGAGTTACCCAAATTAAAGGTAACCGTTTCTCTTAACTTCTTTTATTTTATTTTACTTCTCGAACCTCTAAAATATTTTTATTCCTTTATTTTATAACAACACCAGTATCCTCAGTATACTAGGATTTTGTTCTGAGATGTATTATAACTACACTTACACACACCTCCATCTAATGGGTGAAGAATATATTGTTTCTGTGGATGGAAAACTAACCCCTCACAAAATGATGATTGTTCAATTTTGTCCTACCGCCTCTCATGGTGGCCATTATTATGGAACTGTATTTATATATGATATATATTATGTTTATGTTTTATTTATTCTTCTGTATTTTCCATTTATATCATCCCTTTATGGTTTCCATTATGGGTAAATGTGATAATTTCATTTGAGGAATTGCGGACTACCGCCCCCTCAAAGTGATATGACTCGTTAATGACATTTGTGGGATGAATAAAGGATAGAGTTAATGATATTATGTATGATATTATACTATAATTATAATATAACAATGTATCATTATGTTTTAATTCCATTAAATTACGAAATAGAAATGAAAGTAGCGTTCATGCATACATACGACTTACCATCTCCATGAACGGTGCATTTCATTTCTTATCTCCAAATGTTATGTACTATTATAAATACATGTATATAATGGATATATATATGTTATATAAATACCTAAATCATGAATATAATTCATAATATAATGAACTTTTGACCATTTAAACAACTTGTAATTATAAGAAGTCCATTTTGGACTCAAATACCAAATATCGACAAAACAAACATTATTAACATAAATGATTACAAAATGTTTATAACCTGGAAATAAATGATATAAAAGGAATAATGTACTTGAAAAAGGTTATTAATCAAGTTGAAATTATCTTTAGTTTATTATTCAAGATATTAAAGAATGAATTGGTCAAGTCAGACACGAGGTAAGGGACTTTGTCCCAATCTCCTTTCATTGAGGCATATTTTGTTTTATACACGACTTTCTTTTATACATTGTATAGACCCCTTTTACTTTTCATTTAATTCAAAGGAAATATTTTTATTAGAACAATTTTACTAAATTAAAAAAGGAATGTTTTTTAACTTAAGGGGTGACAACGACCTATTTCCACCGCCGCGAGTATTATTTGATCATTGGCTTCCTTAAAAAGCCGTAGTGTTTTTTAAACGAAAATAAATAACATATAATTTTTACATATTTTGGTAATGAAAATGATTTTGATAATTGATTTCTTATGTCAATATATTTAAATGATATATTTTTATTGAAATTTGGAAATGTCATCTTTCCTTTATGTCTATTTTATGTGTTATGAATATGTTATGGTTCTTGGGAAATATTTACGTATACGGGTGGTTCCATGATAAACCTTGGGTGGGTGAGCCCGAGATAGCTCTCCAATTCATTGGGTAATGTGATGGAGGTAAATTTGACTATTTCTTCTAAGAGATTTAGGAAATATATTAGGATGGGTATTCCAAATGTTACTCCCTACATAGTTGTGATAGTTACAATGTAAGTATGATATAGATGCCACAAGTTACCTTTATGATTTATCCTTTCTATGTGTGATTCATAAATCTTATTTTTTCATGTGGTAAGTAAAATAGTTCATGTTTTCTATGAATTTATGGACTAATGATTTATTTCTTATTTGAAAACCCTTACTGAGCTTTTTATGCTCATCCCAAGTTTTGAAATTTTTTTCACAGGACTTAAAGATGAATAGGGTCAAGGATGAGATCAAGGAAAATTCTTTCTGTCTAAAACATGGAACTAGATATAAGTATTTTTTATGAGTTTTTATTTTTTGAGAAAAAGGTATACTGAGTATAATTGTCTACATGTAATATTCCTGTTGTTATATAAATGTTATGTTCTAACTCTCAAAAACTCTAAACCTGAAAATATCCTCAATGTGAATTATTAATTTAATTCAAGATTATGTAAAGTTTTAAGGCCGGAGCCTTACAACTAACACACACATGTTTTGGGGTGTAAAAAAAACAATTATTTTATAAGTTAAAATATAGTATAGTGGTTAACCTATGTTGTCTCCAGAGAGGAGCACACAACAATCATATTTGTCACTTTGTTTTTGAATTTTTTTGGTCTAGAAATTGAGAGAAACAAAACCAAAAAGAATAAATTAAGTAAAATATGGAAAATAAATTGAAATATCATTTGATTGAAAATAATAATATAAAATTTTGTGATCATGTTAGGGTTGGATTTCCAATTTCAATGTTATCATAGTTCGATTTTATCCATTTCTCTTCTGCTAGGCCTATTAAAGTGAGATTCCACAATCACTTCCTCTCACTTATTTGGTCAATGGTGTTGGTGAGATAAATAATTAACAAGATCTTAGTTTGGTCTAATCTATCTTGTTTTGTGAAATATGTGTAGAAAATACCCTCAAATTATTTAGGCAATTCCCAATCGGGTCTTTTTTATCCCAAATAATTAAGAATAATTACTACAATTCTCACACTTACTAATGATATCCAAGTTCATCACCACTAATATCTAATATATTCCATCGTATATAGATCATAATCTATTGGAGGGAGATAATTTTCATTAAACAAAGAAAAAATAACCACAAAATATGAAATCAAATACGATCACACAAGATAATATAAACTGTTATTACAAATTGAAACCAACTTTGTAGAAAAGAGAAAACATTTTATAACTTTAAGAGCATAAACAAAAACATTAAAAAATGGATAACATAACCTTTACCGATCACTCATAATATTTACCCCACCTGGTAAGGGTAATTGAGAATAAGTGGGAATAAGAATACAGTACAAAACTAAAAGAAAGAAAAGAGGGAAAAGAAGAACAGAAAAATGTATCCACAAGATTATATCCTCCAGAAGATCATCTCTGGTTCTCTCACCATATGGTTAAATCAGTCCATGATCCCTTATTATATGAGGTTAGGAATGTATTTTTCCATATACCCACGTTTTTTGAAAGTAGTTTTAGTTTTGTGGAATGAGTTATGGCTGAATTAGTAGACCAGACATTGTCTGGCCTCCAATCACTATTCCACCAACCCTACTTTGACTAGATTAAGGGCCACCTATATGAAATCATTTCTCTATGAAATTTAATTTTCATCTTACTAGTCGAGTTGGATTTATGACCCATCGAAAATAAAACCATTTGGTGGTCGGTATCCTGAGATATAGATCATTTAATGAAGTAATTTCTATTCTACCAGCCAAAATAGGTGTTCACATTGACAGATTTGTTTTGGATTTTTGGAGTTCAAATTGGCTTTGTGTCCTAAGGAATTATATGTATAAACCAAACCATTTAATCCTAAAAAAAAGTATTTATGTGCATTTAATGAATATTGTGGGTGTTATGCTCGAAATATAGAAGAAACATAAAACTTTTTAATGTTCAGAATTAACCACTTTTCACATTTAAGAACAAAAATCACCAAAAAGCATAAAATGATCCAAAGAAGATAAAATTTATTAATGGGAAGAGATTAAATAATTTAAAAACATATGAAAAATATGAAAATATGAGTTCTGTTAGTAGTGGTCAAATCTTTTTGATAATACCTAATGTTTCATTTCCCCACTTATAAAAAGCCTCCCCTCATCCCCTTTCCTTAAACCTATAAATCCATTTTGGAATACCCCAAACCATATAAAATAACCTCCCAACTTTCCTCCCTTAATCATATAAGCCTTAAATTTAGAATAAATCCATCCAAGTAATACCTTTGGTGAAAACCAAACGGAGTTACCCGAATAGGAGGTAATATCCTTCCTCAAGCTCTTTTATTTTGTTTTCATTATCCACTACCTCTAATATTTTTTGGCATGATTATATAATAACATTAGTATAATAAATATACTATTAGGTTTTTATTATTATTACTTGACCTACACCTATACACACTTCCATAAAATGGGCAACGATCTTATCATTCTTATGTATGAAGAATGACCGCCTCACGAAATGATGTTGTTCATTTTTCATTTACCACATATCATGGACAGAAATATGATGGATGATATTTTTTATTTTATATATAAGATATTTATGATTTTTTTATGTAACTAATATATAAATCATATCTTCATTCTTTCCATTTTGGGTAACTAGGATAACTTCATTTGGGGATGCGTGGACTATCGCCTCCTCAAAGCCACACAATTCATTCACAATTTAAATGGAATGTATTAAAGATGAGTTTAGTTAATATAAGGCCCCATCCTTAAACCTTACTTAATATTTAATTAAACGAGTAATTCACATTGAGGATCTTTTCAGGTTTAGAGTTTTAGAGGATTAGGACATAACTATTACATCTCAAAAGATTACAAAGTAGTCGCTTCTACTAAATTTCCATAAAATAAAAACTCTTAAAAAGAAACATGTATAGTTCCATGTTTTAGGTAGCATGACTTTCCCTTGATCCCATCCTTGAACCTATTGCACGCTATATCCTGTGAAAAACATTTCAAAAACTTGGGATGAGCATAAGAAGCTCAGTAAGGGATACACAAATAATGAAAACTGTTAGTTTTTCAAAACAACAAGTAAACCATGAATACTTTATCAATGTAATACTTTTCACCTTCATGAAGTAGTAAAAACTTTTCACTGAAAAAAAAGAGTATCATTACTTACCTTTTTGTAACCAAAGGATTACCATAAAACCCATATAAAGAACACATAACATAAATAAAGGTAACTTGGGACATAAACATACTTAAGTGGAATAACCATACGGTCGACTTCCACACATATCACTTAATGGAATAGCCATACGGCCAATTTCCATACATACTTATTGGAATAGCCATACGGCCGACTTCCATACCCAATGCATTGGAGGTTATAACATAACCACCCGTCCTGGTATTCACGGCACCACCCGTCATATGGTTTATAACATAACCACCCGATAAAATGTCCAAGTACCAATATAAAATCATAAAACTTAAAACCAATATAAAGGAATGATAACATTTCCACATCACAATATATCATAATAGAATCCTTTATCAAAACCATTTTCAAAACCCTTTAAAACATTTAATACAGAGATTTTTGAATCAAAGTGTCCCATACCACCTTGAAGCTTAAATTTTTAAACCATTAATATCCATATAAATAAATCCTTAAAACCATTTTGAAAACACGGATATTAATAAGAACAAATAATTAAAACATTTAAAATGACATTTTGGTTAAAGGGGTTTTACCAAAATTAGAAACACTTGAATACAATAATTGAGGAATAACATTTAGTCAGAACTTTATAATATCATGAGGATAAATGTATTCATAATATAATACTCCAAAGGACAGTATATACACCATATAAGAGTGAATTGGTGCATAACAACAATGAACCCTCAATAGAAATGTCAAATGTGATGAAATCCCTTATAAAGAAGGTATCCTTAAATTAAGGACAAATCAATCTCAAAAATATTTGCGACAAATATAAATACACCCAATATAAGTGGATATTAAGTGTAAAACAATAAAAGGTCATTCACACATATTCAATGGATGACATATTCAATGACTACATGTTGAACCCAAAGAAATCCAAATTGGGTTAAAAAGTTCCCTTGACAGCCTAACGACATCGAATCAAAAGGAGTTGATGAGAGATAAAAAGTGTATCTCATAACTTGGACATAAAATTTACATCAATAAGGATATATGAGAACATATCCCAACATAACAATATGTAAATTAAAAGACCCAACAAAAGAAGTCTTTTAAAAAAGAGGAGGGTGAAAGGTTCCCTTACCGACTTGGGTATCTTTCAAAACATACACCCCATGAAAGACGGACAATAGATCATTGATGTAAAAACTCATAAACGAAAGTATATTACACAAAGAGTAGAATAATGTGCTGTACATACACCACTCAATGTAATTTTTGGCAAATGTAGCATAAATCTCACGGGAATAAAAGTGAGATGAAAAATCCCTTACGAAAACTCGGCAGTCTAACGGCTCCACATAAAACTTCTGAATATGGATTGATGAGATAAAATAGGGTATCTCATCACATTACAATAAAATTTACAGCAAGAGGAATATAAAAGAACATCCCCCAACATTACAAATAGGAGCCTAAAATAAGTGACATAAAGGAGAGTACTTAAAAAGAAAGAGAGACGTTAGATCTCTTACGAAAGTTCGGCAGCCTAACGGCGCCACTCAAAACTTCCAAAATGGATTGATGAGAGAGAATAGGGTCTCTCATCACATGAACATAAAAATTACAGTAGGAGTAATATAAAAGAACATCCCAATCACGAGCTTAAAAGAAATGACATAAAAGAGTGTACTTAAAAAGAAAGAGAGTTGTAGGATCCCTTACCTCGGGTCCGACTTGACTCGATCGTTCTTTAATCTCCTGAATAATAAAATTGAGTTAATTTATACTTCCTTAAGAACCTTTTTAAAGTTCATTATTCCTTTTATATCACTTATTACCATGTTATAAACATTATTTAATCATTTATGTTAATCATGTTTGTTTTGTCGATATTTGGTTCTTAAGTCGAAAGTGGACTTCTTACAATTACATGTTGTTCGTGTGGTCAAAGGTTCTTCATATCCAAAAATGACATTCCTGATTTGGATATCATATATATCATATATATCCATAATATACATGTATTTATAAAATCACATAATCATTTAGAGGAAAGAAATGAAATTCACCGTTCATGGAGACGGTAAGCCGTACGTACGCATGAACGCTACTTTCATTTCTATGTCGTATTAATGGAATTAAAACTATATGAGAGGTATGTATATTTTAATTCCAGAATTATATTAATCATTTAGATGTATCATACATCATATATATCCATTATATATATGTACTTATAATAGTACATTACATTTGGGGATAAGAAATGAAATGCACCGTTCATGGAGACGGTAAGCCGTACGTACGCATGAACGCTACTTTCATTTATATCTCATACTTTAATGGAAATAAATAATAATTATATAGAGGTAAATAATAATTCCAGTATAACATCATATATAATAACATTAAATCCATCCTTTATATGTCCCACGTATGGCATTAACGAATCACATCACTTTGAGGGGGCGGTAGTCCGCACTTCCTAAAATGAAGATATCGCGTATACCCATAATGGAAGCCATAAAGGTAAGACACAAATGAAAAATAAAGAAGCATAAGTAAAACATAAACATATTATATATCATATATAAAAATAGTGACATCATAATGGCCACCTTTGAAGGTGTTAAATGAGTATTGAACAATCATTGTTTCGGGAGGCACAATTTCGCCATCCACGGAAACTGTATGTTCTTTAACCATTTGATGTAGTTGTGTGAGAGTGTAGCTCGAATAAATCTTATAAAAACATCCTAGTAGATTTAAGATACTGTTGTTGTTACAAAAGAAATAAATAAAAATAGTTTAGGGGGTTGGAGAAGCAAAATAAAACAAATGAACATGAGAGAATGAATTACCTTTAAAAGTGTAACTCCTTTTGATTTGAGCCTAAAGGCTTTCTTTGAAAGGATTCTTCCCAAAGGGAATCCTCTAGAATTAGGAGAGGGATGTGTAGAGAGTCAATGGGCAGGGTTTGGGCGAGCCAAAGGCTTGAGGAGTGTGTGAAATGAGGTAGAGGTGGGGGCCTTTTATAAGAGGAGAGGAGGGGCACTTTTGGAAAGTAAAGAAATATTACTTTATTTGAAAATGTGTATCGGTTTTAAAAGGTCCCACATTGATAGAATTAGTGGATAAGGTGATAAGGGTTCTAAATACACTCATCCAATTGGTTTTGGACATGTGTAGTTCATAGATTTTACATTATCTTTCCATTTTATTTAAATCGTCAAATAATGATGTCATCGCTGCATCATTATTATGTCATAAATAATTTAATATATATAATGTCTAAAAATTATAAAAAAAATACTGTGATGTAGGAAATATTTTTAGATTTCCAATGACTATTTATAATCAAAAATCTTATCTTTATAACCCCATATAAAAATTATTTTCGTAAAACATATTATGTTTGTGTCATTTTTACTTTTACATTAAATTAAAAGTTATTTATGTCATTTCCCAACCAAAGTGTCTCCATGGGGTCCCCAACTTGACCCATGGCTTGTCTTGGTCGGCCCTGACACAACCAATAAGGTTGGGACATGTGTATAGGTCATTTTATATTATTAAAGCATTATTTATACCTTAAACTACCCTAATTACCACTAATCGCGATTAAGAACTTAATAAGTTACTATTCACCAAAAAAAATATTTTTATCCCATTGAACCACATTTTACTTCTTAATGACAACCATGTATGTCGGATTTTCGAAATTAAAAACACAATGATGGCAAAATTTCATTTAAACGGAAAATCAGTCTTTATAAGTACCACTTAGTGGTTTCACTATTCATCAAAAATTGATGTTTTTCAGAAAATTACCAAAAATTCACCCTAAGCTATATTTGATATTCCGAATTAAAAAATGAAATATACTTTAAAAAATTCAAAAAATATAAGTCACATTAATTAATTTAATAATTAATTCCCGATGTCAGAGCAAATAGCGTGTTTTTATGAAACAATAAGTATCAAAAGATTGATACTAGTTTAAGTTCGATTTCAAAGTGAAATTAATTAAAATGACCACTATTGGATTTAATGGAAAAAATATATTCTAATTTCACATTAAAACCAATTCAAAAGATAATCTAATCATATAAATACGTTATATTAAAAAGAGGTTTTGAATTAAAATACAACATTTCACACTATTCATTAAAAAAATGAACTTTATCAGAAAAATACCAAAAATTTACACAAATTAAAATTTAATGTCCCGATTCTAAAGAAGAGTTTTATTTAATCAAAAAGAATGTATAAGAGTGATCAAAACTATATTTAATGACAGTACGCCATCAAAAGGCGATAAGTGAACCTTTAGTGAAAACTAGGGCATTTACGCCTAAAATTGAATTCTTTCTGTATTTTAAGCCTTTATCTTGTATTGGATAAATGTAAAAACATTTAAAAACATATATAATCATATTTTAGTTATTTATATCCATTCCCGCCAATACAACGGCTACATGTTAACTACCATTTAAAATAATATTATTTTATTATTAGAGTGCAACGTAAGATTCCCAAGAAACTCGTTGTTGCGTGTTGGGTACGCCATCGAGCATAGTGTCCCCTTTAAATTCATATCAATATTTTATTCACAAATATGGATAAATATGAAAATGTTATATTCTTTATTTACCTGGGGTGTTACATCCTTCCCCCTTTTTGGGAATTGCGTCCTCGCAATTTTTAAAATTGATCTTGGAAACATCCTTGAACGTCCCACATCGGAACAAGAGTCGGTAAAACACTCACTTTCAAATAAAGGAAGATAAGTACAGAGGTCACCCAAGTTAACCCATACTAGGATTCCATGTAGAAAAACATGGACATGGAAGAAAAAGCAAAGGGTCATGTTCTTGAGGGAGAGTGATAGTAAACATGTCTAGGAGAAAGTTAACAATGAGAAAATCACAAACTTGTGATGGGTTAAACGGTATTCGATTCCCCAGTAGGAAAAGTTAATAGACAACATTTTTGTTTTAAGTTACTTTTTATTGAGGAATTTATTCATAAGGAGATATAATCACTTATCATGTTGACTTTCCACTTTTACTAGATTCCTTAATCAAACTCATATTTTTTCCAAAAGACGAGTATTTAGGGAGACTTGTTTGCATTAAGAGTACTATAATCAACTTCTAGAGAATCGCCTAATCCACAAAATAGAACTATATACTTCCCATATCTTTAGACTTTAACCAAAACCAAAAAGTTTATAACAAGATCAGATAATCCAGAAAAGGATAACCCTTTATAAAAAGAAAATCTATTCTTAATCTCCAAAAATTGTCCAACAAAACCCAAAGTTCAACGAGGACCATTCTATAATCAATTTGTCCATAAAATTATTCAATGTAAAAAAACTAAGATTGAAACCCAAATATTTGAAGGATTTAGTCACATAGTCTTCCAAGTTAAATCGTAACATTTATCTCCAAACAACATCAGTTGCTCCTAAAGTCTCGTATTGAAAAGTAATTAACCTAATCACATATCCTCTAAGATAGGTTAATCATTTTCATAAATAACCCAAAATCAACTTACTCTTAATTCATAAAATCATATAACTAGAAAGAATCGGTCAAACTAACCAGGGACTTCACGTAGTCCAGTGGTAGGCGATAAATACCAGTCGCACTTTGGTTGTGGGTTCGATTCCCGCAACTTTGTCCGACGCGACGGGTTGTCACACGGTCTGCATGTTGTCCTTTTTCCAAAACTATATAATTCTTAAATCATTCCCCAAAAAGAGATAAAATCATCAAAAATTATCATAACATATTTTAACTTCATGTATATCTCATGCCTTTCATTTTCCATCATAACATATAATAACCCATAATTACCTCAAAAGTAAGGATCATATAAACTCTAATGGTTACCTTTATAATTATTACCTCAACTTCCACATGGATTAGTCATCTCGTACATGATGCATTACAGAACATACCAAGGTTCAAGTGGTTGATCATGACTCCTTGATATTTGGTTTAGAACAACCACGAGTTTCCTCATTGAATCCTCCATTTTATCTAGTATCTTAATCAGAGAACCACTACAGTTTCCTTCAAACCTATTGCCTCTTTGGTGCCTTCTAGATCCATCCATTCACTAAAAATAGAAATGTCAGTGTGAGTATATCAACAAAACCATCATGTACTAATGAGGAAGGTAAACACTAAGTTACACATACTCATTCTCTTTATCTAAAACTAGGACTCTTTCTGAAATCCTAACCATTATGGTAATGTCACTTATGATTAAAGAATACCCTAACCTCTAAAGTTATCTAAACCTCCCTTTGATACCAACTATAAGGCCCCATCCTTAAACCTTACTTAATATTGAATTAAACGAGTAATTCACATTGAGGATCTTTTCAGGTTTAGAGTTTTAGAGGATTAGGACATAACTATTACATCTCAAAAGATTACAAAGTAGTCGCTTCTACTAAATTTCCATAAAATAAAAACTCTTAAAAAGAAACATGTATAGTTCCTTGTTTTAGGTAGCATGACTTTCCCTTGATCCCATCCTTGAACCTATTCCACGCTATGTCTTGTGAAAAACATTTCAAAAACATGGGATGAGCATAAGAAGCTCAGTAAGGGATACACAAAGAATAAAAACTATTAGTTTTTCAAAACAACAAGTAAACCATGAATACTTTATCACTGTAATACTTTTCACCTTCATGAAGTAGTAAAAACTTTTCACTGAAAAAAAGAGTATCATTACTTACCTTTTTGTAACCAAAGGATTACCATAAAACCCATATAAAGAACACATAACATATATAAAGGTAACTTGAGACATAAACATACTTAAGTGGAATAACCATACGGTCTACTTCCACACATATCACTTAATGGAATAGCCATACGGCCAATTTCCATACATACTTAATGGAATAGCCATACGGCCGACTTCCATACCCAATGCATTGGAGGTTATAACGTAACCACCCGTTAAAATGCCCAAGTACCAATATAAAATCATAAAACTTAAAACCAATATAAAGGAATGATAACATTTCCACATCACAATATATCATAATAGAATCCTTTATCAAAACCATTTTTAAAACCCTTTAAAACATTTAATACAGAGATTTTTGAATCAAAGTGTCCCATACCACCTTGAAGCTTAAAATTTTAAACCATTAATATCCATATAAATAAATCCTTAAAACCATTTTGAAAACACGGATATTAATAAGAACAAATAATTAAAACATTTAAAATGACATTTTGGTTAAAGGGGTTTTACCAAAATTAGAAACACTTGAATACAATAATTGAGGAATAACATTTAGTTAGAACTTTATAATATCATGAGGATAAATGGATTCATGATATAATACTCCAATGGACAGTATATATACCATATAAGAGTGAATTGGTGCATAACAACAATGAACCCTCAATAGAAATGTCAAATGTGATGAAATCCCTTATAAAGAAGGTATCCTTAAATTAAGGACAAATCAATCTCAAAAATATGTGTGAAAAATATAAATACACCCAATATAAGTGGATATTAAGTGTAAAACAATAAAAGGTCATTCACACATATTCAATGGATGACATATTCAATGACTACATGTTGAACCCAAAGAAATCGAAATTGGGTTAAAAAGTTCCCTTGACAGCCTAACGGCATCGCATCAAAATGAGTTGATGAGAGATAAAAAGTGTATCTCACCACATGGACATAAAATTTACATCAATACGGATATATGAGAACATATCCCAACATAACAATATGTAAATTAAAATACCCAACAAAAGAAGTCTTTTAAAAAAGAGGAGGGTGAAAGGTTCCCTTACCGACTTGGGTATCTTTCAAAACATACACCCCATGAAAGAAGGACAATAGATCATTTATGTAAATACTCATAAACGAATGTATATTACACAAAGAGTAGAATAATGTGCAGTACATACACCACTCAATGTAATTTTTTGCAAATGTAGCATAAATCTCACGGGAATAAAAGTGAGATGAAAAATCCCTTACGAAAACTCGGCAGCCTAACGGCGCCACATAAAACTTCCGAATATGGATTGATGAGATAAAATAGGGTATCTCATTACATTACAATAAAATTTACAGCAAGAGGAATATAAAAGAACATCCCTCAACATTACAAAGAGGAGCCTAAAATAAGTGACATAAAGGAGAGTACTTAAAAAGAAAGAGAGACGTTAGATCTCTTACGAAAGTTCGGCAGCCTAACGGCGCCACTCAAAACTTCCAAAATGGATTGATGAGAGAGAATAGGGTCTCTCATCACATGAACATAAAAATTACAGTATGAGTAATATAAAAGAACATCCCAATCATGAGCTTAAAAGAAATGACATAAAAGAGTGTACTTAAAAAGAAAGAGAGTTGTAGGATCCCTTACCTCGGGTCCGACTTGACTCGATCATTCTTTAATCTCCTGAATAATAAAATTGAGTTAATTTATACTTCCTTAAGAACCTTTTTAAAGTTAATTATTCCTTTTATATCACTTATTACCATTTTATAAACATTATTTAATCATTTAAGTTAATGATGTTTGTTTTGTCGATATTTGGTTCTCAAGTCGAAAGTGGACTTCTTACAATTACATGTTGTTCGTGTGGTCAAAGGTTCTTCTTATCCAAAAATGACATTCATGATTTGGATATCATATATATCATATATATCCAGCATATACATGTATTTATAAAATCACATAATCATTTAGAGGAAAGAAATTAAATGCACCGTTCATGGAGATGGTAAGCCGTACGTACGCATGAACGCTACTTTCATTTCTATGTCGTATTAATGGAATTAAAACTATATGATAGGTATGTATATTTTAATTCCAGAATTATATTAATCATTTAGATGTATCATACATCATATATATCCATTATATATATGTACTTATAATATTACATTACATTTGGGGATGAGAAATGAAATGCACCGTTCATGGAGACGGTAAGCCGTACGTACGCATGAACGCTACTTTCATTTCTATATCATACTTTAATGGAAATAAATAATAATTATATAGAGGTAAATAATAATTCCAGTATAACATCATATATAATAACATTAAATCAATCCTTTATACTTCCCACATATGGCATTAACGAATCACATCACTTTGAGGGGGCGGTAGTCCGCACTTCCTAAAATGAAGATATCGCGTATACCCATAATGGAAGCCATAAAGGTAAGACACAAAAGAAAAATAAAGAAGCATAAGTAAAACATAAACATATTATATATCATATATAAAAATAGTGACATCATAATGTCCACCTTTGAAGGTGTTAAATGAGTATTGAACAATCATCATTTCGGGAGGCACAATTTCGCCATCCACGGAAACGGTATGTTCTTTAACCATTTGATGTAGTTGTGTGAGAGTGTAGCTAGAATAAATCTTATAACAACATCCTAGTATATTTAAGATACTGGTGTTTTTACAAAATAAATAAATAAAAAGATTTTATGGGGTTGGAGAAGCAAAATAAAACAAATGAACATGAGAGAATGAATTACCTTTAAAAGTGTAACTCCTTTTGATTTGAGCCTAAAGTCTTCCTTTGAAAGGATTCTGCCCAATGGGAATCCTCTAAGATTAGGAGAGGGATGTGGAGAGAGTAAATGGGCAGGGGTTGGCCGAGCCAAAGTCTTGAGGAGTGTGTGAAATGAGGTAGAGGTGGGGGCCTTTTATAAGAGGAGAGGAGGGGCACTTTTGGAAAGTAAAGAAATATTACTTTATTTGAAAATGTGTTTCGGTTTTAAAAGGTCCCACATTGATATAATTCGTGGATAAGGTGATAAGGGTTCGAAATAAACTCATTCAATTGGTTTTGGACATGTGTAGTTCATAGATTTTACATTATCTTTCCATTTTATTTATATCGTCAAATAATGATGTCATCGCTGCATCATTATTATGTCATAAATAATTTAATTTATTTAATGTTTAAAAATTATAAAAAAACTACTATGATGTAGGAAATCTTTTTAGATTTACAATGACTATTTATAATCAAAAATCTGATCTTTATAACCCCATATAAAAATTATTTTCGTAAAACATTTTATGTTTGTGTCATTTTTACTTTTACATTAAATAAAAAGTTATTTATGTCATTTCCCAACCAAAGTGTCTCCATGGGGTCCCCAAGTTTACCCATGGCTTGCCTTGGTCGGCCATGACACAACAAATAAGGTTGGGACATGTGTCTAGGTCATTTTATATTATTAAAGCATTATTTATACCTTAAACTACCCTAATTACCACTAATCGCGATTAAGAACTTAATAAGTTACTATTCACCCAAAAAAATATTTTTATCCCATTGAACCACATTTTACTTCTTAATGACAACCATGTATGTCAGATTTTTGAAATTCAAAACACAATGATGGCAAAATTTCATTTAAATGGAAAATCAGTCTTTATAAGTACAACTTAGTGGTTTCACTATTCATCAAAAATTGATGTTTTTCAGAAAATTAACAAAAATTCACCCTAAGCTATATTTGATATTCTGAATTCAAAAATGAAGTCTACTTTACAAAATTCAAAACATTTAAGTCACATTTATTAATTTAATAATTAATTCCCGCTGTCAGAGCTAATAGCGTGTTTTTATGAAACAATAAGCATCAAAAGATTGAAACTAGTTTAAGTCCGATTTCAAAGTGAAATTAATTCAAATGACCACTATTGGATTTAATGGAAAAAATATATTCTAATTTCACATTAAAACCAATTCAAAATATAATCTAATCATATAAATAAGATATATTAAAAAGTGGTTTTGAATTAAAATACAACATTTTACACTATTCATTAAAAAATGAACTTTATCAGAAAAATACCAAAAATTTACACAAAGTAAAATTTAATGTCCCGATTCTAAAGAAGAGTTTTATTTGGTCCAAAATAATGTATAAGAGTTATAAAAACTATATTTAATGACAGTACGCCATCAAAAGGCGATAAGTTAACCTTTAGTGGAAACTAGGGCATATACGCCTAAAATTGAATTCTTTCTGTATTTTAAGCCTTTATCTTTTATTGGATAAATGTAAAAACATTTAAAAACATATATAATCATATTTTAGTTATTTATATCCATTCCCGCCAATACAACGGCTACATGTTAACTACCATTTAAAATAATATTATTTTATTATTAGAGTGCAACGTAAGATTCCCAAGAAACTCGTTGTTGCGTGTTGGGTACGCCATCAAGCATAGCGTCCCCTTTAAATTCATATCAATATTTTATTCACAAATATGGATAAATATGAAAATATTATATTCTTTATTTACCTGGGGTGTTACAGTTAATGTATATGATATATATTAAATAATAATGATAATTAAATTATAAGATACATATATATATATATATATATTTCATTTAAATTACTTCTTTCAAATATCACAATAAAATGGAAGCAACGTTCATGTGTACGTATAACCTATCGTCTCCATGAACAATGTATTCCATTTATTATTTATATATTTTATAGATTATTATAAATAAATATATACTGAATATATATGATATTTATACAATGGTTTAAATTATATTAATAGTTAAATCATAAAATTTGTAAAAGGACCAAGAATAAGAGTCAAATCAAGTACGAAAAACAAAGTAGTTATTACCCAAAACATAATCTAAACATGGACTTGTTAACAAAAGGGTAATATATTTCCATAAAAAAATCATATATAGTATGATATATAATAATATGGTTATGTGGTATATTTATAATAAAATTATACTTATTAAATAATATTATTGAATGTGTACGAATAAAGTCAAGACTTAAGGTAATGATTTTCGCATCTCACTTTTATTCCTGTGAGATATATGTTATATTCACCACTTATTCTTATTGTGTAGCGCATATAATTCAATATGAAATTTTATATCATGAATTTTGTTTTTTAATGATATTTCATGCTTTAATTTTTTTTATTCTTTCATGAGGATTATTATTTTAATGTTACTCATGTAGTAAGGGGATTTATAGCCTCACATTTATTTTTCTAATACTTATGCCTTATTCACCACTTATTTAATTTTTGTGGTGTATATACTGAAAATGAATGTATTATATGATCCTTATAACATAATTTATGGGTATTTACATATACATTTTAAGATCTCTATTTCATGGTGTTTATGGTTCAAATGTTACCAAATTGATAATGTAATTTGGTCTCCATTTTCCTTCGTTGAGAAACATTCCATGTTTTCACCTGTATTCTCCTATAATGTGTATATACTTAAAATTTACATGTCATATTATTAATATAATTCCTTTCATGATATTAAAAGATTCATGTAATGTTATTATTTCATGGGTATTATGATTCAAATGTTTCAAAGTGGTATGGGACACTTTAAAATTTTTAATACTATCTTCCACAAGATATGTTTGGATTGATCGTTTAAAAATTATTTTCCATATAAGATGAAATCCTTTGATTTATTTTATATTTAATTTGTGATAGTATTGAAGGAAAATATTATTTTTCGTTATTGGAATGGTTTATGTTTATGATGATGGGTTTTTTATGAAACTCATTTCTCTTCCTTGGCTTACACCATTACAAAATGATTATGAAACCTACTTATTTTCATGGGTTATTATATAATGAAATTATTGTGAAGCCTATCTCTTTTAAAAACGGTATTATATGATAAAGTGTACTAAGTATCCATTTCATTTTATGGGTTATAATATTATATTTATGAAACCTATCTCTTTATATAGGTCATGATATGATGAATATATTATTATTTTTTAGCACATGGATGTATTATTTTAGTATGTGATGGGATAGACCTATATTTCCCTCCAATTAATTTGGTAATTATTTATATCTCCTGAGTATGATAGTAATGGAATGAGATGTTTACTCTATTTAGTATGATTGGGTTGGAACGAGGAGTGAACTCAGTTGAGTACGAAAGGGTTGGAAAGAGGAGGGAACTTGGTTTATTATGACAAGGATGGAACAATAAGTGAAATAGGTTTAGTATGATATGGATAGAATGAGAGGTGAACTTTGTTTAGTATGACGGGGCTTGTATGAATAGTGAATTTGGTTCAATATAAAAGCGTTGGAATGAGCAGTGAAATCTATTCAGTATGATAGGGATAGAATGGTAAGTGAACCCTATTTAGAAATATTGGGCCAGAACAAGAAGTGAAACCAGTTCAATAATATAGGTCTGGAATTGGAATTGAACCCATTTCAATAATACAAGGCTATAATTAGGAGTGAACTTAATTCGGTATTATAGGGATGAAACTATGAGTGAACATGGATTAGTAGGACATGGGTGAAATGGGAAGTGAACCTAGTTCAAAAATATAGGGATATAACAGGAAGTGAACCTGATTAGGTAATATAGGATTAATATGAGAAGTGAACCTAACTCAGTAATACAAGGCTAGAATAAGGCGTTAACCTGTTTCAGTAAAGTAATTTTTCCACTAATATGGTCTTGGGAGTGATTCTTTGCTACCAAGATGGTTTGGGGAGTGTTCCCGTACCACTAATATGGCCTTATAAATAATGCCTTTATAATCATGGAAATTATTTTATTTGTTTAAGTGGCTTACAAAATCCCATGTTTTATGATTATGTTATTATTTCATGGATTATTCTCTCGAATCCCTTGCGATTAATGTTAGATGAACTACCAATATTTTTGACATGACTCATGTGTATGATAATTGATATGCAGGGTATGATCTTATAATGTTATGATCATGTTCTCATACACTTGTTTTTATGATTATTCTTATGTTTCTCTTATGTTTTCCTTTATTGAGAATTGGATCTCACCCCTTTTTTATGTATCATTTCTTAGGTTGTTGAGAAAGGTTTTAAGTAGTAATACTAAATGGGAGGATCTTTACGGAAGATATTGAATATATTTTACAAAATTAGAATAACATGTTTCAAGTTTCCAAAGACACTAAACTATTATAGCCCTCTAGAATTTATTTTTGCAATGTGTTGAATATTGATCTAAAATGATGTAATATCGATGTATGTTATGCCTGGTTCTCTATAGTCAACGTTTTTTTCTCATCTTTGATTTTTGAATTTCTCCCCTATTTGTTGAAACATTTATCCACATTATTTTTTTTGGAATTTTCTTTTATGAATTCTTGGTATTAGATAATTACATGAATTCTATTTAGAGAAATAGATCTATACCAATCAGGGCTAGTCACCATCCCATGGCCTATTGGAGTGATTATTTGCTACCAAGATGGTTTGTGGGTGCATACAAGTACTTATGATAATGCCTCCCATGTGTGGGATATGACTAATCGGGGTTGGTCACCAGCCCCTGGCCTATTGGAGATGGCCATAGGGTTGTCACAATAGGCTTATTTCCAACTAGGTGCCCCCCAATGAGTTAGGTCATGGAAATTTGAGCCATGAGTTATTTATAAGGAAGCTTCTCAAGGGAAAGAAGTGTTATGGTGGGGAGGTTATAACACCTTATATATTTGTAGGTACATATAAATTTAATTTTTTTATAAAACTAAGATTTTTTAAGTAATTATAACCCAGTGGGGGAGTTAGGGGTTTTATTTTTGGGTGAAATAGTATATCATGTTGTAATTGGGGTCATTATTCTTTGAAAAGTCAGATTGCACTGTTATGGCGGAGGATCACACCATAATGTCTTCCCTAAGGATTGGTTCCTAGTGATAGGTGAGGTGTCACTCTATAATAGGAGGGGATGTGCCATGAAGACACTATCACTCCACAATGTGGGCACCATGATTATTTGGTGTCACTCTGAATGGAGTAATGCCCCATGAAGTGCATGATCATGTTTTGATGAATGATCATGAATATTTAGTATTACTATATATTTGGGAATTGTGCTATGGTGTATATGTCCATTCTACAACATGACTTTGTGTAGTTGTTGGGATTCCCTATGTAGGGGTGTTGTACCATGATATAAGGGTTCATGGCATAATGAGCCTCAATTTTGTTTTTCAAATGTTTTAAATAGGAGAATCTCTTTGGATTTTGGTGTTTAATAGGCTGAGAAGTGAGGGTAGGCCAACTCCTACACTCCTTCTAACCCCATTCTACTCCTTTGATCAATGGAGTTTTTTGGATTATGGACTCACTGATAGGGGTTATATCTCCCCCCTTTATATCGTCCTTTTTTCTTATCTTACTCTCTTTTGATATTAGTGACTTGGATTTAGAAATTTGGTACCGATTCTACTAATGCATGGTGGAATGAGGCTGGGAAAAGATTTTTTTATTGGAATGGATAAAAGACGTTAAGGGAGGAGGACCACACATGATCATAAGACTTTTCATTACTGGTAAACCATAGGGTTGATTTTTTATAAATTTCATTAAATGTGGATGAAATTAGATGTTTAATTAGTATTTATTGATGAAGATACTATATGTAAAACAAATTGGGATGTTTTTAGTTATTTTTTTAAAATAAATATATCGTTTTTCTTTTTTCCCATATAACATGAATAATTATCCATGTTATCTTAAAAAAATATCTAATTCATCCATGTTTTCATAAAAACCAAGATAATTTAGCCATGTTTTTAAGAAAATAAATCTAATGATCTAGTGTATTATACACTATTATATTTAATGTTATGGGATTATATTTTCAAGTGTATTGATATTCACATGATCTAGGTCAATATTTTTGAGGGGTGATATTACTTTAGACAT
The DNA here is from genome assembly GCA_963277665.1 of Viscum album. Lineage (NCBI taxonomy): Eukaryota > Viridiplantae > Streptophyta > Magnoliopsida > Santalales > Viscaceae > Viscum > Viscum album. The sequence goes on along the minus strand of OY728136.1, from coordinate 1,614,961,253 downwards.
GAGACTTCTTTCTAATTTGTCTTATTATTAATATATGGGGGCTGAGATGACTAAGGGATGATAACGGTATAAACATGGCCCACATTTCCCAGTACACTTATTATTGATTTATTGGTCTCGAGATGCTTGAGGGATGGGATTGGTATAAACATGAAGTTCGTTTTCCATATACCTTATTATTGATATACATGGGACGAAATTCCCGAGGGCAGAGATTGATATAGACATGAGTCACCTTTCCTGTTTTTCTTATTATTGATATACATGGGTCAAGATGCCTAAGTGATGATATTGGTATAGACAACAAATGACTTTACCATATTTCATATTAATGATTTATAAATGATGATACGTCAGAGGGGTGATATCGTTATAGACACAAGATACCATTTCCATTGTCTTAATATAGGCATTAGTTTGGACCGAGATGCATAGAGGCTAAGATTTGTTTATGTGAAAAACCAAGTACTTTTAAAATTATATTAAGTTTAATATTCATGTAATGAATATTATTTTTACTTAATAAATATTTTTATATCTCAAAAGATATTATAAATTTCAATTATACATTTTAAATTATTATGATATAAAATATTTTCTATTTAGAGTTTTAATATATCTCCATAACACATTTTTTAGTTTTATCAATGCAAATAATTACATAATTATTGGATTTTTTAATGTATATTTATTTTGAATCCATGTATTTATATTTAAACTTATTATAAATAATTTTATCATGTTTTGAAACATGAATATAGTTTTCATTTTGAAAAGAAATATTTTTTATTATATATAAACTTTTCTCACGAATTATAGAGTTTTATTTAAATTTTAAGTTTCTAAATTTTATAGTATTAATTTAATAAAATAAACTTCATATTTGGATTTATCATGTCAAAATTATTATAGGATTATTTTTGCATATATTTTTTGAAATGGTTTATTTAGATGAATAGTGAAAAATACCATTTTGAAAAATACCATAACTTTTATCGTATCCTCATTATATAAGAACAAGTTAAAAATTTATAAAACCTTTGAATTGAAAAAATATGTACTTAATGAGTAAAATAAATTATTTAAAACTATTATTTTTAATTTGGAAACCTACTCATTAATTTTTGGAACCTAATAAACATTTTATTCTAATAAATGAATTATTTTAATCCGTTTCCTTTTACTAAGTATTCAAAATAATCCATCTTATTTTAGCTTGATTTTATATTTAAAAAAATATTATTTTTTACCATAAACCAATAAATATTATGGGAATAAAAATTATACAAGGTATTTTTAAAGATCTATTTTTATATTTGAGAATAATTTTTTTTAAATTTTTGCTGCATTAAGAACATTTTTATTCAAATTAGTTTCTAACACATGTATAAATTTAATCCTGTAATTTTTTTCTATATTTTTAGTCAAAATAATCAAATTAGGTAATAATATACATTTAATTTTTAGACATAAAAATAAGTTACCATAGTAAAAGTTAGGTATAATATTAAGTGTAGAAATGGGAAAAGTGATAAATCAAGAGTTATGGAAATAAAAATATAACAAAAAAGTAGATTTAAATGGGTGTATAGAAGTTTTCAAAACCCCCATTTATCCATTTTCAATTAAAATTGATTTTTCATCAACTTTATTTTAATATGAAATATCTTTTGTAATAAGAAATCAATATTCGAAAATAATATCACAGTTATGATCCTAAAAATGTTGTTAGGAGAATAATAATAATAATAAAGAATTCATTATGAATAACTATAGATGATAATATTAATTATGAAGAAAATATACTTTGGATACTAATTTATTTTTAATTTTAAATAAAAGTATATTTATCTAAAATTCTTTGGTAGTTATGACACAATTCTTATGTAAGAAATGAAAAAGTCAAAGAAAATGGTTTTAAAAATATTCAAAGTGATAATATTTGAATGAAATAGATCTTTTCAAGTAAAAGCATGATAATTTATAAGAAACTTTAATTTTTATATTCTAATTACCTAGTGATCTAGATGTATTTAAGTTCAAATTATTTGAATATTTTTGAAAATAAAATTAAAGAGTAATTAATATTAAACAATATTTTATTAATTGACTTTAAAAAAAACATATATTAAATGTGTGTATGAGTTAATTCTTGACCACCCCCTTACATTATCGCAACATATATTCAAAATTTTACTTACATTCCTTGATAATAAATTTCCTTTTGATACAATAAATTAATATTAAAAAAGTGCCACTCCCCTCAATTATAAAAGGATCCCTTCTACACCCATTCAAAGGTAACCATAAAATTATAACTCTCTCCTATAATATACAATTCTTTCATCTCTATAATTCCTCTCCCACATTGCTTATCCTATAGTCTCTAGATATTTTCTAAATCCCTTCGAAACCAAAAATCATTCAAAGAAGGGAGATGATTTATTCTTTGTAAGTAATGATTTTATATATTGATTTTTATGTATTTTTTATATAAATTTTCTATAATTTTATTTATAAATTTATAAAAATGGGTGTAAAACTAATTATATTTTTTAAATGTTATATTATTATTATAAAATAATATGTTTCCATTCATTCAATCATTATCACACACTATTGTTTGGGTTAGTACTACCACACACGTTAATGATGTTATAATATTTATATTATGAATAATTAAGAATTTTTTTATTATTTTAATATTATGTAAAATTAATTAATTTAATATTTTTAATGAAATCTTGAATGGTTATATACATTTTTTTTATTTTTATGGAATAAATTTTTTTAGAAAATGATATTTTTAAGCTTTCCATGAAAATCATAGCCACGAGTTCAATTAAATTACCATGAAAATCAAAAAACATATAAAAAATATAGTATAAAACATCATGAAAATTATAGAAATGATTAAACCGTGACCAGGTTTAAAGAGCAAAATTTTTGAATTAAAAAATTTGTGGAAAACTAAATAGTTATTATAAAATTATTTATTTTAATAATTAATTATTACTAAATGGGTAATAATAAATTTTATGTGAATTATATATAGTATGATAATTATAAATTTGGTTATGATATATATTTATAATAAATATAAATTTATTATTCAAGGAGGATAGAGCACATCTAACTAATCAGTATTCTCGAGTCAGGATTTTCTTACCTTAATTTCCTTTCATTGGGTTACATCACTTCCTCATTGACTATGTTATTCCAATATTATGTGTTTCATGAACTTTTTTTAAATTATGTTTTATTTAAACCTAGATTACATGTAATTTTTTTAGTTAGTTACGTCATTGATTAATCTTTACTAAAATATGTTATGATCTTTGTAAGGGATTATTTTATAATCTAATTTTTATAGAGATTATTTATCATTCAATTTAAATTGGGGGAGTTATATTTTATTTATATCTTAAACCATATATATTTTATTATTATTATTTTTTATTTATATGGGTTTTAGTAATTATTTCTATTTCCCCAATATTTGGTTCTCAAAACAATCGATAAAATGTTTATAAGAAAAGCGGACCTTATTTATTTTATTTGGTTTGAAGTCCGTTTACTCTATATCCATACATTTTCATCAATAATGATCTCTTCTAAAAATTAATGAGTTATTAAGGAATGTTTTTCTCAACTATTAATTTCTCTTCATAATTTTAAAAGTAATATTTTTAACATTTTCCATAAAATTCATTTTTTAATTTCTTTACAAAAGTGTGTACAGAATCTAATATTTATGTTTTAAATATGGAAAATTTTCCCGCCATCATAACCATTATTAATTATTTATATTATTCTATAATTTTTTGTGGTTTTTAAAAGTAATATATTCTTCCATTATTCTATGAATTTTTTGTATTTATATCAAATGAAAAGTGTATTATTTTTCATAAAAGTTTTAAAAAGGGATTTCATTCGACTTAAATATATCTTAATCTTACACTCAACATTTGATTAATTAATCATAATTTATTTTCAATATGCCATTATTTTAAATAATCTTAATAATAATGTTTTAAAATTATTCTTAAAATCTCATGAGAAGATATTTGGATGTGATATTTAAAATTATTTTTATAACAAAGTTTCAAAATATTTACGGTTTGTTTTCGGTTTCAGTTCCATTTTTATCTTTATTTTATAAAATACACCAATATAATGTGAAATATTTATTTATATTTAATTTATACCCTCATTTACTTCCTTATTGTTATATGTTTTATATATTATTTTTTATGAAAGGTCTATTATCAGGCATTCACTCATTGGTGTTTTGATTTCTATCACTCTTCATCATTCTTTTGACATTATTTTTCCCGTTCAAATATGTATTATCAATTTACATAGATATAATCAATATAAAATATATATTTTATTAACCATATAGAATTTTATATATACAATGTTATTTAAAGGAATCTCACTAAGGACGTTATTCATTTAAATGGGAATATAGACATTCTATATACTTGATTTAATAAGAATATTTGTTGATTACAAAAGAATATTGATTTTTTTTATTATTTATACAATATACAAGGAATATATTGGAAATTTTTAGTGTTGGGTGAGGTCAAAAATTATATATCCCCTTGATGTATCAGTAGGTATAATGAGATAAACTAGACTAGGAATTTAGTGTATGATTTTTCAATTATTTATGATGTATTTGGTGATTACTTAATGATATGTATAATTTATTGGATGAGGCCTTAGCAGTAAGATTATGATGTCCCAAATTATACATTCCTTCACTCTGAAATCAATTATTCATGTCCATGTAATATTTTATATTGTTATCCAGGGGAATATTTCAAGTTTATGTGATAAATTATATGATATTATTTGGTGATCATTTATTATTTCCATACCATTCATTCTTTGTTTATTCTATGATAGATTTAAATGTACACCACCCTTACAGAGCATTTGAGATCACACTTCTTATGTTACAATTTCCCTAGGTTATGAAGAAGAGTAATAATTATGATATGTCTAAAAGGGTATCACATATGGATAATTTTCTAGTAAATTTTTAATAATTATTATGAAATAATAAATTATTAGTATAAAGAGAAAAATTTCCATTGTATGAGAAATATATGAGTTTTGTTAGTTGAATATTTTTTTAAATATTGAAAAAGATAAAAATAAATGTTTTTTGGTATATAAGTGACTCAATGTTGGTTATTGATGATTTATTTTTGAATTGTTAATTTTGGTTCACTTCAATTGGTATGAAATAAAATATATAAAGAATATGTTTTTAGCAAGATATTTATGAGTTCAGGTTCGGTGCTCCTACAATTGGCATTAGAAAAATATTTAGATAAATCTATAGTTTATGATATTTTTATATGAAAAAAATTTAAGAGTTTTAGATACCATCCTTGGTTAATAAGATTAAGTTTGATCATAATTTCATAGTCATAGGTACCCATTTTTGGTCCCATGTGACTAGATTTTAATGGGATTAAATATATTTTAGGAAAAATAATAGGAATATATGATTAAGGTAGATATAAACATTGTTTTTTGTATTTAATTTATTATGACATTTATCTAGGAAAAAGGGAATCATATTTTTGGGTACATATGTTAGAAATTATTGACAAAAGTTGGGACTGAAATGTGATTTTTTTGACTATGTTATTAAATTTATTCTGAAATATGTTCACAGTATTTTTAGAAACATTATATTATTAAGGTATATTTATGAAATAAATATATAGTACGAGTTTTAATGTCAAAGTGGTTTATATTATTCGATTATAAATTTTGATTTAATTTTTAGATTTATATTTAAATTTATAGTGTTATGTCATGGTGATTCATGATATTTTGATAAATGAATGTTGTATTTTGAGAGAATATATAACCAATAAATATATATATATATATATATATTTAATGTGACTTTATGAGTGATGATTTTTTTGGGATAAGAGGTATGCTAATTTTAGAAGAAAATGTAATCAAGTTGTTATGATTTTTGAGTTTCATTTTTTGTTAGGCATATCTTGAAGAGTTTTAGGGTTTAATTTATTTATAAAATTATCTAATATGAACTCATAGTATTATTTATTATAGTTAGGTTTTGGATATTAAAGTAATAAGTTTTTATATAATGGTTTATATATATTTCATTAGGTATTATCTTTACTCATGAAAACCAATTTGTTTTAATCAATTGGTTAGAAACATGAAGAATTACCAGTTATAAAAATAATTCATCTCAGGAGTAACATTATATATTAGTGGAAATAATGATCATATAAGAGTTAATTTTCAATCTCCAGGAATGAAAAATTCATTTTGGATATTCATCATTTAGTATTTGAGAAGAGATAATGGTTGAAACTGATCAAAACACAGAACCTAAGGATCATAACATGCTTATAGAAAGGAAAAGATATCAAGTAAATATATTTCTTGATATAATATATATCAATATAATTTCTCAAAATCAATAAATATGTAGATAAATATATTGAGTCTTATGTGTCAAACAACTCTGAACTATCAAGTCATCCCTTTGTAAACTCATTCCAAAGTATGTGTTTTATGATAGTAAGTACATAGATTATGAAATTTTTATTTAAAAATGATATGTTTACTTATATAAACCTATAAATTAAAAAAATATACATCTTTTGTTATTTTTATTTCATGTTTTACTCATTTTTGTGAGAACAAATTAAAATTTTAATTATGATCTTTTTATAAGGGGGAGAATGTGACAACCGAAGTATTTTTAATAATATACTGATTTTAATATTAATGTTATGAATAAATATTTGTTTAAGAAATATGTATATTTATAAAAATATATTAGATATATCATTTATACATTTAAAATTAATATTACATAAAATATCATATATTTAATTGTTAAATATATTTCCTTACCTTATTTTTTATTATTAGCTTTCTAAAGAATTAATTAATTTTTGAATATTTTATAAATTTATATTTATTTTGAATATATGGATTTATATTGAAAATGATTATCAATTATTTTATGTAAAAAATCCTTAATATAATCCCTCCCCACATTTTTGAGGCTTTAGTTTAGGCATAACACCCTACTTAGATGTGTTATAGTGTTAATAATGGTGATTATCCGAAGAAAGGGTAATGTATTTATTTAACTATTTTTTTCATCCATTTTCTTAAAATATTCCTCATCCATGATTAAATAATAAATATAGTATCCAAAATATACTAATATGTTATTATGTTAAAATCATCATCTAAATCCATCTCCACTTCCATTAAATGAGAAAATAATTAATCATTCCCGAGTACGTGTGAACTATCACCTCCAAAAACTGATATAACTCGTTTTCAATTACCATTTACCAAGACTAGTTATAATGATGGAATTAACGGTTATAAATGATATTAATTACCTATAAATCATTATAATAGAATAATATATCAATTATGTTCTTAATTTCTATGAACATAAAATTTGATAACGTCGTTTGTGCGTACTTGTGAATTATAACCAACATGAAGATATGTGATTTATTTTTAATCACCAAAAAACATGGGTAAAATACATAAATATATTTATATTATTAATATTATATAAATTATATTATTATCATTCTATAAGGATAAAATAATATTTAACTTCTTACCACAATGATCATTAAAAAATAAAAATGTTACTCGTGCCTACGTTTGGCTTACCGTCTCTAGGATTTTAATGCGGTTCATTTTTCATATCCATATTTAATGAATGTATTTAACGGTACATAAAATATAATATTATGTTATTAATATTATTATGGTGATGATGTACTTATGACCACATTGACTATTTAGATCATACCAAGTTCATTTTTGACTCAAGTACCGAATATCGAAAAAAATTCTGATATGAACATAAATAATTATGTAAATGTTATAACATGGTAATAAGTGATATAAAATGATTAATAAACATGAAAAAAGATTATAAATAAATTAAATAGTCAACATAAGTTAATTATTCAGGATTATAAAGAACATAATTGACGAATTATACTCAAGTTAAGAGACTTCATCTCAATATCATTTCATTGTGGCATATTTTGATATTATACACCACCTTATATTATGAGGTTTAAAAAAAACCTTTGAATTTTAATATCATTAAAATGTTTTCAAAAATAAATCTTTCAATTCAAATTTTTTAAATTTATTCAGAAAGGAAGAAATGATTTTATTATCATATACGTCAACAATGACTTCTCCACTAACATGAAAATTATATGATATTTGGCCTCCTCTACAAGCCTTAATATTTTAAAAGAAAAATAAATCACTTATTATATTTTTTGGAAATTTTGTTATTTAAAATGGGTTTAGAAATTAATTTATTATTTCAATACCTTTAAATGATTTCTTGTGATTTCTAATGGAATTTTCTGAGTGGAATGTTTGAAATTGAGATCTTTTATGTGTTTGGATTATATAATGATAATTAGATATTCGACAGGTGGTTACATGATAAACCAAATATGGGTGGTTATATGGTAAACCAAGGATGGGTGGTTACATTATAACCTATAATGCATTGGTTATAGAAGTTAATCATATGTATATTCTATTTATAATAGTGGCATGTATTGAAGTCGACCACATGGTTATTCAATGTAACTATAATTATCTCCCATGTTTCCATTATATGTTATATTTTCTTTCAATGGGTTTTATGGTAATATTTTGATTAAAATAAGGTAATTAATGATATTATATTAATATTAAATTATTTATTACTTGTTAATAGTGAAATGTATTACTTCATGATAATGTATTCACGGGTTTACATGTTTTCCCAAGACTAACAATTTTCTTTCTTTATGTATCCCTTACCAATATTTTTTATGCTCATCCCATGTTTTTGAAATTTTATTCATAGGATTTGAAGGATAATAGAGTAAATTATGGTATCAAGGAAAATTTATTATGATTATATATGAAATGAAACCATGTTTCTTTTTAAAAGTTTTTGTTTTGTGAAAAAATGGATACTGAGTAGAAGTGTCTATATTTTAACGTTTGATTTGTTATGTATGAATTATGGAATAATTATAGAGATATTTAAACACGAAAATAACATTTATGTGAATTTTAGAAAAATTATAATCTTAAATCAATATTATGTAATGTTTCAGGTTGGGGATTATAATTTTATCGAGTTATAAAACATTAATATGGGTTTTATTTAGAAATAAAATATTTTTTATACTATAAAAACTATTTCCCTATATTATATGGTTTTATTTAAATTTTATGTCTTTAAAATTTTTAAATATAATTTTATAAAATAAACTTAATTTTTTGATCCAAAAATGTCAAAATTATCTTAGGATTATTTTTAGATATTTTTATGAAATAGTTTATTTTTAAAGAATAGTGAAAAATAATATTTTTACAAATACCGTAACATGTATGGTATCATAATGATATAAGAATGAATTAAAAATTTATAAAAAAATTTACCTGAAAAAATATATGTTTAAGGAGTAAAATATGGAATTTAAAAATTTTATGTTATTTGGAAATCTATTCTTGACCTTTTTAAACCTATGTTATATTTTATTTGAATAAAAAAATTATTTTGGTCATTTTTCTTTAATTAAGTATTAACAATGATCCATTCTGAATTGCATAAATTATAATGTAATATAATTCCAACTTTTTTATTAAAAACAAATAAATATTATTCATGCCAATAATATTCTGATTTTTTATGAAAATAGATTTTATGCTAAAAAATTCATTTTTTCCAAAATAAAATTTTATTACGTTAAACACACTTTTATTAAAATAAAATTTTTACCATATCTTGAAATGGAATCTTTTAAATTATTTTTCATATTTAAAATTTTTATACTCAAATTAGGTAATAGTATTCATTTAATTTTTATTCATAAAAATAAGTTACCCAGGTAATAGTTAGTCACCTCCACAAGTGTTAAGTTAAGGGATAATGCATTAAAAATATCAAAAAAATTATCTTTTAATGGGTTTATAAAAGATTTATACACTTAAACCTTATACATTTTCAATTATTATCAATTTTTAACCCACTTTAATTGAATATGAAATTTATTTTATAATAAGAAATTAATGTTTATAAATATGTCACACTTATTATTTTAAAAATGTTGTTATGACAAGGATAAGAATAAAAATAAATTATCAATGGTTATAGATGATAATATTGATTAAAAATAATTTATATTTATATTTATAATATATTTTTAATTTTAAATAGTACAAATATTATCTACAACACTTATACAACATCGACATAATGTTTGTGAAATTAGTAAAAAGTCAAAGTAAATGGTTTTAAATGTTTTAAAAGTGATAATATTTGGAAAAAATAAAACCTTGAACAATTTTGAAGGATAAAAATTATATTTAAACTGTAATTTGAATATTTATATTATTATTTAATGGTTATAAATATATATTTAAGTCCAAATTATCTGAATAGACCTAAAAATGACATTAAAGATTATTTAATGTTAAACAATATTTTATTAATTGATTTAAAAATCACAAAAATGGTAAATTTAAATGAGTGTATGAGTTCATTATTTAACTAAACCTTACCTTATATCCCATTTTCTTTAAATTTTGACAATTTTTTCCAGAGATTGAACTTCCTTTTGATATTAATAAGTTAATATTAGAAAAGTGACACTCCTCCAACTATTAAAATGATGCCTACTCCACCTCTTCAAAGCTGCACCAAAAATTTAAAATATCCTATGTAATATACAAAATTTCGTTAACTAGAAATTCTACCTAACACTGGTTATCCTATGAACTTTATAGGCTTCCCAAATTCCTTCAAAACCAATAAGGTTTCCAAGAAGAGATACCATTTCTTTTTTGTATCTCTTGATTTATTATCTATCTTTTCATAAATATTTTTTATACAAATCATCTTGAATTTTATTTATAACATTTAAAACATGTTTTTAAACTAATAATATTTTTCAAAATTTATATTATCATTATTAGATAACATGTTCTTACTCATTCAAGATTTATAAAACACATTTTGTTTGGTTAATTTTACCACTTACATTAATGATATTATAATGTTTAATTCATGAATGATTAATGAATTTAATATATAGGTAATTCTATCTAAAATTAATTAATTTTATATTTTTAAGGATTCTATAATGGCTATACACTTATTTTTATTATTTTTATGGAATCAAAACTTTTAAAAAGGTAATTTTTAATATTTACATTAAAATAATCCCCATAAATTCCATGAGATGACCATGAGAATAATGAAATATATTAGAAACATGCAATAAAAATACCTTAATATTATTGATATGATAAAACTATGAACAATGTGTAAGCACAAGAACCAAAAAATAAGAACATGTGTGGAAAATAGAATGGTTAACAAAACAATACAGATTTTAACAAAGAATTATTACTAAATCGATAATTAGAAATTATAATGTAATGATATATTGTAAGAAAAATATAAATATGGTTTTCATGGAGATTTATAACATATATAAATTTATCATATAAGGGAGATAGAGCATACCTGACTAAATAAAAGTTTAAGGTAAAGGTATTTTTACCTCAATTTCCATTCCTTGGGTTATATGACTTTTCCATTGACTAAGTTATGAAATGATTATGTGTTTTATGAGATCTAATTGTTATATTTTATATTTAATTTTTTAATGTGGATTTTATTTGTCTTATACAACCACATAATTTATTTTTCCTTACTTCAAAATGTTATGATCTTTGTAAGTGTTTATTTTATAATCACATTTTTATTTCGATTATTTGTGTTTTAATATACATTGTGAGAATAAAATTTTATTTATATCATAAACCCATTTTATTTATATCATAAACCCATTTTATTTATTTTACTCTATTAATTTATAAGATTTTTAATTATTATTTCTATTTTTATTCCCTTTGGTACAAGTATAAAAAAAATAATACTTATAAGAAAATTTGACGTCATTTATAATTTTGGGTTGGGAACATTTCTCCTCTATTTCCATATTATTTAATTTTCTTCCAGAGTGTTATTTTATATAATTTTATGATTTATTAAGTTAAATTTATATAAACTATTACCTTCTATTAAAATATTTAAACGGAATATTTTTAATTTTTTTTCAATCATGTTATTTTTTACTTTATTTAAATTTATTTGAAATGAATCTATTTTAAAATGATTATATATGATTGGGGTTTCCCACTATCATTACAATTACTCATTTTTTAGATAAATTTATAAATTTTCATGGATTTTAAAAGTAACATCTATTCTTATTAATTTTTTCACGTTAAAAGAAAAGGATTTTATTTTGCATAAAAGTTTTGAAAAGGGATTTTATTAAACTTATGTATATTTTTATATTACAATCTACATTTCATCCCTTAATAATAATTTTTTTCAAAATTATATTGTTTTATTTTATTTTATAATTAATTTTTTAATATTATTATTTAAATATCATGAAAATAATTTTGGATTTTACTTTTATTCTTTGTTTTTTCAAAAAAATTTCAAAATAATAATGGAATTTTTATTGAGTTTCAGTTCTATTTTCCATTTTATTTCAAAAAAAATTTAATTTCTAAAAAACCTTCATTTTTTATGAATTTAAGGTATCTATTTCCTTACTGATTTATGTTCAATAAATTATTTTTCACACAAGGTTTATTGTCAACCATTTACTCATTAATGTTGTTTTCTCTATGACTATTCATCAATTTTTTGACATTATTTTTCTCTTTCATGTACATGTTCTCCATTACCATATAAATATATATATTAAGTATCAACTTCATATTTTATAAACCTTATACCTTTATATATTTACTATGTTAGTTGAATGGATCTTACTAAGATGTTTATTATATCGACTAGGGAATATTAGTCTTCCATACAATTGATTCAATATGGATATTTATTGATAATAAATCATTTTATTATGTATTTTATTTTTCCTTAAATATATGAGGTTTGAATTGGAAATTTTTAGTGATGAGTGAGACCTAGAATTATATATCCCATAGATTTATTGATAGGTATCAAAAGAAAAATTGGCCTGGGTATTCAGTATATTCCTACCTAATTATTTATGATGTATTGGGTGAGTACTTTAAAGTATATATTATGTCTTAGATGAAACCTTGATGGTAAGATTATGATGTACACTATTATACATCTTGTTACTATAAAATTATTTTTTGATGTTCATGTGATTGTTTATATTTTTATCCATGGATATATTTCAATCTCAAGTGATTAATTATATGGAATTAATTTATTATCAATTATTTTTTGCATACCATTAATTCCTTAATTATTATATTATAGATTATAATGTATTCTAACCCTTACTAAGTTTTTTAGCTCAACCTTCTTATGTTTACATTTCCCCTTGTTATAAAGATGAGAAATACATATGATATGTCTAAAAGTTTATTATGTGTGTAAAAATTTTTGGGAGATTTTTATGACTTATTTTGAAAAAAATAATATTTTTTATAATGGAAAAAATGCCTATTTGGTGATAAATATTTGAGTTTTGTTAGTTAAGGGTTTTTTTCAATCTCTCTTAAACACTAAAAAAGGTCTTGGGTGTGTAAGTGAATCAATGCTTGTTTTTTATAATGTAATTATGGATGGTTAAATTTGGATTTCTTCAATTGTAATCAAAGTCATTTTGTAAAGAATTTGTTTTTAACATTAGATCTAGGAATGTGAGTTTTTGGATATTGCAATTTATTTATGGGGAATAATTCCAATTTGTATCTATATTATTTTGATTATCATTTGATATTTTATTGGGGATGATATTTTCATAGAAGAAGGAAAATAATGTAACACCCCAGGTAAATAAAGAATACGACATTTTCATATTTATCCATAATTGTGAATAAAATATTAATATTACTTTAAAGGGGACGCTATGCTCGATGGCATACCCAATACGCAACAATGAGTTTCTTGGGAATCTTACGTTGCTCTATAATAATAAAATAATATTATTTTAAATGGGAGTTAGCGCCTAGCTGTTGTAATGGAGGGAATGAACAGGACTAACTACAAAATGATTATATATTTTTGTCAAATATTTTTACTTTTTACAATAAATGTTAGAGGATTAAAAATGCGAATGAATCCAATTTTAAGCATAAACATTCTAATATTCTTTAAAAGGTCGATTAACCGCCTTTTGATGACGAACCTCTTTTAAATCCACTTATTGACAATTTTATGTGTTATATTTGACAAAATAAAATTCTTCTTTAGAGTCGGGACATCAAAATTTACTTTGTGTAAATTTTTGGTATTTTTCCGATAAAGTTCATTTTTTTAATGAATAGTGAAAAATGTTGTATTTTAATTCAAAACCACAATTTAATCTAATTTATTTATATGATTATATTATCTTTTGAATTGTTTTTAAAGTTAAATTAGAATATATTTTTACCATTTAATCCAATAGTGGTCTTTGGAATTGATTTCATCTTGAAATTGGACTTAAACTAGTGTCAATTTTTTGATACTTATTATTTCATAAAAACACGCTATTTGCTCTGACAGCGGGAATTAATTATTAAATTAATTAATGTAACTTATATGTTTTTTAATTTTGTAAAATAGACATCATTTTTGAATTTGTAATATCAAATATATCTTAGGGTGATTTTTTGGTATTTTTGTGGAAAACATCAATTTTTGATGAATAGTGAAACCACTAAGTGGTACTTAAAAAAACCAATTTTTTCGTTTAAATGAAATTTTACCGCCTCTATGTTTTGAATTTCAAAAATATGACATAAATTTTTTTCATTAAGAAGTAAAATGTGGTTCAATGGGATTAAAATAATTTTTTTGCTGAATAGTAACTTTTAAGTTTTAATCGCGATTAGAGGTAATTAGTGTAGTTTAAGGTAAAAATAATGTTTTAATAATATGAAATGACCTATACACATGTCCTACCCTCATTTTATGAGTCATGGCCGACCAGGAAAATACATGGGTCAACTTGGGGACCCCATGGAGCCACTTTGGTTGGAAAATGACATAAATACCTTTTTATTTAAAGTTAAAATTAAAATGTCACAAACATGTGTTGTTTTACTAAAACAATGTTTACATGGGGTTATATAAGTCATATATTTGATTATAAATATTCGTTAGAAATCTAAAAATATTTCCTACATCATTATATTTTTTTTATAATTTTTATACATTAAATAAATTAATTTATTTATGACACCGTGATGATGCAGTGATTACCTCATAAATGAATGATTTAAATAAAATGAGATGATATGGTGAAATATAAGTCTTAAACTTGTCACAAACCTATTGTATGGGTGGATTTAGAAACCTTATCACCTTATCCTCGAAATATATCCTTTTGGGACCTTTTAAATAATAAAATCATTTTATAATAAAGTAATATTTTATAACTTTCCTACAGTGCCCCTCCTCTCCTCTTATAAAAGGCCCCCACCTCTACCACCTTACACACACCTCTCATGCCTTTGGCTTAGAAAACAACTTCCCATTACATCTATACACATCCCTCTATCTTCATCATTGAAGCCTCACTTTGGTCAGAATCCTTTCCAAGGAAGCCTTTGAGCTCAAATCAAAGAGAGTTACCCGATTTAAAGGTAATGTCTTCCCTTGCGTTCTTTTGTTTTATTTTTCTTCTCCAAACACCTAAAATATTTTTATTAATTTTTTTTTGTGAAAAAACCAGAATCTTAAATATAATAGGATTTTGTAATAAGAAGGATTCAAACTACACTTTTACACGCCTCCATCTAATGGTTAATGAACATACTGTTTCCGTGGATGACGAATTACTGCCTCACGAAACGATGATTGTTCAATATTATTTTAACACCTTCAAAGGTGGACATTAATATGTCACTATATTTATATATGATATATAATATGTTTTTGTTTTGCTTAATCTTCTGTATTTTTCATTTATGGAATACCTTTATGGTTTTCATTATGGGTAAATGTGATATCTTCATTTTAGAATGTGCGGACTACCGCCCCCTCAAAGTGATTTGATTCGTTAATGCCATATGTGGGACGCATAAAGGATGAAATTAATGGTATTAAATATGATATCCTACTGGAATCATAATATACCTTTATATCATTATTATTCAATTCCATTGAATAAAAAAAAAGGAAATGAAAGTAGCGTTCATGCGTACGTACGGCTTACCGTCTCCATGAACGGTACATTTCATTTCTTATCTCCAAAAGTTATGTACTATTACAAGTACATATATATAATGGATATATATGTAATATATTACATATAAATGATGGATATAATTCTGGAATTATAATATATATATCTCTCATTTAGTTTTAATTCCATTAATATGACAAAAAATGAACGTAGTATTCATGCGTACGTACGGCCTACCGTCTACATGAACGGTGATTTTAGTTTTTTATCTCCCAATTCTATGGAATAGTATAAAATGAATATATACTGGATATATATGATATTTAAAACATCTATAATATTATGGATATGATGTACCTATAACTACATGGAAAATTATTTTCCAACAAGTTCGATTTTTACTCATGTACTGAACATCGACAAGAACGTCTGATATGAACTCACTTTATTAAAAAATTATTATAACCTTATAATATGTGATATTAAATTATTAATAATCTTTAAATTAGGTCCTTAAGAAATTATAAATTGACCAA
Organism: Viscum album; assembly: GCA_963277665.1. NCBI lineage: Eukaryota > Viridiplantae > Streptophyta > Magnoliopsida > Santalales > Viscaceae > Viscum > Viscum album. Next base: position 1,614,944,452 of record OY728136.1, on the reverse strand, counting down.
ATTTTATTATTCAGGAGATTAAAGAACGATCGAGTCATGTCGGACATGAGGTAAGGGATCCTACCCCTCTCTTTCTTTTTAAGTACACTCTTTTATGTCATTACTTTTAATATCATATTTCATATGATTGGGATGTTCTTTTATATTACTCTTACTGTTATTTTTATGTTAATATGATAAGAGACCCTATTTTCTCTCATCAATCCATTTTGGAAGTTTTAATTGGCACCGTTAGGCTGCCCAAATTTCGTAAGGGGCTTTTTATCTCACTTTGTGTTTTCGTGAGATTCATGCTACATTTTCCAATATTTCCTTTTGAGTGGTGTATGTACTATCCATTATTCTACTCTTTGTGTAAAATACTTTCGCTTATGAGTATTTACATCAATGTTGTATAGTCCTTCTTTCATGGGGTGTACGTTTCGAAAGTTACCCAAATCGGTAAGGGAACCTTTCACCCTCCTCTTTTTAAAAGACTTCTTTTGTTATGTCTTTTAATTTTCATCTTATTATGTGGGGATATGTTCTTATATATCCTTATTTCCATAAATTTTATGTCCAAGTGATGAGATACCCTTTATCTCTCTCATCAACTCTTTTTCTAAAGTTTGATGTGATGCCGTTAGGCTGTCAAGGGAACTTCTTAACCCAATTTCGATTTCTTTGGGTTCAACATGTAGTTATTGAATATGTCATCCTTTGAATATGTGTGAATGACCTTTGATTATTTTACACTTAATATCCACTTATATTGGGTGTATTTATATTTTTCACACATAATTATGAGATTGATTTATCCTTATTTTAAGGATACCATCTTTATATTGGATTTCATCTCAATTTAAATTTCCATTAAGACTTCATTGTTGTTATGCACCAATTCACTCTTTTATGGTGTATATAATGTCCTTTGGAATATTATATCTTTAATCCCTTCATTCTCATGATATTATAAAGTTTTGATTAAATGTTATTCCTCAATTATTGTATTCAAGTGTCTCTCATTTTGTTAAAAACCCTTTAACTAAAATATCGTTTTAAATGTTTTAATGATTTATTCTTATAGATATTTCTCATTAATATCTATGTTTTCAAAATGGTTTTAAGGATTTATTTATATGGATATTAATGTTTTAAAATGTTAAAATCTTAAATGTGGTATGGGACACTTTGATTTAAAAATCTCTTTATTAAATGCTTTATATGGTTTTGAAAATGGTTTTTAGAATGGATTCATTATTTCAATTTCTTAAAATGTTATATTGTTATTACAACGTGGGAATGTTATCTTTCCTTTATTCTTAAGTTATGTGCTATGATTATGTTATGGTTCTTGGGAATTGTTATGAAGACGGGTGGTTCTATGATAAACTAAGGGCGGGTGAGCCCGATATAGCTCTTCAATGCATTGGGTAATGCGAAGGAGTTAAACGTTAAGGTTTCTCTGAAGAGATTTAGGGAATATACTGTGATGGGTATTCCAAACGTAACCAATAGGGTTACACCCTACGTATGAATGTTATGAATGCCTCAAGTTACCTTCATGACTTATGATTTCTATGATTTATTCATGATTTGATGAGGTATGTTAAAATTATTATGTTTTATGAGTAATGTATGATTTCATACATGGACTAATGTTTTCTTTTCAAACTTTTATATCCCTTATTGAGATTTTAATGCTCATCCCAAGTTTTTGAAACGTTTTTCATAGTTCAAGAGAGAGGTGAATGATATGATGATAATGTCAAGAAAGAATCCATGTTTTATTTTAAATATGTTTCTGTTGAGGGGAAAAAATGAATTCTATCTTTTATTTAACCACTTTGTTTAAATGTGGAATGTAATTCATGATTTATGATCTAATTATCTAAAACTCTAAACCTAAAAAAGATACTCAATGTGAATTATTCATTTAATTCAATATTAAGTAATGTTTAAGGCCGGGGCCTTATAGTTTGTATTAGAGGTCGGTTTAGATAACTTTAGAGGTTAGGGTATTCTCTAAGCATAAGTGACATTACCAAAATGGTTAGGATTTCAGAAAGAGTTCTAGTTTTAGATAAAGTGAATGAGTGAGTATATCTAAGTGTTTATCTTCCTCATTAGTACATGATGGTTTTGTTGATATACTCACACTTACATTTCTGTTTTTAGTGAATGGATGGATCAAGTAGGCACCAAAGTGACAATAGGTTTGAAGGAAACAGTGGTGGTTCTCTGATTAAGAGACTGGATGAAATGGGGGATTCAATGAGGAAACTCGTGGTTGTTCTAAACCAACTATCAAGGAGTCATGATCAACAACTTGAACCTTGGTATGTCCTATAATGCATCATGTACGAGATGACCAATCGATATGGAAGTTCAGTTAATAATTATAAAGGTAACCATTAGGGTTTATATGATCCGTACTTTTGAGGTAATTATGGTTTATTATATATTATGATGGAAAATGAAAGGCATGAGATAAAATTGAGGTTAAAATATGTTATGATTATTTTTGAAGATTTTATCTCGTTTTGGGTAATGTTTTAAGAATTATATAGTTTTGGAAAAAGGACAACACGCAGACCGTGTGACAACCCATCACATCGGACAAAGCTGTGGGAATCGAAACCACAACCAAAATGCGACTGGTATTTATCGCCTACCACTGGACTACGTGAAGTCCCTAGTTAGTTTGACTAATTCCTTTTAGTTAGATGATTTTAGGAATCAAGAGTAAGTTTATTTTGGGTTATCTATGGAAATGATTAACCTATCATGGAGGATATGTGATTAGGTTAATTACTTTTCAATATGAGAATTTAAGAGAAACTGATGTTATTTAGAGATAAAAGTTAATTTGTACCTTGGAAGACTATGTGATTAAATCCTTAAAATATTTGGGTTTCAATCTTAGTTTGGTTTACTTTGAAAAATTTTATGGAAAATTGTTTATCAAATGGAATTCGTTGAACTTTGGGTTTTTTTGGACAAATTTTGGAGATTAAGAATTGATTTTATTTTAATAAAGGATTATACTTTTGTGGAATATCTGATCTCATACTAACAATTTTGGTTTTGGATTTTGTCTAAAGACATGGAAAATATATAGTCTTTTTTTGTGGATTAGGTGATTCTCAAGAAGTTGATTATAGTACTCTTAATGCGAACACGTCTTCTTAAATACTCGTCTTTTGGAAAAAAATATGAGTTTGATTAAGGAATCTAGTAAATGTTGAAAGTCTACGTGACAAGTAAGAATGTTTCATTATGATTTAGTTAAGCTCCAAAATAAATTCCTCAATGAAGAGTAACTTAAAACCAAAATGATGTCTATTAACTTTTCCTACTGGGGAATCAAATACCGTTTAACCCATCATAAGTTTGTGATTTTCTTATGGTTAACTTTCTCCTAGATATGTTTACTATCACTCTCCATCAGAACATGACCCTTTGTTTTCTCCTCCATATCCATATTTTTATACTTGGAATCCTAGTATGGGTTAACTTGGGTGACCTTTGTACTTCTCTTTATTTATTTTAAAGTGATTGTTTTACTCACTCTTGTTCCGATGTGGAATTTTCAATGAACTTTTCAAGCCCAATTTTAAAATTGCGAGGACGCAATTCCCAAAAGGGGGGAGGATGTAACACCCCAGGTAAATAAAGAATATTAAATTTTCATATTTATCCATAATTGTGAATAAAATATTAATATTACTTTAAAGGGGACGCTATGCTCGATGGTGTACCCAATACACAACAACGAGTTTCTTGGGAATCTTACGTTGCACTCTAATAATAAAATAATATTATTTTAAATGGTAGTTAATGACTAGATGTTGTGATGGAGGGAATGAATAGGACTAACTACAAAATTATTATATATGTTTTTCAAATATTTTTACTTTTTACAATAAATTTTAGAGGATTAAAAATGCGAATGAATCCAATTTTAAGCGTAAACATTCAAATATTCTTTAAAAGGTCGATTAACTGCCTTTTGATGGAGAACCTATTTTAAATCCACTTTTTGAAAATTTTATGTGTTATATTTGACAAAATAAAATTCTTCTTTAGAGTCGGGACATCAAAATTTACTTTGTGTAAATTTTTGGTTTTTTTCCGATAAAGATCATTTTTTAATGAATAGTGAAAAATGTTGTATTTTAATTCAAAACCTCTTTTTTAATATAATTTATTTATATGATTAGATTATCATTTGAATTGGTTTTAAAGTGAAATTATAATATATTTTTACCATTTAATCAAATAGTGGTTGTTGGAATTGATTTCATCTTGAAATTGGACTTAAACTAGTGTCAATCTTTTGATACTTATTGTTTCATAAAAACACGCTATTTGCTCTGACAGTGGGAATTAATTATTAAATTAATTAATGTAACTTATATGTTTTGAATTTTTTAAAATAGACATCATTTTTGAATTCATAATATCAAATATATCTTAGGGTGAGTTTTTGGTATTTTTCTGGAAAACATCAATTTTTGATGAATAGTGAAACCACTAAGTGGTACTTAAAAAAACTAATTTTTTCATTTAAATGAAAATTTACCTCCTCTGTGTTTTGAATTTCAAAAATCCTACATAAATTGTTTTCATTAAGAAGTAAAATGTGGTTCAATGGGATTAAAATATTTTTTTTGTGAATAGTAACTTTTAAGTTGTAATCGCGATTAGAGGTAATTAGTGTAGTTTAAGGTAAAAATAATGATTTAATAATATGAAATGACTTTGACACATGTACTAACCTCATAATATGAGTCATGTCCGACCAAGAAAATCCATGGGTCAACTTGGGGACCCCATGGAGCCACTTTGGTTGGAAAATGACATAAATACCTTTTTATTTAAAGTTAAAATTAAAATGTCACAAACATGTGTTGTTTTACTAAAACAATTTTTACATGGGGTAATATAAGTCATATCTTTGACTATAAATATTCATTATAAATTTATAAATTTTTCCTACATCATTAAATTTGTTTTATAATTTTTATACATTAAATAAATTAATTTATTTATGACACCGTGATGTTGCAGTGATTACCTCATAAATGAACGATTTAAATAAAATAAGAAGATAGGGTGAAATATAAGTCTTAAACTTGTCAGAAACCTATTAGATGGGTGGATTTAGAAACCTTATCACCTTATCCTCGAAATATATCCTTTTGGGAACTTTTAAATCCGAAAATTATTTTATAATAAAGTAATATTTTATAACTTTCCAAGAGTGCCCCTCCTCTCCTCTTATAAAGGGCCCCCACCTCTACCACCTTACACACACCTATAAAGCCTTTGGCTCGGACAACCCCTGCACATTTAATCTATCCACATCCCTCTCTTCATCATTGAATCCTCACTTTGGGCAGAATCCTTTCCAAGGAAGCCTTTGAGCTCAAATCAGAGAGAGTTACCCGATTTAAAGGTAATGTCTTCCCTTGTGTTCTTTTGTTTTATTTTTCTTCTCCAAACCCCTAAAATCTTTTTATTAATTTTTTTTGTAAAAAACAGTATCTTAAATATACTAGGATTTTGTTATAAGAAGTATTCAAGCTACACTTTCACACACTTCCGTCTAATAGTTAAATAACATACTCTTTCTGTGGATGGCGAATTACTGCGTCACGAAACGATGATTGTTCAATATTATTTTAACACCTTAAAAGGTGGCCATTAAGATGTCACTATATTTATATATGATATATAATATGTTTGTGTTTTCCTTAAGCTTCTGTATTTTTCATTTATGGCATACCTTTATGGTTTCCATTATGGGTAAACGCGATATCTTCATTTTAGGAAGTGTGGACTACCACCCCCTAAAAGTGATTTGATTCGCTAATTCCATACGTGGGATGTATAAAGGATGGAATTAATGGTATTACATATGATATCCTACTAGAATTATAATATAACTTTATATCATTATTATTAAATTCCATTTAATACAAAAAAAGGGAAATGAAATTAGCGTTCATGCGTACGTACGGCTTACCATCTCCATGAACGGTACATTTCATTTATTATCTCCAAATGCTATGTACTATTATAAGTACATATATATAATGGATATATATGTAATATATTACATCTAAATTATGGATATAATTCTGGAATTATAATATATATATCTCTCATTTTTTTAATTCCATTAATATGACAAAAAATGAAAGTAGCGTTCATGTGTACGTACGGCCTACCGTCTCCATGAACGGTGCTTTTAATTTTTTATCTCCAAATGCTATGTAATAGTATAAAATGAATATATACTGTATATATATGATATTTAAAACATAAATACTATTCTGGATATGATGTACCTATAACTACATGGAAAATTCTTTTCTAACAAGTTCGATTTTTACTCATGTACCGAACATCGACAAAAACGTCTGATATGAACTCACTTTATTAACAAATTATTAAATCCTTATAATATGTGATATTAAATGAATAATAATCTTTAAAGTAGGTAATTAAGAAATTATAAATTGAACAAATTTTATTATTCAGGAGATTAAAGAAATATCGAGTCATGTCGGACATGAGGTAAGGGATCCTACCCCTCTCTTTCTTTTTAAGTACACTCTTTTATGTCATTCCTTTTAAGATCATCTTTATTATGATTGGGATGTTATTTTATATTAATCTTACTTTAATTTTTATGTTAATATGATGAGAGACCCTATTTTCTCTCATCAATCCATTTTGAAAGTTTTAATTGGCGTCGTTAGGCTGCAGAAATTTCGTAAGGGGATTTTTATCTCACTTTGTGTTTTCCTGAGATTCATGCTACATTTTCCAATATTTCCTTTTTATTGGTGTATGTATGGTCTATTATTCTACTCTTTGTGTAACATAATTATGATTATGATTATTTACATCAATTTTGTATATTCCTTCTTTCATGGGGAGTACGTTTTGAAAGTTACCCAAATCGGTAAGGGAACCTTTCACCCTCCTTTTTTAAAAAGACTTCTTTTGTTATGTCTTTTAATATTCATCTTATTATGTGGGAATATGTTATTATATATCCTTATTTCTGTAAATTTTATGTCCAATTGATGAGATACCCTTTAACTCTCTCATCAACGCTTTTTCTAAAATTTGATGTGACGCTGTTAGGCTGTCAAGGGAACTTCTTAACCCAATTTCAATTTCTTTGGCTTCAACATGTAGTTATTGAATATGTCATCCTTTGAATTTGTGTGAATGACCTTTGATTATTTTACACTTAATATCCACTTATATTGGGTGTATTTATATTTGTTACACATAATTATGAGATGGATTTGTCCTTATTTTAAGGATACCATCTTTATAATGGATTTCATCTCAATTTACATTTCCATTGAGACTTCATTGTTGTTATGCAAAAATTCACTCTTATATGGTGTATATAATTTCCTTTGGAATATTATATCATGAATCCCTTTATTCTCATGATATTATAATGGTTTTATTAAATTTTATTCCTCAATTGTTGTATTCAAGTGTCTCTCATTTTGTTAAAAAACCCTTTAACTAAAATATCATTTTAAATGTTTTAATGATTTATTCTTATAAATATTTCTAATTAATATCCATGTTTTAAAAATGGTTTTAAGGATTTATTTATATGTATATTAATGGTTTAAAATTTTAAAAGCTTCAATGTGGTATTGGACACTTTGATTTAAAAATATCATTATTAAATGTTTTAAATGGTTTTGAAAGTGGTTTTTAGAATGGATTCATTATTTCAATATCTTAAAATGTTATATTGTTATTGCAATGTGGGAATGTTATCTTTCCTTAATGCTTAAGTTAATTGCTATGATTATGTTATGGTTCTTGGGCATTGTTATGAAGACGGGTGGTTCCGTGATAAACAAAGGGCGGGTGAGCCCGATATAGCTCTCCAATGCATTGGGTAACGGGAAGGAGTTAAACGTTAAGGTTTCTCCGAAGAGATTTAGGGAATATAGTTTGATGGGTATTCCAAATGTAACCAAGAGGGTTACTCCCTACATAAGAATGTTATGAATGCCTCAAGTTACCTTTATTCCTTATTATTTCTATGATTTATTCATGATTTGATGAGGTATGTTAAAATTATTATGTTTTATGAGTAATATATGATTTCATACATGGACTAATGTTTTCTTTTCATACTTTTATATCTCTTACTGAGCTTTTTATGCTCATCCCATGTTTTTTAAGTGTTTTTCACAAGTCAAGGGAAAGGTGCATGATATGATGATAGTGTCAAGGAAGTGTCAAGAAAGAATCCATGTTTTATTTTAAATATGTTTCCGTTGATGGGAAAAAATGAATTCTATCTTTTATGTAACCACTTTGTAGAAATGTGGAATGTAATTCATTATTTATGATCTAATTATCTAAAACTCTAAACCTGAAAAGATCCTCAATGTGAATTATTTATTTAATTCAATATTAAGTAAGGTTTAAGGCTGGGGCCTTATACATACTATCCCACTGAACATATGATATATTTAGACTTATTTTAGAACTGGCTGAGGTGAGTATGAGTAGACTGTCAGGGTGGTTTCTTTAGTATCTAGTGCTGTGAAAAGTGTAATTTTTTGATGTATTTTTCATGAACATAATTAAAATTTAGTACATGAATACACATATATACTTGTTTTTTTCTAGGACACTTTTTGGCAGTGTCCTGTTGATTTTTATGCTCAAACACATCAAAAACACTTTAGGGCATGTGAATATTTTAAGTCTGACATGAAGATTCAAATGATATACCAAGTAAAAATGGAAGATTTTGTGAAACTAAACTAGTATTAGAGATAGGTATGAGTGAGGTTTAGGATAGTGGTAGGGTCTTTGTGTCTTTTCTTTTTAGTTTATCCAATACTATTTATGATCGGCCCATTGAAAGATATTTCTAAGGGGAATACTTATATGAATTACATGTATAATTTTTATAACATAGCTATGTTATAGTTATATTTTTATTTCTATTTTAATATATATATTCTATACTTTGATATAATTCCTATTATGAATGATGTATTTTTTTCATTATATTTGAAATTATTTTAGAGGGTATATTCTCTCCACATGGTTTATTAGATCCAAATTTCTAGTTGAGGACCTCTATCATACATGGATGGACTCTTGAGGTCTTGTGACACTCCATTTTGGGATATGAGGGTGGGGTTGAGGGTGAAGAGTTTTCAAACCAATTGATGAACTCAAAAATTATTGGTGATGTTTGATAAAGTTATTTTAAGGGAATTTGTTTTCTCTATGAGTATAAATCCATTTAATCATTTACGATTATATTTTTAATATTATAATTGATATTTTTTTCTTATTGGTTGATTGAATTATACATACCTTTATTTTATTTTTTAGTAGTAGTAATTTTTCAATTTTTATAATTTTAATAATTTTTATACCATTTTAAAGATTTGGATATGTTAAACCAAGCATCTCAATATTTTTATATGATGTTTTATTCATGGATGAAGGGTTGTTAGAGTTATTTTAGAGGATTCTTATTGGGAATTTTTATTACCACTATATATTTACTTCAGTGAACATATAACCTCCATTCTAAAGTTGTAGGTACACATGAGAGGTTTCTTATGGAATTGGATGATCACATGGCATGACCATTCACATTAATTTTGATAATTATAGTAGATGGTGGTTGTCTATAGACCATATCATCCAAATAAAATATTCTGCTATATTATTTTGTTTCATACTATAATGAGACATAAATCTCAATTATTATATTCAGTTTTATAAATATATTTATTTGAGACACATATTATATGCATTATTTAATTTTATTATATTTGAAAATCTTTTTTATTTAGTGTAAATGTGATTTTTAGCTGAATCATTCCCCTCTGAAATTGATTTTAATATTTCCACTAGTTAAAAAGATATAATAATTTAGGGTAACTCATTAAAGGCTAGAAGATTCATAGTTCAAGATCAAGGTATTATAGGTAAGGGTATTATGAATTGAAATAACCATAAATTTTGTAGATGAATGGAAAAATGAAAGAAGTTGTGTAAATGCTAAAGGAATGTCAAAATATATAGGTAAATGAAAAGTTAGGGTGATTTTTAACTAGAAATGAAAGGAAAATAGGATAGGTTAGAGATGGTGGAGGTAGAGTTTATGGGATATACCAAAAGATTGGTTGTAAGATATGTGAAAAATCCATGAATGGGAGAAAAGGTTATAGAGAAAATAATTATGTTGGAATATTTTAAATATTCCATAATACCAGTGTAGTTTATAGAGTATGTCAAAGAGTTTTGGTAAGGAAATAAGGTGTTATATGTGTGAAATAAAAGATTAATTTAGTTATGGTAGTTGTGGTTTCTTTTAATTCCCTCAACTAAATCCTAGTGGGCTTCTATTTGATGAAATAATTTTGGTTCTTTTATAGAATATGTGGTTGATAAGACCATCCTAATAATTTTACTTTGTAATGGGGTTATATTTTCTTGTTCTTCTTCTTATTATTCCTATTTATTTTCGTTTGTCGTAAATTCACATAAAATCAATGTATGTGATGCATGGTGAATACATGCATATGATGTATATGAATTCTATAACAACTCTAGGATGATTTTATAAATTATGAATCTAAGGGTATTATTCATTAGGGAATACACATTTATTGAAGGAGGTCAATGAATTAACGTCAACATGTTTTAATGTTTAGGTTCCATGGGATGGATCCTAATATGTTACAATTATAGACAATTATCTTCATTACATGAAGAGCATATAGAAAGGGTATATAAGAGGATGTGATCCTCCCTTGTGGTTTGTGTAATATTATTGAGCCATAGAAGAATATATTTTCCTTCATATATACTATTTATCACTATTTGCGAAGGAACCATCACCCCTTCAGGTATTTGAGAATCCTCATGATACGATCATGGATCCATTAGCTAGTGTATAACCTCATAGGTAGGGTGATTTAATTCACTACTCCTTGTAATATCCTATAATCATTCTATTTCAAATATAATAAGATGGTTTCTTCTACTATTGATATCTAGGTAATCTAATTTTTTGGTATTTTATGCATTTGAACTCTTGAAGAGAGATATTTTATGTTTTGGGTTGTCTCTCACTGAAAATGATCATTGGATGATCATTAAAAACCCATCAGTGGTATTAGAGTAGGTTTCATCAAGAATCAAATAATTTTTTATCATCGGGTTTTAATGAAAAATTAAAAACAATGATTTCATAAAATTGTTGTAGGGTTACAGACTTTTACATGAGCATAAAGGTAAAAATGATTTACCATTATTCAGGTAGGCTATATAAAGGATATACCCTTATGAGATTCATCTATGTAAAGGCAGATCAATCTTTATGCATACATGAGGAAGCTAATCAAGGGTATACATAAAGGTTTCCAAGATATTACCTTTAGGAGTAAAGGTAACCATAAACCTTACCTTTACATTAAGAGTTTGTGTAATGGCAGTTTATTACTTTTCCAACTCATGTAAAAGTAATCTAGAGATTAATTTTATTCAAGGAGAATGTATAAAGGTATTACCTATATGCGAGGCACTGTGTAAGGGTTATTTTCTCCAAATACTTATGTAATTGGAATTGAGAAAGGGTCATACCCTTCCAAAGGGAATCTGTGTAAAGGTATATGATAATTACACTTATGAAAAGTGTTCGTGTAAGGGTACCATTAAACATATTATAGATTATACATAAGGTTAAACATGAAAATGTAATATTTTGAACATATTAAATGTTTTTAATGGTTTAATTTTATTTTATAAATCATGTTTAGATGATTTTTTTAAAAAATATTTAATTTATAAATGATCAATTAATCAATTAATTAATTATAAATTGTTTATAATTAATTTAATAAATGTTTATGATATATTGTTCTAAATATTAAAGGTTAATATTATAAAAATACCTTTTTATAAATTATATTACATGATTTATGTCACAAAATTAAAATTTTGTTTATAAATTATAATGGGTATTTTATAAAGTGTTTATAAATTACATTATATATGTTATTTTGATTATATAAAGTGTTTATACAATAGAAATTGAATTTTAAAATTTTTATAGTTCATGAAATTTCATATAAATACAATATAATATAAAATATTAAGGATTTCATATTTAAATAAATATAAAATATTTTTATTTCTCCTAAATTATAAATTTTTTAATCAGAATTTATTTATGAATAGTTTATAAATGTCACTTTCTTTGGGAAATAATTAAATTATTTATTAATTTGTTAAATTTCATTGGTATACTTGTTCTTTAAATTGATTATGAAATATAAATATTATGTATGATTATTTTATATGATAGTTGTACTCTAAGTTAGATCCTTTCATGTCGTGCTTGGTTTAATATAAAAAACATAGCTTTCATCAATCCTGACCCCAGTTTTTAATTATAGTTATGAGATTTGGAATAATTGTTGGGAATAATTTATGAATATTAGCTATTTGAGTATTCATGAATTGAATTAATTTTTGAATAATGTTTCCTTGGGTAAAGGGACTTTGGGTCGGACCACCTACTTTTTTAGAGGCTTATGCCTTGTCTTGGAAAGTGAATGGGGTTATATATCTATCACTCTAGGATGACTCGTGTCGATTTTTTCAATTTTTTATAACTCTATGACTTTAGATGAATTGTTCATATTTTTTTCATATTATGAATTTATTTATGTGTGAATATACTTGGATTCTGTTTTTTTGGATGAGTAGAACATACCTATGGGTTATATAAAATGTTACACATTAATGTGGAATGAAAAATTAACTTTTTGGATGGAATAAGGATTTCCAAAACTAAATCATTAGAATCACATATAGAAAAAATGAAATAAATAAAACATGTAACAATAAAGATTTATTATGATGTAATATATAAGATTTTCATATGTATATGGTGTATATTAAATTTGTGAGACCTTAATGTAAAACCTCAGAAATAATAAGTGTGAGATTCCATCCAATGAAATACTTTTCAAGAACCTGATAATCCAATAGGTTAGTTTCACACCAAAGTGGGGTGCCTCAAGATTATATTTCATAAGAGAATAATGTAACGAGAAACAAAACATTATCTAATGGGTTGTTTCATTCTATAGTGGGGTTCCCTAGGATTGTCTTGTGTTACCCTATTTTTGACATTTTTCCTAGGTTACACTTAGCAAGAAAACCCAAGGGTTAGGATACCAGAGTAATAGAGTTAAGTGAATCCATATTATAGATTTGGATAAATATTTATCCACTCAATCTAAAAACAAAAACTAGTGTGATTGGGATGAATCCCTACCTAAATAACTAAATTAATGAATATCACACCAAAATAGGTTCATTACTTAGTTAAATATGTATCTTGTCTCACTAAATTGATATGATGTATGGGTAATAATTTTTAGTGGGAGTACCTTAATTTAAATCCCTTAATAAAATTATATATTACATGATAATAACCTAATAAATTGGATTTTTTATAGATTATTGAATAACTAGCACTAATCATATGGAGATCATTAACAATTTTGACCTATAAAATAGTTAAATATTGGTATCTAGGAATGAGAAGTGTTCTCAATGAGAAATATTCAGTGTACCAAAATGTGAATTATAATGAAATAAATATCTCGAAGTCTAATTTGTGGGTATGAGATCCTGGGTGTGCGTCACACATTTGTGATAAAAATCATGGACATAGAGATATAAGTAAATTTATAAAGGGGTAAAGTATATTTTCATGTTGGTAACAAAGTAAGTCTTTTTGTGTTAGAGGTTGACACTGGTGATCTAATTTTAGAAAATGGATTGATCATAGAATTTAAAATCTGTTATTTTATTCCTACTATAAAGAGGAATTTAATTTCTATAATTTTTTGGATAAGATGTGATTTTCATTCATTATTAAGAAAAATATTTTTTCTATATATAGGAATTAAATGTTTTATGAAATTGGGAATATAATGAAAGGTTTATATATTATTGATATACATAATCCAATTTATAACATTCAAAATAACAAGGTTATAGTTGATTCTAATCCCACCCACCTTTGGCGTTGTCGCCTTCAACATATAAATGAGAAATAACCTCAAATAATCTATAGATATGGATTGTTGGATTCATTCGATCGTGAATAATTTTATACATGTGAATCCTATTTATTTTGAAAAATGAAAAATTAAACTTTTGGAGAAAATTTTGGAGGGATAGTGGATGGTTCAATCTTATACATAGTGATTCATGTAGACCCATGAGTACATAAGAAAATAGTTGTTTTAGGTGATTCATTACTTTTACGGATGAATTTTTTATTTATGAGTTTGTGTTTCTAATGAAACACAAGTATGAAACTTTTGTAAATCATAAATATATTTAGAATGAATTATATAATCTACTACAAATAAGTATTAAAGCACTCCGATCATATAAGGGTTGCAAATAATTGATCCATAATTTCATATATCATCTTATAGATTATTGAATTATTCCAAAATATACCCTTTATGGAACTCCATAAAGGAATGTTGTATATTAAATAATTAATTTTACCTTATTAGACATGGTTTGATTGATTATGAGTCTATGTGACCTTCATATATCATTTTGGGGTTATTGTCAAAAGAATATTGTATTCATATTGACATATTCTCTATATAAAGGATCCATAAATAAAGCATATGAGATATGGATTACTAAAAATATCTTATATATTATATAAGTATTTGGGATTATAAAGAAGTTTTATGATGATTAGATTCTGATAAACTAGGTTATAAGTCAGAAAAATGTTTATTTATTAGTTATCCCAAGAAAACTAAGGGATATTATTTCTACCCCGCTACTGAAAACAAAGTGTTTATGGATTAAAATGGGATTTTCCTGGAAAGAAAACACATTTATTGAGTTTTAAGTGTGAGGAAAGTTGAACTATGAGAATTTGAGGACAAAGAATGTTTTCTTGAGATGGAGGTTGATCCAGTTCCACAAAGCATTGTGGAAGAAGAACCGACTCAAGTTACACAAGAACCTTGAAGCTTTAGTAGGATTTTTAGTAAACTGAGAGATATGGAATTATTATGTCAAATGATGGTGAAATACAATTAATATAATATTAACTTACTTACCATAAATCGGACATTGATAGTTTGAATTGTGAGAAATGGTTAATAGACATGGAATCTAATATGGAATCCACACTCACTAACTAGGATTTGAACTTAGTAGATGCAACTAAAGTGATTAGAGTCTTAGGGTGAAAGTAGTTTTTCATATAAAAATTGGAATGTACGGTAGAGTGTCTACCTATGAAGAATTCATGGTATAATTGGGTTCCAAACAAGTTCATGGTATTGAATTTGGAGAGACCCTTTCACCTATTATGATGATAAAATACATATAAAATTTTCAATCCATAATAGACCATTATGATTTTGAGATATTTCATACGGATATCAAAACCATATTACATAATGGAAATTTAGTCAAGGACATGTATATGCTACAACTAGAGAGTTTTAAAGTTCTAAATGACAATTATAAGGTTTCCAGATTACAACAGTCCTTTTATATTCTAATGAAGGATTCTTTTAGTTATAATATATAGTTTTAAGATTCAATGAATTATTTTGGTTTCATCAACAATGTAAATGAATACTATGTATACAAGAAACATAATGTGAGTATTATAGTATTTCTAATAATATATATAGATGATGTACAACTTATTGGAAGTGAAATCCTGCCACCTCACTCTATGAAGATGTGACCTGGTAAATGTTCCTGAATAAAATATGGGGGTTTCGTAGCTTAAATACATTGTATGAGGACCTATAGATATAAATACAATATTTTTCTTAAACTGAGTCAAACCACACATGTTGATAAATTACTAAATCTATTTATCATGGAGAAAAATAATAAGGGGTATTTACTAGTGTTGAATGGAACAGATCATATAAAGATTTAGGATCCTTATAGAGAGTAAAAAATAATGTATATCATTCCTTATGTGGCCTCCATAGAGTTAATCATGTATGAAATGTTTCATACACAACCTGATTTATCAAATTGTTTGAGCATAATAAGTAGATACCAATCCAATCATGATGGGAGTTACTAGATTGATGTGTAGAATATCTATAAGTACATGAGAAGGAAAAATGATATGTTCTTGGTATTTGGTGGAGAGGACGGTATCTTTGTAAAAGGTCACACATATGTTAGTATACATTGCAAAAACGATGATATGAAATTTCAATCTGGATTCATTCTTTACCTAAATAATGGAGAAATTTTTCAAAAGTGTTCTAAAAAATCCATCATATCTAATTTGAAAATAGAGGTAGAATAAATCACTGCATCATATGTTTTAGAGGAAGTTTTTTGGAATAATATGTTCATTTCTAATCATGAAGGGATTACTATAGTGAAGGGAGAAATTGAGAAATATTGTGAAAATAGTGAGGATTTTTCTTATACTAAGGAACCCTGATCTCATCAATGTACCAAACACATTTTTCTCAAATAACATATCATATGGGAGATAAATGAGAGGGTTGATATAAATAGTAAGTTGCGTGGATTGATAATAGAATGTAATAGTTCCATCGATTAAACCATTACAATAGAAACAACATTAGTGTAATGTAGATTATTTAGCTGTATGGCACATTAGAAAATAGTTGTAATGGTTGTAAATGTATAATGTTATTATAATAAAGGAAATCTCTAATTATCATTTATTCGTATGTGATGCAATTAATTTTACTCGAATGGTCTAATGACAACATCCCGTCAAAGAAAGACTTTGATTTGTCCCTAACCGATGATCATTACATAATATTATAGGTTGTAATGATATGATAAATTATTATGAATATAATATCGCATTCATTATAAATATTTGTATATGATGTAATAGATTCATGAGATAATAATTAGAGACTTATTAATTGAATTGATCCATTAAATTATATCTCAAGGAATGTCATTCAATCATGAATGTACATAGTGGTGTATGATTATTATAAATCCTTATTATAAAGTGTTTGATAGATACATAGCTTGAGAAACTTCATAATTTTAAAACCATACTTACACATGTCTTAGCTAGTATAGGGGTGGTTGGGTATTTTGTTGATCATATCATCGATTGGAGCACAACCATGATCGAATTTTCCCACTTATATGACAAGTTAAAGTCATCCGGACCTTAATATCATATTGTCATGGAAATTTATGGATATACTAATGTTTTTTTTACATATTATGTGTTCAAATACTTAGATAAGATAAATGTTACTTATTTATCAGATATATGAATGAAATGTGTTACATTCATCGATTTATTAAATATTTTTTAAGGAATTAATAAATGATGAGAGGAAAATACTCTAATAATATTTTCCATATCTAGTAGCAACTCGATGTAATATATAAAATGATTATATTTTTATACATATTTTTTATGTGATACAACATTTTGTGGACATTTTTATATAGTGATATGAGTATGTTTGTGGGGGATCACACAAAGCTCCTTAGTAGCTTGAGTATAATTGACACTTTTATAGAGGATTATATTTTCATTCATATATGAAATATGGATTTAATAGTTGTTTTAAACATTTATAAGGCCCATGTGGTAAACATTTTAGGCCCTTAGATAAGGATAATTTTTTATAAAAAGTGTTTGTTCCAAATGAAGAGAGTTTAATAAAACTATATCTAAAATATTTTGGATGGATTCACAAAGAGTTGTAATTTTTTTCATAAATTCCTGATGTTATTTTTATGAAAGTGGGATATTTTTGTAAGTGTGCATAAACTACATGTATGTGATTCATGGTGAATATATTCATGTTATGAATGCGCCTACCACATACAATCTTGAATGGATTTATTAGTTATGAATTAATGGGTTTGATTCATTATGGAATGAACATTAATTGATGGAGTTAAATGGATGAACATTAATAGGTTGTAATTTTTAGGTTCCATTTTAGGGAACAAAATATTTTAAAATTATATTAAATTACCTTAATTCAATATATAGAACATATAAATTCTATATAAGAGGATACGATCCTCTCTTGTGGTGTGTGTAACACTACAGATCCATAACATAAACTATATTCTTTTCTATAGACTATTTTTCACTATCAATGAAGGAAATAGAATACCTTATGGTATATGAGAGTCCTCACAATATTATCATGTATCCATTGGCTATTGTATCACCTTATAGGTAGGGAGATTTTGTTCACTACTCCACCCGATCTTCTACAAGCATTCTCTTTTGGATAGAAGAAGATGGATTCAAGTATTTTCAATTTTTAGGTACATCTTTTTATGATATTGTATGCATTTGAAAACAAGAAGATAGATCTTATATGTTTTAGTTTTTCTTAAATATAAAATTACTATTAGATGATCATATGAAACAAATTACCATTTTTTCTTTAACCATGTTAGATCGACTTGTCTTAAAGAACTTTAAGTGTAAATGATGGTTTTTATTTAACTTATCATACCAATATTGAGAATTGTTTTTTGTTATATTAGAGGAGGAGTAGCCTTGTGTGATTAAGTTTGAGTGAAATAAAGAATATATTTTTCTACCCCATTTTTTATCCATATAAACATAGTAATTGATGAAATAACTCCATCATATTTTTATCCTATGAAGCATAACTTCTCTTACCATAATATCATTACAATAAATGGTGTTTGGAAGTATCTAAATTGTTCATAATTTTTATTGATCAAAAAATAATATTTCCTTTTTATAAAATGATTTTTACCTTTTTTATTTTCATTTTCAGGGACCTTATGTTTCTTATTACGAATATTGTGCTGTTAAATAACTAAAACATCAATATGAAGTGTAAAATAGATGTTTTTGTTTTATAGAATCCAACATTTTAATTCTTTTTATGAGTGGAAATTAGATATACATCTCCACTGTATGGATTTAAATTATCAAATAGTTGACTTTCAACCTCTATGTCTCTGAACTACTAACTAGAAGACTCATAATCCCTATAATAATGAAATGCTTACAATATTATTACATTTTTTGAGGAAATCAAATAAGCGTCTTGATGATACATTAAAAGTCCATAAGTAGAACCTTAAAAATATATTTCAATGTTTTTCTTTATATAGTGGTGGAAAATTAGTTGACCTCTATTCCTTTAATGTATGTATAGTTTTCATACTACTCTCTTAAATTATTAATAAAATAAAAATATAACTAATTTTAAAATATGATCAGCTCTTATCATTAAAAAGAAATATCATATATGGGTATAGTATCCCTTGTTTGAATCACTCTTAATTAAACAATACATTTAAATATATAATGAAAATCATCTATAATTCCTCTGGAATAATAACAATCCTATTAGAAATTTTTTTCCATGATTTTAGTAGAAAACTTAAAAAGGATTTGATTAACAAGAGAGTTCAAAATTAGAGGATGGGATATTATGAATTTGATATATACAGAGAGAGATATTAATGAAGAAAAATAAGAGGACCTTTTTCATTAATATGGAACATTTTATAGAATTAGTGAAGAATTATTATCTTGAGATATGAACCACATATGATGTTAGTTATATTCTGTTAAATAAACTTAACAACATTTATCCATCCATGTAAACAATGTAAATATTTTTAAGTTATGTTGTTCTTATTATTGTGGTAGTTTGTAAACGAAATATAATATGTTCTATTTAGGGGTGAAAAAACTAAATATTTAATTATATCATAGAAATTACTGTGAAAGACCAAGGGATATCTGTATAAAGTGATAAATGTTCAAAATTTCAAACCAAATATTACTAGGCATGAATTAGTTCAAGAAATGACTAATAGATATATTTTTTAATTCATTGAGTGTAATGTTTTTTGTGAGTATTAGTTCCACACATATCCAATTTTATATAAAAAAGGAATTTAAACCATTTTATTGACAAAATATCCTCCCTTAATTATTCTCGATAAATATCTAGTTTTCTTCTCAATTCCATTAGTATGAGAGAAGTATTATTTGTTTGAAGGAGATCATTTTGATTGTTTATTATAAACGTTTTTTTGGTTCATATCAATTGTTGAAACCCATGGATTCACAATTATTTTAAATAATGTTTATGGTCTTCAACTATTGAATATTTAAGGATCTACAAATAAAAACTCATATTCAATAAGCATTTATAATTTAATTATATTTATATATTTTCAACCCATAAATGGTTTTGGTGAGTTTGTTTGTTTTAAAACATTTGGGTATAGTAGATATTTTAAAAATATAATAGTGATATCAAGGTAAAATCCAATTAAGAACCATGAATGTTTGTAATATTTTTCTTGCATTTTGAATTATAAATAATATAACTTGTCCAATATATACACATATGATGTTATTAAAAAACACTACACTGTATTTCCCATTTTTATATAGGACATAAAATATCATATTATATGATAAGGGTGTAATATTCAAAAAAATTATATTGGACTCTGAAATATATTTCATCAAAAAATGTATCATATATTCCACAAAAACAAAACTCAATGCGTTTTGAAAACCCTATATTTCGTTATTATGAAAATTATGTATTATTTATATGACATGTATCATATAACAAAGGTGATGAAAAGATCATTATAATGTATTTATGGTATATATGAAATAATATTTTTGAGTTATTATTCTAAATGACATGTTTTGAATCCTTATTCGGATAAATCACAATATACTAAACTTTTTTACCAATGGTTATCTGAAGATTGTTTTAGGTGAAAATATTATATGGAAAAACTGATCATTTAAACTACCCTCACTTTGTAAATTAAACCTATTAAAGTATCAACATATAAAAAATAAATATTACGACTCTAAGGTGATGTAAATGAAAGATATAAGTAGTTGAACATTCAAAAATATTTAATGTTTTGATGAATAGCCTAAAAAGTATAAGAGAATCACTAAAATCTAGCAGGAATCCAAAATTTAGGAGTGGTAGTTACAATGATCAGGTTTTATATTGCCTATAAATATTGATAAAATATAATTATAAAAAATACTATTTAATAATTTATCAAAATCTCTATGATTTATTGAGTGTTATTTTTTACTTATATTTATTTAGTTCTTTGTTTCCTGCCCTTATTGACTGAGCTTCCATTATAAATATATAAAACATTTTATATTGTAATTTTTTTTTAATTACCACTAATATTTTTTGGTTGAAGATGTACTGAGGAAATGAATTGGTTTTTTTCTATTATCCTGACCGAATATTTTTCAAGGATATGAGATTTCTCATTCCAATATCTTAATAAAGAGGATATTTATTGTGAAATTTTGTATCTAAATCAAGGTATTGATCCTCCAAAAACTTTGGATAAATAGTGAATGATATTTTGTTATAGTAACCTGGATATCCAATTAATAAAATTTTATGGGTCTTATGGATTGTTCATCTAAAAACCAACTTGTTTTTTAGGCTAATATTTTTTTCATGTTACAAATTTAAATAGTTTCTATTATATAGTATATTTAATTTTACTTTTTAATTTTATTTATTATTTCAACTAAAATATAATAGTTGGAAGACAAAATACAGATCCATCTAAACTTTACTCAATTAATGGGTTTTATTTTTTAAATATTTTTTTATTCTTCAATTCACCCCCACTTGAAGTTTCTTATCCATGATAAAATTTGGTATCCTGGATAATATCTATATTTTTCTAATACTAACATATAAAATAGAAAATTACAAAAAAATAATCTTATAGTAAGATTGCTAAAAAAAATTAGTTAAAACTCACCACCAATATTTCATGGTACATACTATGAATATTGAAGAGATAGAATTTAGAATTAAATTGTCAACACATAAGATAATAATTAATTGATGTAATTTAATAAATATAAAATTCTTGAGAATTATTTTTAAAATTACACTCTTGAATAAAATAAAGAGTTTCAATTTAGCTATAAAGTTTAAAATAATATATTATGAGTGTTGAAAATAAATATATAGAGTTAGATATCATCTTTCTTGTCAACTAATAGAATATTAAATATATTAAAAGTTGATTATTTTAGGACCTAAAATGTTTTATAAACCATAAGATCCATTAATAGAGAGGAATATCATGATTTTCACTTTTTATCTTGAGAATCCATAGTTTAAATGTATAATAGATTCATGAATATCATAAATAGTTTATAGTATTTAGATGAAATAGATATAACTGATAAGAATATTTTTGATAATATCACTGATATCCTTATGAGATAATTTGAATCTAAATGAATATTATTTTGGGATACTAATAATAATAAATATCACAAATTTTATAAACATACAATAACATTTATTTAATATGATTTTTTACTTAAAATAGATTTGGATAAAAAAATAAGAAATAATGTATTTCACTATGAGTAGAAAACATCATTCAGAAGATAAATATTTATAACATAGTGAAGATGTGTTTTCTCAACTAGATAAATGGATGGGAAAGATTTTTTGAAGGAGGGAAACTTAGAAAAAAATCAGAATGAAAGGAAAGATTGATATGAATGATTTGGTATATGAGAATAAAGAAAAAAATCAATTGGTCTTTTTTTTTACTATAAGAAACTAGTGTATATCAAGCCATAAAATTTCAGGTTTGAGAAGAAATATAAATTTTAAATAAGGTAAAAAAAAATACACGTGACTAAAATTATTAAAGGCTATAGATACTTGGAGTGAAATTAAAGATTCATCCTCTAAGATTATATTAAAATTTATCAAAAATTGTTTTTTTAGATTTAGTGCCACTATTATTCAAAAGGATGATATGTTTTTTATAATAAAAGTTTTCAAGATTAAAATTTTATGTCCTCATATTATTTAAAATATTCTAAAGAAGAAGAATATAGTTCACCATAAAAGGAAGAAATGAATGAATCTATAAGTGGTGAGGTAAACGCCCAAGGATGATGTATTCTCATCATTATTGATTGATCAATGATATAAGAAACCCATAATACTACCTAAAACTATGGTTTGAAACCTAATGAAGACCACATCAAAACTAGATTCCTATTTTGGGTTCCCTCTCTCTGTTTGTTATAAAAGAATGTAGTTCTCCCCATAATCTACGTACCCAAATTCTACATTAAACAAACAAGACTATGAGTACTTCAATGAAAAATATTACTTGGGTATGTTATAATAACACAACTAAGGAAATTAAGATAAATAATGACGTGTCACGTATTAAGGAACCATGTGTGGGGGATCCCTCATTTTTTATTATAAAAGATTAATCATTATTTCTTTCTCAGTCTTTTATTGAGAGGGAAAATCTATCCAAGATGACCCTTTTAATGAATTTACTAGTATCAATACTTGAAAGACCAATAACATCACTTTGTCTTTGATTGAATCTGACTTTTTCATGTTAGTAAATTCTATAAAGAAACCTTTCTCCCATCATTATATCATTTTTTATATACCCTGAAACTCTCAGAGCATTCTTTAATTCGAGGTGGAAATTCATTATATCCGATGTGAGGGGAATATGAAGGATGAACTTATTTCATAAAAAGGAGACTTTGATGAGCCACTAATCATGTATTTTAGCTCATAATTCCTCCCTTTGGACTATAATATCATCATCAAAGGGGTTGATATTGGCCTCCTTTACTTTTGACCTCCTTAAACTCATGGTCTTATTTATTCTTTTTCATTCCTATTCCTATCCCCTCATTCTATTTTCATAATAAAAAATTCTAATCATAAACTAGTCATATCATTTAAAAATAACTCTATTAGATAAAATGGAATAAGGTATGGTCATTGGTTAATCATCCGAATAATATTTTAGTTATATAAACTAAATGTTTCTTTTGAAATAAATATAATGAGAACAGAACTATAGTGTTGAATAATTCTAGAGTTTTTTTACTAAAGTATTTATTCAATAAGTGGTTATAAATTATGAATATTTTTTATGATAATACGACTATTGCCTCTAGAAATATTATAATATTTTTCATCTCATATAAATTAAATTATTTTCTAAATTGAAAATAAAAGTTACTAAATATTTCTTTCTAAGAGAAAGTTATGTTGATCATCCTCTATGTTTTGTAAAACCTCAATTTATAGAATAAGTTCTTAAATTCACCAAATGAGTTTATGGATTGAAATAAGATCTAGTATGATATGTTTTATACATTTCTAATTCAAAAACCTTTTATACAAGGAATAAAAAAATTAAAACTTTTTATCAACAAACTATTTAGGAATATGATAACTATTTTCTTATCTATATTAGTAAAATATTTAACAATCTTATGAAAATTGAATTATATCTCAAATAAACTTTTTAACAATTTCAAATTAAAGGGTTAGTATAAATTTATGGGTTTTCAAGAAAAAATGAGGTCATAGATGCTCAACCATTACAATCCCGACCCCATGCCAATTATTGGATAGACAAATACTTATCAATAACACTACATTTTTTAAAATTCTAAAAATTAGAGATAAAAAATATTGGAAATTATATTATACTCGTGTCTTAATATCACTAACTAATACTAATCCACCTTTTCCACATAATGGATAGTTGAACCCCAAATGTTGATATACCTATTTTTATGTATCTTTATAAAAAATTACCCAATTCCCCTCTATTTTTGTATAAAAAGTTAGAGGAATTTTATATTACTTAAGATATTTTATCACCCATGACATGTCTTTTTCAATAATTAATTCCAATTATAGTAATAGATGATAATAGTAAGATTACAACAAGAGGGATATATTATAGAATATTGATAGATCCATATTAGTACCAAAATAATGACTCTTTCATGAAATTTCATATAGATTTTCTTGATTGGGTACCTATTTCATTAACATGTAATAAATATTACCCATTTTTATTCTTCAATAATTCATCAATTTATAGTACCTTGAGGTTTGATATGGTAAGAATAGTTAAAAGGGATAATTATTCTATAAAATAACATGAATTTTAAATGAATCTAGAATAATTTTCTCATGTGGTTGGTTTACATTAAAAGGTGAAATATTTTTAGTCCCACTTAGGATTTTAGAAAGATATAGACCATTTAAAAATGATGAATAAATTTTTAGAGTGTTCGTTTTTGAAGAGAAAAATCATAAAATGGAAAATCTTGTTCTGAAACAAATAATTTATTTCAAATTTTTATAGACCTTCCTAGTGCCAAAGAAAAGGATATATGGATATAGTAAAAGTCCAAGATATATATAGAAAACTTTATTTTTTATATGTAGAATTTTAATATTGTTTTTTTCATATGGGATTATATAAAAGTTCATAATTTTGAAATTATTAAGGTAAAAATGTTATTTTATTATATAATTTTTAATAAGTTCTGTAAAAGTTACTAACCATAGAGAAAAAAATCTAGATAATCCATAAAAAATAAAGAACAATCACACAAATAAAGAATCCATTTTAAGGATACTTATAGTGTATGATAATATCATGACCCGACCCACTAGGGCCCCCCTAAAAATCAAAAGTTCATGCCAAAACTACCGCAAGACCACTATTATAGGCTAGGGTCTTACAATAATCACTGAAAGGCATTACTAAAATGGTATTCATTTCCCTAAAGTACCTATACACGTGCACCCAACCATCTCCACATGGAAGTAAAGAGTAATAATAATAAAATACAATAACATCTAGAGTAATGATCTTGCATGTCATAATATCTAGGGATTATAAAAGAGAGTGACATTGGAAAATGAAAAGAGAATCTAAAAAATACATAATCATATAGAATAGAAGTTACAACATGAAAAAAACTTTAATAAAGTATGGAGAGATAGTCTAGCTCTAGATATCCAAGACCTAACCACAGTACATGGTTAAATGCATCTAAGTATGCCTATGATTCTCTAAAATCACCATCAATATTTCCTTCATCTACATAATACACGACACATTTATTCCTAGAACATTCAAGAGTTAGTATATATACCTAGTTAGACACCCCAAAAATTTAAGAGGGGGTGATAAAAGACTCGATAGAAGTAGCAAGATCATCAAAATAAAGGTATATCAATCAGTATATGAGAAAAAACAATAAATAAGAACCTTAATATGCTAAAAAAGAATCCCAAATGAGATAGAAATGAGATATCAATCTCCATATCCCAACTAAGAATAATGAGTCTGTTAATCGTTCCAAGAGTCCATAATTGATTCCAAGAATCTCGCATGTTTTTCCGAAGAAGTAACCGTGTGGAGGACACACACATCGCCACTATGATGCATGGTTGAGGGGCCATAATCTCCAAGGTATAAGACACATTACATGATACAAAAAGTGGGTTCCACTTAGTAGATAGAGGACTCATTCTCTATCATTGTAGGAGGGTTCCACTCTCTATCTGTACAATAAGTTTGGAGGACCCGCACCCTGGTATGAAAGGGGAGTACCATATCTGTAGATAAAGGACCCACATCCGGGGGAAATAGGATATTACTATCTCTATCTGGACAATGAGTATTAAGGAATCATTACTAGGTATTAAAGGGTATTACCCTATCTATGGATAGAGGACCCACACACTGTTACAATATCAGAGTACCGTCTCTATATGAATTCTCAGATGATCCTCCCTGATCATTGTGATCATAAAGAACCACCTAAAGAAGTTATACACTGAAAAAACTCTCATCATGTCTAAAAATACACTAATTATGAGAATAATGTGTTCTACACTAAAAAAACTCAGGATAGGCTAATCGTGACATAAAATATTATTCCTAACAAAGGAGATACAAGAGGTATAGGGATCATAATAATCTACATGACACATATAGGTTCCAAACGTTGTGATTACCCATCCCAATTATTTTGCATGTTCTCAAAAACACATGTATTACTGGATATGTAGTACTACATGACTTTTAAGGGTACTACATGATGCGTCTTGACCAAAATCATAGAGAACGCAAGAGTCTCATCATCAGTCTAATGGGAGAAAATTTCAAGCCACCAATATATCATTGAAAATGTCCATGAATAAAAAAACAGATCAAACTATAGTGATCACTGTAGAAAAATTCTTAGGACCGGCTATTCAGTTTCCCAAATCAGAAACCCAATGATAAAATGCATTTCATTGTATCACACTTGAAAAATATTTCTTAGGATCAAGAATCAAGTCCAAATTAAATACCCAATATTGGTCTCGAAATATCCTCCTTGATGTCAGGGTTGCAATTTCATAGAAATTTTATGATCAAGACACCGTACAAAAAAGATATTTTGGAGACTAGATTTTGTAATAATAATAATAATAATAATAATAATAATATTATTATTATTATTATTACTGGCTGTGTCATGGAGTTGAGTCACAAGTTGGAAAAAGGAACCTAAAATCCATTTTGAAATGACCCTATTAATGTCAAGGTCATGAAGGCTTTGATGGTTTGGCTATTAGATACTACAAGAAAATGTTACGACCAAATCAAGGATTTCACAATAAAAAATAATAAAATTATTAGTAGTAATAATAATAATAATAATAATATTTTTATTATTATTATTTTTTAACCTTAAAACCTCAAGAGAAACTCTCCCCATTATTGAAGAATCCAATTCACTCTAAGGAACCCCACTTTCCCAAACTGGTTTATTCATTTACCATTTTAATAAAAAATCTTATCACCATTTATTAGTTTAAATTTATTATCCTTAAATAAGATTATAATAAATGTGTATTTAAATCCCCATATTCCATTTCAATTTAATTCATTAATTTATTTTAAAAAATTTCTTCCTTAATTATTTAAATTAATTAACTTGTAATTTTATTATTGTAAATAATAATAATAACAATATTATCATTATTAAAAATAATAATAATAACACTACGTTATTATGATTAATAATAACAATAATAAATAAACTTTATTATTATTAAAACTAATAATAACATTGTTGGATCCAAAATATGTTAAGAGGAAATGAAAAAGAAAATAAGACACCAACTCCATTGAGGCTACCTTGCAAAGCCTGTTCGTAGAGCCCTGAAGCACCGTGGCTGGCGCGAAGCTGCCCCTTTTGCGAATGCAGCAAAGAAAAAAGGTGGGAGGCTCCATGATCCGAAAGACATTTGAGAATCCGATGAAAAGAAAAGAGGTGGGAGGCTCCAAGATCAAAAATATGTTTGCAAAGCCTCCATGAATCAAAGAGGTGGGAGGCTCCATGATCTTAAAGTCATTTGAGAAGCTGCCGAGAAGAAAATAGGTTAGAGGCTTGGTTATCTGAAAGACATTTTCAAAGACTCCGAAAATCAAAGCAGCAGTAGGATCCACGGTTACAAAATAACACTACTTGGCTTCTTGTAACATGCTCCCTACTTTATGCTGCCTCTTTCCTATAAATACCGAGCTTCCCCCGATCCCAAAGGATGGATACTCTGACCTTTTTCTTTCTCATCTCTCAAATTGAGAAGCACTTTCTGCTCTATGAAAAAATTAGCTCTTTGAGGTACTTTAGCATCATGAAGTGGCTTTTATTTGGCTTAAACACAACCCCTCTTAATGTAGGTATGCCCTTCATGAAGCCCATGAGCCTTCTCAAAGGAAGAAAATCCCTAAGGGGACTCGGGTCTTCGCAAATCTCTCATGCTTTGCAAAGTACCATCCATACACATGTGAACTACATGCTAAGACAGGGTCACTGTGCTTTGTGAGGCACACTACTTCGTAGTGGTAGGCTTTGAAAGGCACCCTAGTGTCACGAAGAACCCACCTTGTGCACCTAGTTCCTATGCCTATGCTAGGCCACCCCACTTCTTGAAGCGTACCCCTTCTTGAAGACCCTCCACTAAATAGAGCACCAGAGCTTCATGAGGCCTCCTCCTGTGAACCCCTTTACTCCGCAACCCCTTTTTCTGTATGACCCTCTAGGTTTGTAAGATGGTATTTCAAGGTCCCTGGGGTGGTTATTAGCATTGCGTTGCTTAGCATTTTGATTCTTCTCATAGGAACTCAATGACTATATCTTCTTCACATAGACACGCTAATGTGGGCCCCTCAGTGGATCAATCCACAACACCCCCTCACTACGACATTGCTTATGCCTTCCCTTCCTCAAGGGTGGATAGGTACCAGTTATGTAAGACCTAGGGGTGTGAAGTGAACCCTCCTAGATTGAGCTACAGGAAATTACACTACTATTCTCTATCATCCTCAGCACATGACATTAAACTATGGCCTCACCTCGTGCATTATATGTGTGGTGCACTGTGTCAGACATTCTCTGTGTTTGCTCATCTCCAAAGGGGTTAGATCTTCCTCACATGGAATTAGATCCTCTCTTCTAGAGCGAAACCTGTCCACGGGGAAGAGAAGCCATCTTGGTGTAAGCCCCTAGACTTTCTTGCATGGGGCAGCATTCCTGATCCTCCTCTATTCTTCCATTCCAAAGACCAGAGGAGAGAAGGGGAAAGGATCCGTCATTCTCCCGTTTGTCTCCCTCTAGGATTTGTTTTCATTAAGCCTCCATCCTGGAGTAAGTACCAATCTCTATCTCCCTGGGTTTCTAACCATGCATAATCCCCCTTTTCCTATTTGGGCCACTAACCATGTGTAATCCCCACTCTACATCCCCTGGACGCACCTTTTGCGACGTGATCGTTAGGTATTTGTTGCATCTTGTTTCTCACACCGATCATGACTCACGTGGGATTAGGGTAAGCACCAATAATGAAATCTTCTCTTGTCCTCTTTAGAATGTAAGGACCTAACTCTCCAAAACTATGTAGACTTTGATCCTTGCCATGACAAGGTACGTATGAAGCCACACTAAGGCTCAAGCCCAACGGCTGATGGTCCTGACCGATTCGTGTCGGTTCACCTGACACCTTCCAAACTTTGTAGACTTTGATCCTTTACAAGGAAAGGTATGTAAGAAGCCTCACTGACGCTCAACCCCAACACCTACTTGACCTGACCCCTTCACGTCAGTCCATCCTCGTCCCCCATGAGGTTAAATTATACGCCCCCTTTTTGTCCCATAAGACTTCAAACTCTACCCATTTGAACTTCGTAGGATGTGATCCTTATCCCTAGATAGGGTACGTAGGAATCATCCCTGAGGTTCAACCCCAACCATTGGTAAGCCGTTGGAACCCCAACCAGCTGTAAGCCATTGGAACCCCATTCGGTTGTAAGCCTTTGTCAAACCTAATCGATGGTATTTCATTGTGTTCCCCAACCATCGATAAGCCTTTGGAACCCCAACCAGTGGTAAGCCGTTGGAACCCCATTAGAAAGTAAGCCATTGTCAACCCTAATTTATGGTATGTTTTTGTGTTCCCTAACTAGCGTTAAGCTATTGGAACCCCATTCATCGGTAAGCCATTTGAACCCCAGTCAGCCAGTAAGCTGTTTCACCCAACCAGTGGTAAGCTTTTGTAGTATGCAATCGAAAGTAATCCAATGTAGTCCCCAATGCTGGGACCCACATCTTTGGTCTACCCCTCAAGTATCAGACAAACCCCAGGCTGCTAACCACACGTAAGTCCCAGTATACTATCGGGTTGTTGTCCTATATGTACACCCCAATTATATTCCCATAACCTAAACTACGCTGACTTTGATCCCCTTCCACGAGAATATGTAGGAAGCCTACCTGAGGTTCAATCCCATTATTCATGTCCCATCCTAGTCTCTCCCTTGAGCCTTTATGTTTCTCTACGGTCATGCCCCTTCCCGAATGTTCTACTTCCTTCGGGTCCCATCCATGCATCCATTCTCACGGGCTGCCTCTTCAGGTGTCCCATCGCCTCAACGAACTACGTTGACTTTGATTCCCTACCATGAGGATATGTAGGAATCCTCCATGAGGTTCAAGCCCAAAACCATCATCATCTTCATGTTAGTTCTATCCCATTCCTCCCATCCACTCCACTCATCCAACCATCATCCATCTTGATTCTTACCCGGGCCGTCACATCCCGGTGAGACCATGTCACCAAATGTTTCACTACTCCTAGAAGTAATTGGGTAACTAACCACACGTTATCCCCCAGTATCAGTGTTCCCTCATAGGTTCACACCCATATGATCCACTCTTATCAGTGTTCGATTAGTTTCATCTATCTCTTCTAGATGTTAAACTCGCATTATACCCTGTGTTAGACATATGAAGATGAGGAAAGCCTCAGAGACATTCCTATGTTACAAAATTCCCCGCATTCAACATGGGATGCCTTAAGATTACATGACCACAAGAAGACCTATCATAAGGGTAAGAATCCTATATGCATCAGTGTTCCAGTGTCCAAACACACCAGCGATGTCCATCATGACTACTCCCCTGATCGAAGGTTGCCGCCCTGACTAGACCCCTTGGAATGTCCTGACAAAAGCAACGTAATTAACTGGATTCCATGAAAACATGGAACTAGGAAGAGTTTCACAAGAAACCTCTTAAGTCTATTAGGGAGACCTAGATTAGTCAACGAGTTCCGAGGAGGAATCTATGGAAGGAGGAGCCGAAATCCCATCATCCCATTCTGATGAAGGAGAAAACATTCTTGAAAAAGCAATGAATGCCAACCACATTTAGAAAGCAGGAATTTTGGGAAATAGATTCACATCCTTATTTGAATAAGAGATATATTCACACCCCAAAGAAAGAATCATAAATAGAAATGGTGAACCCGACGTGAAATTCTTCTCCTCAATGTGGAGATTAGTAGTGCTCAAGACATCAGTGGATTAGGGTGTCACTAGATCCAGGAATCTAGCACCAAGTCAAGCCAATAAAATAGTGGGATTAGCATGAAACTCTCTAGAAATTGAAGTAGTTGAATGTTGGAAATCACAATATATGATGTTGTCAGCGTGGATCCTTCTTACAAACCCTGAAAAAAGGAATGGAGATGGGGCCCAAAACATCATTTTCCTTCTTTCAACACTAATGGTTAAATCTCTCTACCTTGCAGAAGCTAAGATGTAGAGATAGGAAATCGATTACTACCCACCCACCAACACAGGGGCAGGGGAAACATAAATGTGGTAACCCCATGTGACCTCATCCCTCCCATGGTAGCCTCCGCGCCCATGACTGTTGGTCAACCACCTCCCATATCCCCTTATAAAATTGTTTAGATAAGGTTGATAAATGACCTTGTTCGATGATAAGAGGTGCAGGGGATTATCCCAATCCGGAATATCGACTAACAAGACATATATTCTTCTATGCCTTTCCTCCCCCACCGTCTCAAGGGCTGTATAGGGAGACACTGCTCCCCACTCCGATGCACCACCATTTTAGGAGCCTCTTCCCAGAATTCTTCGATGACTACCACCCCTACACGAATGAGGTGAGTGATGTCTAGGCCAACCCGACCTGAATCCTTATCTAAGGCTCCCAAGGAGGGATCCCACTCTGTCATGTCAATGCTGCCACCCAACCCCACAAGCTGAAGAGCAGGTAAGCTAGGCACCTGCACCACTAGCCCCAGTCCGGTTAACCCAACACCAGCATCGAGCGAAGGATGAAGAGGATGCCCACCGAGGGGCATCAATGTCAACGACTACAGTGGATCATGCCATCGCTGAGGTATACCATTATTCCCCATTTTATGCTGAGCAGGGGAACTCAAACGCCCGTCCTGGATCAGGGCCCCAACCGCCCCATGGACAGGCTAGGTCGACTCTCCTGGTCGCCTACGTAAGTAGCGCCGCCGCGAGCCAACCCTTGGAAATTAAACCCAGTACAGAGTTCCTCCTCGTATCATCTCTAATGAGAGAACAAGTCCACCCGACTACCAATCTCAGTATGTTGGTCCTACCCATTTCGGCTTCACTCCAAACTAGGTTCCTCCCCGCTGTAGTGACGCTCAGTACAGAAGCCTCCTTCGCACCTACGACTTCAAGTATAGAGTCCTTCCTCATGTCACAGGTTTCTAGTGTGAACATGCTACACATCCAGTCAACCATCAGCATGGGGGTCTTCCCCATGTCCATACACTAGCTGAAGAGGGTCCTCTTCATCCCAACAACCATATAAGAAGAGTATTTCTTCTCTTCATAAACACCCATCATAAAGGTCATACCCATGTTCTACTCAACCAGTATGAGGACCCTTCTCACAATGACGTTTCCAGAGGAATTAGGCATGGAGGCCCTAACCATTCTCCCACAATCTCTAGTGGAGGTCCTACATACTCCATCACTTCCTGTGGATATTCCCTCTATGAGTCATATAGTGGACACCGGGGTCCTCCCCATGTTCCCTTTAACATCTACCCAAGTGCTCCTCCCACCCCTTCTCACCTAGGCCAAAGTCCTCTCCACCCCAGAACCAGTTCGGCTAAAGGTTCTCCTCAAGAAACAAATCTACCTTGTCCTGAAGAGACATCCCGGGGAAAAAGGGCGGGTCCCCGCCACCATAAAAAGAATGTTGAGAAGATTCAGATCAAGATTAAACCTCTCCATTTCTCATATTCTAAGTCATAATATGATTAAACAATGGAACCCTCACCTCGATCCTCTATGTTAGGTGATGGGGTAGGAATGAGGTGTATCAGCCTTGTACTTCCGGAATGCGAGGTCCCCTAGATCCCTACCTCCCTTCACAGATTCAACTGGGAGGATGAAGATTTGGTATTTACCTATGGTCTAGCTGCACAATCACCATCATTGTCACCAGAAGAACTATGTACCTCAACCAAATATCACAGAATGTTATTCTGGGGACTGATGACAGAAAAGCAGTAGCATGGTCCACCGCCCGTAGCTATGGTCCCTCTACCAGAAACTATCATCTTCAGCCTATCTTAGCTTGATGTGGTGGCTAAGTCACTACACTATTTGGAGGATAGCCTGAGATTCGGTAGCTTATCATCCCACTCTCTGTATTCTCCATTGACCAACCTACTATATCAGTGGTCTGCTTTTGTACAACAACCGGTTCTCCAACCACCTCCAGTGAAAGAGTGGGGTAACCAAGGGCCATACCTTGTGTCTGAGATTAAGAGCTTATGGTACATCCTTGAGGCACACCATTTTCCAGAGATGTTTTTTGCCAATCCTAGTGCTGAATTTTAGTTCACCAGAATCGCTCACTGAAGATAAAGTCGGATGCTTTTGCTAGACCATCTGGGATACACACTTTCATTTTTTCATTTGAAAGTGTCTTACCCCAAGATTCTGGTACACTTCAAAGACATTGGTGAAAAATTTCGTTTGGTTGATTTGGCTGCACTCTCCATGAACCAATGTCTTGAGCCACTAGGCCGCCATCAGACACTCCAACAATGATTCATCCAACGCTTTAAAGTGCTCTGTAGGATTATCAAGGGGGATTTCTCCCACACACAAATCCATGGTTGGGGTCAGTACGAATTCCTCTATTTCAGTTCTATCTGGTGCCAGCCTGAATTTCTAGGTGATATCGAGGATATGAATCTTTGTAGAGTCACAATTAACATGTCTGATCTATCATAGGAAGAGATAGAGACAAATCTCGTTGATGGAAACTTAACCTCTGGGGGAGTGCCGGAACTGTTGGATCCGTTGGGAAGGGTTACTCGCCAGTTGGGAAATCAACTAGGTCTTTCTATTCCCATGGAGGCATTGGTCCTCAACTGGAATCCCAATAAGGGAAAAAATCACCTTAGAGCAGTCAAAAACTCTGATACATCTAGAAAAGTACATAAGATAGATGATGATCCTGAAAAATACGTGTTGTTCCAAAAACTCATAGAGCATAAGAATATGGATGATTATATTATTTCTGAACAGGGCACCGAGCGATGGCTGAATTACAGTGATCCTCGGCCAGGTTAGCAGGGGAAGGCACACCCCCCCGGTGAATTTCCTTCAGGTGACCCTGACCATACTACCCACACAAATAGTATAGAGTCTGAAACTTATGGAAATAAGGCACATTATGTGTCACCAAACCCACCCGAGTGGCGTGACAATCCATGGGACCCAGCTCAGATTCCCCCAGCTACTCTGCTGGCCATCCCACCTGCCGCTCCATGAGCTATCAGGCCTGTATATCATGTTGAAGAACCTACTAATGCATTGGTGGTTAGGGATCCTTATCAAAAAAGGAATCCCCACACAAATGATCCAATGGAGGCACTAATTTCTCGCCTCAAGGAATTGGACTCAACAGGTGGAAATCCTGCCTGATGGAAAGCCATGTCTGGTGTGGGTGTATGATATGCCAGCACCCCTGGGTTTTGGAAATCCCACCTTTTCCCCCTTTAACAGGATAATAAATATGTTGCAACATCTGGCCCACTTCATCTTGAGGTGCGGACCCATGCTAGGAACTCCAGTACAACAATAAGCTACAAAACACTAATGATTCATACATAAATTGGAAGGACCGACGTTTTTCTGGTAAGCCAAATACCCATCGGGTTGATCTCCAACTGGGAAGACCTCCTTAGATAGTTTCTCTACTAGTTCCGCTCTACCACCCAGAAGACAAGTATTTCAGACCTCTTCAAGTGCAAATAGAGGCCTGGCGAACGCGTTAGAGACTTCGTCGCCCGGTGGAAAGGCCTTACCTATTCATTAGATATGTTGCCAACTCAAGAACATATATTGACAATGTGTGTGGGGAATGTCAATACTAAACTATTCCCCTCTCTCATTACCCATAATTACCCTAGGGGAATCCAAGACATGTCAGATATGTCCCAGTGCCTAGAGGAAGCCTTGAAGCAAGCCAAGAATGCACGACCGTTGCCTCCAGCAATTCCCACAAGAAGGGCCGCTAAGGATGAGCCTTCCAAAATGGTGCAGATAGAATCCCATAGTAAACAGGAGGTATTTACAGTGGATCCACCTCCAACACCTCATAGAGGCCCTCCACCTCAGGCGCAGCCTTCAGCCTAATAAAACCCACTTCAGAATCAGCAGGTGACCCCAAGTAATGCGCAACCACCACCCAAGTGAGATAACTAGGTCCCACCTTCTCGACATGCTCCTCCAATCCCTCATTAGGGATAGGCTCCCAGAGCCCCCTTTTTAGATAGGAGAAATCATATATAATCATTCAATGAGGCTCAAGTCCCCGGTTCATTCTGAAGTGCCTTTAAATAGGGAATTGTACGGTTGCCCAAATACAGGAGGCCAGAAGAGGCAGATCTCACTAATTACCCCAATTACTGTCCTTATCACCAGATCCTTGGGCACACCCTCAAATAGTTCTATGTGTTTAAAGTCTGGATTCAAGACCTGGTTGATAACAACACAATCAGGTTTGGACCCGCTCTGGCATATGTGGCATGTGTGTTCATGAAGCTTGACAACAATAGTGATTGCGAATGTGAGTGGCATCAGGTTCCTAACTATGGGTACCAGAACTTCGATGACTGGATGGATCATAAGGTAGTCACTTATTCCCATGGTATTTTTCATGCATGTTTAAATAGACCCAAGACTTTAAAATATGTTGTGTCATCCGTAGCTAGTACTTCCTCATTAATGACTCAGCCTTCCTCTTCTCAGAAGAGCAGGCGTTGGCAATTCAAGGGAAAAAAATGTCCTCCACAGACACCTTCGTCATCCCATAATATCGGAAACTTCATTCCACCATAGATGGAGATTCCCCACAGAATCCATCCAGTAGTGGAATATTATTCAGGTGACAATCAAGGGTACACCTCAATTAACACTATAGAGCTGGTAGACCCCTACATGATTTCTGACGGAGAGGAGTGCCATGAAGATCCTATCAATGTTCACATACATCACCAGCATCAATGGAGTCGTGGAAATATGGGTATTTGGAGTGACTTGGTTAGTACCTCTGGCCAATCTGTGCATGCCCCCGAAACAATATAGTAGACCCAATGTAGATCTCATCATGCACATCCTTCTCATATGGTGTCATTAAGTCCTCCTTCACCACCGTTAATTTTACTTGATTAGGAAGAGCCACCTTGACAGTGCCATGATTAGAAACACTCTATTACAGATCATCTTCATTCATCTGAGCCATATTCGGCAGTCACTCGATGTGTTTTGACTAGTGATAAATAGTACATTCCCTGCACCAGTCAGCTTCCCATTCAGCAAGAATGGAACTTCTGTAAGTAGAAGCTCACACTTGGAATGAAAGTATGATATCCTCAAGTATCATTCCAGAATTATGGAAAGGATCTCTATCCTTCGGGCCCTTCTCCTATCAACCGATATGCCTGAATCCCTTGCTAAGGCATTTATAAGACACCTCCAGTTTGAGGTAGAGGTAACAGCTGGAAAAGCCATCCATGCTGAGATAGTCAAGCATGCAGAATTTCATAACATTATCTATTTATCTGGATAAGATGAAGGATATCCCATTTAGGGAACATTTTACCATTGTATATTACTTTCTACTTCAATGGCATGGAAGTTCATCACTATCTTATCGACATAGGCTTGGGGATCAACCTAATCCCGACCTGGACCCTCCGAAAGATGGGTCTATCCGAGGATGACCTATTTCCCTATGACATGAAAATCCAAGGTTATGATAAGATGTAATAGAAACCAGTCAGCAAGATCTGCTTGAAGACCATGTTTAGTGGCCTAGTTTCCAGCACTAAGTTCATGCTTGTATCCCAAGACACTACCTACAATGCATGGATAGGAAGGCCATGGCTCCACCTATATGTGGTGGTCCCCTCATCGTATCTCCAGTGCCTTAAGTGCTCCCTTAATGGTATAGTAGGAATACTCCATGGTGATGCATCTACCTTTGAATATTGTGAATACCACTACCTGGATGCTGACTATTACAAGAGAAAGGAAAAATAGATCCAGGCCAATGAGGTTGAACATGCTATGGTTGCGATCGACCTGTGGACAGATTCAGATGATGCCTATTTCTTTCCAATTCACTGATTGGATGCTACAAACCCAGATGTGGAACAATGATTCTTTGTTTCTAGAATAACAGGGATAACATCCCCATGTCTAAGTAACATTATAATATCACCTCATATTTCTACACAAATCAGGCTCTGGTGATCCTAGAGCTCCCTACACCCATAAGATATCGCGATGTCCGCCCCATGGAAGAAAATATACACCATACTTGTTTTTTTCACTGGACTGGTATAAACCGAATCAATACAACACTTCACTATTGATTTGATATCATTAAGAATGGCCCCTTGGGCCGAAGAACATATGGGATCAGATCGATAACTTTCATTTCCACGGTTTCGGTAGCACAGGAGTCCCTCGATATAGTGTCTACCACCGACTAGGCTGGTACCAGTCTCCAATTAGGATCTTATGAGTTAAGGGAAACTATTACCACCATGGATATCTCCTCCATAAGTAAAGGATAGTATTTAGAGGATGCTCCTCCCACCACGGAATAGAGAATCTCCACCATAGTCGATGAACTAGTACATGTGAACCT
Source organism: Viscum album (assembly GCA_963277665.1). NCBI lineage: Eukaryota > Viridiplantae > Streptophyta > Magnoliopsida > Santalales > Viscaceae > Viscum > Viscum album. The sequence continues at coordinate 1,614,905,904 of OY728136.1, read as the reverse complement.
CAGTTCCAGGTCAGATCTGAAACCCACATTGATTAGTGCCACTATGCCAGTCAAAGATAAAAAATATTATGTGGACTTCTTGAACAAATATCATGTTTTATTTTTCTGGATTGATGAAAAAATGTCAGGATTGGACCCCCAGGTATCCGTCCACCACCTCGGTCTCCTAGAAAATCACCGCGGGTTTAACAATCCTCCCAAAAAGATGCACCCTTCCCACAGTGCCATGGTCAAGGATGATGTTGACAAGATCATTAGAGAAAAATTCATCAAGGAGGTCCAGTACCCCAGATGGATAGCCAATATTATGCCTGTTAAGAATAAGAATAGACAAATCAGATTCTGCATCGACTTCTGAGATCTCAACTGTCACAGTCCGAAGGATGATTTTCCCCTTCCTGTGAAAGATCTGTTGATCGATGCCACAACTGGGTTCCAGGACCTCTATTTCATGGATGGGTATTCTGGGTATAACTAGATCTAAATGTCTCTCTATGATAATTATTGTAAATCCTTTAGGGCACCACAATGTACTTTCTTCTACTAGTTAATTCCCTTAAGCCAAAAAAATGAAAGTTCCACTTATCAGCGTTCCATGCATCACATATTTATGCCAATCCTTGGTACATTGGTTTAATGTTATGTGGATAAAATAGTGGTCAAATATCTCTAGTTTCATGACCATATTAAAGTACTTGATAAAGTGTTCGGCTTCCTCTGTTTTCACCACTGGAAGATAAACCCATTGAAGTGTGACTTTGGAGTTCCCTCTAGAAGGTTTCTCAGATTCATTGTTAGATACAGGGGAATCAAGATTGACCCAAATAATATCATGGACATTATCCAGATGTATCCCCTGAGAAACATTTAGGAGCTTCAATGATTTCAAGGGAACTTGGCCTACATATGCCGATTCAACGCGAATTTGGCCGAAAAGTGTCAACCCTTTTCTTAGATAATGAAGAAAGGCACTGTATATCAATGAGATGAGGAATGTCAGACTAATTTTGAAGAAATCTTGTAGTATATTCTCCATTATACAGTCCTAATGCCACCCATTTTCAGAAAACCATGGGTCCTTTATGTGACCTCCCTAGAACAATCTCTCAGCACCCTTCTCGCCAAGAAGAACAATGAGGTAATGAAGAGCAGTATTTACTATCTCAGCTGCATGCTCCTTGATACAGAGACCAGATACTCCCCAATTGAGAAAAGATGCCTTGTGATGGTATTCATAGTATAGAAATTATGATATTACCTGCAACACCATGAGGTACCACTGGTGTCTTGAGTGGATCCGCTGAAGTACATCCTGAACCGCCCCAGGTGGATCCGTCGTCTAGCTTGGTGGGTTGTGATCCTCCAGCAGTTCGATATCAGGTTTGTCCCTCAGAAGGCTATCAAAGAGAAAGCATTGGAATACTTCCTTTCTGCCCATGTATCTCCCATATACCCGTCTCTAGACATTGATTTTCTTGATGAGGCAATCCTCTCAGTAGACCAAGCCATTTCGTGCTGGAAAATTCACTTTGATGGTGCTTCCCAAAGCCCTACTGGTAGAAGGCTTAATGACCCCAAGCTCAATAGAGTAGGATAGGGTATCATATTCATTACCCTAGAAAATGAAATTATTCCATATTCATTCCAATTATTAGAATGTTGTACAAAAAATGAGCCAGAGTAACAGGATCTAATTACTAGCCTCGAGTTGGCCATCGAGATTGAAGTTCCCCACTTGCATGTGAAAGGGGACTCTAAACTTGTCATCAAGAAGATCAATGGTGACTATGTCATCAGAATTCCAGAACATGTACCACTGTTGCAATGAAACCAATATCTAATAGCCTCATTCCAATCTTGGCCAGAAGTTACTCATATTCATGGATCCCAGAATAGTTGAGCTGATGCCTTGGCCAGCCTAGCCGCATCTCTTGGAGAGACTGATTAGTATGATTTGGTTATCCACATGGCACACTAGAGACTCATTTCCCCCGTCAATCTAGACGATTATGATATCCCACATGTAATCCACCTTACCTCTAATGCCTTCATATCAGGAAACCCATGTCCAAATGGGAATGACCTTACATCATTCACAACTTTTATCCCAATGATGTGTACTTCCTTGTTACCATGGATGGTGAGCATATAACTCCTCCCAAAAATACCAATTTCCATAAGAAATACTTTTACAGACCATTTTTATAGTCCTACATGACCTTAAACTATTATGTCCCACATGAAATTAAACTTTATGTCATCCCGTAAGACATTAATCCGTATAGGGTCTTACATGACCTTAAACTATTATTTCCCACATGACATTAAACTATATGTCATCCTGCATAATGTTAAACTATATTCGGTCATACATAACCTTAAACTGTAATGTACTGCATGAAATTAAACTACTTTTCCATCCCACATGATGCCAAACTGCAAAATAGTCTGAGCTCCAAGACCATAAAATAAAATCCATATGGTTTCACATGACATTAAATTGTTCCGTCTTCACCACATGATTCTAAAATGTGTGGTTATTCCAAACTAAAGGACACAGAACTACTCATCATTCATCCTCATTCCATGGCATTAAACTGCATGGACCCTTCAAAAACTATGCATGGATTGATTCCCATTCTCGTGGGATACATAGGAATGATCAGATGCCACATCTTGAGTCCATCCCCAGACCCTCTTTGACTATCCCCCTAGGAATAGTTTCCTTATAAGATCCCATATGGTTTAGTGGAGGCCTCAGTGGCCCCACTCATGGTAGGATCATGATAATATTGAAGGACCCCAGAACACCCTGAGAGGGGATGAGTAAATTAGGGTGTTAAAATTTTCTTTTTAAAGTTATGGATATTGTTCCCATGTTGGTAAGAACTTGTTAAATCCGTCAAAAAAATGAATGCAAGGAGATGACACATCACTTTTACTTGGTTCACCGCAAATGGACATATCCAAGTTTCATACACCGACAGTGTGTCGGTCGTACCAAAATCCATTAATCTTGAATATTTTATGGATGGCAAGTTTCGGTCACAAACACTCTATTCTAGGAACATTTCCCATGCAAAGGCTCAGGGAATGCTCACTACATACCTCAGATAACTTCCGTCAACTCCCCCTAGATCACTGCCTTGAGAGAAGTCAAACTCAGTTTATTAACTTGAAGGTCTATTCAATATATTTGCATTGATATCTTTGTATTTATTCATAATGATACACTTCTTACATCAAAGTTCTGAATTGATGCACTTGAAAGCACTTAACCACTGAACCTGATAATCCCAAGCTTGTCAAAAGCATAACACCACACTTGAATGCAACACCCCAACTTGCACGCAAGATTTGGGAATTGTCGCAAAAGATGACTTTCGTACAACACCTTCTTTCCATGAAAACCTTATCTTTAATGCAATTGTACCAAAGGGTTAACTTGGCCTTTTCAGACTAATGGAACACCTTGGGTGAAATATTTACTCTCTTAAAATCGTTGGTGTGGAAGATTTACTCTCTTCAAATCTTTTGTGTTCAAGTCTTTTGTGCAGTTGAGCTACCAGATTTTCGATGGAAAATTCACAAGTCTTCTATGGGGGTAGCCACATATTTATATGACTTTGATGAACCTATTCGCAAGATCCTGATGCATTTTCTTTGGTGCGTGCAAAACCCCTTTTTACATCACATTTGGTGCACAAAACCTTTCACGCAACATCATCTTCCACACACTCCATGACATTTCCATTTTTTGACGTTTTGAACCTAAAACATGTCTTGCGTGAAAGTACCATAAACACCTTAAATCTTGTGTGAAATAACCAATATTCCGCACATGCTTCAAATATTTCGTGCACCTTCCTTTTAAGAAAACAAGGTTCTCCGTTTTCCGATTTTCATCCCCAAAAATTTGGAAAACAATGGAGAATGGTGCCACCTTCAATACTGCTTTCTGATCAAACTATATGACCCCTCTCCATGTAATCTCCCTGATCTTCTATTAATGGGTTGAAAATAAGAAACCCAAACCATGATCAACCCAACTTATATTTACAACAAACAAAAACTGAAACCCTTTTCCAGAAAAGAGCAACCTTGGTTCCAACAATGTCCCCCTTTGGGTTTGTTGGAAATCTCCAGATAGATTCAACATAACACAAGACACTATTAAAAACTAATACGAAAGAATCAACTCAGCAAACACTCTAAGTCTATGTGATCAATGCTCGGTGTAGAAAACAATAGATAACACATGAATTGTGTTCTCATGTGTTTAAAAGAAAGTTCTAAATGTTTCCACAAAACCCTGGAATGTTTTCTCCCTTCCCTATTCTCTCCATCTTCAGCCACGATTCTCTCTATCTTCTCTTATCTAGAGACATGAATTCTATCCATTTCTCCCCCATTGGAAATAAACCCAAAAATAGATAATCATCCATTGTAGAGCTTAGAACATGCTCCCCTGGATCATATCTCCCCTATAAAAATAAAAAACTCCCACAAAACAGATTAAAATAGTTAAAAAATTAGGGAGATGGGAATTTCATAACCTCCTTATGCACTGGGAGGTGGATGAACATCGTGGTTCAACTGATGTTTCTCAAACATTTCTTCTGAAAGTGGCTTGGTCAGGATATCAACCACTAGATCACCAATTCCCACCTGATCCATTTTAATCACGCCTTGCCCAACTTTTTCTTTGATAAAGTAATATTTGATTTAAATATGTTTTTTATGAGAATGATGAACATGATTCTTCATAAGAGCAATTTCACTTTTTTTATCACAGTAAATCACCATTGGTTGTTTCACCTCATCACAAAAATCTATTAGTTTTTTGCTTCATCTACAGTAGTTGAGTGCGTGCCTTTGTAGAAGAAATATACTCATATTTAGAAGTACTAAGAGAAGTAATTTTTTGTTTCTTTCTCAACCAATGAACATATTTATATCCAATATAGAATTCTCCATAAATGGTGGACTTTATTTCCACTACATCGCCAGTCCAGTCAATATCAAAAAATGAAAATAATTCACTTTTCCTTCCTACAACAAAGTATAACCCAAGATTATGTGTACCTTGAATGTACCTCATGATTATTTTTACTACCGCCATATGTTTCTCCTTTGGATTACTCTGAAAGAGGGCTGCTAATCATGTTGCAAAGAAAATGTCTTGTCATGTTGATGTCAGGTACAATAAGCTTCCAATGATCCTTCTGTACATTGTGTGATCTATAGAGGTCACATCCTCATGCTTTTCATGTTTGGTTTCAACCTCAATTAGAGTTGGCATTGGTTTCGAGGAATGCATTTTAAATTTCATCATCAGCTCTCTTGCATATTTTTTCTATGAAATGAACATGTAATATTTCTTTTTAATCACCTATAGTCCCAAGAAATATGTGATCTCCCCAATCATAGGCATTCCAAATTCTGATTTATTGTTGTTGGAGAATTCATCTACTAATATCTACCTGTTACCACCAAATATAATGTCATAAACGTAAACTAGAACCATGAACTGATCTTTCAGAGAATTCTTCACATAATGACTGTGATCTACTCCTCCTCTTTTGAATTCCAGCTTCTTGAGATAAGAATCCAGCTGGGAGTACCACACCCGTGGTGTATGTTTCAAGCCATAGAGTGTTATATTTAGTTAGCAAACCTTTGTTTCATTTACCAAGAAGAAAATCCACTGGTTGTTCAATGTAGACTTCTTCTTTGAGTAAACCATTCAAGAATGATGTATTGTCATCCGTTTGATATAATTTATATCCACTTTGGAGTTCCATGGAAAGGAAAAGCCTAATTGAATCCTATCTAGCCACTGGAGAAAAGGTTTCTTCAACATCAACACCTTCAATCTGGGAAAACACTTTACATACCAGTGGTGCCTTGTTTATAATAACACTTCCATGCTCATCAAAATTGTTCTTGAAGATCTATTTTGTACCAATCACATTGTGACCTTCATGTATATGAACTAGATCCCATTTATGATTCTTGTCAATCTGATCTAACTCTTCATTCATAGCTTTTACCCAAGATTCATCCTTTGCAACTTCTTTAAATGAGGATGGATCCACAACTAATAGAAATTCAGATTGTGTGTTATTCCTCATCCTATTTGTTTGTGTGGGTATACTTCTATCCCTAATTATGTTAGATGGATCAATCTTAACTCCTCGATTTCCCCTATGTGGTTCAGTCGCATTCTCTCCAGCCAAGGTTTCTTCTTCAGATTCTTCTTCTAAGTCTACATAGTGATGTGACTCCTGAGTGTTTTGTACACATTCCTCTATTTATGTATTTTTCTTTACCCCACGTTCACTTTATTTGTCACTTTCTATCACATCATCATATGAAATCCTTGTAGAATTTGTGGATTTATCTTGAATGATATTGACATCACTTTTTTCCACAATCCTTTCTAATCATTTGTTGAAACAATTATAGGCATTCTTGTTCATTGAGTATCCAAATAAAATTTCTTCACTTATATTGTCTTTATACATCCGTTGATTTCCTTATTTGTTTCTGATGAAGTATTTACTTTCAAAAGCACTAAAATATTTCAAAGAGGGATTCATTCGATGCTAAAATTCATATGGTGTCTTCGTCTCACCCATATAAATCCATGTTCTAATATTAATATACATTGCATCTTGAAAAAAATATTTCCCATAATGTAATGGAATATGACTCTCAATCAGCATAGTTCAGGCCGTGTTGTTCACCTGTTGATTCCTATGTTCAACAACTCCATTTTATTGTGGAGTTCTCAGAACATCTACCTAATGTTGTATCCCATGTTTCTATAAGAAATTTTAAAATTCAATGGATGTGTATTCCCCTCCATTGTCAGATCACAACACTTTGATTATTCATCCAGTATCATTCTCGATGATTTGAAAATATTTTTTCATGCAGTCAAGAACTTTTCATTTGCTATGTATAACCATTACACATAGCATTATACTATAATCATCTATAAAAAGGGCAAAGTACCTTTCTACATGAGTTTTGAAAAAATTTATCAGGACACATACGTCTGTATGAATGAGATCAAGGAGATGAGATGCCCTTTTCTTATTTGTCTGATATGAACTGCAGACCATCTTCCCACGAACGTAAGCATCACAAGTATTTTTATATTCACACTTCAAGTTAGGAATGTCCATGAAAATATTTAGTTTTGATATTTTATCTATGTTTATTTATTGATGCGCCCAAGTCTCTGATGCCACAAGTTAGTTTCTTCTTCAATAGTCATGTAACAAATGTTTTCTTTAATATCAACTTGATACTGTTTGACTTCTGTTCTAAATCATTTCATAAAGAATTTAATGTCTTTCCCTTTATAGTGTAGTCATTATGATTGAATGTGACTATAAGTCATGAGTCACAAAGTTGACTCACACTTAGAAGATTATGATATAGACCATCCACATAAAGAACTTCGGTTTTCTATATCTCTCCAATAGCTATCTTTGTACTTACACAACATTTTATCTTCAAAGAAACATCGTTAACAAACTGAACTGTTCCATCGACCTTTTTTTGACTTTTGTTAATATATTTTCATTAATAGTCACATGGGATGAACATCCTCTATCAAGAATACAGGTGCTTTTATTCGTTGTATCCTTGACAGTTACTTTTGAAAGATTGGACTTTCAATTTTTCGTCTTTTTCTTCCATGGGTTATTGTGTTGAGTGTAGGAAATTGCTGGCCTTGCAACTCTCTCTTCTCTGTACATGGGTTCTTCATACTAAATATCTTCTTCCAGAGGGGAAAACCTATTTTCAAGAGCAACATAGTCTTGTTGATGAACATTGACTTTTATCTGAATTCGATATGAGGTGTCTTTTTTAATCCTCTACCTGCAATAAATAGCTTTATGGACCATGTTAGAAGAATTATAAAAATATCCATAGAATTTTTTTCTTCTAAAAAATTAGGATGTGAATTTTTTCTCCTTTGATGAACTCCCATCTATTCTCCATTAAAATAGCTCCTTGACTCTTTTCAATAATTCATGGTGTGGCCCAAATATCCATATAACTGAAAATTAATGAGATTAAATTTCTTCTCACTTCTATTTATCCTCATTCCTTCTTGAGTGGGATAGTAGATTGACTGACTCTTATTCTTGGAGGCTCGAGGATAGTATTCTGTTCTTCTTTTAGATTGAATTTGGGGTTTCTTTTTCAGCACTTCAAGTGATTTTTCCACATCACCCACTTTCATCTTTCCTTTATTTTGGTCAACTTTATTTGCATCATTTGACGATTTTACCTCACAACTAATTCCACTATTTCCCAATTAATCAGTGCTTTGATCATTCAAAATTTTTTCAACTCCATTAAAACCATGTTTTTCTCTCTCCAACAGCTCCGCATATGAGAACATTCCAAATTACGTTTCCTTAATTGATTCTTTTTATATTGATTCACTCTTTGGTTTACTCCAAAGAGTAAAAAATTCCTCTTGAAGAACCTAAGTAGTCTTTTTATTTTCTTTCAATCTGGTGGTGAGGTCATTGATGACCTTTGACTTATCTTAAATTCTCAGCTTCAGTTCTACTATATCATTAGTGTTTTTAAGAATTTTAGACTGAAATTTGACAAATTCTTATAGTTGTTCAGTTTCAGCTTTGTGACGATCAACATAATCAAATGATTATTCTACAATTGATTTCCACTTATTGTAACTCTTACATTTGATCTTAAGATTACTAAAAAAATAATTTCCAACTCAGGATTGGCATTAGTTTTCAACTGATTGTCTCCACCAGTATCTTTTTATGGTTCTAATTTTCAATAGTGTCCATCATGGAAGCATGCTTTTGAGTTTTAAATTATGGCTCTTCTTCTTCATAGAACTCATTATCATCATCTTCCTCTTCATAGAAAAAACTCTTCTTCGGTACATTCTTTCTAGATTTAAATTCTCCCTTTTTGAAAAACCTTTTCTAAGGCTTCTCAATTTTTTCATCTTCACTATCTTTATCATTGATCTTTTTTAATAACTAAGAGGCAATGTGGCCAAATTTTCCACAATGAAAGAATGAAAGAGGAAAATTGCCTTTGAATTTACCTTTTCCCTTTTAGAACTTGTTGACAATGAGAGAAATAATTTCCTTTTCCTCATCATCTTCACCACTATTATCTTTTGAAATTTTCAGTTTCTCCAGGGCCTTGAACTCCCTTTCTTTTCTAAATCAAGTCGTAGCATCTTCTAGTTTGACTCTCATTTAATATTCAACCAGGTTTCTCATCATATCACTTATAGAATGTTTTGAAATACGTATTTCCTCAAGGTATGACACTATTACATTGTACAGGGGTTAAATTCTTCTTAATATTTTATTTATAAAATCAATGTCTTTGATTTCTTCTCCTAGACCCAGAATTACATCAACCACTTATGTTATTCAATAGAAGGAGTCTGCATTCACATCAGGATGCATCTTCAGATCATCAAACCTATTGTGCATGAATTTTAGTTTCACATCCTTCACTTTTCTATATCCTTTATAAATATTTTCAAGTTTATACCACATGGATTTTGTTGAGGTGCAATGCATCAACTTTTGATATATCTGATCAGAATGTGTTGTGGTGAGTGCATTCTGTGCTTTATCATTTGCATCAAGAATTTTCTTGTCTACGTTAGTCATAGCCAAGCCTGTTGGATTAGTGAATTGTATTCCTTGGACAGTAGAAAATAGGACTTCAATTTTAAAAGTTCTTAGATAAGATCTCATTCTATTCTTCCAGATCTAAAAATTAAATCCATCAAAGAGGGGAACTACCCTGATATTGGATGAATTATCTATAAGGGTATAAGACAGATCAAACACCAATAGACCTCCCTTTGATACCACTTGAACGACCCCAGAACACCCTGAGAGGGGAGGGGTGAATTAGGGTGTCAACTTTTTCTTTTTAAAGATATGAATCTTGTTCCCACAATGGTAGGAAGTTGTTAAATCTTTCAAAAAAATTAAAACAGGGAGATGTGAAGAACCTTTTATTTGGTTCACCGCAAATGGCTACGTACAAGGAGTATACACCAACAGTGTGTCACTCACACCAAAATCTACTAATTTTCACTATTTTATGTATAAAAAGTTTTGATAAAAAACACTCTGTTCCAGGCATACGACCTTAATATTAAGGTTTACAGAATGCTCACTACATCCCTCAGATCACTTCCATCAACCCCTAGCTCACTACCTTGAGAGAAGTTAAAGTCAATTTATCGACTTAAAGGTCTCTTAAATAGACTTTCATTGATGTCATTGACTCTATTCAGTATAAGACACTAATTGAATCGATGTCCTGAATTAATTCACTTAAAATGACTAAACCACTAACCTAGATAATCATAAGCATGTCAAAAGCATAACACCACACTTACCTGCAATACCCCAACTTGAGTGCAATATTTGGGAATTATTGCGAAATATGACTTTCAAGAAACACATACTTTCCATGCAACACTTATATTTCTCGTAACTATACCAAAGGGTTCACTTGGACTTTTCAGACTAAAGGAACACCTTACACACAAGATTTAATATATCCAAATCTTTAGAGCACAAAATTTACTCTCTTCAAATCATCCGTGGGAAAATCATTCGTGCGGATGAGCTACCAAGTTTTCGATGGAAAATTAATAAGTCTTCTACGGGGGTAGCCACATATTTATAGGCCCTTTATGAACCTACATGCAATATCCCGATGCATTTTCTTTGGTGCAAACAAGAATCTTCATGTGTTCACAAAACCCCTGTGACATCACATTGGCTGCAAAAACCCTTTCATGCAACATTATCTTCCACGCACTCCCCAACTTTTCCATTTTTCGACGTTATGAACCAGAAACATGTCTTGCACAGATGTTCCAAAAACACCTTTATTCTTACACACAGAATCCAATCTTTCATTCATGCTACAAATATTTCTCACACCATCCATTGAAAAAAACATGTTTCTCCATTTTTGGATTTTCAGCCCCAAAAATTTGGAAAACACTAGCGAATGGTGCCACATTCAATAATGCTTTCGAATCAAACTGTATGACCCCTTTGCATGTAATCTCTTTAATATTCCATAAAAACACTGACAATAATAAACCCAATTCATGATCAACCCAAAGTATATTGACAAAAACAAAACCAAAACTCGTTTTCACCAAAGAAAAACCTTGGTTCAAACAAATCTCACCATGTGCTCCTAGTTCTTCTATCCTCCCATGTCCTCCCCGCATGATGTTAAACTGCATGGCCCTTTTAGAACTATATGTTTCTTGATTCCCATCCTTATAGGCTATATAGGAATGCTCAAACATTTCGTCCGTAGGCTGATCCTAAACTCCATAATATCCCCTTGGGTAAAAAAAAGGTGTTGTGCAGGCTTTCACCCTCATTCACATCAAGTTTATCATGACCACCCCATGTGTCCCTCTCCCGGGAGATCTACCCTATTTCCTTATCCAACATGATGTTAAAATCCAAAGGAACATTCATGATTCATGCACACACCTTATTTGGGTTTCCATCATCTTTCATATTCAAAAGGTCTCCTAAATAGTACGGATACTTAGCCCAAGAGCTCTCCTATAATTTTGGATTATGTCCTTGAGGTCCTCAAAGGAGAATTTGATACAAGTCCTGCATTGCAAATATGGTATGTGGTCGACACTCATTTGTTGTCTCCATTTCACGTCACACAATATGGATCATGTGTTTTGAACATCGTCAAAAACTATCCTTCATTGTTGTCAACATCCCCATATTTCCAAAATACTAGGTGTGGTTGTTTATTTCGTCCCTCTATCCATTCAAACGTCAGTCTACCTTAGGTAGGAGTGTGATTCAAGCTGTCATGCCCTTATATGTTTGGGAGAGCCTGGTCCTATTCCTTGTTTCCCACACTGAGCATTGCTCATGTGGGATTAGGAGCTTTTGGAAGGAGATACTTGCATGAAGGGTCATGTATCCACGGTATGAGCTCTATGACCTTAAACTAATATCACAATTGTCCTTATTGCAAGACGTTAAACTATAAATTGGACAGTAATTCCTATCTCAAGTCCCTCAACCCTTTTGGTCCCTTTTCTTAAGTTGTCACTTATGATTATACAGTATGGCCTAGACTCTATATCCTCATTCACATCGAGCTATTTTTCCCATGCCGCATACATCCCCTTCAGACACCCCTCCATTATCGTCCACACCACAAGACGTTAAACTACGAAATGGCTGGGGATTCCCATCTTAGATAACTTGATTTTTTAGTCCCCCCATCTAAGTCCTCATTTGGGATCTTACGGTGTGGCATGGGATCATGTTCTCATTCACACCGGGTTACCCGCCGTTCTGTACAGATCCCTTGTTGAGATACCTTACCCCTATCTGTGTCATTGCCTCATGACGTAAAACTACACAATATTCTCTAGAACTATGTGTGGATTGATTCCCATACTTATGGGATACATAGGACCGCTCGAACATTTACTCTTCAGGTCCATACCCATTTCTTAGAAAACCCCTTAAATTCCTAGCCCCTTTTCCTGAGTTCTCCCAGGAGAGGGGCATGCAGCATTATATGGGATTAGGTCCTCATTCATGAAGACTCTGTAAAAACCATGCCACATACCTTCCTCTTTATCGAAAGCTCTTCATCCCCATGCTCCAAAATCATCTTTTCAAGTAGGCTGCCCTTAAGTTGGGCCCCTAGATCCACCTTAGTAGTTCACCAATGTGCCCAGAAGCACTCTGGTTCAACACCTATAGTGTCAAATCCTACATGGACATGTTATCACCCATCCTTAGGTTTCATGCTCCCATTTATTTGGGTTTCCATCACCTTTCACATCCAAAAGGGCCCCTGAAAGGTACAGATACTTAGTCCAAGGGTTCTCCTATCGTTTCAGGCTAACACCCTCAAGGGCCCCAGATGAGAATTGTATCAATTCTTGAGTTTTGAATATGGTCAGTAGTAAACACTCATTTTTTTTCCATTTCATGTCACAGGATGTGGATGATATTTTTTGAACATGTTCAACGATTATCCTCCATCATCACCACCATCAAGTTTCAAATATTGGTTGCATTATTCACATTCATTCCCACTCCCTCATGTCCAAGTGGAATTCCGACACTCTTGGTAATGTACCTCTGTGCACATTGGCATGTTAGAATGTAAAATTCACGGTGAGGCATTTCCTGGGACTCTGCACCGATTTCCCCTTTTCATGTATTCCATGTGTTACAATGAACTTATCCACCCTTGTTTCCCACATCGATCATAGCTCACATGGAATTAGGGATATGGTTGAGGTTTGCACCCATTTGGAAGAGTATTTATTATCTATGGTCCGAGCTCTAAGACCTTAAACTAAGATCTCAATGTCCTTGCCGCAAGACGTAAAACTTCATGCCATTCCCAGAACTACGTAAAACTTTATTCCTATCCTCATGCAATACATAGGAATGCCTGATCATATTTTCGACGGGTATAGTTCAAGTTCCCCCTATTTACCATTCCTGACCAATATTTGGCCCAAAATTTCATAGGATTGTGTGGTGTGGTGTGGGACCATGTCCTCATTCAAATTAGGTTTGCAATAGCCGCACCACATAATCTTTTTATACGAGCTAGTCTCCCCTTCATCTTGTCCTCTCAGAACTACATATGGCTTGATTCCCATTCTCATGGGATACATAGGAACACCATGATGTTTCATCTTCAGGTAAAACCCCATATTCCCTAACCTTTTCTAGCCCCTTGGCCTACGTTTTCTTCCCGGGAATCACGCATTGGGTGGTGTGGACCACATCCTCACTCATGTCGGGTATGCTTCCTCATGCCATGCACATCCCCCCCTAAAACCTCATTTCTTCTGTATGTTTCCAAGCCATATGACCTTTAACTGTGATGACTGGTCCCACATGACTTTACACTATTTCTTCTTTATTGTATGATGTTAAAATGCATTGGTAGGTCCTATCATAAAAACCTGAACTGTGACATTATCATCCTGGCCACACTAAGAAAAACTACACTGCATTGTGATGTCCTCACTCGAGGGGACATCATGTTGAGTATTGGTCATTCACCGTACCATTTTTCAATTCCTACACGTGGTTGGATTCCAATAGTGACAACTAGATTATCCATCCTAGGTTTATCACTTCACAAAAAAACACATCCTTCCAAAGGAACAAACAAGATCTATCAAATAACGCTTCTTCTGATGCATGGGCCATACCCACACGACATTATTGTACATTGAACCGGCACCCTACCACGATGCTTCTTGAACTACGTATGGATTTATCCCCATAATAATGGGGTACGTAGGAACGCCTGGGTACATTGCCTCAGGGCCCAACCTAGATTTTATTTTTGTTCCATTGACCTAAAAACTCCTCAGAGAACACGTGGTGTGATGTGGTCCTATGTCACCATTCACATCTGGTTTTTCAATGTCACACCACCTGTTTCCCTCCCTCCTTTGTATCTCTATTCCAAGCTCTAAGTCCTTTAAAATAAGATTTTGTTAATCCTTGTCGCAATAAATCAAAGTGCATGACACTATCCAAAACTATGTATGGTTTGATTCCCATCCTCATGGGATACATAAGAATTCCCAGACACTTCGTCTATAGGTCCATCCCCAAGAATCTTAAATCCTTCCCTGTTTTTGGCCCCTAGGCCTGAAATCCTTTAGAAGTATTCGGTGTGGAGAGTACCTCATGGGCCCTCATTTGTGTCAAATTTTGCAAAAACTGCACCATGATACTCTCTTATCTCTTCCCAACCTAGTCCGAGTTCTACGAACCTAATCTAAGATCTCCCTATGGGAACTACACATTGGGTTCGACTACTTAATCTCCCAGCGAGCAATTCATTAAATCAGGTCTCCTCTTAATGGTCCACCCTATGACCTTAAGTGAGGATCATGTGACCCTAGGGCCATTTTCCTTGGGAAAAAACTAGAATACCCCTATCTGATACATCTTATGGTCGTACTCAAATGCACCATGACAAAGAGCCCATGGTGTGGAATTATCACATGGACACTCCCTCATTTCATGTCCAGGATTCATGAGCTCTTTGTTTGGATCTTCATCCTCTTCCATGTCTGAAGGGACCCAATTTAAGGTCTGTTCTTATTCAACATTGGATCACCTACCGTCTTGGGACAACAACCCTAAAGACCTCAGACAACATTTGCGACAGGTCCTACATTACAAACAAGGTCAGTGGCCAACCCTCATTTGTGTGTCCCCATTCATGGATAAAGCGATGTGGATACTGTGTTTAAAACATGTTCAGAATTTATCCTATATCATTACACCACTATCATTATGATCCAGATCTCGGGAATCATGATTCACATCTTTCCACCCCTTATGTTCTAGTGGAATTCCAACGCACTATTTTACACCTCCATGCATCTATGTGCATCAATCAGGTGGGTCAATAATTTGGGGATGTCACCCTACTAGCATTCCATTTCCCCTAATATGTGCCTTCCGGTACTAGGAAATCTCACAGCTACTCCTTGTTTCCCACATCGAGCACAACTTGTGTGGGATTAGTAGTGTTGGTGGAGCATGTATTGGTGCAGCTACTCTACACAAGCCCTTCATCCCGCATGACGTTAAACCGTGATTCCAAAACTACATGTGGATTGATTCCCATCCTAATGGGATACTTAGGAATGTTTGGGAACTTTTCCCTGGGCTCAGTCTAACTTTCAATTTCAGTCCCTTGAATAGAAAAAATTTCTCTAGGGATACATGGTGTGTTGCAGACTCCTTATGTCCTTATTCAAGTTGGGTTTATAGCTACCACATCACATACTCCCTTCATGGTATCTCCCCTTTCACTCCCTATCACATCGTATGATGTTAAACTGCACGAGTCCATGCGTCCTCAATGCGTGACACTAAACTGCAGTTCTACCGTAAACTAATTTCAGATGCCCCATGTTAACTATGGGATAAACTAGGTTCCTCATCAGAGAGGGTTTCCTCTACCACCATTTTTCTTCAACCACGCCATGTTTAATAACTACATTTGGAATGATTATCACCTTTATGTGATATGTAGTGATTCCCAAGCATTTCAACTTGGGCCTAGCCTCATGGCCATTCACCCTTCTTGCCCTATGACCCCGATCAAGGTCTAGGCGGTATGACCTTGAAGATATGTGCACCATCCACACTGTACGACATTAAACTACATATCTATCATCCTACTTGGTATGACATAAATCCAAAAGGAATTCCAGGTCCTTACTGGAGAGTTCATGTTCAGAAGAAGGTATGATCCCTAATCAAACCGATGCGCTCACCTGATGTGTCTTCACTGTGGTGGTGTAATTTCAAGAGTGTTGGAATCCATTCGAACAACCCATCAATCCACCCTCTGCACTTTGCATGCCTATTATTCGGAACCATATCCTATTTCACATCTAGAAGAACCCCCTAGTAGTACGGATTCTTGACCTATGGCTCACCTACTATCCTAGGCCAACGTTCTAGAATTCTAATGGATAAATTTTTGAGTTAGGCCTCGTGTTGCGAATATGGTCAACAGTTGGCCCTAATTTTTTATCCCCATACTAGGATAACTAAATAGGGATGTTGTGTTTTGAACAAGGTCAACACTTATCCTTCACTGTCATGCCATCTCCATAATATTCTGAATTTTTGGTAACATGATTCACACCTTCCATGTCCCCTCTATTTGGGTTGATTCTAACACCAATGGAGTCACCTCGCTCGTGCACTAGAGCACGTTGGGAGAATGTAACTTCGACTATTCTAAGATCTTCGTCCTCCAGTTAGGCCTCCCCCTTTTTCGTGGATATCTGAATTGGTGGTTCAATCCCCATATGCCGGAATCTTGGTCAACACTCCTATATTCGGATAGAACAACGAGGTGGTCATCCCCTGTTTCTCACATAGTTCCTGACCAATATGAGCTTAGATATTGATTGTTGGGTATTTCATGAATGTAATAGACATGTAGTAGACCAAAATGAATAACGGAACCCATGCATGCATCTAGCATAAACAATCAAAGCATGCAAGTACATTTAAAAACGTTTACACATGTTACAAGTCCTGAGGATCAACTCCTCCCATGGATGGGTTGACCTCTCTGATATAGCGTTCCAGCTCTGCTACTCTCTAGCTTATAGTGTCCAGGATCTACTATCGCCTATCTAGATCCCGCTCCTCCTCGGCATCGATGGGGCATAGTTCATCAGCTGTGACCTAGGCTTGCTCCTCATCGGTTCAGATGATATCCCTCTCCTTAGAGGCCCACTCCATCCATTCTTTAGTCTCCACTGGCTAGGCCTTTTGGAGAGGCACAATCTCCGACGATGCGTTGAGGAAAGAAGAATTCTCATCCACTCACACCTACAACCACTGAATCTCACTTTCAGCTTCCTGAATCCTCTTTATGATTACTTATTTCCTTCTTTTCCAGCTTACAACAAGGCTATGATCATTATCTCGAATCTTCTCCACAATTAGGTATAATATGATAATATGAGGATGTTGGGCATCCACTCCATGGATGTTTAGCGTATAACTCCTCCCAAAAACACCAAATTCCTTAAGTAATACATTGACATACCATTTTTATGGTCCTACATGACGTTAAACTATTATGTCCCACAAGAAATTAAACTGTATGTCATCCCGTAAGACATTAAACCATATAGGGTCTTACATGACCATAAACTGTTATGTCCCACATGACATTAAACTATATGTCATCCCGCAGAATATTAAACTGTACTCGGTCTTATATGACCTTAAACTATAATGTCATGTATGACATTAAACTACTTTTCCATCTCACATGATGCTAAACTAAAAAATTGTCTGAGCTCGATGACCATAAAATAAGATCCATATGGTTCCACATGACCTTAAATTGTTCCATCTTCACCACATGATGCTAAAATGTGTGGTTCATCCAAACTAAAGGACCCAGAACTACTCATCATTCATCCTCATTTCATGGCATTAAACTGCATGGCCCCTTCAAAAACTATGCATGGATTGATTCCCATTCTCATGGGATACATAAGAACGATCAGATGCCTCATCATGAGTCCATACCTAGACCCTCTTTGACTATCCCCCTGGGTATTGTTTCCTGGTAAGATCCCATATGGTGTATTGGAGGCTTCTCTAGCCCCACTCATGGTACGATCATGATAATCTTGAAGGACCCCAGAACACCCTGATAGGGGATGGGTAAATTGAGGTGTTAAAATTTTCTTTTTAATGTTATGGATATTGTTCCCATGTTAGTAAGAACTTGTTAAATCTTTCAAACAAATGAAAGCGGGGAGATGTCACATCACTTTTACTTGGTTCACTATAAATGGCTATATGCAAGGATCATACACCGACAGTGTGTCTATTGAAACAAAATCCACTAATCTTCAATATTTTATGGATTACTAGTTTCGGTCACAAACACTCTGTTCCAGGCACATTTCCCTTACAAAGGTTCAAGGAACGCTCATTGCATACCTCATAAAACTTCTGTCAACTCCCCTTAGCTCACTGCCTTGAGAGAAGTCAAACTCAGTTTCTTAACATGAAGGTCTTTTCAATAGATTTGCATTGATATATTTGTCATTATTCAGCATGATACACTTCTTTCATCGAAGTTCTGAATTGATGTACTTGAAAGAACTTAACCACTGAACCTGATAATCCGAATCTTGTCAAAAGCATAACACCACACTTGCATGCAACACCCCAACTTGCATGCAAGATTTGGTAATTGTCACAAAATATGACTATCACACAACACCTACTTTCCATGCAAACCTTATCTTTCATGCAATTGTACCAAAGGGTTCACTTGGAATTTTCAGAATAAAGGAACACTTTGCGTGAAATTTTTACTCTCTTAAAATCTTTGGTGCGCAAGATTTACTCTCTTTAAATCTTTTGTGCGCAAGTCTTTTGTGTAGCTGAGCTACCAGATTTTCATTGGAAAATTCATAAGTCTTCTTATGGGGGTAGCCACATATTTATTTGCCATTGATGACCCTGTGCGCAAGATCTTGATGCGTTTTCGTTCGTGCGCGCAAGATTCTTCATGTGCGCGCAAAAACCCTTTTTACATCACATTGGGTGGACAAACCCTTTCACGCAACATCATCTTCCACACACTCTATGACTTTTACATTTTTTTGACATTTTGAACCTGAAACATGTCTTGCGTGAATGTTCCAAAAAAACCTTCAATCTTGCGTGCAATAACCAATATTTCGCATGTGCTTCAAATATTTCGTGCACCTTCCTTTTAGGAAAACATGGTTCTCCATTTTCCTATTTTAAGCCCCAAAAATTTGGAAAACAATGGAGAATGGTGCCACCTTCAATACTGCTTTCAGATCAAACTGTATAACACCTTTCTCTATAATCTCCCTGATATTCTAGTAAATGGTTGACAATAAGAAACCCAAACCATGATCAACCCAACGTATATTGACAACAAACAAAAACTGAAACCCTTTTCCAGCAAAGAACTACCATGGTTCCATCAATGTCCCCCTTTGGGTTTGTTGGAAATCTCTAGAAAGATTCAACATAGCACTAGACACTATTAAAAACTGATACGTAAGAATCAACTCAACCAACACTCTAAGTCTATGTGATTAATGCTCGGTATAGAAAACAAGAGATAAGACATGAATTGTATTCTCATGTGTTTAAAAGAAAGTTCTAACTATTTCCTCAAAACCCTGAAACGTTTTGTCCCTTCCCTATTCTCTCCATCTTCAGCCAAGATTATCTCTGTCTTCTCTCATCTAGAGACATGAATTCTATCCATTTCACCCCCCATTCAAAATAAACCCAAAAATAGATATTCATCCATTGTAGAGCTCAGAACATGCTCCCCCTGGATCATATATCCCCAATAAAAATAAAACACTCCCACAAAACATATTAAAATAGTTAAAAAACTAGGGAGATGGGAATTTCATAACCTCCTTATGCACTGGGAGGTGGCTGAACATCGAGGTTCAACTAATGTTTCTCAAACACCACCGCAGAAAGTGGCTTGGTCAGGATATCAACCACTATATCATCAGTTCCCACATGATCTATTTTAATCACGCCTTGCCCAACTTTTTCTTTTATAATGTAATACTTGATTTAAATATGTTTTGTATGATAATGATGAACATGATTCTTTGTAAGATCAATTTCACTCTTTTTATCACAGTAAATCACCATTGGTTGTTTCACATCATCACAAATATCTATCAGTTTTTTGTTCATCTATAGAAGTTGAGTGCATGACTTTGTATAAGAAATATACTCATATTTAGAAGTACTAAGAGAAGTAATTTCTTGTTTCTTTCTCAACCAACGAACATATTTCTGTCCAATATAGAATGCTCCATCAACGGTGGACTTTATTTCCACTACATCTCCAGTCCAGTCAATATCAAAAAATGATAATAATTCACTTTCCCTTCCTATAGCAAAGTATAACCCAAGATTATGAGTACCTTAAATGTACCTCATGATTCTTTTTACTACCAACATATGTTTCTCCTTTGGATTACTCAGAAATCGGGCCGCTAATCATGTTGCAAAGACAATGTCTGGTCCTGTTGCTGTCAGGTTCAATAAGCTTCCATGGATCCTTATGTACATTGTGGGATCTATAGAGGTCCCATCCTCATGCTTTTCAAGTTTGGTTCCAAACTCAATTGGAGTTGACATTGGTTTTGAGTCTTGCATTTTAAATTACTTCAGCAGCTCTCTTGCATATTTATTTATATTAAATGAACATGTAATATTTCTTTTGAATCACCTGTAGTCCCATGAAATATGTGAGCTCCCCAATCATAGACATTCCAAATTCTGATTTATTGTTATTGGAGAATTTATCTACTAATATCTTCCTGTTACCACCAAATTTAATTTCCTAAATGTAATTTAGAACCATGAAATGATCTTTCAGATAATTATTCACATAATGATTGTGATCTACTTCTCCTCTTTTGAATTATAGCTTCTTGAGATAAGAATCCAGCTGGGAGTACCACACCTATGGTGCCTGTTTCAAGCCATAGAGTGCTTTATTGAGTTAGAAAACCTTTGTTTCATCATTACCAAGAAGAAAACCCACTGGTTGTTCAATGTAGACTTCTTCTTTGAGTACACCATTCACGAATTATGTATTGACATCCATTTGATTTACTTTATATCCTCTTTGGAGTGCCATGGAATGTAAAATCCTAATTAACTCTAGTCTAGACACTAGAGCAAAGGTTTCTTCAATATCAACCCCTTCATTCTGGGAAAACTCTTTACATACCAGTCGTGCCTTGTTTCTAATAACACTTCCATGCTCATCAAAATTGTTCTTGAAGATCTATTTTGTACCAATCACATTGTGAACTTCATGTATTTGGACTAGATCCCATGTATGATTCTTGTCAATCTGATCTGACTCTTCATTCATAGATTTTACCCAAGATTCATCCTTTTCAACTTCTTTAAATGAGGATGGCTCCACAACTAATAGAAATTCAGATTGTGTGTTATTCCTCATCCTATTTGTTTTTGTGGGTACACTTCTATCACTAATTATGTTAGATGGATCAATCTCAACTCTTTAATTTCTCCTGTGAGGTTCAGTCACATTCTCTCCAGCCAAGGTTTCCTCTTCAGATTCTTCTTCTATGTCAACAGAGTTATGTGACTCCTGAGTGTTTTGTACACATTACTCTAGTTATGTATTTTTTTTACCCCACGTTCACTTTCTTTGTCACTTTCTATCTCATCATGATATGAAATGCTTGTAGCATTTGTGTATTTATCTTGAATGATGTTCAAATCACTGTTTTCCACAATCCTTTCTAATCACTTGTTGAAACACTTGTAGGCATTGCTATTCATTGAGTATCCAAAGAAAATTTATTCATCTATATTTTCTCCATACTTCCGTTGATTTCCTTATTTGTTTATGATGAAGCATTTACTTCTAGAAACACAAAAATATTTCAAATAGGGACTCATTCCATGACACAATTCATATGGAGTTTTCATATCACCCATATAAATCCATGTTCTATTTTGAATTTACATTGCATATTGAAAAAAATATTTCCTACAATTTAATGGAATATGACTCTCAATCAGCATAGTTCATGCCATATTGTTCACCTATCAATTACTAGGTTCAACAACTTCATTTTGTTGTGGAGTTCTCACAACATCTACCTCATGTTATATCCCATGTTTCTATAAGAAATTTTCAAATTCAATGGATGTGTATTCCCCTCCATTGTTAGATCACAGCACTTTGATTATTCATCTAGTATCATTCTCGGTGATTCGAAAATATGTTTTCATGCAGTCAAGAACATTTCGTTTCCTATGTATAACCATTACACATACCATTATACTATAATAATCTATATAAAGGATGAAGTACCTTTCTCCATGAGTTTTGAGAAAATTTATCAGGACACATACATCTGTATGAATGAGATCAAGGAGATGAGATGACCTCTTCATATTTGTCTGATATAAACTGCAGACCATCTTCCCATGAATGTAAGCATCACAAGTATTTTCAGGTTCACACTTTAGTTTAGGAATGTCCATGAAAATATTCAGTTTTTATATATTCTCTATGTTTTTTATTGATGCGCCCCAGTATCTAATGCCACAAGTTATTTTCTTCTTCAATAGTCATGTAACAAATGTTTTCTTTAATATCAACATGATAATTTTTGCCTTCTGTTCTACATCCTTTCATAAATAATTTAATGTCTTTCCCTTTATAGTGTAGTAATTATGATTGAAAGTGACTATAAGTCCTGAGTCACAGAGTTGACTCACACTTAGAAGATTATGATGCAGACCATCCACATAAATAACTTCGGTTTTCTATAGCTCTCCATTAGCTATCTTGGTACTTCGACAACATTTTATCTTTAAAGAACCATCGTTACCAAACTTCACTGTTCCATCAACATTTTTTTTGACTTTCGTTAATATATTTTCTTTACTAGTCATGTGGTATGAACATCTGCTATCAAGAATCCAAGTGCTGTTATTGTTTGTAGCCTTAAAAGTTACTTCTAAAAGATTGGATTTTTATTTTTCCTTTTTTTCTTCCATGAGTTATTGTGTTGAGTTTAGGAAATTGCTGGCCTTGCAACTCTCTCTTCTCTGTACATGGGTTCTTCATACTAAATCTCTTCTTCCAGAGGGGAAAACCTATTTTCAAGAGCAACACAGTCTTATTGATGAACATTGAATTTTATCTGAATTCGATATGAGGTGTCTTTTATACTCCTCTACCTACAATAAATAGCTTTATGGCCCATGTTAGAAGAATTATAAAAATATCCCTCGAATTTGTTTTCTTCTAAAAAATTATGATATGAATTGGTTCTCCTTTGATGAAGTCTAATCTATTCTCCATTAAAATATGTCCTTGACTCTTTTCAATAATACCTGGTATGGCCCAAATATCCATTGAACTGAGAATCCATGAGAGTAAATTTATTCTCACTTCTGTTTATCCTCATTCCTTCTCTAGTGGGATAGTAGTTTGACTGACTCTTATTCATGGAGGCTCGAGGATAGTCTTCTGGTCTTCTTTCAGATTGAATTAGGGGTATCTTTTTCAGCACTTCAAGTGATTTTTCCACATCACCCACTTTTATCTTGCCTTTATTTTGGTCAAATTTATTTACATCATTTGACGATATGACCTCACAACTAATTCAACTATTTCCCATTTAAGCAGGTCTTTGATCATTCAAAATTATTTCAACTCCATTAAAACAAGGTTTTTCTCCCTCCAATAGCTCCGCATCTGAGAACATACCGAATTATATTTCCTTCCCTGATTATTTTTATATTGATTCACTCTCATGTTTACTGCTAAGAGTAACAAATTCCTCTTGAAGAACCTAAGTAGTCTTGGTATTTTCTTTCAATCTGGCGGTGAGGTCATTGATGAAATTTGACCTATCTTGAATTCTCAGCTTCAGTTCTACTACATCATTAGTGTTTTCAAGAATTTTAGACTACAATTTGACAAATTGTTATAGTTGTTCAGTTTCAGCTTTGTGATGATCAACATAATCAAATGATTATTCTACAATTGATTTCCACTTATTGTAACTCTTACATTTTATCTTAAGATTACTAATAGAATATTTAAGTTGCAACTCGGGATTGGAATTAGTTTTCAACTGATTGTATCCACCAGTATCTTTTTATGGTTCTAATTTTCAACAGTGTCCATCATGGAATCATGCTTTTGAGTTTTAAATTATGGTTCTTCTTCTTCATAGAACTCATCATGATCATATTCATCTTCACAGATAAAACTCTTCTTCGGTAATTTCTTTCTAGATTTAAAGTCTCCTTTTTGAAAAACATTTTTTGAGGCTTCTCAATTTTTTCATCTTCACTATCTTCATCATTGATCTTTTTTTAAGCACTAAGAGGCAATGTGCCCAACTTTTCCACAATGAATGCATGAAAGAGGCAAAATTCCTTTGAATTTACCTTTTCCCTTTTAGAACTTCTTGAAAATGAGAGAAAGAATTTCCTTTTCCTCATCATCTTCACCACTATTATCTTTTGAAATTTTCCGTTTCTCCAGGGCCTTGAACGCCATTTCTTTGCTCAATCAAGTCATAGCATCTTCTGGTTTGACTCTCATTTCATATGCAACCAGGTTGCTCATAAGATCATCTATAGAATGTTCGGAAAGAAGTATTTCCTCAAGGGATGACACCATTACATTGTACATGGGTGAATGTCTTCTTAATATATTTTTTATAATATCAATGTCTTTGATTTCTTCTCCTAGACCCCGAATTACACCAACCACTTAAGTTATTAGATAGAAGAAGGAGTCTGCATTCACATCAGGATGCATCTTCAAATCATCAAACCTATTATGCATGACTTGAGTTTCGCATCCTTCACTTTTCTATCTCCTTTATAAATATTTTCAAGTTTATACCACATGGATTTTTTTCAGGTGAAACTCATCAAATTTAGATATATCTGATCAGAAAGGGTTGTGGTGAGTGCATTCTGTGCTTTATCATTTGCATTAAGAATTTTCTTGTCTGCGTTAGTCATAGCCAGGCTTTTTGGATTAGTGAATTGTATTCCTTGGATAGTAGAAAATAGGTCTTCAATTTCAAAATATCTTAGATGATATCTCATTATGTTCTTCCAGATCTAAAAATTACTTCCATCGAAGAGGGGTTCTACCCTGATATTGGATGAATTCTCTATAAGGGTATAAGACAGATCAAACACCAGTGGACCTCCCACTGATACCACTTGAAGGAGCCCAGAACACCCTGAGAGGGGAGGGGTGAATTAGGGTGTCCACTTTTTCTTTTTAAAGTTATGGATCTTGTTCCCACATTGGTAGGAACTTGTTAAATCATTCAAACAAATGAAAAGAGAGAGATGTGAAAACACTTTTATTTGGTTCACCGAAAAGGCCTACGTCCAAGGAGCATACACCGAGAGTGTGTCAGTCATACCAAAATCTACTAATCTTCACTATTTTATGTATTACAAGTTTCGATCAAAAACACTCTGTTCTAGGCATACTGCCTTAATATAAAGTTTTAGGGAATTCTCACTGCATCCCTCAGATCACTTCTATCAACCCCCTAACTCACTGCCTTGAGAGAAGTCAAAGTCAGTTTATCGACTTAAAGGTCACTTCAATAGACTTTCATTGATGTCATTGACTCTATTCAGTATGAGACACTAATTGCATCGATTTCATGAATTAAGTCACTTAAAATTACTAAACCACTAACCCGAATAATCATAATCCTATCAAAAGCATAACATCATACTTTCCCGCAATACCCAAACTTGAGCGCAAGATTTGGGAATTGTTGCGAAAGATGAATTTCAAGCAACACCTAATTTCTATGCCACACTTATCTTTCACTCAACTATACATAAGGGTTCACATGGACTTTTCAGACTAAAGGAACACCTTACACACAAGATTTAATCTCTTCAAATCTTTACAGCACAAAATTTACACTCTTCAAATCGTTTACTTGAAAATCATTCGCGCGGCTGAGCTACCATGTTTTCAATGGAAAATTCATAAGTCTTATATAGGGGTAGCCACATATTTATAGTCCCTTCATGAACCTGCACGAAAGATCCCTATGCATTTTATTCGGTGCATACAAGAATCTTCATGTTTTCACAAAACCCCTTCTGACATCACATTGGGTGCACAAACCCTTTCACGCAACATTATCTTCCACACACTCCCTGACTTTTCCATTTTTTGACATTATGAACCAGAAACATGTCTTGCACCCAAGTTCCAAAAACACCTTTATTCTTTCACACAAGAACCAATCTTTCATACATGCTAAAAATATTTCACGCACCTTCCATTGACAAAAACATGTTTCTCCTTTTTTCAATTTTTCGCCCCAAAAACTTGGAAAACATTGGAGAATGGTGCCCCATTAAATAATGATTTCAAATCAAACTGTATGACCCCTTTTCATGTAATCTCTCTGATCTTCCATGAAAAGACTGACAATAAGAAACCCAATTTATGATCAACCCAAAGTAGATTGACAAAAACAAAACCAAAATTCGTTTCCACCAAAGAAAAACCCTGGTTCCAACAAATCTCACCATGTGCTCCTAGTTATTCTATCCTCCCACATTCTCCCCTCGTGATGTTAAAATGACTGGCCCTTTTAGAACTACATTTTTCTTGATTCTCATCCTTATAAGATATGTAGGAATGCTCAAACATTTCATCCGTAGGTTGATCCTAAACTCCATAATCTCACCTAGGGTCAAAAAAAGGTGTGGTGCAGGCTTTCACCCTCATTCACGTCATGTTTATCATGACCACACCATGTGTACCTCTCCCTGGATATCTCCCCTATTTCGTTATCCGACATGATGTTAGAATCCATAGAAACATTCATGCTTCATTCACACCCTTTATTTAGGTTTCCATCATCTTTCATTTTCAATAGGTCCCCTAAATAGTACGAATACTTAGCCCAAGGGCTCTCCTATAATTTTGGTCTAATGTCCTTGAGGTCCTCAAAGGAAAAATTAATACAAGCCCCGCATTTCAAATATGGTAAGTGGTTGACAATCATTTGTTGTCTCCATTTCATGTCACACAATATGGATCATGTGTTTTGAACATGGTCAAAAACTATCCTTCATTGTTGTCACCATCCCCATATGTCCAAAATACTTGGTGTATTGGTTTGTTTCATCCCTCTATCCCTTCAAATGTTTGTCTACCTTAGGTAGGAGTGTGAGTCCAGCTGTCATACCCTTATATGTTGGGGAGAGACTAGTCATATTCCTTGTTTCCCACACTGATCATTACTCACATGGGATTAGGATCTTTTGGAAGGAGATACTTGCATGAAGGGTCATGTATCCACAGTCTGAACTCTATGACCTTAAACTAAGATCACAATTGTCCTTATTGCAATATGTTAAACTATAAATTGGCCGGGAATTCATGTCTCAGGCCCCTCAACCCCTTTGGTCCCTTGTCCTATGTTATCACTTATGATTATGCAGTATGTCCTAGACTCTATATCCTAATTCACATCAAGCTATTTTTCCCATGTTGCATACATCCCCTTGAGACACCCCTCTATTGTCATCCACATTGCAAGACGTTAAACTATGAAATGACCGGGACTTCCCATATTAGATCACTTGATTTTTTAGGCCCCCCAACTAAGTCATCATTTGGGATCTTACGGTGTGGCATGGTATTATGTTCTCATTCATGTCGGGTTGCCCTCCGTGCTGTACACATCCTTCATTGAGATACCTTCCCCCTATCCGCATCATTGCCGCATGACGTAAAACTACACAACATTCTTCAGAACTATGTGCGGCTTGATTCCCATCCTTATGGGATACGTAGGACCGCTCAAAAATTTTGTCTTCGAATCCAGGCCCATTTCTTAGAAAACCCCTTAAATTTCTGGCCCCTTTTCCCGAGTTATCCCAGGAGAGGGGAATGCAGCATGATATGGGATTAGGTCCTCATTCATGAAGACTCTGTAACAACCATGTCATGTACCTTCCTCTCTACCAAGAGCTCTTCATCCCCGTGCTTCAAAATCATCTTTTCTAGTAGGCTGCCCTTAAGTTGGGACCCTCGAGCCTCCTTATCAGTTCACCAATGTGCCCAGAAGCACTCTGGTTCAGCACCTATCATGCCAAATCCTACATGGACATGTTATCACCCATCCTTAGGATTCATGCTCCCATTTATTTGGGTTTCCATCACCTTTCACATCCAAAACGGCCCCTGAAAGGTACAAATACTTAGTCCAAGGGCTCTCCTATCGTTTCAGGCCAACACCCTCAAGGGTCCCAGATGAAAATTGAAACTATTCCTAAGTTGTGAATACGGTCAGTAGTCAACACTCATTTGTTTTTTCCATTTCATGTCACATGATGTGGATGCTATGTTTTGAACATGTTCAACGATTATCCTGTATCGTCACACCCATCAAGATTCAAATATTGGTTTCATTATTCACATCCTTTCCCACTCCCCCATGTCCAAGTAGAATTCTGACACTCTTGGTAATGTCCCTCAGTGCACATTGGCATGTTAGAATGGAAAATTCACGGTGAGGAGTTGCCTGGAACTCTGCACCGATTTCCACTTTTCCTGTTTTCCATGTGTTGCAATGACCTTATCCACCCTTGTTTCCCACATCGGGCATAGCTCACGTGTACTTAAGGATATGGTTGAAGTTTTCACCCATTTGGAAGAGTATTTATTATCTACGGTCTAAGCTCTAAGACCTTAAACTATGATCTAAATGTCCTCGCCACAAGACGTAAAACTGCATGCCATTCCCAGAACTACGTACAACTTTATTCCTATCCTCAGGTGATACATATGAATGCCCGATCATATTTTCAAAAGGTCCTGCTCAGGTTCCCCTTATTTACCATTCCTGACTGATATTTTAGCCGGAAATTTCATTGTATTGCGTGGTGTGGTGTGGGACCTTGTACTCATTCACATTAGGTTTGCAATAGCCGCACCACGTACTCTTTTTCTACGAGCTAGTATCCCCTTCATCTCGTCCTCTCAAATATATGTATGGATTGATTCCCATCCTCATGGGATACATAGGAACACCTAGACGATTCATCTTCATGCACTACCCCATATTCCCTAACCTTTTCTGGCCACTTGGCATAAGTTTTCTTCTTGGGAATCACGCATTGGGTTGTGTGGACCACATCCTCACTCACGTCGGGTATACTTCCTCATGCCATGCACAACCCCCCCCCCCCCTAAAACCACATTTCTTCTGTATGTGTCCAAGCCATATGACCTTTAACTGTGATGACTGGTCCCACATGACTTTAAACTATTTCTTCTTTTTTGCATGACATTAAAATGCATTGGTAGGTCCTATCATAAAACCCTGAACAATGGCATTATCGTCCTGGCCGCATGAAGAAAAGCATCACTACATTGTGATATCCTCACTCGAGGGGACATCATGTTGGGTATTGGTCATTCACCGTACCATTTTTCAATTCCTACACGTGGCTGGATTCCTATAGTGACAACTAGATTCTCCATCCAAGGTTTATCACTTAAAAAAAACATACAACCAAAGGAAAAAACAAGATCTATCAAATAACGCTTCTTTTGATGCATGGGCCAGATCCACACGACATTATTGTACATTGAACTAGTACCCTACCACACTGCTTCTTGAACTATGTATGGCTTGATCCCCATCATAATGGGGTACGCAAGAATGCCTGGGAACTTTGCCTCAGGGCCCAACCTAGATTTTATTTTTGTTCCATTGACCTATAAACTCTTCATAGAACACATGGTGTGATGTGGGATTATGTCCACATTCACATCAGGTTTTTCAATGTCACACCACCTGTTTCCCACCCTCATTTGTATCTCTAGTCCAAGATCTAAGAACTTTAAAATAATATTTTGTTAATCCTTGTCACAATAAATCAAACTACATGACACTATCCAAAACTATGTATGGTTTGATTCCCATCCTCTTGGGATACATAGGAATGCCCAGACATGTCGTCTACCGGTCCAGCCCCAAGAATTTTAAATCCTTCCCTATGTTTGGCCCCTTGTCCTGAAATCCTTTAGAAGTATTCGGTGTTGTGAGTACCTCATGGGCTCTCATTTGTGTCAAATTTTGCAACAACTACCCCATTATCCTATCTTATCTCTTCCCAACTTAGTCCAAGTTCTACGAACCAAATCTATGAACGAATGAGTGGGTTTTTCTAACTTCTGAACCGGTGCTCGGAATCGAATTCCGAGGGCACCGATGGAATCACACCGCCGGTATTTGCTTAGAAACGCCTTTTCCAGAGTTGCATTTGCTCGGGTGTGGTTTTTAATTTTTGGGGGTTAAGTGAAGAAAATAAAATAAAGTGGTGCAACAACTTTATTTTATTTCACTTTAAGCCACTTAAAGGTACTTACGCTGAGTTGAAGCGGATATGGTGCAATCCAAAATATCCTACCCTCTTGGTAGGATATTTGTGAGGTGGGGACCGCACGAGCCTCACCATTTCTTTTCCTCTAAGTAACGCACCCGAAAAACCTCCCCATTAATGAAAGTCAACCGTGCGTTTTGCTGGTTAAGAAACGCCCCAATTAGTTGGGCAGTTAAATCGTTATAATTAATTCAACAAATTAATTGTTCGTTTCATATCTGTTGAATTTCAAAACCTTAGGTCAATAATAAAATAAGGGTTGAACTTATTTTATTTAGTTGGACTTGTGGCGTGGAGAGAATTTGGGAGGAAAGCGTTCTTCTTCGACAAAGAACGCGAAGAACGCGAAGAACGCTCCGACCTCCGACGAAGAACGCCAAACCCTCGGAGATCGACAACGCGACGCCGTGTACCGCGACATCAATGATGCGTCTTCCATGATTCTCCCTCCGCGACACTTCTTCCACAACGATCCAACCCCGCGACAACCATCGATCGACTACGTCGAGGTAGGGTTTTTAATTGAGAATAATAATACCCTTTTTCCTCGGATGTTTCCTTTTGAAAATAAATAACGCGGATCAACTCAATATTAAGTTGATCCACGTGATGTTTGGTTAAGGGATGGGTATTCTTGATTGTGGGAAATCCGTAGGGATTTTATTTGGATATAACTTTTTATTCCCGTGGTTGTTTTCTTCTAAAACAAAGAGCCCGGGATCAAAGTGAAATTTTAATTTATTAAAATTGTATATTGGTATGTTTTCCATGTGTTGATTATCTTCCCATTTGTTATCATCTAAAGCGGAGGGTGCGGGCCAAACAAACACGGCCCGACAACCCTCCGCAGTTCTTCGTTGATGCGCGGATTGACGGGCGATGACAAAACATTCCGCAGAGACGATCTATTGATTCAGCAGTGAAGAACGGGACCCGGGAGGAGCCACGGCGCAGACGGAAGTGGAATCGGACCACCGGAGCAACTCCGGTGGCCCGCGGAAACCGCCGGCGGCCGGACGCGGCGGCGCCCCGACGCGCCGCCAGACAGAGCCGCCGTGGCTGAAGCCGCGGCAACATCGGACCCGCAGCCACGCGGGTCCGGTGCACACGGGACGCGGCAAAGCCGCGTCCGCTGTCCAAGGGCGGCCCCCCGCGGGGGCCGCGGTGATCTCACGCGGGGGCAGCACGCCCCCGCGTCACTCGGCCGCTCGGCCGAGCGGAGCGGAGCCGGCCGGATGGGCCGGGTCCAGCCGGGTCGGACCCGGGCCGGGTCGGACCCGGGTCGGGTCGGACCCGGGTCGGGTCGACCCGGTTCGGGTCGACCGGGTTCGGGCCGACCCAGGGGGGGTCGGGCCGGGTCGGTCCGGGCCCGGACCCCCCGTTTTCGGACACTCTTTGGTCTTTTACCCATATCTTGGGCTACGGACCTCCGATCGATGCACCGTCAGTTGCGTAACGATCCTTGGAACGAGACGGTCGTTTTGGTATATCGCACTCAAGGTTTCGGAATAATTTGTGTTCGTACGGGGTGGTTCGGATACGAAACCAACCGGGCCCTCGGGGCGGAAACGCTTATATCTTGAGCTCCGGACGTCCGAATGACGTTCCGTCGACTTTGTTGGATTCCTCTAAGTGAGACAGATCTTTTGGCTTACTTCGCTCAAGGTTTGTATGCCGACGGAGTGTGATCGGGTTGGTTCACTCATGAAACCAACCGGGCCCCTGGAACGAAAAAGACAATAACTCACAGACCGGGCGTCCGATTGAGGCGCCGTCTGTCTCGTTGATTTCCTCTTGATGAGACAGAACTTTTGGAATACTTTGACTGAGTTTTGGATGCAGTTGGATATTGGCCGTGTTGGATTGTACCCGAAATTCAACCGGGCCCCTGGAACGGAAGAGCTGTTATCTTTCAAACTGGACGTCCGTTTGACGAACCGTCAGCGGTGTTGGTGATCTTTGCTGCCATCCTTCTTCAGGCAGCAGCAGGCAGGTGGTGGAGCCACTTGTTACAGTTTTGCGATGGGATGGCCTTTACATGGGAAGACTTCAAGACAATTTTCAGGGTGGAGTTTGTGCCAGTAGCTCTACACCCCGGGCGTGTTCAGGAGCTGCTGCCATTGCCGCGTGTTTTTCGATCAGTAGCCGAGTCATCTGTGGGCAGTAGACAAATGATGTAGAGGTCCAAGAGGGCCAGCGCCAGCCGTACGAGGAGCAGAAAGTTTTATGAATGCGGTGGAAAGGGTCACCTGACACGTGACTGTCCGACTCCTCGTAAAGTTGATCCGCAGGCTTTGGAGGATCCACCGAGGCAGAAGCAGCGGCATGTGCTTGAGCAACATCCGAGCAGTGGACAAGGCTGTAGAGCTCCATGAGCAGGTGGACAGGAGCAGAACTAGTGGATATGTGCCTTGTACTTCTAGTTCCTTTTTTCTGTTGTATCCGTGTCTTTGTACTACGAGCTGCAATAATGAAAAGACACTTATCTTTGTGATGTTTGCTTTCCTGTCCTTTTTGTTTGGTTGATACTGAGTGGTCCTGGTTAAGACTGTTGACTTGACCCACACATTCGAGATTCCTACTGGAGGAGAGCCAGTGACCTCACACTGATGTCGAAAGTGTGACTCGACCCTTGGAGGCGAGAGTGATAGTTGGATCTCTTAGTAGTTACGTCGAGGACTTACGACGTCATCCATGGCATTAATGCACCCTTCATGTCAGTATTGACTGTATTAGGCAATGGGCGTGGTTCATCCAGGGGATGAGGCCGAGTTTCTCTTTTCGGCAAAGGAGAAATTTTAGCAGCTCTTCCAGATCGTAGGCAAAGAAGGTGCAGATCATCCAGGAGCAGATGAAGACTGCACAGTGCAGTAAGAAACAGGAAACCGGTGTCAGTCTTAGAGACTCGGGCGTGTAAAATGTTTCAAGAAGAGGAAGCTTTAAAGAGAGATAAGTCTGCGAAGCGGCAGACGTGGAGGTAGAGCTAGGAGAGCAGCATGAGGTGGTGTACATCTTAACATGCTACAACCACCCGCCTTAGTTATCCCCTCCAGGATCAGGGAGCTGAAGGTCGGTGGAAGAGTGCAGCTGCATGCGGTCAAGGAGTGTGACCCAATAGCTCTAAAAATGATTCAAGGGACAGTCTATGTCCACTACTAGCTGCTGTAGTAATAGACGTCGATATGAATCATTCCTCGCTTTCACAAATCTGTCCCAGACCTAGAGTTTCTGGTAAGCCGTGGACTTGACCCTCACATCTGGATATACCTTGGGAGGAGACTCGATAATCACACTTACGCCGACGGTGTGGTCAGACCCTCGAGGCGAGAGTGTCGATTGGAATCACTTGGTGGCAGCATCGAGGCCTTATGACATTGGTTTGAGTATGGACTGGGCAATCACAGTTCATACCCAAATTGATGGTATTAGGCAAAAAGGTTGTGGTTTAACTACGATGCCAGAATGGGTTTTCCTTGGTCGGTGAAAAGGAAACCCTCAGCAGCACAGGATAACTCATGCATAGGAGGGTGCGGCCGATCAGTCTTGAGTCGGTCAACCTCACCCTCATGGTAGCAGTCATTTTAAGTTTCTGTTCTAAACAGGAGTTGGAGACCTCTGAATTCGAGAATGACAATGACGTCCTTATACGAGTCTCACCTCGACGAGGTTTACGGAGATGTGGCCAAGGCGGCAAGTTATCTCCGAGGTTTAACGGACCTTTCTAGGTCCTCAGCTAGGTAGGCGGTGTGGTTTACCGCTTGACCCATCCACCTCAGCTGCACCTGGTGCAAAATGACTTCCACTTATCTCAACTGAGGAGATACGTGCTTAACCCTTCGCATATCATCGTCCATGAGGAGCTGGACGATGGTGATGGAGTGTCTTTCACGGAGGTTCCAGTGGGGATCGAGGATCGACAGGAGCGTATCCTATGAGGATGATCGATTCCTCGGGTGCACTTTCTCTGGCAGTATGGGATCCTCCGGTTGAGCACATGGGAGCGGAATGGTCAGATGTGTGCTCTGTACCGCTTTTGTGACCCTAGTTTATGTTAAAGCTTTACGAGGACGTAAAGCCCTGAGGTGGGAGTAATGTAAAGACCCAGAAATTTCAAGGGATTTTTTTTTCTAAATTTTCTTTGGGATTTTACAAGAACACCGTTTCTGACGGCACCTGATTCCGAGGCCTGGTGTGCCCGGAATCATTTTCCGAAGTTTAGCTCGGGTACGTTTTGTGAACGAACGAGCGTGTTTTTCTAACTTCTGAACCGGTGCTTGGAATCGAATTCCGAGGGCACTGATGGAATCAAAGTGCTGGTATTTGTTTAGAAATGCCTTTTCTGGAGTTGCGTTTGCTCGGGCGTGGTTTTTAATTTTTGGGGGTTAAGTGAAGAAAATAAAATAAAGTGGTGCGACAACTTTATTTTATTTCACTTTAAGCAACTTAAAGCTACTTAAGCTGAGTTGAAGCGGATATGGTGCAATTCAAAATATCCTACCCTCTTAGTAGGATATTTGTGAGTTGGGGCCCACACGAGCCTCACCGTTTCTTTTCCTCTAAGTAACGCACCAGCAAAACCTCCTCGTTAATGAAAGTCAACCGTGTGTTTTTCTGGTTAAGAAACGCCCCAATTAATTGGGCAGTTAAATCGTTACAATTAATTCAACGAATTAATTGTTCATTTCTTATCTTTTGAATTTCAAAAGCATAGGTCCATAATAAAATAAGGGTTGAACTTATTTTTTATAGTTGGACTTGTGGCGTGGAGAGAATTTGGGAGGAAATCGTTCTTCTTTGACGAAGAACGCGAAGAACGCTCCGACCTCCGACGAAGAACGCAAAAACCTCGGAGATCGATGATGCGACGCCGTGTACTGAGACGTCAAAGACGCTTCTTCTGCGATTCTCCCTCCGTGATGCTTCTTCCACGACGATCCAACCTCGCGACAACCTTCGATCGACTACGGCGAGGTAGGGTTTTTAATTGAGAATAATAATACCCTTTTTCCTTGGATGTTTCCTTTTGATAATAAAGAACGCAGATCAACTCAATATTAAGTTGATCCACGGGATGTTTGGTTACGGGATGGGTATTCTTGATTGCAGGAAATCCGTAGGGATTTTATTTGGAAATAACTTTTTATTCCCGTGGTTTTTTTCTTCTAAAACAAAGAGCCCGAGATCAAAGTGCAATTTTAATTTATTAAAATTGTATATTGGTATGTCTTCCATGTGTTGATTATCTTCCCGTTTGTTATCATCTAATGCGGAGGGTGCAGGCCAAACAAACACGGCCCAAAAACCCTCCGCAGTTCTTCGTTGATGCGCGGATTGATGGGCGACGACAAAACATTCCGCAAAGACGATCTGTTGATTCCGCAGTGAAGAACGGGACCCGGGAGGTGCCACGGCGCAGACGGAAGTGGAATCGGACCACAGGAGCAACTCCGGTGGCCCGTGGAAACCGCCGGCGGCCGGAGGCGGCGGCAGTGGACCCGCAGCCGCGCAGGTCTGGCGCACACGGGACGCGGCAAAGCCGCGTCCGCTGTCCAAGGGAGGCCCCCCGCGGGGGCCATGGTGATCTCACACGGGGGCAGCACGCCCCCCGCGTCGCTCGACCGAGCCGAGCTGAGCTGGCCGGCCAGGCCGGGTCGGGCCGGGTCGGACCCGGGTCGGGTCGACCCGGTTCAGGTCGACCGGGTTCGGGCCGACCCAAGGGGGGGTCGGGCCGGGTCGGACCCGGGTCGGGTCGACCCGGTTCAGGTCGACCTGGTTCGGGCCGACCCAAGGGGGGGTCGGGCCGGGTCGGTCCGGGCCCGGACCCCCTGTTTTCGGACACTCTTTGGTCTTTTACCCATATCTTGGGCTACGGACCTCCGATCGATGCACCGTCAGTTGCGTAACGATCCTTGGAACGAGACGGTCATTTTGATATATCTCACTCAAGGTTTCGGAATACTTTGGGTTTGGCCGGGTTGGTTCGGATACGAAACCAACCGGGCCCTCGGGGCGGAAACACTTATATCTTGAGCTCTGGACGTCCGAATGACGTTTCGTCGACTTTGTTGGATTCCTCTAAGTGAGACGGATCTTTTGGCTTACTCCGCTCGAGGTTTGGATGCCGACGGAGTGTGGTTGGGTTGTTTTGCTCACAAAACCAACCGGGCCCCTGGAACGAAAAAGCCAATAACTCACAGACCGGGCGTCCGATTGACGTGCCGTCTGTCTCGTTGATTTCCTCTTGATGAGACGGAACTTTTGGAATAATTCGCCCGAGTTTTGGATGCAGTTGGATAGTGGCCAGGATGGATTGTACCCGAAATCCAACCGGGCCCCTAGAACGGAAAAGATGTTATCTTTCAAACTGGACGTCCGTTTGACGAACCGTCAGCGGTGTTGGTGATCGCGTGGAGAAACGGTCCCTTTGAGTATACCCTATGTGAGTTCGTGGTATAGTTGAGATACGGCCGGGTTGGTTCGCACTCGAAACCAACAGGGCCCCTGGGACAGAAAGACTAATAACTTACAGACCGGGCATCTGATTGACGCGCCGTCTGTTGCGTTGAGACCCCTATGACAAGGTGGTCCTTTGAGATAATTCTTCATGGGACTTTGTCCTAATTGGAGTATCGACCTGTGGCTCATGGATCGGACCCTCCCGGAGATGAGCGTGCGGAGTACGGAGACCGTGTAGCCGGCTGAGACCTGACGTCTGCTTGAATGATCGACTCCGTGTGTTTCAGATAGCCCAGTGGGGAGCGTTTGGTTGTAGTGGCAGACCCACGGTGGAGAAGCGCTTGGTTGTAGTGGCAGACCCGCGGTACTCAACAGAAGGAGTACCTCTGGAGGCTATAAGGGGGAGCGCTTGGTTGTAGCGGCAGACCCACGACGGAGGAGCGCTTGGTTGTAGCAGCAGACCTGCGATACTCAACAGAAGGAGTACCTCTTGAGGCTATGAGGGGGAGAGCTTGGTTGTAGCGGCAGACCCATGGTGGGAAGTGATTGGCTGTAGCAGCAGGCCCACAGTACTCGACAGGAGGAGTACCTCAGCAGTATTAGGTCAGTGAGCAGTACCTCGGAGTCGTGACATGACCACTGTACACTCCAGAGATGGAGCTCTTCAGCAGTTACGGTTTCGATAATAAAAATCTTGGTTTGAGCTGAGTCTATGACCTTTGTGTTTCCTCATGATTGAGATGAGTCACTTGATAACTTAGGTATATGTATGGGCATATACCTGGGAAGTGGTTATCCATTTATTTCATAATCTCTGTGTTTCCTCAGGATTGAGATGGGTTACTTGATAACTTAGGTATATGTATGGGAATATACCTAAGAAGAGGTTATCTTTTGAGAGCCTCTTTGTGGTTATCCTTGTTGGGTTTAGTGAGACCTTGAGGGTCTCGGGGTCCCTACTGAGTATTGTTATACTCACCCCTGCACAGGCTTTGCCCGCACCTCGTTGTGTTGGTTGCAGACGACGGGCAGTGCTGACGGAGGTTGAGTGTTCGAGGACTGGACGGTACCCGGAGGTGGACCACACGACGAGTCTGTATTCGGAGGTGGACTTCATGACGAGATGAAACACGGTGGAGGTTGACGGGCGAGAGCGTTATGGAGGCTATCTGTACCTACCCTTCAGGTAGGATTCGTGGTGGATGATCTAGGAGCTGCGCCATCTGTACCTACCCTTCAGGTAGGATCCGAGGAGGATGACCCAGGATCTGCTTCCGTTCTTCTAGCTGTTGTCGTTTTCTGTTTTACTTTCTTTTGGGTTTGTATTCTGGCCCATTTACCCTTCCGCACTTACTGTTGTACCAGTTTTTACTTAGTGTTTACTTTTTCTGCTTTCTTACTCTGTGGTTCTTGCATTCTTTACAAAGGCAATTCCTTCCCTTTTACTGGGATTTACGCCTTGGTGCTAGTCGCCAGCCCCTGGTCTATGGAAGGCGGGCGTGGGGTAGTCACGTCACGGGCCCCGAGGACGGGTCATGACAACTTCCATTTCCCCTAATATGTGCCTTTTGGCACTAGGAAATCTCACAGATACTTTTTGTTTCCCACATCGAGCACAACTTGTGTGGGATTAGTAGTGTTGGTGGAGCATGTATTGGTGCAGCTACGCTACACAGACCCTTCATCCCGCATGATGTTAAACTGTGAATCCAAAACTACATGTGGCTTGATTCCCATCCTAATGGGGTACTTAGAAATGTTTGGGAACTTTGCCCTGGGCTCAATCTAACGTTCAATTTCAGTCCCTTGACCAAAAAAACATTCTCTAGGGATACATGGTGTGTTTCAGACTCCTTATGTCCTTATTCAAGTTGGGTTTATAGCTACCACATCACATACTCCCTTCATGGGATCTCCCATTTCACTCCCTATCCTATCGTATGATGTTAAACTTCATAAGTCCATGTGTCCTCAATGCATGACACTAAACTGCAGTTCTACCCTAAACAAATTTCAGATGCACCATGTTAACAATGGGATACACTAGGTTCCTCATCAGAGAGGGTTTCCTATACCACCATTGTTCTCCAACCACACCATATTTAATAAATTCATTTGGAATGATTCTCACACTTATGTGATATGTAGTGATTCCCAACCATTTCGACTTGGGCCCAGCCTCATGGCCATTAACCCTTCTTGACCTACGACCCCGATCAAGGTCTAGGCAGTATGACCTTGAAGATATGTGCACCATCCACATTGTATGACATTAAAGTACCTATCTATCATCCACCTTGGTATGACATAAAACCAAAAGGAATTCCAAGTCCTTATCGGAGAGTTCATATTCAGAAGAAGGTATGATCCCTAATCAGACCGATTTTTCTCCTAATGTGACTTCACTTTGGTGGTGTAATTTCCAGAGTGTTTTAATCCATTTGAACAACCCATCAATCCACCTTCCGCACTTTGCATGCCTATTATTCGAACCCTTATCCTATTTCACATCTAAAAGAACCCCCTAGTAGTACGGATTCTTGAAATATGGCTCACCTACAATCCTAGGCCAATGTTCTGGAATACTAATGGATAACTTTTTGAGTCAATCCCTATGTTGAGAATATAGTCAACAGTTGGCCCTAATTAGTTATCCCCACAATAGGATAACTCAATAGGGATGTTGTGTTTCGAACACGGTCAACAATTATCCTTCACTGTCATGTCATGTCAATAAAATTCTGAATTTTGGGTAACTTGATTCACATAATGCATGTCCCCTTTATTTGGGTTAATTCTAACACCCATGGTGTTACCCCGCTCGTGCACTACAGCACATTGGGAGAATGAAATTTTGACTATTCTG
The DNA here is from genome assembly GCA_963277665.1 of Viscum album. Lineage (NCBI taxonomy): Eukaryota > Viridiplantae > Streptophyta > Magnoliopsida > Santalales > Viscaceae > Viscum > Viscum album. The sequence goes on along the minus strand of OY728136.1, from coordinate 1,614,865,941 downwards.
AGAACTTCATCCTCCAATTAGGCCTCCCCCTTTTTTGCGGATATCTGAATTGGTGGTTCAATCCCCAAATGCCCGAATCATGGTCAACACTCCTATATTCAGATAGAACAACGAGGTGGTCATCCCCTGTTTCTCACATAGTGCTTGACCAACGTGAAATTAGATATTGATCGTTGGTTATTTCACCAATGTAATAGACATGTAGTAGACCAAAACGAATAATGGAACTCATGCATGCATCTAGCATAAACAATAAAAGCATGAAAGTACATTTAAAAATTTTTACACATGTTACAGGTCCTCAGGATAAACTCCTCCCATGGATGGGTTGACCTCTCTGATATAGCATTACAGTTCTGCCACTCTCTAGCTTATAGAGTCCAGGATCTACTATCGCCTATCTAGATCCCGCTCCTCCTTGGCAGCGATGGGGCATAGTTCATCATATGTGATCCAGGCCATCTCCTCATCAGTTCAGATGAAATACCTCTCTTCAGAGGCTCGCTCCATCCATTCTTCTATCTGCACCAGCTGGGCCTTTTGACGAGGCACAATCTTCAACTATGCATTGAGGAAAGCAGAATGCTCATCCACTCGAACCTGAGACCGCTGAATCTCACTTTCAACTTCCTGAAGCCTTTTTATGATTACTTATTTCCTTCTTTTCCAGCTTAAAATGAGGCCACAATAATATCTCAAATATTATCCACAATGAGGTCTAATATGATAATATGTGGATGTTGGGCGTCCACTCCCCAGTGCACAACTCGCGCAACCAAGAATGAAGTCCCACATTAGGTCTATCTATAGCATTTTAGGAGTATTTTTGATGAGGTTCTTGATCAGTTTCCATGACTAAAAATGGATGTTCTTTCTCTCCTCTTCATCACATGTCGTCTCGTCTTGGTCTTCGGGGTCAATAAGTTCGTATATGAGAAACGCCTCTAAGAACTCGTCATTAGGGTCTGCATATGGTGTTATATTGGGCATTCTAGGACCCATGTTGTTCTATTGATCCTCGTTGTTAGATCCCACCTCAATGATCTTAGGCTCTATCCTGCTGACGGTCCCACCAGTGATCAGAAGCGACGCATCTTGGTCAGTTTAAACATCCTCTTCCACGACCACTGGAATTCCACTAGGAAAGGCACTACTAGGAGCTCCATCCAACCTCAATAAGGAATCCCACTCCATTTAAAAAATTATGCATATAATAATGCATGGAAATCAGTTGATCTGGTTAATGGGTGACAGTTACAAGTTCTGTAAAGGAGACTCGCAGAGGTCGAATAGCCGGTCTCGCTCCTGGGTTGTTTCCATCGGAACCCCAAGGAATGGCCATTTGTATATTGTTAGGATGTTTAAAAAATCCAGAAGAAAAACCCTAAATTTTTTGATCCTGCTAAGTACAGTAATATCCATAGCCATGGGCATAGATCCCAATCTCCTTAAAGCCCCACATACTATTGGACGAGATCAAGTTTTGTGTATGCGTACCTCTTGGATAGTTTATATTATTTAGTTTATAATTTCTAAATAAACTGTATGAAGACTCTGCCGAAGTGGTTAGGATTTTACCTCAAGGGCCTCAATAAATTCTTCCAACACCGGGTCTGAATCCCCAACCTCACCCTCCTTCAAAGGGATCCCTCCACCAGCCTCCCCCCCGGAGGACTTTTCCGACTCTTCCAGTAAGGGAAAGTGTTCTCTCAATTCAGCAGTCGACAATTACGAAGGGGTTGTTCGATACATCAACACCTTTACCCAGTCTATCATCAGACGTGAAGCACCCTAGGAGTGCACAAATTCCTTTATCCCGCCAAGGTAATACTCCCCCTTTTCCTGGGATACCGAAAAGTTGTCCATGACGGGACTGATCCTTATAAAATACACCTCGAGGTGATTCAATTGTTTCCACATCCTGGATGGGTTATGGAATTGCCTGTTGACATCCCAGATATCCCAATCCACCAAAAAAGTCATTCTCAGGCATATCTGTGTGGCACAACTGCTTCCCTGAATCCTTGGTGGATATCTTGTGGAATCCCCTTGGCTGCCTCCCCCCGGATGACTCTGATCCTCTAGGACCGTTGGGTCTGCTACTACTACATACCTCTCGAATGGTGTGGGTCTTGCCACCACTACAACCCCACCACCATGAGATGTCATCGCTGCCTTCCAACCCTGATCTCAAGGTTGGGGAGGCACCCCATCACCGACACCGATGGTTTTTTTCTTCAGTATCCTCCCTGGGTAGGCCGCCTCCTAGCCTTTGGCATAATCCTTCACAATCCCGTAGGAAGTTGTGGGAAAAGGCAGCTCATTCTACACCTTACCATCCTCCTGTGTGAAGAAGATCCATATCTTCATCAACAAAAATGGGTGATCCTCATAGTGCACCGCCAAGTAGACCCCTGGGGTCAGCTACTACATGCACCAGAACTGCCTCGCAAAGCGGTGTGGGGTGTACGGATTGTATATAGGCTCACAATCGACGCACGCCACCTGGAATCCTCCCCAACGTCCAGGAGGTAGGACCGATGTTCTTCTGTTCCCTAGACATCATCAGTGAACACACCTATTGGCAGTGGGAATGGGTGGAAGTTGAACTTGTCCACCTTCCAGATTTGGTTGAGCACCAACTGTGGAGTCAACTTTGTCAGAAATCTCCCTGCCACATTCAAAATGGCTGGGCATAAATCTGATCCTGGAGGGAAATAGGGTTCATATCTTCATATATTACCCTAATATTCACCGCTTTACACCCACACATAAGATGAAAGGACATTTATATCCTCTGTGACTTCTCCCCCTCACTGATGTACCACATCACCTTATACAGCTTGGCGAGCATCGAGATACTGAGGATGACCCGTCCCCATGTTGCCAACATGGACACCATGATGAAATTTCTTGGTCACATTCCCATGTATGTATCCCTCATCAGTATAATAAAACTACAGATAAGCCCTGAGATGAATGTATCCAACCTAACCACCTGTTGTAGCTCAGTACGGACACTGAATCCCCATATCTTCTACTGGCTATCCTCCAGGAGTCACCAATATGAATTCTCCTTTCTACTTTGAACCCCCTTCAGATAGGTTAGAGGCCTTGTGGAAAACAGTCTATCTTTGGGGAAATTTAGGAACTACTTGAACCACTATTTGAAGTGGACGCCCCTCACTGACTGGTTGTCCTCCCCCGACACCAGGTCTATCAATACCTTTTCCAGCCGTGACATCTTATCTGGGTCTTCCCATGTATTCATGGTAAGGAGTAACTCATCATATTTTAATCCTAGTATCTGGACACCTGAGATCTGGTGAAATTACCAAAGGATGATAAAATCCTCTTCATGGTGAATATGGAAGGTATTGGTCCTAGAAAACCACATAATCAATAGATCCGACATCAGCTGATTCGTCTGATTAATGTGAAATTGAGGATCCCAAGATTCCTCGTCCAGGACCACTCACCTCATCCCCACTCCAAACTCTTCAAACGAGGTGCCTACCTAGTAGGCCCATGCCCAGTCATCCGTAAAGTTTCCACCCTGGTAAAAATCCCACTCATCAGTCCACCCCTTCTTCGGGTTCCTTAGGTTCACCATTTGGATGGTGTGGTACAGTAGAGGGGATGTCTCCTGCTGCAATGCCTTACTTTCAATGTTATTCAAATGGTTTTACATGAAATCTGTATTAAAGGGTGTGAAATCATCCAAATAATGGATGTCAGCCAACCTGAACCATTAGTATAGGAAAGATGTACTCCTAAACCTATAAGCTGGCTCATCCCTACTTGTTTCAGGAATAAATATGCCATCCCTCAGGTCAAATCCATACAAAGGCATCCTTTTGAACAAGGGGAAGTTCTTCCAACCCTCTGACAGTAGCTCCACCAGGGACTCATGGCCCAAATGGCTCTGTATGTGTTCTCTGATGCCTGAGTTATTAGCCATTTATTCTATATGGGCAGTATATGCAAGGACCTCTTAGAAGCTTCTTGATGAGCCATCCAGTCTTTATGTTTTTGAAAATTTACTCCTGGAACATAGAGGTCAATTGAAAATCCCAAATCTAAAAGCTCGATCTCATAGATGGTTCACATAGCCCTACCACAGACTTCACAAACGTAAGCCACGGAGTGCACACTCACAGAGTTGAAGTACTCACTATGTGTCGCGAAGTAGAAAGGCCCGATTCGTGGAGAGAAATCAAAGAGAGCATGGATATTCATAAATCGAGAGCACAATCACCAAAACATGAAGATAAGAAGGGAAAAAGGAGGGAATCCTCCCCTATTTATAGGTGATGAACCCCTTTTCTTTGTGTCGCGCCTGGCCGCACACTCTCAACCCGCTCATCCCCTCTACGCATCGCGACACTTCTTCGCGAGCCTGCTTTGCGATTGGCCTAAATTTTTTGATGATTGTCCCTCAGACTTCATACCTCATTTCCTCCTCGACTCCAAGTATTAGGGGGGGCATTTATTGAAACCAAAAATATTCTAAGTGGAAAATAAAAATCAATGAAGACACTAAATCCATTAAGGCTATCACACAAATCCTGTCCGTGGAGCTCTTCAGCAACGTGGCTGGGGTGAAGCCATCTCTTTTGTGGTCGCTACGAAGCAAGAGGCAGGAGGATCCATGATACGAAAGACATTTCTAAATCTGATGAGAATCAAAGAGGTGGGAGGCTCCAATATCTGAAAGACGTTAGCAAAGACACCGTGAAACAAAAAGGTGGGAGGCTCCGTGATCTGAAAGATGTTTGGGAAGCCACCAAGAAGCAAAAAGGCAGGAGGCTCTATGATCTAAAATATGTTTTCAAAGATTCCATGATGAAAAGATGTGGGATTATCTATAATTATAAAGACGTTTTCAAAGGCCCTATGAATCAAATATGTGAGAGGCTCCATAGTTATGACAAAGAACCACACGTCTTCACGTCACGTGCTCCTTGCTTCACGCCACCTCTTGCCTATAAATATTGGGCTTCCCCCGAGCCCGAAGGATGGATACTCCGACCTTTCACCTTATTAGATATCAAATCTCAAAGAAAATTCTTCTCTATTGTAAAATGAGCTCTTAGAGGTACTTTAGCATCGCGAAGTGCCATTCCTTTGGCATAAACACAACCCCTCTTCAAGCAGGGATGCCCTTCGCAAAGCCCATGGGCCTTAGAAAAGGAAGGATGTCCCTAAGGGGACTAGGGTCTTCACAAAGCACTCATAATTCACACATTACCTTCCATGCACATGTGAACCACATTCTAAGGCATGGTCACTATCCTTTGTGTGGCATAGTGCTTCACAATGATATTCTTCGCAAGGCACCCTTGCTTCGTGAAGCCCTACTCTGCGAGAGCCATTCTACTTCGTGAAGCACCCCCATGTGAACCTATGACATATTACTAGGCTAGGAAACCCCAATTTATAAATAATACCCCTTTGCAAATCCCCTCAAATACATGAAGCACCAGATCTTCACGAGGCCGCCTCTTATGAACCACTTTTCTCTGCATCCCCTTTTCTCGTATAACCCTCTCGGTTTGTATAAAGTGATTTCAAGGTCCCTTGGGTGGTGCTTCGTGTTTCATTTCATAGCCTTATGTTTCTTCGCATAGGAATACTAACAGCTATTGCTTCTTCGCATAGCCACGCTATTGTGGGGCCCATAGTGGATCACTCCACGACACCCCCTCACTACAACATTACTGATGCATTCCATTCTTTAAGGGTGGATAGGTATTAGTTATGTATGTACTAGGGATACAGAGTGAAACCACCTCCTCCGAGCTGAAAGACGTTAAACTGCCAAACACCATCATCCTTAGCACATGATGTTAAACTATGGCCTCACCCCATGCATCACACGCAGAGTGCCCCATCTCAAACATTCTCCATTCATGCTCATATCAAGGGGAATGATATCTTCCTCACATATAATGATATCCTATTGAGTAGAGTGTCACCTATATACAGGGAAAGAAAAACATATTTGTGTAAGACCCTATCCTTTCTTGCAGGAGGCAGCATTCCTGCTCCTCCTATCTTCTTCTTTACCAAAGACCAGAGAAGAGATAGGCATAAGGACCTTTGTTCTCTCATCCCTCGCCCTCTGGGATTTGTTTCCATCGGGCCTCCATCCAAGAGTAAGTCCCAATTTCCATCTCCTGGGGCTTCTAACCATGATTAAGCCCATTTTTTCTCTTTGGACCTCTATCCAGGTGTAATCCCAACTCCACTTCCCACAGACACAGCTTTCCCGATGTGATCGTCAGGTCTTTTACTGCCTCTTGTTTCTCACACCAAGCATGAATCACGTGGGATTAGAGTAAGCACCAACCATTAAATCATCTATGGTCCACCTTAGCGCGTAATCCCCCTCCTCTTTCGAACTACGTGGACGAAGATCCTTGCTAAGGAAAGGTATGTAGGAAGCCACCCTGTGGCTCAATCCCAACACCTGTTGGTCCCAAACCATTCACATTGGTTTACCAGACACCTTTAGAACTACATGGAATTTGATCATTGCCAAGGAAAGGTATGTAGGAAGCCTCTCTAAGGATAAATCCCAAAACCTACTTGACCCAAACCCATCACGTCGGTCCATCCTCATCCCACATGACGTTAAACTTTACGCCCCCGTTTTGACTACAAGACATTAAACTGTGCCCATTCGAACTACATGGGTTGTGATCCTTGTCCCATGGACATAGTACATAAGAATCCTTCCTAAGGTTTAACCCCCATGAGAGGTAAGTTGTGGGGACCCCAACCAGTTGTAATCTGTTCGAACCCCATTTCTCGGTAAGCTGTTGTCAACTCTAATCGATGGTAGGCCATTGTGTTTCCCAACAAGTGATAAGCAATTGGAACCCCAAAAAGAAGTAAGCTGTTGGAACCCCATTCGGAGGTAATATATTGTCAATAATAATCGATGGTAATCCATTTTGTTCCCCAACCAATGGTAATCCATTGGAACCCCATTCAATGGTAAACCGTTGGAAACCTAGTCAGCGGTAAGCCATTGCACCCAACCAGAGGTAATCTATTGTAGTCTATAATTGATGGTAAGATGTTGTAGTCCCATATTTTGGGACCCACATCTCTGGTCCACCCCTCGAGCTTCAGACCAACCCTGGGCTACAAACCACCAGTGAGCCCCAGTATACTGTTGGGTCACTGTCTTATGTGTACACCCCGATTCTAGGCCCCCATCCTGAACTATGTGGACTTTGGTTACCTTCCATGAGGATACATAGGGAGCTTCCCTAAGGTTCAATCCCATCATTCATGTCCAATACTGGTCTCTCCCTTGAGACTTTATGTTTTGGGAAGGTCTTGACTCAACCCAGAAGTTCTAATTCTTTTTGGTCCCATCCATTCATCCATTCTCATGAGCTTCCGCTTCAGGTGTCCCATCGCCTCACCAAACTATCAAGACTTTGATTACCTTCCATGGGGATATGTAGGAATCCTCCATGTGGTTCAACCCCAACACTGTCTTCATCATCTCATTGGTTCCATTCCATTCCTCTCATCCCACTCCACTCAACCATCCATCATCCATCTTGATTATTACCCAGGCCGCCACATCCTGGTGAGACTATGTCACCCACTTTTTTGCTGATCCTTGTATCAATCGGGTAACTAACCATTAGTTATTCCCATAATCAGTGATCCCTCCTAGGGTAAAACCAATCTGAGCCACTCTTATTAGTGTTCCAATTAGTCTGATCCATCTCTTCTAGACGTTAAACTCATGGAATACCATGTGTTAGACATGGGAATCCGAGAAAAGCCTTAGAGAAATGCCTAGGGCATTAAATTCCCCACATTCAATGTGGGATTCCTTGGGATTACGTGCCCACAAAAGCCTTATCATAAGGGGAAGAAACCCATACGCGTCAGTGTTCCTGTGTCCAAACATGCCAGTGATGTCCAATGTGACTACTCCCCCGACCGAAGGTTTCTTCCCTGACTGGACCCCCTAGAATATATGGACAGAAGCAGTGTAATTAAACGGAATCCACGAAGACATGGCACCGGGAATTGTTTCACGAACAACATCTTAAGTCTATGAGGGAGACCCAGATTAGGAAACGAGTTACGAGGAGGAATACGCCAAAGGAGGAGCTGACATTCCATCATCCCTTTTTGATCAAGGAGAAAATGTCCCTGAATAAGAAACAGATGCCACTTGCCTTTAGAATGTGGGAATGTGGGGAAACAGTTGCACGTCCTCTTATGAATAAGATATAGATGCATTCCCTAGAGAAAGCATCAGAAAAAAACACAATCTCAAATATTTACTTTATTATATTAAATATATTTAATTTTGTGAACAACAAACATTTTTCAATGTTAATAACAACAACAATAATAATAACACCCATCATGTTGACCACAGCTGACCATCACATTTGAGATCCATGTCTTGTGACCATCATGTCTACACTGTGGAGACACTTCCATGAGACTCCTCACACTACCCCCACTTGGAACCAATCCCCTTATATGAAAAATCATCTACATGGATCAAAATATGAAAACGGATATCCCCGATCCAATCCTAAACCACCTCTGATCAACCAACGTCCTCATCACATTTCGATTGCATCCTTGATCACGTACCCTCACCACTAGTTATGATCCGATCCATTCACAAAATATTATCCCACTAAATCAATAATTAGTTAAAAACCCATTTATTTGTGTGTCATTCATGTTATCATAATGAATTCAGGGTTTTTCTGTGCTCAAACTCATCCTCAAAAAAGTTTAACCATGGACCCATTAGACAATGTTTAATAACATAGAAAATAGAGAGGGTAAAACACAAGAAATATGCGAAAAATCATTTATCAGATGTTATTGACCAATGATTATATAAAATGGATAATAATATGCGAAACATAAGAACAATTATACCAGAATTATATAATCAATGAAATTTCCGGGCTCATTCAATGAACAAAAATTAGAGATCAAAATCAGATAAAATCCATGGTCAATATTTTAAAAAAGGGAGAAAAACCTAAATGAAATGACCTAACATGGTAATGGATTGATTGTTGGTGAAGAACGCATCTGAAAGCGATGAAAGTGATGATCCTACTGTGCTCATCATTCGTCTCATGATTATCCTGGATCCAATCTTTGTTCTGCATTCAATGTTGATCTCCCAACGAAGAACAATCCTCTCCTCCCATCAGATATAGAAAGGTTTATGTAGAAAATACTTGGAAAATTATAATAAGATTGTTTTTATAGAGGATTTAATTAGATTGTTTAATAAAAAATAAATAATTTATTTAATTATTTTAATTAAACATAACTACCTATAGCTACCACATTTGAACACCACATGACATTTAACTTTAGGTTGTTCTAAGGGTAAGCCCCTCATTAAATATTCAACCGTGGTATCAACTTTTTGATTTGAGACACTATTCAAGATATATTGTACTTCTTTTTTAAAACCATGTGTTCATGATAAAAAATATATTTCATATTTTTATAAAATTAATTTTGGGCTCACCTAGCAGTGAAATCGCACATCGTATCATCTCCTAGCTCTGAAAATATTCCTATGAATTTTACTAAGTCTTACACGAAATAACCAGAGTTCCAAAAATCACAAAATAAGAAGAAATGTGGGGATACTAGACCCACATACAACTCTCCCACTTCCATGATTTCCTTGAATGGTTTTCAATGCAACCAACAAAAATACACCCTAGTAAAATAATTTCCCAAGAAGGGGTTTTTCTTCCAGTTCTCAAAACCACTGACTCCTTAAAAAAGGAAACTCTAATCTCATGTCCATGCTCATCTAGGCTGGTATCGTACAATGATTCATGAACATACCTCTTCATATGCGAAATGTGTATAACCCAATAAACCTGGTTTAACTATAGATATTTCAGTTTCCATATAACCTCACTAGACAATAGTGGACGGAAATGCTCTATGAGTATCTACTGCCACGATCAAACCTTGGATGGACCTCAAGATCACAGCACCACAACCTATATAGGGTCCAATATCACTCCCATATTCGAGAATACATCTCTTGATAGGTGGAACCTTGAATGTAGAACTAGCTCTATGAGAGACTCCATATAAATAAAACTCTCAAAAAATGTCTCGCACCATACTACCATGTATCACATGATCCAACTCTGACACCGAGGACACTAGGGTAAAATTGTAGAAGAATATCATAAAATGATCTAGGAAATGTTAATTATCTAGATCATATGTATTTTGAACTCTTTTTTAATGTTCAACATGCCAAATGGTATCACCAAGAACTCAAAGGAACCACAACGGTGTTAGAAATCCAAGCTTGGTACACCCACCTCTTGAACATGGAGTTAGTGATAACCCATTCTGATGTCAAAATATGATATCAACTTTTCATATATTCACTATATAAATAGGTTATAGAATATAAAATGTTGAAACTCTTACTAGATATTCACCTGGATCAGGTGATGCCAATCCACACTTGACCTCAAGCTCCCATCCACCTATTAGGTGAACAATACAAGGATACCAAAGAAAACACAATTGATCTTATGAATCCCCTAATCTATAGACTCCTCAAAATACACCTCCATATATCATAGATATACTAGGTCATCTGATATGCTATCAAAGATATTAGGTCATTCGTTGTGCAAGTCCATATAGAAATAAAAATCTCAATGGGGAGGGAAACCCGACATAACCTTAAGAAGGATTACCTCATATTACTCCACTATCAAAGGAAACTAAAACTCATATCATCTTCTAATCCATGAGTAATACTATACAAATTCTAAGGAATAGGATATACACTCCAAAGAATGATCTTATCCTACCTTGCTTGGGGATCACTCTTTATCAAATGAAAAAACTCCATCATAATAAACCAGAATCACTACTACACTCAATGGTAGAAATAATCTGATCATGGATGGGTATTACATTAAAACATAAAATGAGATAGAATTTAGTAACTTCATTGAAATGACTCTTATTCTATTAGCTTATCCCTACATGTCTGTCATAATATATATCTTGGCATCCAAGGGAAAAATAAAACATAATAAAGGGGTGATCTCAGATGATCAGTAAGGGTAAAAAATATAGCAGAATATATAAAAATAAATAATATGGTAGTGTGAATATCTAACAACACATGCCATTAAAACATAAACAAGAACAGAATACAGAAGAAATAAAAACTAATTAAAATAATTCCATATAAATAATCACGTTAGAATGAAACTTAACCAAGGATATTCTAATAGTAAAATAATTACTTGGATTATCAATAACTAATCTCATAATGAGAGAATTCATAATGAGAGAAATCATAAACATACCATCAAGGCATTTACCAAGACACCATATATAATCGGGTAATACATTAGATAATACAAAAACTACTATAACTTATGAGACCTACCGATACATCATGGGGCTATAACGAGCCTCACCTAACACTTAATAAGTCTAAAGAATTCCTCACATGAAAGGGGTGAAACATAATCAACATATAAATTCATATTTGAGCTATCTTATGAAATGTAAATAATTTCCCCAATCAGTAAACATAATCATAATCTATGAAGATTAATATGGATATTGGTATTGAGATACTACATCCGCAATAAAAATTATCATAAACCATTCAATAAAATATGGTATATGGTATTATGAAAGATCAAACTCAATTAATATTGAGAAATTAACATAAGGGTTACCAATGGAAAAAATGGGTATCAAAATCATGTCATAAGGAATACACAACGGGTGTATCATAATTATTCCCATGAAAGAATGGAATAAAAAAATACATAGACATTAATAAGTAAAATAAGGAATATTTCTAGATAAATTATGTCTAACTTAATTTAAAACATGTAAATTAGTGTTTTAGAAACATTATAAATGACCCTCTTTGGTGTGGTTTAAGGAAAAATTTAAAAAAGTATTTAAAGCAGAAATAAGAATTTTTTTTTGCAAAAAACAATAAATGAACTAAGATAGTTTTTATGGTAAAAAGAGTGATTTTAAAAAAATATTGGTGGATTAAAAAAGATTATGTACTTGAAAATGGATAAGTAATTGGGAAGTTCTCTTTAATGGGATTTCTTATTGGTAGGAATTAAAAAGGGAACCATATAAAACATGTATTTCCTATAAAAGAATTAATAATTGGGAAAGGTACATATGTTTTGATCATACACATATAATTTAAGAGGATTACATAATAATAATTAAGAATTACATTGGGGTAAAGAGAGAAAGTGTAACCCGAAGGAAAAAATGGATGTTAAGAAAGAAAAACTTACCTTATGTCTAATAATGTTCTTCAATTTCACTTAATATATTGAATAATGAAATTTATGTTGGGACCATGTTTGTTATAATAATTATGAATATGCTAGATGTATTGTATTTTGTTGATCAATGATAAATGCTTAACTTTACTGAGCATATAAATCAATCTACCAAATAAGATTATTATTTAATTGGTTCAATGTCCAAAATACATGTATATAATGTGACACATTATTTAAAAAAAATAATTGGATGGATTAATTTATATTTTATGAGAAATTATTAATGGATTAATGTTTTTTTTACTTGAGTTTAAAGTGTTTTAAAAAATCTAGAGCCAACCCAGGACACACAAGAAGGCCATCTCAACCACATTTTTGGGGAGTGATATCAACCTATGTAGAAGCTAACCCATGAATGGGCGACCAAAGAGGTATTAGGGACATGTATAAGACCTCATCAAGCCACTGTGTAAGGCCTATAAGTTCCCAACCAAGGTTGCACATAGTAAGGGCCTATTATTTTTAGCTCTAGACTATGAGTTATGAGGCTCGTGTGGGAAGTGTGTATAAAGTGTAATCCAGGTATAGACCTTGGTGTTGGGTTGAGTAAATAACATAAAAAAAATTTGGATTATAAAGTGGAGTGGAGGGAATTGGTGTTTCGATATTGGACATAATAAATGCATATTGTTCACACGTTTGAATGACAGAAAAAATAGTGGTCATCTGATCAGGGTAATCACCATTCTCCATCACATCCTGCGACCCACTTGTTTAAACAAGGGACGTCCAATCTCTCATGAAATTGGTCTTCGAAATCTAGTTTATAATTTTCAATCCCACTATATTATTTCTCATATAAGCTCTTGATGGAACCACTGCATCGCTATAGATGAAGTCTGAACCACTATCTTTCAAAATAGTGACCACCATAGTCATTCTGAGGTCGAAATAATGAGGCGAAATCAATCAAATAATCAAGAAACTCTATTTTCATTATTCAATATGAAGATGAAACATCCGTACTAAAAAAAAGTTAAATGAGGCTATTTATGTTTGGGAATTTCTAAAGAAGAGTTTTATGTGATACTCATCACATTCCCCTATTATATTCGCTGTGAAGAAGAATTATGACCATGAAGCAAGGAAACCTTGTTTCTTGGTGTATATTTAACATCTGTTTAAGAATTTAAAAGCTCTGATCCTTAGATTTTTAATGGGTCTTCAGTGTGAAATTTTTTGTTGGATTTTAATGCATTTCAAGGCTTTAATCCTCGCTTATAAAAGGAGAGGAACTAATATTGTTCAGGGTGTTTCTGATCATGTTTTAAGTATATATCTCATTTTTTAGAGACTATCAGAAGTTATTATTTTTGAGAAGAAAAATAATTTAATCTTGAGCCATCAATTCTCCACAAAGAAGAAGAGTTTCAGGAATCATTCCACTTTCCTGAAGGAGAAGACACTATAGACACGTCACATGTGTTTGACACTCTAATCATACCTTGTAAATCCAATCTGTACTACAAAGAGGTTATTGGATATAATATACCCCTCAATATGTTTCATGGAGAATAATTGTTCCCTAAAATTGTGCATAATTTGTGAACTCTCACTATGTTTTCATGATGAACATTTTCCAAAAATCCCTGTACATGTGTGAAGATACATGAAAACACAAAGGAAATTTGATAAAACTTGAGGAAAATATTTTAGTGAGCATACATTGAGAAATATATATGGTAGAATGTGTGAATATGAAGAAGAAATTATGTGGGAAAATAATGGATGAAGTCCGGTTGGTACATACATAGGTGGAGATTAGATAATTATCATGTGATAAATAAACACATCCACATGTTAAGAATCTATTGAGTAAACCGAAAATATAATCCCTAAAAGTGAAAGAAATAAGTAATTTCTTTGAGGTAAAGTGTGAAAATATATATGTATTATAGTGATATCTTACTGAATTATGTAGGTGATTATTCTAAAGTTTTTGAATAACTCTTTGATACATTATCTACTTGTGTGGGGAACACATGTGCTTTTATCTATTTGAAGTGCGTAGCAAGTGTATAGTTACATCCTACTTGATGTAACAATACTAAATGGATTTATTTATAGTGGTTGTGTGGTTAAGATCATTTCCTGACCTTTACAAGGACTATCTAATCTTATTGAGTAGAAAACCTTTTAAATACCTATCTTAATGTGGTGTTGCTTCTATGATTGTTTTCCGGAAAAGTAATCTCTTTACCATGAGTCATCTACTGTTAATTATAAAATAAATTTATAAAGGGATCACTGATTCAACCCTTCCCCTTCTTAGTGATCACACTTATCATATTTGGGCCTTTCAATTGGTATTAGAGTTTAGGTTGCCTTTGGAGACTCTTTGCTAAAGTTTGTTGGAATAGGAAACTACTTTGGATATTCTGAACACCATCAATAGTAAGGGGATTCCTATATTGGATTAGAATAACTATCATATTTTTTAATATAGAATGTTTTATTACCCTATTTCCATCGGTAATGACATTCTTGAAGTTGTTATAGATGGTTTTATTCCACATACTACTGGGGTTCAATAGAAAGACGATGATAAGAAAAATTTAGAGAATTATGGTTATGCTATAAATTCTATTCTTTTGTCACTCTACAAAATTTTGATTCTTAGAGTAAAATGGATTGAAACATCCGAATGTGTATGTGATAAATTAAATAACATATATAAAGGAAATACAAAGGTAAATAAATATAATTTATGAATATAGATGTGGAAGTATGAAGATCTTAAGATGGGTGATAATGAATATGCGGGTGATTTATTTACAAGGATAAATGACATTTTGAGCACCGTAAGATGTTATTGGTGAGAAGTTGGAAGTTTCAAATTTTGTGGAAAATATTATATGAATTATTCTTGATAAATTTTATGCTAATGTTTCATCCAAGGAAGATAGTGATCCTAATACTCTATCTCTAGATGATATGGTCTGAATTCTCATCTCGTATTAGAAGAGAAGTGAAAAGGTGATTCAGAACAATGAAAAGGTTGATCGCTAAGTTTTTTTTGAAGATTTAATTAAAGGAACTTCAAAGAAATATCTTGAGGATGAAGATAATAAACATGACACTAAATATGATGTTAATAAATATTTTGACAAAAATTATGTCTTCATTTTCTAAAAATACAAATCGAGGTATAAGAATGTATAAAGGAAATTTACATCTGAAGTGTTTTTGTTATGAAGTTTTTAGAAATTTCAAGAAAAATTATCCTTGATGAAAGGATGATGAATAAAGTGATGAATATGAAAATAAATCAAAAAGATCATACAAAAAAATGTATATAATTCCAAATTCTATACTAAGTGAAGGAATAAGAAGTTCTCTAAATAAAAAAAAGAAATTATCTGTTTATGTGTGATGTAGTTGAATAAAGTGAATATAAATCAAATAAATTCATTGATAATGTAATTGGAAGATTTCAAATTTAAATTGAAATGATGAAAAATTCATTAGTGATGAAAGAACTAGTTCAGAAGAGGGAGATACTCAGTAAGAGTTTTTGATGAAAAATGCTTTGAAGTAATGTATTACAAAAATAATAATACTTGAAAGATATAACATGAAGCTAAGAAGGTGAAATATCTTAGAAAAATATCAAGAACATTTTCCTAAAGAAAAATACAAGTTTCTAAGAGAGATTTATTGTTTTAAAAATTTTGTTGATGAAGAGAACAATTTAAACATCGTGCATAAAGAAACGTTGAAACAAAAGCTGGAGTAGTTAGAGAATTCTTAAAAAAAAATTCTTAAATATGAACAATGTATTATCAAATTCAAAAAATATGTTATATGAGTTGGTGAAAGTCAATGTATTATTCTCCTAATAAAGATACATATGACCCGAAGAAAGAGCATGCTAATATGTTCATGTATGTTACCAAAACAACCAAAGTTGTAAAACCATAAGCTTATATAGTTCCAAAATATGACTCAAAATATTCCAAAAATAATGTTAGGGATAAGACAAAATCAAAACTAAATAAAATAATTCCAGGTGATAACCAAGGCTTTGGTGTGAAACAACATTCCAAAGTAACAAATAATAATGTTGATTAAAAAAAGCACATACCTCCGAAAATAATGAAATATAGAGGGAAATATAATTTTTGTTGTTACTATAATTGTGGAGGATTTGGGAATTTTGAATATATGTGCTGGTTCAATCATAAATGTTACAAAGAACCCATAATAATCTAGAGTCAATGTTTAAGGGGGAGTCAATCCACTCAAAGGAGACAACATGATAAAGTTAATATGAAGATCAAAAATAGATTCCAACATTTGGAAATAATTTATGAATGATGGGAACAACCTCTATATCTTGAAAAAGGATGCATTATCATGAAACCATCACAACAGAGGTTATACAACCAATCTCTAAAATTGTATAAGAAGAAAGAAAAATCTTATAAAAAGCCTTAGTTGTTGAAACTTATCTCAAACCAATAAATGGAGAATGAACCCATATTCTGGATAGTGGGTTTTCTTTGAATATTATTGTATATTTTACGTTTTTAAAAAATATGAAATATTATAATAAAGGTACAATAAATTTTGGAAAATGATGAGTCACTCAGAATAAAAGGAACTGAGACTTCTATGATTGGAGAAGAACAATTAAAATCCAAATGATCCTTGTTTTTTGATGGTCTGAAACAAAAATTTTCAAATATTTCACAACTCTGTGATGAAGATAATAATGTTTTTTTTTCAGAAAGAGTGATTTTTTTCTATAAAAATTGTAGATTTAAAAGTTTTTAAAAATGATCAAAAAAAGGGAAACTTATTCCAATTTGGTGATAAATGATGTTCATGTTATCTAATAATGGTTGAAGAAAATAAACTATGGCATAAAATAATGTATAATATGTGCTAGAGGAATATGAGATAGTTAAAAAAGATAAAAACTACTTACAAAATTATTGACATGATAAGAAGAAGAGTTTGGTGTTGCTCCATATGCCAAAAAGGAAATATTATAAACGTAGTCCATAAGAATGTTGAGATATGTTCAACTCATCCCCTAAATATAATTCACTCTGAAATATATGAGCTAATGAATAATTAGTCAAAAAATAGAGATAATTACTTTCTTTATTTTATTGATGAATTTACTATTATTACATGTATTATGTTTTTAAAACACAAATCATAAGCTCTAAATATGTTTAAGAGCTACATGAGAAGTTTAGAAAAAGAATGTGACTACTCTCTAAAGAAAATTTAAACTGATAATATTGGAGAATATAAAAGTGAATAATTCAAATAATATCTTTAAAATCATGGTATCTATCATGAGTTTAGTTCCCCATACACACCCCAGTAAAATAATGTTTCTAAAATAAAAAATAGAATTTTGGTGAAGATGTCTCATAAAATTTTGATTGAAAACGATACTTATTGATATGTTTAAATGGAATCTATTAGAACAAAAATATATGTATATAACTGATGTTTTTATTGTCCATGTTTTGATATGAATCCTTATGAGAATTATTACAAAGAAACGCCATGTTTGAAAAATATAAGGGTTTTCAGAAGACCATTCATTTTAAAATTAATGGGTGAGAAAATTGGAAATCTTTATTAGAGTGGTATTGATGGAATATTTCAAGGATAACCACATAATGGTAGAGGATACATGTGTTAAAAAATAAGTAGTAAGGGTTATATATTCTGTAGATAGGAATGTTCTTGAATAAAGTAACAAGAATGTTTCACAAACAGAAACTGATGTGGTAGAAAAGGAAGATGAAGTTATTGAAGTTGAGAAACGTGAAAAGAATATTAATGATATTAATAATGTTGAAACAAAACCAAAATAATTATTTTGAATTATATATATAAACTAATGAGGAAAAACTCCATTCATATCATCCTAGTATACATAAAAAAATGGGGGTTCAAAATATCATTGGTGATCAGTGATAATAAGTTCAAACAAGGATAAATTCAAGGTCAATTTCACATAATTCCTTATCTTCAAGATTTGACCTAAAAATACTGATGTAGCATTTGAAAATAAAAAATGGGTTAATTCCATGAATGGAGAGCTCGATTAAATTGAGATGAATGATAATTGGGAGCTTGTACCCAAACTGATCAATATAAATATTATTGGTACAAAGTGGGTTTTACGAAATAAGTTAAATGAGGAAGGTGATGTGATTAGAATCAAGGAATGACTTCTGTGAAAAGGTTACTCACAAAAGTAAGGAATTTTTTGTTATGAGGCATTTTCTCCCTTAGTATGATTAGAAACATTAGGAATATTTTTTTCCATTACTACTCGATGAAGGAATAAAATTTTCATGATATATGTTAAGTAATATTTTATTAATTTAGATCTCAATGAGGAAGTTTATATTGAAAAAATATGTGGATTCATGATTGTAAAATATGAATGTTATGTGAAAATGTTGAATAATGCTTTGTATAGATTGAACAAAGCTCCAAGATCTGGGTATTACAAACTGGATAACTACTTAAGGTAGATGAATTTGAATAAAGAAAGGGTTGATAAAAATATTTACATAAAATAACATCAAGATATATCTCTTATTGTGATTGTTTAAATTGAAGACATCATATTTTCAGTAAACGATGAAGAATCCAGTGATAAGTTTTCTAAATAAATGAAGAATATTTTTTAGATGTCAATGCTAGGAGAAATGAAATATTTTCATGGAATAAAAATATCAAAAAAGAAGAAATATATTTTTATATATCAAGAGAAGTATTCTAAGATTATTTTTAAAAAATTTGATATGGTAGACTCAAAGACAATATCCACACCAATTTTATTATGTTTTTTATTAAAAGATAGGGAAGTAATGAGGTAGATACTAAAGAATTTATAAAATTGATTAGAAGTCAACTATATCTCACAACTTCTATAATAGATATATTGTTTGATGTCACACATTTTTCAAGGCATAAAAGTTCTCCAAAAGTGTATCATCTCATATCTAGAAAGAAAATTCATAGATATATCAAAGGCATAACTGATCATGGGTTAATATATTAAAGCAAAAGAATGATTGATTTATTTGGGAAGGAATTTTAGATTATAGAAAACCCACATCTAGTGTAGTGTTTTTCTTGGGATAGAGATATATTATTTGGTATAAAAAGAAACATAATTAATTAACTCTTAGTACAATAGAAGCTGAATATTTTTCTTCCACTCAATCTGTAACACAGATTATATTGAAGAAGATACAATTAGATGACGTTTTCATTGATGTGATGTTTCCCCTTATCTTGGGATGTGATACTGAAAGTGATAAAAATCCTACTAAAAATGTTGTACAACATTCACATTCCAAGCATATTGATATCAAATATCACTTCATCAAGGAGACTATTGAGAACAATGATCTGAAGTTAGAATTTTTTCCCACAACGAAGCATATTGTAGAAATTTTTCCCAAGACATTGTCAAAGGAATAATTCAATAGGAAGAGGTTGAACATGGGTGTACAACCTCACCCACTACAAGGATAAGGTATGTGTTTCAGTTCCCTCTCTCTCTTATCATTGGATAATATTGTGTGGGGGATAAAATGATACTTAAATATATAAATTAGTATGTGGTTTTTCTAAAAAGGGAAATATTTTATTTAAAGGGAGTTATTAAAATTTGTAAGATGGGAGTGGATCAAGCATCTTATTTCCAGTATTGTACATACCCTCAAATTGAATTAGTAGAACATTTTTTTCTTAGGGGAATGGGTGAGAGTGATTGGGTCTTCTTGAGGCAGAATATAAACTTAAGTGTATGATGGTTTTCAATGAAAAAAATTATTGAGGATATGTTTCTTAGTGTTGGAAAGGAGAAGGATTAATTAGATGTCAAATGACTAATATTTGCAGGGGCCTGCTGGTCCCTTAGGGACGTAAGAAACAAGGCTTTAGAAAGCAACAAACAATCTCACATCTTTCTTTAGATGCATGTTAAGATGATGATGGTGGAGTTGGGTTCACTCATTAAATGGGTAAAGAATATGGAATCCGTTTGGAAGATCATTATAGCATCCTTCATAGAAATACGTGTAGTGTTTCAATAGAGGAAATGGGTATGCTAGAATTCTTCTCATTTCAGGATTAAATTAAATTTGGAAAGATCTTGTATGGATGGTTTTATGAGAGGGGGACGACTTATAAGGGGAATAATTGGCTCTGTTCTTATATCCTTTAGTTTTCTATATCGATGGTAAGCCCATAGGAGATGAGGCACGAGATGTGGACACCAGGTTGTCGATTTGCAGGAGCTTTGATATTCAGATATCTGAAGTGGAATTAGATTCAACTGTCCTAGTTGGGATATTAAAATAATAGGGTAATGTACCATGGGAGTTAATTTATATCATTATGAAATGCATGACCATTATTTGTCAAGGCACTTCTATTCTTCACACTTGGATGGAGGGTAATGGTTCAACAGATGCTATTTCCAACAATGTTCTGTTAGAGAAAAGGTTTATTTTTACACCTATTCGGGTTCCTTACCTAATTATTGTAAGTTTATTATTGAAGGTGATGCACTATGTCATCATCATTTTCTACCTCCTTGAGGTGGTGATTTTACTTGACATGATCTCAATAAAAATTTAACCATTATCCTTAAAAGGGGAAAGAAGTGATTTCAGTATGTGTAAAGTATTTTTAATAGTTTATTGAAGTAAATGTAGGAAAAGTTGTTCTTTTATAATGGAGAGTTTATTTTAAGTGGAGAAGAAATGTTACTTAGGAGTTTTTTGGAACAACTTATTAAATAATATATTATGATCCGAATGGTATTATTGTTTAATGATTCTTGTTTACTATACTGTGTTATCTCATGTATGTTATAATTGTTAGATAAACAGTCCATTACACAAGTTTTGAAATTTTAGTGATTTCTATTCCTTTATTGACAACAAAATCCAAAGGGAGAGATTTTTGGGACCATGTTTGTTGGAATTCATTTGAAGATGCTGGAAGTAATTTATTTTTTAATCAATGATAATTGATTAAATTTACTGAACACATAAATAACTCTACCAAATTAGAAATTTTTTATTGGTTCTATGTTTAGAATAAATATACCATATGTGATACATTTTTTACAACAAATATGTGGTTGAATGGATTTATATTTCAAGAGAAATTGTTAAGGGCATGAAATGTTTTTTCTAATGTTAATTTATGTGTTTGAAAAAATCTAGATCCAATGTAGTCCACACACGGAGGCCAACTAAACAACATATATACGGAGAAAGATCAACCCAAAGGGAAGCCATTCCACACACAGGTGACCATGAAGGAATGAGGGCCATGTATAAGATCTTGAAAATCCACTATGTATGTCCAACAAGTTCATATCCAAGGATTTTCATAGTAAAGGCCTAAGCATACAAGCCCTGGACTGTGAGTACCACAGACGATGTAGGAAGTGTGTATGACGTGTAATCTAGATGCCAACCCTGGTGCCAAATCGAAGAAATAACCCACACACTTTAGCATATAAAGAGGAGGGATGTGAATTTGAATTTCAATGTGGGACACAATACCCACATACAATTCACCCACATAAATGATGGACAAAATAATGACCTTTTAATTAGGGTAATCCCTATATTTCATCACACCCGGAGCCTAGATCATTTAAACTAGGGTTGTTTAATCTCCCCTGATATATATCTTCAAAATATGGAAGGCAATTTTCAAACCTACCATCATCTTCCTCCACTTATATTCTGATGGTTCCACTTCTGTGGTAGAGAAGAAGGAAAATTAACCATCAGATAAACTAGTGACCACCATGGTCATTCTGAGGTCGAAATAATGAGGCTAACTCAATAGAAGAATCATGAAACTCTATTTTCATGATACAATATTGAGATTCCTCAACCGTACTAAAAATGATGTTTCTAGGGTCTATTTATGATCAGGTGTTCATGAAGAGAAGTGGCAAGCGATCATCATCACATGGACATGATCTATTCACCATAACAGAGAATCCCACTCACTAATAAAGGATGTTTGGTTTCTCAGAATATCATTAACCTGCATTGAGGAATTTAAACACTAAGATCCCATATTGTTTAATGGGTCTTCAGAATGATAATTTTTGTAGGGATTGAATGTGGTGAAATCCTAAGATACTCACCTATAAAAGGAGAGGCATCGAGCATGTTTATGGTGTTTCGAATCATTTTTTAATAAGGGGTATTGTTTTTCATAGATTTTCTGACATTATTATTTGTATGAGGGGAAAGTAGTGAATCATGAGACTTTATGGATATGAAAAGAAGAATAGTTTAGTGAAGCCTTCTACTTTAATGAAAGCGAATACCCCATATACATGCCACATGTGTTTAACACTCTCTTCATGACTCACTATGACAATATATCCTTAAAATAGATGATTTGATATAATATACCCCTCATCGTGTCTCAAGGAGAATAATTGTTCCATGAACCAGTGAATAATTCGTGAACTCTCACTGTGTTTTCATGAAGAATGTTATCCAAAAATCCATGTACTTGGGTGAACCTCCTTGTACATGAAAATAATATTTTATATAACATGAAAGAGGATGTGAGTGAACATACATTGAGAAATATTTAAGGTGTACTATGTTAATTTGAAGAAGACAGTATATGGAAAAATAACGGAGGAAGGTTGTTAGGTTCATAAATATGTAAAGATTAGATAATTTTCATGTCAAATAATCAAATACACATGTTAAGAATATCTTGGGAAAACCAATAGTATAATATGATAATGTGAAAGAAAGAATGATATGCTTAGATCGAAAGTGTGAAGAACTATAAGTAGAATAGTAAAAATTAATGAATTTTTTTGGTGAAGATTGTATAGTTGTTACAAAAATATTTGATACATCATATAATTGTGTGTGAAACTTGTGCACTCTTGTCTGTTTTAAGTGAATTGAAAGTGTAAGGGTATATCCTGATTGCTGTAACCACACTCAAAGGATTTTTTATAGTGGTTGTGTGGTTAAGATCATTTTAAGACCATGCCAAGGAATATATACTATTAATGAATAATGAAACATGTAAATACTTGTGTTTCTATGGTTTTTTGTCTCTGATTTTTTTCCTGAAAAGTCACTTCTCTTTAACAGGAGGTGAAGGCTATTTCTCTGAAAAGAAATTTAAAAGGGGATCACAGATTCACCCCCTCTCCCTCCCAGTGATCACCCTAATCCTATTTTAGAATGTCAATTAATCTAATTAATACTTTAATTTATAACCTATTAAACATTTAATTGATTTAGTATACTTATATTAAGGTCATTTTTGTACTTTTTAATGATTTATATTATTCTACTTCATCGTTCGAGGGTGTTCATTTCCTTGGTTTTCACGATTGGTTCATTTGTATTCATATATGAAAGATCATGTAAAATGGGAATAGTAATCCAGAATTGAAATTAAATGTTATTAATGATCTTTAATAATATTAAATGGTCTAATATATTATTTTTTCTAGACATATGGATAATTCATTAAATAAAACATTAATGACAACCGTTTAGATTATTTTTCTGTTTTCTTATCATCACACAATAGTTTTTTACTAATTAATGTTATTTATATATATAAGTTATAAAACACTAAATAGGTTTAAATACACTTAATATAATCTGGGTTAACCATAAAAAATGGTTTTATGACCATCCATTAAAGTGGTATTAGAAAACAAAAAATCGCCATCCACAAAGGTGGGGAATCGACACCTCACATACAATTTTTTCATTTTTAGAAAAAAAATGTGGGGTAGAAGAGAATTAATAGTGTATATACCATTAAAATAACACAACTCAAATATATATATATATATAAATAGAGGAATCAAGTTACTTTTAATAGAGTAGGATAGTAAAGGATAAGAAAATAAATAAAATTCGAAGAGATAAGTAAAGTTTTACCCCATGAGTGCAGTCTCCTTGATAACTTCCTTAAGCGACTCAAAAATGGACTTTTTGTGAGAATAGAAAGAAAATAACATGGGGAAGAGGTTTTGGTGACAAATTAGGTGGAATATTAACAAGATTAAAGGATTATAAGGTGTGAAGAGAATGGTTAGTGAGGGGTGGTATTTATAGTGGAAGAGAGGGGTGTTCTTTTGTTATTTAGTACATTAGTTTATTATTTTGGCTCAAGAATATTAACATTGATGATTATTATGACTAAATAAAATAACAAAATAAGAATATATTGATATTATGGGATTAAATCAGTTGCAAATCATCCACGATTCAATAATTCTTGTATTTTGTAAGTACCATAAATTATCATATTTCACTATTCCCAAAAAATTCAACTATTTTAGAAAAAACTTAAAAATTATCCCAATTTTTTTTTCAACATATAGAATTAAAAAATGAACTCGATTTTATGAAAATAATTTTTTAAATAGGGTATATTTATTTTTTAGAAAAAAATCATCCTTTACTCGAAAAATAAGGATTTTAATATTATAACAAATTTTATGACACTTTCAAAAATTAATGAAGGTGACATAAAATTATCTTATAAAAATAAGACTAAAAAATATTAATTAGTGAATATATTTCAATAAAATATTTCTTTTTTAAAACTTATTTAAATTATAATATTTTGAATAAACATTTACATTTCACAAAATTACCAGTACATAATTCATCATTTTTAAAACATTTATTTACTTATTCTATGATAAAAATATATTATATTTTCATTGATAAGATAAATAAATTTAATATATAAATTCATATAGGAGGCTACTATTCTATTGGTTAGAATACTATTTGTAATGGTCACAATACTATTCCTACCGTTATTTTAATATTTTACAGTTTCTCACAATTTTAAACTTGGTGTTGTGTGAAACATAAGTTATTAAAGATGTTAAATTTAAAATAGACATACCATAAAATCATGGGGTATTACAAGAAACTAAATAGGGAGTGATAAAATACATGATAAATGTAGTCATCTCATCACAACAAAGGTTTGTCAATCAATATACGAGACAATTACTATAAAGAAAAACCAGGATATGCTCAATGATACGTCTATATCATGCACACATTTTAATGTTGTTTTAATATATTGATTGTATGTTTAAATGATTAATCTTTCCATATTTGGAATAAATTAACTTGTTTTATTATTTTTGGAAAGAACAACTGAATTGAGAAAAAAGAACGAAAATATGTGAATTTAAGAGCCAAAAGCATGCCAACAGAATTTTAAGATAAAGAAAACTAAGAAATAGCCTAGAAATAAGTAAATGTCATCTAGTATTAGTACATAACATGTAGTATTAGTTCATGAAATTCCTTCAAATAATGTTGTGACATGAAAACATGTTGTGAGTGACTAGTACACCCCGTGTAACCATAGTACATAACATGAAAATTTTCAAACATGTTTTCAAGGAATCTTTCAGTGAGATCAATAATTACTAAAGACTGATAAAGTACAAGTAATGAGTCCCTAGTAAATGATTTGGAAACATTAGAAATTAAAATTAATGATTCCAATATGTTCATGATTCATGTGAACATAGAGGCAATGAAAATCAGGTGTACATGACGTGTATCCTCTATACATTTTGTGAAAACGTTCAGGAAGATCTCTTCCAACGCCTATAGATAGATCCCCAAGCCACACCCTTTTTCATCAATTCCCAGTCAGAGCACCACCAAGGGACACCTGTGGAGTGGTGTACCACCTCCTTCTTCAATTTATATATGATTTTCATTTTATTTATTTTTCCACACCCGCTCATGGTTATCAAGAGAGGGTGATTTCTTTGTGATGGAGCATGCATGATAAAGGGGGATTATATGTAGTGGTGTTTTAAATTTTAATATAATTCATGTTGGGATTTAACTTTTTCTCATTAATTCTATCTTTTTTTGGATTTATTCTCCCATAAACATTGTATGTGGGGTTTGGGATTGGGATTAATTTATTTATAACTTTGAGCATAACCATTTCCTGAGTAAAATGAGTCCATTAGTTTAATGTGATATCTAGGGTCTAAAATTCAATCATGGTCATTGGGTTTTCCAAGTCCCTATGATTAAATCAGATTTTGGTTTCCCCATCCTTTACGTCCTGAAGTACCTTACCATGAGAAAAGGAGAGTTTGGAATAGAGTGAGTTTATCATGACCATTGAATTCACTTGGACATTATTCTGATAGCTGTATGATTATTATTGAGTTATCATATACCTTATCATCTCATGAACCTGGAATCATTACTTTATGATACTCATTTTATCTTTTCTTTCCCTACATTCTCTAAAAATCCAAATCTTGATAGTTTAGATTTAATTTCTTCAAATAAAAATTATTTTACATCTCATTTATTTAATTAATAATTTATCCAACCCTATCTCTCTCGGTTCGAACTCAAACTTTCATATCCTATACTACCCTGTAGTTTACTAGTTTTTTTGTTTGGTGTTATAAACCTCTAAATTTTGTAACCCGGTGGCGATTAACTGGGCTCACAGGGCTGTCACACAACAAGAATCCCAAATGTGATAGAAAGGGGATCTCTGTATCTATATGCCAAATAAGAACAATGAGTATGTTAACTATTCCAAGGCTCTATCATTGATTACTAGTTTCTCGCATGATTTTCCAAATAATTAACCATGTCGAGGACACAAAACTTTCCACTATGCCTCAAAGTCTAGGGGCCCCAATATCCAAGGTAGAGGACACATCCCATAATAAAATAGAAGGGTTCCACTAATTAAATATAGAATTATTATATGACATAGTAATATGGTCTGACTCTAAATCTATAGAAAAAGTATAGAGGATCCATGTCCTGGTATGAAAGGGGAGTATCATCTCTATATATAGAGGACTAATTCCTTGATGTGATAAGATATTATCATCTCCATCTGCACAATGAGTATAGAGGACCTATGACTTGGTATGATAGGGTGGTATCCTCACCATGGATTGAGGCCCTACATAATGATATGATAGAGAAGTACCATCTCTATCTGAACTCTCTGATGATCATGCCCGATCACTGTCATCGTTAAGCACAACCTAAAGAAGCTTCATGCATTAAAAATATTGTATTACATCCCAAAATCCTCTAATAAGTTCACCATCACATTCTATGTGGAGAAACTCAGGATAGGCTAATCATGATCTACGATCCAAGTCCAAACAAAGGAGATATGAGTGGTAGATGGTTCATAATGAGTTACATGACAAATATGGGGTCCATAGAGTGTGTGACCCCACCCCTAATATCTGGCCATATTCTCAGCAACACACAGATTTATGGCCATTTAGTACTACACATCATGTAAGGGTAATGCATGATGTGTCTCGAACAAAATCCTAGCAAACCCATGAGGCTCATCATCTGTATGATGTGAAAAAAATAAAACCATTTATATGTTATTATAAATTTCCATTAAAGGACTAATAGATCACATAGATGTAATCCACACAGAAAAATGAATTGTATAGGATATTTACTTTCCCAAATCAGAAACCCAGTGAAAGAAATACATTTCACCTTATCACACTCGAATGAAATTTTGTGGCCCGATCCAAGAGTCTAAATTAAATTCCCGATGATAGTCTTGAAGTCTCTCCCTCAGTATAAGGGTCATAATGTTGCAGAATGTTTTCCATTTTGAAATAATATAAAAAATATAGTGGAATTATAGATTTCATAATAATAATAATAATAATAATAATAATAATAACATTATTATTATTGTTATTATTATTGGGAGTTTTGTGGATAAGAGTCATGAGTAGGAAAAAGGATTCCAACATTGGTATTGAAATGACCGTCTCAATGTCATAGACATGCTTCTATTGATACTTCTTAAATCAGATGCCATATGAAAAAGTTATAGCCTAATCAAGGGGTTTCCAACAAAAATAATAAAAATAATAATATTTTATTATAATTTTTTAACCTTAAAACTTTAATAGATATTATCCCCATTGTTGAAACCCCCAATGCATTCTATGGACCCCCATTATAAAAATGATTTTCCCATTTACCATTTTAATGAAAAAAATTATCATTAAATATTATTTAACATTATTATCCTTAAATAAGATAAAATTAAATGGGTGTATAAATCCCCCCACACCATTTCCATTTAATTCTTTAAATGGTTCAAAAAAATTTTCTTCTAAAATTATTTGAATTAAATCCATCATATTATTATTATAAATAATAATAATAATAATATTTTCATTATTATAAATAATAGTAATAAAACAACCTTAATAAAAACAATAATAATAATAACAAAAAAAATTATTATTATTTAAAATAATAGTAGTAACATAATTTCACATATTTCCTTTATTAAGTAAAATCCATTTTTTTAACCACACAATTTTTTTAATGTTATTATTTTTATTAAAAAAATTAAAACACCCACTATGATGACTACATATGAAAACTTTTCTGAGATCCAAGTGTAGCCACATTCATGTCCTCATTGAGAAACCATCTCCATGATATCCAACTAACAAAATCTACTCCCAACTGATCCCGTTGCATCATACATCATCACTACACATCTATTGAGAAAAAAAGATCCCTATTCCAATCTAGAACCACCTCCGATCAACAACCATTCTCATTTCACCTCAATATCATCCTCAATTGTGAACCCACACCCATGGTCCCGATCTGATCTATTCACAAAAAACCATCCTGTTTTTTCAACAATTCATCCACAACGCATCGAACTGCATTCCATTTTTGTTACTATAATGAATATGTGTGTTCAACCATGATCGAAATCATCCCGATAAAGTCGAACCATGGCCCTATTGGCCAAATGTGAAGAAAACGACAAAAAAAGAGGGGGAAAACTCAAAAACAGAGTGATATATCATTAGTAAACTGTTATTGGAAAAAAATTATATAAATGGATTGATAACATGTGAAAACAGGGAAAAATTATATCATATCAATATAATCAATTGAATTGTAGGACAAAATAAAGAACAAATATCATAGATCAAAAGAAAATAAAATCCATGCTTAATATATTTTTCACAAGGGAGAAAAAATAATATCCTACCTTGATTATGGATCGATCATTATAGAAGAACACATCCTATATCGATGAATGTTATGATACCTCTACACTCATTGTTCATATCATGGTTATCCTCTATCAGGTTATCATTCATCTTTTGATAAATATATAAAAATGAAGAACATTACCTTCCTCCTAACCTATCTAGCATGGTTTATACATCCAACCCATGTAAAATTGTCCCAAGAGGGTGTTTATATAGGTATTAATTAGATAATTTAATAAAACAAATAGATAATTTATTTATTTATTTTAAATTTACCCTTCAATGGATTCCTCATCCAATCATTCCACACCGATCAACTTTGTGTCACATCTAGGGTAAAACCCACATTAAATATTCAACCATAGTCTACATTTTTTGATCTGAGACTCCATTCAAGAGATATTACACTTTTGTTGGAAAACCACCTATGCATACTATAAAATATTTTTAATATTTTTATAAAATTAATTCATGGACAAACAGGGCTTAGAATCGCATTCCACCTAAGTTCCTAGCTCCAAAAATTTTCTTAATAATATTTCTAAGTATTACACAACAATACCATAATCTCTACATATAATAAATAAACATTATTTTTTCTGAGAGAAGAGGTTCTCAAAGATGTTTTATGAAAAGAGAAATCTGATAAATCAAAAAACAAGTCTATCTATACTTTATTAAAGTAGGTCAATATAATATTTTTCAATGACAAGGAGATAAATATTTCTCTATTAAAATGATTGGAGTTTAAGATAATATAATAAAAATAAAAATAAGTGAAATAAGATAATAATAAAACAATGGAGGAAATAAAATTATATGATAAGTATGAAAACATTATAATCGTTATTTTCAGAGAATATTTGATATAAATAAATAAGAAAAGGAATTAAGTTAATACCTTTTCATTTAAACAACACCTATATATATTATATGAATATAAAATATATTAAAATGGGAAACTAAAATAGAAAAAAAGTTTCCAAAAGTTATTTCTAAATATTTGAAAAAAAAAGATCAGGAGAAAAATAATAAATATAATTTTTAAAAATAGAAATAAAAAGATAAGGATAAAAACAAT
The DNA here is from genome assembly GCA_963277665.1 of Viscum album. NCBI lineage: Eukaryota > Viridiplantae > Streptophyta > Magnoliopsida > Santalales > Viscaceae > Viscum > Viscum album. Next base: position 1,614,835,337 of record OY728136.1, on the reverse strand, counting down.
TAATATTAAAAGTACTTGAAACTATGGGTTATACTCCATTTTATAACTATGAAAGAGCTAATGAACAAAGAAGGTGAGCTTCTAAAGAAGAGGCTCCACTTTCCACCTTCCCCACCAAGTAAGGGAAAAGTGAAGGTTATACAAGTGAATACTAACAAATAATTCAACCCATTTTCAAAATTTTTAGACTAGAATATAATAATTAGGATGTTTAGTTTGTATCATTATTGGATATATTTGATCATATACAGGTTACATTGCATATTGAAAAAGGTAAGTCTTTCTCTCAAAAAAATTTCTCACAAAAAAAAATTATATTTTATAGAAGATTATTTAAAATAAAAATTAAATTCATATGAATCATACCTAAAAAATATAAATAAGTTTGGAACCGTTATCAATACATATACTAAATATTCAAATAAATATTTTACTAAGTATACTTCCAAGGTATTTGTAGAATAAATTTAAAAGCAATAATAGGAATTTGAAAAATAAAATGAGGTTTTTTATATTTATAAGTATAGTTCAGAAAAATGATGCTGATAATATAGAAGATTCAGAAATGATCTCTACTTTTACGAGGAATTTATTTTTATTATCGATGAAACAAAAAAGATATATTTTTCAAGCTCTATCTATAAAACTATAATTAGACAAGTCTTGATGATTTTACAAAATTTGATGTAATTTCAAGTCTAAAATAGATGAGAAAATATTTTTATATTTAAATGATAGTATGAAAATACTATTCCATGATTAATTTATATTTCTATAAATAAGAATATATATAAAAATTATACAATAATATAATGATACTTTTCAATCTACTTAGGAAAAAAACTCAAAAGAAAATTCTTAATGAATATATATAGATAAAGGTAGATTTGTTTCATTTCAATGAATACTGTCATAAAAATTAATAGGTTTTTAATAAGACATCTGAATTTATAGTGAATATAAATTTAAGAAATTATATTAAATATATTTTTATAAATAAATATAATTTACAGTATGAGTTTTAATTTCATGAAAATAAAAATAAACTCTTTGAATGGAAGAATGAGTTCTTAGATAAAAAAAATTCAAAATCCTGAGAAAAAATAAAAATCTTGATTTACCTGTTGTATTCCATTTATTTTGAATAAATGAAAATCTTCTTTACACTCTAACTCCTTATCTTCCTTTTATATTACCAAGCATGACCTTGTTATTTTCATTTTTTGAATAAAAATCGAGCAGAAAAGTTATCATTATATTATTAGAATATTTTTTTTCTAAATGAAGAACGGTAATATTACGGGTGAATAATTTCATAAGGATTATACTTATGGGACTGTAACAATTTTTGAAACATTAATGGTTATATTTTTTATTTTCATATATATTTATACATTAATAAGTTTATTCTTATCCTGTATTGGGACTAGCCAAAAAGTAAAGTTTATAACTAATCATTTCAAATGACATATTTTGAACACCTATTTTCATAAATCACAATACACTAAACTATTTTAAAAAAAAATTATTGATATTTTTTAGTTGAATATATTATATTAACAAGCTAAAAATTCTAACTATCCTTACTCGGAAATTTACACGTAACAAACTGTAAAAAAACCAAAAATAAATGATGTGAATATACAACTGTTTATATTAATCTGAACGCCATCTTGAAAGATTTGATGTTTTAACTACAAATAATAAAAATATTGTATATTTATTGAATCATATATAAAATCAATGATTATTACATATCAATGAAAAACTGGTCAAATTTCATATTTCTTAAAAAAAGTGGTTAAATAATGGGTTAAAAATCATTAAATGATTGAACATGATCTATGAGATTTAGTGAGAGTAAGATTTTTATTATTTTGTTTGTTCTCTGTATTATCCCTCTATTAAGTGATTTTATATTATAAATTCTAAAAACCATTTTTTTGAAATTCTATTAAATTATTGTCATATTTTTTATTGAATAAACCTTTTTGAATGGAATTGGCTACTTTCCATCCTAATAATCATCAAAGTTTCAAGGATACAGGATTTATATATCTGAACATTGGTCGAATAGGTTTTTTATGAGTACCTAGTGTATCTGGATCAGGTTATTGGTCCTCCTCCCACATTAGATAAAAATAAATAAGTTCCTAGAATTATAACTTAGATATAAACATAATAAAATATTTATGCACTTACACATTTTTTTATCTAAAATCTCACATGCATTACATAAATTTATATTATTGACTTTCGGTTACACCTTGAAAAAAATTCTATTATTTATGGATTTATTTTACATTTTGATTTATTTTTATTATTTTTGTTGTAATATAATAGTTCAAAGATTCTTCCATCCAAAAATAAGATTCAATTAAGGGGTTTTATTATCTAATGTTTTTTTAATTCCTTCACTCAACCCCTCTTGAAGAAACTTATTTGGGATAATAATATATGTGATTATTAGTACGATTATTTTTTCCTTAATGTATGAGTTCAAATGTTTTGGTCACCATTGATATGAATCTTTTCAGATTTTAATTTTATTCACCTTGTAGTGTATGAAAGTTTTACATCGACTATATGAATTTGTGTTTGTGGTATGTAAATTTTTTAATGAAATTTTTATTTTATCTATGTGATAACTTATGAAATAAAATCACTATATGAATGAAATGTTAAAAAATCCTAGTGGTAATTTGTATATAATCATTGAAATCCATTGACTATATAATATATTCTATGAGATAACATATCTAGGATATAGTTTTTATTTTCTATATATTAATGTTTTATTTTTTATTAAGAATATATATAGTATAATTATATTATATTTCATTGTATATAGTGATAATGCAACAATATATATATATATATGATATAAAGGTTACACTGTGTATAATATCAAGATATTTTATTTTAAAATTTGAGGTAATTGTAAATTAATTCACCAATACCAGTAAAAATGGTCATTCTGAGTATCTATGTGACTATATAACACACCAAAAGCTATATTAGAAATTATATTGGGTGTAAAATGGATATAGCATGAGTTAATATGTGAAGTGTTCTTCTTTAGAGAAATATAGTAAATAGATACTTGGTTTCTTATTAGATATATATATATATATATATGTATATACCATTTATAATTAATTATTAATTCTAGTTATTACATATAGTTAATTTAATTCTTTAAAATATGTGGTTTGTATTGATTTAATTATAAATTTACCGCTTTTTGTATCTTTATAAAAATTTGGTATCTAAACTTTGACATTAATATCATCACTGTATTGTGTTATATATGAATAACATATTTTTGGGATAAAAATTTCACTATCTTTTTTCTTCTTTATGTATATAATGGTAAAAATTGACAAACTATCTCAATACACACACTTTATAGTTTTATAATGTTTTCTTATTTGCTTAATTCCATTACATGAATGTTGTTCCATATTAAATTTCCTTGGGATATATTTGGATATATTTTTTAATCTGATAAAAAGAATTTATTGTTTTAAAACTAAAAGGTGTATAATGTTTTTACATAAATGTGTGGTGGATGCATGTTAATTTTATTTAATATACATGAGACAGATTAATTGAGTCAACAGGACTAATAATACAAATAGGGAATTTCTTGATATGAAATAAAGGGATATGATTTTTATTTATAGAGTAATGATGGAAAGTTCATTATTATACCTTCATTAATATCAATTTTCTAAACCCCTTATGATAATCACAATAGTTAAAGCCTCAATCAAACAAATGGGTAGTTCATTCCAAATTGGGATACATATGGTTTATCTTGGGTATGTAATGACATGATAAATGCGACATTCTATAGTGAGAGTTGGGTTTCACTTAATTGGGTTACCCATATTTTTTAGTTCTTATAGGAAGATATACATCTTGGATAGGGGGTATAACTTCAATAACATACCTAGCCTTCAAAGGTAATGAATGACGTTCTTTCAAGAATATATTTAAGATTTTTGATGGTGAAAAATATAGAAAAAGAAACTTGATACAAATATATTAATGAGTTTTATTAGATGTATTTTATAAATTTGTCTCTAAATAATTATGATTTGAGAGTGAAAATCCTAATATTCTAGAAGAGATAGTGAATAATGGATCTGAACCCATTTTAACATTATAACAAAGGGGGATAAAAGTTTACTACGTGTATGTTTCATAACATTACTCGTTAAAAATATTATAAACATGAAACTTAATTTTCATATACTTTTTCTAGAAAATACCACAACATTATTCACTTTAGATATTTTTTTAGATCTATACATGAAAAATACAAGTCTAAAGAGAACAAATTATTGATAAAGTATCACATCGTAATAACTATTTTGATATATGTGGAAAATATGTATGTGCTAGATCATACAATACATAATGTGTTACTTGTATTTTTTAATATTGTTGGAAAATTATTCTTATAAGAAGCATAAATAGGATGAATTTGATTTAATTTATCTTATAATGGAATCCATGGTTTTTAAGATTAACAAATAGTATGAAAAATTAGAATATTTAAATGTTATTGAAAGGATTAATGAGTAAGGAAAACACTAAAGTCCTTGGAGGGGCATTAATTTTTGATACTGATCATTCTAATTTTCATTTATTTGGTATTTAAATTGGATTTTCAATACACATTTATATTAATATAGACATTTATAAAAATAATAGAAAAATAACTAAAGGAGAGGTTGACCTACTCATGGATGATAGAGAAAGGGTCACTATATTAAAAGCAAATAACAAACCATTGACATCTTTTAGTGATTTTATATATAATTGGAAATCTATTAACATGATCCTATTATGAAATATAATATGATTTTTTTAATATTGGTTAAAGACAAGATTTTATTTTATGATTATAAAAAATCATTTGTTTATATATATAGATGGTTTTTTTTCACGAAAATGGGATTTTGGTTAATTTTTTATATACCCTATAACTTGAAAAATACTATCTACAATATAAGAAATATGAAGGTTAAAATTATTTATTAAAATTAAAATTTTCTTTAACATTGTATCCTTGTAATGTAAATGATAAATGCATAAAAATATTAAATAAACAATCGTTTTGGAGTAATTTGATTATTAATAATATTACACATGATAATATTTTTTTATTTGAGAAAGTAAAATAAAATATTTATTTCTTATAAATAGAGAAATAAACAGTGAATCACCGACCATAGTATTTAATAATTTGTGTGGTCTAATTCATACACTAACAAATGATTATTTTAATCACTTTATAAATTTTGATCCTCTGAGTTTTTGGTGTTAAATTTTATAAAAGAATTATTATATTATAAAGTTAGATTATTTATTATATAATTTTGAAGAATGTCTCTGTTTTTTGGAATGTAAATATTTTATTGAAATTACATGATGTTTTAAAAATTCAATACATTGTTTTCTATTTTTTTCATAGAATTATATTATGAAATTAATGGGAATCATCTATTCAATGTTCTTTTCGGGAGAATATATATGAAATAGATTAAAAAATCATACAACATTAGAGATCAATACCGCGAAAGGATTAATTGTTTATGATTTAGTGAAACCTTAGGCATTAAATTATTTTATAAAAAACCATATATGGAATATAATAAAGGTATAAATCAACCAAGGAATTAATTTTTTTGAACAATAAATGGAATGATTTTTTTATAAAATATGTGATAAATAAAAAAATAATCAGTGGAATCCAATTCCAATAACAACTATACAGGTTGTGTGATAAGAAAAAAGATCCACATAACTATATATTCGAAGAAAAAACCTATGAGGAATCATTACAAAAACCATACATGGGAAATTTTGTTAAAGAGAATTATCAATTTCTTTGAAATATGCTATAATCCTTTTATAACACCATAGTTATAGAAAAAATATATTTAACAAAATAGTTTATATATAACAATATTGAATTATTTTTTCAAAAGTAAAACCTATCATGGACCATATACATTCAAAAACTAGACAGAGGGTTCTCTATGGATATAAACCTTACATATAGTCCATGACTTGTTGAAACCATAAAAAATACATGAAAATATACTAAAACCATATATATCACATGTAAAACATACATTAATAATTTGTATTTATTAATAAGGTCTTTTCAAATTAAGTTATCCAAGGTGAAAATAATTTTCATTAATTTTTTAGTGGTTGTGAGGAGAATGATCTTATAATTTTGAAAATTAAAAATAGATACATCATGAGAGGTTATTATCATTTTTTTGGTAATTTATTGAAGAAGTAAATGTAAATTTAAGGTATAAATGACTATATGAATTTTTTTGGAAGTTTTTTGAGAAATAATTATAGAATTTAAAGGGAATTAAGAGTAGTGAATGGAAATCATGAAAAGTGAATCTGGATTATCAATATATCAATATTTTTTGGATATGATACATGGGATTGTGAGATAAAAGGATATTATTTTCATAATCAAAAAATTAATTATAATCTATAGAGCATCATATCGTTTAATAATTTTCCAAACTAAGACTCACCATTCATTTTTTTCCATTATGATAATGTTCTTAATTGTTTTTGAGTCTCAATAATAAAAAATAATTAAATTTTAAATCCAAATTTAAAGAATTTATTTAATCATTAATAATGTTATAATAATTAAATTTAACTAATTTTACAATTTTCATGCTAGAAGGTGGTGGTGTAGGGAGCCCATAAAGTTATTGAAGAAAAAAAATGCTAAATTGTGGAGACTGTTTAATTAAAAAGGTGGTTAAATAATTTTCTGAATATGTGTTGATCCAAATGGGATAAAATGGTGTTATTTTGACTATTATCTTATAATATATATATTTCATAAGTATTATTAATCCCAAATTATCAATTTAGTGGACCATAACATGATATATTTGTTAAAACCTTAAAATGATTCAAGGTTTGAATATATTTTGGAATATTATCCCCATATCTCATTATATATATTCAATTTCATTATAATTTTGAAGATATAGATTAAATAGGTACCCTAATAAATTTTTAATTTATAAAATATTGGGATAAAATTGTATCCTTTCCCAAAATGATGTTTTATATTCTATTATAAAGTATTTCAGAAAAAACAACTTACTCTAACGACCTATAAATAATCCCTTTATACATATAACAGGGAAGTTAAACTAAAAAGGGAAATTTATATCTAATTAGATACGGAAAATGTAATTTATAACACTTGAGTATTTTAATATCCCTATACTTATAGATAAATGTGAGATAAATATGGTGACAAAATTTAGCCTCCTCCAATTATCGATTGGGGGATAAAATATTGAGGATAAAAAAAAATGAGAAACACAACATAAAAGTGAGAGTTTATGAAATTAATTGAATAATGGTTTAATATAATCATATTTTTAACCATTTTATTGGATATATTATAATATAATTTTATCTAAATTGATTATGTTTTTATACATTTAATTTATTTTAATTAAATTCACTCATTTTCTCAATTATTTTTTTGATATTTTCAGTAAGGCGTGTTTGTTATACCAATTGGAGAGATAAACTTCCATTTACATCTCACAAACTATATATTTTAGGGTATGTTTTCTTCCACTATACCATATATAAAGGGATAATCTTCACTAAATGATTATCATATTAATTATTTATCTTAAGTGAACTATTTTAAAGGGAAATATGACAATTAAGATCCTAATTAAACCATAGCCAAATAATTTAAAAAAATATTAATGAAATAATAACTTTTCAAGATGTGTAATAATCCTTAAATGATCATCATTACATATTTTTTCTAAGTATTATTTTCTTTTAAAAACATAATATGTTATATTTTTTTAATATTTTATTTTTTTGAATCATCATCAACACCCATATTTTAGTTTATTTTCTTAAATATTATCAAGTATATATACTCTCAACCACTAACTATTCTAAATAGAATACTTGGGTGAGCTCTATACTATATATTTAGGTCTAAAATTAATTAATATAAAGCATCAAAATATTATTTTTATCATAGTGAGTTAAATAGGATCCGTATTTCATCACACATTCCTCAACTACTTTAGTACCTTCCTATAATAATCAAACAAAATTGAAAAATAATATCTTGTAATTTATTTCCTTGGATAAATTCTTATCCTACCTTTTAAGGTCTAATGTATTTTTATTCTCAAATCATGAAACCCTTTAGTATAGCCTTAAGAAACTAAAACCCAATGTCTCATCCATTTGATATTTCTCCTTTAGTATTTTATTGATAAATTAAATATAAAAAAAGAGAATTAAATATGGAATCTGACTATAATTGTAGGATCCTTAAATATTTGTATATTTATTCATTACCATATATTTTTATAAATGAGATATTTAAATATGTGAATTTTTATATAGTTCAATATTCTATTACATGTTATGCTGATATTGTTAATTTTCTAGTAGTATCTTGTATTATAATTTAATATTATTAAAAAATATCCCATATTATTGGGCACAAACCTCAGTGGTAAGATTAGGATTAACCTTACTTATAAAACAAATGATGTGATAAAATCATATGGCTTTTTTTATATATAGGTTTTTCATTAATTTTATTATAGAAAACACATTTATCCACAAAGGAATATTTGTAAAGTTATGGATTTAGGTATATTTTTTCTATCCCTATTTTGAGCTGATTATTTTTTTTAAATAAAATATTTGGTGTGAGTAAAAATGGAAAGTCTCTAAAGATATAAAATTATGAAATAATATTATCTTTATTTGATAATTCTTTTTATTTTTGGACATAAAATTGTTGAGGTCCATTACCAGGTTTATTTTAAAAAAATTACATTCTATTTGTTGCCAATTATGTTTTTAAATTGGATTAAATGAAAACCTATAATAATATAACTTCAAAAGTTTTTTCATATTTTTAGGGAACTGAAATATTTTTTTGATTAGGAAAGACTAATTTTATCATTACAGACTAAGGTTATAATTTTTATAAACACAAAATACAAGACCTTTAGTGTCAGTATGCATTAAAATATTTAGTTTCCATATATTATCACCCAAAACCAATAGGAATTTCTTATAACACACCACACCCTTATAAGGTATTTTCACATTTTTTTCTAAAACTCATTTATTATCATTTTTTGAGTGTTGGAAGTGTTGTAATGGGATCTAAAGACCATCATTTGATTTTGGGGGTGGTGACAGTGTTAAAACCATTTGAGTATGTTGGTTTTTTTCAATACATGTTATTAACATTTGATATATCTAAGTTGTGCTAAAAGAGCTAGAAATAAACTAAGGAGGATTGTGATAAAGATCAATATTTATTTTAGACGAGTTTAAGTATTTAAAAAAGTATATGTAAGATTTATAATATTGAACATTTCATATATATGATATTATGAGTGAAGAATCAACAAATTAAAAGAGTTAATTGAGATACATAACATCAATACTTCAACCAGAATCACCTGGCCTAAGCTATATTTCCATATGAACTCATGTGTGGCCTATCATTTTAGGTGGATACTGACTAGTAGTGAGGGAATAAGTGACAACTTTGGGGTAATATTCCCTTGATATCAGATATCCAACAATCAATAATACAATATAAACAACAATAATATTACCGAACTAAAAAAACCAATATAAATAAGAAAAATAAAAAAGGAAAAAAATTGAGACTAATGAAAATTAAATATAAGGGTAATATAAATTCAACAGGATCCCTCTATGTGGTGGATCAATGTAATAACAAAAATCTAAATGTTGCATGAAGAAATGATCCTCTAGTCAATCTCAACATTACTACAGTCCACCTGCTTCTTTTCAACTACCAGACATATGGCCCTTTTCCAATAGTGGATCACTAACCATAAAGGATGCAAGTGTATTGATATTCCCATGTAGGGTGTGAGTATAAAACGCAGTAGTACACCACCAATACATCAGTCAAAAAATTGAAACATGTGTAGATAAAGGTGTATGGAATGATAGGAAATAAGTTAATAAATAAAAACAAAACCAACTAGGTTATCATGAGGTAACTAGACTACAATGAACCTCAATCCTACCTACCTTAGTTCTGCTTCATAAGATAAGTAATTTATGGATATTCACATAATCATTGAAAGGTTTCATAGATTATTCCATGACTCAACCATCACCTGATGGATAGACACAATTTAATTATCCCAAATAGAAAAAATTATTCCCTGACAGATTCATATCATAGATGGATAACCACTGTATAATCTGAAAATAATAAAAAAATATTCCCTGACTCAACTATCTCATTGATGGGTAAACGCTATATAATTAAAATATATAGAAAAACTCATTCCATAACTCAACCATATCATTGATGGATAACCACTATATAAATAGAACACATAGAATTATTTATTACGTAAAAATACTTTTCATTTGTATAAAAAAATTCCAAAATTCTAATAAAATCATACAATAAGACTCTCACATGGATACACACACCCACATGCCAATTTAGTCACACATATTTATATAAAAGTCCTAAAATGGAAAGTAATTCCTACCTCAAATGTCATAGAGTCAAATTTCTATGAAATACCACCCATATCATGACCAACACACAAAATTCCAATAATTAGGTTTAAATTCATCACATCAGGTCTCTAGAATGAATATTCGAGAATAAGGAAACATATATGGTTAAGGCATGCTTAGAATTTACAAAATAAAACCACTATAATGAACATATCTCAAATCCTCTATGATAATCAAATAAATCATGGTTGATCTAGGTTTCTATAATTCAATGATATAAGGAATATTAATCAGATCATGATCTAAACCATAGATCCATTAATGATAGAACACATATTGGTTTCGTTTTTTAGAGAATATGGGAAGATCCGGGAGAATGAGAACAAAATAGAGACATAATTTCAGTTCCAAGATCCAACAATCCAATATTTTATCAAAACACATTTTTTATGGAATGAAATCCCTAAATATCTAAATGTATTCTCATAGTTTGAGATCCCTAGTCATAAGAAAAAAATTATAGTATTGGAGGTTTTTTTGGGTTAAAATTACATTTCATATTATTTATAATTACATTCATGGATTGGCCACATAGTTTACCAAACTGTGGGCCAACCATGAAATATCCAACTTCTAAGATTATCCTACCTTTCATAGTTGGGTTAAATGGTTCGATAAACCATGAATCAACCATGTGTATGACACTACCTATAAGGACTATAGCCATATAGTTACCTAGGTCATACAAATGGTTTCCACTAATCAGTAATCAAGAATTAACCATATAAACTACTTATAAAACTTCCTAAAAACTACATAAAAATACCAAAATACCAAGAACTAATAAGCCATGACTCAAAACCCATAAATAAAATATGAAAAAAGAAAACAAATGTTACACACTTTAAAAACCCAAGGTGTGTTACATTAATAATTTTATAATGACTTTAAAGATATTTCAAGTGACGTGTAATATTCATGAAGATGAATAATATATTTCATAATTTTGAAATTTAAAAAACCTAATGCTCATTCTGAAATGTAACCTATTCGAAATGTCATGTAAGATAATTCAGTGTATAAGAAAGATTAGTCTTGAGGATAAAACTGAAATGAAATAATGGAATTATTTCACTATGATATGTAATAAATGTCTAGGATATGTTATACATAACTAAGAATATATAGTTATTTATTCCTTCAATAGTGATATGTAATAATTTATAATTTTTACATAAGGTTTTGAAGTTTGAAAAAAATTAATAATTTTAGTGTTTTAAATGCGATAATGAAGAGTTTTTATTTAAATATAAAATAATGAGATACTATTTATTTTCTATGATTCGATAAAAAAATTATAGATAATTAAAAGGGAATTAATTAATAAGATCATTGTCAAATTATTTGATATTTTTAAATATAAATATTTAGAAAATATTTAATGAAGATCAAAGTTGGAAGATTTATTAGCAATATTTTTGACCTTTTGAATGAGAGGATCGTGAGAATTTTTGAAAACTAAATTTAGGATCATAGGAAGGAGGCCGATGAGATTAGTTAAGAGATGTTTTTGGATTGAGGATTGTGGGGAATAAATATACATGGTTCTATTTAGGAAGATAATATTTTTCTCATTAAATATTAATGTACTTTAATTAGAATGTATATAATTTAATTATGTGAATTAATTATGATTTTTTTCAACGAATATAAAATTGAGAAGGATAATGAAGTTGATACAGTGAATACTATAACGAATAAGATAAAAAATTATGATAATAAAATAGCCCATATGGATTGTTGTTAATGGTTAAGAGAAAGATGGTCTAGACCAGAAAGTTCATTGGTGTCTTGTACTAAAATGGTGATAATTCTTAATGATTTTTTTATTCATTTGAATAATTAGTTAGTTTGTGTTTTAAATTTTATAGTTCCAATTATAATAGAATTTTTTTGTTTATACCCTTGACTATTTATTTATTTTGATAATAAAATTGTATATTTTTTGGTGTGATAAAAAACACTATACACTAGGCATGTGCTCATCCATATTATAGGAGAACCATGTTAATAAATATATTGTGTCTTATGTTGTTTACATCACCAATATTATAATATAATATTTATACTATATAAATAATAGATAATTTAACTTAATGTTCAATATTTTTTCCTTTAGGTATTCAAAGTTCTAAGGGATACTACAAAATGGTCTCCAATTGATGATAAAAATACTGAGACTAATATAATGTAAAGGAATGAATTGTTCTTCTCACTACTAAAAAAGGATCTGAAAAAATTCAAGGGCTAAAGAAATGATAAAAAGATCTATAAAAAAAAATCCTAGAATCTATAAAAAAGATTATAAAGTGAATGGAGATATGTTACAACTTAGTATAAGAAAAATAAAAAATATAATAAAAAATTAAGTAAAATCCATTGATGTTTTCTTGACTTGGAATATTAGAGTTACAGTAAACAATTTGATTTTTGACTATAAAGTTATATTTTCTCTCAATATTATTTGTGTGAAGTCAATATGCAATTTTTTTATCTGCTTCTATCATAAATAGAAAACAAAGATGAAGTGTTACTGTTGTTTAAAGATCATGTAATTATAGATTCGATGTAGTAGAATTTATTGTGATTATTATTTTATATTTTATTAAAGTTAATGATTTTTTTTATGAATAAAAAGTTTCTACAATATCTTGGATTGAGTTTTGAGTAGCTTGATAAAGGGAAAATTGAAGACCTATTTTCAAATGATGAAAAATCTATCTAGATATTTGTAGAAAATATCCAAAGGATCTTGAGAATTAATGTCAATTAGAATCAATGATAAAGGCCATTGGATTCTATTTTCATATGATATGTAATGTTATAGAAATACCTCTAAATAATAAAATAGGTTCTACGATAATTGGGTTAAATTATGGAATTTCAATACCAAAGAGAAAAGTTGGCCAATTCCAGAGATCTCCATATGAGTTAGTTGGACCTCTGTATGTTTCAGCACTGAAACTCCATATATTCCAATTATGAATCTACATATCTATCATTGGACTAATAAAGTTATTGAAACTATATAAAAGTTATCAAAAGATTGATTTTGTGTCATAAAAAATCATTATATAAGTTATTGGAAACTTTATACATGCTATGAAGATGTCCATTTGAGTCATTTTGAGGTCAACACTTAGAAAATATTTAGGAGTCTCCATAAATATTTTTCTAAAGAAAAAATTTATGGAATTACAAAGTACTTATATTCATAGATTTAGATGTCACAATTAATCTAAAATAATTATTATTCTTGTTAAGAAATAGTTAATAATATTTCAATGCTCTAAGAAATCATTCAATGTCATAACATCATGGAATCATACACTTGCAGATAAGGAATTAAAAATGAATTAAAAATATATTTTTCTTGGATATTTAAAGAAAGGAATTAGTCCATGGATTTTATATATTTAAATGATGAATTTACTGGTATTTTAAATAAGGATTTTATGAGAATCCAAACTAGACAATATTCACTAGTTTTAATGAAGTGATTACTTATAATTGAGATTAAAGGGAGTTTCCATAATAAAACATAGAAATAATAATATTGTAATATTCTATTATTATAAATAAGTGAAGGAAAAAAATATTAATGATCTATTATTGAAATATAATTGAGAATTTGATAATTTAAAGTATCAAAGAGATAAAATAAGGAGACTAAATCCATGGGTTCTTTGAGATAAAGAAGAAGAATTTAATTTTTCAATCATTTGTTGGATTGAATAAGATATAAATCATTGAAAATATATAGAAGGTGATTAGGACCAACAGATCTGGACCATGATCACCAGATATCAAATCTATTGATGAAGTGAGCAGAAGATTAATATTTTATCTTGGAGGATTAAGGAGGAATATCTATTTAAAGTGGTGTTGAAGTTACCATATGTAAAATTAGATCATTGTTTTTTGGATTGAACATTTATAGAGTGAACTAGAAAGCTGTATGTTTTCTAGTGGGACATTGGAGCATGAGTATAATGAGACTATATTTTGATGGGATTGAGAAGATTTATGGGGTAATGACTTAGGTTCATAGTAGAACAATGAATGATTTTGGGGTTTTAACAAATAAAAATATGAAGTAGGTTCTCACATTTAGCTAGATCATTTTAAAATTATGATGTTACTTTGTTATTTTTTTAATTACTACATTCAGGTGAGTTTGAATAAAAAATGAGTGGATCTCGACTTTAGTAAGCTATAGAGGTTATTTTTAAATATAAATTTATAAAAAGTGTAAAATTTATTCACCCCCTTTTATTAGTTCCAAACTGACCAAAGAACTACAATGGTTTTCATTATACTCATAGGTTATAGAGAAAAAATTTTATATTTTATATTTGTTAATAAAGTTAAGAGAATTAATCTAGAAAAATTTTATGCAATGACTTCATCACATGAAGATAGATATATTGATGAATTTAAAATTGACCACATAAGAAGAATAATAATTAATTATGATATTATACATTGATATGATCTCAATATCAAGGTCAATAAATAGAATGAAAATTATTTTAAAGCCTTCAATAACTTGAATATTGATGATAATCATAATGATTCTTATGAAGAAGAAAATATGAGAAGTTTTTCTAAATCCATTTCCTTATTATTGAGTAGATTTAAAAATGTTAAAGGTAAGTCTCAAGGGAAACTACCCTTTAAATGTTTAAACACGGTAAAAACAACTCATTTCATTTTCACATGTCCTATAAGAATCTTAAATGAAAATTAAGATGATGAAGCTGTCAATAAATCCTTCAAGAAAAGCGATTATTTCAAAATAAATCAATCTCACTCAAATATAAGAATAAAATGACATAAAAATTCTTTAGGACTAATTCTGTATCTACTGAAGAAGGAATTTTTGATAGTGATGAGAGTAGTATGATGTGGAAACTCTTAAAGGGACCTATCAAAAGTTTCCTATGACTGAAGAAGAAGAAGAATAATAAACTGAATGATTAGAGGATGAATCATAAATCAACAACATGTTTTCTACCAAATAAGGAGAATCATACAATTAATAAACTATGATATTGTGGATTAATATGTTCTTTAAATATATTGGATGAATAAAAATGAAAACCCACATCTCGAAATAACTCTAATAATAATAATCAAATATATATCAAGAAATAAATTTTATTCAAAGATGTTTATAGGTTAAAACATAGAATTATGAGAATGTGAATATTATTATTGAAGAAAATTCCACTATCATATTTATGGATATATCGGTTTGAAGATTAGAAATGAAAATGATAAAATCTAAGAATCTAAACAAAAATTTTAGTATAGTTACTATTGGAGTTTGTGCCCTAGAACCAACTTCTATCTACATTATGATAACTTGTATTTATTGTTTTGAATACTAATAAACTCTTTATCACACAATGATTGTTATTTTTTGTAACATAGTATGAGATAATGTTTTAAGAGTAGTTATCGCACTAAATGGTCATACCCATCCCCTGTATGATGGAAGCCCAAAAGTTCCACAACAATATTCTTAAATATATGTTCTATAGTCGTATGATGTCATTTTAGTAACCAAAATGATACAAGATATTAGATGTGGAGACTCATGAGACTGTGAGTCACCTTATCAAGGTATATTCCCTTGGTAATATCCAGTGTAGGATATTATTATAATGATACCCACTAGTTGGAAATATACATTTATATGTGTCATTGGATGTTCCTATCTACAGAAGTGTGTATTGATCCGTATACTTTAATATTATTATTAATGAGTGTTTTAAGTCACGTAATTTGATGTATAGATAAAAAACGTGATTCACATGTTCACAATGAGGTTGGATACAATGGGTGCATCAAGAGTAATATTTCATTAATGAATAATGTGAGAAAGGATTTGTCTCTTCTATTATTTAACAAATGTTGATGTCTCATGACCATTGATAGAAATTATATTGATAAAATAAATCCATATCCATGGTTCTATTTATGGAATTTATATTTTTGAAAAGTCAATGAATGATACTTTAGGAACATAGGTTGATGGCACCAACATTAAACCTAATTGATTAAATATATTATTATAAATGGTTTGTATTAAAAATTATGCATCCATATATGGTATTATGTCATTTTAGCATAACATTATTTTATATTGTTGCGATGGAGTGTTTCTAGATGCTAACCTTGTACATTAGGCTCCTCTACCTAATTCAACTGAGAAATAGGATTGGAGAGTCACCCACTAAGTGCATTAATAATGTCAATTAAATAATATATTTTTATTTATTATTTTACAAGGGGAATACATATTATCCATGTATGTGGTTTTGTAATTATTTATGTTTGATTGATCGAATATTTTCTAGGACCAGTTATTCAAGAGAGTATTATGTGCATGAAATATTTAATGAATACTTACTTTCTATTTAGGGAATATAATATTTATTTATTTTTTAGATAATAATGAAGCGATATTTATTTATTAACTAATTAGTCATTATTCAAGTCCTGGTAAATATTATAGCGGAATAGAGAACCAAGTCTAATAGTAAGTGAGAAATAACATATACTGAATATTATTTTATTAAATAATATTTAATTTAATTCATGATTTTAATGAATGTAATGAAATAATAATATTATTATTATAAAATACATGGGGTTCCACATGGATTAAATAAAAAATAAATGGAACTTATGAAATTATTTATATATAACCCTATAGGTATATAAACTAAATTATTTTATTTTTCAAGTGATTTAATTATTTCTTTTATACACAAAAACATATAGAGATAATACTCTTTATCCCTAGATATACCCCCTCAAATAATGCTCTTAATAACATAGAGTTATCTTAATCTTGGACCAAACATAATGCAACCAATAAAGCTTCATGATTTAAAGACTCATATGTAAGAGTAGATGGATAATTGGTTTATCCATCTGAGTATTTTTCCTTGGGATTATTTGGTAAGAAGGATTAAAGGAGTTTATTATTATGTGTTCATCACCAGAATATGAATGAGATGAATATGAAGAAACGGTATTCTCTTGTAACTAGAAAGTGAGAATAATATAAACTGTGTAAAATTCAATATACACATCATGTACTTTTATGAAATTAAGTAGAACTAAAATTTATTTTATTATACTATGAAAGACTTTTCAACAGGTAATTTCATGTGGTAATTTAGTTGATTGAACATTCTATGTGATGGGTTATATATATATATAAATACCTAATTAATTTCTGTGTAATGTTCCAATCTACATATTAGGTATAAGTCATATTATAGTTACTAATCTACACACACTGATGAAATACATGTGACCTAAATACCATGTTTTTCATGTGGCCATTAAGTTGATAGTATATTCTATGAAATTACATGACAATTCATGTATGGAACATGACTCAAGATTAAACATTATATAAATATAATACCCATTGGGTAGTTCGGACGATCACTCACCATGTTGCCGCCAAGGTATATTTTTGTACAGAATCATTTTTAAACAAACTTATTTATGTTATTTAAAATTATGATGGATGATATTATCAATTAAATTTGGATGAGAATTAATATTAAAGAAGTGATTAATTACGGAAGATAATTAATTATTTTCAAAATTATTTACCTTAAATAAGATTAATTATAATTTAATATATTTTTATTCAGTATGTAATTCATTTTATACATGTGGATGATCATGAACATATAACAGACCTTTTTAAGTGATTGTTTTCATTTAATTTATTATTAAATTAAATTTTCCTTTGTATCATCTCTCTATTAATTATGTAAGGGTTTGATTTCTCGTTATTTATTTTACGTGATACAATTAAACAATATGTTGGTTCTCCTCACCTACATGTGAGTAAAATCATATGTAACATATGGATATCCTAGGCTAGTTGAGGTGGTTCATGTTTGGATAAGAGGAAAAACCAATCCAAGAGATATAGAATGATGGACATGTGGAAAGATTCAACAAAAACCATAAATGGCTCTAGTTGTTTTTCTACTAGTTCAATGTTAGTTTATCATCATCAAGATCATTAAACCATTAGTAAAATATCATGATATTACCACTTTATTATTTTATTTCGATCAAGTTTCATGGTTATTTCTTAATGAATGTTTCTTACCAATCACAAGAATTAATGAATTAATAATAATTAGAGAAAGAAATAAAATAAATTGGCATATATGTATATATTATCTAAGACATGGTTAATAAATTAATAAAATCCACTTAATATTAACAAGAAATAAATAATGATAATAATTGTAAATTTATTCATAAAGATAAAATCCCTCAAATATATACATATATATTAAGTGTTGGAGTTGGTTCCCTATATCCAACTTTTTTTTACTTTATGATAATCATATATTCATTGGAAGTATATTAATAAAATCTTTATCACATAATGATTGTTCTTCTTCATGACATTATGTGTGATAATTTTTTAAGAGTAGCTGTCTCACTAAAAGGTTATAGAGGATCCCTACTATGATGAGAACCCAGAAGTGCCATGACACTATTCTTGAACATATGTTCTATAGAGGGATGATATCATTTGAAGAGACACAAATGATATATGATATCATGGGTGGAGACTCACAAGACATTGAGAAACCTTCTCATGGTGTAAGCCCTTGGTAATGTCTAGGAGGATATTATGAGAACAAGACCTGCTAGTAGGAAATCCACATTTATAAGTGTCACTGGATGTTTATATCTGCGGATGTGTGTATTTTCTTTAGAATTTAATACTATAATTAATGTGTATTATGAATTTTTCACTTAGATGTATTTCCAAAAATCATGAAGACATATGTTCATGGAGAGGTTGGATATGTTGGGTGCATCATGAGTAATACTGCATTAATGAATAATTTGAGAATGGATTTATCCCTTATGTTCCAAAATAGAAGTTGATATCTCAGGCCCATGGATGGAATTGACAAATCCTAAATAAATTCATGACCACAGTTTTGTATAGTAAAGTTTAATTTTCAGAAAGTCAAATTATTATAAATCGATCACATGGGTTGATGACACTTGAATGTAACCCGCTTGATTGAAGATATTGAGACATAGGGATTATGTTACATGGTAAGCTAACCTATCATTGCAGTATTAAATTATTTCTATATGGGTTCCTTGGTTTGTTTCTGGATGATAACCTTGGACTTTAGGCTATTCCACCTAATTCCACTGATAAAGAGGCCTAGAGGGTCACACACTAAGTGCATCCATCATCCCAATTAAATAATATATTATTTATTATTCCACAATTCTAATAAATATTATGCATAGGTGTGGTTTGATAATTATTCTGGGATTCCTTATTTCATTTATTTCAACATTAGTTATTAGAGAAAATATAATGTGGGTGGAATAATTAATAAATATCTATTTTCTATTTAGTGAATATAATATTTATATACTTATTATAGAATAATGAATTGATATTAATGTAATAAATAAATAGTCATTATTCAAGGATCAATAAATAGGGTGGAGGATTGATAGACTGAGTTAAGGGTATGGTGAGAAATAATAATATTAAATATTATTTTATTAAATAATATTTAATTATAACATGAAATTCTAGAGCATCTTAGGAAATAATGATGTTGTTGTAATTATTTGACATGAGGGTTTCACTAGGATTAATAAAATAATTAAGGAACTTGTGAAAATTATATAATATTACCCTAGTGAATTAAATTCCACGTTATATTATTCTCTTATAATTCAAGTGCTATCCAAATGAAAATTATTATTGTTGGGGACAAAGAATTGGAGAAAAGATATCAATCCTAGAGAGTTAGTTCCTCTCCAAGAACAATCTTAAGAACGAGAGTGATCCTCCTCCACTAGATCAAGGAGAAAAATTTAGAATCCATTTTCAAAGAGATTAATAGTGGATATCACAACCATAAGGATCTTCCATGAAAGCACCAGGAGACTATTTTGTAGTCTTCTAGAGATACATGGAACACACATGGATCACCTATAGAGGATATATAATCTTGATCTCTAATAGTAATGATGATACACCTATAGATCTATGGTCAAGGACCTAAATTAGGAAAGTATCACTATAGAGGCAGTTCAGTAATTAAATTAAATTAATTATAAATAAAATATGGTCATCCACTCTCTTGGTTACGAGTTTCAATTAATTTTTCTAATTCCTTTATTAAATTCCATGGATTATGGCATTCATCATTGTATTGATCCAGGGTTTTTCATTGAATGTGGAAAAAATTGATGTTGGGCACCACACCTCCTGCACTTCCCCTATACTCATAACCTACAAGTGGTATCAAGGCAGGCATATTATTGTCTATAATTATTTAAATAGTTCACTGATGATTCACACTTTAATAATTTAGTTTGTCAATTCATGTTTAATTGTTCTTTTTTAATTTGAATTATGAGATCTACTATTTTGTGTCATTTCTCCCTGATCTAATAGAAACGATTAATTTTATGATTAAAATAAAATCAAGGAACTCATACAGAGGTGATAAGGATCTTGGACATACAACACCCGACTACACATTGTGAAATCAGAATTACACTCAATCAAAATTAAATTTTTATTTTCGAACACTTTTAAGGAAAAAAAAAGTGAGAAACCAAGTCAAGTACTAAAGGAGATTACAAATCCATTAAAGTAAAATTTCAGGCTTCTATTTTTAATCTCTCTAGAAATTTTTCATGAGATATTTTTTACCTAGATATCCGGTTTCTCCATCAGAAGGTCTTCAAACCAGGATTCAATCTTGTCCCATGACTGGATGTACTCTTCTATAATGATCATTCCATTTCTAAAACCCCAAACCAGAATCAGGTCCTTCTTGTCAATCCAGGAACCCTGCTCATCATTGGTGGTCACCTTAAGAGCTCTTCCCATCATTCTTTATACCACATCGTTGGGAGCTTTTATTTTTAGGGAAATTTCCAGTATAACCTCTTCCAAGCTCAAAAGAAATTCCAAAGGGTTATCGGGAACCTACTACTACTAGAAGGCCTCCTTAAAGAGGTGGGGGCCACAATCCTTCTACTTTCACTACAACTTTATTGCTGATCCGGTCTCCATTATTAAAGGTAAATATGATTAGTCCTTTATCTATTTTTAGGTACCCCTATTATTCTTACTCCACCTCGGACTTGGGTACCTGCTCCCTTGAGCCTAGTCCTCTGTATCGCCTACAAAGCAGCTTTATCATTCATCACTGGATTCTCTCTCAGTAGCCTTCTCCACATCTACGGAGGTTCTGAGAAGGTCATTTCTAGCATTTTGGACAGGATCCTCATATAATATAACTTCAAACCGATTTCCCATCTCAATACCATCGACCTTTCTAGAGCTTCCTCTGACTGAATCCACACTCTCTTCAACCTGTTACAAGACCTTACCACCTGTAGGTAGTGTGAAATCCATTGTAAGACTAAGTCCACCCTAATCCACCTGATTCAAAACCCCATCCTGATTGAGCCTCTGGAGACCATTAGGGGAGGTGGGATCCAAAGCCTCAGCAGGTGACAACTGATCCAAACTCTTGTGCATCTGTGAAATCTGCTAGAAGGTAGAGGTCCACCAATTTACTTCCCCTACCGACTATAATTGGAAGGGTGAACCTGACCTCTGGTACTCTTACCGCCACCTAATCTCACTACCTTATCATAGGAAGCCATCCTAGGTACCTTAGAAACGACCTCATCCACCATCAGTGGAATAACCAGGTTGTTGGAACTGCTAGACCATTCCTCCACCCCACTAGAGCCCTCATGCACCTATGTAGTAGGAAGAGAGATCCTAGGTAAACTCAAATCAATTTTAAAGAGATTAAACACTTTTGACACCAAAGGATTCACCTCCCACGATCCCCTTGGCATACCCCTTGCAGCAGTACACTCAGTAGCCTCACCCACTGGAATCTACTCAGGTACGACTTACACAGTATAGTCATGTGTTCCCTTACCAATATCCGTAGACATCTCCTTGGAGAGAGTTGTAGCCTTCTGTCAACATATTGCATACGAATGACCCAAGCACTTACATCCTAAACCGAAATCAGACCATGATTCATAGACCACTGGCTCTCTACCCCTAAACTCTTCACCCACTGTAATCCAGACATACTCCAAAGGAACCATGGACACATCCACTTCTATATAAACATGTGGGTTAACGGGATAGAAAAGGGACTCATTACAACTATCAGAACAAAGGTATATACCCACTAAATTACCAATCATTCAAATCACCAAGGGATTTTGAAATGGAAGGGGATGATTAGGAAAACTCACCCAAAGTGCCACTGTTGGTGAATCGCGCTGGATATGAAAGTCATAAGGATAATGAAATAGGTATAATCGGGTGCCGTTGAAGCTAAGAGGAGCCTCAGAACAGGATATGATTAAATCTTCCTATGACACAAATCAAATCAGTATATTCTTTTTTTCAATAAAACCCATCATTGCTCGCTCTTGTAAATCCCATGACGTGAATACATGTCGATTGAATGAATCAACCGAGGTGTGACACTGCTTGAACCGAGAAACCAAGGTGAGATTAAGAAGAGAAGAGCCTCCATAAAACATCAAGAGTGAGAGTGGAAGACTGGGGAACCCTTTGAATAGATCTGGAACTTTCATACATAGTAGATCTTGAGGAAAGGGAAAAAGAAGGTCAGGGTTAGAAAAGGGAGAGATAGAAGATCCCACACTCCAGCTAAACATCGAAGGTCCCTCTCCCTATAGGGGAGAGGGACTTATGTAGAGGCTGATTCCGTCACTGAGAGGAGGCAGACAGCAGACCTCCCCCCAATAAGAAAACCCTTTCTTATCAGAATCACACACAGTGTAGTATTGTTCAACACATCATGATTTGGTTGGGTTATCAATTTGATATCTTGTGTTAATTAGGAATTAATTACACCATTAATGAACTTTAATCCACACAGTGTTGCCCAAGATAAACTGGAACATGGAAACCAAACTACACATAATCTGGCCCATTGGACATGGTGTATAGTCCCTTTGGGTCAGGGTCAAGCTATGTATCCAATACGTCGCTTACCTGGTTGGTGTCCATGTAACGCAGAGTAAACATGGAGTGTGGTCCACTAGATATGTCGTGTACTCAGATGATTTCCAAATTACACTTCACATGACATTTCCCCAGGCATGTACTTTAGGTGGACGGTGATGAGGGTACACACCATGTAGTCTGATCTACACACTGTGTACGTTTTCCAGATTATGTATATTTAAGATTTAATGTTATATTATGTAACCCTTGAGACATGTACATTCGTGTGGGTGTAATTCTAGGAAACAACATGTGATAAGAGTTATATATATATATACACAAATTTTTTATTAGAATCTGTGTAATCTTCAAATATTTTCACATCATGTATGAGTAGAATTAAAATTATAATTCTTCATTCACACTACTTATCAAAAAGAATAAATTATTTTCATGTATAATACATTTTGGGTAGTTTTGGATGGGTATTCATTGGGTTACCTCCAAGGTACAATTTATGTACATATTTATTTTAAATTAATTTAATAATTTGTTCAAAATTATGATGGATGAGAATATCAAGGAAATTCAGAAAAAAAATATTAACATAAAAGGATGGATTAATTAAAAATAATAATTATTTGATTAGAGTTTGATTTATCAAAAATCATAACTATTAAATAATTTAACAGTAGTTTTATTAAATGGGTAATTCATTTCATGTATGTGGATGATCATGAGCTAGAACAGACCTTTGTATGTGATTGGTTTCCTTTTAATTTATTATTAAATTAAATTGTTGGCATGTGTGCCTTCTCTCCTCATTAATATTTAGGGCATGAATGCCCATAGTTTCTTTTATGTAGACCCACTTTTACCCACCACCTTCATATAGGTAAATACATATGTAATGGATTGAGCTCTCATGCTAATGGAGGTAGTTCAAGTTAAGAGCTGAGGTGAAACCAATCCAAGAAGATACACTAGTCGATAGGTAATATTTTGTAAACACAAACCTAATTAGTTCAACTTGTTTCTCCCCTAGGTTAGTGTTAATTTTATCAACCTCTATATAAACTAACCATTAGAACCTGATCATGATAACACCCTTTATTTTATTTATTTTAGTGGTATATTTATACATTATGGATGTTTTTTCATGATCATATAATTAATGAATTAAAAATCATGCCAGAGGAACTAAAATAATTTGTATTATATGGAAATATTATCTAATACACGGTTAATCAATTAATCTTGTCCCTCTTAATATTAAAAAGCATGTGAAAATAAAATAAATGAAAATATTATCCAACCCATTTGATATTTTTTCATTATTAGCCAATTGATATCTTGTATATTTATTCCTTATTAATTGTAAAATTTTCTTTCTTATGATATCTATTTTGGTCATTTCTTTATATACTATATTTGGATATATTTATCTATTGTTATTGATAACTTTATGGCATCAATCTCTAATTTATGGATGCGTCATATCATGTTTTCAAGGGGGAAAACAATCTAAAATAGTTAAGTGTGATTACTTTGTGCTTATTGCTAGACCATGGGACCAAGAATGTTCTTTAGGCCTCATGGTGAGAGAGTATGGGTGACATGTTTGGTCAACCTAATCGGGTTCATTACAAAATGATATTAGAGCCCTCTTATTATTTGGAGGTCAGATGTAGACAAGAGATTAGACATTCAGAGCCAAAGAGGTAGGTTAAGAGGTGTTATCAGTCACCTCTCTATCATGCTAAACCTTGAGTTTCCATGGGTGTCTGGTATTTATGTCTACATTAGATCCTCTTTTTGGGTTTTTTATGGAATTGGATGTGTTTTATCATTGAATATGGATTTTAGGAAGAACCCATGCATATTTTTGAGAAATATTTTGTTTTAGGATAAAATAAGGGAGTAAAGAAGAGGAAAATGGTTTAGAAAAACTGTTAGGATAATCATTTTGGAGCTCCTCTAGTTGGTTCTGGAATCCTTCCCAGGGTATCTATCATGATTGGTTCATGCTTTTCTAAGCCATGAAATAAACTTTTCGAAGTGATTTTTTTTAAAATGTTGATGTTATCATCAGTTAATAATTTACATTTTTTTTGATTCTAATGTTGGTTGCTTAATACTTTTAGATGGTTTTTAGTTTAATTAATTATTATTTAAATTTAATTTTGAATTTAATGAGCTCATGGATTGTGTTTTATAAATAATTTCTACCGGGAATGACTCTTTTAAGTGACGGGAAAGAATATCTAAGCATGATCTACAATAAAACACTCAAATTGACTTATATTTTATGGAATAAATATGTAAACTATTAAATCCTCATAAAATATAATGAAATATATTATGAATAGTTGGTGGACCATTCTCAAGAGTTAACTAAGAAGAACCCACCAGTTTTTCATGATTATGAAGGCACATAGGAGACCACAGAATGGATTGAAAGGATCGACCATATCTTCTTATTATTACTGACACATAAGACCACTAATTTTTTCATCAACAGCTTCATGTTGTCAGTACTAGGCAGATTTTGGTAGGAATCCATTGTATATGTAAAAATGTATAAGGATATAAACTAAACTACTTTTAAGAAAGTTCTAAATAGAAATTTTATCTTGAGAAATTGAGGGTAGATATGGCCTATGAATTCATGAACATGGAGCAGAGAGACTACTTAGTGATTGAGTACACTACCTAATTTTTTGAGTTGGTTCATTTCTCTCCCGAGCTTTTGTTGACGGTTCTTTTCCATCATAGAGTCTAATGAATGGAAAAGGAAAATTACTTAAGCACAAAGAGAGTCATCCTTTGAAGAATGTCAAAAACTGACAAAGTCATGAACAAAGAACCTTTTAAACATGGGTTGTGCAAGTTTCTTTGTGGTCACGCAAGTCACTTGTGCACCACATATGGGTCGCACAAGTGACTTGAACACCCTATTATTTTTTCTCCCAAGGTTCTCAGTGGCCTATAAATACCCCTTGTGGGACCCCATTTAAAGGTCAAATTTTCCAAAACTCAGAATTAAGCTCTGGTCACTCTAGTCTCTGTTTGAAGTCTTCTGAACATTTCTAAGGTAATTTCTTTCCTAGAATGGAAGATTTAAAGGGGAAGAACAAGGCCTAAGTATTAAAACTCATCAATACTTGCATGCCTAAGTATCCATCCCTTTAAGGGAAGTGATGATACTTTCACGCCACCTTTCCCTCTCAAGGAAACTTGCGTGCCACCCATCTGAAAGCCTCTAGGGATGATACTAAGGGATCCAATTCAAAGATTCCCAAGTATCACTTCATAGGTTCTTCGTCGCCCAAGCGAACTCATGTCACGTAAGTATACTTGCGCGACCAGGACTTGCGTGCCAGACCAATACTTACGCGCCTCCTTCCAATTCACTTCCTTTTCTCAAATTCACCTATCCTCTTCAAGATTTTTCATTCAAAACCTTCTTTAAATCCATTTGTGGCATGGTTCCTTTGTTGGTTTCCTTATCTAAAAGGAATTTTGAGAAGTTATTTTGATTTGGGACTCCTTCTTAGGAGTACGCCCCAAGTCTCAAGTCCCCTTAACCTGGGAATCCTTTTCAGGAGTAATCCCTAGTCATAATTTCCCTTAACCTGGGCCTCCTTTTCAGGTGTAAGCCCAATTCATAATTTCCCTTAACCTGGGCCTCCTTCTCAAAAGTAATCCCCAGACATAATTCCTTTAATTTTGGGCCTCCTTATCAGGAATAAGCCCAAATAATAATTCCCATCAACTTGGTATTCCTTATCATAATTAAGCCCAAGTCATAATTTCCTTTAACCTAGTCCTCCTTCTCAGGAGTAATCCCCAGTCATAAGTCCCTCTTAAATCTAGCTACCTTTTCAGGAGTAAGTCCCGGGTTAAAACCCCAAATCTCCATAAAGTACAAACACCTTTATGGACCCTGCTCTTGGGCTTATTTTCTAAATGTTTTTGTCTTCATTTACTTGGGTAGTCATACATACGTAAGCCCCACATCCTTTCTTATGACTGCATCTTTAGTGGCGTAATCATCAGGTTTTACTAATACCTCTTGTTTTTCACACCGAACACGACTCACGTGGGCTTAGAGTGTAAAATTAATTATGACGTCTCTCTTTGAGCCATTAATCATGCATAAAACTCATATTTCTTCCTTGAACTATGTGGGTTATGATTCCTTTTCTAAAAAGGATATGTATGTATCCCATCTGTGGGTACTATCCCAACTCTAAAATAATCTCTATCTTTCTGAATGAAAATAAACTTCAAGTACCCCCACTGAGTGGCCTTAAAACCAGTATGGTCATCATAGTGACCAAGATACTTCTATATAATTTATTGAAGGATACCATTGATTAAGAATATCTAATTCATATAGATGATTACTTATTGATGAAGAACCTCAAATACATATTAAAGATTCTCTAAATCCCATACATATCAATCATTGTTTGCAAATTCTAAAGGGAAAACTCGTTTTCATGCTTGTTAAATTAATAAGGATTCTTGAACATAACTTAAATATATAAGAGAGTCCTGGAGTAGACAATAATTCCCACCAAAAAGGTGTGATGAGTTTGACCTCCCATCCTCTCGACCAATGCAAATTCTTAAGTCTCATCAGTACATAACTAATGTGCACATACCTTTGGAATGTAGGTTCAAATGGATATAGAATTATTGGATGTTTCCGGTTCTGTGAATAAACATGTTAGAAACCTATTGGAATGTTTGAACCTTAATCAAACAGGGTCATACCCATTTCTAGAAGGAACAAAAATGGTGAACCCGACGTGAATCCTTAACCAAGTTAAATGATTTTTTACTTATTTGTTAGGACCCTATTTAACTTAATGTGAGGGCCAGCAAAGAAATCAATAACATATGTGCTCATACAAAAGATGTAGTCTGGACAAACTTATCTTGATTATGTATGTTATATCAAACATTCACTCTATTAAAAGATCTAGCTACATTATAGAAATGGCTTCTTTAATGTTCACACCTATGAATACCTCAACCACTACTCTTGCTGGATCCTCGTCTGCTCTGAGGACGACATCACCTACTCATCATCTTCAACGCTGGGTCTAAAATGAATTGGTTAAGGAATACCTTCATCATGGTACCATTCCAAATCTGGAGGCTGCTCGAAAAGCCCTCCAAGTTAACAATTCACCCTAGTTGTCTGGACAAAAACGACCAGTGGTCAAGAAGCAGGTGGTTCCAACCACCGTTTCTAACCGTTTCGGGTCGTTATCCCCAGAACTCAATCACCAGTCTCTCGCATATTATGGTGAGGTGAATGATGAGGTCACTCAAGGCCTTAGTTGAAGAAGGAAGGAGTCCTTATTAAGGAATCCCATTAACAATCACTGCCAGACTCGTGTGGTAGTGCACCCTCAATATGACGAAGGTGTCGCCTTTAGGGGTTCAGCTCAGGTTCCTCAGACCTAAGCACGCAAGACGAACCGTCATAGGGGAAATCTGGTCAACAGGGAGTAGGTTCTTACTTCTTCCCCCTCTGGAGAAGGCCATCAAGAAAAATTTATGGAAAACAATTAGCAGGCATATACACTCGTCCGTCTTGATGTTACTACCTAGTAGAATCATATAGAAGTAACACACCAATCACGCCAGGCAATTCCAGCGGAGTGTTATAGGCAGGCATATGCACCTGTTTATAATTCATCATCTAGTCAGAAGGCTCGTCTGTCTTCAACCAAAGAAACTCACCAATCAAATGTGGTGGCGAAAAATCAGCAGGTACATACACCTGTAATTCATTAGGCTAACCAATAGTTTCATTTGTTAGTTCCCAGAGATGTCAGTTGGAAAGCTCCAATGAAAATAATGAGGAAGACACAATTTTCTGTCCCCACACATGAGTACTGTCAAAATTCACTAATAGGAAAAGGAAGACAGGAGCAGGCACATACACCTACTCTAGACACAGAATGGATGTATATTCCCATTCCAGTAGCTGAAGTCACCAAGAACATTCTGACAATGGTGAAATAGCAGAAGCAAATCCTTGCCCATATTCTGGATGCCTATTAGAATATTATAACAACTTCAGCAGCATCATAGGGAATGAATAATAAATATGTCCTTATCAGTGGAGTGACTCATCAACATTTCACCCCGGAACATATACACACCTCTGTCCCAGTCCAAGAGGGTTGTGGGGCATACTCCCCCATGTCATACGGACAATAAAGTTAGGCACATACAACTGATTTGAATGAAGATAATCAGCCTAACCTAACTATTTCTCCTGAGCAGGCACATACACCTACCCATAATAACTACTTTGGTCAACAAGTGGTTTCCAAAGTGAGTAAGAATGTGTCTAAGAAAAAGACCCGTCCAACACAGTCGAGAAATCAAGATACAATCTAAAATAAAGCCTTGCTCGATGCTGGAGTTCTTGAAGCCCTCAGATAATTATATGTTACAACTCAAGATTATACTCTATCATTTCCAAATAGTGGGAACTATAATTCTGAAGGTCTTCATCAGACACATCCACATAAAGTCTTGCTTCATGAAAATTCGGTCGATCTCGAAGTATCATCATCAGATAAGAGCCAAAATAACCCTCTGTGTGGCCAGAAGACCAAGGAGCAATAGGTTTTATCCTTGATATAACCCACCATGGTGGACCTCCCCATGATGATGAATTTAGCTGTGAAAGTCCTCTCCTCAGTATTAATTCTCATTTCTTGGAAACTTCTTCAAAGGACAATGCAGTAACGAGAAATCCCTCTTATCTTGAGGTAATTTAAAATGTGATACCAGTCATGTATGATGCTTTACCACTAGTAGGTGAAATAATTTCTTAATCAGAAGATATCTCGGGGTGTAGGTCATTCTCCGAACCACTGTTGGGTCATTCATCTTCTAATTTGACAAATGAATACTCTACAAATCCTGTTGAATCTGATAAAGCAACAAATAAGCATCAGCTTTGGTCTAATCAGGTAGATGAATCTTCATCGAATGATAAAGAGGAATTACTGAATATGAGAAAGCAACTAGAGAAAGGTGAATTACCAGTCATGTTTTGTCCTTTGGCTGCCTCTCAATATGATATTCCAGAAATTTTGACGGATGATTGTATTCATGATATTCATTTCAACATGTGGAAAACTCTTTGTCACTTAAAATAGAAAATATATCTTATGATGAATATGAAAATATTTTTAATATAATAGAACAATTACAATGCCAAATTGATTTGGAATCTCTCTCAGTTTCCCAACATCCAATGGTTGAAAAGCAGTAGAGAGCCCTTCAGCGTTCATGCCTTGGCACGTAAAAAAGTTGAACTAGTTAATTACCAATGCCCCATCTGGTATTCATATCAGGGGATGGGGTGTTCATGGAGAAATACATTTCACTGTACTCTCCAGCCAACAAAGCCCGCCAAAAGTGGTCTCATTCAACGTTGTTGTCCATGGTCGGCCACAACCAATTGGTTTTGTGTGTAATCAAAGGATTGATTAAGAACAGGTCTCAACTAGTTCTTCCCAAAGTCAGGCATACAAAGAAAAAGTTTTCGAATTACTCTAGTATCAAGAAAATGAGAATATCAAACAAGCTTCTCGTTTAGAGCATGCGCATCATCAAGTGACAGATGTGTCAGGAATCATCCAAGGGTCATTTGAGCCAGGTGATTTGAGTGGATATAGGTTGATGCATCCGGCCAATTTATGGACTAAAGTCCACAAAATCAGGAGAGCTTTTAAGAAAGTCTCAAATGTAGCTGCTCAAGAGCCACCTCAGATTCACAGGCTGGGGACTCTTTTAGCTCAACCCTTGGGATCCAAATATGGGATTCAAGGAGTTGAGCAGGGAAATAAGGAACAACCCCTATCCACTAGACTGGGGACTTTTTCAAATCCCCAATCTCTTCCTCAATGAAAGCCAGTCTTATCTCGATTAGGGAAGAAGACACAGGAGGAACGCAGAACCGAATTATCAGGAGATTCCCTTCAAATTACAGTTCATCAAGAAGTTCCTGAGGGATAAACTCAACCAAGGGAAATGTCTCATAAAGGACATAAAAGAATACAATATTGCAGAAATTCCGATAGAAGGGATGAAATGCGTTATGCATATATAAATGTCATCAATTCCGTTTTCACTGATCCCCCAGAACATGAGGTTCACTTAGAGGAATCAGATGAAGAAGTTCTTATTCAAGAGACTGTACGTACTGAAACAAATGAGGAAGGTGTGCGTACCTAGAATAAAAGGCTTATGTAGAATCTAGGAATTCCATCAAATAACCAACTCCCCCCTCTCTGAATGGCGTCCAACAAGTGGAAAGGATAAAATTCAGGTTACATTCTACCCTGCCTCTGGATAAGATCAATCACTCTCATTAGAGGAAAGGTTCTCACAACAAGAGGAAGAAATGATAGAGTTAAGGAGGTTGATTTCCGGACTACTTCAAGGTAGTCTTCCTCCTAAGCGTGCTGGAGTCAGTTAGTCAAGGGAATTAATTTCAGTTACTGGGATGGATCAAGAATATCCTCCAATACAAGTACACCCTCATAGGTCCAATCCTATGTGTCATGCACGACAAGAACATGTAGTTCAACAATCAGTTGCAGTACCAGTCACCAAACCTGTCCAAACTCCAGTTATTGCACCTACTCAGGTCCAAGCTCAACTAGATGTTTCTCAAAAATTAATGACTACCATTGAGTCATTAACAGCTCTGTTGGATGCTATGGAGGGAAATCGTGCACAAATTCAACCAGAAAAGAGAGATTACCCTGAATGGGTGGATGTAATCCCCCCCCCATCAAATTTTTCGAGTACCAAATTCTCAATATTTAATGATTCGGGAGATCTAGAACAAAACATAACACATTTTGTTTATCGTTGTGATCCTATTATGGGAAATCCTCAACAAAAAGAAGCAGTTAAGATCAGGTGTTTTGTACAGTCCTTACAAGGGCTTGCTTTTGTCTGGTATACAAGCTTGCAATCCCGGTCAATTACTAGGTGGGAAGATCTTCGTCAATGATTTATACTTCAATTCAGCTCAACATTTCCAAAGACGATAGTTTTCGATCTTAACAATTATAAGAAAAGTGAAAAGGAATGATTTTTAGATTTCATTGCTCGCTTGAAGGGATTAACATATTCCTTAATCTTAGCACTCCCTCATGAATAATTGTTGCCAATATGTGTGTAAAATTTGTGTGATGAATTACGCACACCGTTGATCCCTGTTAAATACACAGGAGGGTTTTGAGACCTTACTTAAATCTCTCAATAGATCGAAGATTCTGTTATAGATACTGAGGCTAAAACTCATGTAATTTCATCAGCTCCAGGAAGGATAATGGGGAGAGTAGAGACTGCTACAGTTACACTTAAATAGGAACCTGTACCTACTTCCACTTCAAAACCTTCATCATATAGAAGGGCTCCGTCTCCTAAGCATCAACAAAAACGTTCGCCTCACCAAGATGAACAAAGAGATCAAAGGCGGAAACAGTTTGAAGATTTGAAGAACAATGTCTATTCTTTCCAGAATGAACTAGTTCTTGGTTACTTTATTTCGGCTCTGGAAAATAATTTTGTTCAATTTCCAAGGCCTAAAAGTCTGAACAAGGAATGATATTAAGACCTTCCCAACTATTTCCCTTTTCATCAGATGTTGGGGCATCACATTCAGGAGTGTTTTGTCTTCAAATACCTCCTGCAAAAGATGGTGGACTCCGGAGAGGTAAAACTGAAAGGTTCTTCAGCTGAGGTAGCATGTGTTACTGCTACTGATCCAGAGGAAGAAGGTGAGTGGCATGAAGTCAAAATAAAAAATGCGTAGAGATATGATGATTGGATGGTCAGGAAATCGATCAACCGAACTCATGCCATTTTACGGACACAATTGAATCAACTAATTGTGTCTTCTGCTATGAATGTCACATCAAAACCCCCTTCATCAGAAGGATAATCCTCAAAGAGGCGGCATAATTCGAAGAAAGAAGAGTAGTCAGAAGAAGATGAGTTCGTGTCAAAGCCTTAGTTGTCTTTGACTCTGGCAGATTTTATGCCATCTACTTAAAAAGCAAGGGCACCGCCCCACCAAACAGCACATCCTAAACTGGCTAATCAATCAAAATCTTCATCAATTGAAGAGTAGATCTTTGGTTCTGTTAACATGATTCACTTAACGGATATGTATTCCAGTCGTAGTTTTGATCATGATGATCCTGAGTTCCCTGTATCAAACAGAGTAATTAGAGGGAGTTCTAGAGATCTAGGATACAGGGGAAGATGTGGATATTTTAGAATCCACTATTCCAATCCTACCCCTTCTAGAACTGTATATGTAGCAGTAACTCGTGGAAAATCTCTTCAGTGGGCTCAACAAGAACAACAAAGTTCTTCCACGCATGGGAGATTTAGTCCTAGTACAATTATTTTGGAAGAACAGTTAGAGGTTACACCTTCTTCCTCTTAGCATATAAATAGACCTAGTTGGTCTAATCTACCAAATCCAGAAGTATTTCCAACTCCTACCTAGATACAAGATACATCTACTTCCAAAGCATCAACTTCTAAGGTACCTATGAAACCACATGTTCCTGGTGGGAAACATAGACCTTTGGACCAAAATTATGATGCCTTGAAACATTTGGCCCAAGTACTGGCCAAGTTATCAATTATGGATGCCATGAATATATCAAAGGATCTTCGTGAGGCACTCATTGAGGCTTTGTCAAGTCCTCAGGAATTCGAAACTGAAATTTCTGCGGCTGAAGTCTATCGTATAGAGAATGATCCTGCAGAATGCCATGCAGTGATATCTTTTACATATGAAGATGAAGATGATGTTGTGCATGGACATATTAGACCTTTGTATTTATCTTGCAACGTCAATGATGTATACATACGACGAGCTTTCATTGATAATGGTTCATGAGTTAACCTCATCCCTATTCGTACACATCATCGATTAGGCCTCACTGAATCTAATTTATCTCCTTCTACTTTGATGTTGCACGGATATGATAAAAATGAACAAGAACCACTGGGCGATATTACACTCAGAACTCAGTTTGGATACCTTGTATCCAATTCAGATTTCATGGTTGTTCATCATGACAC
This sequence comes from Viscum album, assembly GCA_963277665.1. Taxonomy (NCBI): domain Eukaryota; kingdom Viridiplantae; phylum Streptophyta; class Magnoliopsida; order Santalales; family Viscaceae; genus Viscum; species Viscum album. Next base: position 1,614,800,467 of record OY728136.1, on the reverse strand, counting down.
AACCTTCAACATTTTCCTTGGAAGACCTTGGGTACATCAACATGCGGTTATACCTTCATCATACCCTCAATGTCTCAAATATTATTTCAATAGTAAAATTGGGACATTTTATGGTGGTAAAGCCCCATTAAAAACATGTGAATCTCAATACATTGAGCCAAAATTCTATCACATGGAAGGAAAGGATAAATCCATGACAAATGAAATTACCAAAATTAATGCTCCATATGGTTTGGAACAGATTCCAGTAAACCCATTCATACATGTGAGTACAAATTATGTGTTACCTATCAGTCAAATTGACAGGATAGACCCAAATACAAATACTCTTATGGAAACATCCATAATGTCAATTACGGAAACCAAGCCAGATAGCATGGTAGAAATTGTAGATTTATCAAGCAATGATGAAAGCTCAAATGGAGATGTCTTCATTTCATCCGCTGAAATCCAGAAATTCTATACTTCATCAACCAGGCCAGAAGAAGTTATAGCAATGTCAGAGATGAGCGATGATGTCAATTCTCAATCCATCATCTCCTCTTTATTACCCAAGGAAGACCCTTCATCATCAATAATGTCAGAAATGGTAGCCTCTTCTTCATGATGTTAAAATTTTTACTTCTCTCCCGATTAAGGAAATTCTTCTACATCATCTACTATGTATGTAGAAACAAAAGAAGTAACACATATTGAAGAAGAAGAGGAAGATATCAGGGATGCTTCTCCAGCATTTGAAGAAGGTATCTCTACTACTGTGGATGAACACAGAGAAATAAATCTGGGTACAAAAGAAGATCCACACCCCACTTTAATTAGTGCGGCCATGAATCTTGAAGGGAAAGAAATGTATATTTCATTTTTAAAGAAAAATCAAGATGTATTTTCTTGGAATTATACGGAAAATATAGGACTTGATCCTGATGTTTCTACTCATCATTTGGGTTTTTAAGAAGAACATCGAGATTCAAGTAAGCTGCAAGAAGAACACACCAAACTTATGCCTCCAAAGTTGAAGCTGAAGTGGATAAGCTTATCAAGGATTACTTTTTCAAAGATGTTCAATATCCCAAATGGCTGGCTAATATCGTCCCTATGAAAAAGAAGAATGGACAAATTAGAGTTTGCATTGATTTCAGAGATCTTAATTGGCATTGTCCCAATGATGATTTTCCAGTTCCGATCACAGAACTCTTAATTGATTAAATATCTAGCTATGGAGCACTTTCCTTCATGGATGGATATTTTGGGTATAATCAAATCGGAATGGATTCAGAAGATGAAGAATATATAGCCTTTAGATCCCCTCAAGGTGTGTTTTTCTATCGGGTAATGCCCTTTGGATTGAAGTATGCAGGTGAAACACATCAATGTTCCACGCACCATATCTTCAAACCCTTTTTTGGGAAATTTGTTGAATGTTATGTGGATGATTTGGTGGTTAAATCCAGACAACATTCTAATAACTTGGCGGATTTGGAAATCATATTCCAAAAACATCGACAACACAATTTGAAGATAAACCCCTTGAAATGTGCTTTTGGGGTAACCTCAGGAAAATTTCTTGGCATTGTTGTACACCATCGTGGTATCAAAGTTGGTCCTAATAAGACAAAATTAATCCTTGGTATGTCACCTCCTCAAAATTTGAAAGAATTGATAAGACATCAAGAACACATGGCCAATATTCGGCTTTTCATTGCCAATATGGCAGCAAATGTTTACCCTTCACCAACTTAATGAATAAGGGAGTCATGTATCAATGGACTGAAGAATGTTAAGAAGCATTCGATATCCTCAAGAGATATCTCTTGAGTCCACTGGTAATAATGACACATGTTAAAGGAAGACCACTTATTCTCTATGTGATAGCTTTAGAGCGATCATTGGGTGCCATCCTTACCCAAAAGAATGATGATGGGAATGAAAACAGCCTTTACTATCTCATTCAAACTATGCTTGCGGCAGAAACTCGATATTCAAGTATTGAAAGTGCTACCTATAATTAATCTTTTCACTTCATAAATTGAGACACTACATGCAGCATCATGAGGTCTAATTGGTATCTCGATAAAACCCTCTCAATTTTATCCTTAGTCATCCAATGCTTACAGGACGTCTGGCAAGGTGGGCAGTTATTTTTCAGCAATTTGACATCTAGTATGTGTCTCAAAAGGCAATAAAGTGCCAATATCTGGCAGATTTCCTTGCTGAACACCCATCTGTAGAGGATACATCTTTAATTATTGAACTTCCTGACGAGGAAGTCTTATATATTCAAGATAATCCTCAAATATGGGAAATGTACATTAATGGTGCTTCCAGAAGTCCAACTGGAAAAAAATGGAAGAACCTAAATTCAACAAAGTTGGGTTAGGAATCCAACATATTTCCCCATAAAAGGCAGTGCTACCCTATTTTTTCTTATTATTGGAAGGCGTTACAAACAATGAAGCAGAATATCAAGCTCTCATCGTAGGATTGAAGTTGGAACTTCAGGAACTGGTGAATCACTTGAAGGTTAAAGGTGATTCAGACTTGGTAATCAGAAAAGTCAATGGGGAATATTCCATCAGAAAAGAAGAGTTAATACCTTTGTATGATTACATCAGAGAGTTAATGGCGGAATTTTCTTCTAAACTGACATTTTCATATGTCCCGCGATAACAAAATGCACCAGACGATGCACTGGCTAATGTAGCAATAGCTCTGGAAGATCCAAATCGGGATGAAACAATCATCAATATTTCCCACCGTCGTATAGTTTCACCTTATGATCAAATCAAAACAGAGGAAATAAATGAAATTAGTCCCATTTCTGAACCATATAGTCATACTACAGGATGGATGATAGCTATCTGGGAATACCTTTAAAATGGAACACTCCCACCTGATAGAGCCAGGAAAGAACAAATTCGGTGACGTGTGGTCAATTTTACTCATTATGATAGCCCAGATCACCTAAAAAAATTCTATACATGTGAGGTTTTGATGGAATTCTCTTCAAATGTATTGATGGTGAAGAGGCAATGGCTATCATGAATGAAGTACATGCAAGAGTCTGTGGTGCCCACAAGTCTGGAAATTGACTATCTGATCAAGTTTGAAGTCTTGGATACTTCTAGCCTTCAATGATACAAGATTGTGGTGATTTCTCTAAGAAGTTCCATTCTTTCCATGTATATTCCAATTTTATTGATCAACACCCATAGTTTCTTCATACAACTAAATACTCATGGACATTTTCCACATGGGGAATGGATGTAGTAGGACGTTACCCTTCACCTACATCCAAGCAGTTGAAGTATATTCTTAATACTACCGACTTCATTTCCAAATGGGTAGAGGCAATATCTCTCAAAGAAGTTAGTTCTAAAAAAATTGTTAGCTTTATCAAGTCTAACATCATTACCATATTTGGTGTCCCTCATACCATTTTTACAGACAATGGCACCAACTTTTGTTCATCCGAGGTAAGGAAGTTGTATCAAGAATTCAACATCAAATCCAACCATTCATATCGGTATCATACAGCGGAAAATGTACAAATAGAAGCCTTCAATAAGACTCTTTCAAAAATACTTCAAAGGATGGTGGATAAAGATAAGAAATCATGTCCTGATAAACCTTTTCATGCTTTATGGGCTTATCGGACCACCACCCGCACTGCTACGCGGTCAACTCTATATTTATTGGTATATGGAACAGAAGTAGTATTGACCCTTAATGTTCAATTACCTTCTCTTAGAGTAGCCATTTTTGGTCATTCATTTAAATATGGACAATCTCAAAGGTGATTGGATGAATTGGAACGATTAGATGAAAAAATATTGTGCACCCTGCACCACTTGGATGTCTATCAGAATCAGATAGCACAGGCTTTCAACACAAAAGTTTGTTTTCATTCATTCATTCAAGGAGAATTGGTATTGGTCCTCAAAACCCCAATGATACCAGGAAAGAAACCTCCAAATCTCGAGACAAAATGGGAAGGACCTTACTCAATACATATGGTCTACTCCAATGGAGCTTATTTTTTAATCTTAATGGATGGAGAACTCATTACAACTCTAACCAATGAAAGATTCTTGAAGAAGTATTTTGTGTAAAAACTATACATATTCGACCAAAATGATGTTGAACTGTATCACTTTCATCCTATATGACATAAAACCATGTCGTCCAAGCTACATGACGCTAAACTGTACAGCACTGGTCCATGCATGTGACCTTAAATTCCTGTTGTCCTTAATGCTAGATTTTAAATTGCATAGTCCCTCTATCATCCTACATGACATTAAACTTTTTCCCTTTCATTATACATGACGTTAAACTGTGTCGTCCTAGCTATATGATGCTAAACTATACAACACTGGTCCATGAATATGACCTTAAATTCCATTAGTCCTTTCTGCATGACTTTAAACTGCATAGTCCTTTCATCATCCATCATGATGTTAAACTATGTCCCTTTTGTCCTACATGACATTAAACTATGAATTGTTAGGGTGGTTGTTACCTCTTGTTTCTCACACCGAGCATGACTCATGTGAGCTTAGAGTAAGCTTCAACCATAACACCCTCTCTGGGCCGCTAACCACGTGTAAGTCCTAACATTATCTTTGGGGTGTCCTCATATACAACTTGATCACCAATTCATTCTTAATCGAACTACAAAGACATTGATCCTTGACTTCTAGGCTGGGTACATAGGCAACCTCCCGAGGTTCAATCCCAAAACCAATATCTTCACGTCGGTTCACCTTTGTCTCATATGATGTTGATTTGTGAAGCAGCCCAAAACCAATCTCTTCATGTCAGTTCACCTCCTTCTCATATGATGTTGATCACTAAAGCAACCCAAAACCAATCTCTTCACATCGGTTCACCTCCATCTCATACGATGTTGATCCGTAAGGCAGCCTAAAACCAATCTCATCACGTTGTTACACCTCCGTCTCATACGATGTTGATCCATGAAGAAGCCCAAAACAAATCTCTTCATGTCGGTTCACCTCCGTCTCATACGATGTTGATCCGTGAAGCAGCCGAAAATCAATCTCTTCATGTCGGTTCACCTCCGTCTCATACGATGTTGATCCGTGAAGCAGCCCAAATCCAATCTCTTCACGTTGGTTCACCTCCATCACATATGATGTTGATATGTGAAGCAACCCAAAACCAATCTCTTAACGTAGGTTCACCTCTGTCTCATATGATGTTGATTCGTGAAGCATCCCAAAATCAATCTCTTCACATCAGTTCACCTCCATCTCATACAATTTTGATCCATGAAGAAACCAAAAACCAATCTCTTTATGTCGGTTCACCTCCCTCTCATACGATGTGGATCCGTAAAGCAGTCCAAAACCAATCTCTTCACGTTGGTTCACCTCCGTCTCATACGATGTTGATCCGTGAAGTATCCCAAAACCAATCTCTTCACGTTGGTTTACCTTCGTCCCACATGACATTAAACTGTGTACATCCCTTTTGTCCCTACTATATGACACTAAACTGTACAACACCATTGTCCTTGCTATACGACGTTAAACTATATAGTCCCCCATTGTCCATCACCTGAGAGGGAATCATCATTGAAATTTATCTTTAATCATGTCATATTTCAAAGACTACATGCATAAATGGTAATGCCTGAACCTTTAATCTTGGGTCAAACGATCATTACAATAAAAAAGTCCTCTTTCACCCTTCACTTGTACGAACCAAATCAGTACAGAGGGAATTTAAAGAACTACGTATGGCTTGATTCCCATTTTTATGGTATACATAGGAACATTCGAGCATCCCTCGAATCTATCCCCAAGCCTTTGGGCCTAACCCCAAATTCCACATTCAGTCCCTTGGATGAAAAGTCCCCCTATGAGCACATGAATGTTGTATGAAAACCCTGGTCATTATTCACATCTGGTTTATAAAACGCAAAATGTGTATTCCTCATTATGGCCTGAACTCTATGACCCTATACTAATATCTATTACATTCTCGACCCACATGAAATTAAACTATATTTCAAGAAGTATGTATGCCTTGATTCCCAACCTTATGGGATACATAGTGAAGTCCAACATCTCAATTCAGGACCCGGCCAGAACATGATTATGGTTAGCATTGGTCTGTGTATATTCTTTATGCATTATACAATGCCCATTTTGATGTGTCATACTCCTAACCTTAAATACTTCCAGATCTCTATAACCCTTTTCTTGACTTCTGGTCACAAAATGTCTAATACCCGAGAATTCTTTTCCCTGACTATGCAGCATGTGCCCTTTAGGCGACCTTGCATAAGTAGTCTACATGACAGACCTGTTAGCCAAAAGATGTTATTGTTTGACTATGCAGCCAATGCTCTTAAGTGGTACTTCATAATTCAACCCCCTATCAGGTTTGTTAAATAGTAGTAATTTCATTCTTAGGAAGAAATATTCTTTTTTCCTTATTGGTCTTAATGACAATATGTAGGGATTCGTAAAAAATAGCCATCCTTAACATATTTTTCCCGTACTCTTTTTCATGATCTGAAAGTATTCAAGTCTATGGTTTATATTTTCCATCCCTACGTTTGAGTCAGACCTTCACAGAAGTGAAATTCATACAATTATTTGACAATATTGATTGGGAATATCTTTTCCATATTCAAGTACCTCTCTCCATACAGCAGACTGTATGATTTGGAAATTTTGAATCTCCATAAAATTCCACTGGATTTTAGCAATAGAAAAGAAAAATTTATGAGAGTTCTTTTGTCTGACTATACAGCACGTGCCCCTAGGTGGCCTTGCATAAGTATTCTATATAATGGAACTATCAGCCAAAGGATGCCATTATTTGGCTATGCAGCCAATGCCCTTAAATGGACCTACATACTTTAACCCCCTAACAGGTTTGTTAAATAGTGGTAACTTCACTCTTAAGAAATACTTCCTCTAATATCCTTTAGACCTTTTTTCATATCATCCCTTAGATTCCAAAATTTCATTGGTCATAGATTAAATGTTTTCCCTTATACTTGAATGTGGTAATATGTTTTCAAACAAATTATCAAGGAATTGTGTCAACTTTAATCCAATCGGTCAATGATATTCAACCTTAAATAGTATCTTTTTTATATCTGACATGCATGACTTTAAACTGCCAACCCGAGATAGGGTACTCAGTAAATTGGGAACCTGTAAAAGGAAATATAAACAAAAGTCGAGTGCCAGCTCGTTAAACGTACACATTGTATGATTTAGGAAATATTGAGCAATAAAAGATGCGAAGTTTGTGGGGTTGTTTTCATCACCCTAGAAAAAATCAAACTATGCTTACTAGGCCCATTGGCTTAGGTAAAATTAATTAAATCAAGTAGCAAAAGAATGCAGGTACAAATGATTGAAGATGAAAGTGTTTTTCATTAATGAACAAGATTTAGAAGAACATCCATATATTGGAGTCTCTTCTCATTTTCAAGAATCACAAGAGACTTTGAAGAAAACTCTTCATTTGATTTACGACATTATGAGCTTCATCAGCAGCCACATGAAACTCATTCGTTAAACTGGATACAATAAGAGATGCATTGATGCCATCTCTTCTTGGAATAACGGTAAAAGAATGTTCTTGAGTGTGGTTTGAGAAGATTTTCTTCTGATCAAACAGTGGCTCTGTTTCTATCCATAAGACATGGAAGATGGATACATGGGTTTGAGAATGGAGCATTGGAAGTAAAGAGACATTTGGAGAGATTAATCTTTTCAGATATTGTTCTAATGTCATGATAGTCTTCTCTCCACCAACTGGAAGCGGAAAACATATCAGCCCATGGGTTTTCCATTTTCATATCTGGAAGGAAATGGCATGGAGGAAAAATTTGAATGTTCACACCATTGTTCCTACTCTTAATGCACAACATAACTAAAATAGAGGGATAACAGTGAGGTTGTATCTCGAGTGTATGAGGTTTCAGATCTGGGGAACATGGGCTTTGATGCATTATGAATGCCTTCTCCACTGTCCCAACATTGACAAATGATCCTACAATTGAGACATTTGTTGAAGTAAAATTGGTGTATGTCTGAGACTAGGAATGAAGAATATAATACTTTTCCTCCAGAGCATTGACTCCTTGTAGATGACACTGGCCATATAAAGGCAAGTAAATACTTTATGGGGAATTGATATGATATTTCTTCAAGTACATGGCCAAATTTGGGAGAGTTCCGTTGCTGATATCATAGTAATCATGGACAATGATGTTCATCATGTCAACAATCTACTTGCTAGCCAAATCATCAACCGATCCAATTCTTTTTTGAGCCATTGAATCTGCCCAAAGATCAAATAATTAACTTTTAAGTAAGTTGGTTTTTCGTAAAATTTGTTAAGAAATCGAAAAAATGGCTAAGACATTAAAGCGTACAATTCTAAGTAGGACACGCATGTTTTACCGCGCTAGTACTGGCGCACAAGTAAAAAATAGACTGAGGAAGCACGACGCAACGAACAGAAGCGCAGACGAGCGAAAAGCCAGACACTTGTGCGATGAGAGTGAGAAGCTTTGGAAGTTGGGTGCTTTGCGTGAGAATGACGTCCATATTTATAGGTGAGGTCATACCCATGCGTGCCATAACCTGTGTGCCGCTACCTGCGCGCCCAAAATCCTTGGTTTTCTCATTTTCCTCAGAGTCAAATCCTCCTTCCTTTTTTAGATCCAACTATGAGGGGGGGATTTTTTTGACGCTCTTTTCCGTCACAGAGTCTAATGAATGGAAAAAGAAAATTCTTTAACCATAAAGAGATTCATCCTTTGAAGAACATCAAAAATTGACAAAGGCATGAATAAGAAACCATTTAAACATGGGTCGCGCAAGTCACTTGTGTGCCACATATGGATCATGCAAGTGAGTTTCGCACCCTATTTTGTTTTCCCAAGGTGCTCAGTGTCTTATAAATACCCCCTTTGGGCCCCCCATTTAAAGGATTAATTTTCTGAAACTCATAATTAAGCTCTGGTCACCCTTGTCTCTGTTTGAAGTCTTCCAAACACTTATAAGGTAATTTCTTACCAAGAATGGAAGATCTAAAGAGGAAGAATAAGGCCTAAGTATTAGAACTCATCAATACTTGTGCGCCTAAGTATCCATCCCTTTAAGTGAAGTGATGATACTTGCGCGCCACCTTTCCCTCTCAAGGAAACTTGCACAGCACCCATCTGAAAGCCTATGTGGATGATACTAAGGGCTCCAATTCAAAGTGTCCCAACTATCACTTCACTGGTTCTTCATTTCCCAAGTGAACTCATGTCGCATAAGTATACTTGCGCGACCATAACTTGCACACAAGATAAATACTTTCATGCCTCCTTCCAATTCACTTCCTTTCATCAAATTCACATCTCCTATTCTAGATTTAGCCTTCAAAACCTTCTCCAAATCCATTTGTGGAATGTTTACTTTGTTGGTCTCCTTATCAGAAAGATATTTTGAGAAATTCTTTGGATTTGGGATTCCTTCTCAGGAGTAATCCCCAAGTCTCAAGTCCCCTTAACCTGGGCCTCCTTTTCATGAGTAATCCCCAGTCATAATTTCCCTTAACCTGGGCCTCCTTCTTAGAAGTAAGCCCCAATCATAATTCCTCTAATTTTGGGCCTCTTTCTCAGGAATAAGCCCCAATCATAATTTTACTTAACCTGAGCTTCCTTCTCAAGAGTAATCCCCAGTCATAATTTCCTTTAACATGGGCCTCTTTATCAGGAGTAAGCCCCGGTCATAAGTCCCTTTTAAATTTGGCTTCCTTTTCAGGAGTAAGTCCCGGGATAAAATCCCAACTCTCCATAAAGTAGAAACAACTTTATGGACCTTGCTCTTGAGATTCTATTCAAAAATTATTTGTCTTCATTTACGCATCTAGTCATACATACATAATCTCCACATCATTTCTTATGATTGGATCTTTCGTGGAATAATATTTAGGTTTTACTGATACCTCTTGTTTCTCACACAGAGCACGACTCATGTGAGCTTAGAGTGTAAAAGTTATCATGACATCTCTCTTTGATCCATTAATCATACATAAACCTCATATTTATTCCTCAAACTATGTGGGTTCTGATTTCTTTTCAATCAAGGATACATAGGTAGCCCATCTATGGGTACGATCCAAACTCTAAAATAATCTGTCTTTCTGAATGGAAATAAACATCAAGTGCCCCACTGAGTGGCTTTAAAACAAGTATGGTCATCATAGTTTCCAAGAGATTTCTATATAATGTATTGAAGTATACCATTGACTAATAATTTCTAATTTATATAGATGATTCTCTATTGATGAAGAACCTCAAATAAATATAAAAGATTTTATAAATCCCATGTATATCAATAATTGATTGCAAAGTATAAAATAAAAACTCGTTTTCAGGCTTGGTAAATTAATGCAGATTTGTGAACATAACATAAATCTATAAGAGAGTCCCAGAGTAGACAATAATTCCCCTTGAAAGGTGTGATGAGTCCAACCTCTCATCCTCTCGACCAATGGAAATTCTTATGTCTCATCAGTCCATAACTAATGGGAACCTACCTTTGGAAAGTAGTTCCAAATGGATATAGAATCATTGGATGTTTCTGGTTCTACAAATAAACCCATCAGAAACCGATTTGAAAGTTTGGACCTTAAACAAATAAGGTCATCCCCATTTCCAGAAAGAACAACTTACAAACAATTATTACCATAAGGATTGATGTTTTGAAATCGATCTAAAGGACAATATTGGATTGATTCTTATCCTCCTTTTATTACCAACCTACACCAAGGTAGTTGATAAAGAGGTAATGAAAGAGTTATATTAATATGTGGAGACATTTATTTGTGGGGTTTCTTCAAAAAAGGGTGAAAGATAGATCTCATCTTCTAGATAAAAGAGTAAATGAGATAAAAATTAATGTAGTTATGGAAGAGGTGATCAATGGTAATCAGGTTTAACACCAATGGTTTCTTTATAGTGAAATCACATGACTTGTTATTGTGTGGAAAGACTTGACACACTAGACTTGACAGCCCAACGAATTTGAGTACATGACACCAAAGTAGGCATTTAGGTTATATCCAATGCTTCTTCAAAACTCACCTATAGAGGAGTTTGGTTAATTTTAAATTTACCAAAATTTTAATGTTTAATTTAATGATTCCAAATTTATATGATCTCTCACTTAATACAAATGGGGGGGGTCTCATTTAGCTAAGAGGTATTAAGGAAATCCTGAGTTTAACTGTATTTATTGAACATGGATCACACAGGAGTAATCTGAATTAAGGCCAACCACTGTGTTGTGTATATTTTTAATTTCTTCTTATATGGATTAGAATTTATTTTATATGGGTGATTTAAATTCCTTTATCCCATTAATATTTATTGATCCTTTGGGAATATGAGTATATTTTATTCCATTTATGATGGATTTACTCACCCTTTTAGGAATAAAAATGGGTAATGGTTTTATGTTTCAAGAGTATCTTATTTGGGCTATTGATGTGATGGTTGGGGGAGACTTACTTGTGTTAGAACAAGATATTTTATATCTCATCATTATACTGAATCAGACAATTAGTTTGAGAGACCATATTTACTTCTATCACCATAGGGTCTAGTTTTTATCCCTTGATGGGAGCAACCACATCTTGTTGGGTGAGTGGGACCCAAGGCTGAGGAGGTAATAACCAATTATTCTGGAGATATGATTGATTTCATAAAATATATCTAGGTTTTTATTTAATTTGATTGTGCAAGGATCATATGTGCATCTTACAGTGATAATATACTAATACCTAGTGGTGTTTTTCAATGATTTTTCTGGATTTCCACCCTTATAAGTGGTTGATTTCACTTTTGATATACTCCCTGAGAAGATCCCCATTTCATTACCATCAAACCATATGGAACCAACTGAGTTGAAAAAATTAAAGTCTCATCTATTGGACCATGAATGAAAGGAGTTTATTCAACCTGACATATCACTGTGGGAGTTTCCAGTTCTTTTTTAAAAGAAGGTATATGTGAGTCCCTAATGTTTTATAGGTTATCACAAGCTAAATATGGTGATTGTTAATAATAAATACCCATTTCCTAAAATTTATGATATTTTTGATCAACTCAAGGGATCCAAATGGGTTTTTTAAATCAACATGATGTTAGGGTACCAAAAAATGAAGGTCCTAGAAGAGGATGTTTCTATGATCACCTCTAGGAGATGATATGGGAATTTTGAGTATCTAGTTATTCCATTTTTCCTGACCAAATCTCAAACGACCTTTATGGATACGATGAACCATATATTTAATCTATTTTTGAACCCCATCATGTTCATGTTCATGGATGATATATTGGTGTAATTCATGATAGATAAGGACTATGAAAACCAATTAGATAATGCTTTTAGAATCTTATGAGAGAATCAAATGTATTAGATTTTATCCAAATGACAATTTTGGATCCAATTTGTAATGTTTTTGAGTTATGTGTTTTAGAAAAAAAGGCAATTTCATGGACCCTAATAAGATCAAAGAAATCATGTATTTAGAGTGGCCTAAGAATGTGTCTGATAACAGAATATTTTTTGGATTTTATAGATATTATGGGCACTTAAAATGACATGAATCACCATAAATCCACATATTATTACAAAAGGAAATTCAAAAATTAATCATGAAATAAAACCCCATAAGAGTTTATTTCCCTTAATAATATAATGTTACCAAAAAATATTTTTTTTGAGAAAAGTGACGGCAAAGGACCTTGTATTAGAAGTAGAAAACAAGTTACAAAAGGTGGAACAATGAAATTTACATTTTTCCCAAAGGAGAACTGGATCTATATTATCAGGCAGAGAGGTCAAGTGTTGAAATCATTCTACATTTACCCTTTTATTTTCCAACCCATCAACAATATAGTTGGCCTCTTAGAAATTATGAGTAATTAAATAGTGAAGTGTAGAGAGATTGTCAATACAGTTCACCCATTTAGCATCCATCCTCCATGAAAAGTTCCACTTCTCATTGTTACAGCTTGCACAATAGTGGTGGAGTCACATTAAATCCACAAATTATTGCAATTTCTTTAGATAATGAGCTATAATTACATTATAAGTCCCATAATATGTGATTCTAGTGTTGTGGAATTTCCACAGGGGCCATACAAGAATTCCAGGGCCTCCCCATTCCCAACCTTGAAGATGGAACCATAACCCGAGGGGCCTGGGTTACCCCTTGAAGCTCCGTCTATATTGCATTTGATCCATCCTGCAAATGGGGATGTCCATAATATTTCCAAGTTTTGACGAGGAGCTTGGTAGTTTCCAGAAATGTTCATCTACCTAATGACCACCCAATCCTCAATTAGGTTGATGCATTTTTCTAAATTGAGGTTATTAGCTGCTTGAACCATAACAATGATGGAGCCTAGCTCATTGTCTGCATTTAAGCATGACTTTTTGTGAACTACTGCATTTCTTCTTCTCCGAATACAGTGGATAGTTTCAGCATAAGAAACAATAAATAAAACAAGACACTGTTTCGACAGATTGGCATTGAATAATGTTGTGAGTAGTATTTATAAAGAACTAGTATAGGGAATATGGATGCCAAAAATCTGCTTCACTTCCATACAATGTGAAGAGGTATCCTTACAACTCATGAATAGATAATCAACATATTCTCTACGTTGTGTACATATGGGACATTGAGATAATAAAGAGACAAAAACCCTTTGAATATTTTCATCCACATGTATCTTGTTGAGAGCTAGCCTCCATAAAAGAGTGAACCATGAGGGTGTCATCCATTTTTTATTCAATTTTTCAATCCATTGTTTTAAACCATAAATTAGATGCTTATAAAAGATTATTGAGTCCAACCAACCATTTTTAGATACCTCCCTAATCAGAGTATCATATTGGATAACAAAGTCATATCTATTAATAGTATTGAAAACATCACCCAGTACCATTTCCATGTTTTCTAGATTCTCCTTAATCGTGAAGTTATTATTGATGCTAGAATCTTCTAGTCTATCATGATTAATTATCTATCCACCAATATAGTTATCATACAAAAAAATGTAGGGAGGAATTCTTGTTCACCATCTAGTTGGATTGGTTGATCACTTTCTAAAAGATTGAATTTATCCCAGTCCAAATTGAAGACTCAAGATAGCTTGTTTTTTGTGCAATAAGTCTGGAAATTAACTAGTTCTTTAAGGAGTCTAGGGTAGAAGATTTGGTATTGATGTGTTTACAAACAAACTTAGCCTGTAGAGACTGATTGAAGGCTTCTAGGTTCTTGATACCAAGACCCCCCAAATTATACGAAAAGCATCATTTCTTCCATGTGGAAGTGATTATATTTCTTTATATAATATTTCCACTCCAGGAAATGTTCTTCATCATTGTGTTGAGATTTATAATGATTGAAAATGGCCAAATATACTCCTTAAAAGAGTATACCAACATCAAGATAACAACATGCTTCACAAGGAAAATATGCCCAATCATTGAGAGAGACTTACCATTCCAAGAGTCCAGGGATTTCCTCATTTTATCAAGTGCATTTGAAAAAATTTCCGAATGAGGTTTTCCCCAAAACATTGGAACTACCTGATAGAAAAAAGCCTGAGAAACTTATTTTATTCCTAGGTCAAAGGTGTGACATATCTTCCTTGAGGATTATATTCTATTTTCAAAGTAAATGGAATTTTTTTATACCTGATAACTTGAACAGAAACATTCTCATAGTGTTAAAGTTGTTCTTGATATTGTTGATGTTTTTTATACCCTCTGTGTAAAAATGAAAATGTCCTCTGCAAAAAATAAATGATAGGGAGAAGAGTTACCTTGGCCTACTCTGATTGTGGACAAGTCAAACCTGTTCACCATGTCAATTAAAATTATGTTATGATAATCTTCTGCTATCGCGAAAATAATGGATGAGAGGGGATCACGTTACCTCACTTTCTAGGAGAATGAGAAGTAACCATCCGAGGACCCATTAAAAAGAATAGAGATCTAGGATAACTCAAAAAGTATCCTAATCCAGTGAATTAATTTCTTACAACAGCCAAAACTATTCAAAACTTGTAACGACCAAAATTTTCATTAATGGAAATCCCTCTTGATATAATTAAATGTCTCTCTATGTAAAATGTTTATATAAAATATTAACTTCATTGGTTTTATGTTTTCGGATTTTGAAATATTGTTAAGAATTGTGACGATTGCTAATATAGTCGTTGAATAGATATCACATTATTCGTATACATATAGGGCTTTAACGAATCCAATTTACTTAGAAAAAGGAAGTGATGGCCTCATCCAGTAGACGTGTCCCATTCGAATAGCATTTTTCAAAACTCAGAAAGGAGGTTGCATCATTGGGCTTCGCTCTTGACCAAGCCCAAGCTGATCTTGATTATTTTTAGCTTGAGCGGGACCACCTACGAGAGAAGTGGAAGTTGAAAGAGATTACCACTCGAGAAATGTTATTCGAGCCACCCTAAGTGTCTGTCACAATCGCATACATTACTCTTCGGTCTTATGCAGGTTTTACAAAAGGTTGTGTAATAGGACCCTAGTAATATGGTTATGTACATTATTTTTGTATATATTAATTAATATACTTTATTTTTATTGTTACCTTGTAATTTGTTTTTAAAGCCCAAATAGTATTATTATTTAATGTTCAACAAAGAAATTTATTTTGATTAATTAATGAATTTTTGAATTAAAGGATATTTTAATAAAATATTATTATTATTATTAAATTATGTTTTTTAAATACAAATGATCATATAGTATTATGAATGCGATTGTAATTTTTATTAAGGTTTGAATGCCATTTTTGTCAAAACCCATGAATTTTTGATAAATGTTGGTTTTTATTTTAAAAGTGAAAATTAACATATTTAGAAAATTATTTAGATAAAATGAATATTTTTTTTGGAATCCAGAGGTCAAAATTATCCAACGAAGAATTTTTGGTAATTTTCGGAGACAGTCAATTTTTTGGATAAAACATTAAATACCGTTTAAATATATAATGTGTTTTATGAAATCACAATGAACCAATAGTAATTTAATAAAATACTATATACTTTATGTTCAGATAATATATTTTTTTCCATTAAAATAATATGATATTGGGTTGGTTTGATTTATTTTACAAAGCTTTAGTGGACCCTTCAAAACTTATTAAATATTTTGTCTTTTTAAATTGTTTTCCTTGGGAGTGTGACTCATCTCCACATAAGAAACCCCATTATTTTAAGAAGTTAGAACTTTGGAATTATAAAATATTGTTTTCCACATCCCTTTGAGAAAAAACATGGTCAAAAACCATGGGTTGGTTTTTGGTTTGGATTTGTTTAATGTGAGGTGTCCCAACCCTAAATAATAAACAATTCCCACGCATTTCCAATATAACCCCACACAAGATCCCACTTCATCCTCATTTGAAGCCTTTTTAGTTTGTTGAACCACTTCCATCCTCTCTCTAGAATCCTCCCAAGGTTCCCCAGGCTCCCAAGAATCCTCTCTCAAGCCTTTGAAAGAAAACTTCCAAGTACGGGTTTTTTCTTCCTTTCTCATTTTTGTCCAATATTCTTTAAATTGTTATGGAATTTTAATTTTAATTATAAATGTTGGGGTATGGTTTCAAACCTCCCCCATAATAACCTATTTATTTTTTAATGATGGGAGACCCCTTTCACTCTCATTAAATGTCTCCCATGTACACCTGTTACTATGCCGAAATTCCGAAAGAAAATTCTCTCTCCGCATTTACATTTGAGCAATTATTTTGAATCATGAATCTAAAATGAATTAAATTTGATGGGAAATTTATATTAATGACCCCATTACTATCCATGTCATATAATTTGATGATACACCCCTTTATCTCTTATAAACCATTTTTATGAGTTCTTATGTCATGTTGTTATGCTGCTGAAATTCCACCGCGCTTTTCCCAGCCAAAGTCATTATGTAGTGAATACCATTCCCATTTATCTATCAATGGTATTCCCTATTATTCACATTTACTTATTATTTAAATTGTTTCATGTATGTATTCCAGATTCATTTATCGTTGAATAAAATATTATGTTGAATGATTTAATGTTTTACGATCCATGTGGCAAACTTATGCATGAAATGAAATGTTTAAGAAGGGTGTGCCCAGATAGTGCTCCAATGCATTGGGTAAAGTATAGTATCATGATTTGTCATGTTAAATGGGTGTTGAATCATTCTAATTCAAGTTAAATGAGGTTTTAATCGTGCTTCATGTAAAATAATGGTTTACTCATGCTCTATGTGCAATGAGTGTTGGCTCATTCTATTTCCATGTTAAGTGTTGTTGTCACATTTCCATGTTATGATTATCATGATTTATCATGCCTTTATATTTATGCTTCTATTGTGCTATATTGATATACCTTTTTTCTAACATGTATTGTACTCCTCATGTTATTCCTTTATTATTCCATTACTGGGCTTTATAGCTCACCCTTTTCTTATCCATGTTCTAAGGTTATTCCATGGAATGTTAAGTATGAGGGAATGTAGTGGTCAGGTAAAGGAAGTTTTCAATAAAGATTTTTTATTTCATGTTTTAAGTTGTTATGTAATGATCCTAATCCCTATATACAATAGACCTCTCGATCTTATATGTTGTATCAAGTGAGGTTAGGTAATAAATTATGTTTAATTGTGCAATAAAAAGATGGGTTGTCATAGTCAGTATCAGAGGATGGGTTTAGTTATTTTTGGGATTAATATTAGAAAAACCTAGTAAATCCTTAGAGACAAGACTAAATATAATAAAAAACATCCCTAATATTTGGTGAGTATTGAGTTAGTGGTTTATCAAGAAAATACATCTCTGTCTCGATATGAGCATGTATAGGCGGGTTTGGAACATATGTATCCTAGGGGTAAAACCCAAAAACACCGCTTGAGCTAGACTCGAATGGGAACTGGTGCTCAAAAATGGTCCTTTCTACCCTCTTGGTTATGAAGATCTTGGGAGATATTCTTTGGTAAATTCACAAGCTTTGTATGAACTATTTTTAAAGGACAAAAAAATTCCTTAAGAATATATGTTAGAAATTAAATCATGGATAACATAGACCGAAGACAATAGATTCATATGTTAAAGAAATAAAAGTAATTTATATGTCATCAGTTTTGTCCTTGGATTATTCTTTATGGGTTACCCCTAACTTTCCTTTTATTCTAGCGAATGGCTGGTAATATGAGGACTCGGGCTGACAACCAATGTGAAGATCAATGTGATTACTGCACTAATGATATGCCCAATCCAATGGGAGCAGGAATAACAAACTCTATCATGCTTCTCTCTCATCAAACCCAAGATTTGAATAGAAACATGGGACACCAGGAACATTCAACCCCCCTAATAAAGAACAAGTCGCTATCGAGAGCTTCATGAGACAAATGCCTCCAACTTTTAATGGATCATCCAATCCCTCAATCGCTGAACAATGTATCAACTCCATTGAAAAGATCTTCTCCATCATTCAATGTTTCGAAAAAGAGTAGGTTACCCTAAATTTTTATCGTATGGAGGGTGAAGCTGATCAATGGTGGATGTTGATAAAAAATACAAAGCCTGGGGAGGAGATCGAGGCGTTGGAATAGAAGGATTTCCAAAAGATGTTTTTCGATAAATATTTTCCATGCACCCTCTGGATTAAGATGGAAAGGGACTTCCTTGCCCTCAAGAAAAAAAGATGATGAATATGTCATAACATACAAGGAAAACTTCACAAGGAATTCATGATACACCTCTAGCTTTTTTGTTACCCCCGAATTCAAGGTTGACCGCTTCTTTGGTGGGATGAAACCTAGCCTGCAGAAAGTGATGGCGATCGGTGACTTCGACAACTGTGAGGAAATTGTTTGATGTGCCCTCAAGGTCAAAATGGAGATCAAAGAATCTTAGGGGTATCATGGGGATAAGAAGCATAAGGTGGAATTCAATGTTGGCGGTCCGATGGATAAATCCAATGGTACTAAGAAGATCCTGCACCCTACTTGGAAAATGTGAAGAAAGAAGCACCCTAAAAATAGCCTGAAGGGGAAGAGGAAATGCTTTAGGTGTGGAAGATAAGGGATCCTGGATATTAACTATCAGCAAGAAAGACCCATTGATGTGACAGAGGAGAGAAACTCTCCGTTTGAACCCCAACGCGTGGTTCATTGCTACAACTGCAAAGAACTAGAGCATCTTGAAAATATGTTCCCTAAGACAAGTGTTTTCGGAGTTGACCAACAAACTCCAAGGTAGAAAGGGAGATATTTTTCCACCACTACTACCCAAGTGAACATTGAAAACAAAGCGGTGATAGTTATGCTAGTTTTTCATTCAAGAACAGTGAACATACTTTTTGATTCAGGTTATACGCATTCTTTTATATCTCAAAAGTTTAGTTGAATAATCTCAGCACCACCACAAATCATGGATGTGAAGATATCAGTAAGTATGAAAAATGGGGTAATCATTGCGTCCCATTAATATAACTCCTCACCTATCATAATCTTTGGATTAAACTTCCAAATTAACCTCGTTATACTCCCTATAGAATTTGATACAATTCTTGGAAGTGATTAGATTACCTTATAAAGAGCCAACATAAATTTCCATGAGAGGGAAATCACCCTCCATGTGGAGAATCGACCCCTGATTCGTTACAAGTTCAAGAAGGAAGATGATCCTTCTTTAGCTCCATCATCTCAAGAGTGGATATTAATTCCCTATGAGCATGCATATCTGGATCAGATGATTGAGTCCAAGGAGGAAACCAGCCAAGAAGACATGCCTATTGTGAGGGAATTCACTGAAGTGTTTCTCGAGGAATTGTCTGGTCTTCCTCCTAGAAGAGATGTTGAATTATCATTTGATCTTATACCTAGGGAATTGGAAATATCCAAGACTCTGTATATAATGGCTGTTGTGGAGCATGAGGAGTTGAAGAAACAACTACAGAATAATCTGCATAAAGGGTTTATACGCCCATGTTTTTCACCATGGGGTGCACCAGTCCTCTTTTTCAAGAAGTAGGATGGGTCAATGAGCCTTTTCATCGAATATAGTGATCTTAACAAAATCATGATAAAGAAAAAATATCCTCTCAAAAAATTTGATGACTAGTTCGATCAGCTACGTGGAGCACAATACTTATTCAAGGTGGATTTGTAATCGGGATGTTATCAAGTAAGGGTGAAGAAGGAAGATATCTCCAAGACTGCTTTTCATACAAAATACGGGCACTATGAATTCATAGTAATGCCTTTTGGACCCACTAATGCTCCAAAAATTATCATGGAATTGATGAACAGAGTATTTAGAGATTAACTCGACGAATTTGTGGTAGTCTTTATAGATGATATTATGATATTCTTCAAAAACAAGGAGGATTATGAGGAGCATCTATGATCTGTACTAGAGAACTGGCGGAAGGAGAAGCTCTATGAAAAGTACAACAAGTGTGAGTTCTGGTTGAAGGTGGTCTCATTCTTGGGACATATCCTCACAAGTAATGGGATATCTGTGGATCCCTCCAAAACAGATGCAATTGAGGGATGGACAAGGCCAACATCGGTAACAGATATCCGTAGCTTCTTGGGGTTAGATGGATATTATTGATGATTTGTGAGAAATTTCTCATGATTTTCCAACCCTATTAGCTATCTAACTAAGAAGGGAGTAAGGTTTTCTTGGATTGATGAATGCGAATAAAGCTTCAAGGAGTTGAAAAGGAGTCTTATCACCCTACATGTGATCACTTTACCCACAACTGGAGAACTTTTTGTAGTATTTAGTGATGCCTCAAAGAAAATCCTGGGATATGTGTTGATGAAAAATGACAAATTCATTTCCTATGATTCAAGGGTATTGAAAGTTCATGAACAAAACTATCCAACACATGACCTCGAGTTGGCTATAGTGGTCTTTCCTTTGAAAATTTGGCAGCATTATCTCTTTGTGGAGAAGCGTGAAATATATATGGACCACAAAAGCCTCAAGTATATATACACATAGAAAGATTTGAACATGCACCAATGATGATGGTTAGAGCTGATCAAAGACTATGAAATTTCAATTCATCACTACCCTGGGAATGATAAAAAGGTGGTAGATGCCTTGAGTAGAAAGGACCCAGCGATTCTATCATTGATGAGAATTGAAAAGGATCCAATATTCTTATATTTGATAAAGATGGACATGTGGATAATAAAGAAGGGAAAATCATAAATCCTTTCAAAAATGATTGATCAATAATTTCTTTTCAAAAGGATAAAGGATGCTCAAAAAGATGATGTAGGAATTCCGGAAAAAGTGGAAGATATCAGAAAAGGAAATCCATGGAGTTTAATGTTAATGAAGAAGGAATTGTGTGATTTGGTAAAAGACTACGTGTTCCATCAAGTCCAAAACTGAAGAAGGAAATTTTGGATTATTGACATAGTTCAAATTTCTCTATTCACCCAGGAAACACAAAGTTTTATCGAGATCTCCGAGAGCATTATTGTTTGGATAATATGAAGAAGGAGATCATTGAATATACATCAAAGTACCTGGTGTGTTAGCACGTGAAGAACGAGTGATAGAAGTCTAAGGGGGGTGATGCAACCATTTCCCATACCAGAATGGAAATGGGAGAAAATCACCATGGACTTTGTCACCGAACTTATGAAGACATCCAAAGGAAACAATGAAATTTGGGTTATTTTGGACCCTCTTACAATGGATTCACACTTAATTGCTATTAGGGAAGATTTATCATTGGATCAACTAACACATATATATATCAGGGAAGTGGTAAGTCTTCATGGATTACCAATCTCTCTTGTGTCTGATCGAGATCCAAGATTCACCTCTATGTTTTGGAAGATTTTTCAACTTTCTCTAAATACTGAACCGAAATTCAGTACGTCCTATCATCCTCAAAATGATGGCCAATCCAAGAAGACTATCCAAAAACATGAGGACATGTTGAGAGCATTCTCAATGGACTTTAAAGAAGGATGGGATAAACAACTTCTTCTGGTTGAGTTCTCTTATAATAACAGTTTCCACTCGAGCATCCATAAGTCACTATTTGAAGCCTTCTATGGGAAAAGGTGCAGAACACTGGCGTGTTGTGATGAGGTCAGTGAGAATAGGATTCTTGGACCAGAAATGGTTGAAGAAATGGTGAAGAATGTGAAAACTATTCAGTAGCATTTCAAGGTAGCCTAGAGTCAACAGAAGAGTTATGAAGATAACCATCGATGAGACCTTGAGTTTAATGTTGGAGACATGGTATTTCTATGCATATCTCCATGGAATAAGGTCATGAGGTTTAGAAAGAAACAGAAGTTAAGTCCAAGGTACATCATCCCATTCGATATTCTTGATCGTGTTGGGGTTGTGGCCTATCGACCAGAACTTCCACCTACCATGGCTAAAGAACATTATTTCTTTCATGTATCTCTCTTAAGGAAGTACATACCAGACCTTTCACATGTACTCTCTTCAGAGGTGGTACAATTAGAGGATGATCTTTGTTTTTAAGAGAAACCAGTGAAGATCTTAGATCGTAGAGAAAATGTTCTACGAAAAAAGATAAGGCCCTTCATTAAGGTGTTGTGGAGAAAACACAAGTTTGAAGAAGAAACATGGGAATCAAATGAAATTATGAAACAGAGTTACCCACATATATTTTAGGGTGGGAAAAGGAATATTTTAGGGTGAAATTTCTTAAGGGGGGAAGATTGTAACGACCCAAACTTTCATTAATGGAAATCCCTCTTGATCTAATTAATTGTCTCTTTATGTAAAATGTTTATATAAAATATCAACTTCTTTGGTTTTATGTTTTTGGATTTTAATATACTATTATGAATTGTGATCGTTTCTAATATAGTTTTTGAACAGTGATCACAAGATTAGTATAATTATAGGGCTTAAAAAAATCCAATTTACTCAGAAAAAGTAAGTGATGGCCTCATCCAGTAGATGTTCCCCATACAAAGACCATTTGTCAGAGCTCAGAAAGGAGGTTTCATATTTGGGCTTTGATCTTGACTATTCCCATGTTGAGCTTGAAAATGTTAAGCTCGAGCGGGACCGCCTACGAGAGAAGTGGAAGTTGATAGAGATTACCACCTGAGAAATGTTATCCGAGCCACCCCAAGAGTATGTCACCATCACACACCTTACTCTTTGGTCTTATGTGGGTTTTATAAGGGGTAATGTAACAAGACCCTATTACTATGGTTATTTACATTATTTTGGTATATAATAATGAATATACTTTAATTTTATTGTTAACTTGTAAATAGTTTTTAAAGAACAAATAATATTTTTTGTCAATGTTCAACTAAGAAATATATTATGATGAATTAATAGATTTCTGTATTAAGTAATATTTTAATAAAATATTATTATTATTATTAAATTAATTTTTATTAAATATAAAGGATCGTATAATTTTATGAATGCAATTGTAATTTTTATTATGGTTTGAAATCCATTTTTGTCAAAACCCATGAATTTTCAATAAATGTTAGTTTTCATTTTAAAAGTGAAAATTAAAAAATTTATAAAATTATTTAGATAAAATGAATATTATTTCTGGAATCTGGATGTTGAAATTATCTAACGGTGAATTTTTCATAGTTTTCTGAGACAGTCAAATTTTTGGGTAAAAAATAAATACCATTTAAATATATAATTTGATTTGTGACCTCATAATGACCCAATTGTGATGTAATAAAATACTATAAACATTATTTTTGCCCAATATATGTTTTACCCTTAATATAATATTATTTTGGGTTTGTTTGATTTATTTTACAAATCTTTAGGGGACCCTTCAAGAATTATTAAACATTTTGTCTTTTTAAATTATTTTCCTTGGGAGTGTGTCTCACCTCCACATAAGAAACCAAATTATTATAAGATTTTCGGACTTTGGCTTTATAATATATTGTTTTCCAATTCCCTTTTCCAAAAACCATGGGCAAAAACCATGGGCTGGTTTGTTGTTTGGATTTGTTTATTGTGAGGTGTCCCAAACCTAAATAATAAATAATTCCCTCACCTTTCCTTTATAAACCCACCCAAGATCCCAATTTCTCCTCACTCAAAGCCTTTGTATTTCTTAAAACCTCTTACCTCCTCTCTCTATAATCCTCCCAAGGTGCCCCAAGCTCCTAATAAGCCTCTCTCAAGCCTTTGGAAGCACACTTCCAATTAAGGGTTTTTTATTTCTTTCTCATTTTTGTCCAATAATATTTAAATTGTTATGCCCTTTTAATTTCAATTATAAAAGTTGGGGTGTAGTTTCATACCTCTCCCATACACCCGTCTTTATTTTTAAATGATGGGATACCCATTTCTCTTTCATTAAATGCCTCCCATGTACACCCGTTACTATACCAAAATTTCTAAAGGAATTTATCTCTTCTCATTTATATTTAAGAAATTATTTTGTATCATAAATTTAAATTCCATTACATTTTTTGGGACAAGTATATATATAACACCCTTACTTTCCATGTCACATAAATATGATGAGACACTGCTTTCTCTCTCATCAACAATTTTTATGGGTTCTTATGTCATGCCGTTATGATGCCGAAATTGCACCGTGCTTTTCCATGCCAAAGTCATTGTGTAGTGAATACAGTGCCCATTTATCTATCAATGATATTCACCTTTATGAACATTTACTTATTGTTTAAAGAGTTTCATGTACGTATTCTAACATCGTTTATCGTGGAATAGAACATTATGTTGAATGATTCAATGTTTTATGATCCATGTGGCACACTTATGCATGAAAGGAAATTTTTAAGAAGGGTGCACCCTAATAGCGCTCCAATGCATTGGGTAATGTATATTATCATGATACGTCATATGAAATGGGCGTGGAATCATGATAATTCATGTTAAATGAGGTTTTACTTGTGCTTCATGTGCAATGAGGGTTTACTCATGCCCCATGTGTAATGATCCTTGGCTCATGCAAATTCCATATTAAGCATTGTTTCCACATTTCCATGTTATAATCATCATGATTTATCATTTCTTTATGTTTATGTTTCTCTTGTCCTCTATTGATATGCCTATTGTCTAACATGTATTTTAATCCTCATGTAATTCCATGATTATTCCATTACTGGGATTTATAACTCACCCTTTTCTTATGCATGTCCTTAGGTTATCCCATGTAATGCTATGTATGAGGGAATGTAGTGGTCATGTAAAGAATGTTTTCAATATATATGTTGTATTTCATGTTTTAAGTTGTTATATAATGATCCAAATCCACAAAAACACTATACCTCTCGATATTCTATGTTGTATCAAGTGATGTTTATATAATAAATTATGTTTAATTGTGTAATAAAAATCAGGGTTGTCATAAAACTCTTCCTACGAAACCCCAGTACATTGTGTCAAAGACTTTGGTGATGTCCATTTTGAGCGCTATATTCCCATTTCGGGTTGCTTTCCTAAGAATATTGACACATTTTGTGGTAGTGAGAAAGCAATACTGAATGTTTATACCTTTCAAAAATCCAAATTTAATCCAAGATATAATCTTCTCAGAGAGATAGGAAATCCTACATGCATGAATTTTAGTAATCACAGTGTAAATATTATTGAAAAGAGCAACTATGAAAACTAGATTATCTCACTAGAATACTCAAATTTTTAGATAAGAGTGATAAACTATGCATTAAAGTCTTGGGGTAAATATCCATCCTTAAATTTTTTTAATAATTAGGAAAACATAATTTTTAATGACTTCCCAGTATGTTTGAAAAAACCAATATGCAAACCCATCCAGCCTAGGAGTGCTTTCCTTCTTGAGAAAAAAAAACATCTTTAATTTTAAATTCCATTGAGATATAGGTGAGATAAATGTTCTCCTCTTTCGTAAATAGATTTGGAATGATGTTTTATTTTATCATTTAATTATTTGTGGGACTATTGAAAAGGATACTCTAATAGTTGAAATATGTGCTGAAAGCTCCTATTGTTCTTCTAGAATATTACCCCCATCCTTGTGTAAATCCAGAGGGCTGCTTGCCCTTCAAACTCTCTGAAGTGCATAGAAGAATTTTTTGTACCTATCCCCATCTGAAATCCACCATATTATAAAAATTATCATTCAAATGTTTTCACAAAGCATGAAAAGACACCCCAACCAAGAGGAGGTTTCAGCTTCCTACCTCAGATCCCCACTAAAGTGTCATTTGGTAAGGGACTCTTGCAATCCTTGTAAAATTAATTCCAACCCATAAATTTAAACATCCAATGAGATGACCCTATCTTTTCTCCATTACTTCAGATTCATTGTTAAAAACTTTATTTTAGAGAGACAGATCAGAGGGATAACACCACCCGCCCTCATTTCCTAGGTGTCCTACACTATTCCTAATCACTCTAGGAGGGAGACCAAGCATTATTAAATCTGAACAGAAGTGGATGAGTTCATTTAATATTAAAAAGAATTACTATAAAGGGATGATGATCTAAGTTATATTTGGCTAAGATGACATAATAGATAGACTTCAAAAGTGCAAGTGAGGCATCATTGAAAAATGATCTATCAATTCTACTGGCTCTCATTCCATTAAGATGCCTTCTATACTAGGTGAACATGGCCTCCACTAGATTGATTTTAGTTAAACTAGACCCCTTGATATATTCTCAATATTCATTCATGGATGTGGCACCAAACATAGGTCCAATCTTATAATCTGCATGAAGAATGGAATTAAAGTCCCCTATGATAATCCATGGATCCAAAATTAAATGCTCTAGGCCCTGGATTTGTCTCCATAGAAGCCTCCTGTCAATGTAATTATTATGAGAATACACAACTGAGTATCATATCCCTTGAAAAAACTACAGGAAGTTGCAGGTGAGTATCTGATTGTTCTCACTAACAATAGTTAGATTAACAACACCTTTATGTATAGAATGATAGACTCTATCTAGAGATCCATATGACCAGATAAAACTTAGAAGAGAGTGGCCTGTTCTAGTATGGAAGTTGCCCAGATTTGTGGATGAAGTCTTAGGTTTAGATATACATTAGATTTCGGGTTGATATTTACCTGTAATCAGCCAAATGGGACCCATTGTGTTAGTGTTGTCCAACCCCTAACAGTTCCAAAAAAGAACACTCATTAATTTTTTTTACTTGGGGGCTTATTCCACCTTTTCTTTTGTATCCAAATTTTTTATTTTACAAGCGCACCTTGTAGAAGTGGTAGACCACCCCTATTTTAGCCTCATTGATCATATCTAAGGAGTACTTCTATAAAATGACGATTTCAATCATTTCTCCAGAACTCTGGGTATCTGAGTCAAGAATATTTATCACTGATGAATCTATTTTTTGAATCTATCCTTCCGTAACAAGTGTGGTGACCCAATCCCTTGAATTATGCTATAGTTGGGAGCAGTTGATGTGGTCTTAAATTCCTAAATTGTGTCCATCAGGTTGGGTGTATCCCAGTTCGAGTCCCATCTCTCCTATCCCAATAATTGTCCCTAACCTCAAAGAGGGATTATCCAGCTATAAGATATCTTGTATTTCATTATAGATGAGGTCAAATACATAGTCTTCTACCTGCAAAGAAAGAGCAACCGAGAAAATTTTTATTGAGTAGTTTAAGTCTTGCTCCTCTTACACATATTCAATTTGATCACCCCTGTACCCCAATTTCCTGAGATCTTCTTCCTTGTATAATTCATAACATGAAGATGTGGGGGACCCCATTATCCTTGATGGACCTCCCTTTATATTGTTATCTCCAAGCTTCATCTCCATTCCCAACCTGTCACAATCTTTTCCTTGAGAGACCTCCCTCCAAGCAGAGGAAACAGGTGTTGGTTTTACCAATTTTTTTAAAACTCGACAATTGATAACAAAATGACCAACCATTTTGTAGTGATCAAAAAATTTAGGAAGATTCTCAAATTACTTCAAAACCTATAGCTGATGATCACCCGTAGAAAGAATGATGCGACTTGGAGGTGAGACTTCCATGTTAATCTCAATAAGGACTCATGAATACAAACCAAGATCACCATTGATGGAGTTCTGATCAACTTTCAAAGGAATGACCAGCCTGGGGGAAATTTCATTGAGAATATTTTGATTTCATTACACCCATGGAAGCCTGGTTAGTCTTGTCCAAACCTGTTCCATGGAAATCCTTTTCCTGAAAGTATTGAAGTTGGCATCCCACTCTGAAATTCGGAGATGACCTAGTTTAAGGCTAATTTTATAATTATCCCAACCATATCAAAATCAACCCTTATTTCTAGGATAATGTAAAAGAACCATTTTCCCATTTGAAGAGGTATCCATGTCAAGAATCCCCAACATTTGAGATCCTTATTTTTAGAATTGTAGAGGACCATGATTTCTTACCTCTATCATAAGAGGTTTGGCCTAGCACATAAAATTTACAGAGATCCATTATTAACTTAAGAGAATCTGGATAGTCGTCACCACAATGGATCGATCACTTAAATTCACGATAGAAGGTTTCTTTTCAGATTCAGGTTCCAAAGGTGCAACAAGGACTTCCACAAATGATATTGACATCTAGAGAAGGGAAGGACCAGCAGCCACCTCCCGTTTTAGAAGAGTAAATGCCATCTCCCATTCTAGGTAGAATGAAGTCATGATAGTTGAAGAAATTATAGAAGATGAAGATCACCATTCTTTTGCTCACCATCTTCCTATTCAGCCACGTTTACCAAAATATATATTGATCTTATTTCAAAATAACATAAATCACTTAGTCTACAAATAAATTTTTAGTCCCATGATTATATATGAAATACATGCCCCCAAAATAAACATAATAATTATATATCATTTTTATCATATTGTTATACTAACTAGGATATCATGTAGTCCAATGGTATGTATTTCACCATTGTCACTCTTTAGTTATGGGTTTATTCTCAGTGGCCTTTCTCGATTCGACGAGTTGTCACCCAACATATGAGATATCCTTCTTCTAAAACTATATTAACCTAATTATTATAGTGTTCCTAGAAATATAATGGATATTATAAAAAATAACCTTAATCATCAAATTTCATAAAAAATAATGGTTATCAATACTTTTAAACAAAAGGCCACAAAATGAAAGGATAATTCTTCCTCAAATATATTTTTCACATGTTAAACATAAGGGTTGAATATTTTGAAAACATCTACCAAAACATAATAAATATATCCTAATGTACTCCCATAAGATAAAACATAAAAAAGTTTTAATTATTTTAATGTTATGATTATCCTTAAATCTTCCACTATATAATAACTTATGAATTCCTATATGTAAAAACCTTAACCATTCAACATTATTTATATTCCATTCACCATAAATCTTGATATTATTCCTTAATAATTACTTCCTATAAATAATAACATGAATAATTTCCAAATAGATAACAATATCAAAACATAATCTGAGAGATAATCTCTAACTTTCATATATAATTTTTAGTTTCCTCATCTTCAACTATAATTATTATAGGCATTGTGGAATGTTTATTTTAAAATCATTAACGATCCCACTCTTAAAATTCTCCCATTGTAAATAAATTTTCATAATTCCCATACCCCCAAAATTTTAAAAATTTATTTTATACCTTAGGAAGAAATTTATTCCACTTCACATTGTTAACTGAATACTTCTTTTTCCTTGGAATATTTTAGCATTATTACCTCCTTTACCAAATAAAAACATCTTCCCATTCTTTTGAAACATTTTTTTGGTTGATTAATTCTTCATTATTGGCTCATTGGTCATTGAATATTTTCACCTTTAAGATATTTATCACTTAAACATCTATAAAGATTCGTTTCTCACTTATTCTATATGTTAGGAAAATCACTATGGGTCAAGATGATAATAATAACTCATGATAGATGGTTAAGAATAACCACATTAGTTTTCAAAATAGATACAATTACATTAGGGTTATAATTTAGGAAACCACCACATTTTCCTATAAACACAATTTTAATTTGGTTTCATATTGATCCAACCACTTACTAAAACCAAATAGGGTTGTGTGGTTATAACAATAAAATCATAATAAACCATCTTATAATGAGGATAAACACTAATATTTCCTTAAACATGTTATCTTAAACTCTATAGACATATCCAAAATAACTGTAATTATCCATAACATATTGACCATAGTGGTTGTAGATGAATTTTAACATATACCCAAATAAAATCATATCCTATAAAATTATGAAAAAAATTACTCTAAAAAATCATAATGAATAAATTATAATTAATCCATAAGATGATTATTTAAAAAATAATTCACTTATTTACATTTTAGAATCATTTATATTTATTGTTTTAGAGATTTTTTTCATCAAGCATATATAAAAAATACTACATCCAAAAGTGGACACTTCAACTTAGTATCCATTTTTCTGAGAAAATTGGTTAATGAATAACATGTGTTCTTCTCATGACACATCTTCACAAGTTTAATCTTGAACTCATCCTTTTCCTTAATAATCCTTAAATCCCTATGATTGTTTTTAAAAATTGGGATAAAAAACAATCTAAATAAAGGAAATTAAAATAATGAAGGAAACCCCTTTATTTCATTAATACTCATAAAAATTTTCCTTTTTCAAAAATAATGTTTGGGATTAAAATAAGCATTTTTTTTACCAAAGAAATCAAATTCTTTACAAAAATATTTTTATAAAAAAATTTATTCAAAATTATAAAGGATAAATAAAACATATAATGTTTCTTTTAAAAACTTTATAATTTATAATTTTCCCTAAAAAATTTATACATATATCTCTTAAGAAGTAGCATTTTATGTCTTTTAAAAAAATCACATTATCTTACATTGTGAAATAACAATATATGATTAAAGACAATATAATGTAAAAACAAATCATTAATGAAACTTGATGCATAATTTTCATATCACACTTATAATAATTATTAAAAATAGAATAAACATCATGATTAAAATTGGAATATATTTCTATTGGATCAGGTTGTACCAAATATACACTAGAGGGGGGGGGGGGTGAATTGTGTCTTTTACAAATTCATTACGAAATCTTGTACTGACCTTTTACTTTAATCAGATGGATTAATGAGATGGAAATATAAATAGTAGAGAGACACGATGTATAGTGGTTTAGGGAACAGAAGGCCCCTAGTTCACTCCACCAAAACTCTACTCCGTGAGCTTGGTGATTTTCTCTATCTGGTCCTCTTGACAATAGACCATTCCATAACTAAGTATAGGTAGTTGACACCTTTACAATCTAAGGAAAAACAGAGCCTTATGGTTCACTCACAGAACCTACACATCTTAGTACGAGAAGTCAGTCACTCAAGATAAAAAAAAGATGTATTTGTTCTTTTAAAATACTTTCCCACTCTTCTTCAGAATTGCAACAGAATGAAGTTGATAGTAGATGGATCATTGCCTTTAGAAATAACGATCATTATATAAGAGTCATTCTGAGTAGATCCGGATGTAGTCGATATAGAAATATAATTCGCAACTTCAGAATTAGTTGATTCAAAATAGATCTTTGATGACGAAAGAGTGAATCTTCTATCATGATTCTTCTTCTTCAAAAAAATGGAGATTTATAACTCTTCGTAATCAGTAGATATGTAGATCTTGATAGTATCTGTTTTTCTCTTTTTTATATTTTTCGTTGTTTTTCAACAAATCTTTTATATTTTTTTCTCTGTGTATATTTCACATCGATATATAAAATAACTATGATCACTTATCTTGCAAATTAATATCCACAAAATTAGCCTTCAGACTCGCGATATTTAAACATTTGAATTAACAGAGCAGTCGTAACTCCCCTTGAAATTCAGCATGAAAATATCCTTTTAAATTGATCCTTTGAATCATAGATAAAACAGATTTGAATCAGTCAAAGACATATATTAAAAATAGCTTTTGATTTGGCTTAAAATCTGCATAATAAACCACTTGTATATTGTTGCATAATAATATCATCCTTAATTATTTCCTGACAAACATAAGGTTAAACTGTATAGCATGCGTAAGGTAGATCGCAAACAAAAGGTTGATGACATAGGGTTGATAAAAAACATAGGGTTGATAAAAAATATCGGGTTGATCATCCATAATTTTCTTTTCAACATTCAAACATATGATTAATGATCTATACTTTTATAAGCTTCCAAACATAAGGAACATGGTCCATAATTTTGATGAAACAAAAGGTTGTTTACAAAATTAAGGTTGATGAACCATACTCTTGAGAAACAAATGTAACATTTAAAACTTACGTATGTTTCTTCTCCCATACTTTTCAATATCCCAAACGTAGGGTTCCTTCCTAATGTAGGGTTCCCCTTCCATACTTTTCTGAAAATGTATAGTTGATTAACTATACTTTTTTGAAATCTTGTAAAGTATACATCGCATTCCATCATTACGCTACATTTCTCCACATATGGTATGAATAGTGATTCCAGAACAGGCATAAGAAATTCCCGAATATGAAGAGCATGAACAGTGTTTCCAGAACATGCTAATGTGAATAATTTAGCAATTAAATCTCATTGTTCAAGAACATAATTATTTCTTCCAGAAATAAAAATAAAATTAATAATAAAATTTTAAAACATACATAAAATAAAATCATTAGAAAACAATTAAGGGTATTTTTGAGCATTAAAATCATCATAGAGATATAGTGTTGTTCTCAACAATCTCCCCCTTTTTAAATAAAAACATTATGTATTGTTGAAAACAACACTTTCTCAACAATCTCCCCCTTTTTGATGATCACAAAACCCATAAAATAATAAATGAAATTAACTTCCAAAATTAATTACATATAGTTTTGAATTTTTCAATTGAACATAATTTCTCCCCCTTGTAAACAAAATGTAAATACAAAATTTTGTGTTTATCCTAATTTCTCCCCCTTTTGGTGATATAAAAAAGAATGTTAGGTTATGAAATAGAAAACATTTTAATGTTTAAGTGAACTTATGTAAATGATATTATTAACCATTTTTCAATAATTGAATGTGGATTACTGAAATATGTAAACAAAGAAACTAAAATAAATAAAAACACACAAATATAGAATGAAACAACATTTCATAAAAAAAGTTACAATTATGATGAACTCAGGAATCAAGCTGTGGTAAGAGTATGAGATTGGGTCTATCTCCACTGAACAACTGCCTTGATTCTTGTCAACTACTCCCTCATCCTTCTCATCATTCCATTTCCCAGGTTGATAATAAGATCTTTATACTCATGAGTCATATGAATATATTATATCATATTTACTCTGAAAAACTCATGAAGTCCCTCTTCCTTCTCCACAAACAGAGTTAACTTCCTTATGAACTGAGTCAACATAGTTCCAATGCTTGATTTTTTTTAGGTCAACTAGTCAACCAAAAATCACTGATTATCTAATAAGACTGATAATGAAGCACTATTGCATTGCAAATCATGAAATATGTCATTCATATTGCTCATTGATGCTGTGATAGCCTGAAATATTCTGATTAAATCAGGTGAAGTACCTAACTGACTAGTGTCACCGGGCCTGACAGATGCAAATTGTGTCTCCATATAGTCTTCAAACTCTGAAAGATCTGACTTCATCACCAATTTTGATTTCATCTTGGATACCTCTATCAACATCGTTTTCGTGAAAGTTTCAAATTCATGCCTTGAAACTGTACTTCCTTTATGTATTTGAAATTTTAATTGTTCTTTCTCTAAGTCTCTTTTCAGAGCAACATTTTTAGATTCCAAAGAAAACAACTTTTTGTATAGCTCATCTACTTTCTTATTCACTAAACCTGAGGCACCCTATTCTTGATTCTCATCATTACCTTCAATGTGATGTAGAAATACTAATGGAAATGAGTCTGCATCATATTTTTCTTTTTCTTCCTCTTGATCTGGATGGTCCACAGACCTTTCCTCAGAGTCTTTTCCAGACTCTTCCACAGAATGATACTCATGAATTACCTCTATATTAACTTCAGAAACATTCTCATCAGGAACATCAGTAATCATTTATTACATTGGATTTTCTAAAATAAAATCTTCTTGGTTTTCCTAAGGACTGACCACATCCTCACTAGGCTCTTCCTCCTATTCTTTTTCAATTGTAACTTCAGTTTCAGCTACAATTTGAGATTCAATTTCAGTTAAAACCATAGCATATTCATGAGTCTCAGTTTAAGCTTCTTATTGAATTTCAGATTGTATTTGAGGAGTCACATTAATTTGATCAGCATCTTCTTCTTGTGGCTTCTTAACAGCTGCTTCTCTGACAAAACTGTAAGTGAGTAAATCTCTTGATGTTAAAACATGTGGACCAAGTTACTCATGAGCAATAGCATTTATTTTCCTTTGAATATAAAGTCTATCCTGACTGACTTCTTCTTGAGCTTCTTCAGTTTCTAATCTTATTCTTCTTACAGCAGTGATCACTATTGATTCATCATGTCCCTCCTTGTACTTAGCAAATTGAGCCTAAGCACTTGCTTCTTTATATTCATCTCCTACTGGAAAAAGTTTTCCTTTCAATGTTCTCCAGAAGTAACCAATGTTTCTTAGGGTCCTAGCACCAAAAGTGTTACTATGATGACATCTAACTCTGGATTCCACCAGCCTCACTATATCCCTTTTGAACAAATTTTCGATATGAGTCCACCAAACTGATAACAATTAATGCATTCTTTATTTGACAACAATAATGAAGGTACCTTACCATGTCCCTAGGAAAATTAAGTCTTATATCACTCATCAACAGATAAATTATATACATATCTGAATACATGATTTTCTACATCTCAGAAATCCTCGGTGCCATCCCTGTTTGCAAAAACTTCAGTAGGATTTTCTGATCCGGCTCCAAGTCCTTTACCTACATCTTCCTTATATATGTAGAACACAAAAAAAAGATATAATATTTTAAAACTTATGTACTGAATCTCCTGTATTCTTCAAATCAAAATGAAAGACTCCCCCATGAGGGTAGTTCAGTATCTGACCAATCTCCACAGAGGATATCGAAACATATCTATCTTCAATCATAGCTACCATAGTATCCTCGTCTTCCCCCACACTAAACTGAATAGATTTAATGAAATAAAAAAGTTCTAACTGATATAGAAACTCCATAAAATCTCAATTAAACCTATATTGAAGGTTTTGAAATGAAAGATCTTGCTTCAGCAATAGGTTTTTTCTGATATAACCATTCCATGTCTATGACCTTTCCTTGCAAAATTTCCCTTCCATCAGAATGTTTTCTCTTGGTAGTGCTGGTCTTAGCCTCATCGGTTCTCTTGTTCTTGGCTATTTCTGTCGAAAAATCACTGAAGGTTCGAAAAGGGATTAGGGTTTTGAAGGTTTAGGTTTTGATAGACAAAGAGCAGTAAAGAGTCGAGGGTTTGAAAGGGTTTTTGGTAGAAATGAAACGATTCAGAAATTGAATGGTTTTTGACCGCCCTGATTCCCATGTTATAAATAATTATTAATATATTTTAACAACAAATAAAATTGTTCACGCGAGAGAAAAAGAAACTTATTCTGTTTGAAAAACAAACAAATAATTTATTTTAAATAGTATTAAAAGAAAGAAAAATCATAATAAAATAAAAATTTATTTAAAATTAAATAAACCTAGCCCCCCTTAATAAAATCAAACCTTGCAGTGGGAAGTGTTTTGGTAAAAATTTCAGATAATTTAATTTCAATACTTACAAATTATAAGAAAATATATATTTTAAGAACAGGGTCTCTTAGAAAATGATTTCTGATATCAATATGCTTAGTCCTATAATGATTAATAGGATTTTTTGAAATATTTATAGCACTAGTATTATAAAATAAAATATAATTACTATTAAAACATAGTCCAAAAATAATAAGAGTGTTTTCATCCACGATAGTTGTGCATAAAAAATGCCAGCAGATATATATTTTGCCTCAGCTGTTGATAGGGAAACTGAGTGTTGTTTCTTACTTGACCACGACACTAAGGATTTTCTTAAAAATTGACAAGTACCCAAAGTGATTTTTCTATATAATCTACAACTTCCCAAGTCTTCATCGGAATATGAATTCAAATTATAATCAGTCATTTTGGGATAAATAATAGATTGGAAAGCAGTACCTTTTTAATATCTAAAAATTCTTTTAACATCAGTTAAGTGGGATTGTTTAGGATTTGATTGAAATATAGCACAAAGACACACTGAATACATTATATTTGGCATGATACTAGTAAGATATAATAAACTACCAATCATACTTCTATATAACTTGTTGTTAACTAATTTTCATGTTTCATCCAAATAATGTTTTATATTAGTACACATAGGAGTTGTATATGTCTTGCTGTTTTCAAGTCCAAATTTTTTTTAGTAAACCAGTAATGTATTTTCTTTGATTTTAAACGTTTGGAAAATATTTTTGATAAATTTGATGTCCTAAAAAGAAATTTATCTCTCCCATCATACTCATTTCAAATTATTTTTTCATTATATTTGAAAACTCATGAAAATGAGATTTATTAGTTGACCCAAAAATTACATCATCAACATAAATTTGAACTAATAAAATGTTAGAATTTATAGTTTTCTTAAATAGTGTTGGATATGCTATTCCAACAGTAAAATATTTTTTCAAAAGAAATGAGATTAGAAATTCATACCAAGCTCCAGGTGCTTGTTTAAGGCCAGAAAAAGCTTTAATAAGTTTAAAAACAGAATCTGGTTTTTGTGAATTTTTAAAACTAAGAGGTTTCTGAACATAAACATCCTCTAATAAATAACCATTTAAAAAGGCTAACTTAACATCCAACTGAAATAATTTAAAATTCATATGAGATGCATATGATAAGAGGATTCTAATGGATTATAATCTAACTAAAGGTACAAAGGTCTCATCATAATCTATACCTTCTTCTTGATTATATCCTTTAGCTACTAGTATTTCTTTATTTCTAGTTATTATTCCTTGATCATCTTGTTTATTTCTAAAGATCCATTTGGTTCCAATCACTGGATAATTCTATGGTCTTTCAAATAATTTCTAGACATCATTTTTTTAAAATGGTTTCGTTCATCTTGAATTGATATCAACCATCTTTCATCATCTAAATCTTTTTCTATAGAATTGGGTTCTAATTGGGATAGAAAGGAAAAAAATCAAAAATATTTCATTTGTTACTTATAGTTTTTATTCTTGTTTCTATTTCTCCTATTATTGTTTCTAAAGGGTGATTCTTTAGGGTCCTTGACTATCTAGGTAATACACTTATAGTTCTTCAGTGTCATGTTCTTCTGGACTGAACTAAATTTCATTTATATCTTTTTCAAAATCATCTTTCAGGTTTTCAAGTCTCTTGTTATTATTAAAATTAAGCTCATATATTTGATCTGTCCTTTTTTAAAAAAGACCAGTTTCATAAAATTTCACATGAACTGATTCTTCAACAATACTTTTATTTTTATTAAAAACTCTATAAGATTTGGATGTAGCAGAATATCCTCAGAAAATGCCTTCATCAGATTTTGGATCACTCTTACAACGACATTATTTGGTGTTTAAGGTATAAAAAATTCATAAAAAACATTAAGTTAATTTACATTAGGTTTTCTATTATTCTAGAGTCATTAGGGTGTCTTTTTCAAAATTGGTGTAACTAAAACTCTATTCATTATATATCTATATGTACGTGCAGCTTCTTCCTAAAAATAGCTAGGAAGTCTGTATTCATTTAACATAGTATTATCCATTTCCTAAATTTTTATATTTCTTCTTTAAACAATTCTATTTTTTGAGGTGTTCTTGGTGCAGAGAAGGTTGTTTAACACCCATATTTGAACAAAATGAATTGAATTCTAGATTCTCAAATTCTCTACCATGATCATTTCATAATAAAATTATTTTAAAACCATTTTTATTTTGAATGGATTTGGACAAACTTTCAAATAATTTAAAAGCTTAATTTTTTTAAATTCTAAAAAGAAAATGCATGTAAATCTAGAATAGTTATCAACTAAAACATATACATATAGTTTACCAGCCAGGCTTGCGACTCTTGAAGGTCCAAAAAATCCATATAGGTAAGTTCTAGAGGTTTAGATGTAGATATTTTGTTAACAGATTTGAAGAATGATTTGTGCTGTTTTCCAAGTTGACATGCATCACAAAATCTATCACTTTAAAACTTGAGACAAGGTAAATTAGAAACTAATTTTTTCTTGGATAATTTATATAAATCATATATATTAAAATTTCCAAGTCTTATATGCCAGATAAAGGATTCATTTATCTTAGCAGTTAATCAGTTTACTTGTTGTTTACACAAGTAATTTAAATCCAGGGTATACACATTGTCAGTTCTAGGTGCTCTAAATTTAAGTGGTTTATTTTTGAAAACAGAACAACAATTGTAAGAAAAATAAACAGCATTAGCATAATAAAAAAGATGAGAGATACTTATAATATTGTGTTTAAATCCTTGTACATAAAGTACTTTATTGATTGAGACAACTTCCAGATCTACAACTGTTCCAATGAAAATGATCTTCCCTTTGGCGTTGTCACAAAAAGTGACAAGTCCACCATATTTTTGAGTAAGAGTAGACATGTTCAATGAGCTTCCACTCATATTCCTTGAGTAGCCACTTCCCATATACCATATGGTCTTTTTTTCTTCTCTGACACGATTCCTATAAAGGAATTTAAATAGATTGTTTTGGTACCCATATTCTATTGGGTCCAGTTGTGCTAGCCAAAAAAGATTTGGGTATATAGACTTGATTTGTTTTTCTGAAATCAGTAGAATCAAATAAATTATTTGAAACAAAAGCTTTCTTAATACCACTTATCATAGGTTGTGTTAAGAAATAATTTTTAGAAATATGTCCCCTTGTTCCACAGAAACTACAATTTAATATTTTTATTCTTGGATCAAAATAATTATTGTACAAATTTGGGTTTTCACCTTTACTGGAAATTCTAAATATTTATTTCTTAATGACAATTTTCCCAAGAATTTCATTCAAGGAGTTTTCTCCTTTGGTAAAAATGAGGGTTTCACCTTTATATGTTTCTACTTTAGTTTGAAGTATTCTTATTTTAGCTTCATAATTTGTATAGTTAATGTTAATTGAATTATACTTATTAGTTAACTCTTTAAATTGTTTTCGTATTGTATATCTTTCATCTAAAACAAACTTGTGAATTTTATTTAATGAATTATGCTTCTAAAAAAGAGAATCTTATTTTTCTTCATGCATGTTGCAGTAGGCTACAAGTTTTCCATTAGAATAGCTTGTTTCAGAACTAGAGTCAGAGTCATAAGAGTAGTATGTTTGTACCTCATCTATTTCTGCCATAAAAAACATGTTGTCTTTTAGATTTACTTCTTCCTTCTCTGAGTCGGATTCTGAAGTGATACTAGAGTCTTCAGACACACTCCGGGTAGCTTTCATTTTTTTCTTGTCTTTTTTATCATAATCATTCCTTTTGAAGAACATTATCTTCTTGTTTCCTTTTAACTGAGGACAGTCAGGTCTGATATGACCTATCTTCTTGAACTCATAACATCTGGCTTCCTTTTCATCCATTGTGACAGTTTTTCTAAAGCCTTTCTTCTTTCTGTAGAATTTACTAAACATTCTGGCTAGCTGGGCCAATTCTATATCATAATTTGATGAATCAAAACATTCTGATTTTACCTTTACTTATTTTTTCATTAGATTGTTTCTTCTCACATGAGATGACACTTTTAAGGCAGTGTCTTCTCTCTTGATCAGAACCTTATGCGCATTTGATTCATCTTGCATCCCAACTTCATTCATCATAAGTGTTCCAATCAACTCTCTCATGGTTATGTCTTTGACAGTTATTGATTGTCTGATTATAGTAGATATTCCACTCTATTTAGTAGGTAGTACTCTCATTACTTTTAAACCTCGATCAACTTGTTTGGTTGGTTCTCACAAGGTAGTTATATTGTTGAAAAGTTCTTTCAATTTTCCATTCATTTGAGTAATTCTTTCACCTTCAAACATTTTGAATGTATCAAATCTAAGCTTAGTAGTGGCATATCTCATTTTCCTAACATTTTTAGTTCCTTCATAAGCAACAACAATATATTTCCACATCTCATATGCTGTCGACCATTGAGATACTCTATTGAATTCATCAGGTCCTAGACGACATATAATTCCATTCATTTCCTTCGATTTCATATCATACTCTGCTTCAGTGGCCGCACTCCATGATTCATGTTTCTCTATTATTTCATATGGAGTCAGAATATTAGAATATACTCTGTATCCTAGGTTTTTCAGATATATTGTCATTCTTGATTTCTAGCATCAATAATTTTATCCATTGAAGTATGCTGCTCTAACCATAGACATTCCTTCTCATGTATCATTAATCTTGCTCTGTGTATAATCCTTAATCACTTTCATCTTGTTAAGGCTTTATCGGAAAGCTCCACCTTTGATACCAATTGTTGGATCAGGTTATACCAAATATATACAAGAGGGGGGGTGAATTGTTTCTTTTACGAATTCATGGCGAAATCGTGTTCTGCCCTTTGACTTTAATCATATGGATTAATGCAACAGAAATTTAAATAGCAGAGACACACAATGTGTTATATTTCGAGGAACATAAGGCTCCTAGTTTATTCCACCAATACTCTACTCCATGAGCTTAGTGATTTCCACTATTAGGTACTCTTATCAACAGACCGTTCCACATCTGAGTACCTGAAGTTGACACCTTTACAATCTAAGGAAAAATAGATCCTTCAGGTTCACTCACAGAACCAACATAGATTAGTACGAGAAGACGGTCAATCCAGATAAAAAAAGAAGTATTTGTTATTTGAAAATACATTCCTGTTGTTCTTCACGATTGCAACAGAATGAAATTGATATTAGATGGATCATCGATTTCAGAAATAATGATCTTTAAGTAAGATTCATTCTGAGTCGATCCGATTGATGTCAATATAGAAAGATAATTCACAACTTCAGCAGCAGTAGATTCATAGTAGATCTTCGATGAAAAAAGAGTGAATCTTCTATCGTGATTATTCTTTTTTAATAAATAGAGCATTGTCCCTCTTCGTAATCAGTAGATCTGTCGATCTTGATAGACTCTGTTTTTCAGTTTTTTATATTCATTGTTGTTGTTCAAAAAACCTTTTATATTTTTTTTCTATGGGTATATATCACATATATATATAAAATAATTACTATCACTTCTCCTACAAATTTAGATCCGCAAAATTCACCTTATGACTCACGATTTTTAAATATTTGAATTAACAATGCAGTCGTAAGTCCCCTTGAAATTTGGCATGAAAAGCTCCTTTTAAATTGATCCTTTGAATCGTAGATAAAATGACTTTGAATCAGTCAGATACACTTATTAAAAACAACTTTTGATCCTGCTTAAAATCAGCATAATAAACTGTTTGTAGATCGTTGCATAATAATGTCGTCTTTAATTCTCTGACTTCAAATGTAAGGTTGAACTGTATATCATGTGTTAGGTAGATCACAAACATAAGGTTGATGATGTAGGGTTGATAAAAAACTTAGGGTTTATCAAAAACGTAGTGTTGATCATATATACTTTTCTTTTCAACATTAAAATGTATGATAAATGATCCATACTTTTATAAGCTTCCAAACATAAGGAACATGATCCATACATTTGATGAAACGTAAGGTTGTTTACAAATTTAAGGTTGATGAACCATACTTTTGAGAAACAAATGTAACGTTTAAAACTTATGTACGGTTCCTCTCCCATACTTTTCAATATCCCAAAAGTAGGGTTCCTTCCTAACGTAGGGTCCCTTTTCTAAACTTTTCCGATAATGTATGGTTGATTAACCATACTTTTTTGATATCTTATAATGTATACACTGCATTCTATCCTTACGATATGATTCTCCACGCAAGGTATGAACAGTGATTCTAGAACACGATTAAGAAATTCCTGAATATGTAGAGCATGAATAGTGTTTCCAAAACATGCTAATGCGAATAATTTAGCAATTAAATCTCATTATTCAAGAACATAAATATTTCTTCCAGAAATAAAAATATATTGAATAATAAATTCCTAAAATATACTAAAGTTAAAATCATTAGAAAACAATTAGGGGTATTTTTTAGCTTCAAAATCATCATAAAGATAGAGTATTGTTCTCAAAAATCTCATCCTTTTTAAATAAAAATATTATGTATTGTTGAAAATAACACTTGCTCAACACATTCATGATTACAAATGGAATAATCTTTAATATTACAAATGGATTAACCTTCATGGTTACAAATGGAATAACATTCATGGTTAATTCCAATAATCTCTTAAGAGAAAAATTATTGGTAAACTCTTTCCATTTACCCAATCTATCATAGATCTATAATGGGATCACATATCATCAGTTTATAATGGATCCACTATTCATCATAAATAATTCCAAAGAACCATATCATAATCCTAATAAATGAAATATTAATTATGAAAAATTTATTTGAATGCATAAGAAATAATTTAAAGATATTGATATATCTCTTTCCTTTAAAACTAATTTTTCAAAACTAAAACTTCTAGAATAAAGGGATGTGATGTTTTCCATACAAAAAAACATGGATGATTATAAATTCATCCTAAAATAAAAAAAATATTTGGTAGGGAGAAAAAAAACTGATTTAGTATAAGTTAAAGTAGAACATTACATTTTCCTCTAGTGAGTAATGTCAAAATATTCCATATAAAATATATAAAATGATCCCTTTTGAATAATTTGAAAGAAATTAAAAAGATAACTAAAATGTTATTTATAATAAATTTATGTCCTTATAAATACATCAATAAATTAACTAACAAATATGGACAAGGAATAATTTTTTTTTGAAAAAAAATATTTAAAATCTTTAAAATCATATTTTTAAAGTATTATTCCCTTTACCTCAAGTCCGACTCATCACATAAATTTATTATTTTACAGAATAATATAATTATGTTAATTAAATTACTAGGACTTGTTTTTAATTTTATTATTCATTTTACCATGTTATAAAGTTCACATCATACATTTTGATTATATTTTACTCATATGCACAATATAACATTGGTAGGATGACTATTGTAAAAGTGGTAATTATTACATCCTATATAGAATAATAATCAAGAAATAAATATATTTTTTAAATATAAATTATAATTTTAAAACCAACTATGAAATAAGCTTAAGAAATACAGACTTTGATACAATGATGGAGATAGTAGGTCGTACGTACATAGAGAAACACTTCCCTATTTAAGAGAACATGATGAAAAAAATGCATGTTTAATTTTAACATTCTATAATGTTCATTAAAATTATATTTTATCTTTAAATAATATTATATATATTTTCCATATGATGTGGTGATGAATAAAATATCACATCACGTCATGAAGGTGGTAGTCCACATGTACACACAAACAAATTTATCATTTTTCTATGAATGAAAATACAAGAAAAAGATGAAATATAATCATTATAGAATGATACATATTTCATGAATATAAGATATATACATTAAACCTATAATTATATCCATCTATGAGAATCAATGATAGAAAAAAATTATATTGGTTCATGAGGCAGTAGCCCGTTGTACGCATGAATGATGGTATCATTCTCCATTTGATGGAAGATGTAGATGTATATAGGATATAAAACTAACATAATAACATCAAATTATAAGTAATATAATGATATTATTATATAATCATTGTTGAATAAGATTTTATATAGGTTTAAAAAAAACTAAAACCTTCGGTTAAAAGCTACACCTCTTCTCCGGACAATCCCCTTTTCTTAACACCTAAAACCTTCTAAAGGTGATATAATATCTAAAAAAATTCCTTTAAATTACGGGAAGTATTCTAAAAATATATTTTGATAGGTATTTTTATAAAAGAAATTCTTTTTATGTGTTAATAATATATGAGAGGAGGTTTACTTTTATAAAGAAAGGGAGGGGCACTCTTCGAATTACATAAACTATTAAATTATTATAAAATAATTTTCATGAAAAAATAGATCAAAAATCATATAATTATTATATATTATTAGTATGGATCATAATAATTTCATCCAACAAATGTTGGATAGTATCAAACAATGTTTTACGCTTACCTTTTTGTTTTTACCCCCATGAACCTTTTTGACAATAACGATGATGACAATTTTTTAATATTTAGGGGTTAAGATAATTACTATAAAAAGATATTTTTAATAATTAATGGAAAAAGTTTATATTTTTAATCATATACGAATAATTTTTTTGAATATATAATTTTTTGAATTTAAAATAATTTAATAAAATATTATTTATTATAAAATATCATTAATTTGATTTAAGGAAAAATTAATTTAATTTTACATTGAATACACCATGATAAAAAAGGAAGTATAATATAATCCTTTAAAAAATCCATAATAATTTATATTAATCTAAAAAATTCATGGAACACAATAATTCATTCAAATTATTTTACTTTTAGTATTTTTAAAATTATTTATTTAATTTTTTTATTTAATAAATATTGTGTTGGTGTTGATTAAGAATTTAGGTAAATTATCCATCACTAAAAAATAGTAAACAAAATACCGTGATAAAAAAATAATTTATATTTGAAATGGATATTATAAAAAAACAGGTGTTGTTTTTATCTCTATTA
Organism: Viscum album; assembly: GCA_963277665.1. NCBI lineage: Eukaryota > Viridiplantae > Streptophyta > Magnoliopsida > Santalales > Viscaceae > Viscum > Viscum album. Next base: position 1,614,755,548 of record OY728136.1, on the reverse strand, counting down.
TAAAATATTATAGATATTAAAAGAAGGAAAGTGACATTATTGACATTATCTTTCATATAAATATTATAAAGGTAAAAATTGAAGAAACATGACACTATGTTACCATATTTTAGAAACAAGGATGTACATGGATGAAATAAACCCACATAATAGGATAAAGACAAGTTTTAGAGTCATTTTTTATCTTTATCATATTATTTTTAACCGTAATTAATTGATTTAACATTAACACAATGACAGTTATTTACAATAGTTACTATTCATAATGACTAAAAATAAATGGAAAAAATTTAAAAAATTTAAAACTAGTTATTAAAATTTTTAATATGTTTTTATATATTTAATTATATAACTTTATTAAATTAATTTAATTTTAAAACCCAAAACACTGCAAAAAATAGTTTTTCAAAAAAATACATTTTAAGTATAAAAATGTTTTTATACTAAATTAAACCATACAATTTATTCAAATCGAATTAATCATATTAATCATAATATCAGATAACTAATTTTACATTGAAACCATTTAAATAAATTTATATTTATAAATCATGGAATCAAAAATATAGTTTTCAATAAAAATCAGTATTTTTCATTATTCATTGGAAAGAGAATATTTTTAGAAAAATAAAAAAATTTAACTCTAAGATAATTTTAAATTGATTATTTAAAATATTATATGAATTTTATAAAATAAAATTTCTAAAAGTTTCATATATGAAATATAATATTCCTATACAAAATTGAATAAAAATCATTTTTAAAGAAAACACCTTTTTTGAAGAATTATATGGCTTTACTAAAAATTGAGTGATTATTTAATAGGAATTAATAAATAAAATTTTATTTGTTAGAGACTATATATATATATATATCACAATGTGGTTAATCATATTCATACCCACTAATTCAACTACTATATTAGAATGGTCAAATTTATATAATAATATTTCATGGTTCATTTAGGCTCGGTGTTGCATATCGTATATGCTATCAATCATATTATGTAATTTTTTTTAAATCTCATGGGGTTATATTCTTCTGAAATATATTAAATTTAAAAGTCAACATTTTAACTTTATCTCAATGATAAATGGTTTTACATTTTAATATAGCTTTATTGAAACCTCAAATCATAAAAAACTGGTCAATAAAAATTCCTATTAAAAGGAGAGAAATATAAATATAAAGGTCATCTAGATGAAAGAATAACTAGGTTTCTAAATAAGAGAACATTAGTTGGATGTCTAAATAAATAAATGGACGAGAAATTTAAATTTAAAATAATTTTGAAGATTTATGAAGAACATTGATCATTATTAAGTGAATTCTCAAGAGAAAGTTGACGACCACAAACACATAAACCAATGAGGTCTGAAAAGACCACTAATTTATCAAAAATAAAGGTAATATGATTATTTTTTAATATATTTTTCAAATAATTTAGGAATTACTTTACCTTATTAACTTATATTATAAGAAAATATACTTACTTGATATGTATAATTTCATCCTTTAATCATTTTCCATCACAATATCATATTTTTCTCTAAATAACGAGTATTCAAGATGAATTTTCGATTCATGATTCACTAAAATAAACTTTTATTAGATCAAATAATTTCATAAAAGCATTAAAATATAATCTTATTATATGTATAAAATAATTTTTTTAATAATAAGGTGGGACAATTCCCAAAATGAATAAACCATAATATGATTAAATAATTCATTAATCCCTAAAATTCAATAGTAATACCAAAAGTTCAATTTAAATAAGTCTATAAATAACTATCCTTAAAATTATTCAAAATAGTTTTGACTAATATTGAAACCCAATGAATAGAATGGTTTGATTACATTTTATAAAAAGATAAATTTAATATATATATATATATATATATATATATATTAAAAACATAAATCACTCTTAAAGTCTAATACCAAGAATGTTTATTATATAATCTCTAAGATATGAAAATAATTTCCATAAATTACTTGAATCACCATAAAGATACATTAAAATCATATATTCTTCAAAAATATAATTCAACCTTTAATCCTAAAAAAATTTAAAATATTTAATTTACCTAAATCATATAGTGTTGCCAAAAAATATATCGATCTTCTTCTAAAATAACATTAATCACTGAATTGATTTTTAGTCCCATGGTTTTATATACGATAAAGCATATGTCCCACAAGTCAACTTAGTACTTAATTTTCAATTCATTTAAAAAATTATATACTAACTAGGACATCACATAGTCTAATGGTAAGCATTTCACCCTTTTCACCCTTAGATTGTGTGGTGAAACACCATGTCCTTACTTGATACAATGATTTTTCACCTTGACTATGGGTTGTAACATTTTATAAAACCATATTAATATAATTATTATAATGTTCCTAGAAATATGATTAAAATCCTAAAAAAGTTAACATAATAATAAAATATCATATAAACCCTAAAGGTTATCAATACCATTGAACTTATGTCCTCAAAATGAAAAGAGTATTCTTCTTCAAAAAAAAATTCACATGTTAGACATAAGTGCTAAATAATCTTCAAACATATATTAAAACTCAATAAATGTATCCCAGATTACCCCCATCACATAGAAATTAAAATACTATTTGTTCTTTTAAACATATGATTATCGTTAAATTTACCACTATATAATAAATCTTGAATCCCAATATGTATAAACATTAATCATTCAATGTACTTCATAATCAATTAAACATGATTTTAAATCTTATTCCTTAATACGTCCTTACTAAAAAAATATGAATCAGGTCCTGAGATTCAATTTTTTTAAAATATAGGTCATTTTCAGTTTCTACATCTTAAACTATAATGGTATAGGGAATTAAAAACATAAATCATAATAGTCATACTTATCCCATTATTGATCTTTCCTCCTAGTAATGTGATTTTCAAAATTTCATTACCCTAAATTTTAATAATTCAATTGATAACTTGGGAATAACATCATTCTTCTTTGTGGTGTTAACTAAAAACTTAATCTTTTTTATTTGAATATTATTTATTTATTCCCACCATTACCATTAACAAAACAACTTATTATTATTTTAATAAATTCACTTGGGTGTTTCTTTCGTCATTCTTAATTCTATTTAATCTGGAAAAAAACATCCAATGGTTATCTATCTTGAAGGACTTGCTTTCCAAAGGTAGGTTCTCATTAAGAATTTTGACCTACGATGCTTTATAATTCACATTGTTTGAGATGATGGAAGTTAGAGCTCTTCACAACCTTTTGATGGGAATTATTACCTACTCCAAGACTCTATTATATATTTTAGATATACTCACGAATGCTTTATCAATTCCCATATATTATGTGGGTTTCACTTAAAATTAAAATCAATTATTATCATATATTGAATTCAGAATCATCCATATGTACCCAAGGTTCTTAATCAATAGAGATATCAATGTGTATCCAAGGTTCTCCATCAATTTTATCCTATTATATACTACTTAGAGATTATTTGTTCATCATTATAATGATGATGGTTTTCTAGACACACATTTGGGAACTCTGGAGTTTATTTTCATCCATGGAGGTGAAGGTTACTATAGACTTTATTATCATTCAAGGAGACATGAGTTGTTTTTATGTTGGGATCAAACCCATAAATGGGTCTCATATGTATCCTTGGGAAAGGAATCAGAACTCACATAGTTTAGTGCCACATAAAGGGGCATGTAATACTCGTTAAATTCACGTGTTAAGGACATAACTGTATAATTTTATGTAATTTAGAAAGGAAATCTAGACGAAAGGTTCATAGTCATAGTTTCATGTGGGACTTATACCAAGGAGGCCCATGGAAACTAGAAAAGAACATGGATTCCTAGGTTAAATTAATACCTACTGGGAATACAACACAAAAAGAAAAGGGTTGATTTCGGTGTGCTAGGATTTGACCTCAGGGAGGATTCCTATATATACCATTAGGATAAGAATAAAAGACGAAATAGTTTGGTATGTCTCATAGGGGAGTACAGACCTTTGAGAGGATTAAATTATGGATTATTCTTGAAGAAGATGCCCTTTGAAAAAAGATACTATGAGGTATGTTTTAACTCTTGGGAGTTTTGGGGATTAACTCAAGGTGTACTCCTATGGAGGATGCTCCTTAAGATCAATCTCTAAGTGGGATTCCTAAGTATCCTAATTTTATTGTAACTAGGAATAAAATTTCTTATAGTTAAATCATAGAATGGGTTGTATAGAAGTTATGATCACCATTAACCTATAAGCCCACGTGAGTCATGCATGGTGTGGGAAAAATAGGAAGTTGAAGAACTAACAAACCACACAATCATCTTTTCTCCACTGGTGGACATGGAGACAAATCATAGAGGGAGTGTTATGAGGATTTTATCACACTCATATAGTTTTCCTTAGGATGATTGTGGAAGAGGCTAAGGTATAACCCTTCCTACTCTTCAATTCACCCAAAAAAATAAATTAAGATGAAGGATGTGATGGTCGAGAGTTTTAAGACTGAAAAATACTACATGGAAGGCTAGGGGATTACTCCATGAGGTATTCTCTATAATAAATTTTTCATTGGGATGATAATATAATTCCATGATGAAGGGAAAATCAAGCATGATCCTCACCCTCTCTATTGGGAATTAGAGGCTCTTGATATTAGTGATGAGAAGGGAAGAACATGGTCCAAACCCTAATCTTCTAGACCATGAACTCCCTAAAATTGTCTCTTGGTTAAGGGTACTCATGACCATAGATATACAAATACACATACACCTTGTGGATCCGGACCCTCTGGTAGGAAATGTGTGGGAAACCACTAATAGTATAAATAAAATTCTAAATTAGAGACATGATGATGCGCCTTTTCCCAACGTTTTTTAGATCATGATGACTTGGTAGAGGTTTAAACATGGTCCCTTTCAGATATGGGACCAAAGTAAGAAGGCCCCCTACCATGGGTGGCTTAGAAAAGGGCTCTAAGGGTGACTCGTGAAGGTCCTAGGCATAGATGTTCGACATAGGTCTACCACGTAGGTCTGTTGCAAAGGTTCTTGGAGGAATTGAAAATGGTTTACACAAGGGGGAATAGGCTTGATCGAGCTAGATATACATGATAAAAGGGGTTACTAGGGAAGAAATAGGTTTTCTATTTACACTAGGAACATGGATTTTCCTTCGGTATCCCACAAAGGGTCTCTCACAAGTCCAAAATTAGGGAGAGGGACCTCATGCATGTGCTTTTTCCTTAGAGTAGAATGGTCATCATGCATGTGTCATATGTTTTTATACCGTAAAGGAAATTTGATATTGTCTATCACCTTTAATTTTGTATTCTATCTTATTTTATAGAGCTACTTAAGAAATTTTAGTGTACCTGGGTGAAGGTGTTGTACAATGAGAGGCTAGAGGGTTCTTCATCTTTTTTCAGTTTTCCAAATGAAGAGACATGAGGTCATATTTATAGGAAAATACAGGGCCCTGTGTGAGGGAGTTTGTCTACCTAGGTCGATTGTGATGGTCCTTGATGCATATGTTTGACATAGGGGTGTTTTTTCTTTTTTTTCCTTATAGGACTATGATGCAGGTCTACAATATAGATGTACGACATAGGTATTCTTCTTCTTTGGTCCGCACAGGGTAGCTTTGTGGTCTATGTAATGCATAGGGCTATGTGCATGTAGTTTGATTTGGACAAGTACTTGGTTTACCCATAAATTTATTTTGTAATATAACATGCCAAAAGGTTCTCTTTACAATCAATTCATCATCCATGATAAAATCGAATGCCAAAAAATGACCCCCCCTCGGGATTGGAACTAAACGAAAGAGGAGGGTCTTGTCCTAAGGTTAAAGAGTGTGGAAAATATTATGAAGGATTGATTTGGTAGTCCATATAGGGTATTCATGATGGGATATCATGTATCTTCTTTTGAAAGGTGATGAGATTTGGTATTCATCTTAGGCATGTGATACAGACTATAAGGTTCTATAAATACCCCTGCGTCTCTGTCATTTTCTTCACATTTAAGGTTTTTTATTTTCACTCTCACCGCATAGGTCATCCCCCTAGCTATATAGTGTTGTGATTTTATTAAGGTCTTCAGAAGGTTCTCTCAAGGCACAACCACCTGAATGATTTGGATTCACAGAGTCACCTTGGAGGGAATCCTAGTCATGGAATATCATTAAGGTAATTTCATGAAGGACTTGGTCGAAAGGGATGCATGGAACTACCTTGTTGTGGGACCTTTTTGAGATTCTTGTCGAGGGACCTACATGGGGAAATTTGTCGAGGGACCTACATAGGGACTTTCCTTTTCTAAATTCTTGGATTCTTCTATGATAAAATTTGAACTTTTTTAAGTCAATATTTCAACTTAATGAGATAATTTGGTTCCTTCTTTTAGATTTTAAATGGATTCTTCAATGACTTCAACTGATCAAGCTGCTGTATGTCAGACTGAAATGATTAAAGCTATTGGGCCTGATTATTATGATGTCATTTAATTTACCATTCCTGATTTGGCAAAGTTTTTGATATCATATCAATGTTGGAACCCATGAAGCGAATAACTACCTCTGTATCTGCATGAGACTCTGAGGGACACTAATATTTGAGAACATAAGAAATACTTATTAGCATCGTAGTTCATGAAAAAAAATCAACAACCCTTGTGCAACATCTCTGTGAAGGGTGTTCCCATAAAGGAAAAAACATTACATATCAGATTTATTTTACATCACAAATGCTGCACTCAAGATATGAATTCAAATGGCGAAGAGTTGAGACCACATTGTTATGACTCTAACTTCTATGATTCAATAAAAGATCAATCTTAAGACTAGATGGAATACTAGGAAATCCTCTCTAGAGGGGTATTCAGGTTTTAGTGGGTGTGAACATTCTAGGTGTTCCAAAATTGCGAAAAATTACAAAAGGATTTGTAGAATGTTCATATTTATGAGACTATTTGGGTAGTGCAGACTTATGTTTATAAGAAACCAGGCATCATTATTGAATTATTGAGATAATGGAGTCTTTATAAAAATTCCTTTTACGTGATTCATGGTGAAATCTACCTTATCTTTTGGGATGTGTTTCGGTGCGGATGTGCGTCGGGTTACGCTGTTCCGCCAGGACGCGTTCGCGCGTGCACCCGTCAACCCGAGGGGATGGGCGCGCGGCTTGTGGTCCCGCAGTCCCGCTTTCCAAGGGCGGGCGGCATCCGTCCCTTATTCAGGGGCGTCTGCTCCTTGATCGAAACCGGGATGATGGGATGTCGGCTTCTCCTTCCTTGGACGTCTCCTCGGAACTTGTCGCCTAATCCGGGTCTCCCTCATAGACTTAAGAATGTTCGTGAATCTCGTTCCCGGCGCCATATCTTCATGGACACCGGTTAATTACGCTGCTTCCGCCCGGACGTTCCAAGGAGTCTGGGCGGGGCAGCAACCTGCGGTGAGAAGGCCGGGTGGCTCTGGGTGCTGGGGGCGTGTCGTAACACTGCGGCTCTGCACGTCTGTCTTCCGTCCCTAATAGGGCTTCTCGAAGGCACGATGGCCTGAGGCATCCCGTACTAGGTGCGGGGAACTGTGTCACCTGAGGTTTTCCTCAGCTTCCCGTGTTTAACACGGGGTATTCCGCGAGTTTAACGTCCAGCGGGGACGGCATCGGACCGATCAACACGAAAAGTGGATCAGATGACGGAACCCCTTGCGGGGAACCTCCGACGCTGGGGCCAGCACATGGGCGGCTTCCCAAGTAACGTGGAGTGGAGTGAAGTGGCATGACCCCACCGGGATGTGGCGGCCCGGGTAAGGATCAGGATGGATGATGGAGTAAAGAGCTTGGACCCCAGGGGGGCTTCCTACGTACCGCGCGTTAACACGGATCAAAGTCAACGTAGTTCGGGCATACAGTTTAACGTCATGCTGGACGTCGGCAGGCCGACTCACGAAGAGGTCGAGGCCGCCGGGCGGAGGATTGAACCGAACCACCTCGCACGGAGGGGGATGGAACGGCCGGGTGGATCACAGTTTCACGTCATGCTGGACGATAAAAGGGGAAATGGAAAAGGGGGGCTGTGGGGAGGCACCGTGGAGATACACACGGGCAGCCTCCCACAGGGGCGGATTCATAGGTGAATCTACGCAAGCGTGAACCCTGGAGGGGTCCACTGATGGACGAACGGACGTAAATACGACCGGAACGACCAGGTGGTGGGCTTGGGCCTCAGGGAGGCTTCCTACGTACCCTGTATAGAAGACAGGGATCAAAGTCCACGTAGTTCATTCTGTCAGGACTTACGCACTTGGGGCAGCCCGGATACTGCAAAACTCAGTTGGAAGGGACTTGGACCGAAAGCAAAAGACACCTCGATCCCAGTCAGACCCTCTACTGGCTTCGGCAGTGGGGAGGTGCAATGGAGATACACATGTGCAGCCTCCCACGAGAAACTAGGGGTTTGTAATACCCTGCCCCCGTAGGGAAAAGCCACTCCCATTAAATCGTCCCAAAAGGGGGACAATCCCGACATCCCTGCAGAGACGAGCGGGTGGGGGCCACGTCCAAACCGGGGGAGACCCTGCGTGCGGAGCACGGGATCAGGTTGCGGACGGTTTAGCGTCTTGCCAGACGAAGTACAGTTTAACGTCATGTGTTGAGGACGAGGCACTTGGCAGTTTAACGTCTTGCAGCACGGACGAAGTACAGTTTAACGTCATGTGTTGAGGACGAGGCACTTGGCAGTTTAACGTCTTGCAGCACGGACGATGGGGGCTAGGCAGTTTAACGTCGTGCAGCTTGGACGGGTGTGCAGTTTAACGTCATGCTGGGCATAGGTTGCCGGACGAAGCACTTGGCAGTTTAACGTCTTGCAGCGCGGACGATGTACAGTTTAACTTCGTGCAGGACGTATATGCAGTTTAACGTCATGCTGGACGAGTATGCAGTTTAACGTCATGCTGGACATAGGTGCGTGTCACTTCGCGCAAGCCTGGAGGGCCGCACGGGAAGACAACGCACGGTGCGGGCACCCGGGATGAGAATCATCGGGTGCCACACAGGCGGGTACCCTTAGGAGGTCAACGGGGGCGACCCTGGCAGATTGCGCGCAAAAAGGAAGCTTTGCGCGCAATACTGCGGGCCGGCGCGCAATCGGGACGGCTGGCGCGCAATTGGGCCAGCGCCTTGCGCGCGGATGCTTCAGATTGCTCACACCGGGCTTCGGATAGCGCGCGGGGGCAACGGCTCATTCTCTAATGAATGGCCACTTGAAAGAAGGGGGGGTGCGCGCAATCGGGCCGGATTGCGCGCACCCCGGGGCAATTGCGCGCAAGCGGGTTCTTTTGCGCGCAAAGGCCTTAGGGTGAGTGTTTATTCAAATGAAAGGAGCCAGCGGGGATTGCGCGCGAAGGCGGACCCCGAGGCTTTCTTGCGCGAAAGAAAGGAGGTTACCTGAAGTTCGTCATTGCGCGCGGAAGGGGTTGAATTGCGCGCACGGGAGACGTTTCGAATTCCAGCAACCTTTGAAACGTTGGGGGTCGCCTTGTATTTATAGGCAACCCCGGGCGCGGAATCCAGGGTGCGAGCGCGAAATTCTTCTCGCGGGCGCGGAATCGGGCGCGGCGCGTAAGGGAGGCGCGCGGACCCGCGGCGCGCAGAATTGCGCGCCGAGCCGGCGCATTGCGCGCATCCCGGGGGTTTTCCGCGCGGGACATCACCTTTGCGCGCGTGCCTCTGAAATTCCGCGCAAGGCCTCCGGGCCCTCCGAAACATCCTTCCGACTCCAAATATGACCTCGCTTTCCGCATCCGGAGCTTCGTTTGGGAGCAACGGACTTTTCCGGCGTCTACAGGATGTTTACCAAATTTTTTGGGTCCCCTTTCTTGGGGAAATGTATGATGAGTTTATCCTATGAAAGACCATGTGGGATGATGCTGAGAGGATTACACTATTGGCCTATAAGCTTTTCAATATAGAGAATAATCTATAGAAAGAACAAGATCCCTATCCCAAGGATGATTCCATGTAGAAATGTGGATGTGTAATTTAATAGAATTTGTAGGAGAGTGTCCTCCTACATGCACCCTACAATTTTTCCCACATAAGAGAATTGGGTTGCTTTGGGAATGTTTAGACCCACATTAGAGAATGGTGAGTTCTAAAATTAGGGATAAATGGTTAACCCCAGGATTAATTTTATATTCACATTGGTTTGATTCAGTGCTATCCATCTAAGAATTTATCTAATCCCAATCCGCGAGTCTGGTGGTGGAGTGAGGCCGAAGACTTTTTTCATTGCATCTTAATTAGTAGAGGGGAAGTTAACAGGGTTAAATACCCTTGTTTTAGCAAGGATTTATTTTTTACTACTGTCCACATAAAATGAGAAGGCCCTATTTAGAATTTAAGATCCATTTTAAGTATTGTGGGGGTGTAATGTAATAAATTTTAGCGCATATTCAGTACTAAGCTCAGTTAAAACCCCCAACAGCTGATTCTACCAATTTTTTCAGATGTTCTCTAGGATTCAGCGTATGAACCTGAATCCTGACGATGTGATGAATTCAACTAGATACATTAAATTATTTTCATATGGTAACCCACCAATCTTAACATGTATCAATGATGGTAAGGAACAAAATTATGAGATGAGTCTGTACATGATAGTATTCAGGGACAAACTATTGGTATCCCATTTTGAAAGTGAGATTATCTATGTGGCTTACACTCCACATCAATATAATTTATAGTTTAAATTTCTTCAATAATCAATCACCATTCACTCTATTAAGTTTAAACATGATAATAATCCAATGGAAACATGATAGTTATGGATTTTGATGGCTCTATAGGCATCCAAAATGTCTATCACACTACTTTAGTTTGAGGCATCAATTGGAGAGGACACCAGATATACCAGGTTGTGGGTTTCTTCACACCCTCAAGGGGAGTTGAAAAAGGGAACTTATATAGTAAATTACATGAAAACTACTGGTCATGGAATTTGTTGAAAGAAGGCCCAAGCCAAATATGACGTGAAGGCTCAAGTGCCTTTGAAACATTCTCGTACAAAGACCACCAAGATGGCAGTGGCTGAGGAGAAAACACATCCAAGACTGAGATATTCTAGTCTCCACCATCAGAAGGAGGTTCTTTTCTCATATATTAATTCTTTTAAAAGTGAAACGAGGCCCGAAGAGGCTTCTAAATCAAAGGGCGTCGAGTTCTCCCCACAGCTATCCATATTGAGGCCAAACTATGTGCAACAATATCAATCCAACTTTGGGAGAGCATGACTCACTATATCAGGGATGTATGAGAGTTTATTAGGGATATCCAATGACTTCCATTGTTGGAGATTTTAAAGAACCCTTTTATTTTTTTCAGAAAATAAATGGGATGAGGTAACAAAGTATCTCAACGAATTGAAGGATTTCCTATATAAAACCAATGATCAAGTCCCATCCTCAAAGAAAGTATCGCACATGATGGACTGGAGAGTGCTTTAAGGGGAAATCTTTATTCCTAGGGAGGAATGATAAATTTATAATAACACTTCTAACACATTTCTCTTTTATTTTTTCCTTTTCCAAAATTTTTCCCACACCATTATTAATCATGTGATGACCTTATTTTACAAATTGATGTAAGAGAAGGATGATAAAGATTAACCACAAAGTTGTCTAAGTCAAAAAAAATACGGGCCCCTAGGAACTCCTATTGAGGTAGTTAACAAAGCCCTTGGGTCCCCGGAACTATCCTAAGATCAAAATGCCAGGATGGAGATAATGGTGGTGAGAACTCCTCAACCGCTACCTCAGGTCTCTGTTTTTAATAAGAGTGGTAAAATATATTTACTCTCTCATGAGAGGAAGAAAAAGAGATAATTAAAGTTGGTTCAAATAATGCATCATGGTGAGATGTTGTGTTATCATCTGATATTAAAAATTTATTGACAAGCCTTTCAGAATATACTTAAATTTTTTCAGGCTCTGCATCTCTTTAATATCTTAATGGATCCAGAACTAATCCTTGAAGTATTAATGATGATATTTCAGGGGAGTCACATATGCATGATAATGAATCTACTAAAATTAGGGAAGAGGCATCAAAATATACTACAACATCTTCTCCCATATCCGTAGAGAAGGGAGAGAATCACGATAATGTTAGAAACTATCCCTTAAGTGTAGCACAATATTTCTAACGTTCTTGATCATGATATTTCAGATCTGTCTCCTACACTAGAAGACCCTGAAGTTGTCAATGTTTATACAATAGTTTTTATAAATGGGGTAAACAATGATCCGCATTAGTCTAAGGAGGGTAGTTTTGGTGAAATCAACTCTTCAAGGCATGAAAATGTCATGCCGGTAAATGCAACGACAAAGAGGAAAGTTAGCAGATCCAATATGGGTCATGAGAAACATGTCTTGGATACCATAAATGGTGATGATTATGTGATGTAAAAATCCATATATCATAAAATTATGGATGATTTTAATCCATAAATTAATATTTCAGGTTCTATAAAAGAGTTTTGGGATGTTTGTAAGGAGCTAGAAGGATATGAGTTTTCTCATTCCTTTATTTTCCATACATAGATGTTCATATTCTATCTGGTATTTCATATCGAATTTTAATCCATGCATATTTCTTTACATAGAACATTGATAAGGACCTTCAATAATATGGAATCCAAAACCATCCTACCCCTGCTGCTAGAGAGGTACTGGTTGAGAATCCCAAATTGGGAGGTGGTCCTGGACCTCTGGTCATGGTGGGAGATCAAGCTCAGAAGAAGGTCCCTCACTTGGAAGCACTCACTCAGACTATTGAAGTGTTGAACATTAGGGAAGAATATACTAAATCTACTAATATGTTACTATGGAAATTTCACCGAATTACTTGATCATGCTTCATTATAGATACTATTTTGAAGCTAATTTTTTTTCTTCTAATTCATCATTTAGGATTATAAACTTCTATGGATAAGTCTGAGGGTGAAGCTTCTCCATTAGCTCAACTGACAGTAGAAAGAGAGGTATCCACAGTTTCAAAGGGAGTAAAGGGGGACAATTCTTTGAGTTATTTGGTTTTGGGGTACATCCTACCCCATGATAGTGGATTTGAGTTATACTTAGAGCTAAAAGATACTCTCAGTGTCACACGCGGTATGAATTTCAAGATAATATAAAAGACAATTTCTGAGACATATCTGGGAGAACTACTTTCACAGTTTGGATAAGTTCATATTCTATTATTCATGTAGGGATTTTATGGATTTGATAACCATCCAATATACTATTTTATTAAGGATACCTTTTTCTTGTGGGAAAAGATCATATTATTCATTAAGACCACATAAAGGAAAGAATTTCCCACCATCATTGATAGCTTTCAAGTTGCATTATCCCAAGAAGAGGCCATCCATTATAGAAATTTAGTGTAATTTAAATATAAAATCATGTGGAATACCATTCAAGGTTCATGAATTAAACAAAAATTAGATGTTACATAAGGGGGACTCAAACAAATCCACTTTTCATTAGGAGAATCCCAATCAAGGGGGTTAACTATCATTGTAGCTATCATAGAAGTGCTACACTGGGTTGAGGAGACTAAATATGGTCAAATGAATGAGCTTCAATGAGTGGTTGGCGGGGATCAAGAGGCTATTAAATTGATAAAGAGTTATTTTGAAGGACTCTTGTAATATATGATAGATAGAATCTATCTAGTGGATGTTCCTTTGATTTTTCTCCATAAATGAAAAGAATTTTATTTCCAATCATATATGCCTTCATCTCTACCCTCTTCTAGTAATCATAACATCTAAGATAATTTTTATAGCATGACATATTCATACCACCTAATAAAAATCACAATTATAGGGATGTGGTGCTTTAAAATTTACATAAGCTAGGGGTCTTAGTGAGTGTAGTTTCACTGTTGTTAGGGTCGTATGGATATCCAAACAAACATTATGTTTTTTTATGTCCCCACTATAATTTTTAACATAGATCAATATTTAATAGGATTAGCAGGCAAGACTTATCTTGTTCTTAGACCACCCTTCATGGGTTTTTTGGAACAAAATTTTGTTCCAATTTCTTTTCATTCTTCAATTTTTCCTAAACCATATAATGTACAGGTCTAGCAAGGTGAGAATCAACTTTCTCCTAAAGTTCCCTTTGTGGGTTTTCACAATGATGAGTGATATGTATCTTTTTTGGGTAGTTTTAATTCCTACATTTCAGACTAAAGAAGATGGTATTTTAGGTCAAATAGCTTTGATCATGAATTTTGTGATGATGACCCAATCAAGGCTTGATGGCTGGGAATGTTCATATTTTCACAATATACATTGAAAGGGAATCTTGATCCATGATTTTTATGGTTTATGAATCTAAAAACATAAATATGGGAACATAGGAGGTCTCTCCTAAGGATGAAGTTACCTCTTACTGACAAACCCCTTATGGAATCTATTTTATGGAAGGCTTGCTGGGCCGTATACGACATATTTAAGTAGTGGTATCCTTAGGCCGACCGAACCATTTTGTTGGAGACTTATATAGGGCCAACTTGGGTGCATACTGCATAGTCCGATAAAGGATTTCATTTGAATTATGACATTCTAATGCTAATAGATAATGAAAGTTTATGATTTGGAAGTGTTGCGTACAGATCTCATCCTATCATCACTGCCCAAGACCTTCCCTGGATTCATTGTGAATTATAACATGAGCGGAAATGAGAAGAGTCTATCAGAGCTTCTGACCTTAATTCCCCCGGTGGAAAAGGGCATGAGGTGTGAAAAACCCACAGTCCTTATGGTGAACAAGAAAAGGAAGGACAAGGCAAAGGGGCCAAAGACTTATAAACGGTCTGAAGCCCCCGAGCCCCATCCCTCCAAGAAGGGGAAGATCCAGAGGCAGGGAAAGGAATTGGAGGTAGTTTGTTTTTCATGTGGCAAGCAAGGCCACTGGAAGAGGAATTGCACCCAGAAGCATCAAGACGCAAAAGGTGAATTCGTTATCGAGTGTAATCTTTCTATTTCTACACATTGGTATTAAATACAACTTGTGGGGCTCACATCTGTATTTTAATACATGAACCAAATAGATTTAGAAAGATTTCCAGATGAGAGGTGGATCTTCGAGCTGCCAATGGCGCAAGGCTGGTTGCGTTGGCTATTGGTGATCACCTCTAATTGCCGACTGGAATGATTTTGGTTTTACATAACTGTTGTTATATTCCTAGTGTTACCAAGAACATAATTTTTGTATCTTGTTTGGATATGGATGGATTTATTTTCATGTTTTTAAATAAGGGTTTTCTCTTTTATAAGAACAACGTATGTTATGGTATGACACATTTAAATAATGGCTTGTATGTATTAAATTATGAAAACCAAGAGTAGGAAATCGATAACGAAACAAAATCACACGACTCATACATCACCCAGTTATGGCATCACAGTGTCGGTCATGCAAACAAGAATCACATGACAAAGCTCTTCCAAGATGTCTATTTAGACTCTACTGAGCTAAAACAACTTGATAGATGTCACGCTTGTTTACAAGGAAAAATGACCAAGCCGCCTTTTGGTGGACAAGGTGAAAGGGCCACAGAGCTTCTGGGATTGTTACACACGGATGTGTGTGGAACGTTTCCAGTAGAAGCTAGAGGTGGATATTCTTACTTCATTACTTTTACTGATGATTTGAGTATATGTGTCTATGTTTACCTAATGAGGTATAAGACATAGGCCTTAGATAAATTTAAGGAATTCAATAATGAAGTAGAGAATCAGCTTGGTAAGAAGATAAAGAAGCTTTGATCGGATTGAGGTGGAGAATATCTGAACCAAGAGTTCATCGATCTTCTACGAGAGTCTGGGATTCTATCTCAGCTCACTCCTCCTTATACACCACAGTGGAATGGTGTTAGTGAAAGGAGTAACCGCACCTTGTGGGACATGGTGAGGTCGATGATGAGTCATGCGGATCTTCCATTATCCTTTTGGGGCAATGAATTACAAAATGCAACATACACTTTAAACCTAGTACCAACTATGGTGGCAAATGGAATTCCCTCCGAGTTATGGAATGAAAAGAAACCCATTTTGTCGCATACGCGTGTATGGGGATGCGAGGTATTTGTTACGGCCTTCCCAGGCAACAAACTAGCCCCCCGAGGCATGAAGTGTATCTTTATAGGGCATCCTATGGAAACTAAAGTATATTACCAATATAACCCTCAAGACAAGAAAGTGACTATCGATAGACAATTCATCTTTCTTGAGAAGGAGCACATCCTCAAAAAGGATAGTGGGAGCAATATTGACTTCGACGAAGTTAATGCTCAAGATACACCAGAGTTGGTACATGAACAAGTTCCACAGGTCCCTATGGAAGAGGTTCTAGAAACACAAGTACAGCATAGGAGCTCAAGAGAGGTAAGGGAACCAGAGAGATTTGGTTTCCTAGTCACTGAGGATGGTGAATAATTATTGTTGGACAATTATGAACCTCTCTCCAACAAAGAATTAGTAAAAATCTTTGAAGCTACAAGATGGATAGAAGCTATGAATTTTGATATGGATTCCATATATCAGAACCAAGTCTAGGTTCTGGTCGATGAGCCAGTTGATTTAAATCCTGTTGGATGAAAATGGGTATTCAAGAGAAAGCTGGACATGGAAGGTCATGTTAGCAGCTATAAAGAAAGGAACATGGCTAAAGGGATTAGACAGTGTCAAGGAATCGACTGTGGTGAAACCTTCTTGCCATTTTCCATGTTTAAATCCATAAGAATCATACTTTCCATAGGAGCTTACCATGACTACAACGTTTGGCAGATGGATTTCAAAACATCATTCTGTAATGGGAACCATCAGGAAGATGTCTATATGACACAACCAGATGGTTTTGTGACACCAGGTGAAGCCAAACGGGTTTGAAAGTTGTAGAAATCCATTTATGGATTAAATCTAGCATCTAGGTCATGGAGAATTCGATTTGATGAAGCCATAAAGGAATTTGGGTTTATTAAGAACGAATGTGAGCCATGTGTTTATAAGTAGTTTAATGAGAATGAGATCATTATCCTAGTAGTATATGATGATGAAATACTACTTACTGGAAAAATGTACCAGTATTACAGTCGGTTAAGGACTGGTTAAACAAGTGTTTCTCCATGAAGGACTTGGGTGAAGTAGCCTACATTCTAGGGATCAAGATCATTTGTGATAGATCCCAGAGGCTTCTTGGACTAATTCACGGTACATACATTGACTAGATACTAAATAGATTTAGTATGGAACAATCCAAGATGGGATTAGTGCCAGTGTCACATGGCCTACATCATTCAAAGAAAATGTTCCCATAGACACAACAAGATAAATATCGAATGAGTAAGATCCCATACGCTTTGGCTATAGGATCCATCATGTATGCCATGTTATGTACTAGGATTGATGTTTCCTATGCACTGAGCATGGTAGGAAGATATCAATCAGATCCAGGAGAACAACATTGGATTTCCTTTAAGACTATCCTTAAGTATCTGAGAAGAACTAAGGATATGTTCCTGGTGTATGGAGGAGACGAGGAGCTTGTCATTAGAGGGTATGCTGATGATGGTTTTCAAACAAATCAGAATGATCTGAAGTCGCAATCTGGATATGTTTTCTGTCTCAATGGAGGAGCTGTGAGATGGAAGAGTTCAAATCAGTCAATTGTCACTGATTCTACAGTGGAGTCTGAATATATAGTGGCTTCTGATGCAGCCAAGGAAGCCGTCTGGATTCAGAACTTTGTCCAGGATCTTGATGTGGTGCCTAGTAGTAAATATCCCATTACATTGTATTATGATAATACTACAACGGTGGATCTTGAGAAAGAACCAAGGTCACATCAACGGACAAAGAATATACTCTGAAATTATCACCTATTGAGGGATTTATATCAAAGGGGTGAAGTTGTAGTGAGCAGAGTGTCCACGGAAGAGAACGTGACAGACCCCATGAATAAAGGACTATCTCTGTAGAAGCATGAATATCATGTGAGATCTAGTGGGTTAAAGGTTGTTAGCAGTTGGATCTAGTCCAAGTGGGAGTCTTTTAGAGTTGGTGGCCTAAAACCATCTACTTTGTACTTTATTAATTAATAAAAGACTTATCACATCTTGATTATTCTTCTGTGTGACAATGCATGTGATAATGTCCTAAGGACAGCTATTGCATTAATGGGTCATAGCGGATCCATGCTATGATGAGAACCTGGAAGTGCCATAACACTATTCTTGAATATATGTTCTATGACCGGATGATATTATTTGATTGACACATATAATACAAGTCATTAGGGTTGAGGACTCATAAAACATTGAGGCAACTTTTCATGGTGTGCACCCTTGGTAATATCCAATAGGATATTATGATAAAGAGACCACCCAGTTGGGAATCCACATTTCATAATGTCATTGGATGCTCCAATATGCAAACGTGTGTATTGGTCCTTAGACTTTATGATTATTATTAATGGGTATTACAACCCGTGCACTTATATGTATTGAAGAAAACAGTGACAACACACTATTCGTAGCATGGTAGGACACGTTGGGTGCGTCACGAGTAATACCACATTAATAGATAATGCGACAAAGGATTTTTCCATTCTGTTCCATAACAGAAGTAGATATCTCAGGCCCTTTGATGGAATTGATATAGCCTAAATAAATCCATGTCCATGGTAAAGTATGGGCGAGTTCAATTCCGGGAAGTCAAAGAAGGAATAATCGAGCACATGGGTTGATGGCACTAGCATGCAACCCGCTTGATTAGAGATATCAAGACAAAGGGATTATATTACACGCTAAGCATTCGTATGACGTGACATGACATTGCGGCATTAAATTCTTTCTCTATGGATGACATGGCGTGTTTCTAGATGCTAATGTTGGACTTTAGGCAGGCTCCTCCTAATGCCACTGAGAAAGGGGCCTAGAGGGTCACACACTAAGTGTGTCCATGTATCTCAGTTAAATAATAATTTAACTAGTTAAATAAATATTATTCCAGACTTTGGTTTAAGAATTATTTAAGGATGCCTGATCGCATTTATTTCAACACTAGTTATTCGAGAGAATATATTGTGGACAAAATAATATTTATTAGCGAGTGATGAAGTTATATTTATTTAAGAAATAAATAGCCTTTACTCAAGGTCTAATAAATGTGGTGGAGGAAATAAAGAAAAGTGTAAAATAAAAGTACACTCGTATATATTTAATATACACGCCGTGTAGTTTGAAGGAAAACAAGTACACGTCGTGTATTAATGATTACACGGCGTGTAGTTTTTCTATTCGGGATTTTGAGGAATTAATATCATTATTGTGATATTTTTTATAATCAGTGTTGGTGTATGTCAAGGAATTATTCATTCGACATGGGGGTTTTCAATAAGAGTTAATGAAATGAATAAAATGCGTAACATGTTAATTTATTGTCATAACTCTATATCCTCAAACCTGATTATAAATATCCTCACAACCCCAACACTTTTCGATAGAAAATAGTTATGGAAAACAATTCTGGAGAATCCTTTCAAGGCCAAAATAACTCCTTCCTCCAAGAATGCTCTCAAGACCAAGAGACCTAGGTGATCGAGGACGGACATCGCAAGCGAAGGTTCTTCCGCGCTAGCACCTGAAGATCCCTTCAGCGATGTCTGGAGATACGTGGCACACATGTGGATCACCACTAGAGGAATCCTACACTTGGATTCTCTAACACAATGATGGATCACAGGATCATGACTGGAGACATCAACAAAGAAAGAATTCCACAAAGGCAATTCTTGTGAATTAATTAAATTAATTATAACCAACATATGACGATTCAATCTCTGTGGTTCTAGGATTCCCAATTATGTTTTTGTTTCTTCATTCCATTTTGATGATTTGGCGTTTTACATCATGACGGATCTCGGATTGATCGTTGTTTAAACGTTAAAATTAAACTTGGGAAAACCCACCAACGAGCTTCCGCTGCGCTCGGAACCTACAACTGGTATCAGAGGGGTCATATCTTTGATTACAATTATTTAGTTTTTCGGTGATATTTTACGCATTTAATAATTTAGTTATTTCAATTCATGTTTAATCATTCTGGAAATATGAATCTCGAGATCTATTCCTCCTCCCTCGATTCTCGTTTACCTCACAAAAACGAAATTTTCTTTTAATTTTGATTAAAATAAAATAGATGAACTCATCTGGAGGAGCCAAACGTTTCTGGCCGTACAAAACCAGAATACACGGTGTGTATTCGGAAGTACACGCCGTGTAGTCTAGGTTCAATGCATTGACCGATCCACCAAATCAGACCGTGTATTTGATTATACCTATGTCATTAATGACACCGTGTGTTGACCAGGAACATGTGGAACACGGTTTCTAGATTACATGCCATGTGGTCCAACTGAACATGGCGTGTAGTCCCTTCGGGTTAGGGTTGGACCGTGTACCCCGTACATGGGTTGCCCAGTTGGAAACCATGTAATGCGGAAACTACATGGCGTGTGTCCCACTGTACACATCGTGTACTCTGAAAATTTCCGAAGTACATTAACACGTCCTGTCCCTAGGCATGTTCTTCAGATGGATGGTGAAGAAAACTACATGATGTGTTGTCGTAACGCCGTGTACTCAAAAAAATTACGTATATTTATTAAAATTTATTATTATATTATACAAACCCTTGAGATGTGTACCATGGTGCAGGCGTAAAGCTGAGGAACAACACGTGATAGGTGTTTTATATATATGTGTTTATTTTAACATTTATGTAATAAATGGGAATTCAACAAGTTGCCTCCAAGGTACAAGTTACTTACAAGGATAATTTTAAATAAATTTATTTGTTTAAAATTATGATGGATGAAAATCTCAAGGAAATTCAGAAAAAGGGTTTAAGATAAAAGGATTGAGTAATTAAAGATAATTAATTGATTCGAGCGTCATTTATCTTAAACAAGAACAATTAAAGAATTGAATTATAGTTTTATTTATGCATAAATATTGTTGCATGTATGGATGATCATGAGTTAGAACAAGACAATTTTATGTGAATGGTTTCTTTTAATTTATTTATTTAAATTAATTTTTTGGCCTGCGAGCCTTCTCCTCATTAATATGTAGGGCCTGTGCTCCCAAGGATTCTTTTCTGTAAAAACCCCTTTTTACCCCTCACCTGCATGTGGGATAAAATCATATGTAATGGATGGAGCTCCCAAGTTAGTAGAGGTGGCTCAAGTCAGGAGCAAAGGCGAAACCAATCCAAGGAGATACAAAGGTGGACAGGTGGAAAGATGTAAACACGAACCAGAAAGGTTCAAGGTGTGTCTTTCCTAGGTCTTGGGTTAGTTTATCAATCTCTAGATAAACTAACCAATAGAAAATATCATGGTCATACCATTTATCTTATTTTTGTCAGTTTCATGGTTTATTTATTGTGGGTGTGTTGTCACGATCACACAATTAATGAATTAAAGAAGCATGCACGATGGAACTAAAATAAAAACTGTCTTATACGTATATATTATCTTAGACATGGTTAATCACTTACTTATATCCCAATTAATATTAAAAAACATGTAATCAAAGATAATAAAATGGAAATTTACGTATAAGGATAAAATACCTCAAAATAAATATTAAGTCGGTATAGCCTTCCATAATCTTGGTTAGAATCGAACCATAGTTCAAAGTGCTTGACCAACCCTAGTTGGGGTGCATTCAATTATCGGGGAATTTTAATTCAAGGTTTTGGGTTGACTTGACTTGGTTCATATCAAGGGTTTACTGCCATAGCGGGACTTGGTGTGTCCAAGAGGCAAAGGTTGAGGAAATCCAAAATAATAGGATTTTAGGACTGGGGAGTCCACTCAACGGATCAAGGAGCTGCGAGTTAATGCAGTTGGCATTTGGAATGCCTACCTAAAACCCTTCAAGTTTCTGGAACAATCCTAGTTGGGGTAATGAGAAGGGAAATATGGATCCTTTCCACTAGAATATTCAAGCAATATAATATTCCAAAGTCAATGGTGAGGGCTATTGGATTTTGATAAAAATAGTGGGAGACTAATAAGTATTAATTTATTTATTTGTCTCAGTTTTGTAATAAATTACTAAACCTTTTATCATATTAATTTGTAGAAACAGGAAGAAAAATGACTTCAAACATATCATTTCGAACCATACTTGAAAAGGAAAACCTTCTCACCAGCACCAATTTCCAAGAATGGAAGAGGTGTTTAGACGTCATCCTTCGCCACAAAAGTAAATTGTATGTTTTGGAAGAGCCTATTCTAGTTGTGTTTGGGATAGAGGCTAGTGATGAATAATTATCTCTCTATATGAAACACATGGGTGATGCCACAGATGTCCAGTGTTTCATGCTGTCGGCCATGCCTAATGAGCTCTTGAAGCACCATGAAAACATGGACGCGTATAGCATGATGTCTCACCTTAAAGATATTTACCAAGGGAAGGTGAGACAGGAGAGGTATGAGATCTCCAATGCTTTGTTTACAACTAATCTTGGAGAGTTTGTTCTAGCTGGGCCTCATGTAGTCATGTTTATTGGCTACATTGAACGATTAGACAACATAGGGATTAAATTCTCGGATGAGTTGTGTACAGATCTCATCCTATCACCACTGCCCAAGAACTTCTCTAGCTTCATTGTAAACTATAACATGAGCGACAATGAGAAGATTCTATTAGAGCTTCTGACCTTGATTCTCCAGGTAGACATAGACATGGGGCATGACAAACCTGCAATCCTTATGGTGAACAAGAAAAGGAAGTATAAGGAAAAGGGGCCAAAGACTTATAAACGGTCTAAAGCCCTTGAGAACCATCCCTCCAAGAAGGGGAAGATCCATAGGCAGGGCAAGGAATGGGAGGTAGTGTGTTTTTTGTGTGGCAAGACATTCCACTAGAAGAGGAACTGCACCTAAAAGCTTCAAGATGCTAAAGGTGCATTCGTTATCAAGTGTAATCATTATATTTCTACACATTGGGTATTAGATACAGCTTGTGGGGCTCACATCTATATTCAAATATAGGAACCAAGTAGATTTAGAAATACTTACAGAGGATAGGTGGATCATCAAGCTACCAATGGCGTAAGGCTGGCTCTGTTGGCTATTGGAGATTACAACCTCTCATTGCTGACTACAATGATTTTGGTTTTACATAACTATTATTATGTTCCTAGTGTTACCAAGAACATAATTTATGTATAATTTTTGTATATGGATGGATTTATTTTCAAGTTTGGAAATAAGGGTTGTCTCTTTTATAAGAACAATATATGTTATGATATGGAACATTTAAATAATGGTTTGTTTGTAATAAATTATGAAAACCAAGAGTAGGAAATTGATAATGAAACAAAATCACATGACTCATACAACACCCAGTTCTGACATCACTATATCGGTCATGTAAACGAGAAACGCTTGACAAAGATCTCTCAAGATGGCTATTTAAACTCTACTGAGCTAAAAACACATGATAGATTTCACACTTTTTTACAAGGAAAAATGACCAAGCTGCCTTTTGGTGGACAAGGTGAAAGGGCCAGAGAGCTTTTGGGATTGGTACACATGGATGTGTGTGGACCATTTCCAGTAGAAGTTAGAGGTGGATATTCTTACATCATTACTTTTACTGATGATTTGAGTAGATATGGCTATCTCTACTTAATGAGATATAAGTCAGAGTCCTTAGAAAAATTTAAGGAATTCAAGAATGAAGTAGAGAAGCATCTTGGTAAGAAGATAAAGAATCTTTAATCGGATCGACGTGGAGAATATCTGATCCAAGGGTTCATCAATCTTTTATGGGATTCTGGGATTCAATCTCATCTCACTCCTCCTTATTCACCACAATGGAATGGTGTTAGTGAATAGAGGAACCACACCTTGTTGGACATGTTGAGGTTGATGGTGAGTCATGTGGATCTTCCATTATCCTTTTGAGGATATGCATTACAAACTACAGTGTACACATTAAACCGAGTACCAACCATGGTGGGAAATGGAATTCCCTCCGAGTTATGGAATGGAAAGAAACCCATTTTGTCGCGTACACTTTTATGGGTATGAGAGGTATTTGTTAAGGCCTTCTCAGGCAACAAACTAGAACCCCAGGGCACGAAGTGTATCTTTGTAGGATATCCTAAGGAAACGAAAGGATATTACCTATATAACCCTCTAGAAAAGAAAGTGATTGTTGTTAGACAAGCCATATTTCTTGAGAGGGAGAAAATCCTAAAAAAGGATAGTGGGAGGAAGATTGACTTCGACGAAGTTAATGCTCAAGATATAAAAGAGTTGGTACTTGAAAAAGTTCCATAGGTCCCACTGGAAGAGGTTCCAGAAACACAAGTACTACGTAGGAGCTCAAGAAAGGTAAGGGAACCAGGGAGATTTGGTTTCCTAACCACCGAGGATGGTGAATAATTATTGTTGGACAATGATGAACCTCTATTCTACAAAGAAGCAGAAGAAAGCTCAGAAGCTGCAAGATGGCTAGAAGCTATGAATTCTGAGATGGATTCCATGTATCAGAACCATGATTGGGTTCTGTTCGATGAGCCAGTTTATGTAAAGCTTGTTGGATGCAAATGGTTAGTCAAGAAAAAGCTGGACATGGAAGGTCAAGTTAGCACCTATAAATCAAGGCTAATGGCTAAAGGGTTCAGACAGTGTCATGGAATTGACTATGATGAATCCTTCTCGCCAGTTTCCATGTTTAAATCCATAAGAATCATATTTGTCAAAACAGCTTAGAATGACTACGAGGTTTGGCAGATGGATGTCGAAACATCATTCCTTAACGGGAACCTACAGGAAAATGTCTATATGACACAACAAGATGGGTTTGTGACACCAGGTGAAGCCAAACGACTTTGCAAGTTGCAAAAATCCATTTATAGATTTAATCAAGCATCCAAGTCATAGAACATTCAATTCGATGAATCCATGAAGGAATTTGGGTTCATTAAGAATGAATGTCAGCCATGTGTTTATAAGCATTTTAATGGGAATGTGATCGTTACCCTAGTAGTATATGTTGATGACATATTGCTTATTGGAAACGATGTACCAGTATTACAACAAGTTAAGGACTAGTTGAACAAGTGTTTCTACATGAAGAACTTTGGTGAAGAAGCCTACATTCTTGGGATCAAGATCATTCATGACATATCCAAGAGGCTGCTTGGACTAAATCAGGGTACATAAATTAACTAGTTACTAAAGAGAATTAGTATGGAACAATCCAAGAGGGGATTAGTTCCAGTGTCACATGGCCTACATCTTTCTAATAAAATGTGTCCTCAGACACAACAAGAGAAAGATATAATGATTAAGATCCCATACGCTTCGGCTATAGGATCCATCATGTATGTCATGCTATGTACTAGGATTGATGTTGCCTATGCACTGAGCATGGTAGGAAGATATCAAGAAGATCTTTGAGAACAGCATTGGACTACTGTTAAGACTATCCTTAAATATCTAAGAAAAACTAAGGATATATTCCTGGTGTATGGAGGAGACAAGGAGCTTGTCATCAGAGGGTATGCTGATGCTGGTTTTTAGACAGATCAGAATGATATGAAGTCACAATCTGGATATCTTTTCTGTCTCACTGGAGGAGCTGTAAGCTGGAAGAGTTCAAAGCAGGCATTTTTCTCCAATTCTACAGTGGAGTCCGAATATATAGTGGCTTTTGATGAATCCAAGGAAGCCTTCTGGATTTAGAACATTGTCCAGAAGCTGGATTTGGTGCCTAGCTGTAAAGATCCCATTACATTGTATTGTGATAATACTGCAGCGATGGATCTTGAGAATGAACCAAGGTCACATAAACAGACAAAGCATATATTCTAAAAATATAACCTCTTGAGGGATTTCTATCTAAGGGGTGAAGTTGCAGTGAGTATAGTGTCCACAGAAGAGAACGTGGCAGACCCCATGACAAAAGGCCTATATCAGTAGAAGCATGAATATCATGTGGGAGCTTGCAGGTTAATGGTTGTTAGCAGTTGACTCTAGTCCAAGTGGAAGTCTATTAGAGTTGGTGGTCTAGAACCAACTACTTTGTACATTATTCATTAATAAAATCCTTATCACATCTTGATTTTTCTTCTACGTGACAATGCATTTGATAATGTCCTGTGGACAGCTGTTGTATTAATGGGTCATAGCGGATCCCTGGTATGATGAGAACCCAGAAGTGCCATAAAACTGTTCTTGAATATATTTTCTATGGCCGAATGATATTTTTTTAGGGAAAAAAATAATAAAGGTATTTAGGGGTGAGCACTCATAAAACTTTGAGGCACCTTCTCATGGTGTGTGGCTTTGGTAATATCCATGAGGATATTATCAGAACGAGACCCGCCAGTAGGGAATCCACAATTCATAGTTTCATTGGATGTTCCTATCTGCAAATGTGCATATTTGTCCTTAGACATTAATATTATTATAAATGGATATTACAACTCACGCACTTAGATATATTGATGGGAACTGTGACAACACACTATTCACTGCGATGTAGGATATGTTGGGTGCGTCACGAGAAATACTGCATTAATAGATAATGCGAGAAAGGATTTGTCCCTTATATTCCATAATATAAGTATATATCTCAGGCCCTTTGATGGAATTGATATAGCCTAAATAAGTCCATGGCCATGGTAAAATATGGGCAAGTTCAATTCCAGGAAGTCAAAGAAAGAATAATTGAGCACATGGGGTGATGGCACATGCATGCAACTTGCTTGATTAGAGATATCGAGACAAAAGGATTATTTTACTTGGTAAGCATTCATATGAGGTGACACGTCATTGAGGTGTTAACTTATTTCTCTATGGGTTCCTTGGTGTGTTTCTAGATGCTAACCCTGGATTTAGGCAGGCTCCGCCTAATGCCACTGAGAAAGGGGCCTAGAGGGTCACTCACTAAGTGTGTCCATGTATCTCAGTTAAATATTAATTTAATAAGTTAAATAAAGATTATTCACGACTGTGGTTTAATAATTATTTAAGAATGCCTGATCGCATTTATTTCAACACTAGTTATTTGAGAGAATATATTGTGGTCGAAATAATATTTATTAGCGAGTGGTGAAATTATATTTATTTATGTAATAAGTATCATTTACTCAAGGTCTAATAAATGTGGTGGAGGAAATATAGAAAAGTGGAAAATAAAAGTACACACCGTTTATTAATGATTACATGGCGTGTAGTTTTTATAGTCATGATTTTGAGGAAATAATATCATTATTGTGACATTTATTATAATCAGTGTTTGTGCATGTCAAGGAATTAATCATTCGACATGGGGGTTTTCAATAAGAATTAATGAAATAAATAAAATTCATAACTCATTTATTTATTGTCATAACTCTATAACCTCAAACCTGATTAGAAATATCCTCACAACCCAACACTTTTCGATAGAGAATCATTGTTCACAACAATTATGGAGAATCCTTTCAAGGTCGAAAGAACTCCTTCCTCCAAGAAAGCTCTCTAGACCGAGAGACCTAGGCGATCGAATGCGGACATCGCAAGCCAAGGTTCTTCCACGCTAGCACCCATATATCCCTTCGACAATGTCCGGAGATACATGGCACACGTGTGGATCACCACTAGAGGAATCCTACACTTGGATTCTATGACAAAATGACGGATCATAGGATCCTGACCGGAGACATCAACGAAGAAAGAATTCAACCAAGGTAATTATTGTGAATTAATTAAATTAATTATAACCAACAAATGATTATCCTATCCCTAGGGTTCTGGGATTCCCTATTATGTTTTTAGTTCTTCGTTCCATTCTGAAGATTCAGCGTTTTACATCGGGACAGATCTCGGATTGAACATTGTTTAAACGTTAAAATCAAAGTTGGGAAAACCCACCAATGAACTTCTGTTGTGCCCGGAACCTACAAGTGGTATCATAGGGGTAATATTGTTGATTAAAATTAATTAATTTTTCATGTATGTTTTACATATTTAATAATTTAGTTATTTCAATTCAAGTTTAATCGTTCTGGAAATATGAATCTCAAGATCTGTTCCTCCTCCCTTGATTCTCGTTCACCTCATAGAAACGAATTTTTTATTTTAATTTTGATTAAAATAAAATAGAGGAACTCATCTGGAGGAGCCAAATGTTTCTGGCCATACAACACCAGAATACACGGCGTTTATTCGTAAGTACACGCCGTGTAGTCTAAGTTCAATGCATTGATTGATCTACCAAATCAAGCCGTGTATTGGGGTATACCTATGTTATTTATGACACTGTGTGTTGAACTGGAAGAAGTGGCACTTGGTTTCCGGATTATACACTGTGTGGTCCAACTGAACATGGCGTGTAGTCCATTCGGGTTAGGGTTGGACTGTGTACCCCATACATGGCTTGCTCAACTGGAAACCATGTAACACT
This sequence comes from Viscum album, assembly GCA_963277665.1. Taxonomy (NCBI): domain Eukaryota; kingdom Viridiplantae; phylum Streptophyta; class Magnoliopsida; order Santalales; family Viscaceae; genus Viscum; species Viscum album. The sequence continues at coordinate 1,614,726,955 of OY728136.1, read as the reverse complement.
GTAACTACACGACGTGTGTCCCATTGTAAACATTGTGTACTCCAAAAATTTCCAAAGTACATTAACACGCCATGTCCCTGGGTGTGTACTACGAATGGAAAGTGAAGAAAAGTACATGCCGTGTTGTCAGAACTACATGCCATGTACTCACCCAAATTAAGAAGATTTATTAAAATTTATTATTATATTATACAGACCCTTGAGACATGTACCATGGTGCTGGCATAAAGCTGAGGCACAACACATGATAGGTGTTTTATATATATGTGTTTATATTAACAATTGCGTAATAAATGGGAATTCACCGGGTTGCCACCAAGGTACAAGTCTTGTACAAGGATAATTTTAAATTAATTTATTTGTTTAAAATTATGATGGGTGATAATCTCAAGGAAATTTAGAAAAAGGGTGTAGGATAAAAGGATAGATTTCGAGCATGCTTTATCTTACACAAGAATGACTAAATAATTGAATGATAGTTTTATTTATACCTAAATATAGTTGCATGTGTGGATGATCATAAGATAGACCAATTCCTTTGTATGTGAATGGTTTCTTTTCATTTGTTTATTTAAATTAAATTTTTTGGCCTGCGAGCCTTCTCCTCATTAATATGTAGGGCCTGCGCTCCCAAGGATTATTTTTTGTAAAAACCCCATTTTACCCCTCACCTGTGTGCGAGATAAATGCATATGTAATGGATGGAGATCCCAAGATAGTGGAGGTGTCTTAATTCAGGAGCAAAGGTGAAACCAATCCAAGGATTTACAAAGGTGGACAGGTGGAAAGCTGTAAACACCAACACGAAAGGTTCATGTTTTTTCTCCCCTAGGACATGGGTAAGTTTATCAACCGCTAGATAAACTAACTAATAGAAAATCTCATGACCATACCATTTATTTTATTGCTGCCAGTTTCATGGTTTATTTATTGTGCGTGTGTTGTTACGATCACATAATTAATGAATTAAACAAGCATTCAAGATAGAACTAAAATAAAAATGGGCTTATGCATAAATATTATCTTAGACATGGTTAATCACTTAAGTATATACCACTTAATATTAACAAGCATTTAATCAAAGATAATAGAATGGAAATTTACATATAAGAAAAAAATCCCTCAAAATAAATATTAAGTCGGTATAGCCTTCCATAATCTTGGTTAGAATCGAACCATAGTTGAATGTTCTTGACCAACCCTAGATGGGGTGCATTCAATTAAAGAGGAATTATAATTCAAGGTTTTGGGTTGACTTGAATTGGTTCACATCAAGGGTTGACTTCCACAATAGGACTTGGTGTGACCAAGAGGCAAAGGTTGAGGAAATCCAAAATAAAAGGATTTCAGGATTGGGGAGTCCACTCAGCGGATCAAGGAGATCCGAGTTAATATAGTTGGCATTTAAAATGCCTACCTAAAACCCTTCATGTTTCTTGACCAACCCTAATTGGGGTAATGAGAAGGGCAATATTGATCCTTTCCACTAGAATATTCAGGCAACAAAATATTCCAAAGTCAATGGTGATGGCTATTATATTTAAATAAAAATAGTGAGAGACACATAAGTATTAATTTATTTATTTGTCTTAGTTTTGGAATAAAGTACTAAACCTTTGTTCATCTTAATTTGTTGAAATGAAAAGAAAAATGACTTCAAACATATCATTGCGAACCATACTAGAGAAGGAAAACCTTCTCACCGGCACCAATTTCCAAGAGAGGCAGGGGCGTTTACGCGTCATCCTTATCCACGAAAGGAAATTGTATGTGCGGGAAGAGCCTATTCCAGTTACGCCTGGGAAAGAGGCCAGTGATGAGAAATTATCTCTCTATATGAAACATGTGGATGATGCCATAGATGTGAAATGTTTCATGCTATCAGCCATGTCCAATGAGCTCTTGAAGCAACATGAAAACATGGTTGTGTATAGCATGATGTCTCATATTAATGATCTCTACCAAGAGAAGGGGAGATAGGAGAGGTATGAGATATCCAATGATTTATATACATCTATGCTTGGATTGTCTGTGCAAGTTGGGCCTCATGTAGTCAAGTTTATTGGCTACATTGAACTCTTGGACATCATATGGATTAAATTCTTGGATAAGTTGCGTACAGATCTCATCCTATCATCACTGCCCAAGACCTTCTATAGCTTCATTATAAATTATAACATGAGCGGCAATGGGAAGAGTCTATCAGAGCTTCTAACCTTGATTCTCCAGGTAGACAAGGACTTGGGGCGTGAAAAACCCACAGTCTTTATGGTGAACAAGAAGAGGAAGGACAAGGAAAAGGGTCTAAAGGCTTATAAATGGTCTGAAGCCCTTGAGCACCATCCCTCCAAGAAGGGGAAGATCCAGAGGAAGGGTAAGGAACAGGAGGCTGTGTGTTTTGCATGTGGGAATCAAGGACACTGGAAGAGGAACTGCACTCAGAAGTATCAGGACGCTAAAGGTGAATTCCTTATCGAGTGTAATCTTTCTATTTCTACACATTGGGTATTAGATACATCTTGTGGGGATCACATCTGTATTCAAATACAAGAACCAAGTATATTTAGAAATATTTCTAGAGGAGAGGTTGATCGTCGAGATTCCAGTGGTGCAAGGTTGGCTGCATTGAATATTGGTGATTACCACCTCTCATTGGCGACTGGAATGATTTTGGTTTTACATAACTATTATTATGTGCCTAGTGTTACCAAGAACATAATTTCTATATCTTGTTGGGATATGGATGGATTTATTTTCAAGTTGGAAATAAGGGGTTTTTATTTTATAAGAACAACATATGTTATGGTAAGGCACATTTAAATAATGTTTTGTATGTATTAAATTACGAAAACCAAGTGTTGGCAATCGATAACGAAACAAACTCACATAAATCATACATCACCCAATTGTGGCATCACCGTCTAGGTCATGTAAACGAGAAGTGCTTGACAAAGCTCTACCAAAATGGCTATTTAGACTCCCTTGAGAAAAAACCACATGATAGATTCCACGCTTGTTTACAAGGAAAAATGACCATGACGCCTTTTGGTGGACAAGGTGAAAGGGCCACAGAGCTTCTAAGATTGGTACACACAGATGTCTATGGACTATTTCCAATAGAAGATAGTGGTGGATATTTTTACTTCATTACTTTTACTGATGATTTGAGTAGATATGGCTATGTCTACATAATGAGGTATAAGTCAGAGTCCTTAGAGAAATTTATGGAATTCAAGAATGAATTATAGAATCATCTTGGTAAGAAGATAAAGAAGTTTCGATCGGATCGAGGTGGAGAATATCTGAACCAAGAGTTCATCAATCTTCTACCGGAGTCTGGGATTCTATCTCAGCTCACTCCTCCTTATACACCACAGTGGAATGGTGTTAGTGAAAGGAGGAACCACACCTTCTTGGACATGGTGAGGCCGATGATGAGTCATGTGGATATTCCATTATCTTTTTGGGGATATGCATTGAAAACCACATCGTACACATTAAACCGAGTACCAAAGAAGAAGGAAAATGGAATTACCTCCGAGTTATGGAATGGAATGAAACCCATTTTGTCACATACACGTGTATGGGGATGCGAGGAGTTTGTTAAGGCCTTCTGAGGAAACAAACTAGCACCCTGAGTCACGAAGTGTATCTTTATAGGATATCCTAAGGAAACAAAAAGATATTACCTATATAACTCTCAAGACAAGAAAAGTGACTGTTGCTAGACAATCTTGCTTTCTTGAGAGGGAGAACATCCTCAAAAAAGATAGTGGGAGAAGATTGACTTCAACAAAGTTAATGCTCAAGATACACAAGAGTTGGTATATGAACAAGTTCCATATGTCCCTGTGGAAGAGGTTCTAGAAACAAAAGTAATACGTAGGAGCTCAAAAGAGGTAAGGGAACCATAGAGATTTGGTTTCCTAGTCACCGAGGATGGTGAATAATTATTGTTGGACAATGATGAACCTCTCTCCTACAAAGAAGCAATAGAAATCTTATAAGAAACAAGATGGATAGAAGCTATGAATTATGATATGGCTTCCATGTATGAGAACCAAGTCTGGGTTCTGATCGATGAGCCAGTTGATGTAAAGCCTATTGGATGAAAATGGGTATTCAAGAGAAATATGGACATTGAAGGTCAAGTTAACACCTATAAAGCAAGGCTAGTGGCTAAAGGGTTCAAACAACGTCAAGGAATTGACTATGATGGAACCTTCTCACCAGTTTCCATGTTTAAATCCATAAGAATCATACTTTCCATAGAAGCTTACCATGACTATGAGGTTTGCCAGATGGATTTCAAAACATCATTCCTTAACGGGAACCTTCAGGAAGATGTCTATATGACACAACCAGAAGGTTTTGTGACACCAGGTGAAGCCAAACAGTTTTGAAAGTTTCAGAAATCCATTTATGGATTAAAGCAAGCATCTAGGTCAGGGAACATTCGATTTGATGAATCCATAAAGGAATTTGGGTTCATTAAGAATGAATGTGAGCCATGTGTTTATAAGAGGATCAATGGGAATGCGATCATTATCCTAGTAGTATATGTTGACGAAAAATTTCTTATTGGAAATGATATACCAGTCTTACAGTCAGATAAGGACGGGTTGAAAAAGTGTTTCTCCATGAAGGACTTGGGTGAAGCAACCTACAATCTAGGGATCAAGACCATTCGTGATAGATCCAAGAGGCTTCTTGGACTAAGTCAGGGTACATACATTGACTAGATACTAAAGATATTTAGTTTGGAACAATCCAAGAGGGGATTAGTTCCAGTGTCACTTGGCCTACATCTTTCTAAGAAAATGTGTCCTCAGAAAAAAAATAGAAAGATAGAATAAGTAAGATCCCATAAGATTCAGCTATAGGATCCATCATGTATTCCTTGTTATGTACTAGGCTTGATGTTGCCTATACACTGATCATGGTAGGAAGATGTCAAGAAGATCCAGGAGAACAACATTGGACTGCTGTTAAGACTATCCCTAAGTATCTAAGAAGAACTAAGGATATGTTCCTTGTGTATGGAGGATATGGGGAGCTTGTCATCTGAGGGTATGCTAATGCTTGTTTTCAGACAAATCAGAATGATCTGAAGTCACAATATGGATATTTTTTCTTTCTCAATGGTGGAGCTATGAGCTGGAAGAGTTCAAAGCAACCAGTTGTCATAGATTCTATAGTGGTGTCTGAATATATAGCAGCTTATGATGCATCCAAGGAAGCTATATGTATTTTGACCATTGTCCAGGAGCTTGATGTGGTGCCTAGTTGTAAAGATCCCATTACATTGTATTGTGATAATACTACAACAGTGGCTCTTGCGAAAGAACCAAGGTCACATCAACAGAAAAATCATATACCCCGAAAGTATCACCTCTTGAGGGATTTCTATCAAAGGGGTGATGTTGCAGTGAGCAGAGTGTCCACGGAAGAGAAGGTGGTGGGCCCTATGACTAAAGGCCTATCATAGCAGAAGCATGAATATCATCTGAGAGCTAGCGGGTTAAAGGTTGTTAGCAGTTGGGTCTAGTCAATGTGGGAGTATGTTAGAGTTGGTGGCCTAGAACCAACTAGTTTTTACTTTATTCATTAATAAAAGCCTTATCACATCTTGATTGTTCTTCTTCATGACAATTCATGTGATAATGTCCTAAGGACAGCTGTTGAATTAATGGGTCATAGTGGATCCCTGCTATGATGAGAAACCAGAAGTGCCATAACACTGTTCTTGAATATATGTTCTATGTCCATATAATATTATTTGAGGAACACAAATAATACAGGTCATTAGGGGTGAGGACTCATAAAACATTGAGGCACCTTCTCATGGTGTGTGCCCTTGGTAATATCAAGGAGGTTATTATGAGAACGAGACTCGCCAGTAGGGAATCCACATTTCATAGTGTCATTGGATGTCCTTATCTGTAGACGTGTGTATTGGTCCTTAGACATTAAGATTATTATTAATGGGTATTAAAACTCATGCACTTAGATGTATTGATGAAAACTGTGACAACACACTGTTCGCAGGGAGGTAGGATACGTTGGGTGTGTCAAAAGTAATTCCGCATTAATAGATAATGCGAGAAAGGATTTGTCCCATCTATTCCATAACAGAAGTATATATCTTAGTCCCTTTGATGGAATTGATGTAGCCTAAATAAATCCATGGACATGGTAATGTATGGGCGAGTTCAATTCCGGGAATTCAAAGATAGAATAATCAAGCACATGGGTTGAGGGCACTAGCATACAACCTGCTTGATTAGAGATATCGAGACAAAGGGATTATATTATAAGGTAAGCGTTCATTTGAGGTGACACGTCTTTGCGGCGTTAACTTCTTTCTTTATGGGTTCCTTGATATATTGCTAGATGGTAACCTCAGGCTACAGGTAGGCTCCGCCTAATGCCACTGAGAAAGGGGCCTAGAGGGTCACACACTAAGTGTGTCCATGTATCTTAGTTGAATATTAATTTAACAAGTTAAATAAATAGTCTTCCCGACCGTGGTTTAATAATTATTTATGGATTCCTGATCACATTTATTTCAACACTAGTTATTTGAGATAATATATTGTGGATGAAAAAATATTTATTAGTGAGTGATGCAGTTATATTTATTTAAGAAATAAATAGCCTTTACTGAGGTTCTAATAAATGTGGTGGAGTAAATAAAGAATAGTGTAACATAAAACTACATTCTGTCTATATTTAATATACACGCCATGTAGTTTTATGGAAAACAAGTACATGCCGTTTATTTATGATTACATGGCGTGTATTTTTTTTAGTCGGGATTTGGAGGAAATAATATCATTATTGTGATATTTATTATAATCAGTGTTGGCGCATGTCAAGGAATTAATCATTCGACATGGGGGTTTTCAATAAGAATTAATGAAATAAATAAAATTCATAACACATTTATTTATTGTCATAACTCTATAACCTCAAACCTGATTATAAATATCTTCACAACCCCAACACTTTTTGATATAGAATCGTTGTGCAGAACTATTCTGGAGAATCCGTTCAAGGCTGAATGAACTCCTTTCTCCAAGAACGCTATCATGGATGAGAGACCCAGGTGATCAAAGGAGGACATTGCAAGTGAAGGTTATTCCACGCTAGCACTCGAAGATCCCTTTGGCGACGTCCGAAGATACGTGGCACACATGTGGATCACCACTAGTGGAATTCTACACTTGGATTCTACGACGCAACGACGAATCACATGATCATGACCAGAGACATCAACAAAGAAAGAATTCCACCAAGGTAATTCTTGTGAATTAATAAAATTAATTATAACAAACATATGATGATCCTATCTCTATGGTTCCGATATTCTCTCTTATGTTTTTTTCTTCGTTCCATTCTGATGATTCGATGTTTTACGTCATGACAGATCTTGGATTTAACGTTGTCTAAATGTTAAAATTAAAGTTGGGCAAACCCACCAATTTGCTTCCGGTGCACCCGGAACCTACATAAAATTCCACTTGGGAACATATTGCTTACTCATACAATGGATTCCTCAAGAATTATGACATTCTATCACTAAAAGTCAATGGATGTTTGTGATGATTCAGATTTCTATAGGCACAAAGTTTGGTTTGTGAGAGGAAAGTACATGGACAAGGAAGGTGAAATTTAAGACAAAATTTTCAAAGAATGGAGGGAATATGTTATTTAAAAATGTTTTATCCAAGCATATAAAGTATGGTGTTCTTAGTTTTAGGTCATATGACTAATCCCATAACACCATGGAAACAATAGGTGATATGTGGCCTTATCAGATCAAATCATTTCTTGTATACATTGGACATGAGGGTGAAAATATTATACCATGGACTTGAAGGTTTTCAGATCGATAGATATGAGAAAAAAAGTCTGCAAGGGATGACCACTAACTTTGAATTTTAGGTTCTACATTATTATCATCAAATTTCATAGGAACAAAAGAGGATAATACCATGGGAGAAGTTACCATCGATTGAAAAACCTTTTTTGGGATGTTCAATTCAAGGAAAACTAGTGAAAATACTTTATATTATAATAGTTCAATCCTTAGGCTGACAGACCCATTATGTGGGAATCTTATGCCATGCCCACTAGGGACATACTATATTTCTAGGAAAAGGAGCTATCAGTTATCATAAATTCTTCCACCAGAAGATGAGGAAATATTATGATCAGATGAAAGTATTGAAGATTAGGTGTATGAAATGTGAAAGGGGGAATTGCCCAATGCACAAACGAAGTTTTTGGACTAATATTGGACTTGATTGTGGAGATCCTTCCATTGATATTATTTATATGTATAATGGTAAAATATATTCTTTCATTGATGGGATCCCTAATAAGAGGACCCAAATTAAAAGCTCATACATAAAATTTTGATGGTATATAGGAGAGCAGAAATTTTTCTTTTCCTCCTAGATGAGTCTATGATTAAGGCCTAGACATCACTACATATCTTTGTAGGTTGAGTATAATTCCACACTTAGTTCTAACAAAAACATTCCCCTATACTAATTGAATTCATGTGGGGAGGACATGGAATGTTTGGATATAGGTTCATGTGTATGGTGAGAACATGTATTGTATCTCCTCACATAGATCTAACTCATACATAGGAGAGTATAATATTTTCCAGGATGTTTTGTGGTTGGGACCAGGATTGAAGATCTTTACATAACTATATATCTCTTATGGGTGATAATTAATACACAAGTAGTTATTTAATGACTGTGAAATTTAACATAATATGGAAAGGAAGTATGTGACTTTGACATGAAAAGGAATATTGCATTTGGAACAAGGTGTAATACCCAAGTGTCAGTAAAAATATTACTATGGAATGAATCAAGTCACATTCATTTCTTAGACAAATTGTGCAATTTATTTTAATACAATGAGGACATATGGTTTTACATTTAAGGTCTTACAGCCTGGACTATTGTATCCCCAAGGTGAATCGATATATCTTAATCTTGTGGGGAAATAATTTACCAAACTACTAATTCCACCAGAGATGGGATCAATGTTATGAAAAAGGCAAGGTGAAGGTTTCTTTTATATTTCAAGGGAATCACAAGTGAAGGGAAAGGGAATGTTGATTATGTGGTGGCTGAGCTTAGAGATAGGATTAGAGCGTCGCTATGTATCTCATTGAGATGAGAATCAATAAATATTGAGTTTTTTATTTTCCCATATAGTGTAATATAATGTGGTAACGATGAATATGAACAAACATGGAAGGATAAAAATGTTATGGCATAACCAGCATGTAGGACCTGGGCATCACTACGTATCTGGATTGGTTAAGAATCAAGCCACACATTGTTCTTATAATTTTTAGCTATAATGGTTTGATTTTATACGCACAAGGAGTGAAGGGAATTTTTGTTGTTGTTGTGATCAAGGATGAATGCAATATTTATGATTTGGGTGTCACTATGAACATCATTAGAATGACAATCAAGCCAGATATAGTTCTTGAAAATTATTCCCCAAACCAACTAGGTTTTTAGGAGGGTAATGGGGATTTAATATGGTTATGGATGCACCCGAGATTAAAGATCCATGTGTCAATATGTATCTCATCAGAGTGATAATCAATCTACATGTAGTTCTTGAAGAATAATGCAGTTTATCATCATGCGGCCAGGATGTGGGTCAAATCACATGAATGAAACATTGCGGATGGATAGGGGGGATATAACCTAGATGTTACTATGTATCATATTGGATAAATAATCAAGACACATGTAGTTCTTGATGTCCTGTATAGTTTAACATAGTGTTTTAAGGATTCTATAATGATTGGATTTATACCTGAAAAGGGGACCAGGTTCCACTATAGAGTGAAACTGATGTGAATGGGGATTATTCATGGAATATTCCCATCATGTAAGGGACCACAAGGAGTGTCTAATCATGGTATTTTGGGGAATTTGTTAATGTAAAAAAATGCTGATGTTAACTATAATGTTTAATGTCATCTGATGAGGAAAAATTCTATTTTTCAGTTTCAGGTCATGCAACTAGGACCTCATGTCGTGTAGTTTGTTGTGGTGTGATAATGATGATGATGATACATAGTTTAACATCATGAAACATCGATGTATATGGTTATATGTAGTTTAAAATCCTACAACTAAAATTATATTTGTGTGACTACAAAATGTACCTTTTCAGGAGCCTTGTATTTTTTGTACTCATAATGTGCTCTCCATCCATTAAGATCAAGGAATAAGCTCTATTAGAGTGGACCGTGTGTATGGAGTAAGGTCCCTCCCACATTGGATTGAGATTCGGTGGTTTCTCTCATTGTATCCTCAAAGTACAAAGGACCAGTACCAATTATTCTTGGAAGAATGAACAGATGAGGTCTTTCATGGGGAGAAATCATGCTATCTGATTCAGATAGACTTCTAATTGATGTAAGGTATTCAATCTATTTTCATTAAGTCACTTGAACTCATACAGTTGTTTCATGGATTAATTATTTGAGTATATTTGATCATAGATGGACACTCGATGTGATGGAAATTGAACCTCAATGTAAAGGAATACTTATATCTTGTATACTAGCGAATAAAAGGTTTCCCATATGGAATTATGGGTCGTAGTCTGGTAATCCCATAAAGAATGCAAGATCTTGTTTTTCCAATACTACTTTATCTTTATCGACCATATTTTTTAGTATGTTTTACAGGGTCTTGTTGAAAGCCTCAATCATTCCATTGACTACTACATGATATCAGGATGCATGGTAAGATTTGATATTGTATTCCTAATATAGATTCTCAACATCATCAGAATAGAAATTTCTACAATTGTTCATTAATATGGTATAAAAGAAAACAAATTTTGTAATGATGTTGGTTTTGATGAAGATAAAAATTATTATGGACCCGACATATCTGATAGGCATTTTCTCAATCCATTGGAAAAAAAATTGGTAACGGTAAGGATATACATGACTATGTATCCATAGATGGGAGATAAAACCCCACAACAACCATTCCCCATATAGAAAATGGACATGAGTATTTAGGTGTATGTAGGAACTTTGGGTCTTGATGAACAATGTTGACATTAACTTGGTAGGGATGACACTTCTTAGTGAACTCTATTCAATACTATGTCATTGAAGGATAGAAGTATCCAAGCCTTCAGATTTAATAAAAAAAAGTTTGTATCCTAACTGGGGGGAACCACATTCTCCTATATATACTTCTTAGATAAAAACCACAATATATTTTACATAGATGAATCTAATAAAGATTCTATCAAATCCTTATTTGAAGAGGACCTTCTGGTGATTTGGGCCACTTGTTATTGAATTTTCTCCTTCCCAGATCTATCTGGTGGATGTAATCCATATTGGAGGTATTCCATGATTGGTGTCATCCATCCCATTATAAAGATATATGTCTCGATAATAGAAATAATTTCATTAATTTAATCTATTATTATTTGAAAAAATGGTGATACCTCGAGATTTTGGGTAATTCTGATGATTTTTTAATTCCAGTTTATAAATTATAGAGATATGGATGAATTTTCCAATGCATATACCTAATCATTTTTTGATCATGTAATATGAGTCAATGTTATATTTGAGGGAAATTCTACCATAAACCCCTAGACATTATCACATTGGTGGGTTTTCTTCTTTTTGTTGATTACAAAATCTGTATTTATATTTTTGATTACTAACTCTAAGTCATCATTCACCTCTAGATGGTTCACTGGTACTCAGAGTGACAATTCCAAGCCTCAAATAAGATCATCATATTATACCTCATTTTTGGGACCACATTATAATAAAATTAAATAGTATGGAAACACTTCCATCTATGAGGAGATAATCACAGTTCATAATCCATCTTTTTTGAGATTAGGGTCCTCCATTCTATTCACCGTGGGACTCTTGGATGCACCATCAAAATACTTTTTCCATATTTAGGGGTTGTCCTGAATAGAGAATATCTCTTCATTAGGAAATTTAATAATTAATGACGTCTCTTCTATAGATGGGTGCTCAATGAGAAAATCTAATAAGACATGACCATTAAATTCTTTATGAGGAAAAAATTGTATATTGAACTGCTGTATAATAACTGCCCACTATTCTATACATCCTTTCAGCAAAGGACAACTAAAGATAAATTTCACATGGTTATTGCGATAAACCAAGATGACCTCATGATGCTACAGAAAGCACCTTATATTCTAAACCACAAATATAAATCACATGAAACGTTTCTATATGTATAAATATCAATTCTCAACGTTACGAATGGTTCTACCGAGATAATAATGGTTTTTTCATTCCCAGTATCATTATTTTTCACAATAAATGAACCCAGAGATTTCTCCAAATATGTTACATAAAGAATGAGTGTATTTCCCCATACATAAGGAATTATCACTTGTAGACTCAAGAGGTATTTCTTGAGGGTGTCAAATGCTTCTCGACAGTCACTGGTCCACTAATATGTGACCCCTTTCTTCATCAATTTGGTTAAGGGAAAACACTTTCTATCCAGATTGGATATGAAGCACCGAATATAGGATATATTTCTTTGAATTCCTCTTAATTATTTAATGTTTCTATGAGGATACCTGAAAATTATAGATTTCGTTTTGTTAGGATCAACTTTGATTCCGCAATTTTGTACACCAAAGATGAGGAATTTCCTCGCGGTTAACTCAAAATCATAGTTCAAGGTTTTCATCTTCAGGTTATAATATCACAACGTGTTGAGGATGGTATCTAGGTAATTCATGTGATTATATCATTAACATGTCTTGAATACTTGATAACCAACATATAATGTGAAAAAAAATCCACAGAAAGGTTTTGAGATGCGGTACATTGTATGTTGGTATATATCCCCAATATTCATTAAGTTGAAGGGAATTACCTGATATAAAAATACCCCTTGGGGGGGGGATCTAAAAGATTTGGCTTCTTAATCTTATAGGTACATATATATTTGGTTATACCTAGAGTGTCCATCCATGAAATAGAGGGCCTGATAACCATCCATTGTGTGTATAAAGAGTTTTGGGATTGGAATTTGGAAGAAATATTTAGGATAATTTCATTTGAGATCTTGGAAATAAATGGAATCTATGATTTTACCATTATTATTTTTCAGCGTGACAATATTAGCTAGCCATTTTGGATATTGAACCTCTCAGATGAAGTCAAAATTGATGAGATTGCCTACTCCGACCTCAATTTGGGAGGTGTGAGTCAGGTGTGTTCTTTGTAACGACCCAATGTTTTATCAATGAAATTACATTATTTAAAATTTTTCTTATAGTATAATCATATAAGATTACATATAGAACAAAATAAAAACATTATAAAAGAATAATGAGTGAAATAAAAGGTATCTCTTGAATTTAAAAAACATATACTAATGAAATAGTAACTTGACCTTTGGAATATTAATGTGACCCTTATGAATAGTAAACCGACCAATGTAATAGTAACCTCACCAATTAAAGTATAAATAAAATTTAACCATATTATAAGTTTAAATATGATATAATTATATCATAGTATAAGTAAATACATTTTCTTAAAAATTATTAATTAAGTGGTGGATTTTTTTTTTGTAATTCACGTATATTTAATTTCAATTTTAGGATTAATTTAATAATTTAAAAGAAAATTTATTTTCATAAATTGTATTCATAAATTATTATTTTGATTTCCAATGATTATAATATATTTTTATGAGACCTTAATTATTATTTTTCAATGTGTTAGAAAAAAAGATTTAATTTTAAAATTTTTATTTTCAAGTAAATTATGATTTTAATTTCTAATTAAATTTATCATATTTAGAAATTATTTTTTCAAAAATGGTGTTCATTTTTACATTCAAAATGTTTAAAACTGGTTAGGGTGATTTTTTCAGTTTTTTCGGGAATACATGAATTTTTGATGAATAGAGAAATATGATAATTTACAAAATAAAAACATACATGAATTACTGAGTCATGAATGATGTTATGGTAATGTAATAACCCCTGGTTAGAACTCACATAATCTATTCAAAATTTTTGGTAACAATAATAATTACTATTAATATTCTTGAGAAAAAATGTTACATAATGATTCAAATAATGGGAAACCCCTCCTCTCCTCCCCTATAAATACCACCCCTATCTACCTTTTCTCGTCACCCCTATAATGACTTATTTGATGTTCTAAATTTTACTTAAATATCCTCCCAAGATTCTACCCAAATCCATTAGTTCTTGGACTCTTCAAATGTCCAAATCATCTTCCCTAATGAGGCTCTTAAGAAAGATATATTTAAGAGGTAAATTCCTCTTTTCATTTCATTTATTTTATTTCATTTTCCTTTCTTTATTTTTCTTTCCTCAATTCCATTAATCAAAATATTATGATAACCCTCTCACATTAAATACACTTTAAATTTTTTATGATAATGTAATAATTCATCATCATATCCCATTTTCCCTCTTTTTATACAAGAAATGAAAACACCATCCGAGATGTGTTAATTTATCACATTCAAGGATGACGAGTTTTCAATTTCTGTTACCATCTTCAATTATGGTCATGAAACCATTTTATTGTTGAAATAGAATATAATATATAGGTTATTTATAATTTAAATTTCTGAATTATTTTTTACACTTGATATTAATTTATAAAGAAAAATGTGTATGATATGATCAAAAACCGCCAATTAACCAAAACGGTTATCATTAAAGTTTTATATAATGATTCATACTCACTCCAAATAAACAAATGAATTTTATAAAAAATTAATCTTATGTTTTTTCTATAATAAAATACAACATTAATTATATAGAACCATTCTCATCTTAAATATTTATCCTACATGTATATAAGTAAACAAATCATGAAAACCATGAAAACAAACGCTCCCAAATAACGAAATTGAACCTATTAACCCATAAAAATGGCCATGAATGAACATAATAATATTATAATAAATAAATTACATGATGTATAAGTTATTTATATATTAATTAATTAATGTAATTTGGTTATCGAGGACATTAAAATCAAGTTAAGGACACCTTCAATCTTTTGGTAAGGGATTCTACCCAAGCCTCCTTTATTCCTTTAGGTTGTTCTATATTTCTTTTTACCAAAATGAATTTATATATTATTTTTATTAAAATATTCTAAATAATGTTTATATTATCAAAAATCATGTATATGAATTCATTAATCATTCTCTTTTTTGGATATACATGTTTTAAATGGTTTCATCCTCAATACTTCCCGAAAAGAAAACCCATTTTAAGGGAACTATCCTAATTCCTACCCATTTTCAATTACACTATATAATATATTTTAAAGCCACAATTGATTCTATAAAGCAAACATTTTTTTTATTAATACTTTCTTGGTTCACTTCTGGTTTTATATAAAATATTATTATTTTTATATTTTAAATGAACTTTGATATTTTTCGTTTAACTACTCTAAAATGTTTAAATTCTAATGTTTATTAAGTACTTTTTTACATGTTATTAATTCAGGTAGACATAAATTTTCATGATATATGAATATTCTAACACATTATTTTCCATGAATGATATATTTATTTTTTTCATGGACACTTGTATGATACAACAATTCATTCGGATTTATGACATGATCATGATAACTATTTATTTTCATGGGCACCCTTATGTTTATGTATGATTGATTATGTAAGAATAATATTTTGGAAATAATATTCATGAACATGTTAATATGGGTGAACCCATATATATCTCTAATTTATTTGGTAATGTTGAGTCTCATGAGACATTTTGTGCAACGGTCTTGGTGGTTACCCATGACTTGTGCTACCAAGTTCAAAGGTTGTGGTGGTTAACCTTGACTTGAGATCCTCTATGTACATTGATACTTGAATCATGCTAAAGTTATGTTTTATGTTGCATCCACAATACTATGAATCCATGTTTATATGATCCCATGTTTATATGATATTATTCCCAATGTTTATTGCCTTTTTATGTCATTATGTCATGCCTTCTAACCCATGTGCTATGGATGTACTCTTATAGTTATTCCCTTATTTTGATTTTTAGAACATCCATTTGTTCACGTTATATTTAGGTTATCCTATAAATATTTATGATAACAATGTAAGTTAGGAGATATTTATGAATATTAAATAAAGAAATGTTTTATTTAGTCCCATGTTTTCAGTTTTATGTACCTAGTCTTCCAAGACATTAGAATTTATGATCCTTGTCTTGTAATATGATGCCTTATTATGATTAAAATCATGTAATGATATGTGTAAAAGGCAAGGTTCACTATATTTAGTATTAGAGTATGGTATAGTTATTTTTGGAGATATGGAATATGGAACATAGTAATAACTTTATGGGTGAGACTAGGTGTAAGAAAACATCCCTAAATTTTGGTATGTATTGATTCAGTGGTTCATCATGAAAATAAATCCCTTTATGTATATTAATAAGTATATGTGTAATTGTAACATATGTATCTAGGGGTAAAACATGAAAAAATTTCAATGATCTAGATTCAAATGAGAAATAGTGCACAACAACTGGCCTTGTTGCACTCTTAGTTTGACAATCCTAGAGGATATTCTTTGGAAAATTAAAAAGCATACTACTAACCATTATTAAAGGAAAAAAATAATCCCATATGAATAAATTAGAGGAAAAATATCATGGATGACTGAGATTTAAACCTAAGGAATCACATTTTAGGATATACTTTTCCTTTACGAGTTTATACATTTATATTTAAAGATTATGTTTTTATGCTTATTAGCTAAGTATTAAATACCTATAATTTTATGTTCTT
The DNA here is from genome assembly GCA_963277665.1 of Viscum album. Classification (NCBI taxonomy): domain Eukaryota; kingdom Viridiplantae; phylum Streptophyta; class Magnoliopsida; order Santalales; family Viscaceae; genus Viscum; species Viscum album. Next base: position 1,614,710,049 of record OY728136.1, on the reverse strand, counting down.
TTATTATCTAATGGAGGGAAATATAAGAACACATTCCAAAAATAAATGTGATAGGAAATGTGATGATTTCTATTATGAAATTTCTGATATGATTGGAATGAGTGCTCAAAACATTATGATATTTCTTGATCAACTAGCTCATGTTTTGAACAATAACTTGAATCATGTGGAACACACTTCTCCACCATGTAAAGAAAAAGTTTCCATAAAATCCTTCATGTAAAAAAGGACTCCCAAGTTTAGTGGAACTTACGATCCCATCCTCATAGAATAATGGATTAACTCCATTGAAAACATATTCTTTATCCTCCACTGCTCAAGAGAAGTGAAAGTTATGCTGGCGGTCTATTATTTTGAAGGGGTAGCTAATTAGTGGTGGAGATCGATAAAGAATATGATTTACCAAGAAGAAATTGATTCAATTTATTGGAAGGAATTCAAGATTTTTTTCAATAAATATTTTTCCTGAACCATTTGTCTCAATATAGAAATACAGTTACTCATACTTAATATGAAGGAAGATGAGTCTATTAGGGTGTATGAAGACAACTTCACAAGGCTTTCAAGATGCACCACCGGCTTTTTCATGAACATCTAATTAAAGTACTATAACTAATTTTATAGTCTAAATTTGACCCTATAAAAAGTGTTAGCGATTCAAGAATTTGACCGTTAGGAGGAGATTGTCCATTGTGCCTTCATGGTTAAAATTAAGATCAGAGACTCTCAATGGTATAATGGTCTTGGTGGAAAAAAGTGGAAAATGGAGTCTAATATGAGTGTTTCCAAAAATAAATCCCATGAGGTAAAGAATATAGAATATCCCACATGTCAAAATTGTGGGAAGAAACATCCTGTGAACTATCTATAGGGAACCAATTTTTTTTTAAAATGTGGACGAATGTAACATCTAGCTAAAATATTCCTCTGGTATATGAAGAATCCAACTAATGTAGAAGAATAAAGGATGGTTTAGATCAATAATCATCTTTTTGGGAAGTGTTTCAACTTGAAGTAACATGTTCATTATGCAGAAAATTTCCCTAGGCCAAGGGTTATCAGAGGCAATCAACAACATCCTCCAAGATAAAAAGGAAGAGCTTATTGTATCACTACTACTGAGGTGGAGCTATAAAATGATGTGGTGACATTCCCAATAGTTAATAATTCAATAATATATAATGTATTATTTTATTCTAGTGTAACACATTCATTCACATCATGAAATATTAGTATAACTATTCAAACACCACCTCAAAATCTGGAGGTTGATTTATTTGTTAGAACAACGAATGGGAGAATTTTTCCATCCACAGTTTATAACACCTCCCTAAAAATTTTTTTGTGTACCAAAACCCCAAAAAAATCTTTTAATACTTCCTCTAGTAGTTTTCGATGATATTTTTGGAATGGATTGGCTATCTTTATACAAATCCAACATTAACTGTCGGGAAAGGGAGATCACTCTTCACATCCCAGAGTATCCTTCAATCCTATAAAAGTATACATTAGAAGATGAATCTCTTTCAGAATCATTATCTCAAGTTTGGATAATATTAACTTTCAATAAATCATATCATTCTCAAATTAATGAGACAATTGAGGTGATACTTATCAAATATATTCCCATCATGAGTTATTAAAATGATGTATTCAATAAAAATTGCCTAGTCCTCAACCTGACCGAGAGGTTGATTTCTCCATTTAACTTATTCATAGATCCCTAATTATATCCAAGACACCATATATAATTGAAATTTTTGATCAAGAAGAGATGAAGAAGTAGTTACATGAGAATCTGGTGAAGGGTTTTATATGACCGAGTGCTTCACCATGGGGTGCACCAATAGTCTTCATCAAGAAGAAGGATGGTTCAATGTGCCTCTACATTGATTATTATAAGATCAATAAAATAATGATTAAGAAATATTATTACCTATAATATATTGATGAGTTTTTTGACTTGTTACATGGGGCCAGTTATTTCCCTAATGTGGACCTTCAGTTGGGATATCACAAATTAAAGGCAAAAAGGAAGATATTCCCAAAACTCCCTTTCTAGTGATGTCTGGACACTATGAGTTCATAGTGATTCCCTTAAGACTAATTAATGGTCTGGATATATTCATGAATTTAATGAATATATTATTTATATATTACCTCAACAAATATGTGGTAGTCTTTATCGACGATATGCTTATATACTCTAAGAGAAAGGTTGAACATGAAAATCATTTTAAATTATGTGATGATGAATTTTTGAAGGGATAAAATGTAGGAAAAGTAAAATAAATGCGACTTATGGATGGAGTAATTATCATTCTTGGGGTGTGTTATCACAAGAAAAAAATATTTTTGGACCCTTCCAAGACAAAAGAAAATGAATAGTGGCCCCAAACAACATCTGTAATGGAGATCCATAGCTTCTTTGGTCAAGCTAGGTATTATTGAGTTTTTTTGAAGAAATATTTACGATTTTAAAACCCAATGACCAAGATTAAATGGAAGGGGTGATGTTTTTCTGGCGTCAATAATGTGAGTAAATATTTAAAGAGCTCAAAAAAGGCTTATCAGTAGGCCAGTACTCACACTCCCAACTAGTCGAGGACTCTTTGTGGTGTATAGTGATGCTTCAATGAAATCATCAACATGTGTACTAATATAAAATGATAAAGTGACAGCCCACACCTCAAGGAAGTTGAAAATTAATGATAAAAACAATCCCACACATGATCTAGATTTCTCAGCAGTGATCTTTTCTTTGAAAATTTGGCGGCATTATCTATATGGGGAGAAGTGTTAGATATATACTAATCACAAGAGGCTCAAATATAAATTTATATAGAAGGATCTTAATATTCTCCAATGAATATGGTTATATATGACCAAGGATTATAAATACATAATCTACTACCATCATAGTAATGCAAATACGGTGATAAAGGATCTAAGTAGAAAGGATCATGCATCTTTATTAATAATGAGAGTTGATGAGGGTCCAATAATCTTACATTTGAAGAGTATGGACATGGGAATCATTAAGGGAGAAATATCATCAATCATTTCTCAAAAGGTTTATCAACCATCCCTCATGCATAATATAAAGGAATATCAAATAAAATAAGTGGAAATTATAAAAAGTGTGGAAGGTATCAGAAATTGGAAATCCTTTGAGTTCAAGTTTGGAGAGGAAGGAGTTGAAAGATTTGGGTAGCGATTGTTTGTACCATCTAATCTATAGATAAATAAGGATCTTTTTAATGATGAACAAAACTCAACCTTCTCTATTCAGCTAGGGAGCACAAAGTTGTATCGAGATCTCTAAGAGAACTTTTCTAGGGACAATATGAAGAATGCGATTACTGAATATTAATCAAAGTGCCTGGTATGTCAACAAGTGAAGGATGAGAGAAAAAAGTATTTAGGGATGATTAAAACACAACCCATGCCAACAAAGAAGTTGTATAACATCACTGTGTACTTTTTCAATTTAATTATAAGGACATCCAGAGGAAATAATGCTATATGGGTCATTGTGGATGATCTTACAATGACATATAACTTTATCAAAATTCGAGAGGACATCTCATTGGGTCAAATTTCCTAGATATATATAAAAAATATGGTAATGATTGATTAATTAACAATATATGTTGTATTTGATCAAGATCCATGATTCACCTCGATGTTATAGAATAGTATCCATCTTTCTCTAGGAACTCAGATGAACATCAACACAACCTATCATCCTCAAAATAATGAACAATATGAGAAAACTATTCAGGCATTGGAATATATTTTGAGGGAATATTCTATAGACTTCAAAGTTATGGGAGGGGGGACATCTTACAATGGTCAAATTATCTTATAAAAATAGTCTCCACATGAACATCTGAATGTCACCATATGAAGTCCTTTATGAGAAATGTTTTAGAACACTGGTGTGTTGGGATGAAATAGGTGGGAATAAGTTACTATAACCTGAAATGGCTGAAGTAATTTTAGAGAAGGAGAAAACCATTCAGCAACACATCAAGGTAGACCAAAGTTTTAAAAATAGTTCTGCAAACAATCATCGATGAGAACATGAGTTAAAAGTGGGAGACATTTTATTCCTCCCCATATCTCCATGGAATAAGGGAATGAGATTTGGTAATATAAAGGAAAGATAAGTCCCACGTACATCGTCCCCTTTGTGATTATTGATCATGTCAAAGATGTAGCTTATCAACTAGAATGTGCACCTACCGTGTGTAAAGTATAAAATGTCTTCAATGTATCCCTCTTAAATAAGTACATACTAGATCCTTCATATGTTCTATCTTTATTGGTGGTATACATGGAGAAGGATCTTTCTTATGAGAAGCATCCAGTGAAGATCTTGGATTATTGCGATAAATTTCTATATAACAAGACAACTCACATGGTCAAAGTACTATGACAGAACCATAAGTACAAAGATGAAACATGGGAACTAGATGAATCAATGAAATAAATGTTTATGCACATATTTATAGCTTATAATGTAATAGGATATTTTGAGGGTAAAATTTTATAAGGGGGGGGGGGCATTTAATGAACCAATGTTTTATTAATGAAATTATTTTATTATAATTAGGCCTTATAGTATAATCATATAATATAACATATTAAATAGAATAAAAACCTTATAAATGGATAACATGTGAATTAAACAACATCCCTATATGTTAAAGAATATATATGGATTTAATAGTAACTAAACCTTTAGAATAGTAATGTGACCATTATGAATAGTAATATAACCAACATAATAGTTACCTCAATAATTAAATTATAAATAAAATACATCCATCTTATAAGATTCAATATGATATAATTATTTCACAGTATTAGTAAATAAATATTTTAAAAATTATTAATGAAGTGATGAAATTTTTGTAAAAAATATATATTTCATTAAAATTTTATGATTAATTTAATTATTTAAAATAAAATTTATCTTCATAAAATTTATTCTTAATTTATTATTTTTATTTCTAATAATTATAATATAATTTTATGAGATGTTAATTAATTTTTCCATGTGTTATAAAATCAGTTTTAATTTTAAAATTTGTATTTTTCATGTAAATTATGATTTTAATTAAAAATTAAAATTTTCGTATTTAGAAAATTATTTTTAAAAAATGGAGTTATTTTTTTGGATTATACATGTTGAAAAATTTTATGTTTAAATTTTTGGTTTTTTTATCCAATGCATGAATTTTTGATGAATGGTGAAATAGGATAATTTACAAAATAAGCTAAATACGTAAATTATTGAGTTATGGATGATGTTATTTTGAGGTAATCATCCTTGGTTCAAACTCACATGCTCTATTTACTATTTCTGGTATCTATAATCAAGAGTATTCATAGTCTTGATCAAAAATATGAAACTATTATTTAAAATAATGGGAAACCCCTTATCTCATCCATTATAAATACAACCCCTTATACCCCTTATCTTCACTCCTATCAAGCCTATTGAATTTTCTAAATTCTAATAAAATATCCTCCCAAAATTCTCTCAACATACAATATCCATTGGTCTATTTAAAATAAAAAATACTCTCTATATATAGTATCCACTGGTCTATTCAATTATCATCATGAAAAAATTGTTACGGTTGAAATAGACAATAATATATGTATTATTTCTAATTTAATCATCTAAAATCTTTTTTACACATGATATAAATTTAGAAAGTATAATGTGTTCGATTTGATTAAAAACCACAAATTAACCAAATCTGTTATCATTAATGTTTTTTATAATGATTCATCTTCACTCCAAATAACCAACTTAATTTTATAAAAATTTAATATTATCTATGTTCAATAATGACATAAAACTTAAATTCTAGAAAAATATACTCATCGTACATATTTACCCTTACATGTATATAAGTAAACCAATCATTAAAACCAATGAAACAAACACTCCTAAACATTGAAATTGAAATTCTTAACCCATAAAAAAGGTCATGAATGAACTTAATAAAGTTATACTAAATCAATTAAATGAAAAATATGTTCTTTACATATTAATTAATGAATATAATTTGCTTATCGAGGACATTAAGATCAAGTAAAGGACACCTTCAGACTTAAGGTAAGAGATCAAACCTGAACCTCCATTATTCCTTCGGGTTGTTCTATATTTCTATTTACCCAAATGAAGTTATCTATTATTTTTATGAATATATTAGCAATTATTTCTATATGATTGATAATCTTGTATCATGACCCATTAATCATTCTCTTTGGGGGATATACATGTTTTAAAATGGTTCCCACCTCCATACTTCTCAAAAATTAAACCTTTTTTAAGGGAAGTCTCTGAATTATTACCCATTTTCAATTACACTATATAATATGTTTTTAATCCAAAATTATTTTTATGAAACCAATCTTTTTATTATGAAAACATTCTCGGTTCACTTCTGGTTTTATTTATAATATTTTTCCCTTTTATGTTTTAAATGACCTTTGATATTTTACTTTAACCGCGGTAAAATGTTTTAATTATAATGATTTTAAGTTGTATTTTAACATTTTATTACTTCATTTAGACATTAATTTTTATGATATATGACTATTCTACACTATTATTGTCCATTCATGATCTAATTGCTTTCCTTCATGGACACTTGTATGATACACCGATTCATTATGCTTTATGTCATGATTATGATACCTAATTCTTTCTATGGGTACCATAATGTTTATGTATGATTGATTATTTGTGATTAATTAGGTGGAAGGAATATTAATGAAAATTTTATGATGTGTGTTTCAAGATAGTTCTCCAATTCATTGGGTAATGTTGAGTCTCATGAGAAGTTATGTGAATCAGTCTTGGCGGTTAGCCTTAACTCATGCTACCATGTGCAACAGTCCTAATGGTTAACCTTGAATTGTGATCCTTTATGTGAAAATAGCATTGAATCATGCTAAATTCGTGTTTTATGTTGCTTCCACACTACTATGACTCCATGTTTATAATATCCCATATTCATATTCTATTATTCCATATGTTCCATGGATTTTCATATCATTATGTCATGCCTTAAAACCCATGTGAAAAATATTTATTATTATGTTTACTCCCTTACATGTATTTTTAGCTCATCCATTTTTTCATGTTATCCTCATGTTATCCTATGAATATTTATGAGAATAAAGGAAGTTATGATATTTATATGAATATTAAATAAAGAAAGTTTTTATTTAGTCCCATGTTTTTAGTTTTATGTACCTAGTCATCCATGGAACTAGACTTTACAATCCTTGGATTATAATATGATGATTTATTATTCTTAAAGCCATGTAATGATATGTGTAAAAGGATAGGGTCACTATATTTTTCATGCTTCCAACTTGTACCCCTGATGGACTTTTGAAAAACCGAAAAGATGGGATGTCACCTCGGTGTCTAGGCATGGAATCTATGTGTAATTCAAGGTGAACACACCCCAGTGTTTCTTTAGAAAGGAATTATGTACCACATGTTCTTTAGGATTCATGGCCTCACTAATCAAAGTAGACTGTAGACCTTCCTCTATACCCAAGTTTTTCTCTCTGAGTTCATCCACAGTGGTGGATATGTCATCCTCAAATTTTTAAGGGGAAACCCTAAGGTCTTCCTCTTCTTCCCCTTTCTCATGTTTAACTTATTATGCGTCTTCTAGAAGGGTAGGTGATAAATAAATATGTTCAAATGTAGGGCAGGAGTCAGTATTTGGACATACAGAATAGGAGGAAACCATTTCTGGCCCATCCAAGGATGAAGTGTCTTCCTGAAACTCTGAAGGGGAGATGAAGGGATGAGAATGAACATCCCTATATTTTTTCAATTAGTTTTAAAACTTCTTCCATCCTATCTATTGAATCAATACTTTTTGTATCTCTGGGGATGGAATGAAGTCAATTCCATATAGGGTTTAATTGCTTCTTGGAGGGTTAAGGACTTCTCCTCCACTGTTGGATTCAGTTTTCACAACTAAAATTACAGAATACACTGAATGAGTCTTTGAATATGGGAAAAACCTTTCAATTTGGTTGATGGGCATCACATATTCTATACCATGATTCCTAAAAGGATTTTTTAGGATCATCTCAAGATAGTTTGGAGCATTGATTTGAGTAACATCATCTCCCATTCAATATTTTCCTCCTTTATGATATAATCCTGAATCAATGTATTGTGAATCAAAAGATTTTAATGGGTCCTTGTCACCAAAAAATTTCCCAATTTATCCATTGACACAATATTTGAGACATTGGTGGTATGATGATATAATGAACACATGTTGATGTAGGAAATGTCTTCCTAGAAGAACATTAAAATACATATCCTGTCAGATAATCATAAATTCTGAGTCGGATATGAGATATCCAAACTAATTTCTGATAATGATCATGCCAAGGGGTTCTTATGTATTCTTGTCACATACCTATTACATTATAGTGGAGGGAGATAAGTTGGAATCATTGAGATCCAGTTCAAAAAGTTTATTAAACATAATGTGTTTGACCTATGAAACATTGTCAATAAAGTATTATTGAACATCAATTCCATTGAGCATTCTAGACATATAAAAGGTTCTGACGTGTCCTTTCATTATAACATCTCCATATTAGTATATGAAAGATATAACTGCATTGAATTCTACAGAATCATTTTCTACCCGATATACCTTAGCATTTGTAACCTAGACATCAAACATATGAGATCATTACAAGGCCTCAAGGAGTACTTCTCAGAGTTCTTTTGATATACTCAATACTTCTAGGATTGATATCTTAGTCAGTACATGGGATAGTTTCTTAAAAAAATCATATTTATGATCCAAAGGCCCACATTTCTCCACATTATGGTGTTATTTCGCATGATATTAGGGAGCTAATGATCCTGATATAGATATATTTTCCCTATGAGTAGGAGTAGGCATTGCTTCTAGTCCTGGAGTGTTAGGTTTGCTTGGTTTTCCCACATACCTAGGTGGATCGGGTGATGACATATCATCCAATAGATCTTCTAGGATGATCGTGTCTAGGTGGATCCAATCCTACATGGGGATATTTATATATTCTTACTGAGCTCATTGATGTTTTCTTTCAGAATTTTTGACTGCATAGAATATACGAGAAAGGGTCTCGTTAGAGTAATGAATTCTTGCATGACCATGTCTTCTTATGTAACCTTGACCTTGGGGGACTCTTTACCCAGTTACCTAATCATGTGTGGGGAATTTGGGTTGAAAATTGTAATCATAATCTATGAAGGTATCCAATAAATGAATAAAATTAATGGACCTAAAGATCAACACCTCTTCTAATTAATATTTCATTTGATAGGTCAATTTTTTTCTCTTGGCGGGGAGGTAACCATGCTTTTGGGACTGTTGGCATGAAGTTTGATAAGGTCAAGTATGACTTTATCCTAGATACTAGCCCATATTCTTGGGTCTTCTTATTACCCTTCAGGCCATTTCACTTCTTGAGGGATTGACCTTCAGAGGATTGAGATTTTGTTGAATCCGGATGTGATGTAGCATAAGTTACTAGAGGAACAGTTGGCTATTTTAACTAAGTTCAGAGAATAACATCTTTCTAATTGCTGGTTTTAATGACCATTAAATCACTAAACTGATATTCACTTTTTCTCATTACCTCTTTCCATTCATTTTACAACTCTTTATTATTAGTATAAACACACGCAACCTGAGCATGTGAATTTATTAACGTCACATACCGAGAATCAACGATCTTTTGCAATATTTGTTTGAGGACCAAAAAATCCTAGATGTTGTTCCCTAGAATTTGGTGGAATGTGAATTATTTTGGGAGATATTCATCACCTTATTTTTCAGGATTCATTGGATTTGGAAAGGTAACCATGTTTTTTTTCAATTCTAAGATTAGGCATCTGATGAATTATTCATTTCAATAAGAATATACCTTGTTTTTCATATCCTCAGACTATTTCCTCCTCTAATCATCTTGATGAGGCAGGCATTGTTTCTAATTATTAGGAGGTGCAGCTACACGATATGATGCATGATTTAAAATAGGAGATGGTATGAGGTATTTGTTAAGTGTAACTTTTAAGGCCTCTTCTTTTCCTATTGTCCTTCCTTGAGTTGATGGAAATACTTGGGACTTGGCTCTGTTCTCAGTAAATGAATCTTCTACATGTTGGTAAATTACAAAAAGATCCTGATACCCTCTTCTTTATTTCACATGGGATTAATGGTGTGTGAAATTCATCGCGATGATTCTCTAAACAAATGGGTAATGTCACTTTTTAAGGGAGTGAGAATTTCACAGAGTATGTGAGCCATTTCCATCGAGTAATGAAATATGAGAACCTTTCATTCTACCATTGTTTTTAGTTTGTGAGGTCAAATACTTTCATCTTCTATAGTGTTGAGTATAATTGGAAAATGAACTTTTGATAGAGGTATTACCATCCAAAAATTCATCAAGCCTGCATGCTTGTGTGCCAAACAGAGGCTGGTCCTTGTTGCGATTTCATGAAGTACACAAGAATTACCACATATTGTAGTTCAGGGGTACCCATCATGGGATTACGGTGAGAGTTGAACTACATAAAATGTTGCTCTGAGTCCTCTAAACCATTGACGATTGGAAATGTAGGATTCCTTATGTTTTTTTGGAGGAGGAGTTGGTTATATCCAATTTGAGTAAGCCTTATTTTCATATTTTATCAGTTCACATCGTTCTTCAATGGATTAAAATTGATCAGTTAGTAACTTAATGGTGTTCATAATCATTTGAGGAATTTCTGGAAGATCCATAGCTTGGATAGGTGAAACGGTTGGTAGGGCCATTGGTAGTGGCACATATGGTACCTATTGTGGGTAACCAATTGAGACCAGATAATAATGTTGTTCCGGATGCTACTCTATTTGTGCACCTAATGAAGGGAATTATTGATTTTCTATCCCGAGATCAAAATATATTAGTGGATGGTATCCTAAAATGAGTGAATGTTCCATATCTTCTTCAGTTTCTACAGAGAACCTTCTTTATTTAGGTGCGTCATTTGGAGATGATAATTGAGGATCTACTTATTGAACACATTTGGAATGAATACTACATCAGAATAATTTATCATTGTGTCTTCTTAATTCTTCCATATCTTCCTCATGTTGAGTGAACCTTTCCTCCAAAGAGAAGGACTTACATTCTCCTGAAGGAAGGTTAGGTAAAAGTTTATTCATTCCTTTTCCCACATTAAAGAAGGAAAATGTGTGTTTTTTGCAAGAGAACCCAGATTTAAGGAATGTCTCTTAATTTGGGTATACACACCTTCGTAAACTATTTTCGTGTGGACCAATTCAGGAACCAGGAAGTTATTCTATGACTGTTACTATGTATCCGACTCTTTTTCTTTAGAATCAGTGGGAGATACATTGAGGACATTCACTGAAGAAAAATGCATCGTTCAAATTATACTAGTTCCTTCATGGTATTGTTTTCTCTTATGCCCTCAATAAAGAATTATCCACTCCTTTGTTTATTTTTGAGAGATATTTGGTTGAAGGTTACTAGAAGATGAACTTTAGATAATTAAGTTAAACGTGTTCCAAGTGGCACCGTATCATGGGATTGGAAAAACTGAGAGTATCCACTTTACGATATTTTCCGTAATTAGTAGAAGACTAATTCCCAATGAGGAGGATATTTTTGAGGAGAAAATTTCCCAGCCATGAGGGATGGGGATATTCCTGTTCTTCCTTCAAAACCCTTTAGGAATGATTTTATGCCATCGAGGGTTATGTAAAAAAACCAGCTTCTGTGAAGGATGGGGTTTCTCCCTAACTGTTGTAGATTATATTTCCATGGATTCTATTCTAATTTTATGAATTTTTACCGGAGCATGGGTTGGGTGAATCATTTGGTATGCAATTGGATCAAAAATTTCTAAATATCATTTATCTATTTCTGAAATTTTAGTTATCTGAAGGCATACATCCACTAAGTAAGAGGTTTGCCTGATATTTTTAGATTTTTAACAAAAAATTCTCTCAATAAACTAATCTATTCTAGACCGACATCAATGAGAGTTTTTCGGGGCCTATTCTTATTGAGAATATGTTTAGTCAGGAACATATGAATTTTTTTAAATCCATCCTATGGATATTACATTGAATGTTACAACCTTTGGAGTTATTTTATGTATAGGGACTATAATGAAATGTAACGCTCCATGTACCCTTCATCCTTTGATATGAACACTATATGGGGTATCTGCAATCAGTTTTTGCAACCTCATTAATGTGCTGAGGAATTCATTTTTATGGGATCCTTGCAATTTTCTGATCTTTGGTGTTTGTGAATCTTGGGGAGACTCTACGTTAATTTGGTGTGGCAACCCTTTTATTACCTCGATGTGACAATGATACTCATTATAAAGTAATAATTTTGACTTAAAATGAAGAATATTTTTCCATATGTTTAGGTGAATTTCATGTATACAATATTTCTGATACACCTCTAGAATGATGTATTGAGTGGTGGCTAGAGCCTAGATGATGTCTGGTATGTCATCTTTAACCAAATGTTTTCTCATGTTTAGAACATCTTCTTTATCCTTCGCTAGAGTTTCCTATACCTGATTTAACAAGATTGGATGTTTACATATTATTTATCATAAGTAATGAGATCAGTAAAGGTTTACAGTGGTGTACAGAAAGGTATGTGAGCTAAGGGTGACCATTACCTTATGATGTATTCAGGCTGAGAAATAATTTGACCCTCCAATGAAAAGGAATCAGATTTGACTGGACTTGTTCTCACAAGTTCCTCAAGATTGAAGGTCTTTATCATCACTGTATTATCAGTTGAGTAATTCTATTTAAAATTCAAAACAGTACTATGGAGAGAGCTTTCACGCCGAAATACATCACAGGGAAGTCTAACTTAGTGGATTGAATCTATGGGAACACCCTATTGATATTGGATCATCTTGCCACACAGAGGGATACCACGACTCTCATCACAACATGGACTATCGAGATCAATTTTTATAGTAAAGATGAAAAAAGCTTTCATAGTGAAGTGTTTGATGAGGAACTTTATAATTACTACTACTGCCCCTCTAATTTGGTAATGGGAGGGTAGGATCTTAAGCTACCACAAATAAACATATGTGGGATTCATCAACTCGAACATTAATCAAATCTAAATTATAAATTAGATATTGATATTCCAATCAAGTTTGTTTAGTTTTCTTCTTGGGTTCTTTCATACGAGTGATTGGGGAATCCTTCTAGGAGAAGTGTTTGTCATGGGAAGGCAATTATGCCTGCCTTGGAATGGCCATTGGAATATGCCGAATATCTTTTACTAGAGAGGTTTTATGTTCAGGATTTGGTTTTCCTTATAATATGGGGGTGTTTTCTTCATAACCCTTGTGAATAAGAGTAGGCTACAAGGTGTTATACTAATGATCCAGCCAATTTGTGGGGATAGATTTCTATGTTTATCCCACTAGCACTACTTTCATCGCTATTATGATATCCTAGAAAGTAAGTAGAATAAAAGAATGAATTTTTATTTTCCCTTTAAATATATATAGGATATTCTTGGTGTCTTCAGTAACTGGAATGGGGATTTACATCTATTCCATATATGGAGTAGGTTTACATGCCTACTCTGGTCCTCCCTTTCCTACCAAGGGATACTGATATTACTCATGTGTGGAGGATGAGAGTTCAGTATGCCCCTGCTTGTCATCCACACTTTCTGGCTGACTTATCCTAGTGATGCCCAATGAATATGTTAATGGACCTGATGGGTGCAGGTAGGTGTATGTTATTTATTTCAATATTCCACCACATTTGGTTGGTGAGTTTCTTTTAATGCCTCTAGATAATTCTAATGGATTCCTAAATATAGGCGAATGAGTGTATGTGATCTCTCATAATTTTCCACCAAATTGGGTTTGTAGGATTCTATGGAGGAGGAAGAGGTTTATGTGTTCTCCCTGTTGGATATATTTCATCCCAGATAGGCCGTTATGCATGTCTGGGTTTGATGGTCCTCAACTGGCAACTGATGACAGCACCCTCATCATGTTGAGGTGTTACAACTATGTGACATTGGAAATGGATATCATGGTAGGAAACCATGATAAGGACTGTCGTGTATTCTATTTGAGTCCATATGTGGACTCGATTTCCACATACCTCAGATACGTGAGGGATTGGTTGTCGCATTCCAGGGATAGGCTTCTAAAATGGTTGAATACAAAATTTGACTTTGTCTACTTTAGGACCATTAGTTTTCATTCATCAGATTATCGGTGGGGCTTAGTGAGCTAGAGGGCCTATCGGGTAGGGTCCAAGGTCTGGATAGTTCTATGCTGATGGTACTCCATAAACAACACATTAGAGACACAACATTGAAGATGAAGCGTAATGACCCTCTCCCACCAAAGATGCCCCACTTGAGCTGGAAATGGTGAATGGGAGATAATGACCCCCGATTCTCGCCTCCAGTATGCCCCGGGTTGGCGACTAGCACCAAGGATATGAGTTTTTACAAATATGGGAGGCATTACCCTTTTATTATTTTTAGGATCGGGAAATAGGACAAGTCAACCACCAAAAAGGAAAAAGAACAAGTGTATATAAATAAACCCAAACCAAGCCCAAATGCATGTTTAAACAATTTTATAACAAGGTACAAGTACAAGAAAGCTCAAAAGTACAATACCAAAAGAAAAAAAGAAAACAACAACTGCAACAACTCCAACTGTCTGACTAGTAGGGTCCCGCACGACCTTGGTAGTCCTCCTGGAAACCTGAAAATAAATGTAGGGTGAGCATACAACTATACTCAGTAGGGAACCCTAAAGCTCTCGTGCACAAGTGGGGAGACAACCTAATGTCCCGTGAGAACAACAGAAGAAACCTACCAAGGAAATCTATGCACCCAACCTCACCAGCCACACTCACCAAAAAAAAATCACAACAGGTAGTAGTAGTATAAGAACAAGAGTATTGGGTACCCCTACACCACTTCCCATTAGTTAGCTGAACGTCCTGTCACTGCCATACATTCCCCGCCCGCACACAGCTGGGCCTCACAACCACACATCCCATCTACACACACCTGGGCCTCACAACCACAACCACATCCCTGCCCGAAGACACCTGGGCCTCATCCTGAAGATTCTTGGGAACAGTAATTGTAACAGAACTCTCGCCCGAAGACACCTGGGCCTGAAATCGAATCCTTCCTGAAGAGTCTTAGGTGTAAGGTCGCCTCAAGCCATCACAGCCTATAAGTCTGCCCGAAGAGTCTTGGGCCTAACCACCCCAATTGAAACCTACCCGAAGTATCTTGGGTGTAAGGTCGCCTCATGCCATCACAGCCTAGGGGAGAAGGAGCAGGAAGGAGCTAGTAACTATCGGAAAACACCTTCTCCCATGAAATGGGCGTGTTCGGCACTATGTGCTCAATATGGGTGCAGTGAAAAAAAACACAAAAGATACAGATATATATATATATATAGCAACCACTCTGCCCACCCTATGGCTTCTAAAAAGAGAAACTGATCACGTGACTCGGGACTGCTACCACAAAGAATACATACAACGAACCACCCCAACCCCATTTAGGTTTTCATGTTTCAGAAGAAATTAGCTTATTTAATTCCTTAACTACTGGGAAACTATCCACAACCAACCACTTCAATCGTTCGTAAAAAATATCCCTGCCATCCACAAAACATGTTAGGGAAACACAAGAAACACAACAAAACCCTTCTTAAGAACCAACCAACCCATTTATTATTATTTCCGTTTCATTACCAAGCCCCATCACTCATTAACTCTTACACATTTATTATTTATTAAACACAACCCATAGTCCGTTCACATTAAAACCCAACCCTGCAGCCCCGCTGCCAACCGCCATAACCGCCACCACACCGAAACCCATACATCATCATCCCTTTAATAGCATTTATCGCATCCCCACTGCCTATCACCATCACAACATCACACCAACCCGCAACCAAGTCAACCGCAGCCCTGCTGTTCACTCAATCCACAACCACCCACAAAAAACCCCCATCACATGCCATGTAACCAAGCCAACACCCACATGTTCATTATTCCATTTTGTTTTACCGGGGTGATCACACATGGGTTCCAGATTTTAACAGTCAACTTTATGTGATTAACCAATTTCCACATTCAACAAAGTGCCACTCACTAAAATAGTCTAGAAAGATAGGGTAACATTTAATTGTGCAAGCAAAGGCCCTCAACGACCGTGATTTTCAGTCGGTATAAGCCTATTCATTTCACAACATAATATCACAGGATATAAAAGGTAAAGTAACAGCAATCACAAACTTCCCATCCCCGTTCATTAACCATTTATTATCTTTATTTAATGGTTCAACCATTTCTCATGAAAACAAAAACGATACCCACCCCGGATGATGCACAAATTAGAGAGACAAAGGTAAAACCCCTACCTCAACAGGTTCTGGTCACAACGCTCCCCCAGATCAACCTTTAGAAGACGTTCATTGGCATCCTGAAAAATCTCTTCAGGTGGATGTCGGAGAGGAAAAGCCGAAGGAAAGGCAACAAATCCAAGCTCGGAATTTCTGCCTCGTCGTTACGATCCCGTGGCCGCTGACGGATCGTAAATCGAATCTCGGATGAAAAAGTTAAGGAAGAAAGAGCCTTCGAGTCTCTTGAGAGAGATCTGTTCAGAGGAGAGGGGAGGAGAGGTGTGAGTTGAAAGGAGGAGGGGACCCCTCCTTTTAAAGGAGTGAAAAGAAAAAGTACACGGCATGTAATTATTGTACACTGCGTGTACTTGGCCGTTTTCACACGGTCTCCATACAGCCTCCAACACGGTTCCGTGGCCGTTGACTGGTCAACACATGGTTTGAAGGTAACGCATACATGGGGAAGGACTACACAACGTGTATATTGGAAACACGACGTGCACTCATTTATTGCACACGGCAGGGACACAGCTCCAACGTGGCACACGGCCGACGACTGGTCAACACACGGTAACACGTACACGGGGAGGGACTACACGGCTTGTAGTAATGGACACATGGTGTGTACCCATTTTCTTCATGCGGCAAAGACACAACCATCCACATGGGGTATAAATGGTAAGAGGGTACACAGCGTGTACTCAAACTACACGACGTGTAGTTTCAAAATTTTGGAATGTGTGGGAAAAGTCCATTTTACCCTCCAGAACACTTTGTGGCCTTATTTTTGACAATGGAATGGGCCGGAGAGGTCCGGGCCATTACATTAGATACCTCCTAAAACATTCTCGTCCCCGAGAATTCAAAAACCAACCCAGGGGAACCCAACAAGATACCACTTAGGGTCCTCATTATAACAGGAACCCAACCAACAACCCTAATAATATGTGTTAGGAATTCTTTCTCGTATGTTGAGATATTATCCACTTTAGGTGGCACTGACTCACCTGCATGGGTTTAATCGCATCCTCATTAATGAGTCTCGATTAAGAATTGGGTCTTCCCACTTTAATACATTAGGATTTTTCAACTCGCACTAACCCCAACACCACACAACCAACACACTACCCGAACAGGTGGGTTTGGGAAATTCCTTCACCTATGTCGAGATATTATCCTCTTTAGGCGGCACTGACTCACCCGCACGGGTTCAATCGCATATGAATTAATGCGTCTCGATTAAGGTTCAAGTTTTTCTCTTTCCCCACACATCCGGACATGTTACTCATTACCAGAGAATAAGGGAACAAAAGGTCTCACAACTGACAAGACAAACATTCCATATATCAAAGGTACAAAGTACAACATCAACACAAGCTCAGAAGATCAAGGAAAAAACACAAGTCAAAACAACTCTGGGTACTGAGCGTGCATCTGGGTGTCCCGCTCCCATGTGCTCTCCTTGAGACCGCCATGCCTCCACAACACACGAACCAAGGGAATGGTTCGTCCACGGAGCACCTTCTCTTTGCGATCCTCAATTCTGACTGGTCGCTCCTCGAAGGTCGCGTAGTTTCCCATATCTAACTCTCCCCAGTCGATAATGTGGGAGTCTTCATGTAAGTACTGACGAATCTGGGAGATGTGGAAGACGTCATGAACCTTATCCAACTGAGGTGGCAGGGCCAGCTGATATGCCACCTCGCCGACTCGCCTCAACACCTCAAATGGTCCGATGAACCTAGGTGAGAGCTTGCTCCCTTTCCCAAACTTCCGCTGCCCCCCGTTGAGGGGAAACCTTCAAGAACACATGATCTCCCACATCGAACTCCAAGGGCCTCCTCTGACGATCAACATAAGACTTTTTTCGGTCCTGATCCGCCTTTATCCTCTCACGTACAAGCTGGAATTTCTCCGTGGTGCTTTGCACTACCTCTGGCCCAAGAGAACCTGTCTCACCACCCTCTGCCCATCAAATGGGTGAATGACATGGCCTTCCATACAAAGCCTCAAATGGTGCCATGCCAATAGTAGAGTGGAACATGTTGTTGTAGGCAAACTATACTAAAGGCAAGTGTCGTACCCATGATCATCCGAAATCCAGAACGCATGCTCGCAGTATGTCCTCCAATGTCTGGATAGTTCGCTCCGTCTGCCCATCGGTCTGGGGGTGGAAAGAAGTGCTAAGGCATAGCTGGGTTCCAAAACCATGATTTAACCCCCTCCAGACTCATGAGGTAAACCGATTATCCCGATATGAGACGATAGTCCTAATAACTCCATGCAAGGACACCACTTCGTCTACGTACCTCTGTGCTAAGGTACTCACCGGGCCCGACTCCTTGATTGCTAAAAAGTGAGCCTATTTCTTCAGACGATCCACCACTACCCAGATAGCATCATAACCACCCTGAGCTCTGGGTAGTCCTGTGACGAAGTCCTTTGAGATGTCATCCCACTTCCACCCGGGGACATCTAAAGGATGCAACAAACCACTGGGAACACGGTGTTCAACCTTCACTTGCTGACACACTAGGCATTTAGCCACAAACTCCACCACTACCCGTTTCACCACGGGCCACCAAAACTGTTCCCTCAGGCCTCGGTGCATTATTGAAACTCTTGGATGTACCGCTAAGGATGATCTATGGAACTCACGAAGAACCCCCTCACTCATCGCCTCCGGAACAAACAACCTTCCATGGAAAAGAATCCAATGTTAGATGTCCTCTGACCATCCTTCTAGAGTGTTCCCCTGATCGACACGATCCCACATCACTTCCACCTCGGAGTCCCCACACTGAGACTCTTCCACCTGCTTCAACAAGGAGGACTGCACCGTCATCTGAAACAAACAACCTTTAACACCCTCTACCCTGGCATCCAAGTGCAAGGCAACCAACTCTCCCATCGCCTTCCAAGCATCAGCGGATTCCTGAACCACTCCCTTATGTGACTTCCTGCTCAGGGCATCAACCATAATGTTGCCCTTACCTTCAGTGTAAGAGATATCGAAGTCATAGTCTTGGAGAAACTCGAACCATCTCCGCTACCGCAAGTTCAGGTCACACTGGGAGAAGATATAACGCAGGCTCTTGTGATCTAAGAAGACCACAAAGCGCTCCCCAAAGAGGTAATGTCACCACAACTTCAGTGCGAACACTACTGCTGCAAGCTCCAGGTCATGGGTGGCATTGTTATGCTCGTGAGGGCAAAACTGCCTAGACCCATAACAAATCACTCCCTTATTCTACATCAGCACGCACCCCAGACCAAGGCCAGAAGCATCAAAAAATACTTCATACAACAACCCCTCTTCTGGAAACCTGAGTACAGGAGCACTGAACAACTTCTCCTTCAGGTAGTCAAAAGCTTTCTGGCACTGCTCGCTCTATAGGAAGACCTGGTTCTTCCTCGTCAAAGCTGTCAATGGAGCATCAACTCAAGAGAAGTCCGAAACGAACCTCCGATAGTAACCTGCTAACCCCAGGAAACTACAAACTTCTGCCATACAATTGGGTGCTGCCCATGAATCAACTGCCTCCTCCTTCGACGGGTCCACTGAAACTCCATGATGAGACACCACGTTCCCAAGGAAGTTTACTTCTTGTGTCAAGAACATACACTTTGACAATTTCCCGTAAAGCTGGTGGTGTCGAAGGACTTCCAAGACTGCCCTGAGATGCTCAACGTGCTCCTCCTCTGATCTTCAGTAGATCAGGATGTCATCGATAAACAAAATGATGAACCGGTCTAGAAACTCTCGGAAGACAAAGTTCATAAGTCCCATGAACACAGCCGGTGCATTCATAACTCCAAATGGCATCACTACAAACTCGAAGTGCCCATACCTGCACCTAAAAGCTGTCTTCGAGATGTCACTATCCTTCACCATTAGCTGGTGATATCCAGATCGTAGATCAATCTTGGAAAACCAACCTGATCCCCTCAGCTGATCGCAGAGATCATCTATCCTTGGGAGGGGGTAATGGTTCTTGACCGTTACCTAGTTCAACATTCATTAGTCTATGCATAGCCTTAGACCACCATCTGCCTTCTTCATGAACAACACTGGAGAACCCCATGGAGACACGCTGGGTCTAACAAAACCCATCTCTATCAGATCGTCAATCTAAATCTGCAACTCCCGCAACTCTAAAGGTGTCATCCGATAAGGGGCCATCGAAATCGGACGGGCACCAGGATGTAAGTCTATCCCGAACTCAACGTCTCGTCGGGGGGGGGGGGGGGGGGGGTTGAGTCAAAACCTCCTTAGGAAAAACATCGAAGAACTCCCCAAAAACTTCTGGGACATCCATCATCTCTGTATCAGCTGCAACCACTGATAACCCACCTAACAAGGAAAGGAGAGGCTCCACATGCCGGCTTCCCGCCTGATAGCTCCTCTCGCCAACAAAAGATACGCGCTGCCCATCCACATCGGAGAACATGACTCTTCTCCGGAAGCAGTCGATAATGGCACTAATAGAAAACAACCAGTAGATGCCTAGGATGACATTGTATGGCTGCATCTGTAACAGAAGAAGGTCTCCACTAGATCGATGTGGTTCCAACGTTAGCCCACATCCCTGGAAAACACAAGATACGCTGGTCTGGCCCCCAACTGGTGTACTCTGTACCAGTGGTATGGAAAGTCTCTCTACGTCTAGTCCTAATGTATGGGCTAGACTAGGTATAAAAAAGGAGTGTGAGGCTCCCAAATCGAACAAAGCAGAAACAAGAGTGCTGAACAAACAAATCGTACCTCGCACCACCTATGGTCCTGCTGGAGCTGCCAACTCTACTATGTGAAACTAACCACGCCCAGCTCCTCTACCTCTCTGAGGTCGTCCACTTCCCCGACCATGCCTTGGTCGAGGTCCCTGAGGAGCACCCTGAGGTCGGCCTCCTCCCGCAATGTCTTCCCTCGAAGGAGTATGGTCCTGCTGCTTCTAGAAGGGTCTCGCCGGAAACTGGTGCTGCTGAGGTGGGCGCTAAACCTGCCCACCTCCACCGTACTGAGATCGGGTCGGGCACCGACTCTGAACGTGCCCGAAAGATCCACAAGAAAAACACCTCGGCCCTGGGCTCATGGATAATGGGCGAGGACCCAAAGATCTGAACTGGAACTGCTGGGGCCTGCTCCCCACTGGCCTGAACCTGGATGGTTCTGTTGCAGGAGCCTTGCTACTGACTGCCTTCCCCTTCGACGAACCTGGCTGAAACACCTCACACGGTTCACCTCCCAGTGAGTGCATCCTCTCTACCACCTTTGCCTTCTTCTGCACTGCCAAGTACGTTGGAAGGGTAAAGGGGGTGACAGCATACTAGAGTGAAGGATGGAGCGCCTCCTCCAAACATCTTGCCCGAGACTCCTCATCCGGAAATAGATCCAGAGCAAAGCACAGGAGATCCTTGAACGTGATCCCCTGCTCTCGTACTGACATACTCCCATGCTGAAGGGAGAGTAACTGCTGCCGCTTCTCCGCCTTGATCATGGACGAAAGGAATTCCTCTCAGAATTCCTTCTCAATGTCAGCCCATGGAACCTCTGCCTCTATCCTCTCTCCAAGGTAGATCATCCACCACTGTTGCACTGCACCTCTCAGCTGACTGACTGCTAGGGGAACCCAGTACTCCCTCGGAGCACAAATCAAGGTGAAAGCGATATCTAGCTCCTCAATCAACCCCTCCGTCTCCGTATCCGAGGTACTACCCTTGTACTTCTTATGGGTCTGTCATTGGAAAGAATGGAGAGTCTTCTGCCACTGGCTATCTTCCTCCTCTCGGTCAATCCTCAACTGATCGACTGCCTGAATCTGCTAGGCCTCAGCCATATGAGCCACCCGGGGATGACTTCTAGGTGCCATAGCTGTACGGTAAACAAGGATCGCCTAATCCCAAGTAGTAAGAAAAAACTCAAGGTTTTATTTTTATCATTTTATTTCAATTTCTTTACCAGAACACCCAAATCATGTAAAACACAATCATGATGATGCATGTACCTTCCCTAGGGTCTCTACCCTGCAATCAATGTAGTCTCACTTGGTCATTCGGTAGGCTCAGAGTCCTTGCATCGGATCATGAGGGCCCCTAAAATCTCGTGTCCTAGCCGGTCTTCCCTGGCTTATGTCACGTACCAAGATTGACTAACATTGTCACCTTACCATCCCATGCATTCCTCACTGTGCCTAACTCCAGACTCCATCCTATCTCTCAACCATCACCTCTGATACCATTCTGTCATGACCTCCTCCCACCAAAGATGCCCCTCCTGAGCTGGCAATGGTGAAATGGAGATAATGACCCCCGAGTCTCGCCTCTAGTAGGCCCCGGGTTGGCGACTAGCACCAAGGGTATGCGTTTTTACAAATATGGGAGGCATTACCCTTTTATTATTTATAGGATCGGGAAATAGGACAAGTCAACCACCAAAAAGGAAAAAGAACAGTTGTATATAAATAAACCCAAACCAAGCCCACATGCATGTTTAAACAATTTTATAACAAGGTACAAGTACTAGAAAGATCAAAAGTACAATACCAAAAGAAAACAAGAAAACAAAAACTGAAAAAACTCTAACTGTCTGACTAGTAGGGTCCCGCACGGCCCTGGTAGTCCTCCTGGAAACCTAAAAGTAAACATATGGTGAGCATACAAGTATACACATTAGGGAACCCTAAAGATCTCTTGCACAAGTTGGGAGACATCCTAATGTATCATGAGAACAAGAGAAGAAACCTAACAAGGAAATCTATCCACCCAACCTCACCAGCCACCCTCACCAAAACACAATCACAACAGGTAGTAATAGTATAAGAACAAGAGTATTGGGTACCCCCGCACCATTTCCCATTAGTTAGATGAATGTCCTGTCACTGCCATACTTTCCCCGCCCGCACACACCTACGCCTCACAACCACACATCCCGCCTGCACACACCTGGGCCTCACAACCACAACCACATCCCCACCTGAAGACACCTAGGCCTCATCCTGAAGATTCTCGGGAACAGTAATAGTAATAGAACTCTTGCCCGAAGACACCTGGGCCTGAAATCGAAACCTACCTGAAGAGTCTTAGGTGTAAGGTCGCCTCAAGACATCATAGCCTATAAGTCTTCCCGAAGAGTCTTGGGCATAACCACCCCAATAGAAATCTACCCGAAGAGTCTTGGGTGTAAGGTCGCCTCAAGCCATCACAACCTAGGGGAGAAGGGGCAGGAAGGAGCTAGTAACTATGGGAAAACACCCTCTCCCATGAAATGGGAGTGTTCGGCACTATGTGCTCAACATGGGTGCGGTGCAATAAAATACAAAAGATACACATATATATATATATATAGCAACCACTCAGCCCAACCTATGGCTAATAAAAAGAGAAACTGAGCACGTGCCTCGGCACTGCTACCACGAAGCATGCATACAACAAACAACCCCAACCCCATTTATGTTTTCACGTTTCAATAGAAATTAGCTTATTTAGTTCCTTAACTACTGGGCAACTATCCACAACCAACCACTTAAATCGTTCGTAAAACATATCCCTGCCATCCACAAAACATGTTAGGGAAACACAAGAAGCACAACAAAACCCTTCTTAACATCCAACCAACCCATTGATTATTATTTTCGTTTCATTACCAATCCCCATAATTCATTAACTCCTCCAAATTTATTATTAATTAAACACAACCCATAGTCCATTCCCATTAAAGCCCAACCCTGTATCCCCACTGCCAACCACCAAAACCGCTACCACACCGAAACCCATACATCATCATCTCTTTAATACCATTTATCACAGCCCCGCTGCCTATCAACATCACAACATCACACCAACCTGCAACCAAGTCAACCGCAGCCCTCTGTTCACCCGATCGACGAGAACCCCCAAAACACCCCCATCACATGCCACGTAACCAAGACAACACCCACATGTTCATTATTCTATTTTGTTTAACCATCGTGATCACACAAGGGTTCCGGATTTTAACAGTCAACTTTACGTGATTAACCAATTTCAACATTCAACAAAGTTCCACTCACAAAAACTGTCTCAAAAGATAGGGAAACGTTTAATTTCACAAGAAAAGGCCCCCAACGACCATGATTTTCAGTAGGTATAAGCCTACTCATTTCACAACATAATATCACAGGATATAAAAATTAAAGTAACAGTAATCACAAAATTCCCATCCTCGTTATTTAACCAGTTATTATCTTTATTTAAAGGTTCATCCATTTCTCATGAAAAAAAAGGGATACCCACCCCGCATGATGCATAAATTAGAGAGACGAAGGTAAAACCCCTACCTCAACAGGTTCTGGTCACAACACTCCCCCGGATTAACCATTAGAAGACGTTCATTGGCATCCTAACAAAACCTCCTTGGGTGGAAGTTAGAGAGGAAAAGCCGAAGTAAAGGCAACATATCCAAGCTCGAAAGTTCCGCCTCGTTGTTACGATCCCGTGGCCGCTGACGGATCGTAAATCGGAGCTCGGAGGAAAAAGTTAAGGAAGAAAGAGCCTTTGAGTATATTGAGAGAGCTCTGCTCAGAGGAGAGGGGAGGAGAGGTGTGAGTTGAAAGGAGGAGGGGACCCCTCCTTTTATAGGAGTGAAATGAAAAAGTACACGACATGTACCTATGGTACACGGCGTGTACTCGACTGTTTTCACATGGTCTCCACACGGCCTCCAACACAGTTCCGCAACCATTGACTGGTTAACACACAATTTGAAGGTAACGCATACGCAGGGAAGGACTACACGGTGTGTAGATTGGACACACAACGTGCACTAATTTATTACACATAGCAGGGACACAACTCCAACGCGGCACATGGCCGACGACTGGTCAACACACGGTAACGCGTACATGGGGAGGGACTACACGTCGTTTAGTACTGGACACACCATGTGTACCCATTTTCTTCACGTGGCAAAGACAAGGCCATCCACACGGGGTATACCCGAAAAGAGGGTACACAGTGTGTACTCAAACTACACGGCGTGTAGTTTCAAAATTTTGGATGCGGGAAAAGTCCATTTTACCCTCCAAAACACTTTTGTCCTTATTTTTGACAAAGGAATGGGCCGGAGAGGTCCGGACCATTACATAAAGGGTGGGTGATGGTTTTCATCATGTTGATAAAGACTCATCCTGAGAGGATGATAGAGCATTCATCGATGAAAGAGATAATGATGCCATTGGTTTGATGGAAGTCCCCAAAAGTGCCTATAATATATGACATGCATACTAACAAGAAATTCATGTTAAGGAAACATCTATAGGATGAAAACATTCTCGATTTATTGCCTTGTCTTGACATATTTTATAAAGTGAATGGGTCCCAACAGATGGGTTGCACTATCATCTTGGTAAAGGATTCACATAAAGTTTACCATTTTTCATTTCCTTGGGAAAAGAAACATTGATGGATCTATATCTAAAAGGAACTACTTCCCCAAGGTTAGTGCTCATTATTTATTTCCATATGATGCTTAAGAAATCATATTTGTTGAGAGGATGAGAGGTTTGGATCATCACACCCTTTTGAGGGGAATTATTTCCTACTCTGGGAAACTATTATTGATTTAAGATATTTTTAGGAATATTTTAAAAATTACCATATATGATGTGGGTGTCCCATTAAATTAGAAAGCAATTATTATCATTTATCAAATTCAGAATCATCTATATGTATATGTGGTTCTTCATCGATGGAGATATTTTTTTGTATCCAAGGTTCCCCATAAATGGTATCCTCTTATATAAAACCAAGAGATTCTTTGTTCATTATTATAGCGATGATGATTTATAGACACAAAGTGGGAAACCCTAAAGTTTATTGTTTTCCACGAAAATAATGGTTAATATGGAGTTTATCATAATCTAGAGAGACATGAGTTTTTTTGATGTTTGGATTGAACCCATAAATGGGATTCCTATGTATCATCATGATAGAAATCTTAACCCACATAGTTTGGTAACAATTAATTGGGAACATCATGACTTAAGGTTATGTGCTATGGAACCACTTGTATAGTTTAGCATCATTTGGAAAGGACTTCTAGATGAAGGGTTCCTAGTCAATGTTTGATGTCTGTCTTATAACGAGGAATCCAAGGGAAACCTAGAAGGAATACATGTTCCCACATTGAATTACATGATACTAGGATTGTGAAAATGAATGAAAAGATATGATTTAGGTGTTCTAGGTTTGAACCTCAGGGAGGATTCCTATATATCCCATTTAGATGGGAATCAAATCCCACAAAGTTCAGCATGTCTAGTATGGTAGTATAGACCTTTGAAAAGATTAAGTTGTGGGTTATTTATGAAGGGGATTAAATTTGATAAAAGGTAAAACGAGGAATGTTTTAACTCATAGTAGTTTGAGGGATTATCTCGGGGATAACTCCTAAGGAGGATGCTTGTTGATATTGTTCCCTAATTGGGCTTCCTGAATATCATTATTTGATTATAACCAGGAATCAGAGTTCTTATAGTTCAATCCCTATAATGGGTTGTGCAAATTTCATAATCACCAGTATCCTTTAAGACCACATGAGATATTCTGGGTGTGAGAATAAATAGGAAGTGGACGATCTAACATACCACATGAAATGATTCTGTCTGCTGGTGGACATGGCGAGAAATCCCAAAGAGAGAGGGATGTAGTGTTGAGGGAACTAATCTAATATTCCTTATAATGATGGTGGATGAGGCCAAGGTTACATCAATTCACTCTCTTCACTTCACCCTAAAAAATAATGATAGTGAAGGATGCATTGGTAGATAAGTGTAAGACTAAATCCTCAAACATGAAAGGATATGATCTTCCCACATGAGAGATTCCATATAATATATTCTATAGTAGAATGAAGACTAAAATATCTATTGAATGGAAATAATATAATAATACTCAACCTCATCACTAGTAAATAGAGGCTCTGTATCTTAGAGAAGAGAAGGGAAGGATGTTGTCCAAACTCTATTACTACAGACCGAGAACTCCCTAACACTTTACCTAGGGTAAGGGTCTTTGTGACCACAGATATACAAATCCATAGACACCATGATGATCCTGACCCTATGATTGGAAATGTGCAGTAAAACTCTATCTTTACAAATAAAAATCTAAATTGGAGATATGCTAATGTAACTTTTCCAATGGTTTTTAGATCAATATATCTTGTTGGAGGTTTCAACTTAGTCCCTTTCAGAAAACTGAATACAGGAATAAGGGTGCCTACCATCGGTGGCTTGGAAACAGGATTTAAGGGTGACTCGTATAGGTCCTAGGCGTAGATGTGTTATGAAGTTCAACCATGAAGGGCTTGGGAGGAGTTTAAAATGGTTCAAGTAGGGGGAAATAGGGATACGTGATTTCGATATACCTAAGGAAACAATTTAATGGGGAAATGAAACTAGGATAAGGATTTAGCCTAGGCACCCTGGGGATCCTTTGGTATCTTAGAAAGGGTCTCATGTAGCCCTATAATGAGTGATAGTGGCCTCATGAAGGTGGTTTCTCCTTAGAGGAGAATGATCCTCATGGTGACATATTATGATTTCAGTCCCTGAAGGGACTCTGATATTTCTTGTCCCCTTTAAATCTCTCTTCTCCAATGTTTTATAGAGCTACCAAATAAATTTCAGGGGACCTAGGAGAAGGTGATGTGCAATTAGAGCTCCAAGGATTTTTTTTATTTTTGTAGTTGTCCAAATTATGATCCTTGTATTCATATTTATATGAAAATACAAGGCCCTAGGTGAAGGAGGCTGTTCATGCAGGTCAATGATGTAGGTCTACGATGCAGATGTTTGATGTAGGGATGTGTGTGCCTTTTTTTCTGCACATGTATATGACACATGTATATGACACATGCCTATGACGAAAATGTTGAATGTAGGTATTATTATTATTTGGTCCCCATAGGATAGTTGCATGAACTATGTAAAATGTAAGTCTATGTGGGTATAGATTGATTTGGACCAGTCATTTGGTTATCCTTAAAGTGATTTATCACTTTAACATACATAAGGTTATCTTTAAAATATTATCATCCTCTTTGACAAAAAAGAGTTCCAAAAAAATCATAGGTTAATGAATGTTTCTATTTTTATGATATTTATCACCTAAAATTACACAATGATTTATTTTTATATTATATTAGGGATTATTAATAGAACAGAGGTTTCAGTTGTTAATCATACGTTATGATATATGGTTAAGAATAACTAAACAAAATTCATTATAGTTCCCATTATATTTGGTTTCTCATTTAGAAAACCGCCAAATTTTATGTAACAACCACTATTAATTTGGTTCATAATAGATCTATAAGTTTAGGAAAACCAATAATTTTAGTGCGAGTATATCAATAATATCATAATAAACTATATTATGTGGAGGCTAAACACTAAGATATCCTTAACCATGATAACCTCAACTCTTTTTTTATTCTAAATAACATTAATTCTCTTTAACATACTTACCATGTTGGTTATATAGGTATTTTACCTTATTCTCAAATAAAATCAAATTCTTTAATGTTATATACCCCTTTCCTCTAATACTAAATATATGGACTAGGCCTTAATAAATCCATAAATTTAATCCTTATAGAAGAATTATCTTCATTTAATTTTGTTGATATTTTTAGTCTAGTGGTTTATTGAAATGGTTTATCTCCATTACATAAAATATATTACATCCCAAAGTGTAAACTATGACTTAGTATCCATTTTCCTAGAAACAAAACATTTATATTATAAGATGTCTTATTTTCCTGAAATGTAATTACAATTTTCACCATCAAATCATCATTGTCCCAACATATCCTTAAAACCCATTGAAATACATTTTAAAACAGGGGATAATAACTTAAATCATAGTAAGGGTCATTATAGAAAAAAAACCCATTAGTCCATGAGCAGCCAATTTTTTCTCTTTTTCAAAAATAATGTTTTGGATCAGGATAAAAATTTTCTTACAAAGTAAATCAACTTATCTACCTAAATATTTTTATAAAACATTTAATTATATATCATAAAGGAAAAATAAAAATTATAATGTGTTTTGGTAAAACATGATAAACTAATGAATACAATTTCACCAAGTAATAATTTTGACTCTTAATAAGTATCATAAACTCTCTTTTAAATGTAATATCATTATCATTCCTTGTCAAATCATTTTATTTCTATAAAAACTCATTTCAATCATAGATAAATCATATAGTTAACTCAATGAATATGTTTTATATAACTCCTAAAATAATACTTACAAATGTATAAAAATTCATGGTTATAATTGGAATAACCTGCAGAGTTAAAAATTGAATAAACATTATGATTTTAAATTGAATAACCTTTAAAATTACAAATACAGTATCCTTAATGATAATTTTCAAAATTATATTTGGAAAAAAATAATATTTTAACTATGTCTCTTTACCGAATTAATTGAATATATTTAACGAGATCAATCATCATAACATTATAATGTAACCACTCATCATCATAAAAAATCCAGAAAAACTATAACATAATCATAATACATGAAATATTTCATAATGAAAAAATTATTTCTCCTTTAGGAAATAATTTTTGAATATTGATATATCCATTTCCTTTAAAAACAAATTTTAAAAACTAAAATAATGAGAATAAATGGAAGGGGTTTTTCAGGGAATAAAAAATAGAATCTAGAAACGGAATATGAAAATAAAATAATGGTTGTGGTGGTGTGAATTTTTTTGATTTCGTATAGTTTAAAATAAAACATTCCTTTTGCCTTTTGTAGACATCTCAAATTGTTCCGTTTGAAATATCTAAAAGGATTACTTTTGAAAACATTAAAATAAAGATAAAAGGGTCATAAAATTACCATTATAATTCATTTATTTACAAATAAATGCATCTATAAAATAATATAAAACTTTGGACTTGGAAGAAAATAGATTTATAAAATAAATCATTCAAATATTTAAAACAAGGTTTTAATGTATAGGGTCTATTATCTCAATTCTGAATCAACAAGAAAATTATTTATTTTATTGAATAATAAATTTATTTTAGTTACTATATTAATAATTTTTTTTGGTTTATTATTCCTTTTACTCTATTATATTATATTACTTAATAAATTGAGTTCACATCAAATGTTATTGTGATATTCGACTCATATATCCAAAATTAATTTTTTAGGTTGACTATGGTAAAATTGGTTATTATTACATCATATATATAATAATTATTCTAATTTAATTATAATATCTTAGATGTTAAATATAATTTTAAAATAAATAATTAAATATGGTTAAGAAAAATGATCTACGATACTATCATGAAAATCATAATCTATACGTATTCATGAGTAACACTTCCATTTCTTACCGACCATGAATTAAAGTAGGTAAGTATTATTTTAACTATAGAGAATGATCATTAAAACTATATTTTCTCTTTAAATAAACTTTTATATTTCATCCATATAATGTGGTGATGAAAAATGAATCTCATCGCATTGTGGAGTTGGTAGTCCACACATACACTTGAATGACATGATAATTTTCCAATGAATAGAAATGCAAGAAATTATATGATATTTTATATTTACATCATGATAAATATTTAATTAATATAATATATATACATTAAATATATCATTATACTCATCTGTGAGAGGCAGTGATGAAAAAAAAATTACTTCAGTTCGCGAGGCGGTAGTCCGCCGTACACACGAACAAAGGTTACGTTTCCCATTTGATAAAGGAAGGAGATGGATAAATGATAAGAAATTTTGATAAAAACATATTTTTATATGGGAGATATTTATTTTATTATATAATAATTTTGAAAATGTTTTTATATATGTGGAAGAAGAAATAAAACTAAAACATTCGGTTAAAATCTATACCTCTTATTCAGAAAATCGTTTTTTCTTCACATCTAAAGTAGATTAAGATTTGTATTATGCCTAAAAAAAATCATCTATAAAAATTTTATTTTTTATATAAACTTATATTGATATTTATTATCTAAAACAAAATGATTATTTAAGCATAATAAAAATTAGAGAGGAGGTATCATTTTATAAGAGAGTAGAGGGGTACTATTTGAATTAATTAAATTATTAAATTAATATAAATTGATTTCTATGTAGAAATTAGAAAAATAATATTTTTATAATATATGATGAATATGGGTTTTCAAAATCCCATAAAATAAAATTTTGAAATGTTTAGATTATGTTTTTATATTTATACTTTTGTTTTAACACCCGATAACCTTTTTGACAATTGTGGTGATAACAAAGTTTTTACTCTTAAGGGGTTAAGATATTTACTATAAGATGATAATTGGACTATAAATGGACCCTTTTTGATATTTTAAACCATATCCCAACCACTTATCATAATAGATATTTTTATTAATTTTAAATAATTTAATAAAATATTATTTATTGTAAATTATCCTTAATGTTATTTATGGAATTATTCATTTAAATTGACCTTGAAAACAACATGAAAATGAATTAATTAGTATTTAATACTATAAGAAATCCATAAAATATTAAATTTATATAATATTTTTATCAAAATAATTCATTCAAATTATATAATGGTATATATTTTTGAAACCATTCATTTCATTGTTATTTTAATTGAATATATTTGTTTTATCATTGTATAAGAATTTAAGGTAATTATTCATCTCTAAAAAATTATAAATAAATTATCCTTTTAACTTATAATTTATTTTTAAAATTTCATTTTTAACTAGGAATAATTTATTTTTATCCATGTCACAAAATATTATAGATTTTAAAAGAAATATAATGGAATTTTTAACTTTATCCATTTCTTAAATTTCATAAAGTTAAAAATCATGGAAATATGATAAAAAGTTTAAATATTTTTGAAATATGAATGTAAATTTATGAACTAAAATCATAAAATAGGGTGAAGGAAAGTTTTCGATTCATTTTTTAGTCCCTATAATATTATTTTTAACCTTAATTATCTATTTCACCCTTATTATTGTTATAATTACTTACTATAAATACTGTTCATAATGAAAAAATATAAAAGGGATCAATTTAACATATTTTTACCTATGGATTGAAAATATGTAATATATTATCAATATTCCATTTCTATAAGTGGAAGAAATTAATTAATGATTAAAACGAAAAACACATGGAAATTATTTTTTCAGAAAAAAGTCTTTTAATATATAAAAATCATATGTATATAAAATTAAACGATAAAATTGATTCCAATTAACTTTATTTGATTAATAATAATATACTTGAACTAATGTTACTTTTAAACCATTTAGAAATTCAAATTTGTAAATTCTTGAATCTAAAATACATATTTCAATAAAAATCAGTATTTTTCACTATTCATTAAAAATAAATATTTTTATAAAAATACCATAGTTTTCTCTAAGATAATTTTGAAATAATGATTTAAAAAATTATATCCGTTTTCTCAAATAAAGTTCTAAATGTTCCAAAAGATAATCATAATATAAAATTTAAAAAATAAATAAAAAACCTTTATGAATAAAACATATATTTGAGGAATAAAATGAATTTACAAAAAATTGAGCGCTTATTTAGTTGTAAATAATCAATAAATTTTTATTGATTAGGAAGTTTATATATATTTCATAATACATTTAACCATAATCTTACCCAATAATTCAACAACATACTTAGGATGATCATATTTAAATAATAATATTTCATTTATTGTTTATGCAAAGTGTTTAATGTTATATATATTATTAACCATAATATCTATCTATTTTTTTTAAATTATAAGGTTTTTCATAGTCACCTGGGAAGGTAGGGTAATTTAGTGACGAATTATATTTGACCATTTTATATCATGAATTTTCTTGGGAATATATTATATCGGTTGGAATTTCTAGTACATTTAACCTTGGATCATGATGTTTTCCATGTATCCCATTTGAAGAAGTACCATCCCCACCCATATCATATGATAGTGTGGGATGATTTAGAGGTAGAGCATGACTCTACAATTTGGGGAAAGGCTCTTTATGTCTTGTATTATTCTAACTAGGTGCTTCATTGTAAATTGATCCCATAGATCTGTGTAATTTAGTAGCATTTATTCAATAAACAACCGGAAATGAGAGTGAGAAGATATGGATATAGTGTAGTGAACGCACCTATTTTATTATGCTAATCCATGAAGACTTTTTATTTAATGAAATGAAATTATGGGGAGAATTATAACACCCACATTGTCACTGGTACATTTTATTTTATTTTTATTTATATAATTATTTATCTAAGTAGTTTCTAAATGTTTTAGTTCAAAAACCATAATTTTTTTAGAAATAAGATGGGGAACATTGTCTGAACATGATTATTAGTAACTATGTAGTTAACCTTGTGAGGGGAATGTCTGGGGGGAATGTTATTTGGAATGGTTTCCCCATGGTTTATCCAAATGTATTTTAGTGCATGGTAACTGTGAAACCTTATTCTATTGATATAGTGACTCCCCCAAAGTTAGTTCATGGATTGATTAACTGTGTGATCAAACCATGTGGCCCTATATTTCTAATAAAAAGGTGTTGTTTAAATAACATTAACTTATGATATTTACCTCTAAATTTATAATCTTCCTCCCCATTTTCCTAAATATATTTCCCATTTGTCTGAAGATTCATCCCACATCATTCATTGGTGATTTCTCCTTGGATCCATGGAGGTTTTTCTTATGGTAAGTATTTTTCTTCTTAATTTCTTCATCCTCCACATTTTTTCTTCCTTTGTTCTTACCTTCCAAAGAGTTTTGAAACCATAAAAATTCCTTGGGTCTAAATATTCCGTTTTATAAAGAGATTTTACATTGTTTCTTGGTATTTTTGGTTTTTTCAAGACACATACTACTCCATTCTTCTGAGTTTTGGTAAAGGTGATGCATGTGTATTTGGTTTCATGGTTTATGTCCTTATTTAGGGGTGTTTTTCTAATTCTTACCATTGTTTCTTTATTTAAATTGGTTTTTATTTATCAAATTTCCTTTAATTTTTTTTATAATAACATTTTATCCATGTTTTTTTATTTATAATTTTTGTTGGAAATTTTATTGTTTAAACTGGGTTTTCAAAATTTAGTGGTTTATATATGTGTGATGTGTCTGAACGAATTCCCCAAATAGGGTTTTTTGTATCAATTGGATTTCAAAAAAAGGGGTTTGGAAAGGTTTTTACCTTTTTATTGGTGTTTTATTATTATGGGAATATGTGTTTTATAAAAATATAATTGGGGATTATTTATGTAATTTGAATTTGTGATGTTTATTTTTCTTATACCCTTGATAGAACTTGATAGAACTTGGGTGAGTGAGTGTATTAGATAACTAAAGAATTAGCATATATCATGGACCAACTGGGGAGTGTTTTCCAAGGGACAACGAGAGCCCAATGAATAATGTTTCTCAAGATGATCGAGAGTTCATACGAAAAGTGTGTTTCCCATATGTAATAAGGGTTCCCATAAAAGGAATGTAGGGAATGGGGATGAATGGGGGAGTCCCTAAACATGTTTTACTCACTTGTTGATCTAGTAAAATATAACTTATACTAATTCATACACAATTAATATTGTTTATATCGTTTGATGGTTATTTATTATTTCTCATTTGATTTGGATTCCCTATGATAATGCTTAAAATCATTTTTTGGATATATGATACGTCATATTCTTATTATTATTCCATATTTGTATGTGTTGAGTTTTTTACTCTAAATTGATTAACTTCCTTTTATTTTATCATTGTTTAATCATGGTTTTTTAAATGGTTTATTTTGGAAAAAAACATAGGAATTTATGATGTATTGTTTTTAAAGTGAAACAGTTTTAAATGTGGGTTTCAAGAAACTTTTATTGGTTTTAATGGGGAAAGTCCTTATATAGATTTATGGTGGTATCCCACAAGTATTTTTTTATTCCCTATATATGAATTTGGTCATATGAAAATTTTGTTTTCTAGCAAATAAGTAAACATAAGGTCTCTATTCCATTCTGTGGATCTCCTTGATTAATATCATCTGTGGTTATCTTTGTATGGTAGAGATGATGGTCTCATAAATTTTATATCATGTAGATAATTTTGGGGATTTTTCATGTTTGGGATATTATGTGTTGTCCACATTGGCCTTATTTATATTTTGATATTTTATTTTTGTTGACCTATGGATATCATAATATGACTTTTTTAAATTTTTTAAAATGTTGTTGGTTATGATATCAATTTTTTATATAATTTTGTATAGTCTATTAGGATATATTTATCTATTAACGTTTCTTATATAAACTTATGGACTTCTAATTAATTGATGTGTCATGCCAGTTTTAGAAGGATAAAACTATTCGTAAATAGTTATGTGTGAAGCCCTTGTGTTTATCACTAGCCTTTGGTGATTAGGAACACACATTGGACCTTCTGGAAAGATGGTTCAAGTTGAAATGATCGAGTTTATTACAAAAATAAATGAATTTTTCTGTATTTAAATATATTAAAGATATGATAATCATTAAAAGTAACAATCATCATGATTATATGGTAATAGTTTATGATTCATACTATTTCTAGAAGTTAAAAGGATTAAATAAGGTAATATATTAATAATTTATAATATTTTAAGAATCAGAAAATTCCATGATAATTAAAACTATAATATTAAACATATTAAATATGATACATATGTTTTTTTCTAATATGTGATATATATCAGAGTATATGTAATATAGTTTCCAAATCATATTAACAAAATTGTGAAAGGGAAAATCCTTATGTAAGGGTTCCTATACTGAATATGTAAGAACTAATCTAAGGTGGATCTAAAATTGACAAATATAATATAATACTTTGATATGTAAGATATGTTTAGAGAACATGTAATATATTCTCTGCGACTCATAAAAAATGAGAAAAAGAAAAAACCCTATGATGATATGTTTGAAACCTCAAGTTCATATATAGGGGTTTCCTAAACATTTAGACAGAAAAATTGGAAATGTGTTGGAAGATACAAGGATTCATAAGAATCATTCTAAGAGACTAAGAAAAACCTAAGCGTATTTATATAACATTAATTAATATGAAATAGTTTCTCTGAAATTTCATATTGAAAATTAGCAATGTTTTGAGCCATAGTGTGATAAATAAAGGTACTTTTCTTGATGCTCAACGGTTAGTATAGGGTAGGTGTGAAGGTAATTTAAGGGAATTAAATATAGTAATTACTGAGATTAAATATGATACATAGCTGTATATCATATATGAAGGTTAAAAAGGTGTTTTTTAAGGGTCACATAATGTTTTCAAATAATATTCAAGATTCATCAAGATGATACTGGAGGGTCATTAGTTAGAAAATTTCAGATTCTTAGGGATACAAAGAAATATGATATAGATATATTCTTGAATGATTTAATATCTATATTGATCTGTGCATCAACAAAATATTAAATGATAATTAAGGAGATAAATAGAGGGGATATTTTTGTGATAATTTTGGGACTTTAAATAAATTATTAAAAATCATTTATGAAGATTAATGATGGATGTATTATTAGGAATAATATTGGGAATTTTTAAATATATTATCACATGGATGAATTTAATGGTAATTTGATATTAAAAGTATGGAAAAATACTTTCATGAGAATTTTTGAATATAAAAAGTCAGAGAATAAGAGATTGAGATCCATGTGAATAGATATGTATCCACTGATACAGTTCTTGAGAGAACCATGTGTATCAAAG
Organism: Viscum album; assembly: GCA_963277665.1. Classification (NCBI taxonomy): domain Eukaryota; kingdom Viridiplantae; phylum Streptophyta; class Magnoliopsida; order Santalales; family Viscaceae; genus Viscum; species Viscum album. Next base: position 1,614,672,688 of record OY728136.1, on the reverse strand, counting down.
AGATATAATCTGATGATACTTCAGAGATATTAGATCCTATTTATCAAGAAATAAGAATATGAAATGAGTGAATACATTAAATATGATATCTATATATTGTATAATCCTAAAAATAAGAAGTAGAATCAGGAGAAAAGTTATTGCATATGACATATCCCTATCATAGAAGATGAAGAAGAATAATAAGAAGAAGAAAAGAGTTGAGAAAATCCATCTTTACTATTACATATTCATGTTATGTGTGTCAAGGATCATAAATATTGAGTAAGTACGGATTGTGATCCTAATGTTGAATAAGCTCTATATTTTAGGTTACTAGGAACAACATGTATGATATTCACTATACTAAATGACAGATTAGTAATCAAAAAACCCTTACTGGGGAACAATATCTATATACTATTTTGATGTGAAATTTATATTAGCTTGGAGAAATTATTTAAGAGTGCTTTTGGATGGAAACTTTATACACTGGTAGGATCACAATAAAAAATCAACTAGGAGATTAAAAGAATAAAATAGATTATTAAATAGTCAGGAAATAATATAGTATTTTTAAGAGAAATTCTACATTTATTCACATGAGTTATATAGTGAAGGTCTATATCTAATACTCAATCTAAGCATAAAATGTAGAGAGTCCCATATTAGGGTTGAACCTCATAAAAAATATTGTGCTCTTAACTCTTTATTTCACTAAAATCATTCATGTGGTAATTTTTTGTTGGTTAATTATAAGTAAATACACCTGAAACACATCTATATAAACTGATAATAGAGGTTCAAATATTTATAATATATTTAAATGGGTAAACTAATTGAATAAAAAGTCACACTGATTGACCACCATCTTTGTGTGGTTACATGATCCAATGATGGAATTTGAAGTGGTATCCGAATAAAAGATGAAAATTTTGACCATTGGGATCTCATACTAGTTAATGTGTGGTAAATAAAGAGTCTTTTTTCTAAGAGAATCATGATTGGTCATATTGGGTTTAGAATTTAGATCCTAAATATGGTTATCCCAGGGATATGGATTTCATACATTCCCTATGGTATCCTCTATATTAAAAACATTTCTATTTTGTATTTCACTAATAGGTATCAAATAAAACCCACTCAAAGTATTTTACGTTGTATTATAGAAAACTAAGGGTTCCTATATTGGGATATATTTTCATCCATAGTTATTTTTATCAGATGTATATGAATAGAATATTTGATGAAGGTTCATAATTTCCTTGATTGAAAAATTAATTTATCATATCTATCAATACCATTATATAGGTTTCAACCAAAACCTTAACAAATAAGTAAAAAAATGATATGAATCTATGGAAGAGTTTGAAGAAGAAATAGGGTACATAAAAAATTGAAGTTAATCAAATTGGTAGTTCATATATTAAAAATGTTAAAAATGATCATCTAGAAGAATAATGTTTAATCTATGGAGATCGTGGGGATAATGAGTCAATTGTGTCAATTTATGAACACTACATAGAAGTTAAGTATGACATGAAGAAAGTTACAATTTAATTTTTCACTTATATATTTGGGTATATCAAGGGGATATATGATGAAAAATAACAACTAGTGATAGAATATGATATGAAAAAAATAACATCAAAAGTTTTAAAAACACAAAACTCCCACCCAAAATCTTTCAACAAAATATAAAACTATATATAATTTCAAAGAAATCATTTCTTTAAAAAATAATGTCTATAGAAACCAATTGGTGAGAAATTTCGTATTATTAAAATATTTATAGAAAATTTTCATGTATTGAATATCTTATTGGTTTCAAAGATGATCGATTATAAATCAAGGGTTGAAGGTTATAGAATCATATAAATTCTTTGAAAGAAGAAAGTATGATTAAATAATACTAAATTAATATATTAAAAAGAGAATGAAAATAACATGTATGATCAGTTGAGGATGAGAAAAATATCATCGTGATGAAGTGTCTTCAAATAGAAGTTAATAAAAAATATGGAATCATCATAATAAGAATCTTCCCAAATAGATTATAAAAGAGTTGATTCCATGAAATTTCCCGAAAAGTGTTTTCTTCTCAGAAAGATTTATAATGACGGAAATAAGGTATTAAGAGCATGAAATAATCTATTCACTATAGGATCACAATAAAAAGTATCCATTTGCCTAGAAATTTCAATTTTTAATAATTTCATTTCATTTTCTAATTTAGGTTTCAAAAGTATATTTGAAAAATATGGGTTAAAAAATTCTAATAAATATAATATAACACTAATAGTGTAAATAAGAATTTTCAAGGAAATCATCTCCCCAAGAATATCTATAAAAGATGGTGTTTATTCCCAAAAGTATACAAGCTACAAAATTTGATTATTTTTTGGTTCTTGGAAATAGATTAAGGTTCATTGGTCACATCTGGTGTTTTTAAGGTTCAAGAATAAGATAATTTAATGTTGGAATAATATTTTAATTAATAAATATTATAACAACCCAGTTATAGTATCTTAGAGGTGGTGCATACTTCATCACATTATAATAGATACAGGTATTATAATCAAAAAGTGCCGACTGGATTATTAGTCTTCAAGAGTTAGACACATATATGATACCCATTTTACATTGGTAATAATGTACAAAGAATAATAGAAAAAAATTATTATAATCCATGAATATCATACATATATTTATTCTTTATAACCTAAAAAAAGGAAGCAAAACAAGGGTGAGATCAAATTATCATTAAGGGTTGATTACAACAAAATTTATTATGATTAAACAGTAAATAATAAATATGGAAATTTAAATAACTTTAAACAGAACCCATTCAAACAATAACATGAGCTTGAAATAAATCCAAGGATAATATCAACATAGTAATATCAGGGATAATATTAAATAAATTATCAATAAATGAAAGGATTTATATTTGAATTAATGATCTCATAAATTTAGGTATCTTTATTACTAATACCATATTTAATGACAATTTATACTATGGGTAGGTATACACAAAAATCCCATTTAATTATTTTGGGATCTAATTTTCCTAATGATATGTGTCGATACAATAAGGGGCAATATAATTTTGGGGGAGACCCATCACTACACATACAATTAATTATTCTTATATTTAATAACCAATTTAATTCATGGATAATATGACTTATAAATAAATTTATTTATTGAATAATAAATATGGAACATAAACATTTTTTCAGTCAATAAAATAAATTTCAGAGTAAAAGAACAATTTTATAAATGTTATACGATTTTGGAAATAATCATATCCATGATAAAATTAATATATAAACTTAATAGAAATATAATGTGTGGAAGTCACAATAAAGTGAATGTTTTAAGGGAAAAATAACAAGAACACAATTAAAAAGAGATACAAGATAAACATAAATCCATCAGATATTTTGGTTTTGCAAAAAAATTAATTTCTTTAGAGAAATAAATAAAATGGAATCAACATATTAAATAATCATTCATTAAATATTTCTCATAGTTAAAATATTGAAAACTTTTATAATAATCTAGGAGTATAAAATAGTTATGCAATCTGGAAAATTCTTCAAAGCTGTATATGTAAAAATCACCTCTTTTGTCTTTTTTATAAAAAAATAAATAGAAACATTTTTGGAAAAAATTATAAATATTAATTTATGATATTTCAAAAAATAAAGTATAGTTTGAAATTTCTTTTGAGTAAATAAAATTACATTTTTAAATCCATTTTGAAAAATATGGACACAAAATAAAAAATATAGATGCTCAAAAATAGAAATAAGATAATATTTTCTATTAATTAATTATTTGATTGATCCATATTCCAAAATAGGGGAAATATTGGAATAAAACCTTAAATATACATAAATATTCATATTATAATAAATTTATGGAGTTTCAAGAGGATAAATTATAGGATCCCTTTAATTAAAATATGTGAAATCCCAAATTAATGAAATTGTTAAATAAATTCATACATTTATGGTAAATTTCATATTGGAACACATTGAAAGAGGAAACATGAAATGAATATTCAATAATATAGAATATATATATATATTCATGTTAAATATCTAAAATGGGAATTATATACCCTGTATAAAAATAAATATGTGCAAAAAACCAAATATTTCTCAATAGAGTCCAACTTGAGTTTATATCCCTTACCTTATGTTCCCCCATAGTTGAATGTGATTTTACCTTTTATATACTGTTTTTAAATGTGTCATTAATTTTTAAAATTACTATATTAATATTTTTAATATCATATATTATCTTCTTACAACATCTTATCCTATATTCTTTTAAAACCTTTTATTTTTATCATTGTTTTGGGTGTTAATTGATTTATTTTCTCATGAAAATTTTGTTTTTGGAGTTTTAGTAAATTTATATTGATTATTCTTCCATAATATCTAAAATTTTAATCATTAATTTCTAAAATATCAATTAAAAATAACCTTATTACATTCTATGTAATGAAAAAATTGCAAACACATGATATCACTTTGTGGATGTGGAGATTTACATATAAACAAATGTGATGTTATTGTTACTCAATAGATTAGATGGTAAAAGGTATTTATTATATTAAAAATAAATAAGTATATTAATTTTATATATATCATACATATTTATTACAATAATCTATATAACCATCCAAGTAATGTGAGGATGAAAAATGAATTACACTGTAACGTGGAGATGGGAAGACATACGTAGATATGAGAAATGTTTTCACTTTTCATGGGATGAAAAAAGAGATAGAAATGGCTATACCATAATAAAAATAACATCCTAGTGTAATTGTTATACAATTTTTTTTATTTTTACAATATATTTATATTAAGTTGCAGAATTAATAAACATGAAAGAAACGATAAAGACAATTAACTATTTTTCAAAAGTTATCATTTAGATATTCTCTTAAAGGGCCTAGTATTGGTATTTTAAGAAGTTAAAAAGCTCCCAAAAAAGTAAAAATATGTTGAAAAGATGTATTTGAAGGGGATGGTTGATCTAAGTGGCTCTAGGTCATGTATAGAATAGATGATAGGTGGTGCCTTTTTATAGTGAATGAAATGGAATAGATGGTATTGGTATGAATATTTGAATATAATAAAATTCATATTCATGTGAAAGTGAAAAAATGTGGTCATACATTATAAGATACAATAGGATATAGTTGAAATAAATTATACAAAAAAAATTGGATTGGTTTATGTGGTATTTCAATCATTTTTTTTGTTTGACCCCTTTGTTAAAAAATTTTATCCTTAACCGTAATAACTACTTTTTCAATCTTAATGGGTTATATATATATATGGTCATAATTTTCTCATATATGGAAAATGGACTTAAATATATACCATTTATGATCCTATTTGTTCACTTTTTATAGTTTTTATATTTCTAAATAATTCAATAAAATATTATTTTTAATAAAATATCAATAATATTGATTTTGACACTATTCCTTTAATTTGAAATTTAATACAGGAAGAAAAATATTTATTTTGAATATATAAATTTCAAATATATCTAATATGTAATATATTTGTATAAAATTTGTGGATTACTATAACTGATCAAAATAATATTACTTTCATGATTTTTTTAAAATAATATATATAATTTTCTATGAATCAAATAGATATTGTGTCCGCATTGTGTAAGAATTTATGATAATTATTTTGTAACTAAAAACTATAAATAATTTAACATGATAAAAATAAATAAATTATATTTAAAATAATTTTTTTAGTGAATTCATAACATATTATTCTTTTTATGTGAAGATACCATAGAAATTAAAATCAAGAGAGAGAAATTTTGGAATTTTCATTACTCAAAATAATATAAATACCACTATAAATGTAAAATGGAACCAAATTCAATATATTTCATTTGGGGATGGATATAGACCAATTAATCAAATAAAATGATTTAAAAGAACTTGTTGGGATGATTTTTATTGCCTTATCACATTACATTTAACCTTAATTACATAATTTAATCTTTACCAAATACGGTATACTCATTTCAAGGTTTGATTTCTTGAAGTGGAAAAAAATTAATTTTAATAAAAAATCATTAAACACCTAAAAATAATATTTAAAAAATATGTTTTTAAGACTAAATATTAAATTACATTAAAATCATGAATTTTTTTATTCAAATTAGATTATTCTAAATCAGAAAGATCATATGTCACTTTAATAAAAAATCTAAAATACAATTACACTTTTAAATTAATTTATTTAATGGAAATAAATTATAGTATTTGAAAAATGGGTAATTTCCACTATTCATTGAAAAATTTATCATTTTGGAAAAAATATCAAAATTATACCATATATTAATTTTAAAATTATAATTTAAAAAACTAAATTAATTTAATAAAATTTATTTTGTCAAATTTTCTAATTTTGGTTTTTATAACATTCGTGAAAAAAAATATTTATATTGTGCTAGTGTCTGTCTAAAAATTAAAAACATATTATAATTAATGATCAGTTGTTTTATTCTTACCTCCTTTAAAAATTTCACCCTAAAAAATTCAAAAAAGTTACCTCATTAATAGATTTAGTTAGTTATTCATCATAATTTATTCAGGTTCTAAAATTTCCCCTTCAAGCTTTCATTTCTCAAAGTTCTTTTCCCAACTGAGTCATCTAATTCCTCAATATTTTTTATCCTGTGTCCAGAATCTTGATAGGCTCTTTACAGTAAGATAAATTAGGTTCCAATTATATTTCCTTAGAGGTGAGAACATGTTTTACAACTTTCATGCACTTTAATTAATAAATAGATATAAAACAGATCATGTAATTTAGAGAGTCTTGGTGGAATTTTAAAATAATAACACCCAATTTTAATTCATTCCAAAATTTCAAATGTCCTGATGTACCTATATAAATTTTTTTCCTTTCTTATTGATCCATAAAACACCCTTCAATTTATATAATTTCAAGAAAACATGATCTTACACTTGAAATTATAAGTCTCTCCTTAGGTTATCATTATATATCATTGTTCTAATTTTAGATTCTTTAATATGGGTTTGAATATTATTTACCTTCATAGTTGTCTTCTCAACAAGTTTGGGGCCCAAAATATTTTTATCACCATCTTCATTTCAACAAGTTGATGTGTGAAATCTCTTACCATATAATGATTTATATAGTTCCATTTGAATAATTGAATGGAATCTATTGTTATAGGAAATATCTCATAAAGGTAAGTAATAATCACACATACCTTGAATGTATAGTGACCATGACCTAAAAATATATTCTAATGTTTGAATAGTTCTTTCAAACTATACAACAATTTGAGGGTGATTGGAATTTCTCAAATTATTCTCATAATACAGATCCATATAAAAACTTTTATTTAATTCAAATGTAAATCATGGTTCATGATGTGAAAAAATTAGAATATTTACACCATGAGGTATTACTAATAAGTTAATATAGAGTCAGGAAGGGCTCCCAAGAGTAGGTCTTATGTTAAAGAAAGGAAATTTGTAGATTATTTAAGGAGATCTATAATAATCATTATTGTATCATTAATTATACGAGTCTTTGGAAATCCCTAGAAAACATCTATAGTAATGTCATCCCATTTCCATATAATAATAGTTAAAGGTTTTATGACTCTCTATGGATAATATCTATCACCGTTCACATATTATAATACCAAACATCATTACACATAATCAATGTTTTTGCGCTTCATATTATCCCATAAAAAATGTTCCTTCAAATCTATTTACATCATGGTGATATAAGGGTGTATAGATAAATTAAAGTTACAAGCATCACCAAAAAATTATCTATTAACTTAGGTATAGATGGAACACATTATGTATTTCTAAATTTAACAATTCTATATTCATATTCAAATCCTGCCAATTTACCATAATCCACAACTTTAAATTTTTTTGAAAATTCTTATCATCATCCTGAGATTTTTTTTCTTTTCTAATAAATATTGTTTTAAAATCATCTAAAAAATGAGTTACATATACCCTTTATTAATAATTCATATATCCATTTTTATTAAATCCAAAAACATAGGATCCCCATTACACCTCATTTTAGTCAGGACTCCATGATCATTCTTAATTAATGCATCTTTTACCTTATTTTCCGTCATTAAGTGGTTGTGTATAGAGAAATAATAATCCTTTGGTTGGTTGAACAATTTACTTTTCCTCATATTGAGATATTTATATGAAAAGATGTATTTTAGTCTCATGTTATCTATGTATATCTTACATCTTTCACCATATAGATAATATATCCATATCTTCAAAAAAAATATTATGGATGCCGAATCAAGATCATAAGATTGATAGTTCTGTTCATGACTCTATAACTACCTTGATTTATAGGAAATAACTTTATCCTTTTACATAAGGTCCAAACTAAGTCTCTTCATTGATGCATCACTATATATTAAAAATTTATTATTTAAGGATGGTAGAGTAAAAATCAGATCATTCACTAATCTCTTCTTCCATTCTTCAAAAGATTACTTACATTCTGTTTTCCATGTAAACATAACGTATTTATATATAAGCATGGTTAACAGGTCAGGAAATTATGAATTTTTTTGATAAAATCATAGATAGAAACTGGATAATCATATGAAACCATTTAGGCCAGTAATATTCTCTATTATATGTAAGTAATTTACAACCTTTTTTTCAATTTATTAATTGTGGTTCCATCCCTGGAGTTAATATATCCAAGAGAATATACATTCTGGAGAAAAAATTCACAATTGAAAAATTTCCCATATAACTTCTTTTATTTAAGAGCCTCAATAATGATCTAAAAGAGATTCTTATGATCCTCATAGATTATAATGAACACCAATATATCATTAATAAATTCCATAAAAATACTATGTAGATATACCTTGAATACTCTATTCAATTGATCCATAAAAATAGAGGGTTCATTAGTCAATCCAAACAGATTTACTATAAATTCACAATGTCCATGCCTCATATGAAATGACGTATTTATAATATCTTTTCTTTTTACTCACAATTTATGATACCTATACTAAAGATTATTATTTTTAAAAATATTTATATCTGTAAAGTTGAACTGACTAATCATAAATGCAAGGTAAATGATACTTTTTTCATATAATAATAGCATTTATTTCACCATAATCAATGAACAAACTCATAGATTCATATTTATTCTTTATAAAAGGAACAGGGACACCATATGATCAAACAAAAGGGTTTATAAATTCATTTCTCACAACTAATATTGTTTTTTCATCAAGTCCACAAATTTCAAAAAGGAAATTATATTGAACCAGTACAAAATATGCCATTAATATCCCAAAAAATTAGCCTTTATCAGTGCCAAAAATATATTAAAAATGAATCCTGTTTGAAATATATAACCTTTTATCAATACTGTAGACGTAATTATATAGGGGTCATTTATCACGGCTAAAAAATAACTGATAAATTGTAACTTTATCAGTGTTTTCTGATGGCCTGATAAAGGACCACATTTATCAGCACCTTTTTAGCACTAATATTGGGACCCCTCATCATCACTTTTAAAAGTGATGATTAATGAATCATTTAAAACCCCTTCTAAAAGAACTGATAATATGGGATATTATTTTGTGATGCTAAATTTATAGCACAATACAATACCAAAATTGAGTTTTAAAAACATATAATCCTTAGATATATGGTCACTCAACGAGAAAAAACACAAACCCAATAGGATATTAGGAGATCATATTTTATAGATCTTAAAGGTGGTTGGTATCATCACCTTTCTCTAGTAAAGGTTTCTTACAATAATAACATTCAATCAGTATTCAAATCGCTCATTATGAATCCCTTTATGGAAAAGTGCTGAACATAAATTTATTGGGATAAAGTCGGCGAAAGAAATATATTACTAACATTGATAGATTAAGAAGTGGTATATAAGTATATAGACATTTAGAACCACATAATCGTAACACAAAGTATATAGAAAATTTATGCTAATAATTTTCGATGTGATCTATAATATGATGTTGGTGACAAGGTGTTTCTCTGAATTTCTCTGTGGAATGTGATTAAGATATTTTGAATGTAAAAAAATATGATCTCTAGGTATATTGGAACTTTATATATTCATGATTGATTATGGATGGTTAATTATCATCTGGATATTCTATTAAACCTCTCTAAAGTCCAAGGTTAATTAAATTATCTCTCTTAAAGATGTACATACCTAATCCTTATCATGAACTGAACATAGATTTAATACTCATATATCATGAGGTTTTTTATGAGGAACAATTTATGGAGATTCTATATTGTATAGATAATGTTCTATTAAATAATACCACTCACCTAGTTAAGGTTTTATAGAGAAACCACCAATTTGAGGAAGCTACATGAGAACGTGAGGATATGATGAGGCAGAAGTATCCTCATTTTTCATCAATGTGATGTAATTTCAAGGGAGAATTAATTTTAATGGGTGTATAATTTAACACCATATTATTTCTAGATATATTTTTTCTTATAGATTAAATTTCTTTAATAGATATCCCTATGTACAACACTATGTTTTAATAAACAATGATATACTATTAATATTATTATTTAAATAAGACCATTATAGCGTAGCTTATAACAATTAGGGTATTAATAGGAATAAAAATATTTTTGAAATTAATTATAAATTTATTATTTAAATATAACATTTTTTATAAATATATATTTAATTTTTAGTATAGTTGTTATATGCTACAAAAATACATTTTTTTTAAAATGTGAATTTATGGATTTTTTTGATTAAATAAAAAAATGTATCATTTAAAAATTTAGAAATTTATTTTGAAAAAATTATCTTCATTTTTTATTCAACATGTAAATGTTTTCTTTGGGTGAATTTATTGTTTTTTTCTGAAATTTATAATTTTTTAATAAATAGTGAAAAATAAAATTTTTTATTGATAAATATTTCTTCATTTAAAATGTTTAGAAAGTTATATTTTGTTTTGAAATATTTTAAAATCAAAATTTGTAAAATTATTTTACTATTTAACCAATTTAGGCCCATTGGAATCAATTTTTTGTCTATTAAAAAAACATTTTAAACTTATTAAATGTTTCTCCTTAGAAAACTGCTTCTTGATCATGTTTGTGAGTTTTATTTTATATTAAATTATATCACATCTATGAATTTAATCTTCAAAATTGGATTTGGTATTTTTAATCATAATAATTAATATTATATAATAATTTAATCTAAATTTTTTGTAAGGAATAATAAAAATAATAAAAATTATTTTCTATTGTTAAGGCTAAAACAGGTTTACTGAGGGTTAAACATAAAACAAGGGTATGGTTTCTAATAAAACATTTCAAAATCCTTTTTTTATGGAAATATTTAGATCTTATAACATTCCAAGTTACAATATATGGTCATTTTTATCATTTTACGTGGGAATTAATTTATCATTTTGGATTCTTCTGGGAAATTTCCACGTAGTTTCTATATGGGTTTCTTTTCCAACTTATAAAAATGCATCCCCTATCCTCTTATAATAATACAAAAAAACTTTTTAGTTATACAATATATTATAAATAATATTAATTTATTTGATTCTCTTGAAATGGTGGCATTATTTTTATTATAAATTCTCCTAAGAAGGATTTTAGTGCAAACCATGGAGGTTTTGTCAAGAAGAGGCATCGTTCTTAATTAAGTGTTTTTATTTTATTTCATCCTCAATCTCCTAATATTTCTTAAAATTTGATCATATAACAACATAAATGACTACGATAAACTAAACTTTAATTAGGTTAATGAAATAACTAAAATACATCTCCCCTTCCATCATATGGGAAACAAAACCATTAATCATGGGTATGACAGATTATCGCCTCATGAGTCGATGTATTTAATTTTCAATGACCACCCATCATGGGTGGATATAAAGATGGATTAAAAGATTATATTTAATATTTATTTAATAATTATACTTATATAAATATAATATCATATCTACATTTTTACCTTCTAATCCATTGAAAAATTATAACGTCACTCGTTTGTATCTGTGGACTACAGTATCCTCAAAGCAATCTGAAACATTTTTCATTTTATTTTGACGTGAGAGATAATAAGGGAATAATTAATTAATATATATGATATATATTGTATAAAAAAATTTCGATAAATATTAATTAATATTTACCTTTCTTTTGTTCCATTCATCTAGAAAATGGAATCATAAATCCTGTGTCTGTACGACATACAATCTCTATGGATATTGCAATTAATTTTCTATCTCTAAATTCAATGGAATAGAATAAATATATCTATACTGAATATATATGAATATTATATCTTGGTAATAATTATGGATATTATGATACCATTATCAAAGTAAAATAACCAAAAATATCAAACCAAAACATACATAAGAAAGAATTAGTTATTACCCGAAATAGAATTTAAATAAAGAATTGTTGATAAATAGGTAATAAAAGGTAACAATTAAAACATATATAGTATGATATATATGAGTATGGATATGTTAAAAATTTATAATAAACATATATTTATAATAAATTGAGTCTCAAATGTGTAAGATTAAATTTTATATTTGAGGTAAGTGATTTTCATTTCACTTTTATTTTGGTGAGACACATGCCATATTCACCGCTTGTTTCTTTTTTGTGGTATATATCCTACCCATGAATGTATTTACCAATTATTATCAATAAATTTATTTTATATAAATATCCATAGATGTTAATTTTTTTCATGTGGATTATGATTTAAAATTTACCAATGTGGTAATAGTTTCATGTTACAATCTCATTTTTTACCACGAATGATTATGATTATGCTCCCGATGATGAAATAATATCATATAAACTTCAAGAAACTCATTATATTTCTTATCATATTGTTATTTATATAGAATAATTATTTTTATTTCATTTTATTCCTTTAATGGTTAAAGAGACAAAAATATTTTTTTAATAAAAATTGACATGATTTCACTGTTCAGTCAGAATCCTTTTTCTTCCACATTAATGATTTTTCAAAATGTTTTAAAGAATGTTTTTTTCCTTTCCCATTTTTTGTTTTTATTTTCTACCCATGTTTCAATTATAAAAAAAATTGATCAAAATGAAGATTCTTGTCATATTTTGAATAGTTATCATTTAAAGTTTTATTGAAAATGTGTAAGGAATCATTATTTTCATATATGTGGAATCAATAGTATTTTTCACCATTATGACCATTCAATGATTTAAAACATACCCTACAAGTTTCCAAATTTATTTTAAAATAATATTTTTTTAACATATGGGGATTTGTTTGTCATTAAATAATTTATTTTAAAGTGGAATACATATTTTATTTAACATATATTCCAAAGGATCTTTCAAAATATTTTTCCTGTAATATGTTATCCCTTGATTTTAAGTAATCATTATAGAGTATATGATCCAATGATTCCATCCTTAGCATTTTATGGATTTTTTTATATTTATGATGACATGATCTTTAGAAAAATAGTTCCATTTCTTATGGTTATACAATGATGAAAAGATGAAAATGTTTATATAACCTATTACTTTTCCATAGGATATACTATGATGACAAGATGGAATGTTTATGAAACCTATTTCTATTCTATATTTTATTCCATGATGAAATGTATTCAAAACCCATTTCTTTTCATGGGTTATGATATGATGAATGATTTTATTGAACATATATGCATCATTTTAATTATGTGATCGGTAGGAACTATATATCCCTCAAATGAATGGGGTAAAGATTTAATCTCATGTGATAATTAGTAATATAATGTGGAGTGAACCCAATTTATCTAGGGTTATTGTCCACTACGATAGTCTTTGGTGTAAACATTTTCTGCTATAATTTTTTGGGAAGTGAATTCGTTACACTATGATATTATTGGCCATGAGCCCTTACTACTATGAAAATGATTATCTATTTTTATTTGTATTTTAAAAAATATATTTCTTATTCCTATGTTATTTTCTCATTGATCACATCCTATTATTCCTTTATGATTCATATATTATGAACAACCATCATTTATTCCCAAAGTCAACAATATGATCTTTTAGATTCATGGTATGGTTTTCAAATGATAATATCATATTATCATTCCCTTATGATCACGTTATGATAATATGATCCTTGATATCTCCCAGGATTACACTTATCAAGAACATAAGATAATCATTTCTTATGATTCATTTACCCATGTTATGAAGAAAGTTTTATGTATGATATGTCTAAGAAGGGGTTTATTTAAGATAAACATAGAAAATGATTATTTATTTCAAATATGAACCAGTTTTTTATGTATGGTAGTTTCCAAATACATTAATTATTTATGGTCCTTAGGCGTTTTTTTTCAAAAATAAATTAATCATTATCTAGTAACATGTAATATCTATGTACAAGAACTTTAGGGAATTATAACGACCCATCCTATTATAAATAAAATTACTTTATGATTTAATGTTTTATAATGTAATATGGTTATAGAAAATGCATGAACTAATTTTGTATTATTATATAAAATTATATTAAAAATACCATTAAGAATATTTACTATTGATAATGTAGTAATTAAATAATGACCATAAGACTAGTTTAAATATAGGGCTTTAACAAATCCAATTGACATAGAAAAGGGAAGTGATGACATCATCCTACACGATTATACCCTATAAAGAACATTCATTATAGTTTTTGAGGGATATATCATATCTGGGATTTTCTCCTAACCAAGACCAAGTTCAGATCCAACAACTTAAGTATGATAGAGTCAGTTTCTGATAAAAGTTCGAGCTCATTGAGATCATGACCCAAACCATGATTACTGAACGACCCCTTGAATGGATCACCATCACGAACCTTACTAATAGGGTGTATATTAGTGTATTAAATGTATATGTTTCAAGGTCCTAGAAATTTTATTACGTACATTATTATGTAAATAATAATTAATATATTTATTTTGTTATTATAAAAAATGAATAATATTTTTTTGTTTTGTTCAATTTAATTAAGGAATTAATTTTGATGAATTAATGTATTTTTAAAATAAATATTATTTTTATTAAATATTATTATTAAATTCTATTTGTTAAATATAAACCATGTTATACTTTTTATGAGGTAAAAAATAATGTTTTATTAGGGTTCAAAAACTGTAATTTCCAAAACCCGTCATTTTCAATAAATATCCGTTATTTTTTTAAATGTGAAAATGAAAATATTTAAAAAATTATTTAGATAAAATGAATATTATTTTTGGAATTATAATGTCAAAATTATAAAATGATGAATTTTTCATGAAATTAGAGACAATCCAATTTTTTGGTAAAAATTAAATATTATATAAATATATACTATGTTTTAGGACATCATAATGACCCAAAAATTATTTAATAAATACTATAATGGACACTCCCTGAAAAATATTTGTTTTCCCATAAAAATAATTTTATTTTAATCATATTTTATAAATTTTATTAGTACTTTATAAATCCTTCAAAATGTATAATATATTTTATGGTTTTAAATTCATTTATTTAGAAGTGTGACCCACCTTCACGTAACTAAGGGATTTATTTTTAAAATTCATAAATTTCCTTCATAAAATATTTTAAAACACTCAAATTTGGAATAAACCATGGGATGGTTTTTGGTTTTGAATATTTTATTATACAGAGTCCAAAATTAATGTTTGTGAAATATTAATGTAATAACCCATCATTTCCTATATAAACCCACCCAGGCTCCCATTTCCATTCACTAAAAATCATTGGATCACATTATTACTCTTCCCCACTCTCTCTAGAATATTACCAAGGTTCCTATATCTCTATAGAATCATCTTTTAATCCTTTTGGAGTCACACACTTCAGCAAGGGTTCCTTCCTCCCTTCTATTTATTCATGTTTCTTTATTATGTTATACCTTTTATTCTCCATTTCTTAATTTTGATATATGTAGCTAAATTTCCTTATTACTGATCATTTTATTTCCAAATTATGAGAGTCCATTTTCCATCATCCCAACCAATTTTATGAATTTTTATTGATTCCATTAGGCTGTCAACATTTCACCATGATTTCCCATTACAAAGAAATTGTGTAGTGAATACTATACCCATTTAATATAAATTATGTTCACCTTAATACACGTGTTATTATTTTAATCAGGAAATATATGTTTGTATTCTATAATCTTTTTCCATGGAATAAGTTATGATGATGAATAAATATAAGTTGTATGATCTATGTGGGATAGTTAAGCCTGATATTTAAATGAAAGTGATAGGTGATCCCAGAATTATATAGTGCTCCAATGCATTGGGTAATTTTTAGTACCATGATACATCATTTTGGGACAAGGAGTGAACCTCATTATTTTATGGGGCTTGGTACATTATGATGTATTGGCAGTTAGTCTTGACCCATGATGTAGTGTTTTAAGGTGCTCTCAAATTTTCCTTGTTTTATTTATGTTATCATGATATATAATGTCTTATCATTCCTATTTATGATTCCTACTCTTTTTATTACACTTTAATAAGCCCTATATTAAACCAACGTCATTCACTCTAATTTGGAATATTTCTCATAACAGAATTCCCATTGAGGCATGTCTTCAATCTTTTAAAATTCAGCTATGTTGCAAATGTCACATATGTAATCAACACAGAGAAGATACTAACCATCTGTTTCTATCCTATACTACTTCAACAGATTTATGGAAATAAATTTTTGACATTTTTAACTGCCAGTTTCTGATCTATGATTATATGGAATTTCAATTAAAGATATGTGTCCAGCATGATGCCTTAAAGAAAATTAAAAATGTTTTCCTCTCTTCAGTTTCTAATCTTATTCATGTGATTTGGTATGAAAAAACTAATATTTGTTACAAAAAATACTAATTTAATTTAAATACAGGTTAACCATGAATACTCATTGCATTTCGGGAGGCGGATTCGATCCAGAAGGCTCATTACAACAATTCTATAGGAGTCTTTATGATACTTCGTAAACTTAGGATTGATGGAATATATAGTCCTCCGAAGCAAACAGTTGAAGTTTTCTAGAAAACCCTGATGCCAGGGTGGATAAAATTGAATGTTTATGGTGCATCAAAGGGTAACCTGGGTCTAGCGGGATGCGAAGCTATTTTTAGATATCATATTAGGAATTATCATGGCTTATTTTTGTGTATAAGTGGCATTGCTTGTCACTTAAGGATGAAATGAGTGGAGTAATCAATTTTGTTGCCTTTTCTCTTAAAAAAGTTTGGACCAAAATATGGATTGAAAGAGACTTGACCACCATTGTGCATGAAATCTGGAATGGAGTAACTCATCTTTCTTGGTTGCTCACAACTAGATGGATGAAGTTCCTTGACTCGCTTCTAGGAATCGACTACATTTCTACACATGTCTTCCAGGAAGCCAGCATGGTTTCTGAAGAACTTGCTAATAATGGAGTCAATCAGGACGTGACCTGGTTGGACACTTTGCCTCCTGATTTTCTACATATTTATGATAAATATTGTAAAAAACTCCCTTCATTTTGTCTCTTGTAACTCACCTTTTTTATATATTCAATAATCAGTGCCCTGGTTTTTTTAACCATGGCACAAACCACTTCAAAAAAACTCTTGGGAAATTAAAGGATAAATATTGGAAGGAATGTGTCAAATATCTTTACAAAATATAAATAAATTTCAATAATGTTCAAGGATCCTAGTAAATTCTTCATCCCATGTTCTATTGGTGAGTCACACATTTTTGATTTCTTATGTGATTTGGGAGCTTCCATAAATGTATTTAATCAATATTCTTTCCCGTATTTTCAAGTTTGTGAGTTCAAGATGATAATAGTGATTCAATTATAAAGTAGATCTATATAATATCCAGTGGGAGTCCTTGAGAATATAACTGATTAGGAAAAATACATGATATTTCTTGTATATGTTTACATGATTAACATGGTGTAAGATCTGGTAAATTCTCATGATCTCATTATCCTTAGTAGGACCTTCCCCAAAACATCCAAAATTATTATAAATTCCCATGATGGCATGCTTTCCATGATGTTTAGAGAAGAAGATGTGATATTTAATGTAATAGATACCATGAAGTACCGATTATAAGAACATTATAATTTTTTTATCACCCTCTTTGAACCATCATGTAAAAACCCCATGTATTTTTATTGTTTGATAATTAGGGAGATTATAAGCATTAGTTCCAGTTTTAGGTCTAAGATTATTTCCACACATATTTCTAATGAGCACAACTCTCATTGATTTTATTTTTATATGGATTCATATTATAATTTCGAGAACATGGTTTATAATTATGGCATGGATGTTGAGTATAATGATGGATTTGATGCATTTATATCTAATTTTGATGAATTATATTAAGATACTGATGTTCATTATTCGAAAATTTAAATTACTTTTATGTCTCTATCCATTCATCTCCATAATTTCCATTAAATCTAAAATTGGCATACCTCTTGAGATATTACATGTCACAATGGTTAATGATACCCCTTTTTAAAATGAAATTTTTTTGAATCTTTAGAGGGAGAACATTAGGGAAATAATATAGATCTTAGATAAAAAATAAGACATTTTCCATCTATTTTCATGAATGAGATTTTTTTGGAAGATGGGGCTAAACCATTATGGCATCCATAACAGAAACTTAATCCAACTTTGTGGAATTTGATAAAAAATATGTTGGAAGCATTCTTAAGAATAGAATCATTTATCCCATTTCAGCTACCTTGTGGGTAAGTTATATCTAGGTTATTCTTAATAAATGCGGTGTTACAGTTTCTATAATCATAGAGGGAATTTAGTTCTAATGAGGGTGAAAAATATTTTTCTTTTTTGAATTATTTATAGGACACAAACCCCATTAAATTGAAAAAACCATTTCCCCTCCTATTAATTGGTCAAATGATTTTGAAACCTACTATAAAGAAACATTAGTGAGTAATTATAATATTTTATGGTTATTTTCATGATCCTATTACTATACAGATTTAGAAAAATATTACATTCAAATCCTTATTAAGTATATTTTCTTACCAAAAAAAGTCATTTGAAAATTTTAATTCACTAGGTTCCTGTTATAGATTCTTGGTGAGTATTTTTTTTTATTTTATGAGACATTCATAGAGGTATTTATGGATGATTTTATTATATATTGTTCTTTATTTGATGATTTTTTTTATTTTAGGAAAGGTAGTATATTTTTTTATTATGAATATGTTGTTTTAAAACATTGAGAAATATCATTGTAAAGAAGTTCATTGAATTTTCTTAGGGAATATAGTTTAATAATGTAAAATTTATCTTGATTGGTCAAGTTAGATATTATTTCAATCTTTACATATCGTTCATGTGTGTGTGAAGTAAGATATTTTCTATGTCACGCCTGATTTTTTATTGATTCGTCAAATATTTTAGTAATATTTATATTCTTTTGTTGTGGTTACTTCAAAATAATTTTGATTTTGTGTTTTATGATTATTATTGGGTTTCCCTTTATGACTAAAGAAATGTATCACCACACCCCTGATCATAGAACCCCCATAGTGTGATCTCCCATTTGAGCATATGGGTGATGTTTAAAAAGTCATATATGGGGAAGTTTATCTCATATAGTGGAAGGAAAGTCCCATGCGATTTCTCATGTGTTAGAAAATTTTGATTCACCTAATAAAATTTCACCACAATTGAAAATGATTTTCCTACTGCAACATTCTCTTTAGATAAATTCATCTCTTATTTATTGGGATTTAAAGTGGTAGTTTTCTCTAACCATTAAACATTGAGGTAACCCTAAAGAATCTAGATATGATTCCATGAATTATTGATTAGATCCTCATTGTTAAATAGTTTTAAACCAAGATAAGGGATAATAAGGGGTAAGAGTGTATGGTTTATAACCACATATAAATGATCACTAATAAATTTTATCATGATACCCAAAACCATAAACCACTTCTAGACATGTTTCCTAAGGAGAATATTTATTCCATCTCAAGTACACATCTGCGGTATAATAATTATTGAATTAATTTATTACCTTTTAAATTTCTATACTCCTTAAGAAACTCCAAGATTAAAAATTTTAGAGTAAATCCTGGTTTTATGTTTGAGATGATCCTTACCTTTGATGGATTTGTAGTGAAAAATTCATTAAGAGATGTGTTACTAAACATGAGTTTGAGCCTATTTTTTAATTTTATCAAACATATTCTTATTGTGGAAAAATTAGACCTAATAGGAAGATACAAAATTGATAGACTCTATATTATTTTTTCCCACCATGTTCCATGGTTCGGATTTGTTATGTAATTATTGATCACATTACCAACGCACTGGAAACATTTCTAGATGACACGAGATACCCTAATAAACCATATTATATAGTGATATTTTTTATGTATGGTTTATTTATTTTAAATTTTATTTTCTATGATCTTTTGGTTTCTTGTATATTTTTAGATCTATTGATATTTTTAGTAAATGAGTGGAGTCCAATACCACCAAGATTGGTGATTCCCATGT
This sequence comes from Viscum album, assembly GCA_963277665.1. NCBI lineage: Eukaryota > Viridiplantae > Streptophyta > Magnoliopsida > Santalales > Viscaceae > Viscum > Viscum album. The sequence continues at coordinate 1,614,651,992 of OY728136.1, read as the reverse complement.
TATAATCCATTTTTTCAACGTTAAATATTTTATATTTTTAGAGTGACATAATATATAATTAGAGACCAAACGTTTTAATTTTTTAACCAATATTTGTTTTCCCACCTCTGAAAATATGAGGTGACACACAAAACATCAACACCATAACACATAAAAAATGGTCAAACCAATGCTTCAAATCATGATACGAAGAAAATATTAGAGAATATGGGGAAACTAAATAATAAGGTTTAGGGACTGTTCTTGAATGATGAACTATGGGATTATAGGACGACATTAAAAAATTTCATTGGTATTTACCTTATTAAATCATTTTTGTGAAATCATGTCATCTTCTCATGGATGTTGAGCATCTGGAATATTGGGATATAATAAAATATAACATAGATTTAGACTATTTTGGAGATCAAATAAATATGTAAATTCAAGAGATTTAGGTGATTTTATTATCATGATTCAAGAAATCAAGTCTCTATAAAGAATGACTGAAAGAGGTTCATGCTATAATTATCTGAAAAATGAATTTCATATAAGAGACAAAGTCCATCTCCATAGTTCGTGATTGAAGTTGATTAATGGTATATTTCATTCTAGATGGTTATAATCATATGTTTTATCTCATGTTTTTCCTTATAGAATAGTAAAGGTCATAAAAAAGGCTATATTAAGAACATTTATAGTTTATAAGTATCAGTTGAAGTCGTACATTGATGGATTCCCCACACATGAATTTTATGTCATCCCCCTAGATGAGCCCAATATCATTATAATAAATCATGTTGTACCTTAAACTCTAACTTTAATGTTATTTGTACAAATTTTAACTTTTAATTTTAGGTAAAAATTATCATCTCATGGAGCCGTACTAAGGAAACTGTTAAATTTTATTTGTGGGGGATGGGATGAAATATTGGGTATATTCTTTATGAATTTTTTGTTTCTTATTTATATTTATTTTATTATGAACAATAAAGAAAAAAATAATAACTGACTCTTTGTTACATTCTCATTGATTTTTATTCCTATTGGGAATGAATGCTTGATTATTCAGATCTTATGGGATACATGACTCTATTTTTCTTATTTTTTGATTGGTTTTATTGAAAATAGAAGTTGGTCAATGATTTGGTTGATTGTATATTTATGAAGACTTTTTTATTTTGACAACATTAGTTGTGTTACTTCTTGTGGGAAAATTTTGTCATATAATATATCTTCACACATCACACACAATCATTAATTGTGAGTTTCTATTACTCAATTAAATCTATACCAAGTTAATTAATGTTTTTCATCTTATAACATTGTAATTCCAAAAATTAATTACTCTTTTAATCAGTTCCATTATATTACCAGATTGAACTATACATGTATACCTCATATCTAACTGACTTACATACATTAAAAATAAATTGAAAAATTAAAAGTAAATAAATAGGCGAGTGATGAAATTTAAAAAATGTGAGGACATATAGGTTGAGAGATTAATGTTTTACTTCTAGTAATTATTAAAAGATTAGATGTTTTAATTTAAACAGAAAGGTTGTTGAAAAATTTCGGGGGAATATAATCTAATTAGAAAAAAGGTTTTACTTGACTTGAAAATATTGGATAAAGGGTGGAGAGATATGATTGAAATGATTGGAACATACACATGGGTAATATGTGGTATTTTTTACTCATAACTTGGTATGACATGATTAGTTCAATTAATATTACCTTATTTGGTTTTGGTTAAAATTTTGAGACATTTGTTTCCTTATTTTCTGGGATTGAATTATTATTTTTTTATTTTTCAATGTTCATATTTCCATAATGGATTAATAAATTTTAATATGCATCATTTTTTAGATTACAAGACATGGTGTTTTTATCAGGAGTGAAAAGGGTATGTATGTGAGTGTTAATAATATAAGTTTTTTTGAATATTTATTAATTATATTCAATATAATTTGTCTACATTAATAATTATTTTAAGATATAAGGGAAATATGTCTTTTGAGATTGAAATTAAAAATTTCATGAAAAATTTTCTTCACCCAATAATTTCACCTTATTGACTTTATCATAACATTTTATGTGTTCTGAATTTTAATTTGAAATTTTATAATCATATTATTGAATAATTTTTATTCATTTATAGTTTTGATAAAGAAATCCATATTTCATATGAAGAGGGAAAAATGGGAATTAATTATGAGATGGGATAGATTAGTCAGATTGAAACAAAATTAAATATTTTTCCTATGTATGATTTCATTCATTTATGGAACGGGATAAATTTTTTCCATATGTTAAATAACTCTATTTTGAGAATTTAATTTAACAATAGGGAAACCTAGTTTTCATGGGATGGTTTTAGAAAATTCATCTCTAGATGGAGTAACTATTGAAGGAATAATTATAAATGTACCATTTTTGGAATTTTAATCCCTACCCATTCCAAACTTTATTTAAATGAGATATTAACTAATTGGGACATTTGGTAGAGCTTTTGGGGAGGTTTTTACAAAATGGGTGTTTTCATTTCACTTTCTTTCCATTTGAAATATAGAAACATTTGAGAAAGGATCATTTCTATGAAGGTTCTCATCATCCTCCTCTAATTTGTGTTTCATTGATTTTCTTCAGGTCACATCACTTATTTTTAAAAAAAATTGTTATTATATTTTACATTTTTTTGATTTACTTATTTTATACATGAATGTTATATTGGAGACAAGATTGGGTGTTTTACCTTCAATCCTTTACTTATGTAAATTGTCTCCAGAATGACATCTCCACCCATGAATTTATAGATTTAATTAATAATCAATCTAAGTCATGATCCCTTAATTTATTTATTTTGAAACCATGAAAAAACCACAATTCATTAACTTGTATCAATTATTTTAGAAAAAATTTGTATACAACTTGTTCAATTTTCACTTTTATTATGCGGTTGGACTTGTGTGAATCATGAGAGAGAAACTCTAATCACTCAATATAATCAACAAGAGATATAATTATAGGGTCAAATTGTGATACAAAAACTCTAATAATTATTAATTATATGGATGATATTCTTTCAAAATTATAAATTTACCATAATTTATCTTTTGGATCATAATCTTAGAAGGGTGCTATAATTTGATATATAAAAGTTAATTAAGGGCACATGACTTCCAATATTTTTGTATTATTAATTTAAAAAGGGTATAAGGGTAGAAAATAGTAGGGGATGAAAATATAGTTAGTGTTAATCCGATAAGATAAAGTTAAATTAATGGTGAAGGGGGTATGTTAGATCAATTATGTGTTCTCATAATGGTGTTTTTAAAGTAATTGGGCCATTTATTTCTTTTGTTTTTTTATTGTTAAAAAATCACCCAACCAACCCCCAATTTTTTTCTTTTGTTTAAAGAATATTTTTTGTTATCATTAAATACAAATAAGGGTTATTTAATTCAATTACAATTTAATAGAATTACTTAGGTTAACCATTGTGATTCACTTAGTAAAACCACAAGTATTTTTGAGAGCATGTGCGGAAATTCTCATCAATAAACTTTCTTCCTTCTCTGAATGGTTTATGTTTATGGTCATGAAATTTTTAAGAAACTTGTTTCCTTTTATATATGTTTTATAATGATTTGAACAATATTTATGGTATTTTTTCACACATATGTATGGTTTTCATTATGTGACATATGTGCCCATAATTATAGAGCCCTCGAATTCATTAGGTAAAGATCGATATATCATGAGATAATATCAATTAAAATGTTGAGTAAACCTATTTTAGTAATAGAATTTATCAATTTATATAGTATTGGGACTAAACTCTTACCAATTAAATGATTTAATAAGGAGTGAATCCAATTCACTATGATAATCTTGGTTGTATTCCTTGACTAAGGATATGATTTTTTATTCTTATCTGTACACAAAAAACATATACCATATTCTTTTGTAATAGTTCTAATGGATGATGATTTATTATTTATTATCCCATAGTCTATTGTTTTATGTATTTAATTTGAAAAAACATTACACCATGTTTCGTGATTAAATCACAATGAGTGATTGGGAATGATTATTGTAATTCATGATCATGTTCTAAAACCTTTTTTCTTATCTTATAATCTCTCATGATCATTGATTTAAATATATTATGTTTAACTTAACTGAACATCTAATCTCACCATTTATGATGGTCACCCTCCCAAGGTTAGGAATATTGTTTGTAAGCATAATATTCCAAATAAAGGGGATACTTTTGATGAATATAACCTAAAATGATATAGATATTTTTTATAACCTTTTTATGTATCCAGGTTTCTGAAGACACGCAAATTTATTGTTTTGGTGTTGATTTTATTGTTATATAATGATTATTGAACTAATTAGATAAAAAATTTATGTATGTATTGTTTGAGTTGCTATATTTGTTATCAGAAAAAGGTTTATTTTTTTGGAAACATGGATGGGGAATATATAGTGAGAGAATATAGGATAATCCTAAGTACATGATAACATCCTCTTGTTTTTTTATGGTAGATATTATGTGGTTTTCCTAGAATTACATCATTTTATGGATACTAAAAATGGATGGGGAATTGACACATATTCATATATGGGTAAAACCTATAAAATAGTTGGTCAAGTATATATAAACCTTCAATGTGGTTTTTGGTTAATGAGACCCCACTAAGAACCTAGTTTGAGACTCATGGGTGATATGCTTTGGTTAATTTACATTTTTGTTGTGAACCATTTTAAATTATTTTAATAGGCAATGACCATGGATTTCCTAGGTTAAGACTAGTGTGTAATATATTGAAACTATGGTGTTACATTGAGACATATCATGAATGAATTTTCCTGATTGATCACCACGACTAAGTATTCTAGATGGAAATGCTAACCATTTTTGTTTTAGTGAGTGATTGAAGATATAATGGTGAAGTTGAGGTGGTTATAGATATGATAAAATATTCGAGTTCTCTATTTGATATTATTTATATGAATTAATCAATATCATGAATTTTCATATGGTATGTTAATTAAAATCCTCAAGGATTTCATTCTGAGATAGTTGTAAGATATTCTAATGGTACAATTATCACATCAGAAGTCTATGATTATTCATCGATTGAAGTTTACCAGAATTTTATCCCTATAAATAATATTGTTATACCTCTATTTTATTCTGATGTGATTTTGGGAATGGATTGTATTTCATTATATATAGATGATATATGTTATTATGGAATGGAAATAACACTAGATATTCCCAACTCACCTATGAATATCTATTTTTGTGAGGATAAATGTGATCTTCTAATTGAAATTACATAAATTTCACGAGTATTTGTTACCATTAAAAGGTGGGTCTTATCTTAGTTGGTTTGAGAGAAACTCAATATCAAAGACATTCCTATTTTTTGAGAGTTTTTTATTGTCTTTCCATAAGAGTTTCTTCATCTTCCTCAAAGTTATGAATTTATGTTTTCAATATAAATTATTCCTAATGTCATACCAATCAAATAGACTCCTTATAGAATGTCCCCATTTGAGTTGTAGGAATTATAGAATCAAATCTCAAAGAATCCCAATATGGAATTCATTCATCCATGTATATCACCTTGGGTATAGTTATAATTTTTATAAAAAATTAAGATAGATCAATGTGAATATACATTGATTATCGAAAATGTAACAAATAATGTGTATCCTATACCCCATATTGATTAATTTTTCGATCAATTACAATTAGATTAATATGTTTCCAATATTAATATTTGATCTGAATCAGATTAGGTAAGGGTAAAACCTGAATACAAACCCTAGATAACATTTTGATAATGGAATGGAAAATATGAATTTATAGTGATTTCATTTGGTTTTACTAATTCCCCTGATACCTTTAAATATTTAATTAATAGAGTATTTATAGATTACCTTGATAAGTTTGTTGTAGTATTTATAGAAAAAATTCATACATATTCAAAGATTAATGAAGATCATAGATATCACATGAGGATTATACAAAAAATCATATGAAAAGAGAAACTATATAAAAAATATACCAATTGTGAATTTTTTATACATAATGTTTCATTTTTGGGTCATATTGTGTCGAGCAACGGTGTATTATTGGATCCCTCAAAGATATAAGTTAGTGAAAATTATCTCATAACAACCAATGTGACTAGGTTCTATAGTTTTATTATATTAGATGAACGTTATCCATTGTTTTTGAATTATATATCATTAATATATAATACACTCCCCATGTTAACTAATAATAATGTTAATTTTATTTGGGATGATGAATGTGATGAATATTTGATGGAACTAAAAATAAGGTTGGTAAATGAAACTGTTCTCACTATACCCTATAGTAGAGAAGGTTTTGTGATTTATAGATATTCATTGAATAATTGGATGGGATCAGTTCTTTTTCAAAATGATATTGTGATATCCTATTCCTCATGACAATTGAAGGTTCATGAGAAAAATTACCCAACTCATGAATTCGAGTAAACAATGTTAATATTTTCATTAATAATGTAGAGTAATTATCATTATTGATAATGGATTAAAATATATATTGATCATAAAATCATAAAGTATATATTACCCATGAACTATTTGAATATGTAACAGAGAAGACAGTTGGAATTTATGAAAGATTATGACAACTCAATTCATTACCAACTTGGGAAAGTGAACATGGTGGGTGATACTTTGAGTAAAAAAGGACCATAGTAGATTATCTATGAATATGATCAAGAAATATTCAATATATGTTGATTTTAAAAGGATGTAACAAGTAATATTTAATTATGGGTGATAATTCTTATCATTCTAAAATAATTATTAAAACAAATATCCATGTGATTATTAAATTAGTGAAGAAGGTGGATGTGGAGTTAAAAAATAATGTGAGAAATGTTCCAGAGTTAAACCTTGAATATGATTGAATGATATGGTTTAATAACAGAGCATATATTCTATAAACACCGTTCTTAATGAATAATTTTTGGGAATAATCTCATATATCACCATTTTAATTTATCCTATAAGTTTGAAGATGTATTGAAATATGGAAGATTATTCATGGTGGGAAAACATGAAGAGAGATATTATAATGTATGTATCTTTGTTCTTAGTATATCAACAAGTTAAGTATATGAGATAAGATTTTAATGAAATTTTATAACCATTACCCATACTATAATGGACATGGGAAAACATAACAAAAAATTTCATCCTTAAACTCCCCAAAACATATAAAGTACATAATTATATTTGGGTTGCAGTTGATAACATTATGAAGTAAAGAAACTTAATTTCCGTCAAATAATATTTACCTCTTGATAAAATTTACAATATATAAATTAAGTAAGAGTTAAAGTAACATAGAGTACCATATTCTATTGTATCTGATCGATTTCCACGATGTACCATGAATCTCTAGAGAAGTATTAAATAATAATTAAATATGATGTTTTGTGTCTATACTTACTATCATCCTTAGATAGATGGTTATTTGTAACCATTAAAACTTTAGATTATATCTTTATATCTACTAGATATAAGTTTAAAGTGGTTTTTATAAATACTTTCCTCTAATTAAATTCTATTATAATAATAGATTTCACTCGATCATACATATGGATCCTTATGAAGACCTTTATGGAAATAATTATAGAAATGTGACATACTGGGATGAATTTAGATTCAAATATATATTATAAATAGATGTATATATGGAAATTTTAGAGAATATTAGAGCCATTCTGTTTCATATCAAGGCAGATCCGAGTATATTGAAGAGTTATATTGAAAATCATTAGAAAATTTTAGTAGTTTAAGTTTGAGGAAAGGTTTTATATTGAATTTCACAATGAAATAAGGTAATGGGATTTAGAAATAAGAGAAAGGTTACCCTTAGGTATATTGTCCCCTTTTAGATTCTTGATCAAGTAGGGGTTGTACCTTATCAATTAAAAATCATTTTTAACATATATCTAGTTCCCTATGTGTTCCATTCATCTCTCATGAGGAAGTACATTCCCAATCCTTAACAAGAATTTAACATAGAGATTTTAAATATGGTGGATGATCATTACTATGAATGAAAAATGATTAAAATCTTTGATTATATAGATAAAGTTCATCAAAATAAGAATACTCATCTATTTATATTTATTTGGAGTAATGAAAAATATTTGGAAGCTACATGGTAACACAAGGATGTAATGATGTACAATATCCTCATTTCCAGGAATCGTATTAAAAAATTTTCAAGGGAGGTATTCATTTAAATGGGTTAGAATGTAACACCTTAATATTTTATATGTATTTACATTGAAATAAAATTGAATTATTTGATATCTTTACTTACACATAGCCCCATGATTATCATTGGGAGACTTTATGATAAATTGCTTTTAAAATAAATTCAATCTCTTCAATATATTGTGATACACACAACCTGGAGTCCAAAATAAACCTTAAAATAGTATACTATTATAACCTAGTAATTAAAATATTGGTTATGAACAATACTAAAAAAATTATTAAAATATATGGTTTACACATGCATAAAATAAACTCATTAGTTATCAATTAAGTATAAATGAAAATAAAAATAATTTGAAAGAAAATGAAACGGTTTTTCTAAAAAACTATATTTTTGTAAAAACTGGTTTCATTAGGGCTTGTAATTATCTTAGAGTTAATTTTTTATAATTTTCAAAAAAAATTAATTTTTCAATGAATAAAAAAATATTGATTTTTAAAATAAAAAATATTTTTTATATAATTTACATGTTCCATTTTGTTTTATTTTTTTAAAAGTAATATTAGTAAAATTATAAAATTATTAATACAATTTATTTAATTTTAATCAATTTCTTGTTTAATTTTGATATTAAAACCTCATATAATTTTAAATGTTTTTTCTTGGGAAATCATTCTTTTCATCACATATCCGAGTTTAATTTTTAATTAAATTTTTGTAATTATATGAATTAAATTAGTAAAAATAGATTTTATGATTATAATAACAATGAATAATGTTATTTAACAATTTCATTTTATTTGTTGGTCATAATGAATAATAGATATTAATTATGTTGGTTAATGTTAATATAGGTTTACTAAGGGGTTAAAATAAAACTAAAAGGGTTAAAATAACCTAAAAACTTTTCTAATTCCTATTTTTGGACATATTTCGACCTTATACAATGCCACATTCAGATTTATGGTAATTTGGATGCATTTTTCATGGGAATGAATTTATTACATGGTATTCTTTTAAGAAGCATCCATGTAATTTCCAAAAGGGTCCGATCTCCCTCTTATTAATGGACACCCCATATCATCTCCTCTATAACAATAGAAAGAAATTTGGTTTATAAAATCCCTATGAAAATCCCTACCTTATATCTATCCCTACGTTCGAGATTCCCTAGTTTTATAAGGAAACCGTATAAGTAAGTATTTTGGTATAATCCTAAATATGTTCTTTGATTATGAGGCATAGTTCTTGGCCATGAGTCATAATTTTATTTACTCCTCTAAATCCTTCAAATATTCTCCCTATATAATAAAACAATAACACAAGTTTGTTCCATATTCAAATATATTGTTATTTTAATCTCATAACCAATATCCACCCCTTCTATAACAACCTCTCACATATGTATATAAGGATTTATTTAATGTATATATATGATAATTATGACACAATTATATTTTTGAAAATATAATACCAAATATACCTATATACCTTCATATAATTTTGAAAATGATAACTTTGTTCATGTGTAAGTGTAGACTACTTCCACTACATAACTATGTGATACATTTTTCATTTTATTTTGACAATGATGGTATCAAGGATATATTTATTTAATACATATGACATATATGATAAAATAATGATTATATAAAGGTGAAATATTTTTTACCTATTTTCTGTTCTATCTATTAAAAAATGGAATCATCATTCAAGTGTATGTATGACATACCATCTCCATGAATAGTGTAATTCATTTTATATCTCTAACTTATATGGATTAATATCAGTACATATATAATGAATATATATGATATTTTTTTCAGGATTAAAATTATAGATTTTATTTAACCTTAATCAATGTATAAGGGATGAAACTAATGAACTATAACATACATGAAAAATGAAGCTGTTATCACAGAAGTTAGTGACTTTGATAAAGAAGTGTAAATAAAAGGGTAATAAAAACATATAAGTAAATAATATAAGATATCATATATATGGTTATGGTTATGTAATTTATTTACAATAAATATATATTTTTATAATGCTTGTTAGAACACAAATAAAGGAAATTAGACATGATGTAACATTTTCTCAATTCACTATTACATATATGAGACACAACCCATATTCAGCAATTATTTGTTTTTATTAGTGTATATACTACCACTTTTATATTTTATAGATAGAATCTATTTAACATTATAGAATTTAAAGTTGTATTTTAATTTATTTATTTTATGGTGCTCACAATCCCAATGTTACCAAAGTGGTAAGGGTTTATTTCAAAATATCAGTATCATCTGGGAGTGTTTATGTTAATGTTTAACTTAAGGGAATTATTTTTTATTTCTTCATTAAGACCAATAAATTTTATTCTCATTAGGTTATTAATGAAATTTTCATCTAATATTACCATTTCTATATCTTTCGTATTTAAAATTATTGAGATTGTTTGGAGAAAATATGACTTTATTTCTCTATTGGGTTGAAAATAATTTTTCCTCCCAATCCATGGTTTTTAAAAATATTTTCTATTTTAAATCCACAAAAAGTTGTTTTTTACAAATTTTTTAATTTTTGTAAAAATGATTTTAATTGAACATTTTTTTCATTTTCAAATTGATGTACTTTTAACCTTTTAACAATAGTGAGAAAGGAATGTTTTTAACGACATGTATGATATTAACCACTATCTATACCACTAATTATTTGGATGTTTACTTTAAATGATTCCATTATTCTATTAAAAAAATGTTTTTTCTAATATTTTGGAATTTATTATTTTTTAAAAGTTATATTTTAAGTGAAAATTATATTTTCCTCAAGAATGTTTTTATTGTTATTTTTTATGGTGTTCTTATTTATAAATGATAAAAAAACCTGATTTTAAATATTTTATAATGTGAATATGTTTTAGTGATATCATAATTTTTATTTCTCTTGATGGTTAATGATTAGTTTGGTTGGGTATATACTAATTAGATGTTATTCTTTATATCACTATGGATGGTTTTCTATTATGTTTATTATTTGATGAAATTAATAACTTTTCATATGATAGTTTTTCAATATGATTGTTTATGTGATTATGTTTCTCCCTTTTCATATAAAAAATTTATTGGACATAATAAGTGATGTTAAGGGCCGATTATTGGCCCATGATGTATTACAAGGTCTCATGAGATAAAATGGATTCTATATTTGGACGAGGCCTTTCCCATTCAAGTAATATTTATTGGAACTAGGACTTGAAGATATTTTTATGATGTAAACAATTCTGAATTCTCTCATAATGAGTTAATTTATTGATGTCCATGTGATTATTTAATTAGTTAGAATATCTATGCATACGTTTTGAGCCCATGTGACTATTTATATGGAATCATTTAATCACCACTAATTTCTTACATATTATTATTCATGTTGAAGTTACAAATAAAATTGTTTGTGTTTAATTTATTACCTTTACATATTTATTATTCAATATTTATTCATGATAACATTCACTGTACACATACACTTTCTAAGAATTAGATCACACAACTTTTTTATGTTTCGTTTCCCTATAACGAAAATAAGTGTGTTATGAATGATATATAAATATACGATAAATGTAATAATAGTGAACTCAATGAAACAAATAGCTAGTGTTTTAATTATTTTAATTGTAATGTGAGATTCATGTAATTATGTAGTTTTCTAAGACGACTAAACTAATCAGTCCTTCAAGACGTGATTCCATGTATCCAATACCAATGTAATAATATAACCACCAATATTTGAATATGAATTTCAAGTTATTTATAGTTTGTATGAGAGGATGTTTATTATAAATCAGGAGCACTTGATTTTGGAAAACATTGATTTGGAAATATTTCCCTTTACTTTATTTTGAGGATATGTATAACTACAGAATAACAACTTAATGTTCTAGTAATGTATAAATTATTTATGTTTCCAAAAAATATATCCCTTTTTAGATATTATAATTGGATATGGATCTGGTATAGTTTTACATAGGGGTAATAACTCGGAAAGGGGTGCATTGTGTTTTGACTTGATTTTGAATTGGTACACAATGATGAGATTTTTTGAAAACATATTTCAACCCTCATATAGGATAAAAATAGTCTAATTCAAATATCACTTTAAAACCATTAAGAAGGATTTGATTTGATTATTATGAATTGAGAATATTCCCAAGGACATAATGTTTATGATTGTGAGGTTAGCTATTACTAAATTTTTAATTTATATTGAATGTTTCATAAGACGTGAAATTAAACATTATGTTTCTTAATGTTATGATCTAATATATTGATTGAAATAGTTTAATAATGGAACCTAGTGGAAGTATTGGAAACTATATCACTATTCATGGCCCATATTGGGATTTCCCACATTGGAAATAAAATAAATATATAGTTGGAGTTAGAGCAAGAGTTGAATAAATTATTAATATATTGGAGAAGCTGATTCTTGTTAAGGTCTATAACATTTTTTGAATGTAATGACCTAATGACCAATAATGTGGTTTAACAATGATGTACCACTTTATGCGTTAAAACCCTCTATCATTAAATATAACTAAGAATTCATTTATAGATAAAAAATGGATTAGTTCTTTAGAGAAACTATTACTCACTTTTGGAAGTAAGGAAATATAGAAGTTTGATATGGTAGTTTATCATCTCTCAAGGGAAGAGAATTAATTGTTTTCATTGATGGAAAGCACTATGTATGATTAATAAATTGAAAAAATTGGGTGGGATCATGTTAAGGTACACTAATTAGAAAAATATTATCCTCATTAGGAACAAGAAAATAAATTGATGAAATTATTGAATTTGATATAAAAGGAAAGAGGAAAATTTTTCAAAGTATAGGGATAACTTTATAAAGTAATAAATAAATTCTACGGTCTAAATAAATAATTCAAATAGAAATATAAACCCTTTCTTATATGGGATTATGAAAATTTTTCGATGGAAATATTCTCCCAAACTTTTCATCATATGAGGACATAATATCATGTTCTTTCAAGATATTGATATAAGTATCCTTATTTTTTTAATTTTTTGTGATGAAATGTTTTAATTTGGTTATTGAGAACAATAGAAAAAGAAATACCTTAAAATTAAAGAAGGTAAGGGTAAATTTTCCATCTTTTAATAAATTTGGAAATAAAAAACATGGAACATTATTTATGGGAATGGGAGTATTCTATAAGTGTAGAGGGAAATAACACTATTATCTTGATTATAGGATAATGTAAGAGGATACCAATATGAAATGAAATAATTATAAAGAGATGGGATACTATGAAATCTATTTTCCCAAGAATAAAGGTAATTTTCCTAGAAAATGTCAAGTGAGTAAGGCCAATACTATGCAACCAAAATGGTTAAAATTAATGTTCCTAATAATTTTTCAGAATAAACTTTATTCATATCCTCAAATTTTCCGAATTTATTATATTATTTTGGATTTTATTATTCTTTTATATGTTCTATATTTTATAATAAAATTAGATATTTCCACAACTACTTAGGAAGGGAGTTATCAGTCAAGACTCTTAGAGTAAGTCTCATTAAAACAAGGGTGTGTCAACTAGTTCCCATTATGGAACTTAAAAATTAAATATTTTAATACTTAATTACTATTGATATGTTTGAATTTGATATTATACTTTTTCTAGAAGGCATGTAAAATTATGGTGGAAATTTTTTTCAAAGATAAGGACATTATGATTCGTGAAAAATATTTAAAATTCCGCATCTTTAGAGGGTATATTTAACCATATGGGTCATGTATACATCCATCATAATAGATCTTATAAAAGAAATTATTATAGAAGAAGAGAAGTAACAATCTATGGATGATAATAGATATATCTAAATTGAGGTTATAATTATTTTATAGAAATACATTGAAGTATTACAAGAGAAATTACAGTGACATCCACCAGAGTATGAAGTTGAGTTTTCCATTGAATTAAACCCTGACGAAATATCGATATCAAAGACACCCTATATAAGGGAAACTATGGAATTAGTGGCTTTAAATACACTAAAAGAGGAGGTGTAGGATAAGGTATTTATATACCATAGTGTTTCACCCGGGGGAGATCTTATCCTTTTCATTAAGAGTAAATATGAATCTATGAGGCTATTCATTAAATATAAGAAAATAAATGATCTTACGATAAATAGAAATATATAAATTAACTATAATTGATTCATTATTCGATTAAATTCAAGGTGCATAATATTTCTAAAATATTAACCTTCAATCTAGGTATCATCAATTGTGAGTTATGAAGGAAATATTCTAATGAAGACATTTTAAATAAAGTATGAACATTATGAGTTCATAGTAATTCCATTGGGATTGAATAATTCCCCCTATGTCTTTATGGGTCTATCAAACAATGAATTCAATGAATATATTCATTCATTTTATGTAATTTATTGATAATATCATTGTGTATCATAGGATCTCTAAGGACCATGAGAATAAATTGCTGATCATTCTTGAAACTCTTAAAATAAAAGAGTTTTAAGGTAAATTTATAAAGTGTGAATTAATATTTAAAATGTTTGTTTTATTGTCCATATTTTATCTAATGATTGAATATCAGTTGATCCTATGACGAAAAAAATTAAAAGAGTGTCCTACACTAATGATAATAACTAAATTATATATTTTAATTTGTTTGGCTAGTTACTGTCTATGATATGTTAAAAACTTTCCTAATTGGATTACTTGTTAACCAATATAAATTATAAAGGGTTGTGTTTCTATAGATAATGAATTATGAATAATTTTTTGAGTAATTAAAGAGGATATTCATGAATGATGTGATTTTTAATCATCCATTGTGAAATGTTTTATTTTTCATATATAGTGATGCATCAAAGAATGAACTTAGTTTTTTCCTTATCTAGAATGATAAATTTATTTCCTATGCCTCAAGTTTGTCATGGATTCATAAGAAATATTAAACCCATGATCTTTATTTGGTAGCTGTAATATTTTCTCTAATGAAGTTAGACAAAGTTATCCCCTATCTACCATTATATTTTTAATTGTGGAAGATTATTTAAGAAGATTTCTCACTCGCCTTGTCGACTAGAACAAGATTAAACCTATTCAGGCTTCTATGAACTTAAATGTGCTGACAAATATTTTATATACTAATAGAATCAATATTTTCATTCAAGGATATTAATGTAATATTATAATTATCAAAAGACCCCTCTCACATTATGAATATATATTTGGTGAAGCCACTAGCAATTTTTTTTCATTATATATAAATTATTTTACTTCTAATAGAAAAGTTAATATTAAAAATGATTTAGGTATCAAATAAGTATCCTTCCCTTTTACTTATCTCAGTGTTCCCATTTTTTAGGGAAGGCCTAAATCTATTTACTTTTATATCACTGTTGACTAAATACTCAATAAAATTTCATCTTAGAAGGGAAAATACCTCTATATGGATAGAAAAATCAGTCTTCATAATCAAAAATTGTCTCTAAAATGGTTTACTTGGTGATAGTTTACAAATTCATAACATGCCTCCTTAAGAAAATAAGTTTTTATATCAAAAACATTGTTTGGACCAAAAAAAATGCTGAAAGGAAACTTATGACCATTCAACGGGTTACTTATTGTATGCATTTAGATAAGGGAGGTCCAGGAATTAAAAACCAGAAACTCTTTAATGTTTCTTTACAATCCATACTCACTTGGAACCTACTTGAAAATAACTCTGATACAATTTATTTTCTCAAAAAATATTCCTTGATAAGTTAAAGAAAGATAATATGAATTATATTAGCTCTTCTATTTTGACATCCATTAGGAAATCCTTTACCATCATCATGCTTAAATATAAATGTGTGGTCGGTATTGAATCCTCTATGAACATTTGGCTGGACAACTAGACCAGTGTTCCTTTAATCTCCATACTTCCTTCTAATAATTTTCCATACCACACTAAGTAAACTATCATGGATGTTTTAAATTATCAAAACATCTATATTCCTGATAAAATTAATCATGTTATTGTGAATTATCTCGATTCGATTTCTGAATATTTTCTAATCTGGGAACCTTATCATAATAGAATCCAAGAATCAAAATTTTTTGACAACCACAAAATTAGAAATTATGATAAGAACTTGTGCTGGTTAATTGTTATTGACAATTTATGGATTAATCCCTCATAGATTACACTTCTTTGGTGTGTTACTCACAACAGAGTCCCCATTGACGTTTTTCTTCAATATTATGGGATTTAAATTGTCTCTAAGTTTCATCTTTGTAACCAACATAATGAAGATATTAGCCATCTTTTTTGGTCTTTTCTATGGATTTAGCACTTTGGAACAATATTTTTGACATTTTCAATTGCAGATAGATACTTATTGATTAAATCATCTCTCAACTAAATAATAGTGGGGATATAGAAACAGCTCAAAAAAACAACATTCTTTTCTTATCATCTTTTTTTGAGCTTCAACTTGTGATCTGGTATGATAGAAATGCTCTTATTCATAATAATTTCTCATCCATTATAAATTCAACCAAGACGTGGATTCTGATTTCCATCCGGGATGTTTCCACAATTTTTAGGGCTAATTTTGATAATAATTTTAAATAATTTGGGATTCTCTGATGAATTTAGATTGAAAGAATCTATCATCAACCTAGATTCACTTTTTATGTATTCTGGTAATACACACCCCTAGGTTGGATAAAAGTTAATGTTGATGGCACTTCTAAAGGAAATACATGACCCATGGGTTGGGGTGATATTTTTAGAAACCACCTTGGGCAGTGTCTCAGATTCCTCTTTGGTAGATGAGGAATCAAATCATCTCTAGATGCCAAAATGATGAGTGTGATTCATGCCGTTTCCTTATCTAAGAAACAATATTTGAACAATATTCAAATTGAATGTGATTCGACAAATATTTTACGGGCTATTTGGAATGGTGTGGTGCATCTTTCTTGGATGCTTACAGCCCGTTGGATGAACTACCACCTTTTACTTATAGAGATCAGCTACGCAGTCACTCATAACTTTCATGAATCAAACATGATTGCAGATGATCTTTCTAATAAAGGAGTTAACCATGAAATAAAATTTCTGGATGATGTTCTTATAGATTTAATTCTTTATTATGATAATGATTGTAAAAATATTCTATCATTCAGAATCTGGGAAAGCCATTTTCTTTATATAATAATTTGTGTTTTGGTCTTTGAACAAGGAAACGCCTTATTAAAAAAAGAGTATAAAACACACTTTTCATTATAAAGAGTTCAACATAAAGAAAAGGTAATGGATTGAGCTACTTAAAAACATTAATTTCTCATTACAGTACCAACTGGGTAAGGAAAAAAATGTTGCAGATTCATTAAGCTAGAAAGATAAAAGATTCCTAACCTAAATGGGGTTTGACAAGGATCCTATGTAAAGGAATTTATTAGATATGGATATATGAATTATGAAGGAAGGGGATACATCAATTCCTTTTCAAATGACCCCCAAAACATCTTTTTTTGAAATGATAAAAATTTCTCAATATGATGACGAGAATATTCAAATTAAAATCAATGACATGGATGAAAAAATTGGCATACATCAACTCTGAGAATGGTTTTATAAAATTTTGTAAGCCACTAGGTTTTCCATCTATACTTGAGATAAAGATGGGATTTGTGGATGATTCTCATAGCCAGAATTTTTCTATATAAAGTGGTAGAACCAAGATGTATAAAGATTTGAAGAAACATTTTTCGTGAGATAATATGAGGTGGAAAATTTCTAATGATGTGTTGTGATGTTTGGTTTTTCAATAAGTGATGGATAAGAGACAACAACCTAAAGGATTTATGCAACCTCCACCAATCTATATATTGAAATTGGATGATGTTACCAAATAATTCATCCCTATATTTCTAAATCATCCTATAAATAATGATGCAATATGGGTAATTATTTACCCTATTAAAATATGAACATTTCAATGTTTTAAGAGAATATTAACATCTTGATCTCCTTAAAATATCTCCAAATTAATTAATTTTAACACTTCTTGGCATACCCCTTTCAATTGGGTCTGATTGTGGTCCAAAATTTACATCAAAATTACGGGAATTTATTCAGAAGGTTCTTGATAATAATCCTTGTTTGAGCACTGATTATTACCCTCAAACCAATGGACAGTCCAAAAGTCCTGTTAAAACATTATAAAATAGGTTGATGTCATTTTATCTTGAATTTAACAGTATATAAGATTAGTATATACCATTAATATAGTTCAATTATAAAAATATCTTCAATTCATTTATTTAAATGGCATTGTATAGGGAATTATATGGAATTATATATTTATCTCTAACTTATTGAGATGAAGTTGGTGAAATGAATATTTTAGGACTAGAAATTTTAGAGGAAACATCTAAAAAGGTAAAGAGGATTCAAACTCATATAAATGTATCTAGATAAATGTAAAATGAGATATGTAGATAACTGAATGATTTTTTTGAATTTTAGATGTGATATCATGTTTTCTAGAAATTATTTCCATGGAATGGTGTTATGAGATTCATTAATAAAGTTAAACTGTACCCTAGGTATGGTGGAACATTCAAAATTCTAGAAATAATTGGAGCTATGTATTACTGCTTTGTAATTCCACCAAATCTCTCTAAAGTACATGAGGTGTTACATATATAATTCGTAAGGATTTACATGCCATACCCAATGCAAATGATCACCTCCGAGGAATTAGAATTGGGACATGATCTGTATTATTGTGAAGTGCCTATCCAGATTCTGAACAATAGAGAATAGGTGTTAAGGAATCAAAAGACTCGAATAGTAAAGGTAATTTAGGGAAATCATAATATATATGGGGTGCATTGGAACTTGATGATGTTATTATGAAGAAATACTAAACCATTTTTAAAAGGTAACACTCTGTAAATTCTTAGGATGAATTTTTTTGGAGGGAATAATGTGACACCACTAGACATTATGATATATTTACTTTTAAATAAATTCAATCTCCCTGATAGCTTGCGATACACACAACCATGAGTCTAAATTAAACCATAATATAGTATACAGTTAAAACCTAACCGTTCAAGTAATGTTAATGAATAGTTCTAAATAAATTTAGAATATTATATAGTCTACATAGGTATAAAATAAATTCATCAATTATTAGTTATGTAGATTTATGAATAAAAATCATTTGAAAGAAAAAAGAATTGGTTTTGATAAAAAAAATTATTTTTCGAACAAGCGGTTTCATCTCATTTAGTTCAATTATTTTTAAAACTAATAATTTCGAATTTTATAATATATATTTTAAAAAATTAACTCCTTATTTCAGTTTATCATGTAGAAATTATCTTAGAGTGATGTTTTGAGATTTTTTTTTAAATTTTAACTTTACTATTAATAGTAAAAAATATTGATTTTTATTGAAACCTAACTTTTTTAACACATTTAATTGTTCAATTTTGTTTGAAAATTATTCTTAAAGAAAAATTAGTTTAATTAAATTATTAATAATCCAATACATGTTACTAGAATCTTTTTCATATTTAATTTTGATGAAAAACTATTTATTCTTTTATAATTTTTTTTTATTTTGAAAACCATTTTTTATTCGCATTTGTGGGATTAATTTAAATTAAAATTTTCCATATATGTGAATTTAATTGTGAAAAATAGATTAAATATTTTGTTTTAGCATAATTAATATTATATAATAAATTAATCTTATTTTTTTCATAATGAATAGTAAAAAAGTAAAAATTAATTACGATAGTTTTGTTTAAAATAGGTTTACCAAGGGTTAAGCTAAAATAATAAGGGTTAAAATGACCTAAAAACATGTATAGTTACTATTTGTTAGAAACATTTAAACCATATCTGATCCAATCATTGAATTTATGTTTACTTGGTTGAATTATTTCTGGGGAATGAATGTATTATTTAAATTTTTTTAGGAAATTTATAACTAATTTCCAATAATATCCCCTCCCCCAATAATAAAAGTAATCCCCTCTTCTATCATATTCACACTTCTAAAGAACTTTGTTTTATCCAATACCTTTCAAAATTACTTACAAATATCCCTCCCCATTACCTATATTCTTTGAATTAATCAAAAAATGATTCTAGGAAGGATTTAATGATTATTTCAATGTCTTATGTTATACTTTTCCATTTATTTATCTTTAAAAATTATAAACACCTTTTTAAAATATGATTAATAATTTTTATATCCGAAGTGTTTTAGTATTTTTTTTAAGAACAAATTATTTTATACTAAATGATGAAATATATATAATATAATAAAAAATATACATTTATTATTCTATATAATCCATCATACAGATGGTTCATCTAGTTCATTAGACTAACCTATGTTATGATCAATTGCTAGAATTTTGTCCTTTCTATGAGACTAAAAAAAATCATGACCATCTGACTTAGATTAAAACTAATACATCTGACTAAAATTTATACATTTTAGTATATTGATAAACAATAATTAATTCCATCATACCATACAATGTTTATAATCATAATATATAGATGAGTTTTTATTGGAAATAATTCAGAATAATATTTTATTGGTTCTAGAAAAAACGTCTTTCATTTACTTAATCTATATCACTGTGAATTGTTAAGTGTAAGCTATCAAGGGATATTGAAACTAACTCTAAAATGTGACTTGTAGTGGTTACACAATTAATTTTAGGTCATTGGATGAGTTTGGATATGATTTAATTCACAATTTAAGTCGTCTAGAAATTTCTCCCCATGCACATCTCATTCCTTGTCTTTTTAATTACTTATAGAGTTTAATTTATAAGTAATTTTACTGAGGATTGTAAATTATTTATAATAATTTGAATTTTTATTCATTTTATTATTGTTGTACTAATTTAGGGCTTATGAAGCTATAAAGATGGTGAAATTGATTCGTCTAATCAAGGGATTTCAGGGCTAGTAAGATAGAGACTGATCATCATATCGAGGTATTTTGGGGATAGTAATGAAGAGCCATACTGGTCAATGTAACATGGGATTTTATGGTAATGAAAGACATACCTTACTGTAGCCATGAAACTATGGATAATTTATTTTAGGGTTACTGGCTACCTTAAATCTTAATGATAAAGGGGAAATTATTTTATTAACTTTTATAAGTAATTATTACATTTGTAAGCTTGTAGCTATATTTTTTTACATGATTTAAATTTCATTGGTCATAAACATTAGTAGGTAATATTATAATGAAGTTAATGAAATTATTCATATTGGACTAATTGTGATTCTGATAAACTACTATAATATAGCTATACATTTTCTAGTTCTAATTCTAACACTATGATAATCAGACAATTTTTTATTCCAAACAATTTAAATAAGGAGATGTTGTGTTTTGTTTTTGTTTAATTTTTTTTTACCAAAATTCACCCCCTATTGTTTCCATTATAAACTCATATTATCCAATAATTGGTATCATATTAGTGTTTATTTAATACTTACTTTGTTTTTTTACTTTAATTAACATCGGCATGTTTTATAATTTTCTTGTTTATAAATTCTTATTACAAAGGTGTTATTGTATAAAATAGTTTCAATTTTTTATAATATGGAAATTTTCAACAATGTAACCCTTTAAAATCTGAATCCAAGTAGACCAAAAAGTTTTTATGATGCATAATATGGTCACTAGAGAGATCATTTAAAGGATTTAATTATCAATACTAGTTTTGTTAACATTTTTATACTTACTGATGAATATAAGATTCTTAAAAATAAAGTTACTACATTTACTCATCATAAAAGGAATAATATCAACATAATTATAGAGTAATGAATAATATTTTTGGTTCCATGACATGGAATGTGTATATCAAAACATTTTTTTGTGAATCTTCTAATAGCATTTGGAAAAATTTAAAAATCACTCACTTTGGAAATTCCATATTTATTGGGACAAGAAGAGCTATGATTATAAAAGACTAACAAGCCTCTGATTTCATACATATATAATTAGTATAAAAATTCATCAATTATTTATGACAATTGTTAATAATTAACTTTCTATAGAATTAAAGGATATAGTAGATGGAATCTTGGTGGAAAAGATTATAGGAATCATCCCTAACAAGTGAGAATCAAAAAGGGAAATATTGTACGATACATAGAAGATAAAAAATCAAACACTTCATGATATTATTGGAATATAAATCAATATAAGGATATATTGAAGTGAGATAATTAAAAAAATGAAAAACTATAACCGTGGAGTTATTTTCGAAACAACTTCTAATGTTCTTAATAAATATTGGTCCACTGAAAAATTTATGAAATCATGAAATAATAATAATATGATTTTTTAATTAGATTAATATTTTTTCAGTAACTTTTAAAAAGTATTTAGAAAATCATTTTTTAAGGATGAATAAAATAATGGGAAAGAAAAAAATTTAGTACAAATACATGAAATTTCATAAGAATAAGAATGAAAATAAATAATCTTTCTAAAGATATATGTTAGGAATGTAAGCGTACATGACACAGTCAACCATTTTGACCTAAGCTTAAAATAAAATAAATTAAAGATATAAATACTAATAGAATTTATAACAAATATTTCGATAAAAAAGAAAACAATATTTTGAAAGCTTATGATACATGGAGTTACAGTAGTGGAGATAACTATACAGATAATTTCTCGAATAATGAATCTTCTTGTCCGAGAAATATTAGACGATTTTCCAAAGTGACTATGGAAAAAAATTCATAAAGTAGAGGTAAAAACTAAATAATCTCTTATAAACATTTATTTCAATGCTTACTATCCTGAAAGTGATCATAATAGAAAATTTACATCTTTTTATGAATAATATTTTTCATCTAAAGAGGATATTAATATACCTATTTTTTTAAGATATATCTAGGTTTCATAAAATTTTAGAAAATGAAAATTTTAATGTTTTTAAAAAACATTAAAATTATAAAGAATAAAATTCAACAAAAAATTCAATGATAACTAATATTACTACAGAAATATCAAATCTTCATAAATATCTTCAAAAAAATAATTCAGCAAAAGAAAATATTTCTGAATATCATTGAAAATATATTAATCATAAGAGTAAATTAAAAAATGATTTTATGAATGTTAGTTTGAATATTTATAATATAAAGGGAAATATGTAGATGTTAAACTAAATTTTGTAACTTTTAGTTTGAAAAATATATTATGTATGTTTTCCAATATTAAAAAAACTTTTATAAGATTTCCGAACATATTAGACCTCATATTGATATTTATGGAATGAGTTTTACTGATAAGAAACATTTTATTAAATAAAAAAATTTTCCCTAAAATTTATCCATTTTGTAAATTGTGTGATAGTGGGGGACATTGGAAAAAAAATTCATAAAAAAGTTTATTTGTTAGGTTTTAATAAAAATTATTTTTCAAATTAAATGAAATTTAATAAATGATGTCATCTTGGTAAAATGTGTTTACCTAAAATCTTATTTTCAGATATTACCAGACCCAAGAAATTTTGGATTCTGAAAAACTAATTTATATGTTTTTATAAAAGTAGAGAAATTACCGACAAAAAAATCACTTGGTACGTGGATAGTGATATTTTGAGACTTATGACTAGAAATAAAGTCTTTTTTATTAAGATCATTAACTTGAAAGTAGAAAATTATCCATCATTTATTATGATCAAAGAGATATTATTGATATAGTTAATATTATTATTCTGAGAAAATACTTAATCTCAAATATAATATTTGTTATAGGACTCATGAATAAACTTATAATCATAATCAAAGTATGTGATTAAGGTTAAATTTTGAACTTGATGAATGAAAAATACAATGTACATAGTTCCGAAGAATAACATATTCTTTCATCCAATAGGTATGAGAACATTTACAGATTAAATTTAGAAGACCTTAAAAGAAAATATATACCTTGGATTAGTGTATTGAATGACAAATCATGGTTATGGAAAAGAAGGATATGACATTATAACAATAGAAAATTAGATAAGTTTACTAATAAATGACTTGTTAAGGTTCTACTAGAACTTAGGTTTGTTTCTTCAAAATTTTTCATTATTATCAATTTGGAAAGAAACATAATCCATCCTTTAAATCTATTAGTGAAGACTCAAATTTTGATTCATTATAGTTATTACAAATTTATTTACTGGGAACTAAAAAAACTATAATTATTGTTGAAAAATTCTATATATATGTCTTAATAGATGATTATACTAGATATACATGGGTCTATTTACTAACAATAAAATCCATAGCCTTTACTTATTTTAATATTCTATAGTCCGAGTTAAAAATGTGTAAAATCTCTCCTTGATAACTATTCCTAGTGATCATGGTGTAAAATTGCTAAATTCTGATTTCGAATTTTTTTTAGTAATAATGTTTTTATACATAACCTTTTATAACCTATAACTCAACAGAAAATTTTTGTAGTTGAAGAATAAGTTGGGTTATTTCAGAAGATTAATGGAACCTCGCTATGTGAAAAATTGGTTTAATTTTTTTTGGGATGAAGCTGTTATTATTTTCTGTTATACTAAAAATCAATTTTTAATTAGATAATTTATTAATAAAACTCATTATGTGTGGTGGATAGGAATAAAACCAAAATTTTCTTAACTTCAACGTTTTTGGATGAAAATTATTCATCTCGGATACTAAAGATAACTTATATAAGATTGTACCAAATTCTAGTAAAGGTATATTATTAAGTTATTCCACAACAAGTAAGGCTTATAATGTTATTAATAAAAATATAGGTACTATTGAAAAAATAGTACATGTTATGTTTGATGAAATTGATCCATTTTATTATACAATAGTTTTTCAATTTTTTTCCTCAAAAATTATTACAACCAATTGTTGGTAAAAAGATTTTTAGATATCTAAAATATTATGTGGTTTTTAGGAATCATCATAATGATAAAATGATTGGTGATATAGATCAACCATTTAGGATGATAAATTCATTGATTAATGAAATTTAACATATATATTTATTAATAAAATTCAATCCTAAGAATATTTATGAGGCATTAAGATATGAGGATTGTATAAAAGAAATTGAAGATGAACAAAACGAGTTTGAAAGGAGAAATATATAGACCCATTGAACATCCTAAAGATAATTTTGTAATTAGAGAAAAATGGATTTTTCAGAATAAGTTTGATTAAAATGAAATAATAGTTTAAAGTAAAGCTGTATTTTTTTCTATGGGATATAATAAATAATTGGTAATATACTATATAAAAACCTATTCTCTGGTTTCAAGACACAAAACAATTAGTATACTTCAGACTTATGTATCATTCATAAATCTGAAATAATTTAAAATGGGTTTGAAGTATGACTTCCAAAATGGATATGTACAAGAGGATATTTATGGAGAACATCCACCTAGTTCTCAAAATAAAAAATATTCAAATGCTATTTACAAACATACCAATTCACTATATGTACGTAAACAAGCCCCTAGATCTTGGAATGATAGGTTAACTAGATTTTAAAAAAAATAAGGGAGATTTAAATCTGTATATTTTTTATAAAATATGTTCATAAAAAAATTATGAATTTAAAAATTTAGGTTTATGAAATTATATTCTTATTATCTTAGAAATCTTTAACAGATTCCTTTGTAGATCTTAATATTTATATGTTTTAAATGATTATTATAGATTAGTTATCTTACTTTTTAGGTTCTAAAATCATAATAAAACAAGAAGAAACTATTATGTACTCAACATAAGTATATAAAATATCTAAATATTAAAATAGTGTATGAAACAATAAACTTAGTAGTAATCCTATCAAAAATATCTAATAGTTTATATCTTAATAAATTTGGGAAACAAGATAATCATAAGCATTTTAGATGTGTGATGGAATGTTTTCTTCACTTAATATATTTTTATTGGGATATAATTTTTTCATTATTCTTATGGGTAAGATATCAATATAATAAAAATGTGTCTCATTTTAAATATATAAAAAAAATTTATGTTTTCATAAGAGAGCTATGAATTTAGTATGATTCTATTCTTCTGGAAATGATTTTGAATTTTTTTCAGATGCTGAATTTGGTGGATGTAGAACAGATAGAAAAACTACATCTAGAACATGTAATTTTTTAAGAGTATCTTTAATCTCTTAGTCATGTAATAAAAAATACTATGTATCACTTTCCACTACTGAAGTAGAATATGTAGTGGCTGGAAGTTTTTGTGCTCAAGTTTTGGGGATGCAACACCTAATCCCTGACTATGACATGAGGTTTACTAAAAAAATATATTTTTTTTGAAAGAAGTTACATTGACCTATGTAAAAACCCAAAACATCACTCACATGATTAAAAAATATACCTAAGATACTATTTACTTTGGGATCACACACTTAAAAAAGATATCATTTTATATTTTTTCGGAATGAAAGAATAACATGCTAATATTTTTACAAAACACCCTAGTTCTATTAGATTTGAATACATTAAATAGATTCTATAAATGATCAATGTTAGGTGATTATTCGTGTCTACTTCTTGTTTACCAATATTATTTCATTAATATACTCCCATTAAATGGGGGAGTATATATGTTTTTAAATACCTAAAAATTTTCAGTACTATAAAATATTCATGTTTTCTAAATACTTTTGTTTCCCAAAATATTTTATTATAATAACATAATCATACTCATGTTTATTTATAAAAACTTCTATATTATCAATTTTTTATAAAATTTTTCAGATTAAAATATTTTATTAGAAGCCATTAAAATACATTTTTTTTGACTTAAAATAAATTACAAACCATATAGAACCAAAATTTGATTTAAAAGGTTTTCTGATGAAAATTTATTTTTCAATCTCAAAAATATTTATACAAAATTCTTGATATTATTTTTTATATAAACAAAATCATAACTATTTTTTATAATAATAACTACGAAGAACAATTAACTGATACCGATGAAACGTTTCTTCTCTAAATAGTACTATTAATTTTTTTTCTATATTGTCCTTTACTTTAGTTTATATATGTTGTTGATTATGATTATTTAGTTTAATTGTTTTTCCAAAATAAAGGTTTTTATAATCAAATTGACTCTCACTCTGATGATTTTTTTTAAAAAACTGTATGTGTTTAAATTTTTCTACAAATTACATATTTGATTAATTAAGAATGATTAGATAAAAAATGTGTCCTAAACTTTAAGCATTTTTTATGATCATTGTATGATGTTTTTAATATTTTTTTATAGACCAGATCAATTGTCATTAGGATGGATACTTTGATAGATTTTCAACATGGAGAAGTCTTCAGATAAGGACTCATTGAAAGAAAATGGTATGAATATTATGATCATTATTGTAGAAATATTATTAATTTTTAAGGAAGGGTGAATGTCTGTGTGAAAAAACTAGATAAGGACATTGATTTAAATTACACTGAAATGGTAAGATATATCTATGCCTTATTAAAATTTCCTTCAGATAGCGATAAAAATGACATAGCTTTTTATTTTTTGATAAATATTACAAATATTCATATGAAAATATCTTATACATGGTAGAAGTTCCTTATAATGGAGAATTATATCTTCTTTTTTACGAGATTCCTGGGAAACATGGTAGTTTTGTTAAGTGAAGTGATGAAGAATATTTTTTCCCATATTACATGAAATTTAAGAAAATATCACATCTATCACGAAATGCAAGGGTGGTTAAATTACATCTACAAGGTTACCTAATATTTATAAAGGGAGACAGAGTCACCTGAAATGTTTCAAATATATATATTGTGGATTATTTTATGAATATTAGGAAAATTATCCTGATAATATTTTTTTTCATTATAATATATGATATAAAAAATGCCTCCAAGAAATCAAATATTCGATTTTTTCTATGTCATATCAATATGTTTCTTATCAATTTTATGGAATTTTTCAAGGTTGAGAATAAAACTAATGTGTTTATATAAAATATTTTCTTGATTGGTGAAGAAACTATTTTAATAAATAATTTATTAATCGGTACAAAGTTGAAAAATTTGGTTGACAATATTGATAGATTATCTTTCGAAGATCAATCATCCAAGAAGGCATAGGATGTTAAGGAGAAATGAAATGATGTACCACCCCCCTGAGAAAATCATAATAAAGAAAAGTGAATGATAAATAAATAAATAAAATAATTCATAGTACAAATTTCTAAGAAGAAGGCTGAGAAATAGTGTTTGGACTTGATGTACATGAGACCGAATCATTGAAAAGTCAAACAGTATATGAATAAAAAGGAGAGAAATAGATGAAACAAAAGAAGTGGAAAGTCAAATAAAATATTATTGAATGATGATAGAATGATGTAGAAATAGTTTAATAGAATACAATTATTTTAGTTTCACCATTTTTAGTCGTCCGTCCAACTAATGTCGACTAGTCACATCCTAATGTTGGACTATAATTTGAATAAAATTCATTAATCCCGAAAACTATCACAAAAGTTTTTATAAGGGAAAAATAAAAAATTTAGTAAAATAAGTCACCAAATCAATCTTATAAAAACATCATAATGTTTCTGAGAAGGAACAAACATATATTTATAAACGAATGGAAAATGATTTCTCAGAAATAAAAAAATTTATAGAAATAATTAGAAGAAGAATAAGAATAAAAATTAGGGGAAGAAAAAGAGGAAGATGAGAATGAATAAGAGTAAGAGGGGTATGAAGAATAAAATTATGAATAAAAAGCAGAGATAGAGGAAAAGAAGAGTTCATTAGAATCATATACATATTCAACCCCTTTACCTTCCTAATAAGATAAGGATCCAAACATAGAAGGGTCATAATACGAAAAATCATCATTTTAAGAGTATGTAAAGTTATATTTAAAGGAAGAAGAATAATATATTCAATCCCAAATAAAATTATCTGATATGTCTGAATAAGATAAGGAAGTAGATATTCTAAAAGAATCATAAAATGAAATTGTTTCTCAAAATGTAAAATTAAAAATTGTAAAGAAATAGAAACCTGGTGCTGAATTGTTTAGTTAGAATGATCCAAATGCATTGTTAGATTTATCAAACTCTATAGGAAAAGTTGCTCAAAATGTTTTTTACTATATCTTATAAACATTGAAAAGGTTAATTGACTCGATATTGAAACAATATATAAGTTTATTAAGAATAGTTTTAATAAAAAATAAGAGTGTAAAAATGTTTTGACAAAATCAGTAGTAAAAATTGGGTTTTATTTTAAATGTTTCAAAAAAAGGCAAATGTATAAAAAAATATCCTACAAGTAAATGGTTAAAAGGTATAACTAAGATGATAGTTAACTCAGGGATCATGATGATTAGTTTTTTGAATTGAAGAATAATTATTTATAAATGTATAAATATTTTAAAAGTAATATATAAATGTTTCAGATTAGGTAATGTTTTTTTGAAGAGTTCAAAGATAATAAAGATAATTGGGATAATGAAGTAAATGTTTTGAAAGAAATGTTTCACAATATAGAATTGGAGAATAACACGACCATAATTTGAGAAGAAGATATTTTCCTTATAATGGAGGAAACTAAAAGGATTAATGTACTCATTGAATGACTCAAAAAAGAATTTTGGAAGAAGAAATTTATGGACAACCAGATCCTGAAGCTTTAGTCAGCAATATTAAAAGATCAAAATGATTGTGATGATTTCTAAAAAACAAAAGTGATTGTTAGAAACCCTATGAAGAAATAATGATCATTTTTATTTTGAAACTCTAATGTAATGTTTTTAAAAAATTGAATGAACTTTAAATATGAATGATATTTTTATCCAATACTTATGTTTTAATGCATTTCAGTTTTGTTTGTATGAGTGTTATTTTTTCAACTCTAAGATGAATAGTATAATAAAATATAATTGTTTTGTGTGTTATTTTCATTCAATGGTTCTGGTGATATACTTTACTATTCTTTTTATAGAAAAAAAGGGAGAGATATCCATAATTTTTCAATGTTTATAAAGGGTCAGAGATGTTTTAAAATTATTTCTTTATGGATGAGTTTTTTCAAAGGAGGAATAATCTATAAGTTTTTTTACAAAGAGGGAGAATTCAATGTTTCAATTATCTCAATCAGATTATTGATAAGTTTTAAACTAAGGGGGATTTATGATATAAATTATTTAATTATAGATCTAAAATTATAACTGGTTCTATGATTTTAAAAATATATCATTCTTTTATGTACTATGTTTTGGGCTTTCAAAAAAAGATGATATTTTTGGGTTGAAAGTATTAATTTTTTAACTTTTCCATTTCATTATTTTTTAAAATCAGAGGAACGTTTTAAAAAGTATTATTACTAGCTTTTATATCCAAATTTATTTAGTATTATTTTTTTGAGAACATTAATTTATAACTAATGGTGAAATATATCTAATATAATATGAATATAAAATTATTTTACTGAATCTCATCCATCGAACTGAATGTGCATCTAGTTCATCAGAATAACTTATGTTAGGATCAATGGTTAGAATTATGTATTGTCTATATATAACGAACTAGGATTGAAATACATGGATATTACATAATTTTAGATGAATATTCATCACATTACAAAAATGCATGCCTGAGGACTGTGGTAGTTTAGCGTCTCTGGAAACATGGAAACGAAATCTTCTATCCTGGTGAAATATATTCAACATCTCCTATAATGTTTTATTGCTTTAGTACTTCTATATAAATCCTTTATTAATAACCCGAAGAAAGAAAACATAAGAAATGGGTGAGATCAGATTATTATCAAGGGTAAACAAGAGGGATATGTCATAATTAAAATTGACATAGGGGTATGATAACACAATCTTAACATTAAGAGATCATACCATGCATATCAATGATCATAAAAACGAGTTATGGAATAATTATTGGAAACTCATAAGACATGAATCATAAGGAGATAATCATCATGAACCATGAAATCATAATTAATGAATAAGATATAGGATTTTTGGAATACATATAAAAATAGAAACGTTTATGTCAAGGATACCTACCAATACCTTTATAAAATGTTAGTCTTGGGCTATGACTCGTGTACATACTTTGGGCATGGGCTAGAATCCTGTGTACCCACATTATTTTAGGTTTGGGAAACTACCCATTTAACATTTTTTTTGGTCTTGGACAACAACCTGTGTACCATTTTTCATTTAGGCTTGGGATACAAAAAATGAACCTTCTTGTTTTCAGGCTTGGAATATTACTCACGTACCCTCTTTCACTATAGCATGGGATACAAACTGTACACCCACTATCTTTTCATTCTTGGGATACAACCAAAACACCCTTTTTCTTTTCAACTTTAGGCTACAACCCATACAAACTCTTTCATTTCAGGCTTGGGATACAAACCGTGTACCCTTTGATCTCATATAAAATGTATCATTACCCAATTCATTGGAGGGATAAATAGGTCCCACCCATATTATAGTATAATCATCCACACATGTTACATAAGACAATAAAACAATCATCCTATCATGACCTATAAAAAGATATACGTCTTATAAAAATCAAATCATAACCCATAAAATGAAATGGGTATCATTAAAATTTCATCACATAATAACCTATGGAAAAGATATAGGTTTAATTACCATTTTAGTTATGCATAACCCATGAAAGAAAAATAGATTTCTTAAGAATATAACTTGTGAAAAAGATACATGTTTCATAAAGTCCATGACATTAAGCGTAACCCATTCAATAAAAAGATATGAATGAAATCTTCTATGAATTTTGAAAAAGGGCACAAATAAAATCAAAAAATGTCCTATTAAATGTAAAATAGTTTTTAAATATCTTTAAAAAATATTTCATTAGGAATATATTCATTCTTCTTTGAAAAATTATTATTAATACATAAAACCATTTTAAAACATTTTCTTAGAAAATACCTTAAAAACACATATATAAAACATTAAACCAATTTTGAAACAATTTAATTAGAAAATAACTTTTAAATCAATATCCTAATGATTAACCTTTTAAAAAGTGAAAAGGAATCTTCAAAGGAATGATGGTGGGTAAATCTGTACATGTCATATGAAGTAAAAAATAACATTCCTTTTACAAGGTAAAAGGGTTAGAAGGAATGACTTTTTTGAAATGTGAAAATAAGATTTCCTTGAAGATTTTTGTAATATATTGAAAGGATAGAAATATAATTTTTATATTATAGGATAATGGTATAACATTATTGGAAACATATTTTTGAAAATATAGATTTCTGACTAAAAGGGGGGGAGGTAAAGTAATGATTTCTTAAAAACACTTTATTAACTATCTTTTGGACAAAAGAGTATAAAAATGGTACCAATACATTAGTATAACATAGATAACCAGAGGTGAATAAATTTCAAGAATTTACTTAAGAGATGGATCATAATATTTAATCAAATGAAACATAAACATAAAAAATATTGAAAAGTGATGAGATTGTACCAATAAACTTTTATAACATCGTAACTTGAGATCATAATCTCTATGTAAGAAATGGGAATCATGAATCTTAAAATGTTACAAAATTTTTTTGATTCATTTTATAACATATAAAATTGATTTATATTCACATTGTTGAAAGATTCTCTGTGAGTAATAAAACATTTCTCTCAAGGAAGGAAAATTGATACAAAACTATTTTACCAATTTGGTAACTTTTGAAACATAAAACCCATAAAAGAAGGATCATAAAATGGACATGTGAATAACCATAAATTTAATTTTAAGTTACATAGAATAAAATAGTGGGGGGTACATACACCACACAAAATGAAATAGTGGAAAACATAACATGTATCTCACGGATATTAAAAGTGAGATGAAATCCCCTTACCTTGTGTCTTGACTCTCTCCATACTCGTACAAGATTCATGTATAATAAATATAAATTTATTATGAATATTCTAAAGAATAATATTCTTATATATATTAACATATGAGGTTTTTTATAACCATATATTAACCTCATGTTAATAATTTGATTTTAAGGTTCCACTTTGGATAAAATTTACAATGTTCTTCGCATGTATCTTAATTTGTTACATCTTCAGTTATTATAATTATATCATGATTCCAGAATTAAATTAACGATATAAATATAAGGTATATAGATTATATGTGTATGATAATAATCTATATAATATAGGAGTATGAAATATAATTTACCGTTCATGGAAGCAGTAAGCCGTATGCATGTATGAACGTTGTTTCCGTCTTTATTGACATATTGAAAGAAAATATTTAAATAAAACAGACATATATAAATGTATATATATATATATATTATTCAATTATAATTAACAATTAATATATCTGGAAAATTTCATTAAACCCATCCTTAATTCATTTCATCTGGTGTGTTAATGAATTACATCACTTTGTGGGGGTGGTAGTCAAGACTTCCTCAAATGGGATTATCTTATTAAAACCAAATGGAAAGTAAAGATAAGTGTGTTTAAAAAGGAATAAATAATATTAAATACCTATTTAATATAATAAATTAAATATATAAATACATTTTCTATAATAATGGCCACCATTATTGGCGGTAAAAGATAAATGAACAATCATTGTTTTGTGAGGTAGTAGTTCACCGTTCACAAAAATAGTATGCTCAACATGCATTAGATGAAGGTGTGTGTATTTTTAGGTCATAAACACTACAGAACAACATATTAGTGTATTTATGATACTATATTTGTCACAAAATAATGGAATAAAGATAGTGGAGGGGTGGATAATGAAAATAAATGGAAGGAACTTGTGAGAAGACATTATCTCTAAATAGGGTAACTCCATTTTGTTTGTGCCAAAACGCTTCCTTGAGAAGATTTAATCTCTAAGGGAGGATATTTTGGGGGTTATTTGGGAAGATATTGGACAAAAATAAAAGGTTTTGTAGGTTTGAATATCGGGTTGAGGTGGTGGCCTTTTATGAGGAAGGAAAATGACTTAGAATTTTTTGAAACAAGTTCGGTGTTATAATGTTATTTCATAAAAAAAATCACACCAAACCAAAAAAACACAATAATTTAAGGTATATGGACGAAATATTGAATTACAATGGTTTTTGGATATGTTTTTTTGCTCATTTATGCCATTATGTTTATTGTTTAGTATCTAATTATGTTTAATTTTCCCTTATCTGTTGTGATTTATTTTAATCACTTTTACTAATTATTTTGGTCAACAATTACTATATACTTATCAGACACTAAAAATTATACTCAACATAATGGTTGATTTCATAGTTTTGAAATTTAATTCACTGATGTGGGAAAAATAGGATTTGTGTTAATCCTCAAGACTCGACGAAATAATGGGGTGTAAAAGTAGGGAAAAGGTCAAATGTTTGTTAAGATTTTATATTCAATTTCAAAGTTAACATTATTATAATTAATTAAATTTTATTAATATATGTAATATTTATATAAATTTTCCTTAAAAAATATTTATAATACCATTTGGAATTAATAATTAATTACGCAAAAAATAGTTTTAACATAAAAGTAGTATTTTTACTATTCATCAAAAAATGAAGTTTCTCTGAAAAATACCAAAAAATATCTCTAGGATAATTTCAACATTATAAATTAGAAAATGATTCTTATTTTATAAAATTAAACTTCAAAATATTTCTATAATTTATTTTATTATTATAAGAGGTTCATTCAAGAAAACATTATTTGTAACATAAAGGACATTACCAAAAATATTATCATTCATTTAAAATATGTTTTATTAATATAAATATATTATAAAAAGTATTTAAAAAGTATTTATTTCTATTAAAATAACTATTTTTGAATTTTTGGTTATAATTATATCTTTTATATTATATGTATATAAAGATATTTCATATAAACTCAGTTTTGGATGCACTGTATGCCAAGTCAGTGTAGCGTGTAGCACAAGCCAAGTTAGTATGGCATGTCGCACAAGCCAAGTTGGTATTTCATTTAAAATGTAGATTTATCTTAATGATTATATATATATATATAAATATATATATTTTCAGTGTCACGTGAAATAAAAAATATCAAAAGTATAAATTAATTTCAAAAATCACATAAACTTGAGGTGTTACATTCTACACCCCTTAAAATCAATTTAGTCCTGGAAATTAATATTGGTTATCAAAGGTTTAATACTTTAATTTTTCATTCATAAAAACCCCCATTATAATAATTAATAAGGAAAATTCCCTTATAAAGTGAATGTTGGAACACTAACAGTTACCCAAACTAAATCATAACGAGTGTCCCATATATAAGAACATATGTGGGAAGTGAAAATATTGATATAGAAGAAAAATTATAGCATCAAGTTCTAATGGAGTGTGTCAGAGAAAAAGGATCAGAGAAAGTTAAAAACTAGAATTCCATAAAGCTGCAATGACCTAAGGGACCTTCTGATTCATCGAAAATGTAGGTATATGACAACATTTTTCGTCTCATGATCGGTTTTCTTAATGTTAAAGATTTTTCATTAAATGATATACTTCGATTATTTCTATAAAATGTCACCCTTTATTGTTTGTTGATCTACTTCACAATTTTCTAAAAAAAAGAAGGATACTTTTTCATTCTGAGAGTACTAAGAGATCACAAGTGTAAAGACATGGAAAATTAAATATAAATTTCTTTTAAATATTTTGAATTTTTACGTGTCAATGAATATTGACCGCGCGTGATTCCAAGGCCCTGTGTTCCTGGAATGATTTTAGGAAATTTATTTATGGTACCTTTAGTAAACGCATGGGATGCATTTTCTATCTTTTCAACAGGTGATCAGATTAAAAAAACGAGGGCACCGTTGAATCCGAATCCCCAGGATTCACTTAAGGTAAGGTTCACTTCAACCGCAGTAGGCCAGGAGAAAACGTAAAATTTGGGACATTATAGAAAAATAATAAAATAACTTAACAAGCTATTTTATTTCTTTTTCCCTGAGGGATGAGAAGTGGTGGTGGGGACTGATGAATTGTCAATCAAATTAATGGTTTGAAAATACTATATTTGTAACCACACCATTGGGTAATTAATAGTTTCATTCATTAAATTAACCTCATTAATTTTCGGTGTGTTACTCACCTTTTCCACTTCTATTTATGTAAGGCTCGGGGTGGAGTTTTGACATGGAATCACCATGCATGAAACCTCTAGCGATGTGATGTGAAGTCTTCCACCAATGGAGGAAGGAAACTTAGGCGGCGACGATCCGGGATCAACGAACCCAGAGAACCTCACTCCAGCAGGGACTCTCCTTCCGCCAGGGACCGCAATACCTCGGACGGTTCACGAGGTAGGGGTTGTCATTTAATTAAATAAATTCCAACAATTGTAGTCCTCATTCTTGAATTTGTGAGAGGTTATTGAAGGGGATTTATAAGGGGTTTATTATTATTTTTAATGTGATGTATAATTTACCCCCACTTGTTATAATGATAACGCGGAGTGTGTGGGACAAACGAACAAGGACCGTACCCTTCTCCACTTATTTTTTATTACGTTATTCAGAGGCAGGTTTTTTCAACATGACATAAACATGAAACTGAGTGGTGTTTAATGATGTCGGAATCCTGAGAGGACCGTAGGCACATCTGGAAAGTAGAACTGACCACCGGAGCTCACCCAGTGTCCCACTGAAGAAGTGTTAGCTCAACACCAACATGAAGAAACTTGACACTGGTGAAGGTGGACAAGGGTGGCGGCTGGAAACCATCGGCCATAGAGGAAGAGCTACACTGCTCGGTGCTGCGGGGGTTGGTTAGGTGGCCGGAAGTGGTTGACCATAGAGGTGGAGAAGGCGCACCATCGTGCCCCACACTGAACGAAGTCTCGACTCGAAGTCGCAGCGATGCAAGGGACCCAATCCATGTGGGTCCCATGGGTGATGAGGAGGAACCTCCTGGCACGACCAATTTAATGGAGTTGAATGACTCCTTTGAGCTGTTCAGGTGCAGCAGACCGCGCGACACACATGTGTCGCGCCTACCGGTGGGTCGAGCCGCCGCGGCCCATCCCCGTTAGGGTAGGCCAGGTTAGTCTGCGGCCTGGCCAAACATGCCAGGATGGTTCAAAACCAGATAGGATCGGTTTGACCCAAACTAAGTTGTGTTAGTCCATAACGGGTTGGGTCGGCCCATTCTAGGCTGGGCCAGGTCGGACCCGACCTGGACCCTTCTCAGGCCTAGAAACACATAAAATGCTGAAAATCGTGAACTAAATGTTCATTTGACCAACTGTCTGCGGAAATAGGATCCTTGAAGCGAGATAAGACTTTTTAGGTACTCTACGAGAGCTTTGGAGAAAGTTGTAGTAGGACCAAGTTGGGTCAACTCTGAATCGATCTGGTCCCTCATCACTAAAATGCATATCACTTACATACCAGACATTCGGCTTACACACCATTTGTTGTGTTGGAACCCTTATGACATGATGGATCATCAAGTTATTTTTTTCGTGGAACTTTATGCTAGTTGAATTACTACAAATGGATTGTGGAGAGGTTCTCCTAGAATCAAGCATACTATGAGCAGAAATCCAGTGGCTTTTAAGGAGATGGAGGTTGGAGACAGATTATACAGAGGTTAGTACCATGAAATCCTATGCGGGTTAGCATCTATAGATCCTGTGTGGGTCAGATCTTATGTGGGTCAGCACTCAGCCATCCGATGTGGGTCAACGCATACCAATCCTTTGTGGGTCAAGCCTCAATGATTCTGTGTGGGTCAACGCATACCGATCCTATGTGGGTCAGATCCTTTGTGGGTTAGCGGGGTGTATTATCAATCGATTCTAGGCGGGTCAGATCCTTTGTGGGTTAGCGGGGGTTAATACATATCTATCCTGCGTGGGTCAGCCTCTGTATGGTCAATAGTAGTTCCTCTTGATAGAATAAGATGATCTAGATTATCGACTAATCATTTGTACTTCATGGTTTACTTATACCTAGTTTGAGCTACGACTATTGATTTATTATTTGTGATTTAGATCATGCATGTGTTATTCTTCTGTGGTATTATGAGAGATCATCAGGGGTATCAGGGTCCCTACTGGGTATTGTTATACTCACCCCAACACGGGCTTCTCCTGCACTGTAACACCCCGATATTTTATGAAAAAATATTCTTTTTAATTTTATTGATGTCTTGTGTTGTACGCTACACCGAATGGAGATTGCACAACATGCATCCTTGACTTTCCTTGAATTACACGCAATCGCGACCTTCCTCGATAGTGTGTGTAGTACGAAATACTGAGTTTCACTAAACGAGATATTATTATAATATTATTATGAACTAGCCGTTATGAATAGTAATACCCACTTTTTGAAATTTTATAAATTTTATCTTTTAAAATGGACTTCATTTTTGGATTTGGAATATCGAAATTAGCATATGGTGAAATTTTGGTACTTTTCGGATAACTTTCATATTCTGATGAATAGTGGAAATTACTGAATTTTAATTAAAATCATCTTTTTTAATCGAAATAATTAATAGTGATAAATTATTAATTTGAGTGGTTTTAAGTTATATTTAGAATATATATTTACCATTTAATATAATGTTGGTCATTGTACATAATTTCACTTTGAAATTGGACATAAAAAATTGTCAATATTTTGATATATATTGTTTCATACAAACATGCTATTTGTTGTAACTGTGGGAATTAATTATAAAATTAATTAATAAAACTTATATGTTTGTGATTTTTGTAAAATAGAAATCATTTTTGAATTCTGAATATCAATTATAGCTTAGGGTGAAATTTTGGCATTATTCATAAAAACATCAATTTTTGATGAATAGTGAAACCACTAAGTGGTAGTTAAAAAACCGAATTTTTCATAAAACTTAATTTTACCGCTTCTGTGAGTGGAATTTTAAAAATACGAGAGACACGGTTAATATCAAGGACTAAAATGTGGTTCAATTTTTGGTAAATAGTAACTTTTTTCGTTTTTTTACCACGGTTAAAAGTAAATAGGGTAAATAAGGGGAAAATGATATTATTATTACCCTAACACATGTCCTAATTCTATTGGATAAGTGTAATTCGTCCGAAAAAAACCTTATCAATAAAATATGACCATTTAGGCCCACTTGGATTAGATTAGGACATTTATTATTAATTTATTTAAAGAAGGGTTAAAATAGTTAAAATCAAAGTTTAACAACTAAATCATTTTTAATATAGGGTTATACATAAGATAAATTCGACTATAAATATTCATTAGAAATCTAAAACGATTTCCAACATAATGGTATTTTATTTGTAATTTTTAGACTTAAAATAATTTAATTTATTTATGATACAATGATGATGCAATAATTATCCTATTAATGAAATATTGACATAATTGATGTTATAAATACCCAAATAAATGTAATTTGAGACTTTTTATGAATTACACTAATTTTACAGGTTAATATGACATGTCTGTATAGATTTAATTAACTTGGTTTGAACTAATCATTCTGTTATGATTTTCACAAAAATCAATTACTAAATACTGTCAAAATTGACATAATATAGTTTTTAAAATAAATATTATATTATTAATTGTTATTTTATTCCTAAAAATATAAGGATTAGCCAAATGACTTAGATAAGGTTATATATATTAATAATAAACAACTGGGGGTTCGTTTGGCTTGTTATAGTAAGTTTATTAACCTTATATTGTAAGAACACAAGAAGTCACGGTAAAAGTAAAATTATTTAACTTAATGTTAAATCTAAATGATAAGGTTAAAATAGGAACCTAAACTTGTATAAATTCTATCGTATGAGATTATTTCGTCCCATCCCCACCTTAGCTTCGAAATAAATTAATTTGGAGATATTTAAAACCGAATTTGGCTTTATAATAAATTAATATTTTTAGTTTTTCCAAAGGAGCCCCTCTCCTCCCTTACAAAAGGGCACCTCCTCCCTCTCTTCCTCACACCACTTTGAGCCTTCAATCTCGGAAAAACCCTTCCAATTTCTTCTCTCCACTTCCCTAGAGACATCCTAGAGGTCCTGGTCTTCTTCAATGACCAATTTTAGTGCCCTAAAAGGAGTTCTCAATGAAGCGCTTCAAAGAAGAGGTAATGTCCGTTACCGATTCTTTCATCTTTATTTCTTCTTCCACTTATTCTTATTTAATTGTTTCATTATGAAGTAATAACATCAGTACCACTCATATACTGATATTCTATTATAAGAATGAAACAACCCTATTTCACCATCTATCCATCTTACGGAAAACGAAATCACCGCGCGTGCGTACGTACAGAATACCGTCTCCACGCCGTGGTGTAATCTATTTTCCACCACCACCTTACTTGGATGGGTATAATGGTGTAAATAATGAATATATATGATTATTGTAAATTAATATTGATTCTGAAATAGTATAAATACACTCCAATACAATTCCACAATCATGGGAACGATATCATCGCTCGTGCGTACGTACAGAATACCGTCTCCACGATGTGATGCGACTCGTTCTACATGATCTTCATCGAATAATGATTATATAGATAGATTGAATGAATGAATATGATATATATTACAATAATAACATTATGTAAATGAGGTATCTATAACCTAAAAAGAAAAATAAGAATTTATTCGACAAAACA
Source organism: Viscum album (assembly GCA_963277665.1). NCBI lineage: Eukaryota > Viridiplantae > Streptophyta > Magnoliopsida > Santalales > Viscaceae > Viscum > Viscum album. The sequence goes on along the minus strand of OY728136.1, from coordinate 1,614,610,849 downwards.
TGCATAAGAACAAAAAGTAATAAACACCCGAATAGCAAGTAGTAATGAAATATTACTAATAAGAAGCTAAGAATATGACCATATATGATATCATAAAAATACTTATGATTCTGGAATAAGTCAATAACATTATTTAAATCATTATACAGGAGGTTCATACACTTACGAAGCAAATTCGACCTAAGGTAAGGGGGAATCTCTCAATCTCAATTTTTATCCGAGATTGTTTATACTTCAGAATTTACTGGGGAATATTTATCATCAACATCCATGTTTTCTCAATATGTAATATTTATATTCTTATACAATATTTTATGTCCAATTTTACCCTTTGGTGAGTTTTTAGTAAAATATATGAAAGGAATATTTTGTCATTTTTCGTACGAGGTACTTTTTGACTTTTCTGACAAAAGTATGAGAAGAATGTTATTTTTAACTTATACGGCATGAATGAATTTTTAAAACATTATTTCCTAGAAGATTAGTTTACAAGATTTCAATTTTATTTTTAATCAACTTATTTTAGTTTATAATTGTATGACATGTTAAGAAAGGAAAATTGTTTTTGAAGTAGAAATGATATTTTCCTCAAGAATGGAGTTCAAGTGCTTTATCAAAATTATTTTTCCATCTAAGATAATATAGGGTTCTGTTTCTATCCCTATTATTACATTGATTTGATTATGTTGTGATGGAATTATTTTTATGAATTCCTTTATCTTATATGAATTTTTTATGATGTCATGTTGTTTAAGAATCCCATTTTTATTACATGGGTTATGCCATGAGGTATGATTTATGATTTTGTGGCACACATAAGAATGGTATCATTATGAGATGGTTCGGACCTATATCTCCCACCAATTCATTGGGTAAAGATTTTATATCTCATGAGATAGACATGGATGGAACGGAAAGTTAAACTAGTTCAGTGAAACAAGACTGAAATGAGGAGTGAACTCGGTTCAGAAATGGACATTGCCCACTAAGATAGTCTTGTCCATGAGTCTTGACTAATAAGAAATGATTATATATGATTATGTGTGTATGACACAATGTTCCTTGTTTTATGTTATGATTATTGTGATTACATTTCACTACCATGAATTATCCCATGTTATGAAATTATGATCTCTTGTGCAGGCTAAGATTTCCAAAATGTTATGTTCTTATGAATATTATGTGATTGATATTTCTTTTGTTTACCCTTACTGAGCATTTGAGCCCACCCTTTCGAATGTTTTATTTTCCCCCAGGATTAAAAGAAAGGTTTTAGGTAAGAAAACAAAAGGGGAAGATCTTTATGGGAGATGTTGAAGATCTTTCACCACGATTAGAAGATTATGTTTCCCAGTTTCCAAAGACTCTAAACTATTACGATCCTTGTGTGTCTATTTTTTTTATGTATTAAGTATTCCGCAAGAGTAATGTAATTTCCATGTACGTCAAGCTTCGGGTCTCTACAGTTGGTATCAGAGGAAAGGTTTAGTCAGCCTTTGGAAACTAGGATATGAGAACTTTTGTGAGATCCCTAGAGATATTTCTATGGTATGTATAGTGATGTCCCTAAGGTTAAGTATACATATAGGTTATAGTCCTAGAATTACGCTAACGATCTTATAATTAAACCTAAGATGTTAGATATTTAATATACTACCCCTTTATTATGTTGTTTTCCCTAGCATGATTTTTTCCTGTCACACTATTCTTTTTGGGTTTCAGAATATGGTTGGAACCCGAAGGAACCATTTTGATCAATGTAATGGACAATGCAATGATTTTCCTCCTGAACAAGAAAATGTTATGGGAGATGGAGTGAAAAATATTATTGCTATACTTACACAAGCTATGAATCATTCTGGACTTCCAAATGAGCAGAAAAGGGAACAATATTCTATTGAGTCCTTCATGAGGAAACGTCCACCTTCTTTCAGTGGGTCTTATGATCCACTTGTTGCTGAAAAATGGATTAGTTGTACTAAAAAGATATTTTCAGTTCTTCAATGTTCTGAGCATGATAAAGTCATCTTAGCAGTGTATCGTTTCGAAGGTGATGCTGATCAATGGTGGAATCTTATCAAGAATACGAGGCCAAGAGATGAAATTGAGTCCACGGAATGGGACAAGTTCAAGAACTTATTTTTCAATAAGTACTTTCCTTGTATTCTTCGAAAAAAGATGGAGAAGGAGTTCTTTGAACTACAACAAAAGGATGATGAATCTGTTGGTATATACGAAGCGAATGTCAAAAGGCTTGCAAGGTATGCATCTGGCTTTATCATCCAACCTAAAAGTATAGTTGATCGATTCTTCAGTGGCATAAAACCAAATCTTTGAAGGGAATTAGCAATAAGAGACTTCAGTAGCTATGTAGAAATTCTGCGTTGTGCTATTAAGGTAGAAATGGAAGTTGGTGTTACATATCCAACTCATGGTTTTGACAAGAAACGAAAGATGGAGTTCAAGAAGAAATAGAATAATAATAGTGAAAAGAAGATGAATGTTTCCTTATGCTCAAAGTGTGGAAAGAAGCATGGTGGAGATTTTCTTAAAGGGACTAGAAAATGTTTTAATTGTGGAAATGAAGGTCATCGAGCAGCTGAGTGTCGAAGTAATGGAAAAAGGGTTTCATAATGATGTGAATAAAGAAAAGATTGCAGAGAACACACCACCAACACTTCAATGATTCAAGTGCAAGGAAATGGGGCATTATGCTAATAAATGCCCTAATCCAAGGTTTAGTGATGATTGACATGAGCAACCACTTAAGGCAAAGGACAAAGGGAAGTCACATGCGATCACTATTGGCGATCTTGAATATGACAATGATGTGGTGGAATGATTATGTGTTTATGTAATGGGATTCCAGAATAATGTTGTACATAGTATCGTGGAATATTGGAATATTTATGTATTGGTCTATTGTGGTTTTCAATAATTTTATGGTACCGGTAACCATGGAAAGTGATTGAGATATTTTTGGAAAAAATGATGATATGCACATAATGAAGGGAAAACAAGAAAATGAAATGTTTGACAGCATTCTTGATCTCACGATTGATATAAGGACTAAGTAATATCATAGTTTGAGTATATAGAATTTTGAGGATTTTGGTATGTGGAAAGTGTTAAATATTAACTGCATTCATGTTTTCACTAAGGTTCAATGGGTATTCATTCTTCAAGGGAATACATGATTAAGGTATTCACATGTTTTTAATTTGACCAACAAGATATATCTTACGATATATGGGGGATAAATGATGGAATTTACGTGATTGTTATGTGACATTTCAAGTAATCATTTTCTTTATACTATGAACTTGGGCCGATGTATTTTAGATAAGCCTGAATATTGGAATGGATTATGTTGGATAGAAGTTAGTATTGCTTAAGGGTAGAACTTTTTTTTCGATATTATTGATGGGATGTTATTATTTTAGAAAAAGGACAACCTGCAGGATGGGCGACATCCCATCGCGTCGGACAAGGCTGTGAGAATCGAACCCACAACTGAAGTGCGACTGGCCTTTATCGTCTACCACTGGCCTATATGAAGTCCTTGATTAGTATAAACTAGTTTTATTATATAAAGCAGTATGATATAAGAAGTATAAGTCCATTTTAGGAACCATATACGATTAATCTCACTATAGATGGACTTATGTATTTTTGATAACATTTCTAACCTTTTGTTTGAGACAGATGGAATGACCCATCATTCTATCACATGATCTGCTAACACATCACGAATGACAAATTCAACTTCATTTCATTAAGATATGAAGTGGAAATTGTCCAAAGAACGACCAACAGTGAGACTATACCAAAATCACGAAAGTATTTCTTCTAATTCCAATTTGATCAACTTTAGGGAAATGATCTTGAAAACCAAAAATGTTGTCCTAGTGCTCTTATATCTGATGAATCAGATGGTACCTTAGATCATCACAAATTTATGGCTTTGTTATTGCTGGATATTCCATAGCCATTTTCTCTACCACTCTCCATTAGAACATGATGGTTAGATTTCTCTTCCATATCCATATTTTCAGCTATGTGGGAACCTAGTGATTAGTTTATTTGGGTAACCGTTACATTTCATACATTGGTTTTAAATATTAGTTTTGGTATTCCTTTTTACGATGTGGTTTTCTATTAAAGAAACTTTCGAGTAGTAAACCATTTATAACCCCGACGAATTTCGAGGGCGAAATTCATTTTAAAGGGGGTAGAATGTAACACCACGAGATTTTATGAAAAATATTCTTTTTAATTTTATTGATATCCTGTGTTGTACACTAAACCAAACAGAGATTGCACAACAAGCATCATTAAATTTCCTTGCATTACACGCAATCATGACCTACCTCGATAGCGTGTGTAGTACGCAATACCAAGTTTCACTAAAAGAGATATTATTATAATATTATTATGAACTAGCCGTTATGAATAGTAATACCCACTTTTTGAAATTTTATAAATTTTATCTTTTAAAATGGACTTCATTTTTGGATTTGGAATATCGAAATTAGCTTAGGGTGAAATTTTGGTACTTTTCGGATAACTTTCTTATTCTGATGAATAGTGGAAATTACTAAATTTTAATTAAAAACAACTTTTTTAATCGAAATAATTAATAGTGATAGATTATTAATTTTAGTGGTTTTAAGGTATATTTATAATATATTTTTACCACTTAATACAATTTTAGTCATTGTACATAATTTCACTTTGAAATTGGACTTAAACAATTGTCAATATTTTGATATATATTGTTTTTTACAAACACGCTATTTGTTATAAGAGCAGGAATTAATTATAAAATTAATTAATGCAACTTATATGTTTGGAATTTTTTAAAATAGAAATTATTTTTGAATTTGGAATATCAATTATAACTTAGGGTGAAATTTTGGCATTATTCCGAAAAACTTCAATTTTTGATGAATAGTGAAACCACTAAGTGGTAGTTAAAAAAACTGAATTTTTCATAAAACTTAATTTTACCTCTTATGTGAGTGTAATTTCGAAAACCTATAGACACGGTTAATATCATGGAGTAAAATGTGGTTATATTTTAGGTGAATAGTAACTTCTTACTTTTTTTACCACGGTTAAAAGTAAATAGGGTAATTAAGGGTAAAAATGATATTATTATTACCCTAACACATGTCCTAATTCTATTGGATAAGTGTAATTCGGCCAAAAAAAAACTTAGGAATAACATATTACCATTTAGGCCCACATGGATTAGATTAGGACATTTTTTATTAATTTATTTAAAGAAGGGTTAAAATAGTTAAAATAAAAGTTTAATAACTAAATCATTTTTATTATATGGTTATACATAAGATAAATTCGACTATTAATTTTCATTAGAAAGATAAAAAAATTTCCAACATAATGGTATTTTATTTTTACTTTTTAGACTTAAAATAATTTAATTTATTTATGATACAATGATGATGCAGTAATTATCCTATTAATGAAATATTGACATAATTGATGTTATAAATACCCAAATAATTTTAATTTGAGAATTTTTATGAATTAAACTAATTTTACAGGTTAATATGACATGTTAGTTTTGATTTAATTAACTTGGTTCGAACTAATAATTCTTCTAAGAGTTTCACAAAAATCAATTACTAAATAGTGTCAAAATTGACATAATATAGTTTTTAAAACAAATATTGTATTATTAATTTTTATTTTATTCATAAAAATCTAAGGTTCGGCAAAAAGACTTAGATAAGGTTATATATATTAATAATAAACAACTAGGGGTTCTTTGGGCTTGTTATAGTAAGTTTATTAACCTTATAGTGTAAGAACACAAGAAGACACGGTAAAAGTAAAATTATTTAACTTAATGTTAAATCTAAATGATAAGGTTAAAATAGGAACCTAAACTTGTCTAAATTATATTGGATGAGATGACTTCGACCCATCCCCACCTTAGCTTCGAAATAAATCAATTTGGAGCTATTTAAAACCGAATTTTGCTTTATAATAAATTAATATTTTTAGTTTTCCAAAGGAGCCCCTCTCCTCCCTTATAAAAGGGAACCTCCTCCCTCTCTTCCTCACACCACTTTGAGCCTTCAATCTCGGCCAAACCCTGAAAATTTCTTCTCTCCACTTCCCTAGAGACATCCTAGAGGTCATGTTCTTCTTCAAATATCAATTTTAGTTCCCTAAAAGGAGGTCTCAAAGAAGCGCTTCAAAGAAGAGGTAATGTCCGTTACCGATTTTTTCATCTTTATTTCATATTATACTTCATCTTCTTTAATTGTTTCATTATGAAGTAATAAAATCAGTATCACTCATATAATTATATGTTATTATAAGTATGAAACAACCCTATTTCACCATCTATCCATCCTATGGAAAACGAAATCACCGCGCGCGCGTACGTACGGAATACCATCTCCACGCTGTGGTGTAATCTATTTTCCACCACCACCTTACTTGGATGGGTATAATGGTGTAAATAATGACTATATATGATTATTTTAAATTTATATTGATTCTGAAATAGTATATATACACTCCAATATAATTCCACAATCATGGGAACGATATCATCGCTCGTGCGTACGTACGGAATACCATCTCCACGATGTGATGCGACTCGTTCTACATGATCTTTATTGAATAATGATTATATAAATGAATTGAATGAATGAATTTGATATATATTACACTAATAACATTCTTTAAATGATTTATCTATAACCTAAAAAGAAAAATAATAATTTATTCGACAAAACATGCATAAGAACAAAAAGTAATAAACACCCAAATAGCAAGTAGTAATCAAATATTACTAAAAAGAAGCTAATAATATGACCATATATGATATAATAAAAATATTTATGATTATGGAATAAGTCAATATCATTATTTAAATCATTATACAGGAGGTTTGGACAATTACGAAGCAAATTGGACCTAAGGTAAGGGAAAATCTCGCAATCTCAATTTTTATCCGAGATTTTTTATACTTCCGAATTTTCTGGGGAATATTTATCATCCACATCCATGTTTCCTCAATATGTAATATTTATATACTTATACAATAGTTTATATCCAATTTTACCTTTCAGTGAGTTTTTAGTAAATGATATGAAAAAAATCTTTTGTCGTTTTTCGTATGAGGTACTTTTTGACTTTTCCGACAAAAGTACGAGAAGAATGTTTTATTAACTTATACGACATGAATGGATTTTTAAAACATTATTTCCAAGAAGCTTACTTTACAAGATTTCAGGTTTATTTTTAATCAACTTCTTTTAGTTTATAATTGTATGACATTTTAAGAAAGGAAAAGTGTTTTTGAAGTAGAAAGGATATTTTACTCAAGAATGGAGTTCAAGTGGTTTATCAAAATTATTTTTCCATATAAGATAATATAGGGTTCTGTTTCTATCCCTATTATTACATTGATTTGATTATGTTGTGATGGAATTATTTTTATGAATTCCTTTATCTTATATGAATTGTTTTATGATGTCATGTTGTTTAAGAATCCCATTTTTATTACATGGGTTATGCAATGATGTATGATTTATGATTTTGTGGCACACATAAGAATGGTATCATTATGAGATGGGTGGGACCTATATCTCCCTCCAATGCATTGGGTAAAGATTTTATATCTCATGAGATAGACATGGCTGGAACAGCAGGTTAAACTGGTTCAGTGAAATAGGACTGAAACGAGGAGTGAACTCGGTTCAGAAATGGACTTTGTCCACTAAGATAGTCTTGTCCATGAGTCTTTACTAATAAGAAATTATTCTCTATGATTATGTTTGTATGCCACAAAGCTCCATGTTTTATGTTATGATTGTTGTGATTACATTTCACTACCATGAATTATCCCATGTTATGAAATTATGATCTCTTGTGCGTGCTAAGATTTCCAAAATGTTATGTTCTTATGAATATGATGTGATTGATATTTATTTTGTTTACCCTTACTGAGCATTTGAGCTCACCCTTTTGAATGTTTTATTTTCCTCCAGGATTAAAAGAAAGGTTTTAGGTAAGAAAAAATGGGGAAGATCTTTATGGGAGATGTTACATATCTTTCAACACGATTAGAAGATTATGCTTCCCAGTTTCCAAAGACACTAAACTATTAAGATCCTTGTGTGTCTGTTTTTGTTATTTATTAAGTATTCTGCAAAAGTAATGTAATTTCCATGTATGTCAAGCTTCGGGTCTGTACACGCACCCTGTTGTGTCTTGTGAACATGACATGCATCTTGGTTGAGACATGAGGGAGCTATAACCAGGTGGTACATGGAGGAGATTGGCTGACATAGATAGTAGTGGAGACATGTTGTACCCACCATTTAGGTAAGATCCTTGGTGGAGGATTCCAAGAATGGTTTTCTATTATTAATTTGTAGTTGTACCTTTCATTTGGCCTTGTATTCCCGCCTATTTACTTTCAGTACACACCTTTACTAATTCATTTTTAATTCATGGTTTCATCTGGTTGTGTTCTTGGATTGTTTGTTTTTATAGGTTTAATGGAAACACAATCTCATTTTAGGGTTACGCTTTTCCGGTTCTAGTCGCGAACCACTATCCTATGGAAGGCGAGCTTGGGGTAGTCATAGTACGAACCCTGGGGGATGTGTCATGACAAAGAGGTATCAGAGGAGTTGGTTCTACTAAAGAATGAGGACTATGATCGTTTTAATGGAGGAGCAATGTTAAGTTTTTTGAGTATGTTTTTTAGTTTGGTGAGTCCTGAGTCAGTGTGGCAGCCGACGTATCCCTAAACTCGGACCCTAAAATCTGTTTTTCGACTCGGTTCATAAAAGAATTGATTGCATGTGTTTGGAAATGATTTTACTTTGATCTCATTTGATTCAACTCCCCAGGTTTAACTAATTGACCATGGTGAAATTATTTCATTTTATGATTTCTCTGTGTAGACATCCAACCAGGATTCCTAAGAGAGTATATGATAACGGCCAACCAATAAATGAGGCTTTGGTGCAGGGCCCTCTTACTATGGTATCACCTTCGGGTGGTGTACCAACACTACCACCAACCATTTGGAAGAAGATAACACCATCCCAAATAGAATACCATGCATGATGACTGAGCATGTTGCATACGTTTCAGAGATAGTGGCCTCCAAGGTTTTGAGGCGAGACAGATCCCCAGGTAGTTGAGGACTGGTTGGAGGTTGTGGCTAGAGTTTTTCTCTTGGTTGAGACACTAGGAGAGAAGATGGTTATCCTAGATACTAGAATTTTCTAGGGAACAGTAAAGAGGTTGTGGAGCATGATGCTCTAGACCCATGATGAGGTGACCCTCACCTGGATGGACATTGAGAGTATATTAAGTTCGGAGTTTGTTCCAGCGACACTATGTTCAATGCATATCTAGGAGTTTCGACAGTATCAACATGGCACCTTATCAGTGGCCCAATACCCTGCAAGATTCACTAACATTTCATGCTACTCCACTGAAATGGTACAAGACCCATTCTTCTGGTCTCAGACCATTGAGAAGGGTCTCTGGCGAGAGATCATAGCATCAATGATAGTGCTGAATATCCTGAAACAGGCTGGAGTGCTCGAGCGAGCAATGTTGGTGGAGAGATTCATAGCTGAGTAGGCACCGACGGTGAGAGTCACCACTAAATGATAGGAATCCATGTCATCTGCAGGAGGTATTAGACAGATGAAACAAAGGTCAAAGTGGGCCAGAACCACAGGTGGATGACACCGGGACACATGGTCAGATGTGTGAAGCTCGAGAGGCAGAGAAGTTCAGCTGGGAGGAAAACTGCGCTTCACATGCAGTGGGTAGGGTTCCATGGTTCATGACTGCTCAACCTTCCATACATATAATAAGAAGATGTTCGAGGGATCATTGAGGTAGAGGCAGAGATTCCAGCTAGGAGATCCACATGGTGGAATAAGAGGTAGAGGAGTAGGTCGTGCAACAGTCGAGGGGCGGCGGTTTGAGGTTCTACTGCCGCCACCACCAAGACGTCCACCCCAACCACAGGGGTAAATTGGATAGGGGTGAGGAAAACATCAGGTAGCTGAGGCCTTTGACCACAGATCTCCAGAGATGGTTAGTGGAAAAATCTGTGTCCATTCCACCCTAGTTTCAATAATTATAGACACAGCTTCCAGTAACTATTTCATGGACACATCACTCGTTTAGAGCATAGAGATTCTGATGGAGACGTTGGCTCAATCCTTATAATTAGAGACTTTTATGAGAGAGGATTCAATGATTACACACCGTTTTAGGATCTTTGAGGTCACTCTTGGAGGAGAGATCTTTGGTTGGGATCTCATAGTAGTAGTTTTAATTCCATACAACATCATCTTGGGTGTGTACTGGATATCCATAGTCCATGATCAAATCAACTATTTTATGCACAAAGTGAGGTGTGTCCACGAGGATGGGATTATATTTATTTCACCACTGAGAAGGAAACCTTTGAAGCATATAATGGTCTATCTCAAAGGTGGGTGCAGTCAATTACTAATCAGTAGTCTATCCTCACCCTTAGAGTAGTTGATGTGAGTAGTCTGAGATATCCTGTAGTAGTGGACTAGTATGCTGATTTTGTTACTGATGATGTTACGAGACTACCTCTACAAAAATAGGTATACTTTTACATTGACCTATACACTGGGATGACACTGATATCTACACCAGCATATCATATGGCTCACCAAGAGATTTTGGAGTTGTAGGTACAACTGGAGGACTGGAAGGGGAAGGGGTTCATAAGGCCCATGTTTCTCCAAGGGCATCCCCAATCCTATTCACCAAACAAGGAGGATAAAAGCTTGAGGATTTGTGTAGACTATTGAAACCTAAACCTGGTGACCATGAAGAACAATTATTCCCTCCCTAGTATTGATGATCTCTTCGACCAGCTGAAGGGAGCTTGATGGTTTTTGAAGATAGACCTCTGATCTGGCTATCATCAGTTCAGAGTACAGGACAAGGATGTACCGAAGACAACCTTCAGATGTTCGTATGGCCAATTTGAGTTCTTAGTGACGCCTTTTGGCATAAACAATTCTCATGCAGTGTTCATGGGGATCATGAAAAAGATCTTTTAGAAATACCGTGATGACATTATGGTGGTATTCATTGACGACATCTTGATATACTTGGTGTCGGAGGAGGAGCATGCCACACACCTACAGATAGTCTTAGATAAACTTTGAGAGAAACATATTTATGGAATGCTCTAGAAGTTCTAGTTCTGGATATGAGAAGTATACTTCTGAGGGAATGTTATCTCAGAGGTTGGAGTTGCTGTAGATACAGCAAAGATAGAGGAAAGTGCTTTCTTGGGAGCCACCTAGGAGTGTGACTAAGGTGTGAAGATTTATGGGATTTTTTGGGTACTACTAGATATTTTTACCTGACTTCTCCAAGGAAGAGGAACCCTTGACAGCCTTGATGAATATGGGGAAGCCACTATTGTGGAAAGTGAAGTGCCACCTATGTTTGCAAGAGCTGAGGAAGAGACTAGAAAGTGACTCCATATTGAGGCTACCTAAAGAGGGTGTTGGGTATGTAGTCCAATACAACACATTAGGGATCATACTGGGTTCTTTCCTAATGATGATGCGAATGATGATTGCCTACGACTCATGAAATTTGAGATAGCTTGAGAAGAACTACACTACCCATGACATGGAGTTATAAGTAGTGGTCTTTGCACTGATGATGGGGAGACCCTACATAATGGGATAACATTATACTATTTACTCTGATCACATGATTCTTAGGTATATATTCTCATAGAAGGACCATAACCTACGACAATGACGATGGCTAGAGTTACTCTAGGAATATGAATTTTTGATATTCTATACTCATGGGATGTGGAACATAGTAGCAGATGCACTTAGCAGGAGGTCTGGTCTATAGCTATTGACAAAGGAAACAAATCATCTAGCCTCATTGCATTTATCCTACTTGAATAGAGATGGATAAGCTTACCTCTAGTCTCTTTATTTCACTCCCCCACTTCTTCAATGCGTTCAGGAGCCAGAACTTGGGGACATTGAATGTGAGGCTTGACGTGTTCAGATATCTTCATGACAAGATTCTAATGGATTTTATGAAGGTGGGGAGCATGTCATCTTATTCAAAGGATGCACTATGGTACTAGTGACGCTTCATGAGGAGGCCTTGAGGTAGTTACACAATCCCCCTTAGTAGTACATCCTGGAGCAGCAAAGTTGTATCAAGACCTTCAGAATCAATACTGGTGGTCACAGATTCAGAAAGCAATGCGGTGTTTATATCCCGATGCCATACTTTCCAGCATGTGAAGGCCAAGAATCAGATACCGGCAAGCTTAGGGAAGCCTCTTGAGGTGCCATTATGGATCTGGGATGGTTTTATCCATGGACTTCGTGGAAGGTCTACCATGTATGTCTTAGGGACATGGTTTGAACTGGGTGATCGTTGATCGACTCACCAAGTCGGCCCACTTCCTACCCATCTGTGAGTAGGGATCAGTAGAGAGCTTGGGAAATAGCAATGTTCAAGTGATTTTACAACATTACAGGGTGTAATAAACAATCATATCAGATAAAGATGCTCTCTTTACATCCCTCTTGTGTATGGGATTGTATGAGGTGTTCATAACTCAGCAACGCTTGACCACCAATTTTCACCCTCAGACATATGGTCAGATGGAGAAGACTATACAGACACCTGAGAACATACTTGATGCTTGTGCAATACATTTTTTCTGTAGTTTGGAGGGCCACGTTCCACTAGAGGAGTTTTCATAGAACAACAGTTATCACTCAAGCAACGACATGACATCGTTTGAAGCCTTGTATAGGAGAAGATGCAGATCACCTCTTTCCTGGACAGATCCTGGGGGTTAGAACTTATGGGTCTAGATTTGGTACGGGCTAACACAGAGAAGGTGTAGGTCATCCAAGAGTGGATGAAGACGGAACATTTCTGATAGAAGTATTATGACGACATAAGGTAGAGACCCTTGGAGTTTGAGGGGGGGGACACCATGTCTTCCTATGTGTCTCACCATGAAAATAATTTCAATGGTTTGGCTGGGGTGGAAAGCTATATATGATGTTAATCATACCTTTCCAGATCCTTAACAGAGTAGGCGAGCTGGAATTTCATCTAGATCTTACCCCACAGATGCACCAGGTGCATAATGATTTCCACGTGTGGTAGTTGAGGAGATACATGCATGATCCATCACCCATTTTGGACTGGGGAGAGCCGGAAATTGACGATGGGGAGACGTTTGTGGAGTTATTAATACATATATTGGATCGATAAGAGAGGTTCCGTAAGGGGTGTTTGATTCCTCTAGTGTGATTATTTTGGTAGTATGTGAATATCCATGAGAGCACATGGGAGTGGGAGGCTCAATACCGTGCTCAGTACCCCCATTTTTTCCCCTAGTATTGTTGTAGTTTTTCTTGATGAAAGGCCCTATGGTGGGGACAATTTAAAGACCTAAAAAATTACATATAATTATTATTAAACATTTGGGATTATTATGAGTATGCAAAAATAGACGGCATGTGATTTGGAAGCACAGTTTCCCCAGAATGATTTTCTGAACTTTTTTTTATGGTACATTCAGTAAACACACAGGAAGTGTCTTCTATATTTTGAACCGGTGCTCAAATTAATAATATGAGGGAACCATTGAATCCACTCAACCTGGATTATCTTAAGGTAATATTTACCTCAACCACAATAAAATGGAAGAAAAATGAAAATTTTTGACTTTACAGAAAAATAATAAATTAACATAACAAGTTATTTTATTTCTTTTTTTATAGAGAATTAGTGGTGGTGGAGGGGACCCATGACTTGTCAAGATAATTAATGGCTGAGAAATCCTTTATTTGTAACCACACCATTGGGGAATTGAGAGGTTCATTCATTAAATGATCCTCATTAATTCCTCAGTGCGTTAATCACCTTTTCCACTCCTATTTATGTGAGGCTCGAGGTGGATTTTTGACATAGATTCACCATGTAAAGAACCTTTAGTGAAGTAACGAGACTTCTTCCACTGACGGAGGACTGAAGGTTGGGTGGGGATGATCTAAGATCAATGGACCCCAATGAACTCACTCTGATGGGTAATCTCTTTCCGCCAATGACCACAATACCTCTGAAGGTTCATGATTTAGGGGTTGTCTTTTAATTTAAGAAATTACATTGATTATATTATACGTTATTAAATTTGTGGTAGGCTGTTAGGAGGGATTTGAATGGTAATTTATAATTTCTAAATTGATGTAAATTTAACCTCACTTGTTATAATACTAATGAAGAGGGACTGTTCCATACAAACAAGGCCCAAACCCTCCACCACATGTTTTTCATTATGTTTTTTGAAGGCAGGTTGTTCATTCTTGATGGAACCTTGAAATGGAGAGGTGCGCAATGATGGAGGCATCCCAAGAGTACTGTAGGTGTGTACAGATGGAAGAATAGATCACTAGAGCTCACCTGGTGGACCGTGGAAGAAGCATCAGTGTGGAACAAGTATGGTGGCATGTGTGACCGGTGCCGATGGACGAGGGTGGCAGCCGGAAACCTTCATCCATGGTGGAAGAGTAGGGATTCTAGGCACCATGGTGGTTAGACAGGAAGCCAGCATTGGCCGGCCATAGTGGTGGAGAGAGTGCATCGTCGCATGCTGATCTGAAGGAAGCCGCGGCTCAAAGACCCGACGATGCAAGGGACCTGCTCTCTATGGGTCCCGTGGGAGATGATGTGGTGCCACCTAGCGCTACCAATTTAATGGAGTCGAAGAGATCCTTTGAGCCATTAGGGTGTAGCAAACTGCAAGACCCGTGTGGGTCGCGCATGCCAGCAGGTTGAGCCGTCGCGACCCATCCCAGTCGGGGTGGGCCATGCTGGTCCGTGGCCCAATAGGCTGAGCCCGAAAAAGGCCCAGCCCAACCGGGCAGGGTCGGTTCAGAGCTAGACCAGGTCTGGTTGGCCCATAATGGGTCGGACTGGGTCAGTCTAACTTGGACTGACCGGACCAGAACCCCTCTTGGGCCCTAAAACGCATAAAAGGCCATAACATGCAAACCAGATGTCAATTTAATGAACCGTCTATGGTGTTGGGATCCTAGGAGCGATATGGTCCTTTTTTGATACCCCATGAGAGTTTTGGAGGATGTAAGAGTATAGAAGGGTTAAATCGACTCCAAATTTGATCTGGCCCTCAAAAACTAAAATGTAAATAACATAAAGAATATGTGTTCAGTGTATGTGTTGTCTATTGTGTTAGAACCCTTATGACGTGATAGATCATTGAGTTAATTTTTTTTGGGACTTCGTGTCGGTTGAATTATGGCAGATGGATTGGGGGGCGGTTCTCTTAGAATCAAGGTTTCTATGAGCGATAATCCAGTGGCTCACAGTGAGGTGGTGGTTAGAGAAAGATAATATGGCGGTTTGTACCGAGCAATTCAATGTCGGTCAACACGTGTCGATCATGTGCGGGTCAGCGCTCAGCGATCCTATGTGGGTCAGTGCATTCCAATCCTATGTGGGTCAGCGCTCAGTAATCCTATGTGGGTCAGTGCATACTGATCCTGTGTGGATCATCAGGGATTATTACCTATGGATCCTGGGCGGGTCGGATCCTGGGTGGGTTGGATCCTGTGTGTGTCGACGGGGGTTAGGACATATATATCATGTGTGTTTCAGACTTCGTATGGTCAGAAGTAGTGCCTATCAACAGAATAAGATAATCTATCTTCTCGACTAATCATCTATACTTTTGTGCTTTACTTATACCTGGTTTGCGTTGTGACTATTTCATCATGGTTTATGATTGAGATAATTCTTTAGTTATTCCTCTATATAATTCTGAGATACATTTGGGGGTCTCGAGGTCCCTACTGGGTATTGTTATACTCACCCCTGTATGGGCTTCCCCGCCCCTTATTATGTCTGGTGCGGATGACGAGAAGCTAGGCTGAGACTTGAGGGAGCTAGGAACATGCTATACAAAGAGGATGTTGGATGACATGGAGAATAGTAGAGATGAGTTGTACCTACCCTTTAGTTAGGATCCTTGGAGGAAGATTCTAAGAGCTATTTTCTATTTTTTAGTTGTAGTTGTACCTTTTAGTTGGGCTTGTTTTTCATCCCTCTTAATTTTAGTACATGCCTTTACCACTTTAGTTTTACTTCATGGTTTCATCTTCTGGTATTCTTGGATTGTGTGTTTTTCAGGTTTAAAGGCAATACCTTCCCATTTTAGGTATATTCCTTTCCGGTACTAGTCACCCTCCCCTGGCCTATGGAAGGAGAGCTTGGGGTAGTAACGTCATGGGCCCCTGGTGATGGGTCATGAAAAATTGTTCCTCGATATGCCATCCCATTTTTCATTAGTTACCATAAAAAAATAGTAGTTTTAATAGACTATCTTATATAAATAAAATCTTATATGTAAGATAACACATTTATCTTACTGACTGAATCTAAATTTTAACTTAAACATTCAATAAATGGGTAACATTATAACCCCTCATAAAGATGGAAATTCAAGGCTATAAAAATAAGGTCATGAAAAAATATTAACATTGATTCCCATGTATACCACTAAGAAAAAGTTTTTTTTTCACATTATGAACACGTGAATACCTTTATTTTATATTCCCTTGAAACCTAGTAATAACCTAAATTACCATAAATACTTTTAGAAAACTTGCATTCTTCCTCATTCCAAAGTATATTGGATTTATTGATAAAATCCAAAAATGTTTTAAACTTCATTAGTGATAGCATAAACCACCTATCAACAGGTCCTTAATTAGTTCCAAGATAACCAATAATGTCGAATTTACTTACCTATAGTCTACATTTCTTTATCCTTAAAACATTAAATTAACATAGAGAACATATTAAGGGTTACCTTCCCTTAAAGAAAACATCACCTTTCCTTGAAATGAATTTTTTATGTCTTCATAACTATTCAACATGACCTTTTAAATCATTAATAAAAATGTATATTGAAAATAAATAAATATATATATATAATGATTAATAAAACATAATCCATGAATTCCAAATTATAAATACTTCATTCACCCAACCTCATTCTTAAACTATCACTTGTAACAAATTTCTTTTTCTCTGCATGAGTCTTCCATGTAGGACATATATTATCCTAATTACCATAATTTACACATTGAAAGATGTTGGAAACTGATAATACCTTAAGAAGTCCACTATTATATTTTATTCTGTTAACTGAACTCTTAATTTTCCCCATTCAGTAACTTGCTTTGTGTCCTTCTTTTCCATGGTCAAAAAATTTTCTTGTTCCTACAAGACATTCAATTAGGTGATTTTTCCACATTCTTGACATAGAAGAAAATAGACCACATTTCCTCTTTGGTCTCCATTACTCGAACTCTCAACAAAATCCATCTTTATCTATCATGGTGAGTCCATGATTTGGTTAAGTTAACCATTGTTAATGACATTTCTCAAAAACTGATTAGGCATGATCACAACATCTTTCCCTCTAGTGATCATCCCACATGACTCGTAATCAGAAAATCATCCATCAAATTCATCATTAATCATGTTTCTTCTTATTCCCTCCATTGAATTATATAAGAATAATAGTTTGAGAATTAATTATCATAGCAGAAAACCACATCGCCATGAAAGAAATTTATAACGACCCATACTTTACATACATTGTTAATACTTCAAAATTGAAGCACAATTATTACAACATATGACAAAACCCCAAAGGACCGTATAGGTATAGTGTCTTTAGAAACTGGGAAACATAATCAACTGGTTCATAAATCTTCTACAGTGTCTCCCATTTATTTCATCATATCTAGGGTCCCTTTTAGCATATTCTACTTAATATTCATCTTCCTGACCTGGGGAAAAGAAAACATACAAAAAGGGTGAGCTCAAATGCTCAGCAAGGGAAAATAAAGGAAATAAAAATCATATCATATCTTTTTGAAAATCATAACCTGCAAAAGAGATCATAATATCTTATAATGGAATAAATCATAGATGTGAAAATGAGATCCCCATAATAATAACAAAAAAAACATGAAACTTTGTGGCATGCACACATAATCGTAGAGAATCATTTCTTGTTAGTCAAGACTCATTGCCAAGACTATCTTAGTGGACAAAGTCCCTTTCTGAACCGAGTCACCCTCGTTTCAGTCCTGTTTCACTGAACCGGTATAACTTACCGTTCCAGACATGTCTATCTCACGAGATATAAAATCTTTACCCAATTCATTGGAGGGAGATATAGGTCCCACCCATCTCATAATTATACCATTCTTATGTGTGCCACAAAATCATAAATCATACATCATTTCATAACCCATGTAATAAAAATGGGAATCTTAAACATCGTGAAAACATAAAAAAAATTCATATAAGATAAAGGAATTCATAAAAATATAATTCCATCACAACATAATCAAATCAATGTAATAATAGGGATAACAATAGAATCCTTTATTATCTTAGATGGAAAATAATTTTGATAAAACACTTGAACTCCATTCTTGAGGAAAATATCCTTTCTGCTTCAAAAACACTTTTCCTTTCTTAAAATGTCGTACAATTATAAACTAAAATAATTTGATTAAAAATAAACTTGAAAACTTGTAAAGGAAGATTCTTTGAAATAATGTTTTAAAAATCCATTCATGCCGTATAAGTTAAAAAAACATTCTTTGTACTTTTGTCGGAAAAGTCAAAAAGTACCTCGTACGAAAAACGACAAAAGAATCCTTTCATCTATTTTACTAAAAACTCACCGAAGGGTAAAATAGGATTTAAAATTTTTTATGTGGATAGAAATAATATTACATATTGAGGAAACATGGATGTGGATGATAAAATACACCCCAGTAAATACCAAAGTATAAACAATCTCGGATAAAAATGAGATTGTGATATTTCCCTTACCTTAGGTCTGATTTGCTTTGTACGTGTCCAAAGCTCCTGTATAATGGTTTAAATATTGTTATTGACTTATTCCAGAATCATACATATTGATATGATATCATATATGGTCATATTCTTAGATTCTTATTAGTAATATTTCATTGTTACTTGTTACTCGGGTCTTTATTGCCCTTTGTTCTTATGCGTGTTTTGCCGAATAAATTCTTATTGTTTTTTTAAGGTTATAGATAACTTATATCCAGAATGGTATTAGTGTAACATATTTCATATTTATTCATTAAATTAATTTATATAATTACTATGTAATGATGATCATGTAGAACGAGTCGCATCACATCGTGGAGACGGTATTCCGTACGTACGCACGAGCGATGATATTGTTCCCATGATCGTGGAATGGTATTTTAGTGTATTTATACTATTTCAGTATCAATATAAATTTATAATAATCATATATAGTTACTCATTACACCATTATACCCATCCTTGTAAGGTGATGGTGGAAAATAGATTACACCACGGCGTGGAGACGATATTTCGTACGTACACACGTGTGGTGATTTCAGTTTTCCGTACGATGGATAGAAGGTGAATTAGGGTTGTTTC
The DNA here is from genome assembly GCA_963277665.1 of Viscum album. Taxonomy (NCBI): domain Eukaryota; kingdom Viridiplantae; phylum Streptophyta; class Magnoliopsida; order Santalales; family Viscaceae; genus Viscum; species Viscum album. Next base: position 1,614,591,235 of record OY728136.1, on the reverse strand, counting down.
ATATTTATAATAACATATCAGTATGTAAGTAATACTGATTTTATTACTTTATCATGAAACAACTAAATAATAAGAAGTTGAAGAAGAAAGAAATTGAAAAGATCGGTAATGGATATAACCTCTTCTTTGAAACGCCTCTTTGAATCCTCCACTTAGGGAACTAAGATTGGTCTTTGAAGAAGACCAGGACCTCTAGGATTATTCTAGGGAAGTGGATATAGGATTTTGGCAGGGTTTGGACGAGCTTGTGGGCTGAAATTGGTGTGAGGAGGAGGGGGAGGAGGTGCCCTTTTATGAGGGAGGAGAGGGGCACCTTAAGAATATCTCAAAATATTATTTTATATTAAAGTAAAAATCGGTTTATAATGGTTCCAAAGGGTCTTATTTCGAAGTTAATGTGGGGATGGGTCGAAATAATATCAACCAATAGGATTTAGACAAGTTTTGGTTATTATTTTAACCTTATCAATTAGATTTAACTCTAAGTTAAATAATTTAACTTTTACCGTGACTTTTTGTTTTCTTACACTATATGGTTAATACACTTACTATAACATGCCAAAAGAACCCCAAGTTGTTTATTATTAATATATATATCCTTATCTAAGTCATTTGGCCGAAAATTAGATTTTTAGGAATAAAATAACAATTAATAATATAATATTTGATTTAAAAACTATTTTGTGTCAATTTTGACACTATTTGATATATGATTTTTTTGAAAGTCATAACAGAATTATATGTTCAAACCAAGTTTATTATATCAACACTAATATATCATAGTAACCTATAAAATTAGTGGAATTCATAAAAAGTATCAAATTACATTTATTTGAGCATTTATAACATCCATTATGTTAACTTTTCGTTAAAAGGGTAATTACTGCATCATCGTTGTGTCATAAATAAATTAATTTATTTAAAGTCTAAAAATTAAAAATAAATTATCATTATGTAGGGAATCGTTTTATCTTTCTATTGAATATTTATAGTCGAATTTATATTATTTATAACCCCATATTAAAAATGTTTTAGTTATTAAACTATTATTTTAACTATTTTAACTATTCATTAAATAAAATAATATTAAATGTCATAATCTAATCCAAGTGGACCTAAATGGTCATATTATATTAATAAGGTTGTTTTTGGTCGAATTAAACTTATCCAATAGAATTAAAACATGTGTTAGGGTAATAGTAATATCATATTTACCCTTAGTTACCCTATTTACTATTAACCGCGGTAAAAAAAGTTAAAAGTTACTATTCACAAAAAAATTATTTTTATCTCATTGAACCACATTGTACTTACTGATATCAACCGTGTCCGTCGGATTTTCGAAATTCCATTCACATAAGTGGTAAAATTATGTTTTATGCAAAATTCAGTTTTTAACCTACCACTTAGTGGTTTCACTATTCATCAAAAACTGAAAGTTTTCATAAAAATACCAAAATTTCACCCTAGGCTAATTTCGGTATTCCAAATCAAAAAATGAGGTACATTTTGAAAGATAAAATTTCAAAAAGTGGTTATTACTATTTATAACGGCTATTTTAAATAATATTTTAATAGCATATCGTCGTTTAGTGAAACTCGGTATTGCGTACAACGCAAGCTATCGAGGAAGGTCGCGATTGCGTGTAATGTAAGCCAAGCTAGTGTGTAGTGAAAGATTCCTTTGATGATATATATATAACATAAAAACAAAATATTACTCATAAAAATCTCGGGTGTTACATTCTACCCCCCTTAAAAAGAATTTCGCCCTCGAAATTCATCACTTTGTAACAAATAGATCAGGATACTTCTCCCTCATCATATCCTCAAGCTCCCATGTAGCTTCTTCAAGTTGGTGGTTCCTCCATAAAACATTCACCAATCGAGTGGTATTGTTTCGTAGAACTTTTTCACTACGATCCAGAATCTCTATCGGTTGTTCTTCATAAGAAAGATCTTTCTCCAGCGGTACAACTTCTGAGCTGAGTACATGTGAAGGATCAGGTATGTACTTTCTCAGGAGAGATACATGGAACACATCATGAACTTGAGAGAGATTTGGTGGAAGTGACAATCGGTAAGCTACCTTCCCAACACGATCCAGTATTTCGAAAGGACTGATATATCTAGGGCTCAACTTCCCTTTCTTTCCAAATCTCATAACTCTCTTCCAGGGAGATATTCGTAAGAACACTTTATCAACCACTTCAAACTCTAGTTCTTTTCTTCGGTTGCCGACATAACTTTTCTGTCGACTCTGAGCTGCTCTTATGTGTTGTTGAATAGATCTTACCTTTTCTGCCATTTCATCAACGAGATCAGGTTCTAATAGCTTTCTTTCCCCAACTTCATCCCAACAAGTTGGAGTCCTGCATTTCTTTCCATAGAGAGCTTCATAAGGAGCCATCTGAATACTGGAGTGAAAGATATTATTATAAGAAAATTCCACCAAAGGTAGGTGTTGATCCCAACCTCCTTTGAAATCCATAGAGCAATCTCTCAACATATCTTCTAGGGTTTGAATTGTTCTCTCAGACTGACCGTCTGTCTAAGGATGATAAGCAGTGCGGAAACTCAACTCTGTATCCAGAGTATGCTGAAGACTTCGCCAGAACATCGAGGTAAATCTCGGATCCCGATCAGATATAATAGAAAGTGGTACTCCATGCAATATTACCACTTCCTTTACATATATCCTGGCAAGCTGATCCAGAGAAAAATACTCTCTAATAGCAATGAAGTGTGCAGACTTTGTAAGACGATCAATTATGACCCAGATAGCATTATTGCCTTTGGATGTTTTAGGAAGTCATGTGACAAAGTCCATAGTGATGTTTTCCCATTTCCATTCGGGTATGGGTAATGGTTATAACATCCCCTTAGACTTCTGTCTCTCAGCATTAACTTGTTGACAAACCAACCATCGAGAGACATATTCAGCCACATCTCTTTTCATGCCATCCCACCAGAAGTACTCTTTCAGGTCCCTATACATCTTCGTGCTTCCAGGATGAATAGAGAATGAAGAACTATAAGCCTCATCCAGCAGCTCTTTCTTTAATTCGTGGATGGGAGGAACACAAACCCGATTCCTGAACTTTATTATCCCATCACAATCAAGGTTGAATTCAAGAACATTTCTCACCTTCTTTTGTAACTCGAAATCTTCTTTCTATGCCTATTTAATCTTCACATGTATAGATGGTTGAACATTCATTTGAGAAAGATAAGAATTTTCCCCTTCCATTATAATTCCAAGATCTATCCTTTGTAAATCTATAAATATTGGATCTTTAGTGATCCTCATCATGGATAAACTAGCATGGTCTTGTCGACTTAATGCATCTACCACCCTGTTTGCTTTCCCAGGGTGGTAATGGATTGAGCAGTCGTAATCCTTAATCAGATCCAACCATCTTCTTTGACGCATATTCAGCTCTTTTGTGTGAAAATATACTTTAAGATTTTATGATCAGTATAAATATCACACCTTTCACCATAAAGGTAATGCCTCCAAATCTTTAATGCAAAGATTACCGCAGCTAACTCCAAATCATGTGTTGGGTAATTTTGCTCATGGATTTTCAACTGTCTTGAGGCATAAGCTATCACCATATCATTTTGCATAAGAACACACCCTAATCCCTTCTTGGATGCATCAATATAGATCACAAACCTTTCTCCACTACAAGGAAGTGTGAGCACAGGTGAACTGGATAACCTTCTTTTCAACTCCTTGAAATTCTCTTCACATTCCTCTGTCCAAACAAACTTAACTCCTTTCCGAGTCAACTTGGTTAGTGGATTAGGTAATCATGAAAAATCTTTTACAAAACGTCAATAATATCCAGCCAAACCAAGAAAACTTCGGATCTCAGTTACTGTTGTTGGTCTCGACCATCTTTCGATAACCTCTGTTTTTGCTGGATCCACAGATATCCCCTCTTTTGAGATTATGTGACCCAAAAACGCAACTTTTTGAAGCCAAAATTCACACTCGGTAAATTTGGCATAATGCTTCTCCTTTCTCAGGGTCTTCAATATAATTCTCAAGTGATCTTCATGCTCTTCCTTTCTCTTTGAATAGACAAGAATATCGTCTATAAAGACTACCACAAATTGATCAAGATAGTCTCTAAAGACTCTATTCATTAGATCCATGAAGATAGCAGGGGAATTATTAAGACCAAATGGCATCACTATAAATTCATAGTGTCCATACCTTGTACGGAAAGCCGTCTTTGGTATATCCTCCCTTTTGACCCTTAATTGATGATACCCTGAATGAAGATCAATCATGGAAAAGTATTGAGCTCCGCGTAGTTGGTCAAATAAGTCATTAATGCGTGGGAGAGGATATTTGTTCTTGATAGTGATCTTGTTAAGTTCTCGATAATCAATGCAGAGTCTCATTGATCCATCTTTCTTATTAACAAATAGAACAGGTGCTCCCCAAGGTGACGCACTAGGGCGTATGAATCCCTTATCAAGATTCTCTTGGAGTTGCTTCTTCAATTCCTGCAACTCAATTGGGGCCATTCTATAAGGTGTTTTTGAAATAGGAAAAGCACCCTGTACGAGTTCTATTGAAAACTCAACTTCACGATTTGGTGGAAGACCCGGTAATTCCTCCGGAAAGACATCATCAAACTCCCGTACGATGGGCATATTCTTAATCGCGAGTTTCTCACCAACCATTTGAGATAAATAACCATCATTTAATGGAATCAATACCCATAAAATGGAAGAAATTTCCACTGGAAGGTTATGTTCATCCTTGCATTGATAGACGATCATAGATTGATCTGGAATATGAAATGTGACTTCCCTTCATTGGCAATTGATATGAGATCCGTATAAAGAAATCCAATCCATGCCAAGAATCACATCAAATTCCACTAAAGGAAGGATCACAAGATTTACAGGAAGCACTTTCCCACAAACATCAATTAGAGAAGAATTATAAACTTTTGATGCGATTGATGTGCCATTAGGTTTTGTCACAGCTAACTCAACATCTAATTCTTGAGGTAATATGGTGATACCCTTAGAAAATTCTTCAGAAATAAAAGAGTGGGTGGATCCAGAATCAAATAAAACATTTTCTACTTTAGAGTTGATGGTAGGTGTACCTTTCACCACATCGTTATCATATTCCACATCGCTAATAGAAATTGCATGTGACTTTCCTTTGTCTTTATCCTTAAGAGTTTGTTGACGTCGACCATCATCATCAACCCTTGGATTTGGGCATTGATTGACATAATGCCCCATCTCCTTGCACTTGAAACATTGAAGTGTAGTAGGTTCATTCTGTGTATCCCTTCCTTTGTTTGCATCATTAGACATCTTCTTCCCATTATTGCGGCATTCAAATTCCCGATGACCTTCCTTTCCACATTTGAAACATTTACTTGTCCCTTTAAGACAACTCCCTCCATGTTTTTTTCCACACTTTGAGCATAAGAGAAAGCTCATCTTATTTTCAGTGTGCTCTTTAGATTTTCCTTTGAATTCCATTTTCCTCTTCTTATCAAACCCATATGACTGATGGGTTACTCCAATCTCCATCTTGACATTGAGAGAACATCGAACGATTTCCTCCTAGCTATTGAAGTCCCTTATGGCTAACGCCCTTCGAAGACTTGGTTTTAAGCCACTAAAGAATCGATCGATCTTACTCTAAGGTTGGATAATAATACTAGAAGCATACCTTGCAAGTCTTGTAAAAAATTTTTCATAGGTACCAACAGATTCATCATCCTTTTGCTTTAGTTCAAGAAACTCTTTCTCCATCTTTGTTCAGAGAATACGAGGGAAGTACTTATTGAAAAATAAGTTCTTGAACACGTCCCATTCCATGCACTCAATTTCATCCCTTTGCCTCGTATTCTTAATAAGATTCCACCATTGGTCAGCATCTCATTCCAAATGATACACTGCTAGGATGACTTTATCATGTTCAGAACATTGAAGAACTGAAAATATCTTTTCAGTAGTACTAATCCATTGTTCAGCAACTAATGGATCAGTAGACCCGATGAAAGAAGGTGGACACTGCCTCATGAAGGATTCAACAGAATGTTGCTCCTTCCATTGCTCGTTTGGATGTCCTGCATGATTCATAGCTTGAGAAAGTTGTGTGAGCATGGCTACAAGATTTTGCATTCCAGCTCCCATATCGTTTGGTTGCTCAGGGGGAAAATCATTGCATTGCCCATCGCATTCCTCATTAACACGGTTCCTTCGGGTTCCAACCATTGAATAAAACCAAGAAGCATAGTGTGAGCAACACTAATTATAATAGGAAAACCACATAATTCAAGAATAAAATTTTCACGCTTAAGGTATTATCCTAGGTTATTCATGGCCATTTCTAAAACTCTAAGACTGTGTTCTATGCTTAGACTTATCCTTAGGGTTCTTACTAAGGCTTTCAAATCGTAGTTTCCAAAGGTTGACTATACCCTCCCTCTGATACCAACTTTAACGACCCATAATTTACATACATTGTTAATACTTAAAAATTGAAGCACATTTATTACAACATATGACAAAACCACAAAGGACCATATAGGTATAGTGTCTTTAGAAACTGGGAAACATAAACAACTGGTTCATAAATCTTCTACAGTGTCTCCCATTTATTTCATCATATCTAGGGTCCCTTTTAGCATATTCTACTTAATTTCCATCTTCCTGACCCGGGGAAAAGAAAACATACAAAAAGGGTGAGCTCAAATGCTCAGCAAGGGAAAATAAAGGAAATAAAAATCATATCATATCTTTTTGAAAATCATAACCTGTAAAAGACATCATAATATCTTAACATGGAATAAATAATAGAAGTGAAAATGAGATCCCCATAATCATAACAAAAAAAACTCGAAACATTGTGGCATGCACACATAATCATAGAGAATCATTTCTTGTTAGTCAAGACTCATTGCCAAGACTATATTAGTGGACAAAGTCCCTCTCTGAACCGAGTCACCCTCGTTTTAGTCTTGTTTCACTGAACAGGTATAACCTACCATTCCAGCCATGTCTATCTCACGAGATATAAAATCTTTACCCAATGCATTGGTGGGAGATATAGGTCCCACCCATCTCATAATGATACCATTCTTATGTGTGCCACAAAATCATAAATCATACATCATTTCATAACCCATGTAATAAAAATGGGAATCTTAAACATCATGACATCCTAAAAAAATTAATATAAGATAAAGGAATTCATCAAAATTAAATTCCATCACAACATAATCAAATCAATGTAATAATAGGGATAAAAACAGAACCCTTTATTATCTTATATGGAAAATAATTTTGATAAAACACTTGAACTCCATTCTTGAGGAAAATATCCTTTCTACTTCAAAAACACTTTCCCTTTCTTAAAATGTCGTACAATTATAAAATAAAAGAATTTGATTAAAAATAATCTTGAAAACTTGTAAAGGAAGCTTCATTTAAATAATGTTTTAAAAATCCATTCATGCCGTATAAGTTAAAAAAACATTCTTTGTACTTTTGTCGGAAAAGTCATAAAGTACCTCGTACGAAAAACGACAAAAGATTCCTTTCATCTCTTTTACTAAAAACTCACTGAAGGGTAAAATAGGATTTAAACAATTGTAGGTGGATAGAAATAATATTACATATTGAGGAAACGTGGATGTGCATGATAAAATACATCCCAGTAAATACCAAAGTATAAACAATCTCGGATAAAAATGAGATTGTGATATTTCCCTTACATTAGGTCCGATTTGCTTTGTACGTGTCCGAAGCTCCTGTATAATGGTTTAAATAATGTTATTGACTTATTCTAGAATCATAAATATTGATATTATATCATATATGGTCATATTCTTAACTTCTTATTAGTAATATTTCATTGTTACTTGTTACTCGGGTCTTTATTGCCTTTTGGTCTTATGCGTGTTTTTCCGAATAAATTCTTATTATTCTTTTAAGGTTATAGATACCTTATATCCAGAATGGTATTAGTGTAACATATATCATATGTATTCATTCAATTCATTTATATAATTACTATGTAATTATGATCATGTAGAACGAGTCACATCATATCGTGGAGACGGTATTCCGTATGTACGCACGAGCGATGATATTGTTCCCATGATCGTGGAATGGTATTTAAGTGTATTTATACTATTTTAGTATCAATATAACTTTATAATAATCATATATAGTTACTCATTACACCATTATATCCATCCTTTTAAGGTGATGGTGGAAAATTGATTACACCACGGTGTGGAGATGGTATTCCGTACGTACGCACGCGCGATGATTTCATTTTTCCGTAGGATGGATAGAAGGTGAATTAGGGTTGTTTCATATTTATAATAACATATCAGTATGTAAGTAATACTGATGTTATTACTTTATCATGAAACAACTAAAGAAGAAGAAGTTTAAGAAGAAAGAAATTGAAAAGATCGGTAATGGATATTACATCTTCTTTGAAACGCCTCTTTGAATCCTCCACTTAGGGAACTAAGATTGGACTTTGAAAACGACCAGGACCTCTAGGATTATTCTAGGGAAGTGGAGAAGGGATTTTGGCATGGGTTGGCCGATCTTGAGTGCCCAAATTGGTGTGAGGAGGAGGGGGAGGAGGTGCCCTTTTATAAGGGAGGAGAGGGGCACCTTAGGAATATCTCAAAATAATATTTTATATTAAAGTCAAAATCGGTTTATAATGGCTCCAAAGGGTCTTATTTAGAAGGTAAAGTGGGGATAGGTCAAAATCCTATCAACCAATAGGATTTAGACAAGTTTAGGTTATTATTTTAACCTTATAAATTAGATTTAACTCTAAGTTAAATAATTTAACTTTTACCGTGACTTTTTGTTTTCTTACACTATATGGTTAATACATTTACTATAACATGCCAAACGAACCCCAAGTTGTTTATTATTAATATATATATCATTATCTAAGACATTTGGCCGAACATTAGATTTTTAGGAATAAAATAACAATTAATAATATAATATTTGATTTAAAAACTATTTTGTGTCAATTTTGACACTATTTGATATATGATTTTTGTGAAAGTCATAACAGAATTATATGTTCAAACCAAGTTGATTAAATCAACACTAATATATCATAGTAACCTATAAAATTAGTGGAATTCATAAAAAGTCTCAAATTAAATTTATTTGAGCATTTATAACATCAATTATGTTAACTTTTCCTTAAAATGGTAATTACTGCATCATCGTTGTGTCATAAATAAATTAATTTATTTAAAGTCTAAAAATTATAAATAAAATATAAATATGTAGTAAATTATTTTATATTTCTAATGAATATAGTCGAATTTATCTTATGTATAAACCCATATTAAAAAATTTTTAGTTATTAAACTTTGATTTTAACTATTTTAACTATTCATTAAATAAAATAATATTAAATGTCATAATCTACTCCAAGTGGACCTAAATGGTCATATTATATTATTAAGGTTGTTTTTGATCTAATTATACTTATCCAATAGAATTAGGACATGTGTTAGGGTAATAGTAATATCATATTTACCCTTAGTTACCCTATTTTCTATTAACTGCGGTAAAAAAAGTAAAAAGTTACTATTCACCAAAAAATCGTTTTTATCTCATTGAACCACATTGTACTTACTGATATCAAACGTGTCTATTTTATTTTCGAAATTCCATTCACAGAAGTGGTAAAATTGAGTTTTATGCAAAATTCATTTTTTAACCTACCACTTAGTGGTTTCACTATTCATCAATAATTGAAAGTTTTCAGAAAAATACCAAAATTTCACCCTAGGATAATTTCGGTATTCCGAATCCAAAAATGAGGTCCATTTTGAAAGATAAAATTTCAAAAAGTGGTTATTACTATTTATAACGGCTATTTTAAATAATATTTTAATAGCATATCGTCGTTTAGTGAAACTCGGTATTGCGTACAACGCAAGCTATCGAGGAAGGTCGCGATTGCGTGTAAAGTTAGCCAAGCTAGTGTGTAGTGAAAGATTCCTTTGATGATATATATATAACATAAAAACAAAATATTACTCATAAAAATCTTGGGTGTTATAGAATTACTTATATGATATATAAATCATGTCAGTTTCTATAATATATGACACCCATGGTTTATACAAGGTTATTCATAGGTGAAATATATATAAATCCTTCATAATGGTTCATGAAGGGTTTTTGAATTCCCAAAGAATATCCCCTAAGATTGTGAAACCATGTGTACATCAAGGACCATTATCATGTACCTGATTATCCCGAATCAAGACCATAACGTCTTGTCAGAGTTGTTACCCCTAGGTATATCTGGGCCATATCCACTTCCATATATAGTATCAAGAAAAATGTGTATTTCAAGGAATCCACTCACTCTATCATTTACAAAAAATTCTAGGAAATTTTCCTAAATGTAAACCCATACTTATAATTAACCTTAGAGACATACCTAGACATATCCTTAAAAATATACCTAGGGATCTCACTAATGTTTTCACATCCTAATTTCTTAAGGTTGACTAAACCTTTCCTCTGATACCAACTACAAAAATCCAAACATGAAATACATGGATATTACATTATTTTTAATGAATATTTAGTACATTACAGAGAAACATTCCCAAGATCCCTAACAGGTTAGTTTTTATAGAAACATGAAAACCAAATATTTTATCATGGTGAAGATCATCAATATATCACATAAAAATGACCAACATTAGTAATTCTACCTAAAACCTATATTCATAACCTAAATAAAGTAAACATAAGAAATGTGTGAGCTATAATGCTATATAAGGGTAAACAAGAAAGAAATGTAAGCATCAACATGGACATAGGGGTATGATAACATGATCATAAAATTAGTAGATCATACCCTGAATATGAAAGATCATATACACGAGTTATGGTATAAATATGGGTAGTTTATAACATATTAATCACAAGGAAATAAAAATCACGAGACATGAAAAAATATATATAGAATAAGACATAGTATTAGTGGAATACATATAAAAATAGGATCATTTATGTAAAGTATACTTACTAATACCTATATAACCGGATAAGATTGGGCTAAGATCTGTGTAACTACTTCGGGATTCAGATAGAAACCTATGAACCCAGTTTCATTGATGCATGGGCTACAATACATGTACCTTATTGTTTTTAGGATTAAGCTAAAATCTATATACCCTCTTTCTTTTAGGCCAGGGATATAACCCATGTAACTTCTTGTGTTCAGGTTTGGGTTATTACCGATGTACCCTCTTTTATCCAGGATTTGGATTCAACCCAAACACTCTCTTTAGATTTGAGATTACGCAACAACCCATAAAACCTCTTTCTTTTTAGTATTTGGCTAAAACCCATACATATTATTTCTTTTTGTGAATAAGATACAACCTATGTACCATTTAAGTTCATATAAAACATATCATTATCCAATAACATGGAGGGATATATAGGTCCAACCCATCTCATAGAAAACTCATTCTGACATGTGCCACAAGATAACAAAACATTCATCATATCATGACCCATAAAATGATATAGGTATAATAAACAACAAATCATTACCCATAAAATGAAATTTGTATCATTAAAGATTAATCACATCATAACCTGTGGAAAAGAGATATGTTTTATAACTATTTCATAAAATCCTAACCTGTGAATGATAAATGGATTTCATAAAAATAAAAATCATGAATGAGAAATAGATCTCATAAAGACCATAACGTTAAGCATAACCCATTAATAAAAGGGATATTAATTGAGCCTTTTGATAATTTCTAAAAAGGGAATGATTACCATCCACGGATGTCATCATAGATGGATAATAGTTTTGAAATATATTTCAAAAATGTTTCTTTAGGATAAAATCCTTTCTTCTTTGACAAAGGATTGTTAATATAGAAAACCATTTAAAAATAATTTTCTTAGAAATTACCTTACAAACATATAAAGAAGAGTTGAGACCATTTCGAAAATTATTTTCCTTGTAAATTTATTTTTATTTTTATAAATATTAACCTTTTAATAATTGAAAAGGAATCATAAAAGGAACAGAGATGGGTAAATCTGTATATATCATACAATGTAAAAAAGAACAATCCATTTTCATGGTAAAAAGGTTAAAAAGATTGACTAATTCAGAAATAAACAAGATGATTACCTTGAGAGATTTGAAAAAAAGTGGAAAAAATTTATTTAAAAACTTATTGTATAATGGTATAACATTCTTGGAATCACATTTTAGAAAACATAGATTTCTAACCGATGGGAGGGTAAAGTCGAGATTTATTAAAAACACTTTATTAACTATATTTTTATCTAAAGTGTAAAAAATGGTTTCAATATATGAGTATATAATGGATAACTATAGGAAAATAAAAGTCATTAATTTCCTTGAGATATAGATCATAATACTTCATCAAATGAAACATGAACATAAACAATCTCAAAAAGTGATGAGATTGTACCAATAAACTCCAATAACTCAGTATCATGAGATCGTACTATCCTTGTAAGAAATAAAATTCAAAAAAGCATAAAATTTCAGGAAATTTTTTATATTCCTTATATAACATTTAAAATGGATGTATATACACATTTAATATAGAGTTTATGTTCATATGAAAACATGAGTCTCAAAGAATTCAAATTGAGACAAAACTATTTTACCGATTTTGTATCTTTTGAAACTTAAACCCCATGAAAGAAAGATCATAAAATGGATATGTGAATACCCATAAGTTGAAGTTTTTGATACATATAATATAATCTTGGACATTACATACACTATACAAAATGAAATACTGGCGAACATGAAATGTATCTCTCTGAAATTAAAAGTGAGATGAAATCCCCTTACCTTGTGTATTGACTCTCCCTATACTCGTACAAGACTCCAGTATAATAAATAAAAGTTTATTATACATATTTTATAGAAGAATATTTTAATATATATAAATATATTACCGTATATGGTTTGATTATAATCGTATATTAACCTCTTGTAAATGATCTTATGTTGTGGATTCACTTCGGGTAAATTTTACTTTGTTCTACGAATGTGTCTTAATTTGTAACATCCTTGGTACATATACATATATCATGATTACAAAATTAAAAAAATGATATCATTATTAGCTATATATAGTATATTTGTATTATAAAAATCTTTAGAATATAAGAGTACAAAAAGGAATACACTTTTCAAGAAGATGGTAAGCTATATATAAGCACGAATGTTGTTTCTGTCTTTATTGACGTATTAAAAGAAAGTAAGTAATTGGAAGATATATATATATATATAGATGTTTATATATATTATTATTCTATTAAAATTAATATATAATCTATATCATATATGTTCATTAAAACAATCTTTAATACATTCAATGTGGCGTGTGAATGAATCACTTCGCTTTTAGGGGTAGTAGTCCTCACTTCCTTAAACGAGATTATCATATTAACTCCAAATTGAAAGTAAATAGATGTGTCCTATATAAAGAATAAATATGATCAAATACATAGTAAATATATTATGTGACATATATAAATATAATTTACATCATAATTGATATCATGATTTGTGGTAAGGGAGAAATGAACAATCATTGTTTTGTAAGGTAGTGGTTCACCATTCAAAGAAAGAGTATGTTGAATATTAATTAGATGGATGTGTTTGTAAGTTTAGATCAGAACCGTTTCATAATAACATCCTATTATATGTTTTATACCAGTGTCGTCACACAATAATGTAATAATGATATTGGAAGGGGTGGGTAAGGAAAACAAACGGAAGGATCTTGAGAGAATATGTTTACTCTAAATCAGGTTACTCGTTTTTGTTTATACCAAAAGGATTCCTTTAGACGTTTTCTGAACTAAGGGATTATTAAAGGTAGTAGAGAGTATTGTTGGGGGCATATTTTGGCAGAGAATTAGTGAACTTAAAATGTCTTAGAGTTGTGATAAATGGGAATTGGTAGTGGCCATTTATAGGGATGGAAAATGACAAACATGGATGTTTTAGAAACAAGTTAGGTGTGCCCATGTTATTACTAGAAAAAGGTCATAAAAAACCAAAAAAAATCAATATTATAAGGTTTATTGCGTAAATAAGGACATTAAATGGTTTTTGGACAAGTTGGTTGGTCCTTTGTGCCATTAATTGTAAGGTCTAGTCCCTAAATAAGCTTGATTAGGCTTTAATCATTGTGACAAATTTTAATCACTTTTACTAATAATTTTGGTAAAAAATATATATTTTTTATTATAATATAAATATTAGACTAAATAAATAGTGTATGATGTTTTTTTTAAAATCAATTCACATAAGCAGAAAAATTTAGATTAGTGTTAATCTCATACACGATACGAAATAACGGGGGCTTAAAATCGAATATAGTTCAAAAGATTGATAATATTTTATATTTAATTTTAATGTGAAATAGATTCTAATGAATTAAATTGTATTAAAAGATGAAATATTTATATAATGAAACCACAAAACATATTTATAATTTCATTTATCCCTAATAATTAATTTTGAAAAAACTCTATTTTTAACTAAAAACATTATTTTTAACTATTCATCAAAAATGAAGTTTCTCAAAAAAATACAAAAAATTCCCAATAGGATAATTTGGATGTTATGAATAAAAATAATTAAATTCATTTTATTAAATTAAATTTATAAATGTGTCTTAAATAAATTTTATCATTAAAATTGGTTCATTTAAGGAAACAATATTTTTTTACATAGAAGGACTTTACAAAAAATATTATCTTTCACTATCAGTATGTTTTATTTTTATAAATAGATTACAAGAAATATTTGAAAAGTACTTATTACTATTAAAATAAATAATTTTAACCTTTAGGTTATAATTATCTCATTTAAATTATATATATATATAAAGATATTTCATAAAAAGTCAAGCCTGTGTGAATTGTACGCCATGTCGGTGTTGCGGGTAACAGTAGCCAAGTCAGTATTGCATATAGTGAAAACCCAGTGGGTATTGAATGTAGTATAGAAAAATTCAGCATTTCATGTAAATTTAAGGTTTTACTTGGTGTTTTAATATATATATATATATATATACTATTTTTATGTCACATGAAATGAAAAATATCAAAAAGATAAATTAATTTGAAAGTAAATATTTAACAAAAACTTAGGGGGTTAAACTATCAGACCAAAAAAATTAATGACCATTATAATGACATTATTACCAATAAATCAGATTGATCATTATAAATTTTATCATATTTAATGATAATAAATAAGTCTAGCGGACTATCCAATGTTTATAATTGAAGTGTATAGATTTTTTTATATTGGACATAATACTAAATTGAATTGAAATGGTTCTAAAAAAATAACTTCTAATACTAAAATAATCAAAATCATTGTGATCATTCATGTGAAATCTGTATAAGGAAATTGAATCTAACTCTGAAATATTTCTATTGCAGATTCAACTATATATAGAAGGTCATTTTAAGAGTTGGGAGATGATGAAATTCACAGCTGAATTTATCTAAAGATTTCTATGTGTTAACAAATAAATCCGAGACTTTGTAATTCTTTAGTGAGTTGAAGTTATAAAGAATTATATTGAGTATTGAAAATTACTTATAAACTTATTTTTTTTATATTTTATCCAGTCATGGTACATATTGAGGGCATCGAGATATAGGAATATGGTGAATCTGATCTATCAGATCAAGGGCTTCTGAAGATAGAAATATAGATATTGATCACTATATCGAGGGATTCAGGGGATATGAAGAAATATTCATATCGATCAATGTATCAAGGGACTTTTTGGTATGGAAAGATAGGCCTAACAGTAGGTATAAAATTATGGATACTTTTAGTTAGTGTTATTGGAATCCTTAACTCTTAAGTTTAAAGAGTAAATTGTTCGATTAAATCTTGTGAGTTATTATTACATTTTTAATTGAGATGTTTTACTTGTTTTTAAAATTTATGAATTCTATTTGGAACACACATTAGAATGTATATTTTTACATAACATTCTAACATTAGTTTTATTATAATTATATTGATAATGATAAAATAGTCTAATATAATCAGACACTTTATATTTTTGATTCCAACACTATGATAATCAGAATTTTATGAGTGGGCTTATTTCAAATAAATAAGTATTGTGTTTTTTTAGTTTTATTTTTATTTTTAGACTACAATTTACCCTCATCTCGTATCCATCATAAACTGTTATGATATTAAATTTATCTATAAAACTAAAGAGGTTAAATGAAGATGTGGTATAATTAATAACAATGTATGCTCATTTTATTTCATCCTATATCTCTTTTAAATATTATATTACTTTTCTAAAATAAAAAAAATCATATCTTACATAAACTGAGATTTTATTATGTTCATAGAATAACCTATATCTATCCTATCTTCCATAAAATCCTCTCATATATGGATATAATGATTTATTTAATATATATATATATATAATAATATTTATGACATAATTATAATTTTGAAATTATATCATCACATCTACATTCTCACATTCCAATATTTTGGAAATCAATAACGTCCCTCATGTGTACGTGTGGACTTCCACCACCATGTAGGTATGTGATATGTTTTTTATTTTGTTTAGAAATGGATAGTAATAACGATGAATTTAATGACTATATATGATACATATGATATAATAATGATTATTTAATGGTGAAATAATATTTGATTTGGTTTCTTTCCATTTGTAAAAAATAGAAACAATATTCATTCGCACGTATAACCACACATTTCTATGGTGTCATTCATTTTCCATTACTAAATTTTATATATTAATATAAATAAATATATAATAAATATATATGATATTTATATCCTGATTAATATTATATATAATATATAATGATGATCATTGTCCATGGACAAAAACTACCCAACCAAAGCATACATGAAAAATGAATCATTTATCACCCGAAATAGTGATAATAATAAATAATTATTAATAAAAGGGTAATAATTTTATACATGTAAATAATATATGGTATGATATATATGATAATGGTTCTATAATTAAACTATAATAATGTATATTTATAATACAGTAGTTTTAGATACATATGAATGAAATCAGACCTGATGTAAGGGATTCTTTCCTCACTTTTACTTCCTTGAGACATATTCCATATTCACATCTTATTTTTTTTTCTGGTGTATATTATACCAATTTGATATTAAATACCATTAATATATTTAACTTAACTATATTTAATGTTTCATTTTAATTTTTTTGGGTCCCACAATACAAGAGTTACCAAAATGGTATGGGTCTATTTCACAATCTCATCACAATTAAAGATTATTTATTTTTATGTATCCCTTGGGTGAATTATTTTGTATTTCAATCATAATACTAATATATTTTATCCTCATATCACTATGAATAATCTTTTCATAAAATGTTACCATTCACTTATATTTTTCACTTTAAATGATTCTGAATTTTATATGAATAGATGAATTTATTTATCTTTTTGGTCAAAAAATATTTTTATTCCATATCATTGTTTTAAAAAAACATTTTTAAATATTATAAAAATCTTATAAATGATTTATTATAAAAAAATTTACAAATATTTTACTTTTCACAAAATGGTTAAAAAGGAATCTTCTTGTCCATTTCTGAACAAGGTAATTTTGATGTTTTTACAATAATTAAAAAGAAATGTTTCTTAACGACATATATTGGATTACCAACGTAATGAAAATTCATTTATTTGAATATTATTTTATATGTTTTGGTATTATTTAGATAATATTTTTTCTAACATTTAATAAGTTTTTATTTTTTTAAAAGTGATTTCCAAATTGAAAACGAAATATTCCTTAATTTTTAATGAGATTTTATTGTATTTATATATATCAATGATAAAAACCCTAATTTTAATTATTTTATATTTGAAATATGAAATAATGATACCAGAATAATTATTTTTTATATGCGTTATGATCATTTTGACCAAGGATGTACTATTTTGATACCATTTTTCATATTACTCAAGATTTTTTGATTATGTATATTGATTGAGAAATTTATTTAAATTTCATACGAATGTTTTTTAATAAAAATATTTATGTGATTATGTTTCTATAATTTAACATGAGGAATTCATTGGACTGATTCCATGACTAGTGGTGCCCAATATATTCCCTTGATGCAATGGTGGGTCTTATAATACAAACTAGCATGTGCATTTGGATGATGCCTTGCCAATTTATTTAACATTTCTTGAAGTAAGTCCTGTATAATATGTGTATGTTTCCCATAATTATGAATTGATTAATTATGAGATTAGTTATTTATTTACATGTTATTATTTCATTAGTTATAATAGCCATAAGTATGTTTCAAGATCAGGTGATTATTTATATGAAATTATTTCACCATAGTTTATTCACACCATAGTATTCTCCATGTTCATGTTATTGATTAAATGTAATGTTTTTTAGTTATTAACTTTCATTAATATTATTACTCTTTATTCATGATATATCTCACTATATGTAAACCCTTAGTATGTATAAGATACCACCCATTTTTTATGTTTACCTTCCCTAGGATTCTATGAAGTGTATTATGAATGATATGAAGAGATATACTAAAGATAATAAAAGTATAACTAAAGAAAATATTATATTGTATGTTAAATTTTCATTTTTAATGTGAGATTTCAGTATATATATAGTTTTTCCGAGACTAATAAACTATTCATTTTTTGGGATGTGAATCCTCGTATCAAGTACCAATGTTATAATGTAACGACAGAATCTAGGATACTAGTGTCTGCGTCTTTACACCGAGTCTGTAAAAACTATAATAATGTAATTTCTATAATCTAGCCATAAATCAGTTGTTTTGAATAATGTTAACCACATTATGAAAAAATATTTATAAAGGTTTTAAATAATTAAAATTATTTTATTAATGAATAATAAATAAATATTTAATTTTTTGTGAAGTCATACTATGCTTAAAAAATAAATTTTATTAAAAATGGGTTTTATTAAATTTACATACACATACATTAAAATAAATTTCAACTTGTTTTAGAAATTTTATTTTATTAAATGAATATATTTTTCAATATCATCATGTCAATATTAGCGTAATGTTCTTAAACCACATTAATAGTGACTAATAAGTATTATATATTACCATTTTTTAAAAAGATGTGGCAGAAGATGTAGGGAAGTGGGTAGTTTATTTTTAAATTTGAAATTACTATTTGATCGGTAAGAAAATTCTCCAGCTATGTAAGGCTGCATGCATGAAAGGATTTAAATTATGATTACATGTATGAATAAAGATATACAAAAATATAATAAGATAAAAGTACTTACTATTATATATTTAGAAGAGTAATATAGAGAATGGGAAGGAGTAAAGTAAGAATCATAATGAAAACTTGATAAAAGTCTTATTTAGTTGAAGTAATTTTTATTATTGAAAAATATATCGTATATTTTTTTGGGAAATATATCTTTAAAAAAGTCATGAGACTCATTGTGTATCAGTATTTCATTTATAATCCCTCCTCATTTTTAATATAAATGGTGATTCTAGTGGAATGGGTGATCATGGGTATTACATGATCGTTCCATGGATGTATGCAATCATTTTGAGTTTTGAACCTTGTAAAATCATACATTTACTATTATGATTGTGGCTCAAAGTATGTGTATGTTGTATGAGGGTATCTTATCAGACACTTTAATTAGAGTTAATGATTTTTTTGAATTTAGTTTTTAAAAGGAGCGAATTAATTGATTCACCTGAATCTTAGTAATTATCACTATTCAACATGGTCTTTTAAATAGTATCACAATATCCCGATTCCCTTCTTGTATAATCAACTGTTTAGATTTCAAGGATAATTATTTATTATGTACTTAAAGATTTAGGATCTGAATATCTACTGTGAACATGTAAGACATTAATGTAGTGAAAAACAAGAGGATTACCATTTTATATATTAATAATTATTATATTTTCAATAGAATAATTATTCCATATCTTAAATCAATAAATGTTGATGTTTTGTAGGATTTCACGGATACTTTTGTTCCTCATGCTGAAGGTATTGTATTAGTGAAATTTGATAAAAATTATTTTAAGAATGATGGTTGTTCATGAAATTCCATTTTAGTGTCTATTTCTGAAAATAAGATTCTCAATATTTCAGAGATAAAAAGTGAAAAGGGAATTTTCGATAAATTAGAAAATATCTATGAAAGATATGAAAAAGAGGGAAAATAAAATATATTAGTTTATGGATTGATGTTTGTGGGAATCAAGATAAGCAATTATAAAATACTATATGACAAATTTACTTTATTAAATTTTGATTTTAGTACCATTAAAGTTTTTGGTGAAATCAAAGAGGATATAATAAGTATTGAGAAGATGCTACATACAATTTTTAGAATGTTTGATGCCAAGGTCTCAAAACCTAAAGACTATGATCTAAGTACACTCTAATAGGGTGTTTTCAAGTAATTATGATTATTTAAGAATACGTAATGGATATAACATTAGTAATAAGAGTAATAAAGATAAAACAATTGTTTTAAAATCAGTAAATATTGATAAATGTGGGAATTAAATTTATGAAGATGAGAAAGAACATGTTGATGAAGAAAATTATGAAATGAAATTCAAATATTCCATTTCATTCATTTCAAGATGTGTGAGAAGTGTAATGTGAATGTTTTCAGTGAATATTACACAAAAATGTCTAATGTTATGACTTATAAGTAATTTCATCGATATTTTTCATAAATTTAATGAATGGGATATTTTTTATTAATATGATGATAATCCGAGAAGTTATTTTAAGAAGAAATCACTAAAAGTTTCTTTATAGTTGAAAGCTATCAATTTCCCAAAATTCAAGAAGATAATGTTTTTATATAAAAATTAGAATGATTATAGTTGTATAGATTAATAATATTAGACTTAAATTAAATATAGTTAAATATTAACATTTTCTTATGTTAATGATGAATAATTCACTAGCATCTAATGCATCAATGATTGAAGTGATGAACGACCACATGTTTATCTCATGATAAAATGAGAACTGAAATATTTTCTTATCGAGATATCTCAACTTAAAAAGGACAAAAATGGTTCGAAGAAGGACAATTTTTATCCATAAATAATGATAGAATAAATTTTAAAAAATATTCCATTTTTACAAATAAGATTTAGAAATTGAAGAAATCACTAGTTGATGAAAATCAGTTGAATAATGGAATATAAAATAAGGTTAAAGAAAAGAAGAAATAACATGATGATATTTAATAAAAATATATTGAATAAAAAAAGAGTTAGTAAAAAAATAACATTAATAATTTAGATAAAAAAGATATAGAAATATCAAAAAATAAATTTCTTGAAATGATTTATGTGAAGATTCATGTAAAAAATGACTTGTTTATTGAAAAGAAAATAAATTCTTAGAAAAATAAAATTTCTGGGAACACTAATTTAAATGTGATATATGCTAAAAATAACGATTTTAAAGAGTTAAAAAATATGATTAATTCAAATAATTATGTATTTTGAGTCTAATTTAAATTTGTTTTAGTGAAAGGAGATAAGGTTAATGGTAAAATAAAGAAATAATTACATTAATCGACTTATAGACAACAAGTATTCTATAATATAATGCATCATTTTTATGTTTATTAACAGTATTATGGAGGTATTTTAAAATCATAAAGAAGATATCATATTATTTTTTAAAATAACTATTAGTCCATATATTATTAGAGATAATGAATTAGGGGTATTTCACTTAGTCAAATAAGAAAATTTAAGAAGAAATATACAAATTCTTTATAGAAGATTGAGAACAATTTCCAACTATTGGATGAAGTTTGTAGAAGATGTTATTCTGTGGGTAACCTTTATAGTTATTATATACCAATATATTAACCATATGAGTATAAATAATAATACTCTGTTGTATCATAAGGATAAAATTTATTTAAAGGAGAAGGCATTGGTTGTTGAAGGTTCATAAAAATCAACTCAAAAGGAATGTTATTGGATTGTATAAGGTGAATGTTCTTCACATATGATAAGAGTTTTAAAGATCATAAAATATATTATGAATTGAAAATATGTTTATGTGACCTTTGGAATGGTTGTGTCACTAAGAATAAAAGTATTTGGTTTGACATGCATTAGAGAATACTAACTAAAGTCAAAGAAAACATTATATTTTATAATGGATAGAAACAAAATTTTCTTAGTGTACCATAACTATATAAATAATGAAATGAGTAGTTATTTTTAAGTTATTATGGTTTTTTCAATATAAATAAATATATAATTATATTTGTGAGATGAATTAAAATACACAAAAACTTGTTTCAAGTTGTTGATGTGGAAAAGTCATGCCACTTGATATTAAAAGAAGAAAATTAGTTGGGGAATCCAAGACATGGACACATTGGATAATGAAATATGAGTAATATTAAAAAATAAATAATTTACATGTTTTTACCATGATTGATATAAATTGAAATTGGATTTCATCTACATGATAGAAATGTAAATACCATTAACTCTTCAAATAAGAATGTAGAAAATAAAACATATCACCCATCAGATTTCATTTGTACAGATGATTGTGGGTCTATGTGGAAGTAATATAAAATTTGAAGTAATAATTTTGTTTTCGTTATTGATGAATTATAAAAATTATCATTTTTTATGTTTTTTTTAAAAAATGGATTATCATTTTAAAATTTTAAAAAGGTTTAAAAAAACGTTTAGAAAAGGTGTGTAATTTCTCCATGAAGAAAATTTAAGGAAAATAATGAAGTTGAATACCCTAGTGAAAATTTTAAATCATATATTGTAATTAAAAATTTTGATCATGAAATAATTATACTATATACCCCTAAAAAATTATATGGTAAAAATTAAGAACATAAGTTTTTTGGAAATCGCTCGTACTATCTTGGTAAAACTGGACATGTATCTATTTTTATGAAGGAAAAAAATTACAGTCATTGTTTAAATTAAAAACTATAATTTTTATTGATCCAATTCAAATATTACACAATATGAGATTTATTACAATAATTCACCTTTCTAAAAATATTTTCAATATTTTAATCCCTTATATTATAAAGGTGAATGGTGAAAAAATAGACAAGTTTTTGGAAAGTGGAGATGATGTTTTCTTCTATAGTCATGCTTCAAATGAAAGTGTATATTCGTGATACAATAAGAATATATTGAATATTATGGATAATTCAATTTTTAATATGGTAGAACAATTTAATAATGAAGTCACATATCATGAAATAATTCTATACGCGTAGATGATGAAACAAAATATGTTGATATGTAGGATGAGTGTTTTTGAAAAAGACATAAATTTAGAAGATGTGTTGGTTAAAGATGAATATTATTCCGTTTATAATAATGAATATAAAGTATTTTAAATTAATAATATGTTTGGAAAATATGGTATGTATATAATTTTATTGGAGTTCATGGACAACCAATTCAAAATACGATAACTTTAGGATAAAAACTTATAACTCAATTGTTAAAACAAAGGATGCGAAAGAATATTTGGGACATAATGATGGATTGAAGCTTGAAGAATATAATATTTTCATAAATATTATTATATAATAAAATATTTTTAGTTCCAATATTTTCTCATTTTAAGTGTTATTGTCCAAGTTTAATGGGTTTTGAATATTTTTTGTTTAATTGTAAAAATTGATTTTTTTTAAATTTTTTGATTTTTTTTCTATTTTGGTCATAACTTTTTATAAAATTATTTAAATGGAAAAATAATTTTTTTTCTTCCATGTTAGATGATATACATTTCATTCAAAATGACCAAATTATTAATCTAATAATTCAAGTCCCAAGTGAACCTCACATTTTGGTCTTGTAATATATGCATTGATTTGAAAAATTTTAAAGGTGGTTACATATATCATAAATGGATTTCCAAAATTAGTATAAATTTCACAAGATGATATAAAAGAGTCAGAGTAATAATTTTTCAACTATGACTACTTGATCTTTGGACATATTTAAGGCCATTAATTCACAGGAAACCAAAACATTGAAATTAAATAAGTATTTAGGAAAAAAATATTTTCTTGAGTAAAATAGTTGTAAACTTTTATTCATATGGGAAATTAAGATAGTTCTCTTCTGAGTAGACATTAAATACAAATAAAAAAATATTATATAATATAATTATTTTTTTCATTTTTTTGTGGGCATAAAATAAGATAAATTTTTTATAATAGATTTGGAGACAAAACTATTTCAGCACTCTTTCTTATATATGCACATATATATAATCATTCATAATAGTGATAGATTTTTAGATGAATGGTATGTGTATTCCACTATAATATTCTTACATATATTTAATTTATTTTTGGAGAATTTTATATTCCTATATTACATCTCTAATTTTTTTATATTTTATGATTCCACCGCCCTGCTCCTTTCTAACTCTATAAAAATAAAAAACTAACCTCAATATTGTTGATGGGTAATATTTCAATTCTTTGTTCATTAATATTTGTATGTACTTTATTCTAGACATTTAAATATAGGATAAATTAATTAAATAGAGTGGTCTATATATTTATTTTTGCGTTCCTCTATACATTTATCAATATTCATCTCTTTATTTATCATAATAATGGATACAATGGAGTTACATTATAGTGATGATGTGGGGGGAATTTTCCTCACGAAGAGAGTTTGTGTACTTTAATAGAAATTAAAATGGGATGATGTTGGGTTATAAGGTTTTTTCTAAACATTGGATATAATAATTGAAATATATTAATGGGAAATGATTTCTTCAATTTGAACTCCTAAGAATGAAATTTTCTTCTCACAAACCTCATTATAATATTTTTCTTTTTATCTATATTTATATATATATATATATATGATATGAATTTTATAAAACCCAAACTACTGTAGTTTTCATTTATTAGTATATTTATAAATAATAATTAACGAAAAAAGAAAATAATTTCACGTGAATGAGTTCCTAAATAGATATACCATAGGCGTGTCTTTACATGAAGTCCTAGGTAAATAATAATTTATTGGTAATAGATTCAGGAAAAATACATATAACCAATTTGGAAACATTTCTATGGAGATAGGTAGTAAATTAATATGGTTATTAACATGTGATTTAATATAATTTTATGATTGGATATGAGTTAGGTAATTTTTATCTATATAGGAGTCAAGATATTTTATTTTGGTGTTTTAGTTAAGCAATGAGTCCATTTATTCTTATGGATGTTTGATTTGACATTTGCGTACATGATCTCTAAAAATATCATTTTCTAATTTTCTGGGATTGAGGAAGATAATATTTTAATATATTTTATTCTATAATTAAATCTCTTTAATCCCACTAATTATAATTCTAATGGCAATTATCACATATTTAGTTTTCTGGAATAATTTGAGCATAATTGTTAAAACAGATTAATTTTGGAATTTCATGTATTTTCATTAATTTTCATTTTTAATATAGTATTTTTTTACTGGTTTAAATTTTAAAATTATTTTTTGGGATTTAATTTTTAATGGGATACATTTCATTCAGGAGGAGAAGACATTGAATTTAACGATTTTTCCCCAAATGAATCTTAGAAGCGAGGCCGTGGAATCTATGCATAAATTTGAATTTTTTTAAATATGGGACCATATATAAAAAATTTCTAATCTAAATGAGATAAAATTTCATATATATATAGAGTTTTGGACAATGAAAAATTTATCTAACTGTTAATACCTGATACATTATAGTTATCAAGACCCAAATAACCAGGAGACTAGAACATTGGAATTTTAATAGTCCCTAAGATTGAAATATTTTCCCCTGTAAAATTTCTATAACATTTTATACACATGAACACTAGAGATAATATTTTTGGTTCAATATCCATGTAAGAGGAAAATACATTTTTATAATAGAACATTTAATTATTTGGACATTTAGTAGTGTAAAAATGAACCAAAATTCTGTGATAAAACATGGATAAAAAAATCATACCTATTAATAATAATGTACAAATCTATAAACTTACAAAGAAGTTATAAATTTTGGGTTTCTAATTGGGTATTATGCTACTATAATAGTCATATTTTCAATACATATTAGCTTAATTTTCTCTTCTAATCTCTCTCTTCTCTTTAATTTTATTATGTGTTTAACCCATCATGCTCTTCCTTAAACCCAATTAAAATAGATAACTAACATCAATATTATTTTAAGGCGGTGGGGAGTTATGTTTTGAGTTTATTTTCCAAATTTTTTTCAATATATTATTTTATGATAATTTTAATTGTGGTTAAATAAATTATAGAGATAAGACACTTTCTTTACAATTATTATCTACTTCTTGTTTATCAATATTCCACCCTTTCCTAATTATAATACTGAATACTATAAATTAAAATTTTAGTAATGATGTGAGGGAGAATATCCCTCTTTTATGTTGTCGGTGTGGGGTAAAAAAATTGAAATGAGAGTTTGTTGAGTTATAGGGTTGGACATAGAAATGGATACAATAATTAGAATATTTTAACAAGCAATGAATTATTTGTTTTTAACAACTAAAAACGAAAGTTTCATCATAATAAACCCTTCGATTCTTCTTTTTTTGATTTTCATTAAATTATTAAATCGCATATATATATATATATAAGTTGAATTTTCCAAAAATTCTATTTTTATAGTTTTAATTTAGTTGTAAAATACTATAAAATAATTAGTGATAATATAAAATAAGTGTGTAGGAGTCCTAGTGGGAAGATCAACGTGGGGTGTTCACTTTGATTCATTACTAGGTAAATATGAATTTATTGGTTAGAGTTCATAAAAAATACCTCTTATAAATAATATAATTGAGTAGTTGGATTTTATTGAGAAGAATGTAACAATAGAGTTAGTATCTAATCCCAAATATAATAATTTCCTAGGAACATAGTGGGTTTTATTTAAAATGTTAATTGATTAATTAGAGGTGATATGAAACATTTAAAGTCTCATGTGAAATGTTAATTCATGTGTATAAGGAATCGATATTGATGATACTTTTACACTTGTTTCTATGTTTTATAAAATTATAATTTTTATTTATATTAACTCATAATGTAAATACAGGATCTTTACAATTGATTTCAAGACTATATTCCTCAATGGATAATTGAAATAAAAAGTGCATATTGAAAAAATTCATGGATTCCATCTTGGATAAGAATATGGATATGTTTAGAAGTTGAAGAAGAAATAGTATGGATAAAATTAATCCCTAAGGGCATGGTATTTAAATATTAATTCATTCATGAAGATTTGTGATTTCATGAAACAAATATTGGAAAAAAACCTCTATATCAAAGAAGAATAACATGTATCTTTTATTTGTAGTTTAATATCCCTGAAAATTTTATGGCTAAATATTGTGTATTCTGTTACAAATTGGGATTGATTTTGGAGTGCATGAAAAAAAATCCAATTTTATCAATAAAAACTACATACACAAATATATATATATATATATATATATATGTCATGATGAATTATTTGTTAAAGTATGAAAATAATGGAGGAAATAATTTATTTGGATATACTAATGCGTTTTATATTGGAAATGTTGGTGATTTTGTTTTACATCTTGTAGAGTTTTCAATCTAGGTGAAATGTGATAGACATGAATCATAAAGAAAAAAAGTTTAGTGATCATAAATAACTCAAAGGTAGATTATGTTGATAAAACTCGTTAAAACACAATTGATGTTGATAATGACTCAATTGATGGGTCTCAAGGTGAAGGTGAAGATTTCACTGCTCGCGAGACATGATAATAATATATATATTAAGGATTTAGGAAATTTGGTTCAGTAATCAAAATCAGAGCACATTAATATCAAATAACACTTCGTCTAGGATATTGTAAAGAACCAAATGTTAAACATGTAGTTTATATCCCTAAAGGGTAAAATATTGTATGTTTCCAATAAACCATTTTTGATGGATCCATTTTATAATGTTAGGTTAATGATGTATGGTGAACCTTATTCCACTCAAGTATAATCTATGTTGGATATAGTACCCTCTCTTCTTATTTTTTGGAGTTTTTTTTTGTTTCTGGTGGGAGTGAAATATAAATTAAAATAATAATAATTTTCTTATGAGGTGGTATATAATTAATAGTTGTTATAAATACTAACGTGTGAATTCATTATGTGTGAGATTCGTAGATTTTTGAGTATTTATAGAATGTTTTTGTAAACATTTTCTCATCCTAAAAAAATAAATATACAATAAAACAACATCCATACATCAATAAGGTAAAATTTTAATTTATTATGCTCATAAATATGATGTTATAAATCATTTAAAAAAAACATATAAAAAATAGTGCCTCAATAATACCCTACATATATTTTAAATACAATTCATATCCTATTTCATTACCATTATTCAACTTCATATTATTATCCATGCCGCTTATGGTATACCTTACAAAAAAAAATATTCTACTTATTGCTGAATATAATTAATTTAATTTTATTCTAAATATTAAATATATGATATATATCCATAAGATTTTAATT
The DNA here is from genome assembly GCA_963277665.1 of Viscum album. Lineage (NCBI taxonomy): Eukaryota > Viridiplantae > Streptophyta > Magnoliopsida > Santalales > Viscaceae > Viscum > Viscum album. The sequence continues at coordinate 1,614,562,457 of OY728136.1, read as the reverse complement.
TATCTACATTTCTACATAGATATGAAAAAAATCCCAAGAATTTTCTTTTAGGTTCTAATGAATTTGAGACAATAGGTAGGTGGGTAATGATGTGAGAAATCAATCTAAGTGACTTAATAATAAGAATATGTTATTTATATATAAAAAATATACTAAATTTAAAACTCCAATGAAAAAAATTACACCTCCAAATTCACTTCAGAGGACATCGCCTATTCTTTTTTTTCTTTTTCTCGTAGGTTCTGAAACCCAAATTTGAATACAATGAAATATTATGTTTATATTTTCATTATTTTATCAAAACATTCTTTCATTTTTTTCAAGACATTTAAAAATCGTAAGGAAAATTAATAATATATTTTAAACCTTTTTTCCAAATTGAAAAGAGAGGTTTCCCTAACGGTTTTTCATGGTAGTCAAAGTATATAGTACTAATAGAAACAAAGATATATATTTAAATAATGAAAGAATAATCATGTACTAATACCAAAGAATTTGAGTCGGAAGGATAATTAGTCTTATAATGTGGATTACTATAATGAAATTTCAGGGTCCCAAATCCTTCATAGAATATCAGATGTCGATTAGGTATCATGATCAAATGGGATAATTTACAATAAATTTATGTCCTCAATAAATTGAATATAGTTAAAAAAAATTATACTTTGAGAATAAAAATATGAAAGATATGGTACTTATGTACATCCTAAGAGATCTCAAGAAATAAGTTATAATAAAAAATAGGTAAAAAGTATTATAAGATTATCGATAACGGGAAACATAATATTGGTTAATAAATTCATTGTATGAACAAAAATAATTATTCTACTAAATGAAAATTTCCAAGAATCAAAATAAAAAATAGAAACAATATTAGTAATGATTTAAAAATACAAAAAATTGCAAGTAAAATGATACGTTCTACCACATGAACATATTTATATATAATTAATGTCTATGATTAATAAATATTTTCAAATAACTAAAAATTTATTTCCTAAGTCATGATTTCTTCAAGAGCTGTGTGTTCACTGATAATTTTGTTCCGAATAATATAGGTATTTTAATGTCGAAAATTGATAAAACATATTTTAGGAATGATGGTTATGCATGAAATTCTTTTTTACCTTCTATTAGTGAAAATAAGTTTCTCAATAATTAAAGAGATGAAATGTGAAATGGTAAATTGGGAAAAATTTAAAAATATCTATGAAAGTTATGCAAAGGTGGAAAAAGAAAATCTATGAGTTTATCGATTGATGTATGAGGACATCAAGATAAGTAATGGTGAAATAGTGTATGTCTTACTTACTTATGTAAAATTAGTTGTTAGTAGCATTATAGTTTTTAGTGAAAATAAAGAGTATATAATGAGTTTTGATAATATACTACGAACATTTTTGAAACGGTTTTAGGCAAAGGCCACAAAACATAAAGTCTATGATCTAATTACAATATCATTGGATGCTTTTCATGTTATTTTGATTGTTTAAGAAATATTTAATGGATATAAATTTTGTGATAAGATTAAGAATGATAGGAAAATTTTATTAAAATCATTAAATATTGATAAAAGTGGGAAATAAATTGATGAAGATGAGAATGAACTTTTTTATGAAGAAAATTATGAAATGAAATTCAAATATCCCATTTCTTTCATTTTGAGATGCATTAGAAGTGTCAAAAAAAATGTTTTGAGGTAATATTCATCTTAAATGTTTCATGTTATGACCTATTCGTAATTTCCTAGATATTTTTTCTAAATTTAAAGGGGATACTTTTTATTAAGAGGACGAGAATATAGGAAGTTCCTTTATGAAGAAATTACTGAAAGATTCTTCAAAGTTGAAAGGTGATAATGTTTCTAAACTCACGAAGATAATTTTTTTATATTAACATGATGATGATGATAGTTTTACAAATTAATAATATTATAATTCTAGTGAGTATGGTTAAATATTAATTTTTTCTAAAATTAATGATTAAGAATTAACTAGTGGTGAATGCAGTAATGATTAATGTTATGAACACGAAATAGTGTATTTCATGTTAAAATGAGAACTAAAATATCTTCTCATTATGATATCTCAACTGAAAAAGGATAAAAATGGTTTTAATTATAAAATATATTATATATCAATAATTTTATTGTAAATTTTAAAAAATAATCTAGGTTTAAAAAATATATTTTGAAATTGATGATATTATTAGTTTATGAGAATCAGTTGAATATAGAAATATAAGTTAAGGTTAATGAAAAAGAGAAACAACTTGATAACATTTAATAAAAACATATGGTATAAAAAAGAGAGTTAGAAAAGAATTTGGAATTTATATCATGATGATGGAAAAATATCAAAAAATAAATTGGAATAATTGGTTTATTTGAATAATAATGAAAATAATTTCATGATTATGGGAAATTAAATAACTTATTTGGAATCTTAAATTTCTTGGAACATAGTCTTGAAAGTTAAATATGAAAAAAATAATGATCCTAAAGAGTTAAAAAAATTATTTCAAATAACTAAGTATTTAGAGTCTATAATAAATTTATTTTAGTGAAAAGAAATAATTTTAATGATCAAATAATGAACGAACAACATGAATCTACCTCTGGAAAATAAGAATTTCATAATGGAAAGTATGAATTTTAGGGTTATTAATAGAATTGTGGAGGAATTCTAAAAATGGAATGAATATATAATATTATTTTTCAATATCACTATGAGTCTATATATTATTAAAGACAAATATTGTGGGGTATTTATCCCACTGAAATAAGATAATTTCACAAGAAATCTACAAATTATGTACTAAATAATTATAACAAGTTCCAACTATTCGATGAGGTTTATGGAAGATGTTACTATATGGGTCACATTAATAGTGATTATATCTTGATATATTAACCATATGTGTATAAAGAAAACTACTATATCATCTCATAAGGAGAAATAGAATGTAAAAGTAAAGGCATTGGTCGTTGATGTTTAACATAAAGAATCTCAAAAGGAATGATCTTAAATTGTAGAAGGTTAATGCTATTCACATATGATAATATTTTTCAAGCTCTTAAATGATATAATGAATTAAACATAAGTTTCAATGACCATTGTAATGCTTAGGTCACTAAAAATAAAAATATTTGGTTCAAAATTCCTTAGAGAAGACAAGATATTGTCAAAGAACACAATATATTTCTTAATGGTTTGGAACACAATTTTCTAAGTCTTACTCAACTATGTGAAGAAGGAAATGAAGAGTAATTTTAAAAAGAAGAATTTTTTCTAAATATAATTATATATGTAATTTTATTAATGAGAGGAATTAAAATACATGAAATCTTATTGCAAGTGGTTGATAGGGAAAATTCATGGCACTTGAGCATGAAAAAAGAGAATATATTGGGGAATATTAGACATGGACACATTGGATAAAGGAATATGAGTATTATAACCAAAATAAATAAATTACATGGTGTTACTATATATAATATATATTGAAATTAAATGTTATCTAAATTATAGAAATGTTAATACCATTAACTCTTCATATTGAAATGTACTGATTCAAACAAATAACCCATTAGGTATAAATCCCTGAGATTCTTCTGGGCCCATGTGAAAGTAATATAAAAATTGTGATATTAATTTTATTTCCTTTATTGATGAATTAAATCATATTTATGTTTTATGTTTATTAAAAAAAGGTTTAGGATTTTAATATTTAAAAAAGTTTTTAAAAAATGTAGAAATGAAGTTCAGTTTCTACATGAAGAAGTTTTAGGAAAATAATATTTTTGAATACCCTAATGAAAAGATTAAATCATACTTTGTAAAGTAAAACAATTGATCATGGAATAATTAGACAATATAAACCTACAAAATTACATGGATAAAATTAATAACATATTTTTTTTGGAAATCGTTGGCACCATGTTGGTGAAACATGAAGTGTATCTATTTTTATGGAGGAAACAAATTAGTATAATGGTTTAAATTAAAAACCATTAATTTATTGACCCAATTAATATATAACACTATATGATATTTATTAAAATATTTCCCCATTCTAAATTTTTTTTTGGATATTTTTATTTCCTTATATAATCAATGTGAAGGGTGAAAATATAGAGAAGTTTTAGGAAAGTGGAGTAAATGTAATTTTTCATAGTTATCCTCCAAATGCATGAGGAAATTTATGATACAATAAGGATATATATCAGATTATGGATAATTCAATTTTTAATGTGATAAAAAATATATAATGAAGTTACATATCAAAAAATAATTTTATAAGTGTAGATTATTAAACAGTATAGGTTGATAAGCGGATGAGGGTTTTAAGAAAAAGATAAGTTTTTATATGATGTGTAGGTTGATGATGAATATTATTTTATTTGTAATGATGAATAGAAAGTATTTTAAATTCATAAAATTTTGAGAAAATAGGGGAGGTATAGAATATTATTAGAGATCAGGGAAAACAAAATCAAACTATATTAATTTTAGGATAATAACTTATAACTCAATGGTTAAACTAAAGGATGCAAAAGATGATTTGGAGCATGATGAGTGGATTTATTATTGATGAATCTAATATTTTCAGAAATTTTATTATATAAATAATTTTTTTTAATTAAATTTTATTTATCATTTTAATGTTAATTTTCCCTGTTTTCAGTTTTTGAAATATTTCGAGCTTAATTGTGAAAATAGATTTATTTATTAAATTGAATTTTTTTTATTTTTTCTATTTTGGTCGTAACTTTTTATAAACTGATTTAAATGGAAGATTTTATTTTTGTCTTCCTATTTAGTTGATATAAATTTCATTCAACATGGCCAAATTATTAGTCCAACAATTGAATTCCCAAATTATGCTCACATTATAGGTCTTGAAATATATGCATATATTTGAAAAAATTTAATGGTGGATATATATATCATAAATGGATTCTCCAAATGATAAGTCCTCTCACACGATTATAAAAAAAAGTTAGAGTAATAACTTTTTCAACTATTACTACATGATATTTGGCCATATTTTGGGGACATGAATTCATGGGAAATAGGAATATTTAAATTAAATTATTCTCTAGGACGAAAATATTTTCTCAATTAAAATAGTTACACTAGTTAATACATGTAGGAAATGAATATAGTTCTTTTTGTATAGACATTAAATATAGACAAAGGAAACATTAAAGAACATAAAATTTCCTGATTATTCAATTTATTGGGATTAATATTGGATAAATATTGAATAACTAATTTAGAGAAAATAATATTTCACCATTATTTCTTATAAGTTCACATATTCAAAACCACTAAAATGATTTATACATTTTGAGTAGAAAAGAACGGCTATTACACAATAATAAGCTTATATATTTTAATTATATTTTAGTCCAATTTTATCTTCCCATATTCCTTCTATAAGTTGTTTCTATTTTGTGTTTCCCCCACCTTTCTCCTACCCAACTCTATGAAAACAGATAAATAACCTCATTATTGTGTGTTGGGGGGGGGGAGTGTAATGTTTTAATTCATTGTTCTTTAAAATTTATCTATATTTTATTCTAAAAAAATATTTTTAAGATAAATTTATTGCGTATATTGGTACATATATCTGTTATTATGTTCCTATATACATTCATCAATATTCATCTATTTTTTCATCATAATGATGCATACAATGGAGTAACATTATAGTGATGATGTTGGGGAGAACTGTCACAAACCAGCCCGGGTACCCTAGTAACCCGATAACCGAGCCGGCCCTGACATATCCCGAATGGAGTTCCCAATCCCTACGGGTCGGTGACTAGCACCTGGCATCACACAATATGCGAGAGGGAAAGATTTTTCCACAAGAATGCTTACAAAAGAGAAACAAGACAGTATGCAAAAAAAAGTCCACTGGGAGTATTGTACCTGAATACAAAGAGGCATAAAATCCCAAAGTACTACAACCCAAGTACTAAAAATGGAAAAAACATCCCCAAGGTCCCTAAGGACCCAACTCAACAAGACCAAAGATCAACAGTTGGATCCACATCCAAGAGGACCCTTCCCTTTGCTCAATCCTGGAAGAAGAAAGTCTACAATCACCTAATGGAAAATTTAGGGTGTGAGCCTAAGCCCAGTAGGATACCACCATAGATTTCGTAATAGATTCCAAATATAGATTATCCAAAGAAACGCTTTCCATTTTCAAATAAACATGTTTTTAAATTCAAAAGAATATTTTAACAAAACATGCTATAAATTTTCAAATGATGGAAATATCAATTTAAGCAATGGAATTACAATGATGGAATATTTCTAAAACAATGGTTTAAGATAAACATTTATATAAAACAGTTTATATAAATTTAGTAGGCATATAAGGTAGTTCAAAAGCATTGTCATACATTTATATCTCACATATAAATAAACAAGCGAGCAACATGGTCATTTGCCAAAAGGTACAATATTATTAACCAGTTATAGGATTCCCCACTCTGTATGTGAACTCAGAAAAATGTGTATACACAAGTCCCTTTGACACTGGCCAAAGGAGACTCATCACCAACCCGTCAGGGATTTGACCTGGCCCAACTATGTTTTAGAATGTTGTCATAACGTAGAGTGTATCCAAATAACTAACTAACTACCTAAGGATTGCATGTGCTCTTACATGATGGGTGAACTATTTTAAGAATTATTAAAATACGAGCAATCCCATTCTTTCATTTCAAAATTTACAATTTCCTTCCATTTAAAACCAAAACAGGTTTTATTTAAAGCATGCCTTTTTCACAATATAAAACCAATGGGTTTCTATCAAATCATTTTAAGACATTTTCACAAGTTTGAAATTCATTCAAAACGAATTCCATCATTACACAATTTATTTCCATAACTAAATTCAACAATTTAATTGAAATCATTTCCATCAAATCCACAGTTTAAATTCAACAATTAAATCAGCTAATTTCCATAAACACACCCAATTCAATGGAATTGGGGTTTTCCAAATTTCCATGCCAAAACCATTTCAAATGTCTCGAATCACCAGAATCTAGTTTTTATCAATTTAATTGAAATAAAAATTGTGCAATTGGATTTAAATCAACAATTGAAAGAAACCAAGAAAATACAATTTTATTCAATTTGGAAAGTCGAGACGGAACCACCTACCTCGAAGGTTTTGACCAAAACCATAATGGTCGATAACGCACAAGATAACCAGGTTTTTTCTTCAAGAAACGACCTTAGATCTCTTCTCCTAGAAAGATCAAGACCAAATATCATAAAATTTAGTGCCACACACTTAGATCTACCCATAACGGGCATAGATCTATGAAACCGAGAGAAGAGGATAAGTACATCTACGAAACCAATCAAGAACTATGAAGAAAAATCACATACATCAAGAATCTTGCTTAGATTCACCAAGTGGGGCCTTTGGATTGCCTTATAAATGATGGGATAACCTTATATAACCTTAGGAGAAGACAAATTCCAAGTTAGGGCCACTTAGGAGGAAAAATGAGGCACTTAGAGGCAAAACTGAGTGAGATCCACAATTTAAGGATCTCATTTAAGTGGCTGCATGGTTATTTCGCATGGTTGGACAAACCGTGCACTAGCCATGCATTAGCTTCTTCCTCGTCCATCCTTCTCACACGTTTTGGTTGCACTGTTAGACAAACCGTGCGCTACCCATGCGGAGGCTACTACCTCCAAAACCAATTGTGCATGGTTTGGCCGCACGTTTTAGACAACTCGTGCACCACCCTTGCGACTTCCCCTTTTCCCCAAAACCACATTTAAAGTTCCCTTGTCTCTCCCAAGACACTAATCCGATACATAGGTACTTAGAAACATCAAAAGTACCTAAAAATGTAATGTGATGTTACAACCTACCCACCATAAGATCTTTCTTTCCCCGGATATCCTATGAAGAATCTTCCACGTCAAAAAGATGAGGCCACTGCTCTCTCATTAGTTCCTCCCTTTCCCACGTCTCATGAGAATCAAAACCATGCTGCCAAAGTACATGAACCATAGGTACCGTTCCCCCACAATGTACCTTGGTCTTAGAATCAAAAACCATGACTGGTCGTTCAGTAACTGATAAATCTGGTTCAATCTCAAGATCACTCCAGCTCACAACATGAGATGGATCAGAGATATACATTCATAGCTACAATACATGGAACAAGTTATGTATCGATTCCAAGTGTGGTGGTAGATCTAGATGGAATGAAACTTTACCTACAAGACCAACAACCTCAAAAGGTCCCACAAAATGTGGATAAAGCTTCCATTGCCTCTCAAGCCGTCGATGACCTAATCGGGGTGATAATTTCAAGAACACCTAGTCACCAACTGAGAACTCTAAAGGTTTATAGTGAGAATCATTATAAGATTTTTACCGAATCTGTGCTATAAAAATTCCTTGAAGAATCAATTGGATGTTAGATGTCGTCTCTTAGACCAAACTCGGTCCTACCAAAGAACATTAACCAATCTCTGACCAACATAAATAAGATTTACAAGGACGGCCATACAAAGCCTAAAAAGGAGGCATTTTGATCGTAGAATGATAACTGTTGTTAAAAAAACTCAACTAGCCCCAGATGATCATCCCAAGATCCACCAAAGTAGATAACACATGCACGGAGCATATCCTCAAGGATCTGAATAGCTCTCTCTGTCCGGCCATCTGACTGTGGATGGTAGGCCATGCTCAAACAGACCTCACATCCCAGTGCCTCCTAAAGGCCTCTCCAAAAGCGAGAAGTAAACCGAGTATCCCTATCCGAGACTATAGCATATGGAACTCCGTGAAAAAGAACAAATTCTTTCACAAAAATAATTCCCAACTCCTTAACTTTTGTTTTATATCAAATAGGTATAAGGTGAACCGACTTGGTCAGTCTGTCGATCATAACCCATATCACGTTATTCTTCCTCTAGGTTTGAGAGAACCCAACCACAATGTCCATAGATATTTCATCCCACTTCCATGTAGGGACTGAAAGTGGCTGAATCAAACCCGAAGGTTTCTCATGCTCATCTTTCTCCTGCTAGAATGTATAGCAACACGATACAAACTCAGCAATGTCTCATCTCATACCTGGCCACTAGAACTATCGCGGCATGTCATAGAAAATATTCTTGGTTCCATGGTTTAAAACCCACTAAGAGTTATTTCAACCCCCATCACATCATTCCTTGCCGCTAATGGCACAACGTAACAGTTTTGATAACACAGAACACCCTCTTTGTAGAACGACCACTATGTGTCGGTCTCCCCACTATAAAGAGACTCCCTAATTCTATCGAATTCGTCATCCAGTTGTTTTTTCTGAATAATTAACTTAATGAGATAAGAACTTAACTGAACAATGGCTAAAGAAACATCATTACCCTTCCACTGAACTCCAATATGCAACTGAGCAAAAAGAGCCATCAAAATCCACTCTTCTAAAGATTCTTTCACAGCATGTTATGGAAGTTTCCTGCTTAATGCATCTGCAACTACATTCCCTTTCCCTGGGGTATAGGCAATGTCAAAGTCGAAAGATTGCAGGTAATCCACCCAACGCCTTTGGCAGAGATTCAGATATATTTGAGAGAAGATATAACTCATGCTCTTATGGTCTGAATACATAATAATCCTTTCTCCATAAATTTAATGTCTCCAACACTTATGTGCGTGCATTACGGATTCAAGTTCAAGGTCATGGGTAGGATAGTTCTTCTAACGAGGTTTAAGTTGACAAGACCCATAGGCAACAACATGATTACCCTACACAAGGACACATCCAAAACCTGAACCCGATGCATCAAAAAAGACCACATAACCTATCCCAGCCTCAGGAAGAGTTAAAACTGAAGCAATAGCAAAAAGATGCATTATCTCAATAAAATAACTCAAATATTTATCATTCCAGGAAAAATTCACTCCCTTTCATGTTAGATCAGTCATTGGAGAAGCTAACGTTGAGAAGTATTTAACAGACTGGTGATAATATCATGCTAAGCCCAAGAAGCTCCGAATCTCAAGAACATTTAGTGGTTGTTCCCAATTCATAACAACAATCACATTTTCAAGATCAACTGATATACCTTGTTCTGACATGACATGTCCCAAGAATTTCACTTCCCGAATCTTGAAATCGCACATTGAAAGCTTGGCATAATGTCGGTGATTCATTAGATGACTCAGACCTGTTCTCAGATGATGCACATGATCCTGCTTAGACATGGAGTAAACAAAAATTTCATCCATAAAGACTACCATAAAAGTATCTAGATACTCATGGAAAACCTTGTTCATCAAATCCATGACAGCTGCAGTAGAATTCGATAGGCCGAAGGGCATAATACGGTACTAATAATGGCCATACCTACTCCGAAAAGCATTCTTATGAATGTTAGATTCTTATATCCTCAACTGATGTTAACCTGATCAAAGATCAATTTTTGAAAACCACTTTTCCTCTTTCAATTGATCAAACAAAACATCAATTTGTGGGAACATAAATTTTTTCTTTATCGTAACATTATTGAGCTTTCGATAATCAACACATAATCGAAGTGAACCATCAGACTTCTTGGCGAAGAGAACTAATGCTACCCACGGTGACACACTGGGGTGTATAAATCCTTTATCAAGATGATCTTAAAACTAAGACTTCAATTATTTTAGGTCAGATGGAGCCATTTTGTAATAGAGAATTGAAAATGGTTGATTACCAGGAATTAATTCAATAGAGAAATCAACCTCCTTTACTGGTGAAAAAATAGAGAAGTCAGAAGGAAACACGTCATGAAACTCAGTGGCGAATGGAGGAAGATCACCACACATTGAATATCTCTCTAGATAAAAAGAAAACATTGATATAACATTCCCCAAATTTGGATAAGAGGGTCCATCTCTGCATGACCTTGGGTCCTATTCTCTTTGAAAAAACAAGAGGCACACCACTGGGTGTAGTAAGGTAGACCCATCGAAGATAACAATCAATCCGAGATTTATTGAAAATGATCCAATCCATCCCAAATATGACGAAAAAAATTTCATGTCAAGAACCAATAAAGTCCAATATTGATCAACATCTAATAGAGAGAAGACTCAAGCAGGACTACGAAGAACCTTCTCTCTCATTGTACCAAGGGGTGTAGTAATATTGATCGCACAAGATAAAAGATTCATTGGTAGATTAAGCAGATTAACAAGTTGGGTTGAAATAAAAGAGTGAGATGCACCAGTATTAAAAAGAGATGTCAATAAAGATGAAGCTATAGTAATTGTACCTCTCACAGTTACAGGACCTGTATTAGCTACCTTTTGAAACTCTTCCACTGCGTGAAGAAGATTTGTTCTAGATTTCGGTGGCTGGAACTCTTTTGTACGTGAAGCATTTGATTGCATCCTAGTTTTTAGAGGTGCTGATGATCCTGTTCCACTACGTGAAGTAGAGAAGTGATGGAAGAATCTCTATAAGTTCCTTGGATGTCCGTATGAGCTACAGTTCTTTGGTACCTCAGTGCAAAACCTCTTAGAATGTTTTGGCTTCCCACACTAATAGAAAGTCAAAGAACTCCCTCCTGGTGCTATAGGAGGTCTGGAGTGAATCTGTTGTTGAGAACTACCATGAGAATCATCATGCTTCCATTTACCTTTAAAGGAACCAATGCTACCACTGGGAGGAAAAGGAACTCCCTTCAACCCTGAATTTCCTGCCATGTCCATCTCAACCATCATCGCCCTATCCAACATATCAGCATAAGTGGGTTTCACCAGTAAGAAAACCTGAGAATAGATATCTGATCGTAGTCCCAACTCAAATCGTTGAGCCTCCATCCTCTCATTAGATACAATCTCAGGAGAAAACTGTACCATCTTAAAAAAGTGATTCGAGTACTTAGCCACGGTTTTCTTGGCCTGCTCAATCATGAGAAACTCCACATCCTTAGCCAACACCCTGTATTATGAATAGAATTGGTTAGTGAAAAGAACTTTGAAGCATTTAAACTCTAACCCCTCATGTTTCCCAGCTATCACCATTATGTCCCACTATCTCATAGTTGGTCCCTCCAATACGAAGGTGGCACACTTCAACTTGATCACATCAGGTGTCTCCAGGAACCTAAACAGACGTTCAATCTTACTTAACTATTCCTCAGCATGTTGAGGGTCGGTGGAGCCTTTGAAAACTGGTGGATTCTGGCGTAGGAACTCTTGAGAATGAATTCAGAGAAAATCACTATGAGGATCTATAGCTGGAGCCTGAACATGAACTAGAGGTGGTGCTTATCCGAGTGCCTGGACAGTGCGGACAATCACCTCAACCAGACTCAGATCCACAATAGGACTCGCTTGCTAAGATTCAACAGCAGACTCTTTTTGGATGTGATTTCCACGTCTTCTCAAAGGCATGATGCTAAACATCATTAAAAGACATAGATTAACACCCAAACTGGTTAATAAGGAAAACTATTATGAAAAGAAGGTATAATAAGATTTCGATTCCTCTCTATCAAAATCATAATAGGGAAAATACTTGATCTAATCCACAAGTTGTATTTATCTAACAAACCCTGGTGACTTAGGGTTCATTGTGACGAGATCTGGCTAGGAACTCAATCACAACTACCTTCTAATTCCATACAAGAATACTCAAATGCATATTTTCATCAAGGCAAGATGTTTAACCTATGCTCTAATACCACTTTGCAACGAACCAGCCCGGGTACCCTAGTAACCCGATAGCGGAGCCGACCCTGACATAGCCCGAAGGGCGTAACCAATCCCCATAGGTCAGTAACTAGCATCTGGCATTACACAACATGTAAGAGGGAATGATTTTTTCACAAGAATTCAGAAGTAAAAGAAAAAAGACAGTATGCAAAACAAAAATAAACTTCGTTGGGAGTATCGTACCAGAATACAAAGAGGCATAACAAGCCCAAAGTACTATAAACCTTGTACTAAAAATGGAAAAAACAGCCCCAAGGTCTTTAAGGACACAACTCACCAAGACCAAAGATCAACAATTGGATCCACCTCTAAGAGGACACTTCCCTTTGCTCAATTTTGGAAGAAGAAAGTCTACAAACACCCAAAGGAAAAAGTAGGGTGTGAGCTTAAGCCTAGTATGATGCAAACAAAGATTCCATAACAGATTCCAAATATAGATTATCCAAAGAAAAACATTAAATTTTCAAATAAATAGGTTTGGAGATTCAAAATCATATTTTAACAATACATTCTATACATTTTCAAATGATGGAAAAATCAATTTAAGAAAAGGATTTACAATGAATGAATATTTATAAAACAATGGCTTAAGAATTTTTTTTATATAAAACAGTTTATATAAATTCAGCAGGCATGTAAGGCAGTTCCAAAGCATTGGCATACATTTATATCTGACATATAAATAAAGAAGCTAGCAACATGGTAATTTGCCAAAATGTATGTTAGTATTAACCAGTTATAGGATTCTGCACTCTCTATGTGAACTCAAAAAAACGTGTATACACACATCCCTATGACACTGGCCAAAGGAGACTCGTCACCAACCCATTGGGTATGTGTCCCACCATAAGTATGTTTTAGAACGTCGTCATAGCATAGAGTGTATCCAAATAACTCACTAACTACCTAAGGGTTTCATGCGCTCTTACATGATGGGCAAACTATTTTAAGAATTATTAAAATACGATAAATCCCATTATACCATTTTAAAAGTCCCAATTTCATTCCATTTAAATCCAAAACATGTTTTATTCAAAACATTCATTTTTCACAAGGTAAAACCAATGGGTTTCTATCAAATCATTTTATGCCATTTTCACCAGTTTGAAATCCATTCAAAAACCAATTCCATCATTACCCAATTTATTTCCACAATTTAATTGATATCATTTCCATCAAATCCACAATTTAAATTCAACAATTCAAATCGTCAAATTTCTATAAACACACCAAATTCAATGGAATCGGGGTTTTCCAAATGTCCATGCCAAAACCATTTCAAATGTCTTGAATCACCGGAATTGAGTTTTTATCAATTTAATTGAATGAAAACTTGAGAAATTGGATTAAAATAAAAAATTGAAATAAACCAAGAAAATACATTGTTAATCAATTTGGCATGTTGGGACGGAACCACCTACGTTGAAGGTTTTGACCAAAACCACAACAGTCGATAACGCTCAAGAAAACTGGGTTTCTTCTTCAAGAACCCACATTAGATCTCTTCTCCTAGAAATATCAAGAACAAATCTCATAAAATTTGGTACCAAACACTTAGATCAACCCATAACAGGTGTAGACCTGAGAAACTGAGAGAAGAGGAGAGGTAGATCTAAGTAGATCTAAGAAACCGATCAAGAACATTGAAGAACGATCACATACCTAAATAATCCAGCTTCGATTCACCATGATGAACCTTTGGATCACCACCGAAACAATGGGAGTACCTTCTCTGACCTTAGGAGAAGATAAATCCCGAGTTAGGGCCACTTCGGAGGGAAAAAATGGGCCTTAGAGGCAAAACCGACTGAGATCCACAATTTAAGGATCTCATTTTAGTGGCAGCATGGTTAGTTCGCACTATTTGACAATCTGTGTGATAGCCCTGCGTTATCTTCTTCCTCGGCCATCCTTCACGCATGGTTTGGCCGCATGGTTAGACAAACCATGCACTTCCCATGCGGAAGCTACTGCCTCCATGACCAACTGCACACGGTTTGGCCGCACGTTTTACACAACCCGTGCGCCACTCGTGCGACTTCCCCTTTACCCCAAAGAACATTTAATGTTCCCTCAACTCTCCCAAGTCACTACTCCAAAATAGAGGTACTTAGAAACATCAAAAGTACCTAAAAACATAAGTGATGTTACATGAACATTCCTGACTAAGAGAGTTATCATGGATTAAAAAAATTAAAATGGGAGGGTGTTGGGTTATAAGGTTGATCTGAACAATTGATATAATAATTATAATATAATAATGGAAAATTATTTTTTTCAATGTGAATGCCTAAGAACTAAATATTATTATCACTAATCTGATTACATTATTTTTGATTTTATTTATATTTGTATATTATATATATATATATGATATGAATTTTATAAAACCCAAACTATTTTAGTATTCATTTATTAGTATTTTTTAACAAATATTTATTGACAATTGTAAATCATATCTTGCGAATGATTTCCTTAATATATCTACCATAGGTGTGTAATTTACTAAATTCCAAGGTAAATAAGAATTTATTTTTTTACGGATTCGATAAAACTATATATAATCAATTTTGCACCATTTTTGTAGAGATTGGTTGGAAATGCACAAGGGTATTAAGATGTGATTAAATATAATTTTGTGACTGGATATGAGCTATTTAATGTTGATCCATATAAGAGTCATGATATTTTATTTTTGGCGTTTTAGTTGAGTAGTGAGTTTATTTATTCCTTGATAAGATTGTTTTCACATTAGCATAGATGATTTACAAAAAATCAGATCTATAAGTTTTAGGTATTGATAAAGATAATATTTTTATACATTTTATTCTATAATTAAATCCTTTTAATGCCAATAATTTATAATTTTAATGGTAATTGTCACATATTTGGTTTTTCTGAATAATTTCAACAATTTTTTTAAAGTGGATTTATTTTGGAATTTCGTGTATTTTAATTAATTTACATATTTAATCCATAAAATTTTTATACTAATATAAATTTTAAAATTATTTTTAGGATTATGATTTTATTGGTATACATATCATTCAAGAGGAGAAAGCGTCAAATTTAATAATTTTATTCCCAAATGAATATTACTAGTGGGGTCCTAAAATCTATGCAGAAATGCGAAAAATTATAAATATGGGACCATAAATAAAATATTTCTAGTATAAATGATAAAATATTTCATATATAAATATAGGTGACGTTGCGGATTTTTTTACTATTAATACTTAATACTTTGTAGTTTTCAAGTCCAAAATACTTGGGAGATGAGAACATTGTAAATTTTAATAGTCTCCATGATAGACATATTTTACATAGTAATATTTCCATAACATTTGATACACATGCAAAATGGAGATCAAATTTTTGGTTCAATATCTAAGGAAGATGAAGATAACATTGAAGAATACAACATCCAAATATTTTTCCATTTATTATGTTAAAAATGCACAAAATTTCACTGAATATATTTGGATCCAAAATATTTCATCCCTATTACTTATAATTATATCTCTAGAACCTTACAAAAAATTTAGACATTTTGAGTTTCTATGTAGGGGTTATGCGACTATAAAAGTCATATTTTTAATACATATTAGCCTAATTTTTCTTCATATATCCCTCTTCTCTTTTAATTTTATGTTGGGTTTACCCCATCGTTCTCCTCACCCCACAAAAATAGATAACTAACCTCAATATTATTTTAAGGTGGGTTATGTTATGATTTCACTACACATCAATTTGTCTCTATATTATTATATTATAATTTCAATTATAGTTAAATTGATTACCAAGATAATTCGCTTTTTATACTATTATGTTCTTCTTATCGTTTATCAATAT
This sequence comes from Viscum album, assembly GCA_963277665.1. Classification (NCBI taxonomy): domain Eukaryota; kingdom Viridiplantae; phylum Streptophyta; class Magnoliopsida; order Santalales; family Viscaceae; genus Viscum; species Viscum album. Next base: position 1,614,545,840 of record OY728136.1, on the reverse strand, counting down.
TCACATACTTTATCATCATAATACTACATAATATGAAGTAAAATTTTGGTGAATATGTGGGTGAGATTATCCATATTTTATATGGTTGGTGTGGGGTAATAATAATTGAAATGAGTGTGTGTTGAGTTTTATGGTTGAATATGAAATTGAATAAAATTATCATAATAATTTAAAGGGAAATGATTTCATTTTTGTTAACTCCATAGAAAGTCTTTTTCATCCTAATAACCTATTTGATTCTTCTTTTTCAATTTTTTCAATAAATTATTATTTCACATTGATATATATATATATATATATATATATCTGATGAAATTTCAAAAAATAATATTTTTATTGTTTTAATTTAGTTAGAAAATATTATAAAATAATTTGTCATGATATAAAATAAGTGTGTAGGTGTACTACTGAGGATATCAACACCGGGTGTGCCCTTTTCATCATTCCAAGATAAATAATAATTTAATGGTTTGGATTCTTAAAAATGCCTATTGTAAATTATATTATTGAGTAGTTGTATTGTATTGAGAAGAATAAAATAAGGTATTTATCATCTAATCACATAGATAATAATTTCATAGGAACAAAGTGGGTGTTCCGTAAAATGATAATTGATAAAAGTGAAGTTATATGAAGCATGGAAAGGCCCATGTGGATTTATTATTCAAAGTTATAAGGAATTAAATTTGATGATAATTTTAGACATATTTATATTTTTTTAGAAAATTAGAATTTTTAATTCTATTAATTCATAATAGAAATACAAGATAGATAAAGAGTTTTTCATGTCCCCCTTCTTCAATGGATAATTGATAAGAAATGTGTATATTGAGAAACTTGATGGATTTTTATTGGATAAGAATATGGATGTGTTTACCTATTGAACAAAAAACTATATGGATTAAATCATTCCCTAAGAGTCTGAAATTTAAATATTTATTCATTATGGAAGATTCTAAATTTCATGAAACGAGTAGTGGAAAACAACTTATATATCAAATAAGATAAATATGTATATTTTATTAATATCTTACTCTACATGAAATATTTATTACTAAATATTGTGTAAGCTATTACAAATTGTGATTGATTTTGGAGTGCATGAAAAAGAAATCCAATTTTATCAATGAATTAATATACACAAATATATCGTAGTCATGATGAATTATGAGTTGAAATATGAAAACAATGGAGGAATTAATGTATTTGGATATAATAATGCGTATTAGGTTGGAAATGTTGGTGAAGAATGGTTTAACTCTTGTGGGGTTTTCTTTCTAAGAGAAAAGTGATAGACATGAATCACAAAGAAGAAAAGTTCAGTGATCAAGAATAAATATGAAGATGAGTATGATGTTATAACTAAAAAAATAACCCAACTGATGTTGATAATGACTAAATTGATGAGTATCATGTTGAATGTGATGTTTTCAATGCTCATGGTATTTTATAATCATAGTTGTAGGAAGGATTTCTGAAATTTGATTTAGTAATCATGATCAAAGGCCATTAATATCAAATAATAATTAATCAACGTGATTATGAAGAATGAAATATTAAAGATGTAATTTATTTGGCTAAAAGGAAAATAGTGTATTTTTCCACTAAACCATTTTTAAGGATCCATTTTATAATTTGAAGTTAATGATGTCATTTTAACCTTATTCTACTCATGTATAAGCTATGGTGGGTATTGTAACCTCTCTTATTGTTTTTTTGTGTTTTTTTCTTTTAGGTGGGAGAGAAATATAAATTCAAAAAATCTTAATTTTCTTATGATGTGGTATATAATTAGGTGGAGTTATTAGAAATAATATTTTGTGAAGTCATTATGTGTGATATTGGTTGATTTGGGAATAATTATAAATTGTTTTTTA